>JAVANC010000009.1:39254528-40537862 GCA_033319125.1 Parnassius glacialis | reverse complement strand
GGTAGCGATTGACATAAATATTGCAAAAATAGTTGATTTTCAATATTTTTTTTTAAAAAGTACGTGTCGCCGTATGTTAAAACTTTGCGTGTGCTTATAATAATGTAACCTTTCTGTAAAAAATATCAACCTCCAACTCGACGGACGTCAATGGAAAGCTAGGCCAGATTAATTTAAAAAAAAAATTGCAAACATCCTGTCCTTTTTATCTTTTAAATTCAGAATACGACTGTTTGTCATTCATAAATATCTAACGCCTACTATTTTACTATGCACGCATACATTCGTAAGAGTCGATCGGTCGGCAAAACGTTGTGAATTGAGTTGATGCCCATAAATTACATTTGTTTAGGATAATTTCAAAAAAAGTAGAAGCCTTATTTACTCTATTTTTTTAAAAAAATAACGGTATATCATTATTTTTTGGCCACAGCATCCACTTACCATCAAGTGGACTCTGTGCCCTTTTGTCACGCTTATCGTATAAAAAAAGCTTGTTACTATTACGATAGTTCCATTGCTGCCAGCGTGGCTGTGCCATAAATAATACCTATGATAGTTAATGTTGTCATTGAAACTAAATATTACAAAATAAATATAAAACAATTATTACAACATACCTAAACCCCACCACTTTGAACAAAGGCCTACTGCATCTCTTACCAGGTCGCCACTTCATCTAGTGCGGGGCCACCATACTCTTCAATATTGCATTTTCATGGCTGCCAGGCTCTCGAGAATGCAATATGCACCCAATACCATGTTTTTGGTTACTAATGATAGATGCATATCATGTGTGCATTAGTATGTGTGTTCTTAAACGAGTTAAGTTGTTTTTTATATACAACGTGTAACAAAAACTCTGTGGTTCCCTTTAAGTGCGTTATCAGAGTCAGTATTCAAACGTAAGGAAATAACTTTTTTTCCAAAAAAATTTGAACATTAAAAAAAATAATTTTAATTAAAAAAAATAGTTTGCAAATTGTATGTGGTTTTATTACCTCTTAACCTGACACGAGTATCGGTGAAGGGGAGTCTTTCACAATCCTGTTATTCTCCGGATAATGCAGAGGTAATAAAACCACATACAATTCTAAAATTATTTTTTTTTTAAATTAAAATAATTTTTCAATGTTAAAGTTTTTAAATAAAAGTTATTTCTTTACGTTTGAATACTGACTCTGATAACGCACATAACGGGAACCACAGGGTTTTTGTTACATGTTGTATGTGGTAGGGCTCGTTTTCTGCCCAAGAGTCCATTTGGGTAAGACCTTCTCCTCATTAATTTGTTAAAAAAATAATGATAGGTTCATTGTTAATGTGAAACTCATATAATGAGAATTTCATCTATAGGGGAGGGGCGGGGGGGGGGGGGGGGGGCTATAAGAATAGATTATGTTTGACGTTAGAAAAAGGCACAGAAAACAATTTCTTTAAGGATGACTCACGCTAGACCGTGCCGGGTCCGAGCCGAGTGTCGGCCGTAGCACGGTCAACTAATATTATATATATTTTGTATGGACACACTCACGCTATACCGAGCGGCAACCGAGTGACGGCCGGGCAACGGACAACGCCCGGAAACAACTCGGCTCGGCTCGGCCATTTCCTTGTAGTAGAAGATTTATCAAATTCTTCATCGTCCAGAGTGATCGCAATAGCCGCTAATTCCAGATCGTCAAAATTCAACATGATTGTAGTCTTGTTACAACAGTATTTTTGCTCGGACGAGTATACTGCATCACGGCGCAACGATAATTGCTCGGTCGAGGCCCGGTCGGTTGCAATAACATGCACGGGATCAGCTCGGTGACCGTGCTACGGCCGACACTCGGCTCGGACCCAGCACGGTCTAACATGAGTCGTCCTTTAATCAGTCATTTGGTAATAAGAAACGGTAATTATTAAAGATTTAAACTTAAACAATCAATCAACTGAAAAATTAAACAATCTGTAAATATCATTTTTTTTAAATCATGCTATTATCCCTTTTGTCTAACCTGGGCGGGCAAAACGATTGGAAACTAATAATCACCATTTAGTCAAAGCAATGTAAGAAGAACATGCTTCGTGGGTCAACTCTCGGCATGTCTCGCACTGGATCCAGTCTTCCATTGGAGGCGAAACACATTGTTCTTGATAGAACAAGAAAAATACGAAATAAGCTAATAAAAAGAATTTATTCGTGTGTTGAATTAAATTTACAACATTTTTAGGTGTATGTACAGTAGGCTGGTTGAAATTTGAGTGTTTCGCAACCACTCAAACAAAACAAGTCTGCGGTAAGACAACAAGTCTTATCTCTTATTTGACCGGTCTTCTAATTGTCTGGCCTATGCGTATGGCGTATGACTATGAGTGCCTATATTTGCCGAACAGATAGCAATGCCAGAATAGACCCAAGCTGAATAGTCTCCGTCGGCATGACGGCACCGCCGCCTCATTGCATGAATTGGGTGATGAATGGATTAAGTGAGATTAATTGTTAGACAATTTAAGAAAGATCTCATTACAAATTAAAAATGATGGAAATTATATTTTAAAAATTAACCCTTTTATATAATACAAAGAAACTGTGACTACATCTGCATAATTTTGATATTTCCTTGTAAATCTCTGCCATAGATTGCTTCAGTGGAGGGGGGGGGGGCGCAAATTTGACATAGTTGCCACGCTTGGCAAGCTGGTTGGCAACCGCAGTTATTCGTTTGAGTTGTTATCAGAAATATGCTGTTGCTTATCTCGTGATGCAGTTTCCCTGTCGTGTCTTGCGACACCCACGCAACGATATGGCGTAGTGAATATTCTTACACTACCACTACATTCCATACTCTTAATTTTTATTGCTAGAGGGACTAGCCTCGGAGTTTTGGCGGGAACTTGTCCGGCGGCGGTTTGCTGCTCCTGTATTATTGTTTAAATAATGGTTTGAAGTGGACTTTGATATGTAAAAGTGATGGGATTTTGTGTATTGTCTGCGCATGTGAACTACTTGTGGAAACGATGAAACAAGTGCTCCGATAGTGATGTGAATCTCAAAATAAGGTGTCTGTCTGCTTAGGCGCCTTGAGATACCATCGCCAACCGTCAGCTATCTGCTGGCTCAAGTTGCCGTCAAAATCTCCCAAGTGCTGCACAATGTGACGTATCAACATATTGTGAAGCAGTATACTATGAAGGATAATTATTATAATATATTGTAACTTCAGGCTCAGAAGGGCTAGATCCCAGAGCCGTAAAGCCAGTTATTAAGAAGAAGAAGGAAGTAGCCTCAAAATTAAAAAACAATAATTAACAAATACAAAAAAAAACAATATTTAACAGTGGTAGAGCCAGGCGGCAGCTTTTGCTGTCGCATGAATGGGCCGGCTCGAACCGGGGTGGTACCACGACCTCACAGAATACCAGCGTGAAGTAGATGTTTACCTCTGCGTTTCGCTTGGTGAGTGCAGGTGGCCGGAGGCCCTTTTTACTGGAAATGAGGCATTCCATCTTAGTCCTCACGGGTGACAACGCATCTACATTTTGAATTGTAATAGGGGATAGATGTAGATGTCTATGGGCCGCAGCAACCACTTACCATCAGGTGGACTGTGTGCTCGTTTGTCACCCATATCCCATAAAAAAAAATTAAAATGAAAACCAAATTAGATGTATATTATGTACTAATATTAATTATATCATCTGATTTCACTTCTATTGCAACAGCTCTCTTCCTAATAACCTTGGTTAGTAGCTATACTGTGGACCTTAGAAGTTGTTGAATTATTAATTATTGAAAGGCGCCATTAAGTTATATTGATTTATACCCAAAATTTTGCCTAAGTTGGTATGAGAGACCATTTTAAGTTTAAATACAAACTTCACAATCTTAAAATTTGTGTGACACATTATGATGTAAAACTCAAAATTTGACATTGTAGAGTTTAGATTAAAACTCGAGATTGTATCTTCAAACCGACTTCAGTTATGTATGTATTATAAACTAGGAATGGGTAAGTGAAAAAAATATCGATATTTATCGTATCGATATTTTTAAATAGTATCGATAATTATCGCTTGATAAATATCGATATATCGTCATGTTTTGCACGATGTAGTTGGATGAGGGCCAAAATTTTATAACTGGGCGTTTTGACGACGAGAAAAAACAAAAGCTCATGAATGCTTTTGTTGTTGCACAATGAGGGCTAATAATCTTCCACTCACCAGATGTCGCTAGTTGTGACTGAGGTAAAGTTTTTCGTTACACAGTGTCAGTTAATTGAGAAATTAGTTTTAAATAATAGTTTTATCATTATCTATAGTATTATATTAATACACAACACATTGCGTTAGTGGTTTGATTTTTAATTTTTTGCACTTTATAACTCTTTTTAAAAGGCATTGGTTTTTAGTTATATTTATAGATTGGTTTATTCATTTCTAATGTAATTCATTTAAAATATAACTAATAATACAGAAAGAAACCTTAAAGATTACATTTTCCTAAGAAATTATCGTCCCCGGTATGAAATCTGTCAAATATTTTACCTCACGGTAAAGTGGCGCCGCCCTGGTGGCAGAAAAAGTCGTGGATGCCCTCATTGTTTTGTCTGATAAATTACATTGTCTATTATATTAACGACGACGAAGTGTGGGGCTTCCCCCCACTAGATGGAGTGACGACCTAGTAAGATATACAGGAAGTCGATGGATGCAGGTGGCTCAGGATCGTGATTTGTGGTATTCTTGGGGGAGGTCTATGTTCAGCAGTGGACTTCTGAAGCGCTGTAACGATGATGAAATGATGATTATATTACAAAATAAATGTATAATTTAAAAATATATCGAAACGGAATTTGATAATTTTGTGAGAAAATATCGATATATCGATATTTTTTACCCAAGCCTAATTATAACATTATAGGATGTATATATAGACAGTCTTCTACACAAAAAGTTTTATATAACTAATATGTTATATATTATACGTATACCTTGCAACATAATATATAGTTTTTTTTTTCGAAACTAATTTAATTAAAATAATATTTCACTATTTACAGTTGGTAAGTTTCTCCGATTATTTAAATAGCTATAGGAAACAAAAATTGACTTAGTCTTTTCCGTTCAAACTGTTTATATTTAACAGAGTATATAATACTCAAATAAGGAACAGTTTCTGCTATAATTATTTATGACCTGTTAACTGACTATTTCGATTATAATTTAAGTTGTTTTGATTGTGTATGTACATAGTGTGAATTGCAAAAGTTAAATGAAATTAATGAATGTGTTATAGTCATGCGAACTTGCTTTTACCTTTACTTGCTTTAAAATGTTAAGTCTGTTCGCTACCGTGACACGTCATCAGAATTCAGTCACAAATATGTTTATAATGTACTGATTTTTTACTTAAGTTCTCTAAAATTGTGGTAGTGACTCAAATGAATTTATTAATAGTGATCAATGTAGCTCCGCATGATTATGTGTTGTGAGTTGCGACGCAAAGGGCCATGGGTTTGAAACCCGCATGGAAAAATTATTTGTATGGCCTACAAATAATTGTTTCGGTTCTGGATGTTTTTCCTTGTGAAATTTATGTATGTAAACTGCCTCTACGATACATTAGAATATCTTAGTGTGGGGGTAATGTTAATTAAAAAAAATTGAGGTATTAAATAAAATTTGAGACTGATTTTTTTTCCAAATCGGCCCGTCGATATTTAGACTTACGTCTTTGTAGAGAAGATTTTCCATAACTCCTCACGTTTGTCAGGTACATCATATGTTCGCATACCAGCTTAGTTAGCCAAGATAACTTTCCACGATGGTTAACGCTATAGAAAACAGTAAAAATGAATTGGAATGACATATCTGAACGTTAAGTCACGTGACTTAGGATTTTATTCACTTTATAGTTTCAGAATGTTAATTATTTCTCTTTTTGGTAAAAACAGTCTATAGCCGCCTTTACACACACGCACTTTAACTCGTGAATCGGCTTTCGAGCGGGAAAGAACGCTCATGTAAATATAGAAAAGGAGAACGAGAAAGCTTGCACGCACTGCCTGCTCGCGCATCCATTCATACCTCAGTCATGCGTTCAGGTGTGTGCGCTTCAAACATAATCTACACCCGCGGTTTTGTGAAAACGATTGTCGTCGTAAAATGTCATCTTATATTTCGTTTTATTTAATAATATATTTAAAAAATGTATATTATACGCGTACACCAGCAAACATAACTTCTTGTGTAATATTCCTTCTAACCCTTTTCTCAATTTATGTCCGTGGTCCTTCTCCGGTCGAGCCGACCCATTCGTGCTACAACTATACTACTAATATAGCTGCAGCATGGCTTTACCACGTATAAAATCAGGCGCGTTTAGCTTTTACACAACACTCTTTCGTCTCTGAATAAAAATACAGGAGTAATAGCTCACGAAAGAGTCAACGCACATATAAATATATATAAACAATCACTGACGATTGCGCGCGCAAGCTTCCCGTGTTCAGTCGCGCACACTCCGTGTCGTGTAAAGGCGGCTAATAAGAAAAATAATATATAAAGTTAAGTTACCTTAAAAAAGGACCAGAAGTGCCCAAACTTTTAAATTTAACCTACATTAATTGATTCTTAAATTTAGTACTATTACTTGCTACGTTATACACATTAATCTCACAAAGTCATCTTGGCTAACCCCGCAAAAACCTGGAAATGATAATTTCTAAAACTAGTAATCAGCGAATGTTTCAATAGATCGTAAATAAATTTTAGTTAATGTATAACAAAATAATCTGCATCATAAAACGCTTTTCACACAAAAACACTGAATCACATACCCGTGAGTGTAGACTACTCATAGTAACGAGGGATTAGCGTTTGCGCTCGTGTAAATAGGCTCTTAAACGTATATAACGTAATGTGTCCGTTTTATATTTCGTATCAATGACTTCCTTTTTTAAACAAATCAATATCAGATATGTAATCATCCAAATGTTATCCTGTAATATAAGATTGATGCTTTACCTATAATTTTTTCTGTTTAATTGTTATGTTTGTAAAGTAACCTAAGGGCCGATTTACTGTCGTCAGATAAAAATTATTTAAAAAATATATTGCAATATGTCTGAATATAAAACTCAAACAATTGAAATATTTTTATTCATACAACTGTAATTTTCAATTTGTTTACGTTGTATTATCCTATATAAATAAATTTTAACTGAGGATTGAAAAATCGGTCCTTAACCCTTTCGCTGTCCCGTGCACTACATATAGGTCATTGCTATTGTCTTACTATTATGTCTGAAAACCGGACAGTGAGTGTTAATATAACGACAGAAAAAGTGCAGTAAAACATGTAAATAGTTTATATTTTAAATAACGAATTCCTTTTCTAAATTAGTGTATTATTTGTGTGCCTCAAAGTGTGCAGTATAAAATACCTACACACGTCCCGACCGTAAAATCAACAGAAGTGACTTGCACACAAATGTAACTGTCTCTTTTCTCCGTATAACTCTGTCCCTCACAGTTGACCTTGGGTCGGGATATGCGTAGTAATATTAAGACTTGGGCAGCATTTGATCAAGTTCCAAACTGGGTGGCTGCGTCTAGTTCGTTATAGTTGTAGATAATGTTTGTATAAGGCGCGTAGGTAGCGATATTTAAATTGACTGCGACTGTAAGGATCGCAGCGTTTCTCTGTAAGTGAACGGTGTATACAAAATTATTCTCAAACATTTAGGCCAATGTACCGGATGTCATGCAGGAGAAATAAATAAATCTTATGAAATCCAAGTTTTGTTTTCTTTTTAAACCCAGCCTACACTATGATATATTCATAGAATCTAATCACAGCTACAACACACTGTGACAACAGTGTCACAACTGCATTGCAAAAGAGTGAATAGAATATAATCTCTATTCTACTATCATCCCTATTTTGAACGTGGTAGAGCCAGGCGCAACTATCATGTTTGTAACACGAATGGGTTGGATCAAGCGGGGAATGACCACGCACAGAAGTCTAATAATTGATCAGCTGTGGTACTGTTACGGGCTAAAGGAAATTGACTAAAAATATATATAAATTACGTTTATAAATTTAACAAACTAGGACACAATCCACCTGATAGAGGACGCTCTGATCCATAGACAACCACATCTATCATCATCATCATCATTACAGCCTTTCATAAGTCCACTGCTGAACATAGGCCTCCCCCAAGGAATGCCACAAAGCACGGTCCTGAGCCACCTGCATCCATCGAATTCCTGCATGTGTTACCAGGTCGTCACTCCATCTCGTGGGAGGTCGCCCTACACGTCGCCTACCGGTACGAGGCTGCCACTCATGAACCTTTCTTCCCCATTGGTTGTCGGTTCTTCGAGCTATATGGCCGGCCCACTGCCACTTCAGCTTACTAATCCGTTGGGCTATGTCGGTTACTCTGGTTCTACTGCGGATATCCTTATTCCTAAGTTTATCACGCAGAGAAACTCCGAGAATAGCCCTCTCCATAGCTCGCTTAGCGACCTTGAGCTTCCTCATACGCCCAGCAGTGAAGGACCACGTCTCAGTTCCGTAAGTCATCACTGGCAACACGCACTGGTTGTACAATTTCCTTTTAAGGTTTTGAGGTATGTCTGACGAGAAGATGTGTCGTAGCTTCCCGAACGCTGCCCAGCCGAGTTGAATCCGTCGATTGACCTCTCGGTCGAAGTTGGACTTACCTAGTCGGACTCTTTGTCCCAGGTAAACATACTCGTCAACAACTTCGAGCTTAGTGCTCCCAACAACTACCGGCACAGGTGTGACATGGATATTAAACATAATCTTTGTTTTATCCATGTTCATCTTAAGACCTATCCGTTGGGAGACACTATTGAGGTCATTGAGCATAGTGCTTAGGTCCTCCAGCGATTCTGCCATAACGACTATATCGTCGGCAAATCGAAGGTGAGTGATGTACTCGCCATTGATGTTAATACCGTATCCTTTCCAGTCCAGAAGCTTGAAAACGTCTTCCAATGCAGCGGTGAAGAGTTTCGGGGATATAACGCTTACACCTCTCTGCAATTGGCTAGGTTTCGTACTCTGGCACTACGCACTTCGATATACCGACAGTCAACTTGGCACCGCTGAAGGGACTGCAGCAGCGCCCAAATTTCGACGGAATCAAAGGCTTTCTCATAGTCCACATACGCCAGGCATAGTGGCAAATTGTACTCCTCGGACTTCTGTATAACTTGCCAAAGGGTATGTATGTGGTCTATGGTGCTAAAGCCCTTTCGGAAACCGGCTTGTTCGGGAGGCTGGAAGTCGTCAAGTATGCGTGCGAGACGATTCGTAATGACTCTCGAAAACAGCACGTAGACGCGGCTCAGAAGGGAAATCGGTTCGTAGTTCATCAAGAGAGCATTGTCACCTTTCTTGAAGAACAAGACCACCGCACTTCTGCTCCACGCCTCCCGTGTAATACTACCATGGAGGATGGAATTAAAGAGCCCCTGAAGGACTTTCAGTACCGGTTTTCCACCCGCTTTCAGAAGCTCCGCTGTAATTCCATCCTCGCCTGGGGCCTTCCCGTTTTTAAGATGCTGGAGAGCCATTCTAATCTCGGTTAGACTGACGTCCGGGATATCTTCGGAATAGTGTCGGATAAGACTCGCTCTTGGATTGTTACTCACACTTGCGTGTGGCTCCAACGATGTCGTGTACAGCTGTCCATAGAACCTCTCAATCTCACTCAAAATCTCAGGTGCCCCGAAAACGATGCTGCCACACTCGGTCTTCAGCCTTGACAGTTGGCTCTTTCTGGCAGACAGATCTCTGGCAAAGCCTTTGGAACCTTGGTTCCGCTCGATCGCTTCTTCAATACAAGCTGTATTGCAGTTGCGTAAGTCCCGTCGCATGCATTTGGAGATTTTTTTTTATAGGATAAGGGTGACAAACGAGCACACAGTCCACCTGATGGTAAGTGGTTGCTGCGGCCCATAGACATCTACATCCATCCCCTATTCCAAATCAAAACGTAGATGCGTTGTCACCCGTGAGCACTAAGATGGAATGCCTCATTTCCAGTCAAAAGGGCCTACGGCCACCTGCACTCACCAAGCGAAACGCAGAGGTAAACCTCTACTTCATGCTGGTTTTCTGTGAGGTCGTGGTACCACCCCGGTTCGAGCCGGCCCATCCGTGCGACAGCAAAAGCTGCCGCGTGGCTCTACCACTGTTAAAAATCTGTCTGTTCAGTTGCCTGTATGCTGTCAAATCTGTTGAAGAATGTAGCTTCATCTCCCGTCTAACAGCCATGAGATTAAGAGTGTGATCGGAGAGTTTTTGTGTTCTTCTGCGGCGGGTCTTGCAGAACTTAGCTCCGACCGCATGGACAGTTTCCACGAGCTTGTCATTCATATCGTCCACTTCATTGCAGTCTTCTAGGCACTGAAAACGGTTTTGTAACTCGAGCTGAAATGTTTCAGAACTTTGGAACAGAGCACTTTCCAGCTTATCCGGTACCTTGAGGATCACCAGCTGATTAGTGACCGCCAATACGGTTTTCGTGGGGGTCGATCAGCTGGTGATCTTCTGGTCTACCTGACCCATAGATGGGCGGAGGCAGTAGAGTCCAAGGGGGAGGCGTTGGCCGTTAGTCTGGACATTGCGAAGGCCTTCGATCGGGTTTGGCACAAAGCGCTTCTCTCGAAGCTCCCTTCCTATTGGCTTCCCGAGAAATTGTGCAATTGGATCACCAGCTTCCTTGCAGATCGGAGCATCAAGGTTGTTGTAGACGGTGCATGTTCTGACTACAAGCCTATTAACGCTGGTGTTCCACAAGGCTGTGTGCTATCACCAACGCTGTTTCTTCTGCATATCAATGATATGTTGCTAACTGGTAACATTCATTGCTATGCGGATGACAGCACTGGTGATGCTCTATACACCGGCCGTGCTAATATTTCTCGGGAAAACGTCTCCGAGTACCGGAACAAACTTGTGTCTGAAGTCGAGTCTTTGCTGGACAAAGTCTCGAACTGGGGGCGACTAAATCTAGTCCAGTTTAATCCTCAGAAGACACAAGTTTGCGCGTTTACCGCTAAAAAGAACCCCTTTGTCGTATCTCCTCAGTTTCAAGGCACTCCCCTGGTTGCCTCAGCCAGTATCGGAATCCTCGGCGTCGACATATCGAGTGACGTGCAGTTTCGTGGTCATTTGGAAGAGAAGGCCAAATTGGCCTCTAAAAAGCTTGGCGTGCTCAGCAGAGCGGGACAGTATTTCATGCCGGCACACCGCCTGCAACTTTACAAGGCGCAGGTTCGGCCTCACATGGAATACTGTTCCCATCTCTGGGCAGGGGCTCCCCAGTGCCAGCTCCTTCCACTTGACCGCATCCAGCGCAGAGCGGCTCGAATCGTCGACGACCGAGTTCTTTCCGATCGGCTCGACTCATTGGCGCTGCGAAGAGATGTTGCATCTCTTTGCATTTTCTTTCGCATCTACCATGGGGAGTGCTCTGAGGAATTGTTCGGATTAATCCCAGCCGCCAAATTTCACGAACGCACATCGCGGCAGAACTCCCGATACCATCCACACCATCTGGATGATTGGCGGTCCACCACTGTGCGATTTAGAAGATGTTTTCTTCCTCGCACGACTTCCTTGTGGAATCGATTACCATCAGCGATTTTTCCGGACCGATACGACTTAGGGACCTTCAAGAAAAGAGCGTACTCCTTTTTAAAAGGCCGGCAACGCATCTGCAATTCCCTCCCTGGTGTTGCAGTTGTTCATGGGCGGCGGTAGTCACTTACCATCAGGTGAGCCGCATGCTCGTTTGCCCCCTCTACTATAAAAAAAAAAAAAAAAAAAAAAACGAGGGGGACGAAGCGTTGACTTCATTAGACGAGACCTCCCCAACTTAAAGTTTAGGTTCAGTGTGCCTCTAACCATTCGCTGATCGCTACCAGTTTTCAGTCTCGCGATCACGGAGACATCACTGAACAGTTGTCGTCTGGTCGTCATAATGAAGTCAATCTCATTTTTTGTCGAACCGTCGGGGCTCGACCAAGTCCACTTCCTGTGGGGCCGCTTCTGGAAGAAAGAGTTCATCATAAAGAGTCCCTCTTTCTCCATGAAGTCGGCCAGCTGCTGGCCCCTTGGGTTCCGTAGCCCTATTCCAAATTCCCCTACATTCAGCTCACCGTTCTCTCTTGTGCCTAGTTTTGCATTAGTCTCCCATTAACACCGTATATTGGGTTTTGGAGGAATTCATGGCTCTAGAGATATCCTCATACATTTCCTCCACCTCATCGGGGTGCGCCGAGGTTGGTGCGTAAACCTGTATGACCTTCAGCGAATACCGTTTGGTGATTTTGAGTATAAGGTACGCAACCCTCGTCGACACACTCCCGATCTTTACAACGTAGTTAACGAGAGACTTGTGGACGATAAATCCGACACCTCCTTGGGACAAATGATCGCCCTCGCGGTGATAGAGCAAGTTGCCGGATTCGAGGATTACCGTGTCCTCCCCCTCTCTTCGGACTTCGGATAATCTTATAATATGCCAGCGTAACTTGTCTATCTCTTCTTCCAGCTCCACGAGCTTCTCGTCAAACCACATCTATCATCATCATTACAGCCCTTCACAAGTCCACTGCTGAACATAGGCCTCCCCCAAAGAATGCCACAAAGCACGGTCCTGAGCCACCTGCATCCATCGACTTCCTGCATATCTTACCAGGTCGTCACTCCATCTAGTGGGGGGACACCCTACACTTCGCCTGCCGGTACGAGGCTACCACTCGAGAACCTTTCTTCCCCATCGGTTGTCGGTTCTTCGAGCTATATGGCCGGCCCATTGCCACTTCAGCTTACTAATCCGTTGGGCTATGTCGGTCACTCTGGTTTTACTGCGGATATCCTCATTTCTGAGTTTATCACGCAGAGAAACTCCGAGCATAGCCCTCTCCATAGCTCGCTGAGCGAGCTTGAGCTTCCTCATCCGGCCAGCAGTGAAGGACCATGTGACGTGGTCCTTCACATCTATCGATGATTAAGAAATAAGAATTAAAATTCAGATGCATTATAACCCCTAGGGGTAATAAATCATCTGAATTTGGAATGGATTGGGCGAAGATGGAATGCCTATTTTTACAGCAAAAAAGGTCTCCGTTTCTCTACACTCACCACATGAAACAGCAGCGTTGAGCTGCTATTATACGCTGGTATTATATGACAGCGTGGTTTTTGCCCGGTCGAGCCAACCTGTTCGTGCTACAACTGTACTACTAATATAGCTCTCTCTTACTATCAGATGGATTGTGTGCTCGCTTGTGGTCAATCTTTATACGTAGTGATTTATATATTTTGCTCAAATTCCTTATTAAAAGTACACAGCGGTTCATGGGCCTCTTGCATTGTGGAGCCGTAATCGTCTCGGCTAGGCAGCAACATTGACGATCGCAATAGGTACCAAACTTTTTTGACGCTGCTTTCTGTCGCCGGTCTAGATATTTTACGCCTGATGCAAAGTAGCGATCAGTAAGTTAACCTTTTGACCGCCACGCCAAAAACGCATTAAGCGTCTCCCACACAGAAGCGGCTTGCGGTGGCGGCTGCGGTGGCGGCCAGTTGTATTCGCTTGCAATGTAAGTGAGGCTGCAAATCCGTGCGGCCAGGTCGCGATCTGCGAGCGGCTGGCCACGGCCGCATGCTCCGCCCTTTCCGCCAACGCGTGTGTATAGCGAGTACGCGGTCAATCGGTGGCCGCAGCGCGGTCAGTTGCAAAATTTTACAACAGGCCGCGTGTACCGCGTGAAAAATGGTGCTAAATTCAGAGATTTTAATAGAAACTGCAAAATTATCCAGTACTATATGATAATTCGCAACGTGATTACAAAACATTACGATTAAAAACAAAATATATGAAAATATTGCTGAATTCGTCACGATTAGTCATGTTTACTGACGTCCAATCGTAGCACAGACACCACAGCGAATGGCGCTTCAAGCCGCCGCTGCGTTCGCGATGGTGTGGTGTTGCAGCGGCTGGAGCCGCGGCTCGCCATTAGCCGCCACCGCAAGCCGCTTGTGTGTGGGAGATGCTATACCGTGTCCTGTACACCAAAGCGAAAAGTAAACAAAAATACCTACGAAAATAATAGTGTTGCCAAGAGTGATATATCGATAACACAACTTGTTTTTGTTGGTTTTTTATGCAATAAATGACTTTATAATCTGGTATGTTTTATTTAATCTTGCGCTGTCTTCCAATCTTTTTATATATGTACTTTGTACATAAATAAAAACAAACAATAACAATATAATAGTAGTAAACCACAGCACTACTCTCCATCGTGATGACGTCACTGTCACGACTGGACGACAACGGCGTAGCTGACCTTCCTTTTTGAAACTTTCTTAGAGATGTAGCCATGTCGCACGTTACAGACATCGAATCAAAATATTTCATGTGTCGGGGGAGGCGTAGGCCAAGTGAAGCACAGAAGAAAAGTCTTACGCTCTTATGACAATGGGGGTTTGATATGACGCTGATGTTGCCAGATGATTTTGAGATTGAGAAAGAAATTCGCACAGCACAAAATGAAAAATTGCTCTTCATACCTTAAGTAAACAAAAACACGTTTATTATTTGTAATTTTATATCATTAAAATAAAAAAGGTACACAATTATTCACTAATCAACAATTGTATATAGTTATTCGCACTAGGTAAATCAGTCAGAATCGTTCATGTTGCACTGCACTACTTTTCCCGCTAATCACATAGGACGTCAGCTCATGAGGTACCTTGAGGATCACCAGCTGATTAGTGACCGCCAGCACGGTTTTCATCGAGGTCGATCAGCTGGTGATCTTCTAGTCTATCTGACTCATAGATGGGCGGAGGCAGTAGAGTCCAACGGGGAGGCATTGGCCGTTAGTTTGGACATAGCGAAGGCCTTCGATCGGGTCTGGCACAAAGCGCTTCTTTCGAAGCTTCCATCCTATGGGCTTCCCGAGAAATTGTGCAAATGGATCACCAGTTTCCTTGCTGATCGGAGCATCAAGGTCGTAGTAGACGGTGCATGCTCTGATTTCAAGCCTATCAACGCTGGTGTTCCACAAGGCTGCGTGCTATCACCGTAGCTGTTTCTCCTGCATATCATTGATATGTTGCTAACTGGTAGCATTCATTGCTATGCAGACGATAACACTGGTGATGCCTTATATACCGGCCGTGCCAATATTTCTCGGGAACACGTCGCCAAGTACCGGGACAAACTTGTGTCTGAAGTCGAATATTTGCTTAACAAAGTCTCAGATTGGGGCCGACTAAATCTAGTCCAGTTCAACCCCCAAAAGACACAAGTTTGCGCGTTTACCGCTAAAAAGAACTCCTTTGTCGTATCTCCTCAGTTTCAAGGTACTCCCCTTGCTGCCTCAGCTAATATCGGAATCCTTGGCGTCGACATATCGAATAGTGTGCAGTTTCGTGGCCACTTGGAAGGGAAGGCCAAATTGGCCTCTAAAAAGCTTGGCGTGCTCAGCAGAGCGAAACAGTGTTTCATGCCGGCACATCGCTTGCAACTTTACAAAGCGCAAGTTCGGCCCCACATGGAATACTGTTCTCATCTCTGGGCCGGGGCACCCCAGTACCAACTCCTTCCACTTGACCGCATCCAGCGCAGAGCGGTTCGAATCGTCGACGACCGAGTTCTTTCTGATCGGCTCGATACACTGGCACTGCGTAGAGATGTTGCGTCTCTTTGCGTATTTTATCGCATCTACATAGGCTGCACTAAAAGTATCGGGAATGGAATATTGCCACTGTTCCTGTCATATTAAAATCTTTTTAATTGAAAACTCCTTGGTTTTAAAAATCGTATACCATTTATTTATTTGAAAAAAGATTCTCGGTCTTGTTACGAGGTTTTCTCAAACTTGTTTAGTCGTTGAGAAAATGGAATTGACTCGAGAAAATTCAAGAGCGATGATTTAATATGACTTTCGAAGTGGTTTAACACAAAAACAGTGCGTTGACCGGATGATTTTTGCATTTGGTGATGAAGCCCCATCCAAAACCACAATTTATCGCTGGTTTGCTGAATTTCAACGTGGACATGTCAACTCCAGTGATGATCCCCGTCAAGGTCGTCCAAAAACTGCAGTCACCCAAGAAAACGTTGATGCTGTGCGTAAGCTGATTGAGGAAGATCGACATGTGACATACCGCGAAATTCAGGCAACTTTAGACATTAGCATGAGTCAAATTTATCTAGCATGAACAATTAGGTGTAAATAAGTTGTTTTCTCGATCTTTTCTTGATCTTGATCTTGACATAATGTATAATAATGACAAACTAAAAGAAAACGAACAGTTGAAATTTCTGGGATTAAAAGTTGACAGTAATTGTAATTGGATGGCTCATATTGACGAAGTCTGCAAAAAAATTAATAGATTTGTATACGTCCTAAATAGGTTAAGGAGAACATCGTCACGAGAAACCGCACTCATTGCATATCATGGGTATGTGGCAGCAATTTTAAGGTACGGATTACTAATATGGGGTAATAGCTCTTATTCAAAAAGAGTTTTTTTGGCTCAAAAAAAGTGTGTAAGAGCCCTAACTGGAGCTAAATGGTATGAATCATGTAAGCCATTATTTAAGGAGCTTAAGATCCTAACTTTGCCAGGAATGTATATATTTGAAGCAGGTGTTCATGTAAAAAGGAATTTACATATGTACAAGAAAGCATCCGATGTATATTTGCGTAACACTAGAAAATCAGATAGACTAGTTTTAGACCGAATACCGAAAACTGCATTTTATCAAAAGGGTTGTTACGCGATGAGTATAAAGATATTTAATAAACTACCGGTAAATGTTAAAGAAGAGATGGAAATCGGTAAATTTAAAACCAAACTCAAAAGCTGGCTGTTATTAAAGTGTATTTATGATGTAAAAGACTTCTTAAATGAATAGAATATCGTTAACTAAACTTGACATTGCCATGCTTTAAACATTTATATTTATTTGATATTCTTTAGATTAAATACTCCATTTGACATTTTAATTTTTTTTTTATATATATTTAATTGATTTGCCTAGTTATAAGACAATAGTGATTGACACGACAATTGTAATTTTAATATATTTAATTTTATTTTATTCCTTAATAAGTACATAAATTTATTGACTTGCTTACTAATGAAACTAATGATTTAATATGTTATGTTAAATAATTTTCGCATGCCAAATGTGGTAAACATGTGAACTATGCACAACTATTTGTCATCCTTAATGTACCATGTTTAGCGAATAAATGATATTATTATTATTATTTTTTCTTTTCTCTTTTTTTTTCCTCCATGTAGGGTATTATGATGATACGGACTTTAAGCCAAGTAGTCATCATTTGCTGGTATTATTAATGTATTATCCAGAGCAGTTTCTGGGATTTGTAAAAATTTTCGCACTAAGCGACATGTATTTAAAATAACTGCTTTTTGCATTTTAATATATAAATTTGAGGGTAAATCTAATAACTTAAGGCAGTGGTGCAAATATTTTGGTATTAATCCTGTAGCTGAGAGTACAATTGGAACGATGAAAACTTTATTTAATTTCCATATTCTTTTTATTTCTTCGCTCAGTTCGTTATATTTACTAATCTTTTCGGCTATTGTTTTTTGAATATTATGCGTATTTGGTACAGCTATTTATTATTATTATTATTATTATTTCCCGATGGATACCGCATTCGCTCTGTGAAGAGCAAAAAGCGGCTCGCGTTACTTGGTGCGTCAGAACTCTCGAAAGATTCCACGCACGATCCTCAAATGCTGTATACAACATCGTATCAGGTGACAAATCCTGGATATACGCGTACGAACCCGGAACAAAAAACCAGTCACGAGTTTCGGTGTTCGAAAATGAGTTAAAGCCAACAAAAATCGTTCGTTCACGGAGTGTTGCAAAAAAAAATAAAGGTCGGGTCAGGTCGTTTCTGAACTTCGTAAAGAGAACTGCAACCGCCGCATCATCCTCCATCACGACAATGCGAGTTCTCACACCGCACACAGAACAAAAGAGTTTTTAGAGCAAGAAAACATAGAATTATTAGACCATCCGCCGTACAGCCCCAACCTAAGCCCTAATGATTTCTATACTTTCCCTAAAATAAAGAATAAATTGCGTGGACAGAGATTTTCATCACCTGAAGAAGCTGTGGACGCCTACAAAACGGCCATTTTGGAGACCATAACTTCCGAATGGAATGGTTGCTTCAATGATTGGTTCCATCGTATGGAAAAATGTGTCAAATTTCGCGGAGAATACTTCGAAAAGCAATAAATACATTTTTAAACAGTAATGTTGTGTCACTTCCTTGATTCCCGAAATTTTCAGTGCCGCCCTCGTATCACGAGGAGTGCTCTGAGGAATTGTTCGGAGTAATTCCAGCCGCTCAATTTCACCATCGCACATCGCGACAAAACTAGCGTTACCATCCATACCATCTGGATGATTGGCGGTCCACCACTGTGCGATTTAGAAGAAGTTTTCTCCCTCGTACAACTTCCTTGTGGAATCAATTACCACCAGCGAATTTTCTGGACCGATACGACTTAGGAACCTTCAAGAAAAGAGCTTACACCTTTCTAAAAGGCCGGCAACGCATCTGCAATTCCCCTGGTGTTGCGGTTGTTCATGGGCGGCGGTAGTAACTTACCATCAGGTGAGCCGCATGCTTGTTTGCCTCCTCTTCAATAAAAAAAAAACGTCATCAGGGTGTCCTCTATCCTTGACCACGGCGCCCAGTGAACAGATTTTCGCTGACGCGCTAAGGATGCGCCAGAGTTGAGATATTAGATTTATTATGCGAAGATGATTTGATAATATTTTTTATTCATGTAGCTAATTATAGTTTTATGTTTCTAACCCTTTGTTTCATTCAAATATCAATAATAATAGTTAAAATAATAACACGTTTGAGCTGAATTTTGGCTAGTTTTCGAGAAATCTATGCCTCCCGCGCACGGCACTAGCGGTCAACTATAGACGACTTTGGCGTGATGGACATAGTATTTGCTTAGATAAAAATCCATTTTTTGTTCAATGTTTCTTAGTACTTGTGGCTCTAGGAGACTTGTTTTATATACTCACGTGTGGCTGGGTTAACCTTTTTTGAAGAGTGTGGAATTAAAATACCAGTAATAATTTTCCAATAAGTATCTATATGTCATATTTTTGTGGGCCGGGTTTTTTGTCAACTATAGACGTTGTTGGCGCTCAGGGCCTGCAGGTGCTGGTCAAGTATAGGCGACTTTGGCGGTCAAACGGTTAAAGTGGCTATTACCTAGTGGAAAATCTTCTGTTGCTTTCTACAGTGAATCGAAACGCAAGTGACAATAACAACCCGGGCCCTTAAAAAAATTGATTTTAACAGACGTACTGAATTGATCATAACAGTTCAAGACTTCATCATACAATATCATATTCGTTACACATCAGTTATTTTACATTTTCTCAATACAGAAATTTCATGTCATCCTTACATTTCTTGAATTATATGCAAATAGAATTAAAAGCAAAATTTTCATTATTGATTTCATTTAAATCAATATATTCATATATATCAACCAAAGAACTCTTGCCGCATCCAGGATCAGGATCTTGGGCAAACACTACAGATGTCTAGAAGAAATACTCAGCTATAACACTGCCCACTAAGTACTCGTATTTTTATTACAATATAGTGCATAAGAAATATAATTAAATAAAACTAACAAAATTAAATGATTATCCTATTTTATTTATTAACACTATTTACAGTATCTGTCTGCTTTCATCTTGCTTCTCCTATCCAACAGAGTTTCGTGCAGGTTGCCCTCTATCTTGGCCTTTTTCAGTTCCGATACACCACCATCGTTCAGGCGCAACTTCTTGTCTTGAAACTTTTGAAATTTCTTACTGTAAATATAAAAGTTGCGCGAAATATATTTCCAGCTTTATTTTAAGTAAGTAAATAAAGGATTGAATTAGGCTTATTTGAGTAATTTTTGTAATTTTGTTTACGTGGAAGAGCCATGCTACAGCTATATTGCAGTTGTAGCTCTCCCAGGGAAAGACCACACTCTCACAGATATAGCAGCTTAATTTAAATAAAACTAATTTTACGGATTTTATCGCGTATATTAACTTATTTTTTATCTTCCTTATCATGTGCCAAACCACCGAGATTGTATGGGTTACCGAAAATACACAAACCAAACGCTCCACACGTCCTATAGTAAGCCAGATCGATTCACCAACTTATAAGTTGGCTCAAAACTTGGCAAAAATACTGTCAACACTAAGAGGACATACCAGAGCACACACAAAGGATTCATACCATTTTGTTAGTGAGATAAAAGACCTACATCTCGCTGACAATGAAACTATGGTCTGCATGTCTGTCTGGTATGGTGCTGCCATCTGCTTGGGATCCCATAATTAATAAAATCAAATCCAAACCCAAGTATACCACTGCTAGACCTCAAGATACTGTAAGCTCATTCTGCGTAAATCGAACCAAAAATTAATATTAAAAAACGGAAGGTAGCCGGGCTAACTATGACAGCAGGACGTCAAACACCTCAGTCCCCCGTGACCACGGGTGCTGGAAAGCATCCGAAACGTCGGGAAGATAAAAAATAAGTTAATATACGCGATAAAATCCGTAAAATTAGTTTTATTTAAATGTGTAGTGTTCGCGTAAATATAAGAAATCATAGCAGCTCAATGTTGCCGTTTCAAATAGTGAGTGTAGAGAACTAGAGACCCTTTTTACTGAAACATGAGGCATTCCATCTTAATCCACATCCGCATTTTGATACTTAATCGAGGATAGATGTAAATGCAAAGCATCCACTTACCGTCAGGTGGACTGTGTACTCGTTTGTCACCCTTATTCTACAAAAAAAAGACACTACCAGGGTTGTGCAAATAAACAGTATGAAATAAGTTATTGTTTACTTTACTTTGCCAACGATTCTTGCACGTAACAGAGTCCATCTAGGTGGGTATCACCGTCTTACCTATTTCTGCTGTCAAATGAAATGTGCTTACACTGTGTTACAGTGTGAAAGATATAAACAAGCCAGTATATTTACAGGCGATGAGGGATTCCATCTTAGTCCTCACGGGTGACAACGCATCTGCATTTTGATTCGTAATTGAGGATAGATGTAGATGTCTATGGGCCACAGCAACCGCTTACAATCAGGTGGACTGTGTGCTCGTTTCTCATCCTATCCTATAAAAAAAGTGAGAACACATCTGTAGCCTACATTGCCAGGTGTCCATGGACTGTAGCTAATTAGCATCAAGTGGATTGTAAGTTCGTTTATCACTTCAGCTTTATAAAAAAAACCGGCAAAGTGCGAGTCGGACTCGCGCACCGAGGGTTCGGAACAAAAATGTGTAGGTATATAAGTTTAAAATTATTGAAAATATTTTTATTATGTCATGTAACTAAAAATTTATGCTTTTCGCAATTTTTCCTTTATCTGTGCTATAAGACATAGCTTCGTACCAAATTTCAAGATTCTGAGTTCACGGGAAGTACCCTGTAGGTTTTGATTCCCTTGCGAATGTCGAAAATTTGCGGCATAAACGGCTGTATCTTTTAATTGCGTTGGCTTAGAAGTTTGATTTTTTCACAGCTCTAAGGGACAGTAGACTTGAGTATTTGATATGAATTTCAGCTTGATACCTCCACGTGTTCCTGAGAAAAAGAGTCTTGACAGACAGACAGACAGACAACAAAGTGATCCAATAAGGGTCCCGTTTTTTCCTTTTGAGGTACGGAACCCTAAAAACAACATGCTTTAACAAAACTTACACATAGTTGACTTCGACTTCAGCCAGATCGCCCTGCTCCTCATCAGGCAGCACCACCTTGCCCGTCTCCCTGCTCTTATTGCTCCGTATGATGCAGAACTCGCGCTCGCCGGCTGTTAGGGAGGACGCCACTACCGAGTCATCCTCGGGATTCACTGACATGAACTTGTTTAATGAACTGAGTATTGCAGTTTGACCTGGGAACAGTTTAAATGCAACTAATTTTTACGGATTTTACCGCGTATTTTTTTTTAGGATAGGATGACAAACGAGCACACAGTCCACCTGATGGTAAGTGGTTGCTGTGGTCTATAGACATCTACATCTATCCTCGTTTGCGAATCAAAACGCAGATGCGTTGTCACCCATGAGGACTAAGATGGAATGCCTCTTTTCCAGTAAAAAGGGTCTCCGGATCTCTATATTCACCATACGAAACACAGCAGTGTTAAGCTGCTATTTTACGCTGGTATTCTGTGAGAGCGTGGTCCTTCCCCGGTCGAGCCGACCCATTAGTGCAACAACTACTAATATAGCTGCAGCATGGCTCTACCACGTATAAACATTGTATATTAACTTATTTTAAATTCCCAACATTTCGAATACTTTACAGCACTTAAAATAAGTTAATATATGAGGTAAAATTTAGTGTCATTTAAATGTGTAGTATTCGTATAAACATAAGAAAACATTTAAATAAAACTAATTTTACGGATTATATCGCGTATATTAACTTATTTTACATTCCCGACGTTTCAAGCACTTTACAGCACCCATGGTCACGGGGGGGGGGGATATGTCAGAGGTGTCACTGACAAGATTGGCTACATCTTGAAGCGTGCTTCCATTAAAACATATTTCAAGCCGCCGAAGAAGATCAGTCGATTTTTACCATCAGTCAAGTGTATAATATTCCTCTGCAAGATGCAGGAGTGTACAAGCTTGATTGTGAATGTGGTCTCTCTTATATAGGACAAACTAAAAGATCTATAAAAACCCGTGTTAAAGAACACATAGCTGATGTGAAGAATAGACACTCCGGGATGTCTGCAGTCTGTGTACATGTACAGGATCGCCCCCGTCACTCTATTAGATTTGATAGACCACAAATCCTCGCTAAAGAACACCGATTCCTTCCAAGGATTATTCGTGAGGCTATTGAAATCAAGAAACATCCTAATTTCAATAGAGAAGATGGCTGGGTGCTACCATCTGCTTGGGATCCCATAATTAATAAAATTAAATCCCAACCCAAGCATACAACTGCAAGACTTCATGATACTATAAGTTCATACTTCGTAGATCGGAACAAAAATTAATAATTTTTAATCTGGAGGTAGCCGTGGTTAACTATGACATTGGGACATCATACACCTCAGTCCCCCCCTTGACCATGGGTGCTGTAAAGTGCTTGAAACGTCGGGAATGTAAAATAAGTTAATATACGCGATAAAATCCGTAAAATTAGTTTTATTTAAATGCGTAGTGTTTGCGTAAATATAAGAAATCATTATAAGAAAACATTGTGGGTTTTCATTTATTCGTTTATTATGTAAACACATAGGGGGGAATTTATGATAATTGCCACATTAGGCAGACGTGTCAACAACCTCAGTTATTTATTATTTTCAATGTGACTGCCTCGTTGCTCTAATGGTCGTAAAGTGGTTGCTGACCATGAAGTCCTACATTCAAATCCCGGGTCGGGCCAAAATCAGTTATCGGGTTTTTCTGCAAAGGAATTATCAGTAGCTGCCCGGAGTCAGGAAGTTGGTGGTGTTTCACCCCCGTGCCTCGGAAAGCACGTATATCTGTAGGTCCTGCGCCTGATCTCTCTCCGGTTATGTCGTATTACCGTCCCATCTGACTATGTGAGTGAGGAAATAGAGAGTGCACCTGTGCTTGTGTATACACTCAGACACTATAATCCCGATCTGCGCAGATTACCAGTCTCCATTGAGACTGACACTCACAAGATGGCAGAGTGTAGTGGAAAGATGAAGGGGTGCTCTAATTCTTATTATCAACCTATCAAGTTCATTGCTGAACATAGGTCTCCTCATAGATTGCTTCCTGAGGATTATGATGGCATGCCTTATTACCAGTAAAAAGGGTTTTTGGTTCTTGTCACTTACAATACGTAACACATTAGGACTAGATTCACAATAGTTCTTACAAGTACTATGCCAACAATATTTTTTAAATTAATTAAATAATAATTAATAAATTGAAAAATGAAGTGGCCGTCTGCTACTGCGTCTCGCAGCTGAGTGAGGGACAGAAGCGCCCGCGCTGACGCGGGGTCAGCGACCAGTGCACGCCCCCACGCGTCCTCCATTTTGGCCGAGGCGCGATGACGTGCGCCGACAGATAATGCAATTCCTCTACATTTTTTAGCTGTGCTTTCCTTAGTATTATTTTCACATACCACAGCAAACAGGGACTTATATAAGAGAATGAATCGAATTTTAAAGCACATACCATCTTGAAAAACTGGCTCCCATTGTTCCATTGGCCCTACAGCGTCAGATCTGCCAATGACCACTCCATCCTTAGAAACTCCTAGGTATTTTCCATAACCAGATTTGAGCGCGAATTTGTTCTCTCCAGCGGGAAAAGCAGTGAATATCTCTTCTGGGGAGGGCCCATCGCCCTCGTCGTGTGGTGCTCCGATTGTGAACAAACCTGGTAGTAAAAGATATATTAAATTTGTTGAAAACATTGGGTTTTTTTATAAAGAAATTCTTAGTAACAGGCCAGAGTCAGGAAGCCTTGACTTGGACAACATATAGCTTGTAAAGCATATGCAATACCTGAAATATTTACATTGAGAATATTATTATTAATATGGAAAGATTAAGTTCTTTTTGTAATCTAATAATGATTATTTGTAGTAGTGAGAATAAAAGTTCTTTGATGCAAAAAAAAATATTTTGATTAAATCTACAGCATCTACATTATTAACTCAGAATAAGTACAAATATAATGACAGGATTAAACAAATTTACCTGAGGTTACATCCTGATTATATGAACGACTTATTCCGAGATAAGGTGTTTCCCACCCACCTCAGGTGTAAAATCCTAATTAATTTACAACACTTTTATTCTGAACATAATGACATGTTATAATAATAATAATAAATTTATTAATAAGAAATATGGTACAAAGATGTTCATATTAAATAATAAAATATCACATATTTTACCAATTTTTGTATATAGTTAGAAAATTTTGATATTAACCCTTTAAAACATGATCAAAGAATTAACAGCATTTAACAGTCAATAGTATCATTCTTTTATTTTCAGCAGTTGCTTTACTGAATAAAATTGTTTTTCCAAAAGCCACTTTAATAAATGACCTCGAAATCGATTATAATCTAATTACCCAATTTAATTTGAAAATTTTGTTTAACACTTGAATAGCCATCACAAAACAAATTTTTGAGTACAGACTAGTTTTTAGTGAAGGAATAATATTTTTTTCTGTGTATCTGGTACTATATTTTACCGTATCTTTTAATTTAGTAAAAAAATGAGGATACTTTTTTGCGAATGTTGAAAGTTACAGAGGGGGGAGGGAGACATATTTCACACTAACCATATCCAATGCAATGAGATAGAAGCTTTGGCAAAGGGACTTTGGCAAGCCATATAGATTCAATATCCATTAATTTGTGCTTTCACACCAATGTCAACTGGGATTCAAGTCAAAAACCCAAAGCCAGAAACTAAATTGTCTGCCCATATCAAACAATAGTAGGAGATGAAGAATAAAATATGTAGAAAATTGTGCACAAACCATTATCCAATGCAGATACATATGTGTTTTTGCCAAACTCAATTGATATTGATCCAGTTACATCTTCAATCTTGCCAGCCCTCCACCAACCTCCATGTTTCATACAATCCTCATCAACATTGGACTCATTACTTTTGTCTTTCTTCTTGTGTTTCCTTTTTTTTGCTCTGTAGAAAAATTATAGTTTTCGCAGGGATGCCACTTCTAGACAAACTTACTTACTAGATAAACTTTTGAGAAATCAATGAAATATATAATAATACTAGCTGACCAGGCAGACCTTGTTCTGCCCTTTTCGACAACCCTTCATATGAAAAATCCTTAAATTCATAATAAAAAAATATTGAGTGTCACTTGTCAGGATAAAAACTATCCTATCTCTCAAGTTGGACGGAACTGCACAGTGTGCAAAATTTCATTGAAATCAGTTCAGTAGTTTAGGAGTTCTACGCGGACAAACAATGTGACACATAATTTTTATATATAAAGATATACAAGAATCACTTGATTAAATTATAGGATCATATTCTGCCCCCTCCCCCCTCATCATATTATATAACATCATGTCAGGTATTTTTTCTTATAAATATTATTAAATTATGAGATTCTACCTTGATTATGTACTAATTTTTATTACTGCTAGATGCACACCCACAATTTTTCCAGATAATCCAAATTGTTATTTTAGGTTAAAAATAATTCTGCTGTTTAAGATTTTATTTGCAATAACAAATAGCAGCCATTGTGACACGGCCATTTGCTTTAATGTTACATTTAAATTTTCACATGCAATACAAAGATTCTACCTCCATTATAAATTGCCTGTACTATAATTTAATCTAAATTTGAAAATTATAAACTTATGTTCATTGTTCTAATTTTGTTATTTATTTTAACATGTCTTGTATTTCATATTCCAGATTTAAAAAAAAAAGTTTATTTTTCAATCATAACAGCATAGATACATGTAGACCTCCCTATAGATGGAATTTTGCCATACTTGCCACGCTAGACACGCATAGTTGGCAACTTTAACTTTGGGTTAGCTATAGACGTCCGGTACTTGATTTTCATTATGTTTTCAGTTAAGCTTTTGTGAGTGCGGAGTAGGTGAAGATAAGGTCAGGTTGTACTGTAAAGTCAGTGCCCTAGACTCTGCTATAATAATGGTAAATGAAACAATGTAATGTGAATTGATATAATTTTGTTTTCTGAAAAATCTATTGACTGCACTCCACTGCGACTCAATTTGTTGTGAATGAGTCCCATCTTAAAAAATAGATTGTCTGGGTCTGAGTAATTAACTTTTTATGGGTGACCCGTTTCATTATATGCAATTTCAAGGTAGTGAAATTTATATTTTTATTGTAATTAAGATTCCAGGTTAACCCTGACAAACCTCCTAAACTGAAAACAATTAAAATCAAGTACCACACGTCTACTTCATAACATTAGACCAAATTCACATATTTTGTATAATGTTATATGCAATTTTTAGTTAATTTATTTTTATTAATTCAAGAAGAATTTCCAACATCCAAAACAGTGTAAAAGGTTCAAACTTTATCCTGACAAGCCTCC
The DNA here is from genome assembly GCA_033319125.1 of Parnassius glacialis. NCBI lineage: Eukaryota > Metazoa > Arthropoda > Insecta > Lepidoptera > Papilionidae > Parnassius > Parnassius glacialis. Next base: position 40,510,593 of record JAVANC010000009.1, on the reverse strand, counting down.
TAAACTAAAAATATAATTAAAATCAAGTACTGGACGTTATATATAGCCAACCCTTGGAACTGATTATACTCATGTGCACTCTGTTCAGAACCATTAACGCATAAAGCGATGTTTTGAAGGGGATGTCAGGTTGGATTTATGCATAAAATTTTCCTAGACTAGACTTTCTTTCCAAGGAGAATTCTAATCTGGAGTTTGAGGGACTCTCGCAACTCAAAAAAAAAATCACGAGTTTGTTGTAAAGGCTTTCCCTATATTCCAACGCAAGTGTCTCATTATGTTATTATTCTGAAGTTCTAACTAACTTTGGTTTATCTCCTTTTAATATCAACTTTCCTCGTTTCACAGCAGCGTATTCATCACCCATAATTTCGTTTATTTTAATTTTTTATTAAACTTCAAGTTTTTTTATCACAAACTAATGAGTTTTGATTTTAATTGAGTTTTTGTTGGTTTTTTTGTGAAATAAATATTTAATCAGTTTATTAGTTTCAACCATAGATTTAGTATATGTATACTATATCTATGGTTTCAACAACCAATGACAACATGACAAGTGACAACCACAGAACACCATAGACTTCAGAACACCAAGAACACATTTTTTTTTTGAGTTTATGGCCTGGTATCTAGACCTTTAGGCCAAGTCTTGAGTATTTTTATTCGGTTTATTATAATTTCTTCATAGTTCACTGCTTCACAATATGTTGATGCGTCACATTGTGCAGCCCTTGGGAGATTTTGACGGCAAATTGAGCCAGCAGGCAGCTGACAGTTGGCGATGGTATCTAAAGGCGCCTATTCAAACAAACAGCTTATCTTGAGAATCCATCACCATCAGAGCATTTGTTTCACAGTTTCCACTAATAGTTCACATGCGCAGACACTTAATACACAAAATCGCACCACTTTTATATATCAAAGTCCACTTCAAACCATTATTTAAACAATAATACAGGAGCAACAAACCGCCGCAGGTCAAGTTCCCGCCAAAACTCCAAGAACACATGTACCCTGACGGCAGGGTTGCCAGATGCAATTTTATGGTTTCCCCCAAATTGGTTTTATTTTTCCCCAAAATGATACGTTTGAACCAGAAACCGCAGCTCAAACTTTGTGCACCCGCCGCGGTCTTGTAAGGCACTTCTCACTCTCATGATATGGTCTGCGGTTTTCGTGAGCATCCTGTTTCTCAATTTATTTTTGACGATGCTCATCATCGATAACGCCCGTTCTACAGCAGCAGTAGCAAATGGCAAACTCAAAATAGCTGTGGCAAGTTTCGTTAAATTAAAGAAAGCTGCGTCGCCACAAGCACTTTTGTATGACAACACTTCTCCCCAAAACTTGTCAGCTGTTTTGGATTTTTTTCCATTGCTGAAGAGGTAGACTTCTCCACTCTTGCAGCGTCGCTTCAACGTTTTCCACCCCTCCAACCACATCCTTGAAAGCAACAACTATTTCTTCAATATTAGGTCTTACTTGGCTCGTCGCGATTTGGGGCGAGAAAATTGAAATGTTTTCTAATAATTTAATATTGTACGGTAATTGCATTTGGATTTCTTCACAGAGCCGAATAAAACACTGAGTACTAATATGTTAACTGAACAAAAAATACGTTCGTTTCATTGCACTTTTTATATTTTATCGTTTTAAAAATTCTAGCCCCCAAAATTTCCCATTATATATTTTTCCCCCCAAAAGTTTCCCCATAGATTCTACTTCCCCAGTTATTCCCCAAGAGTCATTTTATTCCCCAGAATTGCGAAAAAATACCCCCAATCTGGTAACGCAGCCTGACGGGATGACAACCAACAACAACCATAGACTTAGTATCTCAATCACAAACTATTAGAAATTAGAAACACTACGCGTTATCTCAATCCCTAGCTAAGTCTATGATCCCCAGTTTATAAAAAGTACTCTGTGCCAACAGACATAGACAGAGATAGTCATAGATAAATAAATATGTAGCTTAGAGGGAGTATCTACTATTTATTATTATCCGTAGAGGGAGTATGTACAATAGAGTAGTCATTGCCGTATACCTAAGCGGGATAGCAATAGTTTAAGGTTAGTGTTGCCGATGATTATCTATTGTTATTTTCTTGATTTTTGGGAAAAGCAAATTCTGTTTACTAATTATAGGTAGAATCAATACAGTGTTTCAAAAATATGTAAGTAATTCAATAACCACCTAAGAGATATCTTATTAGGTTAATAGTAGTTCATTAACTTCCTAAGATATATATTAAAAGGTTAATGTACTAAATTGAAAAATAAAACTAATTCTTTTATTATATTTGAAATCGCTTTATTTTGCGTTTTGTCTTTTCCTTGTTTTATAATCAGTTTTCTTTTATATAATGTTTTGCTATGTATAACAAATTACGCAAAAACACACAAAAAACCTAGAATATACTTGAAATTTAAATAGTTTAAAAAACTTACCTTTGGAGATATTATTATCTACCGATTTTTTTATCGGTAAATAATAAATAATATATCCACTGGTATGTATTCAATTTTGAATGAAACAACAGAAATAATACAAAATATTTATATGAATATTATTTAAATAAAACAAATAATTGAAACAGCACTACGAAAATTTTTGTACATCTTTACAGTTTTCGGTTTGGTAACACATGCTTGAAAACTAAAGGATTATAAGTAAATATTTTTTCATACCGTTCAGAGTCTGTAACCCTAAAAAAGAACGGACAAGAAACTTTAGGGAACTGTTTACAATCAGCGTGATAATGTACGTAGGTGGGGAAGGCAAGTGTTAAAATATTTTCGTACGGAATAGTAGGCCCTAGGACTAATAAAGTGCAGAGTCAAAGCAAATTTTCTTAGCTCCGCAGAATATTTTTTTCTACAGTCTCTTCACTAATTAATCTTTTTAAAAAATACTTATTCTCAGAACCAATAGAAGACAACATATCAGCGGATTCTTCACTAATCATTAAACGAGCTTTCAATTCTTCTATAATAGTCGAAAGTACTGCAGTTTTTTTTTCAACCTCCAGGCTCTCGACATTAACACTGCAATCTTCTTTTTTCTTGTGTCAGCAGTTTTCTCGCACAAAATTTTTCTTAGCTTTCGTTTACGAGGCGTTTCAACCAATTCACTAGAAGGAAGAACGCTAGCTGTTTTCACCCTGTAATTTTAAAAATTTTCATAACCGATTTGGTAATATATATTAATTATTTAAGTTATTAATTTAAATGGCTATTTGTTTTTTAACTTATGGAAGGATTCTCGATTTTACTTTAAATTTTACTTTAAATAAGCTTACTTACTGATGAAAGGTTATGTTTGGTATTTTTCGTTCTGGTCGGTTTTTACAACCTAACACACAACAACGCACCATAATTTTACATAACCTCTGTCTAAAACAAAAAACTTTAAACGTTACGTAACTCAAACGTCAATAATTTAGCAAATAATCACATAAAACCACTAAACCAGTTGACGACAGCCGTTTGTTTGGAACATAGTACCTTTGTTCCAAACAAAGGAAATCGCATACGGTGAAAGAAACAAAAAAAAATTGGTTGACTCGCTCGCTCTTAACGTGTGTTTCATCATATCAATCATATTTTTAAGAATATGTAGAATACTTCAACTTCAATATAAGCGACTTCAAGACAGGTTATTTAAGAATAATTCAATAACCATTGGTCTGACCTTGATCAAATTCATATGGGACCACACGAGAACTATCAGCTTTCATATAAAAAAAGAATCATCGAAATCGGTTTGCCCAGTACAAAGTTATGAGGTAATACACATAAAAAAAAGCAAAAAAAAAAAACATACACTCGAATTGGGTACCGTCTCCTTTTTGGAAGTCGGCAGATAACAAATAAAGCCATTTGTACAATTTTTTTTGAACAATGTAATATTTAAGGTTTTAAGTTCGTCAGGGAGTTTGTTATATATTCGGACACACATGGTAAGGCAACTTTTGCCATATTTTTATTATTTAGGTATATCCTTAATTACTAGCTTGTGTGAGTCCCTACGTGAGCGAGTGGTCTGTACCTCACAAGCTTTTTCAAATAATTGTTTGTGTCTCTGCAGAAAAACACAAACTTCAAAAATGTATATTGTTGGTAGTGGCAGTATTCCAAGACCTTTAAATAGAGGCTGATACGATTCATAACGTCGTACTCCGCAGATTGCCCTAATGCACTTTTTCTGCGCAATAAATGCCCAATTCCAATACGAACTATTTCCCCACATTACCAGACCATAACGGAGTATAGACTTGGCATAAGCTCGGTAAGTCATAACAGATTTTTTATGTCAATCACTTTTTTATTTGGTTGAGCGCGTAAGAACATTAGTTTACTTTATTACAAACTTTTAACAGTGGTAGAGCCACGCGGCAGCTTTTGCTGTCGCACGATGGATGACGGATGGGTCGGCTCGAAACGGGATGGTACCACGACCTCACAGAAAACCACTGTGAAGTAGAGACTTACCTCTGCGTTTTGCTTGGTGAGTGCAGGTGGCCGGAGGCCCTTTTTACTGGAAATGAGGCATTCCATCTTAGTCCTCACGGGTGACAACGCATCTACATTTTGATTTGTAATAGAGGATAGATGTAGATGTCTATGGGCCGCAGCAACCACTTACCATCAGGTGGACTGTGTGCTCGTTTGTCACCTTTATCCTATAAAAAAAACTTCATCGATATGTGCTTTCCATTCGATCGATTTGTGATTCTGGTCTATAACAACACCTTACAATTTTGTTTTTTTATTTGATTGATTTTTGAATGTTTAGCTTGAAATTGTATTGGTTATGTTTTGACTTATTAAACTGAATAAAGTTTGATTCTGCCGAGTTAATTTTTAAATTGTGAGTTTGTAGCCATTCAATTATATTATTTATGTCGAATTCGTAATTATATATTGAATTCTTATTTGTTTTAGTCTTAACTGTAACCGAAATGTCATCAGCGTTTGTGATACATTCATGACTTATCGCATCAGATATGTCATTAATGTATAGTATAAACAATATGGGCCCTTAGATAATGCCTTGTAACCCTATTACTAGTTAAACCTATGTAACCCTATTAAAAGTTGGAACCCTATTAATATTTTTAAGGTAGTTGGATTTATATGTTCTTACTTCTTTATTGATAAATTTTTTGTATAGGTTTTTCGAAAATATATGGTTTTAGCCATCGAACGATGTTATTAGATCAATTCACATACTGATAACCTAACTCTTATTCCTCTTTGAATGTCATTACTTAACGATGAGATATGGTAAAAACTAGTTTATTGGTAACTTTATTACAATATAAAATTATTAATAAATATATAAACAGTGAAAAAAATATCGGAATTCTACCAAACATATGCTCAACTAAATGACGTTAAAAATATTCGGTTATTTCAATAGTTAAGTAAAAAAAAAATCGAAATATAGAGGATCTCGAAGAAAAAAATTAAGGTACACTTTTAAAAAAATATGCCCCTATAGCGTAGACAGAGAAATATAGATCTGTCTACGCTCTATAGTGATTTTCATAGACAGTATTGCCAGATAGAATCATCCACTTTCCCCTAAACACCCAATATCCCTTAGATTGAAACAAAATCCCCTAAATCAAAGGATTTTGTAATTATAAGACGTCTGTTAGTTTCTTGAATTCATTTTTTAATAAATAAATTATACAACATTAAATTAAAAATTTGAACGTGAAAAAATTAAAAAAAACTTTAAGTACAAACTTTGAAATAATTTCTTATAAATATTAACTATTACATATTGTGCATTTTATTATGATTAAAAATTAAACATTACACTCTTATAGTTTTGTTAATTTAAATCTTTTTTCCTAAAAAAAACATTGCTTAGTACATCTAAACAAAGATTATTAGTAATTTTGTTCTGAATCATCAATAAACATGTTTTTAATTATACAATACAATACAATACAATACTCTTTATTGTACACCAACAAAAGATAACATCAAAAATAAAAAATAACAACTATTGAGGTAAATACAAAGGGCGGTCTTATTGCTACATAGCAATCTCTTCCAGACAACCCAGAATAATAAATAAATAAATAATAAACTTTTTATAATTTCAATTTTAAACTTAAATCGTTCTTCTTTAATTTTTTTCTTAAAGCTTGTAAATCCCCTAAACAAATCCCATTAAAATATGTTTCCCCTAGATTTTCCAACAAGCCGTCTGAAATCCATTAAATTTAAGGGGAAATCCCCCAAACCTTGCAGCACTGTTCATAGATAAGCTAAGTGACCGCGTGCAAAGAGAATATAATCACTACGTTTAAAAGAGTGTTTATAGCATAAACTTCATCGATCACTAATAAAAGTGGGGGATGAAGCTGCTCGCGTCCGTAGGAATTACTTGAATCCTGATTCCCTACACGTATCCCCTGGGTAGTGCCAAACGAGCAGTACTACATACTGGTGGTAGGTTGGTCCTCTACTAGTGAGAGGCCCGGCCGAGGGTTAGTTACCACCCACCTGGCAAAGACATACCGCCAAATGATGCAAATCGTGTTCCGGTATGATGTTAGGTGAAACCCATATCTTAGGGAGAATGGGTCTGTGGACAGTTGCGTTACGCATACGGACCGGTTGCGACGCGGCCGTTTCTTAGTGTCAGGTGCCTGGTTATGGAGGATAGCGGGATCCGAAGCACGGTTGCACCGCTGGCCGACCGTAGATAGTTGGGGGCCCAATTAATGAGCCAGCCACTCATGAAAGGCTGCCCCGCCATCTTACGAAAAATCCTGGGATGGCTCCACCATGCCGGTTGGCGACCGGAGGAGAGGGCCTGGTGGCGATTTCCAGGGGGGTTCGGGCGTCCCCGCGATCTCCATGCTAGGTTCCATCGATGCTATGACTCTGTTTGCGTCCCTAGGTTATATGTGTGACGCCTCGTCCAACTGCCATTCTCTCAACCTATTCACTCCCACCATATATGAAAAAAAGGAAAAAGAAGAGTAAGTTTGTACAGCGGTTGCACTCCCTCTCCATTAAAGTGCACCTCACAAACATCCGAGGCCTGCACTGTAATCTCAATGCAGTCCATTACCACCTTGAGACTGACAAGCCGCACTTACTCTTCTTGACTGAGACGCAGATCTGATGTCCTCTAGATGCGGCGTACATTGGCTACCCTGGGTACACATTGGAGCATAATTTACATCAGCGCGCCGGAGTCTGTGTTTACGTCCGCAACGACATCTGCTGTAAGCGTCTCCGTCACCTTGAAGACCCCACTTTCTCTACGATCTGGGTATTGATAGACACTGGAATGGATAAAATTATTTATTCTTGTATCTACCGATCGCATAACGGTGACCAGGAGACAACTAGGCTGTTTGAACACCTCAGTGAGGCCTCTGATGTGGCTCTAGATCGGTACCCTAATGCACAGTTGGTTTTTCTGGGGGACTTTAATGCCTGTCATCAGGACTGGCTGTTCCCATACCAGAAGACCGATCACGCTGGGAGAGAGGCGTGGAATTTTGCTTTGTCGCTGGGGCTCTCCCAGCTGGTGCAACAAGCGACTAGGGTACCTGATGTGGATGGGCACACAGCCAATTGCCTCGACCTTCTACTGACGACCGATCCAGACAGGTACGATGTTCAGGTTACCTCACCCCTGGGAACTTCTGACCACTGTCTGGTGAAATCTGTATCGTTATATTCCCCACCTAACTACGATTTCCACGGGATGCGACGAATGTGGCGATACAAGTCAGCAGATTGGGATGAGATGCGGCATTTCTTTGCATCTTATCCTTGGCGGCAGGTCTGCTTCTCCTCTAGAGACCCATCGAGCTGCGCGGATGCCATAACCAATGTGATACGTCAAGCGATGGAGTATTTCATCCCCTTTGCTGACGTGCCCATTGGTGGTAAAGCTCGCCCTTGGTTTAACGCCGAGTGCGCTCGTGCTGAAAAGCACAAGCATATGGCGTACTTATCCTGGGTCAATGCTCGAGACCGTAAAGCTCCGGATGTTAGCCTTAAGAAGAGAGCCTTTAACCAAGCCGCCAAGTCGTGCAAAAAGGCATTACGCCAAGCCAGTTTCGACCGCATTAAACGCATCGGCACAAAGTTCTCTGTCAAACCATCTGGCAGTAGAGCTTTTTGGTCTCTCGCCAAAGCGGTCGAGACAAACTTTTGTCGGTCTACACTGCCTCCGCTGGTAAAACCAGATGGCTCACTGGCGCATGCGCCTAAGGAGAAAGCGGACTTATTTGCTTCTCTTTTTGCTTGCAATTCGCGTCTGGACAGTAGCAACAGCGTACCATCACAATTACCTCACTGCGATACCTCTATGACTGAGGTCCGTATCACCAACAAGGAGGTTCTTAAAACCTTGCGAAGTCTAGACGTGAATAAAGCTAGTGGACCTGATGGTATACCAGCTATAGTTCTAAAGGTCTGTGCACCTGAGTTGTCTCCTGTGTTGACACGCTTGTTCCGCCTCTCATTCAGGACTGGAATAGTGCCTAAATCTTGGAAGCTGGCCAATGTGCAGCCTGTTCCTAAAAAACGTAGCCGTACCGACCCTGCCAACTATCGGCCAATTTCAATTACCTCCATACTCTGCAAGATTATGGAGCGTATATTGAACGCCCACCTTATGGCATACTTAGAGCAAAATGATCTCCTCAGTGATCGCCAGTACGGGTTTCGCCGAAATCGATCAACTGGGGACCTTCTAGCGTATGCCACTCACATATGGGGCGAAGCCCTCGAGAACAGTGGTGAAGCACTTGCTGTTTCCCTAGATGTTTCGAAGGCTTTTGACAGGGTTTGGCACGCTAGTCTATTAGGCAAGCTTTCAGCGTACGGCTTATCCCCTGGCCTAATTATCTGGGTGAAGGACTTTCTGAGTGAACGGTCTCTCCGGGTCGTCGTTGATGGCTGCTCATCCAATACTGTGACGACTAACGCCGGTGTTCCTCAGGGGTCCGTTCTCTCCGCAACTCTCTTCCTGCTGCATATAAATGATCTGCTCATTCCCGGTGTCTATGGGTATGCAGACGACAGCACAGTTGTGGAGAGATACCAACCAAGCGCCCGGGCCAGTCGGGATCAAATCCAGTCAGAAAGAGAGGCTATGGTTGAGCGTGTGAGTCTCACACTACAGGCAGTCTCCGAATGGGGCGATGCCAATCTCGTGAGATTTAATGCCTCCAAAACACAAGCGTGTCTTTTTACCGCTAAAAGGAGCCCGCTCACCTTGGCTCCTACTTTCCGGAATGTATCCTTGGAGTACACTGACCGCCTTCAGTTGTTAGGGATTGAATTTTCTCCGAACCTAAACTTTGGGCGGTTCATTGAGTCCAGAGCCAAAGCAGCCGCAAGGAAACTTGGTGTCCTTGCAAGGGTGCGGCGGTACTTCACGCCGGGGCAGCTTCTTACCTTATATAAAGCCCAAGTCCGGTCGTGCATGGAGTACTGCTGTCACATATGGGCTGGTGCTGCAAAATGCCACCTGGCAGCATTGGACTCAGTGGAGAGACGTGCTAAGAGGCTCATTGGTGACCTTGATTTGGTTGAAACCAATCTTGTCAGCCTTGAGCACAGGCGCAGAGTAGCCAGTCTCTCGGTATTCAATAGGATGCATTTCGGTGAGTTTGCGCAGGAATTACACGCCTTAATTCCTCCCTCTCCTTTCCACCATCGGACAACCAGACGGTCGGCGGGTCTTCATCCCTTTGTTGTCGATATTCCACGCATTAGAACCAAACGGTTTGCTTCGTCTTTTGTAATGCGTACAGCAAAGGAGTGGAATAATTTGCCGGCGTCTATCTTTCCATCCGAATACAATCTAGGCGTCTTCAAGGCAAGAGTGAATAGGCTTTTGTTACGATAAGACAGTGCGATTTACCATCTAAGGCTGCATCACCACTTACCACCAGGTGGGATTGTGGTCAAGCACTGGCTTATAATAAGTAAAAAAAAAAAAAAAACTAGATAAATAATCAATGACAAAAATGTCCTTACCGAATAAGCGCCCGCTCGAACATTTGGGTGTGCTTTTAATTTGTACATAGCTTTGTGCTTTGTTTTAGCATACAACTTTGCGCAATGCATTTAAGGTTTAATTTACATTAATATATTTTTATTTCAACTAGAGTTATGTCAAAACAATTGGCGACAGATTTTGGAGAACTTTTCCATGGGATTGTGTATCTTAATTTTTAATAGTGACCGATGATAAACTTAGAATATACTGTATGCCAGTATATTCTAAGTCTATGATTTTTAGTTTGGTTGTGTATGTGACTTCTTTATTAAGATCTCAGTATAAAGTGATAGTGTAGCTTTTGGGAAATTTTGACGGCAACTTGAGCTAACAGACAGTTGAGGATAGTATCTCAAGGTGTCTAGGCAGACAGACACCTTATCTTGAGATTCACATCACCATCGGAGCACTTGTTTCATCGTATCCACTATTAGTTCATATACGCAGACATGTTATACACAAAATCGCACCACATTTACATCTCAAAATCCATTTTAAAACATTAATTAATAATAATATAGGAGTAGCAATCCACCGCCCGTAAAGTTGTGCCAAAATTGTGAACACTTGTTTAAATCGATAAGTTTAACATAATTGATAGGTATTTATCCTCAAATGCCATGAACATTCATGCATAACTATATTATATCAAGGAAAAAAAACTAAAACCACGATACACAAAAAAGGCGTTATGGCTCAAATTCCAGTCATCCTGTACCGAATGTCGTCCTTTTGTGTACAGTGTGGCAGCCTAGCATAGGGTTATGTCCTTTGAGTTTTTGGTATGTATCTATTATAGGTAAGTTTATGAGGTACATATTGGTAACTACTTCTATTTTTGAATCAAGCACGACACGAGCTTGAAATATAAAATAATGATAAATAACAATAATTATTTTATTTAAATGTATTACTATGTACTTAAGTTAGGTACTGTGTTTAGATTTTAAGAAGTGCTATTTTTGAACACTAATCAATTATTATAATTAAACAAATTTTAATCAAAAATGTAGTATATCCATTTTTATAAACTAATCATGCAAATTTTCAAATCATCATTATTACTACAACCCATCACAAGCCCATACATGAACATTCTTTCCTTTATAGCTGGCCACAAAATACTGCAATCAGCCACTTGGCATTTCAAGAAGTATTTCTCTATCAAGAAATACACGAAAATTTTAATAATGACACATGTTAGATTTGAAATTTTGTATATTTTAACAAGTACTAATATAATGGGGTTGTTATAAACTAATTTGGTCAATTCCGCGTAAAGAAGGAAAATGATGTGTTCAGCCCAGTTTTAAGGGAACTTCCCACCCTCCCTCAATCGCGCGCACTATACTCGTCGCCGTCAATCCCAGCATTACCACCCCCAGCACCACCAGACTAGGCACGTCACACCACTCTCGAAAATACGACACGAGTTTTGCCTCTACACGAGGCATCCTCAGGTGAAGTAGACTCTGCGGAGGCAGGCCGCTTATCTGCCAGCCTCCGCAGAGTTTACTTGAGCGTCTATTTAAATGACCTATAAAAGTGGTGTGTCGTGCCTAGTTTGGTGGTGCTGGGGTGTTAGTGCTGGGATTGACGGCAACGAGTATAGTGCGTGCGATTGAGGGAGGGTGAGAGTTACATAACTATACTTATTTATAGTTTTATTTAAAATTCCCGCGAAAAAAGTTTCGTATGGGTGCCTACTGTGGCGCTAAAAGTGTAAACGTATAGACGCGTGTTTCCGTTTTATAGTTTGGAGATGGCGTTCTTCTCTTGGTAGAGAGTAATTGTGTCCTATAATCTAGTGAGCAGTGCGGTTTCAACTAGTTTTATTGTAAATATGGGGCCACCGTGTCATAAATGGACTTATACTTTGACACAGGAGAACGCCTGCGTATTTGGCCTGGGTCGTATCGCGTTTTCTGAGAATCGTATCTAAATCAGATTTCAAGTTTCAATATCTGATATCAAAACTATATATTTCAATGTCTATATATTCTGCGTACACTTGTTTATATTTTCTACTCCGATACGCTATTGAAATCTGATACGAGGATTTTATAGTTACTCTTACCTATTCGATGCGAATCAGTATTGTAGATATAGTAAATTTATATTATGTTATCTTCTTGGAGCTAATGCAGAAATATAGTTGTACCTTGTTTTAACTTTATTATTTTAAAGTTTTGATCTAGTTATTTATTTACAGCACGAGATACTCAATTAAAATAGTTCAATAAAATATATAATATAAAATAGGCGGTATTTACAGTGTCTTTATTATTTATTTACATCACAAATTGCATTTGAAAGGATAAAAATTGCAACTTCCTCCTTCCACTACATTTATTCTGGCAGATCTGTTAGAACTAAATATAAATTGAGAATTCTATATAAAATAACTGTTAAAATAAACATTTAAAAAAGTGCAAATTTATTAAATAAATAAAATAAACGATAATGAATAAAATTATCATATTCCAGTCCATTCAAAGTCATCCACGATCTATTTCTTACCTAGCCGTATTTATGCCATCTAGCGTCTTCTTTACGTTACACCTTGAGAGTCAAACAATTTTTGATCGATAAAATGACTTTACCCATAGAATGGAGTAGATGGCAGATTTGACAATTTTATGATTTATTACATTAGCATTCAGATGTCTAAAAATAAGGATTGTAACAATTGAAGGGTTTTTTTACAAAAACTACATAACTAACAATTTTGGTGATTTCTTGATATTGACAACACTGGATTCCTTAAAAAAAATGGAATATTACAGTTAATTCGATTTTTACAAAAACCAACTATTTTACAAGATAAAGCCATCTAAAAAACGACAACTTTGGCAAAAACTACTTAACTTTTCCTCTTTTTTGCAAAAACAACATATGTGAAAGCAGTTTAGCAGTTTTTGTAAAAAAAAAGTTTGATTGTTCATTGTTGTTGTCTGTGCGTACGTCATAGAGTGATAAAAAAAATAAAACACGATATGTTTTAAGATGTGCAACAGTTTTTGGAACCATTCTTCCTAAAGCAAGACACACCTGCCATGAAAATAAAAGAAGTGCGAATGCTAAAAATTAAAAAAGAAAGCCTGTTACTGTTTTTGTTAAGTACAACTTCACTGGAAGTTGGACAAGAATCCAAACCAGTACAAAATGTGGGCTTCCCAGTGAAGCTACATTCGAATCACTGTACAAAAATAAATAAATTAAAAAGTTATCTTAGTGGTCCTTCCAAAATAGCTTTCTATGAATAAAATAAATTATAGCAGCAAGTGAACCTGTAAAATAAAATGAAAACTCAAGCTATGTTGAAATATATAATGAAGACAATGGAGAAGAATAAATTTTTTGTATAACATTACATTAAAAAATAAACATGAATATTACTTTATGTTGTATTTTATTTTTAAGTCATAATATGTTATTTTCGGAATACCATCAGCATAGGTTACAATGAAAGTTTTCTAATATTATTATTTTCTTAGCCACTAACATATTACCTAGCATATATCAGGTAATTAACTTTACTATAGTTTTAACATAATATTAATTAACTACTTTTTTTGCAAAAACAGCTTATCTATTTTATTTTATTGCAAAAACAACTAAACTGGTGGTTTTTTTGCAAAAACAACAAAAGTGCAGTTCTTAATTTTCGTATTTTTGGAAGAAGGACTCAAGGGATATGTAACTTTTACTATAAAATCCATAGATTACTGCTTTGGCAACATTTGATTAGATTATGGTATTTGTGAAAGTATTATTTTGCATTAGCATGAGTTTTTTATGTTTCCTGAAAAATAGTCCCGATAAAGTTATGTTGGTTTTGTAAAAAAATCTTCAATTATTTGCTAAATATATATACTTAAAGTCAAACTTATATCCAATATTTTATGCTGAACTTGTTTTTGACAATTATCATATTAAATAAATCGTTTGCGGTTAAATCTTTTGAAGTGTTGTTATTTGCTATTGACTGAATCCATTAGTGGTTAATGTTAATTTTAGTACTTTGTTGTTACGATATTGGCTCAAATATTAGTTGATAGGTAGTAATTTAAACAAAGGCGCGCAAACAAAGTTCTAACAGTGTTAGAGCCACGCGGCAGCTTTTGCTGTCACACGGATGGGCCGGCTCGAACCGGGGTGGTACCACGACCTCACAGAAAACCAGCGTGAATTAGAGATTTACCTCTGCGTTTCGCTTGGTGAGTGCAGGTGGCCGGAGGCCCTTATTACTGGAAATGAGGCATTCCATCTTAGTCCTCACGGGTGACAATGCATCTACATTTTGATTCGCAAACTAGGATAGAGCCACAGCAACCACTTACCATCCGGTGGACTGTGTGCTCGTTTGTCACCCTATTCTACATAAAAAAAAAAGTTTAATATTATTTTGTTTAGTTTACATTTTCATCAAAATATTACAAGGGATTTATATAAAAACTTGAAAAAATAATTACTGGGGAAGTTAATTAAGATTTAGTGAAATTGTTTCTTTTTTATTATTTAGTGTAGTGTACAAATATAAGATTTTAGAAAGACTTTAATTTCCGCCATGTCTAATCTAATACCCATATCGCTCGCACTCTGTCGCACACGGTGAATCTAGCCACCGACCGATGCGAAACGATTTAGGCATCGCGGCGGTATGCAAATATCAGATTTTGTAATACATAGTTTTCGAACGAACCGGTATAATATCTATATCGCTTGCGCTCCGTCGCATATGGCGAATCTAGCCACCGACCGATGCGGAGCGATATAGGCATCGCGGCGGTACGCAAATATCAGATTTAGAAATACATAGTTTTGAAACGAACCAGTAAGCGGTTTTTAGATATTGTACCAATATATAGATTTCGTATCAGTATACGGTTTGCATCGCCCACCTCTACTGCGTATGGCTACTCCCATCCGATACGTCGGCGGCCCATGTTGCTTTATGTTTAGAAGCAAATAATAGTGTTTAAAAGAGCTTGTATACTTATATGAGTAATTTATGAGTTATTATATTATACAGTTCAAGCTGAATAAGGTCTGTATTATTGGATCTAAGGAAGCTTAGGGTTCTTAATCAGAATTTGAAAACTCTTTTTTTTTACTTATTATAAGCCAGTGCTTGACCACAATCCCACCTGGTGGTAAGTGGTGATGCAGCCTTTGATGGTAAATCGCACTGTCTTATCGTAACAAAAGCCTATTCACTCTTGCCTTGAAGACGCCTAGATTGTATTCAGACGGAAAGATAGACGCTGGCAAATTATTCCACTCCTTTGCTGTACGCATTACAAAAGACGAAGTAAACCGTTTGGTTCTAATGCGTGGGATATCGACAACAAAGGGATGAAGACCCGCCGACCGTCTGGTTGTCCGATGGTGGCAAGGAGAGGGAGGAATTAAGGCGTGTAACTCCTGCGCACACTCACCAAAATGCATCCTATAGAATACCGAGAGACTGGCTACTCTGCGCCTGTGCTCAAGGCTGACAAGATTGGTTTCAACCAAATCAAGGTCACCAATGAGCCTCTTAGCACGTCTCTCCACTGAGTCCAATGCTGCCAGGTGGCATTTTGCAGCACCAGCCCATATGTGACAGCAGTACTCCATGCACGACCGGACTTGCGCTTTGTATAAGGTAAGAAGCTGCCCCGGTGTGAAGTACCGCCGCACCCTTGCAAGGACACCAAGTTTCCTTGCGGCTGCTTTGGCTCTGGACTCAATGAACCGCCCATAGTTTAGGTTCGGAGAAAATTCAATCCCTAACAACTGAAGGCGGTCAGTGTACTCCAAGGATACATTCCGGAAAGTAGGAGCCAAGGTGAGCGGGCTCCTTTTAGCGGTAAAAAGACACGCTTGTGTTTTGGAGGCGTTAAATCTCACGAGATTGGCATCGCCCCATTCGGAGACTGCCTGTAGTGTGAGACTCACACGCTCAACCATAGCCTCTCTTTCTGACTGGATTTGATCCCGACTGGCCCGGGCGCTTGGTTGGTATCTCTCCACAACTGTACTGTCGTCTGCATACCCATAGACACCGGGAATGAGCAGATAATTTATATGCAGCAGGAAGAGAGTTGCGGAGAGAACGGACCCCTGAGGAACACCGGCGTTAGTCGCCACAGTATTGGATGAGCAGCCATCAACGAAGACCCGGAGAGACCGTTCACTCAGAAAGTCCTTCACCCAGATAATTAGGCCAGGGGATAAGCCGTACGCTGAAAGCTTGCCCAATAGACTAGCGTGCCAAACCCTGTCAAAAGCCTTCGAAACATCGAGGAAAACAGCAATTGCTTCACCACAGTTCTCGAGGGCTTCGCCCAATATGTGAGTGGCATACGCTAGAAGGTCCCCAGTTGATCGATTTCGGCGAAACCCGTACTGGCGATCACTGAGGAGATCATTTTGCTCTAGGTATGCCATAAGGTGGGCGTTCAATATACGCTCCATAATCTTGCAGAGTATGGAGGTAATTGAAATTGGCCGATAGTTGGCAGGGTCGGTACGGCTACCTTTTTTAGGAACAGGCTGCACATTGGCCAGCTTCCAAGATTTAGGCACTATTCCAGTCCTGAATGAGAGGCGGAACAAGCGTGTCAACACAGGAGACAACTCAGGTGCACAGACCTTTAGAACTATAGCTGGTATATCATCAGGTCCACTAGCTTTGTTCACGTCTAGAGTTTTAAGAACCTCCTTGTTGGTGATACGGATCTCAGTCATAGAGGTACCACAGTGAGGTAATTGAGATGGCACGCTGTTGCTACTGTCCAGACGCGAATTGCAAGCAAAAAGAGAAGCAAATAAGTCCGCTTTCTCCTTAGGCGCATGCGCTAGTGAGCCATCTGGTTTTACCAGCGGAGGCAGTGTAGACCGACAGAAGTTTGTCTCGACCGCTTTGGCGAGAGACCAAAAAGCTCTACTGCCAGATGGTTTGACAGAGAGCTTTGTGCCGATGCGTTTAATGCGGTCGAAACTGGCTTGGCGTAATACCTTTTTGCACGACTTGGCGGCTTGGTTAAAGGCGCTCTTCTTAAGGCTAACATCCGGAGCTTTACGATCTCGAGCATCGACCCAGGATAAGTACGCCATATGCTTGTGCTTTTCAGCACGAGCGCACTCGGCGTTAAACCAAGGGCGAGCTTTACCACCAATGGGCACGTCAGCAAAGGGGATGAAATACTCCATCGCTTGACGTATCACATTGGTTATGGCATCCGCGCAGCTCGATGGATCTCTAGAGGAGAAGCAGACCTGCCGCCAAGGATAAGATGCAAAGAAATGCCGCATCTCATCCCAATCTGCTGACTTGTAACGCCACATTCGTCGCACTCCATGGAAATCGTAGTTAGGTGGGGAATATAACGACACAGATTTCACCAGACAGTGGTCAGAAGTTCCCAAGGGTGAGGTAACCTGAACATCGTACCTGTCTGGATCGGTCGTCAGCAGAAGGTCGAGGCAGTTGGCTGTGTGCCCATCCACATCAGGTACCCTAGTCGCTTGTTGCACCAGCTGGGAGAGCCCCAGCGACAAGGCAAAATTCCACGCCTCTCTCCCAGCGTGGTCAGTCTTCTGGTATGGGAACAACCAGTCCTGATGACAGGCATTAAAGTCCCCCAGAAAAACCAACTGTGCATTAGGGTACCGATCTAGAGCCACATCAGAGGCGTCACTGAGGTGTTCAAACAGCCTAGTTGTCTCCTGGTCACCGTTATGCGATCGGTAGACACAAGAATAAATAATTTTATCCATTCCAGTGTCTATCAATACCCAGATCGTAGAGAAAGTGGGGTCTTCAAGGTGACGGAGACGCTTACAGCAGATGTTGTTGCGGACGTAAACACAGACTCCGGCGCGCTGATGTAAATTATGCTCCAATGTGTATCCAGGGTAGCCAAGGTACGCCGCATCTAGAGGACATCAGATCTGCGTCTCAGTCAAGAAGAGTAAGTGCGGCTTGTTAGTCTCAAGGTGGTAATGGACTGCATTGAGATTACAGTGCAGGTCTCGGATGTTTGTGAGGTGCACTTTAATGGAGAGGGAGTGCAACCGCTGTACAAACTTACTCTTCTTTTTCCTTTTTTTCATCAATGGTGGGAGTGAATAGGTTGAGAGAATGGCAGTTGGGCGAGGCGTCACACATTTAACCTAGGGACGCAAACAGAGTCATAGCATCGATGGTACCTAGCATGGTAACTCTAGTATACTTTAAGTATTTTGTAACACTTGATTCTGATATTATCATCAAAACTGTGTAGAAGCTGTTTTTTTGCACGCTCTCACTTGCTTATACAGTTTCAAATGTTATTATAGTATCATTTAAATCTTATGATATCTGAACAATTATGTATGCATCCTCCCATCTTAAACTTATTTTTATGGTTTATAATAATAAGCACAATATAAACAGGCAACGCATGTGTGTACATTCTTGTAAATGCAGTAGTTTTATGACTTTTGTCTATGAGGGTGATATAAAACTAATAAATAAATTACAGCCATAGTACAATTTAAATCTGTATAAGTGATAGAATATAGCCATTCTGCATGCGTTGCGTAATTATATGTATTTTGTGCAAAGTCCACCGTTGAACATAGGCTTGGGGAATTGGGAAAGGGAATTGCAACAGATATTCAATATAAATTATAAATAATACTTATTGAATGTCACTCTTTTGTTTAACTACCACTGGTTCGAAAAAAACCTCTGTCCTGGGAAGAATCAGCAAGAAACCAAGCGGGATTTTTTTTTAAATAACAGCTTACAATCATGTATGTTATACAAATTGACAACACAACAAATTAGAAATAGCTTGCTAGCGATCACCTCATTTCCAGGGGTTATTATCATCTATAAATTCTTTAATATTATAATAACCCTACATACATATACAAACTTAGTTTAATAAAGTTTTTGAACTTTGAGCAGGTCAAATTTTGTATATTTTCTGGAATTTTGTTGTAAAAGCGTATACATTACCCCAAGAATGAATTATTGACTCGATGGAGTCGAGTAACTGGTACTACTATCTTGTGTCTGTTCCTAGTATTTACACAATGAATATCACTTACTTTTGTAAAACTACTTTTATTTTTGTGTACGTACATTACATTTTCATAAATGTATTGAGAGGCCAAAGTTAATATACTAATTTCCTTAAATTTTTGTCGCAGCTACTCTTTAGGCTTTAAATCATAAATTGCTCTTATGGCCCTCTTCTGTAAAACAAATATAATTTCAGTGTCAACTGCGTGTCCCCATAGTAAAATACCATACGACATTATGCCATGGAAATAGGTAAAGTAAACTAGTCTAGCTGTTCCAACACTGGTAAGACTTCTAATCTTTTTTACAGCATATGCTGCAGGACTAAATCTGCTTGCTAGTTTTGATATATGGGGCTCCATTGAAGCTTCGCGTCTAGTGTGATTCCAAGGAAAATGGTGGTATCTACAAGACCCAGTTTCTCCCCATTTAAAATTACATTAGTATTTATTTGTTTGACATTTGGAGTCATGAATTTCATACATTTCGTTTTAGTGCTATTTAAATGCAAATTATTAACATTGAACCAATTTACTAACTTAGATATAGCATTATTTACTTCGTCATATTTTTGTAATTGTCGGTTTAATTTGAAAATTAAAGAAGTGTCATCTGCAAATAATACTATATCATGGTTATCCCCTACTATGTAAGGTAAGTCATTAATGTACACAAGAAACAGAAAGGGACCGAGAATTGAGCTTTGAGGCACGCCCATTTGTACTATCGACCCGGAAGATTTCATACTGTTAATGACAACTTTTTGCGTTCTCTTACTTAAATATGAAATAATAAATTACGAGCATTACTTCTTATACCGTAGTATTGAAGTTTCCTGATTAATGTTTCATGGTGAACACAATCGAATGCCTTGGATAGGTCACAAAATATATCCAAAGCATTCTGCAAATTCTCCCATGCATTAAAGATATATTTAATCAGCTCAACACCGGTATCAGTTGTCGAGCGACCCCTTGTGAAACCAAATTGATTTTATGAAGTAAATTATTTATTTTAAAGATATTTAACATTTGATCAAGAATAATTTTTTCAAAAATCGTACTAAGTGTTGGTAGTACAGAAATAGGTCTAAAATTGGCGGGGTCCAATAGTATCTAATAGGGATCACCAGTTTCGATACTAGTATTAAAATAATATAGACTATAATAGACGGATACAGATCCGCAGTTTTCTTAACATCAATAGTTTTAAAATACTTTACAATATCAATTTGGTGATACTTTATGAAGTATAAAATTCTTTGTATACGCATTTACATTTTCTTTAAGTAATGATTCCGCGACGGCAGGAGAATATATTATTAAAATCTGCATAATATTTTTAAAATCACTAAGCTATAAAAAATAAAATGTTATATTTGTATGGTGATACTAAGAGTATTGTAGGTATTTTTATTTTATTTTATTCTTTTTGGAAAACTTACAGCTAACAATAACAATAAATAAATGCATAACAACTAGAAGGCCATTCAAAAGTTTTCACCTATAAGCAATATGAACTTAAAAACAATAATTCTAGTCGGTAAAAGATAAACATCGATTAAGACAAATACAGTAAATTAACAAAATTAAACAGAAGAACACTCAACAAAAGAATTTTTGCGTTTAAATATTTTTTAATTGAGGAATCTACTGGTATTAAACAGATCCAAGTCAACGCTATTAGAAATGTCATAAAAAGTTCTGCATGCACGTATCATAAAAGAATTTTGCCTGTATTTATTCCGGGTATGCGGCACGTGGAGTAAGCGAGGCTTTCTTAAGAAGGTACCTCTTGTTGTAAATCCTAACTTACTCAGTAGCTCCGGACAGTCAACATTACCATTTGCCAATTTAAAAAGATAAATCATATCTGTTATGCGCCTACGTTCATGCGGAGGCAAAATATGAAATTTTTTACATCGCGAAATGTAGCTAAGCGTATAAAATTGCGTTTTAAATTGCAGAAAACGTAAAAAACGCTTTTGTACTTGCTCAATCCTATCTATATAAATGTTATTATTTGGGTTCCACACTTGAGAGGCGTACTCTAAATAGCTGCGAACAGGAGCGCAATAAAGTATCTTATATGTTTTTATATTATGAAAATCGGTGGAAAATCTCAAAACGAATCAAAGTGCTGTATTGGCTTTTTTAATCATATTTTCGATATGTGCATCAAAGAGTAATTTAGAATCGAAAAATACACCAAGATCTTTTACTAATTGTAATCTCTATACTAATATAATTTGTGTTTGTGTGTTTTATAATTTGTATAATATGTGTATAATAGTTATTGCTTTAAAATGTTTAGAGTTTTCAGGGGTTTGGCTATGAAGTAAAAAAAATCAATTTAAAAACACGCCTTAAGTAAGTATAACGTTTCTTTATTTTTATATAGTGAATGAAATTCTAAATATTATTAATTGATGTCTTATATTATTATTTCAGTTTATCAGGAAAATAGTATGTATTTGATAAATGGTAATAAATTTGTGATAAGCGGCAACCCTGATATATGCACGCCATTTTGCAATACTGAGCATGTTGACTACTAATGAAAATGAGTTTCTTTACTCAAATTAATATTTTAAATAGTTTTATTCAGTGAAATAAATTAATTTATTAGTAAAAGATATCAAAATGGATATGCCAGAAGTAAAGTTATTCAATGCGGAGGTATTATTGAATTAATTGCGTTTATGCTTTACATCTTCCGTGACATCAAATTAAACGAATCTCTTATTTTCAGTTATCCGGGTTGTACG
Source organism: Parnassius glacialis (assembly GCA_033319125.1). Classification (NCBI taxonomy): domain Eukaryota; kingdom Metazoa; phylum Arthropoda; class Insecta; order Lepidoptera; family Papilionidae; genus Parnassius; species Parnassius glacialis. Next base: position 40,488,711 of record JAVANC010000009.1, on the reverse strand, counting down.
ACAACAAACCACCTATCTCGAAGGCTAAAATGAGCGCTATCACAAGAGGTGCTATAAAGGCTATAAAGTTTTATAAGCATGTTGTGCACAGTGTAGAAAAATTCATACAAAAGTGTAAGCCTGAATACAAAGTTCCTGGTTTGTACGTGATTGATTCAATTGTGAGGCAGTCCCGTCATCAGTTCGGTCAGGATAAGGATGTGTTTGCGCCACGATTTGCAAAGAACATGCAGCAAACGTTCGCCAACCTATTCAGATGTCCCCCAGAAGATAAGGTTACAATTATATAAAGTATCTATATTGTAGGTTATAGTTTGCTTTGGTAGATAACTATATCGCGAACAATCAATTCTGATACATAGTGTCATTTATTTATCATTTGTTTTGTTCGCCAATAACAAGCCAACAATAAATCTAACATTTTACAAAAACTATAATTTAGAAGTTTTAGTAGGTTGTAGGACTTCTTTTTCGCCTAGAATTCTGTCTGGTCAGGTAACTCCCTATTTTTGCCGCCTCTCACCTATTTCTGCCGCTAAATAGCATTGCTTACACTGCTGTGTTCCAGTCTGGAGGGTTTATAGAACCAGTATAACTACAGTTTGAGATATTCCATCTTAGTCCTCAGAAATGACAATGTATCTGTTGCCTTCTTGGTTTGAAGATGGCTGCAGTTGTTCGTGGGCTCTTTTTTTTATATAGGATAGGGTGACAAACGAGCACACAGTCCACCTGATGGTAAGTGCTTGCTGTGGCCCATAGACATCTACATCTATCCTCGTTTGCAAATCAAAATGCAGATGCGTTGTCACCCGTGAGGACTAAGATGGAATGCCTCTTTACCTACACTCACCATACAAAACACAGCAGTGTTAAGCTGCTATTTGAAGCTGGTATTCTGTGAGAGCGTAGTCCTTCCCTGGTCGAGGGGACCCATTTGTGCTACAACTATACTACTAATATAGCTGCAGCATGGCTCTACCACGTAAGGTATAAGTGGCTGATAGGTCTCCCTGTTATAGAAGGAGAGAGGTGGAGTTACAGAAAACAGCCCGTTTTTAAAATTAACTAAATAACTTCTGCAGTTGTTTATTTTTATTGTTATTATGAAGATGTTGCTGCCTATCACCTGTTTTGTTATCTTTTGTCACTGGGTTGTCGAAATTCTCACACTAACACTACACTGTTTTAGCACTATTCTAACATTATACTATAATGAAGATGAGTACATGATCACAGACTCACCAACAATTATATTTCGAGATGATTATTTTGTACCACTGATTAATCTAATGATTATTATCTATTTTATTGCCAAATTTAATCAAGATCCCTTCAGTCGTTTTTTGTATGATTGACATATAATCATTCAAACATCCGTACATACTTTTACATTTATAATATTAGTTGGATAGTAAGTAGCCTTGTTTATTCAAAATGCTAGATAGGTATCCAGAAATTTACATGTATTTTACTACTGTGTGGTAAAATATTGGAAATTAACCTTATTATTTGTTTAAGGGTCAATATACTTGCTTTATAATAATAATATTTTGTCTTAAACTATCTTAAGCTTCACTTAATGCTAAAGTGAATTTACTTTTCAGCGAAACATAATCCGTGTACTGAATCTATGGCAGAAAAATAATGTATTTAGTCCGGAAGTTATACAGCCTTTACTAGACATGGCAGACCCAAACCACCCATTGCACCAAGAAATCCAGCAGCAGCAAAACAATACTGCCAATGGTAAGCTTAAGTTATTGCTAAGATTTTGCTACCAGTAGATTTTAAACATATAAGTCAAAGAGAATATAATCACTACGTTTAAGAGGCGGGACTTCCATAGTAAAAATAGTTGCATGAAATTACGCCAAGCTACTCTACCAACATCAAGATATGACATTTAGTTTTGAGAAACAGTACTGACTACATTGACGAATTACAATAGTGCTGCAAATGTCTATACTCGAGTAATTTTATCGATATAACCTTTATCGATATATTTTTATCGATATTTTTTCATAAGAAAAGTTAGATCTCTATACTGAATTATTTATGAGAAATTTTTTTTTTAACAAGGGGATTGTAAAATTGGAAAGTGTGATTGGAAAGTAAAAATGCAGATGAGGATAAGAAATCAATGTATTTTACACACAGCAATTTGTAATTATATCTCTACAATTAGGTACAAAAATATGTATAAATAAAATATAAAATAAAAATCGCACTATTATATTAGTAATTAATTAAGTAAAAAATAAATGACGACTCCGTAGCGCAGTGGCTAAGCGTTTGGCTGCAGCACTGCAGGACCGAGGCTTCCTTCCCGCACTGAACAATTGTTGCTATGCTGTAAAATAAAAAGTCTGCGTCTGGATGCTTGTTTTCAACGTTAGTTTTTTTAAGGGTAAAAATATTGGGTTTTTAATACTGATCGGATTAAATTGCTTTTATGTGTAACAAATACTATGTACAAATCGCTAGGCTTCTTCACAGAGGTACCTATGTACATACTATTCGCAGAGATCGTTTACTAATTGTCGCTTTTAAAATGAGTGCTCATTATGGCTAATGTTTGTAGATGAATCTATAAAAAAAATTATTTATAACCAGGTAATTATACACAAATACGTACAAATAACTTTAAGTTAATTTATATAATCGAATTCTTACCAAAATGTGATTTTAGAGGTATATTATCTTTTGCTACATGTAAATGAAACCTAATTAACATACACATAATTGTAGAAGTTTAAATTAAGTCCACTGAAGAAATAACAGTTCATTTTAGTTGGGTTGAAATGCAATGTTTGTCACAAATATGTCTTAACGTGTGAATATTTTCAATTGGTGCATGTGCCAGCTAATTTCACCTATTGCTTGCATCTGAAAAAATAATATAAATAAAATCACATTTTTATTAAAGAAATAGAATGTTAGCAGTCAGAATTGACTGTGTAGTTTCTAAGTATAGTTCGTTTCGGATTGCCATACCATCGAACTATCAGATTTAGCAAATAGTGTGTTTCTATTTGTGCACACAATCGTACACTATAAAAGCCTGTCCTACATAGATGGCTAGTCCAAAAATGTACTCGCATTAAATATCATATTACTATTAAAGTTGAAATCACCACATACCTTTCATCATCTAAGGGAAATATTGCTACGAATAGCCTTTTCTTGTTATCATTTATGCAGCTTCTTGCACCATTTATTTGGAAAGTTTTACAATGCATATTTAATTTCTTAACAATTCTGTAAATGAACAACGGCTCCTATAGCAAAATTAAAAGCAATCTTATTTAATAAAATATATAAAAATATAATTGTTTGATTTGACATTTGAACCTATTTCATTTGACAATGTCGTTAATAGACATTACGAAAAGCAGAAAGAAGAGCTAACCGTCATTAAAATTTGACCCCTGTAGTACATATAATTTTTACTATGGAAGTTGCACCAGCCTGATATAAGTATTTTGTAATTAAATAATTTTAATATGTATTTTGTTCAGGGAGCAGCTTGAATATAACTCACAACACTACAGATAGTAAAATATCTCCTGTACCACCACCTCAGCATACCCCCCATGCTTCCACTCCTATGGGTGACCAGGTAAATATTTGATTTATTGTAGTTACTTATAAAAATTCCATATGCCTTAGGAATTAGTCACAAACCAATTGGGTATTCTAATTACAATAGTATTAGACTACTAATTGTGCAACTCACAAATTATGAACTAAAAATTTTCATTACAGGATTAAAAAACGATGTGCGAGTATTGTGAACACTTGGTTGGAACAAAATTCCTTTTGTAGTGTATTATTATTGATAAACATATTATATTATTGATTAACAAATACAAATAAATGAATTACTAGAATCTAAAATGAAATGTCATGTAAAATAATATTTCTTTCATGGCAAGATAAGAAAAAGTGCGAAGGAGATGGATTTTATTCCATCTCGCTCGCACTATAGAAAGGGACGTCGTGATGAAAAAATCTTATACTTTCTCTCGCCTAGCCCCAATCTGTCAAATTCATACCATGCGATAAGGAACTTTGTTCAAACTCGCTCGCGACTAATACTGCTCGGGGCAAGCGGAGTAATAAGACCAAGGGGACCCCTGTCACACTATCCGTGAATTTTTGTAACATCAGGGGACTTCATTCCAACCTTTATGCTGTCCATTACCATCTCGAGACGGCGAAGCCGGCCTTGCTCTTTTTAACCGGGACTCAGATGTCCTCTCCGGCTGATACTTCATATCTCTCCTACCCGGGGTACAAATTGGAACACTCCTTTGTGCCCCGGGCTGGAGTTTGCGTATACGTCAGAGAGGACATCTGTTTTCGACGCCTCGGCAGTCTTGAAGGTACAGACCTGTCCATTCTATGGCTGCGCGTAGACAGCGACGACCATCCCCGCGTCTACGGGTGCCTCTATAGGTTCCATAGCGGTAGTACCGACACAGACCGACTCACCGACCACGTCCAAATGGCTGCAGACTCCGTGCTACAACAGGTCCCACCCGCAGAGATCGTGATACTCGGTGATTTCAACGCCCACCACGCTGAATGTCTTGGTTCTCGTTTAACCGATCATGCTATCTAGGTAGATCTGTCTTATGACTGCTTTGGTATATGGTCTAACACAACTGGTTACTTCCCCTACGCGGATCCCAGATGTGGAAGACCATGTACCGTCCCTGTTGGACCTTCTGCTGACCTCTCATCCGAACGAATATCAGGTCTCCGTCGATGCCCCTCTGGGCTCTTCGGACCATTGTCTGATCCGGAGTACGGTGCCACTCACGCTCCCATCTCAGTTGCGATCTGCAGCTTGCCGCCGTGTTTGGCAGTATAGGTCGGCCGATTGGGACGGCATGCGGTCCTTTTTTGCATCCTACCCTTGGGAGCGGGTTTGCTTCTCGCCGAAAGATCCCAGCGTTGTTGCCGATTCTGTTGCTGATGTGATACTTCAGGGTATGGAACTATTTGTTCCATCCTGTGTTGCCCATCGGAGGCAGATCCCAGTCATGGTTTGGTCGGTCCTGTAAAATAGCATTACGCTATAAGCAGGAGTGCTACCGGGCCTGGGCAGACGCATCAACGTATCGGGATGTAAACACTAGCGCATTTAAAAAGTATAATTCCGCCTCCAGGTTCTACAAAAGCGTCATTGCCAAGGCAAGGTCTGAGCACATCGGCAAAATTGGCGAGAAGCTAGTTCGCCTTCCTTCGGGAACCCGTGCATTCTGGTCTCTCTCCAAGGCTGTCCAAGGGAACTTCTGTCAGCCATCTCTTCCATCTCTGCACAGAGAGGACGACTCACTGGCCCATGCTGCAAAGGAGAAAGCTGATCTGTTGAGCTCTCTCTTTGCATCCAACTCGACTCTAGATGACGGGGGGAACACACCGCTGACCATCCCGCGATGTGAGTTCTCCATGCCGGATGTGCGGTTTACATAGCGCTCGGTTCGTAAAGCACTCTTCTCCTTGGACGTCAGCAAGTCGAGTGGGCCTGATGGAGTCCCTCCCATTGTGCTGAAGACGTGTGCTCCGGAGTTGGCACCGGTCCTAACGCGTTTTTTTCCGGTACTCCTACTCCCAAGGCGTAGTCCCGAATTCATGGAAGGCAGCTTTGGTCCACCCGATCCCTAAAAAAGGCGACCGCTCAGACCCGTCCAACTATAGGCCTATCGCGATCACCTCCTTGTTCTCCAAAATAATGGAATCCATTGTTAACTGCCGGTACCTTGAAGATCACCAGCTGATTAGTGACCGCCAGTACGGTTTCCGTCGAGGTCGCTCAGCTGGTGATCTTCTGGTCTACCTGACTCATAGATGGGCGGAGGCAGCAGAGTTCAAGGGTGAGGCACTGGCCGTTAGTTTGGACATAGCGAAGGCCTTCGATCGGGTCTGGCACAAACCGCATTTTTTGAAGCTTCCTTCCTATGGGTTTCCTGAGAAATTGTGTAAATGGATCATCAGTTTCCTTGTTGATCGGAGCATCAAGGTCGTAGTGGACGTTGCATGCTCTGATTTCAAGCCCATATCAATGCTGGTGTTCCACAAGGCTCGGTGCTATCACCAACGCTGTTTCTCCTGCATATCAATGATATGTTGCAAACTAGTAACATTCATTGCTATGCAGACGACAGCACTGGTGATGCTCTATACACCGGCCGTGCCAATATTTCTCGGGAAAACGTCGCCGATTACCGGGACAAACTTGTGTCTGAAGTCGAGTCTTTGTTGAACAAAGTCTCGGATTGGGGGCGATTAAATCTAGTCCAGTTCAATCCCCAGAAGACACAAGTTTACGCGTTTACCGCTAAAAAGAACCCCTTTGTCGTATCTCCTCAGTTTCAAGGCACTCCCCTTGCTGCCTCAGCTAGCATCGGAATTTCCGGAGTCGACAAATCGAATATTATGCAGTTTTGTGGTCACTTGGAAGGGAAGGCCAAATTGGCCTCTAAAAAGCTTGGCATGCTCAGCACAGCGAGACAGTATTTCATGCCGGCACATCGCTTGCAACTTTACAAAGCGCAATTCCGGCCTCACATGAATACTGTTCTCATCTCTGGGCCAGGGCACCCCAGTGCCAGCTTCCTTCCACTTGACCGCATCCAACGCAGAGCGGTTCGAATCGTCGACGAACGAGTTCTTTCTGATTCGCTCGATACACTGGCACTGCGTAGGGATGTTGCATCCCTTTGTATTTCCTATTGATTTTACCATGCGGAGTGCTCTGAGGAATTGTTCGGATTAATTCCAGCCGCCAAATTTTACGAACGCACTTCGCGTCAAAATTCGTGATACCATCCACCATCTGGATGCTTGGCGGTCCACGACTGTGCGTTTTACCAGGAGTTTTCTTCCTCGTACAATTTCTCTGTAGAATTGTTTACCACCGACAATTTTTCCGACGCGATACGACTTAGGGACCTTCAAGAAAAGAGCTTACACCTTTCTAAAAGGCCGGCAACGCATCTGCAATTTCCTTGGTGTTGCAATTGTTGATGGGCGGCGGTAGTCACTTACCATTAGGTGAGCCGCATGCCCGTTTGCCCCCTCTTCTATAAAACTAATTTGTTAGAAATATGTGACTGGTTATCTCGTGGTTTGATTGTCTCTGTCCCCCTTTTACAATACCTACAGGATGATATGAAGTAGTGGATATTCCTACACTGCCATTACACGGTTTGATACATGAAAATTTAATAATGCTTTGCCAAAGTAGGATTTATTAATGGTGGCATTATGTAGATTTAAAAGGGGAATGCCCATTTCTGGCCATGAAATGCCCAACAATTTGTATTTATTTAAAAAATACATCTTTTTTAAGGTAATTAATCGCGGTATTTAAGTATCCAAAAAAGATTGCAATATTTTTGCACAAATAAAAAGTACCGAAAAGAATAAAATCATAACATCCGCAATTCATTAGTTTGTGGATCAAGTAAAGTGTTGCCAATCACAAATCACGTTAAAAAATTCGATTCTGTTTTTTCAATCGATTTTTTATGGTGTCATTATTATAATGGTAATATTATATTTCGATAATTATTATGATGTTATGATAATTAAACAAGCGAATTGCTAGTTGATTTACCACGAACTCATTAGACCATAACAAAAACGCTACTGCATAATTTAACTGTTATATTTATCTGTTTTTAAAAATACATTTAAAATGGAATTTACATAAATAGAACAAAACATATTTTAAAAAGCGTGCAGAACTTAAAGCGAATCAAAGATTATTCTTTTTTATGAAATTATAAATCGAATAAAAAAATCTCTATCTATTTATCGATTTTTTGTCTGTTAATTGGCAACATCGAATCTGACAGCTCGGCCCATGTCATAATTATTAAAACTAAATAGTCACAAGTCGAATTCCTTCGCATTTGTGTTATTTTATTTGTTTTCTCGCGGATTTGTTATTTACAACAAATAAGCTTTTTAAATGGACTCCGATAATTCTTCTCACCCTATTGACCACGGACTGAAAGTGGATCCCGCTCCCACTTCTTACGATAAACACTGCACGAAATTGGACTCGATATCTACTGTTAACGATGACCTCAGCTTCCACACCGGCCAGAATTCTTTCCAGCTCTCAGTAACTCATTCAAGAGGACATTTACGGTGTGTCAATTGTGGTTTAAATGTCACGAAAATACGAAGTCATTTGTTGTTAAAAAAAAATTCTTGTAAAAATAATAAACCTTTATATCTTAAAAATCCGGGCTTTATTTAAACCAATTCCTTAACCATTTCATTCTTTTAATTGCATATTATCATTTCCATATGCTTTTATATGTGGGCACCCATGGCTGAAGTGTCTATGAACGGTGGGCATTCCCCTTTGTTAGAATGTTTATTTTATCTAGTTCTCAAAAAAAAAAGTTAATTCAGATAAAATATGGCCTAGATCATTCCTGGTTCATCAAGCTTCATTACAATCGGTTCAGTCATTCAAAATATTAGCCCGGATAGATAGATATACAGGCACATACAAATTTTTAAAATGGTTATATATGTCATAATGGCACACAAAAAACACAATCCGCCTGTTTCTTTCGCTTTCTTCCTAACCCTTGGCCGTTTGGTCTCCCCTGCCGAGGGCTTCCATTTGGTTGGGTTTTTGTTTATTTGTGTATTTATTTTATTTTATTGATATTTATGTTATATATCATTTTCATTTATGTTTATATGTTTATACAGTCCAACCAGATGAGAAAACTATATAGATACCCCACAATAATAGTAAATATAATTATGTCTAATTTGCATAATGTGCTATTTGTCACTCAGCAGGCTTCCCATATTACTCTTACACTGTTTTTTTACTAAACCTATTAATTTTCAGTTTCAGGATCAGCCATCAGGTCCACCACCAGGTGTCAAATTTAACCGCAAGTTGCTGAATGACTTTGAGTATGAAAGTGAAGATGACATGGTTGGGATGGAACCACCTCCCTCCTCAACGCACACGACGCATTCTACCCACTCGTCGCATCAGACACATTCTTCACATCAGACACACTCTTCGCATCAGAGCCATTCGTCACATCAAGCACACCAGACTCACGGGTCTCACCAGAATCACGGGTCTCACCAGACTCATGGGTCTCACCAGACTCATGGGTCTCACCAGACTCACTTATCTCACCAGACTCATCCATCACACAATCCAACAGATGCACTTGGCAGGTTTGTATGACTTAGTTCACTGATAAGCACTTAGAAATTGTTAAAAATCGAAGCATTTAACATACTTATCTTAATTCAGAATTTAACATTTGAAGAATTGCATTGGCTTACCATTTCAAAATGTGTTATGGTGGCCAGGAAAGGTTTATAATTTATTTTTGCAGGTGGCCGGAGGCCCTTTTTATTGGAAATGAGGCATTCCATCTTAGTCCTCACGGGTGACAACACATCTGCATTCTAATTCGCAAACGAGGATAGATGTAGATGTCTATGGGCCGCAGCAACCACTTACCAATGGTGGACTGTGTGCTCGTTTGTCACCCTTATCCTATATAACAAAAATAATAGCATAGCCAAATCACCTATATTGCATTTAAAGCAAATTGAACTAGGAGATTTTGAGGCTTTTACAGTCTGTTTTATACAGGTAATTGAATATACATTATGCATAATTTTTAAGTTTGGTTGGTTGTTAAGGTTGACTGGCAGAGAATTCTTTGAGCATTAAACCCACCACCGGTCGAGCAAACTCATTTGTGCTGCAACCATTGAATTGAATAAACGGGCTGTTTACCGCAACTCCATGTCGAAGTGCGTATTATGTGTGTGGGCAGGAATAATGTATTTGTATACAGCGACTTCCGGACATGTCAGCTACATGTGGGCCGCAGTTTCTTCCTCCCCCATACGTGCCCTGCATAGGGGACTGTCCGTAACACCTATGGTAAATAATTGTTTGTTGAAGGTGCCGTGTCCTGTGATAGGACTTGTTACTATCCTGATCTGCGGCTTGTTCAGTCTCATTAGAACCTTGGTTTAACAACTGTTTAATTCAGGCAGGGCCTCCCTAGCTTCTCTACAGTCTACTAGATTTTTCCAAAGCTGAGCGTCTTGATTAGTGAAGTGTCTACATACCAGTGAACTAATATTACCAAAGGTGATTGGTATGACTGGTTCTGGCCCTACAGTGGCCAGAGCCGATCCTCTTCTGGCCAGTTCATCTGCTGCATTGCCTCTGGATCCACTGTATCCCTTTATCCATTGCAGAGTCACATTGTTGTGTTTACATACCTCATTTAATTGTTGAAGGTATTCATATATTAGTCCTGAGTTCACCACATTGCAATTCAGAGCTTATAGTACCGCCCTACTGTTGGTCAGTATTCTGATGGAGAATTCATTAACCTTTCTAGCATCTATTGCTATGGCTGCTTGAATGATACCCATACATTCCGCCTGAAAGATTGTGTTGTAGGTTCCCAGTGCTGTGTGCATATGTGGATGTTGCGGTCTTCAGAAAAAGTTCCAGATCCTACACCTTCATTTGTTTTAGAACCATCGGGGAAGACTAAGCTCTTTTGGGCTTAATCCCTCCGGCTGGCTGGTTTAATTTAATTGTACCTTATACTTCTTATCGAATACAAATTGTGTAAGATAGGAATTTTTGAGTGAATTCTATCAATTATGCTTGTATGAGGGACTCTATTCTTAGTCCAAAGATTTAGGGTCTTGAGTCTAATGGCAGCTAAAGTTGTTTCTTGTTGTATGTGTAGATGAAGCGGGGTTGGCTCCAGCATCACCTCTAAGGCTGATATTGGCATAGTTCTTATGCAGCCTGTGGCAGCCATTCAAGCCAGTCTCTGGTAACACTGAAGCTTCTTTATAGTAGTGGCTTCATTTGATTTGGTCCACCATACCAGAGTGCCATATGTGATAAAATTACAGTTTTGTACAGCCACAGTATGATTTTTGGCGTCAGACCACATCTTTTGCCAATCATGTATCTGCATTGAAAATAAGTTATACTAGCTTTGTTGATTTTGTTTTCTATGTGTTTATTCCAGTTGAGTATACTGTCCAAGGTAACACCTAAATATTTTACCTCTGAGGATAGCTGGAGTTATGTACTGAAAAGACTTGGGAGATGATACTTTAGTTATTCAGCATTCGTTTTTGTGTCAACATTACTAGAACGGTTTTATTTGGATTGACGGTTAAGTCGTATTTAGTACGGTTACCGTCGAGGTCGCTCAGCTAGTGATCTTCTGGGTTACCTAACTCATAGATGGGCAGAGGCAGTGGAGTCCAAGGGGGAGGCGTTGGTCGTTAGTTTGGACATAGCGAAGGCCTTCGATCAGGTTTGGTACAAAACACTTCTTTCGAAGCTGCCTTCCTATGGGCTTCCCGAGAAATTGTGCAATTGGATCACCAGTTTTCTTGCAAATCGCAGCATCAAGGTCGTAGTAGACGGTGCATGCTCCAATTACAAGTACATTAACGCTGGTGTTCCACAAGGCTGCGTGCTATCGCCAATGCTGTTTCTTCTGCATATCAATGATATGTTGCAAACTGGTAACATTCATTGCTATGCAGACGACAGCACTGGTAATGCTTTATACAGCGGCCGTGCCAATATTTCTCGGGAAAAGTCGCCGAGTGCGGGAACAAACTTGTGTCTGAAGTCAAGACTTTGTTGATCAAAGTCTCGGACTGGGGGCGCGTTTACCGCTAAAAAGAACCCATTTGTCGTATCTCCTCAGTTTCAAGACACTCCCCTTGTTGCCTCAGCCAGTATCGGAATCCTCGGCGTCGACATATCGAGTGATGTGCAGTTTCGTGGTCACTTGGAAAAGAAGGCCACATTAGCCTCTAAAAAACTTGGCGTGCTCAGCAGAGCGGGACAGTATTTTATGCCGGCACACCGCTTGCAGTTGCAAGCGCAAGTTTTACAAGTCGCAGGTTCGGCCCCATATGGAATACTGTTCCCATCTCTGGGCAGGGGCTCCCCAGTGCCAGCTCCTTCCACTTGACCGCATTCAGCGCAGAGCGGTTCGAATCGTAGACGACCGAGTTCTTTCCGATCAGCTTGACTCACTGGCACTACGTAGAGATGTTGCATCTCTTTGCGTATTTTATCGCTTCTACCACGGGGAAGTGTTCTGAGTAATTGTTCAGACTAATTCCAGCCGCTCAATTTCACCATCGCACATCGCGACAAAACTCGCGATACTATCCATACCAGCTGGATTATTAGAGGTCCACCACTGTGCGATTTAGAAGAAGTTTTCTTCTTCGCACAACTTCCTTGTGGAATCGATTACCATCAGCGGTTTTTCCGGACCGATACGACTACTCCTTTTTATAAGGCCGGCAACGCATCTGCAGTTGCAGTTGTTCATAGGTGGCGGTAGTCATTTACGATCAGGTGAACCGTATGCTCGTTTGCCCCTCTACTATAAATAAAATCCCACTCCACTATAGGGAGAGCGGGGTTGCCTTAAAGACTGGGCCCGACGCCTCAGGGCTTTGGCTACTCCAAACCTCACTAATCATCTTCCTTTGGATAGATACGAGGATGTCGTCAGCTATTTCTTTTGTGATGTGTTCTGTAGGCGCACACGTTAGGGCCACACACAATTCAGCTTTAACTGCAGAAGCATAGCTGGTCTTTGCAACCTTGAATTGCTGTTCGAGTCTCACCTTTTTGTCGAGGTGGTCTCGTCCAGCTTCCTTTTGGCTGCTCTTTCGTTTTTACCAGGACGCTTGGCCGCTCTCTGCTTCCTGACGGATTTCTTGGAACCGGCTCCAGCAATTGCATCTTCCTTTTTATCTTTTCCAGTTTCAGTGCGACTACTGGGTTCAGGTCGAAGCACCTCAGGAGCAGCAGCTTACCCTTTCTTTCTTTACCTTAGCTTTCTTTACGGGCTTTCTCTCTCTGCTTCCTGTTCATCTTCTTTACCTTACTTTCGCTCCCTGGCTGGTTAGAGCCACTTGATGATCCGTCGGGACGGTTAGTCAACTTTTTGGGTGCCTTGCCTTTCCCTTTACGGCTCACCAATTGCAAGGCAGCTGAGAAGAAGTCTTCCGTTCTAAGAGGTTCCTTAGTAGTATTTCTACTCGCGGTCCCTTGTTCTCTATCCGTATCCAGCTCCGAAAAACTGGTTTTAGGAGCCTCCAGCGCGGAAATTCCTTTGAAAGGGCCACCTACGCTAGATGACGTACTTTGAGGAGTCGCCATTTTACTGGCAGTTTTTCCTTGAGTGTTGGTGCCTCTGGTAGTCACCTCTGACACCTCTTCTTCTTTTATTTTGGGCCTTAAGTCGTCCATTATTAATTTAGTTTGAAGATTCGTCCCCTCGGCTTCCCACCCTCCATGGAGCCCGCAACTTTGGGAACACCCTACTTTAAAACAAAAGAAATTTCAGGCGTTAGGATTACCGGGGGAATATAGGGACGTGAAGTTGGCTCACAGCGTGACATCGGGTGCTCGATCCAGTTGGTAGACTAGGCTGGAAAGGCCCATCCCCGTTGCATGAATGATGAAATGAAAAAAAGTTCAGGAAACTAGGCAGCCCCCACATCCCTCGCCTGAGACCCTCTGACCGGGCGCTTGGCCATTTCCCTACCTTTGGCTAGCAAGATAGGGCCACCGGTTAGCTTGAAATCCGGACCAAAGAGGGTGTGTTGCCTCTCGCCACTATATACCCTAGTGACGATTATCTCAACCCTCCAGGATGGTGGCATACGGCGCTCGACTGCGCAGGTCCTAACGCAGGTGGGTGTGTTATTCCACTGGATACATCCACTCTCCGGCGGAACCACCCCTCCTCTTTTCTTATCCGGGCTTAGGACCGGCAATGGCAGAGTTAAGCCATAATATAGCTGCAGCAGTCTCTACCATGTTGAAAATGGCCATGTACGATATGTGGTTTTCTTATGAACTCTTTCCAAACTACCAAATTCATTATTTTTATTCTGAAAATTTCTTGTTACAGCATTCTTACAAACCCTGAGATCATGCGACAGCTACAGAGCTTGCAAGCACAAATGCAGATGATGACTGGTATGCAGATTCCAGTGAGTAAATATTTTATATTACTTTCATCGTTTCATATTATATCAGCCATTGATAAAAAAGATGTAGTTGTGTTTAAAAAAATCCTATTTTTTTATAATTTATCATTTGCTACAAAAAGGTAAAGTTAAGGAAGTTATTTCGTGCTTTCATAAACAGAATCATCATCATCATCAGCCCATCAAATTCCACTGCTGGACATAAGCCTTTTCCATTCTAAGTAGGATTGTCGCAATGGCAATACCAGACGTATCGCATATTCAACACTTTGCTGGTCGCTGCTTGAGTTATTTTACATGTGGTTTAAACTAGATGTTTATACTGTTATCTATCGGACCGTTACAGCCTATTAAAGTCCACTGCTGAACATAGTCCTCCATAGATTGCCTCATAGAGGGAGTATTTGCCATAATTGCCACACTAGACAGGCTGATTGGCAACTGCAATTATAATAGTTATTTTTAGGAAAACGCTGTCCCATCTCCCGGTTTGTATTCCTCTGTCGCCTCTTACGACGCCCACGGGACTAAATTGGGTAGTGGATATTCTTACACTGCCACTATACGGAATCTTTCGGACACTACTACTATAAGAATTTGAATATAAAATGGGTGTGATGGATTTTTTTAAGCTGCCACCACCAAAATGGAATATTTCAAAACAAATATTTTTAAATAAGTAAATTTATCTTAAGTACATTCTTTTGTCTCGAAGTTATATCAAAGATGGAATTACTTGTGTTAGTGAGTGAAATAAAAAAATGTTTAAAGAAAATGTGTTTGTGGTCGGTCTACACGCCCATTAGAAATAGAACATTGAAATTGATGCTTATTTCCTGTATTTCTTGACTTGTCGAAATAAATACTCCATATATCTGAGGATACTACTTTAAAAGTGTATTTAGAGCTATTTTCTACTGACTATCTTTGTATAACTTAAATATATCCATAGATCTATATTTAATTTGAACATTTAAAATAGAATAACATTTTTCAATTTCAATTTCAGAATTTAATGCCTATGATGTCTGATATGCAATTACAACAAACAGCAAATCAAGGCCTGCCTTTCTTGGTAAGTGTTAAGTCAACTCAGTCACTTATATTTCCTTTTTATGTTCATATGTGTTAGAGCCGTGCTGCAGCTATATTAGTAGTATAGTTGCATCACGAATGGGTCGGCTCGATCGGGCAAGGACCACGCTCCACAAAATACCAGTTTAAAAGAGCAGCTTAACGCTGCTGTGTTTCGTATGGTGAGTGTAGAGAACTGAAGACGAGGCATTCCATAGTCTTCACGGGTGACAACGCATCTGCATTTTGATTCGTAATCGAGGATAGATGTAGGTGTCTATGGGCTACAGCAACCATTTACCTGAGCTGAACTGTGTACTCGTTTGTCACCCTAATTCTATAAAAAAAATATAGATTATTCAGTGAAATAAGACTTCCCTAAAAGGTATTTCTTAGGAATGCAGGTTAGGTCAGGTTGGTAAATGAGCAGTTAAAATGGGAGTTAACAATTTTAGTGATAACACTGGGCATAACTTGTATAGCTTCTTCATTATCATCATAACTGCTCATCACAAAGCCATTACTGAACGTAGGCCTCCCCCAAGAAATATCTCAAAGTACAGTCCTGAGCCACCTACATACTTCGACTTACCCCATATGTTACTTGGTTGTTGTATTGCTCACATACTATGAAATTAAGACGAAAGCTATAACAACAAAATTATTATAACTTTTTCAGAGTTCTCAACAAGACCAACAGAAACAAAATGAGCCCAAGGAAGACATGGCAAATGAGTCTGACATAGAGTTTGTGGATGCCGGACCTCAAGTTATAGAAATACCTGATGCAAATGACTCCAGGTAGGCATTTGTCTGCTTTTAAATTTATATATTGATCAGAAGTGTTAGTTTAGTGTAATTATCTTTATTAGTTTATTATATTATTACATTCATGAAATGGTTAAGAAGAGAGAGAAAACATGTAAAAAGCACCCTGTCAAATCCATGCTCCTTTTGGATTTGACAGGGTGTTTTGGACATACTACTGTACTGCAATGGCATTACCAAAAAAATTATAGCATATTATTTAAACTTGTAACCCGCCCCAGCTTCGCCTGGGTGAGATCTATTAATTTGGTTTTATATAGATTTAAGGTATTCATCAGAGACCATTTATTATATTTCTTAAAAAAAAACAACTCAATCCTTTCGGGTAAAATATAGCCTCCTCCTGGAATTTCTCTCTATCCTATTAGTGAAGTTCATTACAATCAGTTCAGCCATTTCGAAGATTAGCCCTGACAGACAGAAAAAGAATTAAAAAGTATTTCATCATCATCCCTTCACAAGTCTACTGCTAAACGTGGGCCACCCCAAGGAATGCCATAAGACAGGCTTCTTAGCCACCTGCATCCATCGACTTTCTACATGTCTTACCAGGTTGTCATTCCATATAGTGGGGGGGTCTCCCTACACTTTGTCTACTGGTACTAGGCTGCTACTCGACAATCTTCCATTGTTTGTCGATTCTTTGAGCTATATGGCCCGCCCATTGCCACTTCAGCTTACTAATCCGTTGGGCTATGTTGGTTACTCTGATTCTACTGCGGATATCCTCATTTGGGATATTTTCATCACACAGAGAAACCCCAGCATAGCCCTCTCCATAGCTCCCTGACTGTCCTCGAGTTTCCTCATACGGCTAGCAGTGAAGAACCAAAAAGTTTTACTAATGTCGTAATGACATGTAAATAATCCTTCACAGAATCAGAGTATAATATACTCTGACATATATAACATGAAACAAGGCATCCCATCTTAGTCTTCAGGACCTACAACACTTCAGCATTTTGATTTATAATCGGGAATTAATGTAGATGTCTAGTGACCACAAAATCCACTTAATGTGTGCTTGTTTGTCACCCTTATTTTATAAATAAAATGATACCTTGTTTAGAGGCAAATCATCTGTGCATCAACATTGGTGTGCATGGGATGGAACATTCATTTTGTATAATTTATTAAATTTTCTATTCAGCATAATCTGTAAAGTCTGTAATTATGTGAATTCCAGTCAGTGTTCAGTATACTCATCTTTGATCAGTATTATTCAACTTTTTATTATACCGTATGCTCATTGCTTCCGGTTTCGTGGCTAAAGTGTCAACACGTACCCTAAAGACCTCCGTGTGAAATAATTCATATACAGTGCAAAACAGTGAAAACTACATTATTTAAGTGACATTCTAACAAAACAAAGACTATAAAATTATTAAGAAGTAATAATCATAGTGCGGGCGTTAATACTTTCACGAAAAAACTAAATTCATTCTTCATCATTATAACATAAAAATCGTTAACAAATAGACAATAGACTTGTCTCCTACTTAGTACCAACCTTAACATCAGACATTGACAGTGACAGTGACGCTAGTCGACATCAACATCGGGGTTACCAGTAAAGGAAATTAAAAATCCCTCAAAAAAAAAAACTGTGATACCACAACAAAACTAGAAATTAACCAGAGTAATAAATCACTATGGATAAAAATATGGAACTACTTCTACGAAAGCTTGATGAGAAATTGGATAAACAAGCCGAACAGATAACACATGCGGTAACCAAGAACGTCACGGAAGCCATAGACGAGAAAATGAATGCAATAATTGAAGAAAACAAATTTCTCAAAAACAAAGTATCAGAACTGGAGCTGAAAATTAAATACTTAGAAAGAGAGAAACGAAAAAACAACCTCGTCTTCTTCGGAATAGAAGAAATAGGAAAATCTGAGCGAGAATTAGTGGACTACATAAAAGATACCATAGAAGAGCTAGGAGTGCAAATGAATAGCCAAGAAATCAGCAACGTATATAGAATCGGAAGAAAGATGGAAAACAAAAACCGACCAGTCGTAGTTTCCTTTACAACACAATGGAAGAAACATCTTGTACTCAAGAACAAGTTGAATCTCCCATCAAATATATACATTAAAGAGGATTACTCCAAGGAAACTCTGGAAAAGCGTAAACAACTGCAATCCCAAGTGGAAGAAGAAAAAAGGAATGGAAACATTGCCTATTTAAAACATGATAAACTCATAGTGATAAAACCGGAGGACAATAGTAGAGAAAAAAGAAAGAGAGTACCCTCAGATTCTCCCAACCAAGCAACACAGAAAAAAGCCAGCATAAGCAATTTAGTCCGAAATACAAACCAATCTCGTACTAAAATACAGAAAAATGATACTAATAGACCAAATTTACTAAATTTTGTAGATAAAACAAGATCTGATCACCACCTAAATACCTCAAAAAACTAATTAAGGCCCTAGAAAACCGGAAACAAACAGAAACGGTTATAACAAATAGATTGAAGCAAAAACAACAAATAAATTGTCTCCCACAACGGCTGGTCTCCGCGGGAGCACTAGACCAAAACCCTCCAGCAAAAAGAAGTGAAACATTTAATATTGCAACACTCAACACAAGAACTTTGCGAACACAAGAAAGCTTACTTGAATTGGACAATGCGTTACAAAATATAAAATTTGATATTCTGGGCATATGTGAAATGAGAAGGTCAGACGAGAAAATAACGGAACGAAACGATTACATATTATATCAGAAAGGTGAAACAGCAGGTCAAAGAGGAGTGGGCTTCCTAATAAAAAAAGAATTAAAAAATTATATACAAGAACTGATAGGAATTTCAGGCAGAATAGCAATACTCAACATTAATATGCCAAGGTACAAAAAACCATGGACAATTATAGAAGCATATGCACCCACAGAATTATCATTAGAAAGTGAAAGTGAAAACTTTTACTGCACCCTGTCTGACATTATAAAAAAATACCATAATAACTTCCTTATTGTCATGGGTGACTTTAATGCACAGGTTGGCTACAGAGAATCTGGCGAAGAATTGATAATGGGTAAACATGGATATGGAAAGAGGAGTGCAAACGGGCACCGACTAATTGAATTTCTACTACAAAATAACTTAATATTACTCAATTCAGTCTTCAAAAAAAACCCAAAACCAAGTGGACCTGGATATCACCTGATGGTAAATATAAAAACGAAATCGATTTCATAATAACTAATAAGCCAATGTTTTTCCAAGATACACACATTATTCAAAATTTAAATTTTAATACAAACCACCGCATGGTACGCTGCCGTTTAAAAAAGCATCCAACAAAAAGAGGTAGAAATAAAATTAAAAATAATTTGAAATTAGAACAACACAGAGAAAAAATAGATCCTTCGTTCATCAACACACTGAAAGAAATAGTAAACTCTGACAGAAGTGTCACAGAAAAATACGATTACATGTACAAAGGACTATTAAAATTGCGGAAAGTAAAGGTAACTAAAGATGTGAAGTTTGGTGAGAAGACAATAGGGCTCCTAGAAGAAAGAAAAGCACTAATGACAGACAAATCAAAAACTGAAGAAAACCGTAACATAATATCTAGACTGAGCAAACAAATTCGAGAAAATATTAGAAGGGATAGGAAATTAAGAAGAATGAAAAAACTAGAAGATGAAATCCAAAGAACAGGGGGAACAAAAAAAGCTTTCAAGGAATTAAAAGAATATGGAATGGAATGGATACCAAAACTAAAAAGCAACATATCCAAACAAGTAACAAATCGTAGAAGAATCCAGAGCCTTGCCACAGACTACTATTAACTACTACTAATACTACTCGAACTCTTTACTCAAACAATGACACCGATCGAGAAATTAATGCTACAAACGATCCTAATGTGTGTTATAAAAATGTCCCATCAATACTCTTGCAGGAAGTACTGAAAGCCATCATATCACAGAAGCTAGAAAAAGCTCCAGGACCTGACAATATAACAAATGAGCTAATCAGAGGCACCGAAGAAGAAATAAGCCCAATCCTAACTAAGCTATTCAATGATATTATAACAACAGGCACCATCCCGAAACAATGGAATGAATCACATATCATTCTCCTACATAAGAAAGGGAATAAAGATGACATCGGCAACTATAGACCAATTAGCCTAATATCAAATGTGTACAAAGTATTCGCAAAAGTAATTCTAGAAAGAATAACAAGGGTCTTAGACGAAAACCAACCGATCGAACAGGCAGGATTTAGAAAGAACTACAGTACTATAGACCACATCCACACAATCAAACAAGTCCTGGAAAAATACAATGAATACCAGAAGACATTGTATATCTGCTTTATAGACTACTCCAAAGCATTTGACAGCCTAAAACAAATCTATCTGGCTGAGTCTAAAAGAACAAGTAGTGGACGATGTCTATATAGAGCTAATCAAGTCCGTTTACAACAAAAGCAAAAGTAGTATTAAATTAGAGTCGAAAGGAGACCCCTTTTCAATAAACAGAGGAGTGAGACAAGGAGACCCATTATCTCCAAAGCTTTTTAATGCTGTGCTGGAACACATATTTAGAAAATTAGACTGGGATGATTATGGTATTATAATCAATGGAAGCCGCCTCAATCATTTGAGATTTGCAGATGATATTGTCCTATTAGAAGAAGATCCTAAGAAACTAGAACATATGGTAAAAGACATAGCAGAAAAAAGCAGAGAAGTAGGTTTAGAAATTAATGCAGATAAAACAAAACTAATGACTAACTCAACAGAAAGCAACATAGAGGTCTACGGAGCAAAGTTCGAATATGTGAAAGAATATGTATACCTAGGACAAATTATATTTGCTGAAGACTCCATGTCCAAGGAAATAAACAAAAGAATAGCCTGTGGTTGGAGGAAATACTGGTCCTTGAAAGAAATAATGAAGAACAAAGATCTAGGCATACATATCAAGAGAAAGACTTTCAACACTTGTATTCTCCCCTGCTTGACATATGGCTGCGATACATGGACATTAACGGACAAACATAGAGAAAAACTTGCTAAAACAGAAAGAGCAATGGAAAGAAGCATGTTGGGAATCAGGCTTAGTGACAGAATCCGAAATGTGGAAATAAGAAGGAAGACAAAAGTAACAGATATAATAACTCATATAGACCATCTAAAATGGAGCTGGACAGGACATATGCTACGTTGCAAAATAAATAAATGGAGCAAACAAGTAACCTTATGGTATCCAAGAGGAGACATCAGAAGACAGGGACGTCCGAAAACAAGATGGAGTGACGATATCCGCCTAACTCTAGGACCATACTGGACCAGAGTTGCAGAGGACCGGGCTCAATGGAGAGAGCTGGAGGAGGCCTATGCCAAGAGGCACGCCGAATTGCGTGATATAATATAAGAAATAAAATTTATAAAATCAAAAATGTTAAACTGCATGTAGTTCGGAATAAAAGGGCTTTATTATTATGCTCATTGATTAAGTTATCATAAAGTTGTTTTAGCAATTTCAATACTTTTTTACTTTTTCCTTTTCCTGTTTTTATTTATCTATTTTATACATCTTTGAATTAGAATGGTTATATTCAATTATAACATTGGTAGAGCCACGCGGCTTTTGCTGTCGCACGGATGGGCCGGCTCGAACCGGGGTGGTACCACGACCTCACAGAAAACCAGCGTGAAGTAGAGGTTTACCTCTGCGTTTCGCTTGGTGAGTGCAGGTGGCCGGAGGGCCTTTTTACTGGGAATGGGGCATTCCATCTTAGTCCTCACGGGTGACAACGCATCTACATTTTGATTTGTAATAGAGGATAGATGTAGATGTCTATGGGCCGCAGCAGCCACTTACCATCAGGTGGACTGTGTGCTCGTTTGTCACCCTTATCCTATAAAAAAAAAATGTATGTACATGTATGTATATGTAGTATAATCCCTGAATAAATAATAGTACAAGAACAGAAGGATCATTCTCTGATAGCAAACTTGCCAGTTTAAACCTAGTTACAATGTTGCTAATGTTCATAATACTTTGCACGCCTCGGAAGAGACCTTCGTGAAATTAGCCTACGTCGAAACAAAAATTAATATTGCGCGCGTTTTAAATGTAAATGCGCCTTACGTCTTATGCGTGCGAGTGTCTGTATCACTTAGCCCGTTATGCTGCCTTTGTTAAGGCAGCTCCTACTGTAAGGTTAGGTGTTGTGAGAAAAAAAAAACTAAATATTAATTAAATAAAAAACATAATATTAGCTGGTATGTAGTAGAATACACCGAGGTTTTTATGCAATGTATTAGCATTTTTTTTTTGCTTTTGAAAATTGTATGTATGGGTCCCGTCACGTAAAAAGAACGCTGGCCTTGTACCTGCGCATTGAGCGATTTACCGTTCAAATTGGTGGTACGAAGGGGGTGCGACGGGGGAATGCTCGCCAGTGTTACTGTGCGCGCACGCTATTGGTTTCTCCTGCTTCCCGCGCATTGTTCGCTTCCAAAATACAGTCGCACAGACAGCTTTCTTTGCACGACGCGCGACGATGGTTTTAAAAAGGAAGGACAGAAAAATTATTTATATCTATTGTTTTACGACTGAACTAGTGAACGAAAAGGTAAATATGATGGGAGAAGGTGAATGGGAAAAATTGTGCAGTAAAGTTAAAAATCGATACGGCGCACGTCACCGTGGTTATAACCTGGTTGCTCCTACCGCACATCTAACAATATATAAAAATGGTCCCTACTACATGGCTATAAGGGTATACAACCATTTACCTAACAATATAAAAGCCCTCCAGTGTCATAAATTTGAAATAGTACTTAAGAAAATGCTTATTGTAAAAAGCTATTATAACTTAAATGAATATTTTAATGATAAATTATAAATTTAAATTATTTTGACAAAATTTATTATTTCTATTTATTTAAATGACATTAATTATATTTTCATCAAAGTTTTAAATCTTATTTATATAAATTAAAATGACCAATAGTTAAGATGAAATATTTATTGACATTTCATTTTAAATAAATGTGTGTATTATTTGGTTTGATATTTAATAAATTAATTAATAATAATGTATAAATGATGTACCTTAAAAATTGTAATTTAATTTGATTTCATATTAATTAACAATTAGAATCCATCTTAATGTGCTACGCCCGTACAGGGTTGTCACATGCTCTGTAGATATATTGTAACAACTTTATACTTTGTGACATGCAATAAATGAATTATGAATTATGAAAAGTGTTGAGGAAGAATACCGAAAAAATTACCATGTGGTCGACCTGATGACAGAAACATTTATCATTCGCATTGATGATGATGATTCTGATAACGGAAGCTCAAGCGCAGATGAAAGTGATGATGAAGTAGCATCCAGTAACACCAACACACCATCGACATCTGGCGTCCATGTGACCCAAAACGATATAATGGACGGCGTGTCACCCTTAGCTTAAGTTTTCTTGTTACAAACTACTTTATATTTTACGACAGAAATAAAAAATAATGCTCAAGTAAACATTATCCATTTTTAATTCTAACCTCTTCCAAAGTTCTAAGTAGCTAGTATAGTACCTATTATGATTCTACAATAAAACAATGAATTACTATTATATTATAAAACAGATTCAGCCTGAATTCAGGCTGAATCTGAATGACAGGGTGAGAAATAGTGTGATAAGAGAAATGTGTGGTTTGCAAGATGATGTTGTGACTAGGATTAAGAAAGGAATGCTTCGGTGGTTTGGTCATGTAGAAAGAATGAATGAGGAAAGAGTGTCAAAGCAAATTTATGTTGCAGAGGTGAATGGCAGAGTCGGGAAGGGTCGCCCTAGGCGAAAGTTTATCGACCAAATTGGCGATATATTGAAAATGGGCCAAATTAAGAGTACCTTTAACCGACGAGCGTGTATGCGTAGGTATATGGATGTGGAGGAAGCGAGAGAGGTGTGTCAGGATCGTGCCAAATGGAAGTCCATAGTCTCTGCCTACCCCTCTGGGTGACAGGCGTGAGTGTTTATGTTATGTATGTTATGTTATTATAAAACAATAGCCTAGTACCACATAGTACTTTAGAACGCGGCTGTACCCATGTGTAGACACACTTCCTCCACTGTCGCTCAGCGTTCTTTTTACATGACGGGACCTGTACATGTATATATTATCTTTGTTTATTATGCTTATAATATGTATCTTAGCATGTAATCATGGTTATCATGCATATATTATGTAGACATAGATACTCTTAATGTAGTTGCTTGCATTTTGTGCCCATAACATCTTCTCCGCTTAACTGGCAGGTAGTCTGGTAGAGACTGCCTTGTTGCATTAAGGTCTGCCTTTTTGTACTTGGCGTGCAAATATAGCCTAAATATAAATAAACCAGATTGGCAAATGTT
Organism: Parnassius glacialis; assembly: GCA_033319125.1. NCBI lineage: Eukaryota > Metazoa > Arthropoda > Insecta > Lepidoptera > Papilionidae > Parnassius > Parnassius glacialis. Next base: position 40,464,310 of record JAVANC010000009.1, on the reverse strand, counting down.
GACAGTTTATTCTCTTAGCCTGGTCTCGATGAATATTAAAGCTTGCATGTATGTGCGCAGGCAGGCTGTATGGCCTTTTTGTCTATCATTCAGTTCTTTTAGTTGAAGTCATTAATAATTTTAAAAGATTAACAAATGTAGTATCTACTTCCAGAAGGATTGACCGTGAGCTTTATTCCAGAAGCCCATCCCCAAAATCCCGTCGTCACCGTTCGCGCTCGAAGTCGCCAAAGCGACGCAGACGTTCGCGTTCACGTTCGCGCTCGCCCAGACGACGGAGGGACCGGGACAGAGATCGGGAGAGGTGGGTAGATATGGCTAATGAGAACTCGCGGAACTGTAAATGTGCAGCATGCTTTTGAACATTTTTGAAGTGAAAATTTCATTAGCATCGTTGTGATTTAAAACATATGAAACGAAAAAGGGACACTATAATCTGTAGGAGATTCTGATCTGTAATATATAAATCGGTAGGAGAGAATGAGATATAGAATATATACTAATATAACAAAGTAAAAGAGGTTTTTTGTTTGTTTAAACACTAATCTCTGGAACTACAAGTCCAATTTGATAAATTAGTTTTGTATATGATAGAGTCAGATTCACAAGGAGTTGTATAGGCCACCTAACATTACTATAGGAGGCTACACCTCTCAGCTAGCCTTGAATATTAATAATTACAATGAAATGAAATACCTATAATAATAACATTCACACCAAAGTTTATTTCACATAATCTTAGAAATAAAAACAAAATTCAAATCTGGCAGCCTCGGACGAGATCTTATGGTAATAAAAATATAATGTGTGAGGGTATACTTTTATATAATAATCTACCGGATACTATAAAAGATTGTAATAATATTAAGCATTTCTAGAATAAAATCATATGTTGTAGATAAAATTTTATAACTGTATATCTTCAATTTTGAACATATGAATATTGTATTAATACAATATTCATATTTTTAAAACATTACTATATAATACAAACATATGTTTGAATTAAGTAAGAAAATTAAGGATATATAAAAATAAACAAACATATTTGAATTAAGTAAAATAAAAGTATAACAAATTAATTAAGGATATGGAAGAATAAAACAACGAGAATTATATAATGCATGCAACCGTGTAAATACTGTTAATATTATTTTGTATGTATAATTAATGTCTGTAAAGTGAACAGTGTGTTCTTTAAGAGAAATAAATGTCTTTACCCGAATTATATGTGGTAGAGCTACACTGCAGCTATATTGTGGTTTGTAGCACGAATGGGTCGGCTCGGTCGTTAGGACTATATTCTCACAGAATACCAGCATAAAATAGCAGCTTAATGTTGCTGTGCTTCGTAAGGTGAGTGTAGAGAATCTAATACCCTGTTTACTGGACACAAAGCGTTTCATCTTAGTCCTGAGGGGTGACAACGAATCCGCATTTTGATTCTTAATCGAGGAAAGATGAAAGTGTCTTTTGACCACAGAGTACACTTACCGTCGACTGTATGCTCGTTTGTCACACTTATTCTATTAAAAAAAATTGGCATACCAATAACTAGGTACAACATAACTGCCTTTTTATTTTAACATAAAAGTTTAAACTGCATGTTGTGTTGTCAATATTTAAACATTGAATCATATTTACGTCCAAATATTTTTGTTTCAGAGATAGAGATAGGGAAAGGGAAAAGAGCCACAAAGAGAGAGAAGCAGAGAAAGAGAAGCAAAGGGAAAGAGAGAAAAAAGGATTGCCACCGATTAAAAAAGAAAACCTAAGTGGTAAGGTGTCATTTCTTACATATTCCATTTCTAAATACATAATATAATTATGTATTTAGAAATATAAGTACAATATTGTCAATTGTAAGAAACATTGAAAATACTTAACTAATTTATTTTAATGTTTGTTACCAAATACTTATCGACCAGAAATTCAGAAGAAATACTATGTCACAGCTGCAGCAGTTCTATTTACATTTACGATAGTTACTGTTTTTAGGCAAATACGAAATAAAATTACATACTTATCTGAAATAAATTTCAATTCACGTTGACATAGTGCGCACATAAATAATGGCGGTGTTTTCTTAGTCATATTATACTAAATCATTGTTAGATTGTACAAAACTACGTTCGCGGTTTACAAAATTATGAACTGGTTACGGAGAATTAACGAGGCGCGAGTGTAAAGTGTTTACCTCATAACTTTGTACTGGGTGAACCGATTTCGATGATTCTTTTTTTATATGAAAGCTGATACTTCTTTCGAATTTGATCAAGGTAAGACCAATAGTTTTTGAGTTATTCTTAAATAACTTATATAGAAGTCGGCTGTACAAAATTTTTTATTTTAAATTATGTTCATCCGCCGCCGTACAGCACCGGCGCATCTGCCTATTGTTTTTTTCCTTTTGAAAACACTTGTTTTGCTATTCTCACTAATTAGAAGTTTTCAGATCGACTTTACTTTTAAATTTATTTAACATTAAATAATATATAACGTTTGTAAATATCAATGAAACATAAACCTTATTTTTTCCATATTAAAGTTCTCTATTGTTTGATATTTACAAACGTTATTATTAGGTGAAAATTCAATTTAATAAAAACCAAGGCTTTTGAGAGTGATTTAGCTGTACCTACTTATATAAGTAGTGTAGTAGTGTTTTTTTTATAAAACGAAAAATAGTACCAGAGGTTTTTAATCTCTGCATAAAAAAGTCACTTAGTCTCCATTTCAAGAAAAACACATAAAAAACACGTAGGAGGTAGCCGTGGTTAACTATGACATAGGGACGTCATACACCTCAGTCGCCCCCGTGACCATGGGTGCTGTAAAGTGCTTGAAACGTCGGGAATATAAAGTAAGTTAATATACGCGATAAATTCCGTTAAATTAGTTTTATTTAAATATTATTGTAATATTCTATCTCGTCCAACTCGTGTCTGAACTGAGCCAGTGTGGCAGTGCATGTACTTTCTTCATTACAGATGCTGTTTAAATGCTTTAAATATCTTTCCACCTTTTGAATAATATCTTTCCACGTTTTTACAGAATGTTGACATGTTGTTGTATACAATTATGATCCAATGTCTCTCTATAAGTTGCAAATCGGCTGCTCGATCAAATATATACTGTTACTGCTGTTACTGTTTTTGTAATAAATACATTTAAAAAAAATAACGCTTTAGTCGATTCTGAGTTATTTTGTAAGTTTGCTGCATCGACGGCGATGTAATTGCGATGATAAGTAAGAGCAAACAAATAAAATAATTTGGCTTACTTCTACTGCGTTTAGACGTATGCCCAGTAGCGCCGGGGTCACTGTCCGCTCGCGACCGTTTATCATCTTGGTCTGGTAGTACTGGCAAAGGACACAGCTTCGTGATAGGCCGTTTCAGGACTCCGTGTTTAGTTTTCAGTATAACAGCGCGTACATACCCGTCCTTGCCGGGGTGCACATCGATGACCTTTGCTAAGGCCCAGTTAGAAAGGGGTAGATTATCTTCTTTCATCACCACTATGATGTCCAGTTCTATATTATTCTGGGGTATATGCCACTTGCTTCGTGTTTGTTAACGTGTGCAAATATTCTGCAGACCACCGCTTCCAAAATTCTTTGTATATCTGCTCAGTTAGTTGCCACCTTGTTTTTACGTTTTCAATATTTTTATCCGATAATCGTTCAGACAGAATAGGACCGTCGATAAGAAAGTGGCCGGGTGAAAGGTAATCTATGTTTTCTGGTTTTTCAGTTAAAGAACATAGAGGCCTTGAGTTGAGACAAGCCTCTATTTGCGTAAGCAGCGTTGAAATATTCTTCAAAAATAAGCTTCTGATGGCCAAATACGCGCTTCAGATGGTGCTTTGGATTTTTAACAGCGGCTTCCCATATGCCGCTCGCACTGCTCCACGCAGCCACGTTAAAATGCCAAGTTACTCCCAGCTGGCTAACGTTCTCGAGGAAGTTGGTGTTGATTGTTTGGAGTGCTTGCTTATATTCCCTTTGAAGTACACGTGATGTACCCATGAAGTTTGTACCGTTGTCAGTGTAAACGTGTAATGGCGTGCCGCGCCGAGCGAAGATACGTTTAAATGCAGCTAAAAACGCTGACGCAGTGAGGTCCGACTCGAGCTCCAGGTGAACGGCTTTTATAGATAGGCACATAAAGACAGCTATATAACCTTTTGTCGTCTTAATGCCTCTACCCTTATTTGCTTTCACCTCAACCTGTCCTGTAAAGTCCACCCCCGTATGTGTAAATGGGCGAGATGGTACCACTCGAGGGGTAGGCAAATCACCCATGATCTGTGTTTGCACAGTTAAGACATTAATTTGGTCATTAGATAAATCTTCCAGGAGTCTGGGTTCATTGCTGGACCATTTTCTCAAGTTGAAACCGCCTCCTCGTAATATGTGAATTAATTGGCGTTTTGCTTGCTTTGCTTCCTCGGTCTTGTTGCTACTATATATCAAATCATCAACATAGAATCTCTTCTTCAAGATCTCAGCTGCTATAGGGTGAACGTCAGCGTCATCACTTGCTAACTGCTGCATCGTTCTGAGAGCCAAGTAAGGTTCAGCTTTCATACCATATGTAACGGTGCATAAATGAAATTCTTTATACCATATGTAACGATGCATAATTGAAATTCTTGCATAGCGCCTTGTTCGTTCCGCCATATTATATTTTAACAGTGGTAGAGCCAGGCGGCAGCTTTTGCTGTCGAATGGATGGGCCGGCTCGAACCGGGGTGGTACCACGACCTCACAGAATACCACCGTGAAGTAGAGGTTTACCTCTGCGTTTCGCTTGGTGAGTGCAGGTGGCCGGAGGCCCTTTTTACTGGAAATGAGGCATTCCATCCTAGTCCTCACGGGTGAAAACGCATCTGCATTTTGATCTGTAACAGAGGATAGATGTAGATGTCTATGGGCCACAGCAACCACTTACCATCAGGTGGACTGTGTGCTCGTTTTTCCACCCTTATTCTATAAAAAAAAATATCTTCTGGAGTTGCTGGTTGCAGAGTTGCATCCTCTTGTACCTTGATCATACGATACATCCTTTCGCAATCTGCTGTATATACGTATTTGTAAGCACGCGAACTTAATAGTAACTCCAATATATCACGTTGCAGTTTAGGGCCGCACTCCATTAAGTCATTCAAGCTAAAGCCAGTCGATGTTTTTTCCGATGCGTTAAAAACAGCACGTAATTTTGTAGTGTTAGAGTCAAATTTTAGGACCCCGTGATGTGGTAAATAACATTCTAGAGATTTAGTCTCCACTGCCTGTTTCATATGGTTCATTGCAATATACTCATTCGTGAAATTGTTGTATTTTTCACATAGCTGCGGATCTTTTTCTAGCTTTCGCTCTAACTACTTCGCGCTATAATGGCGCTATAATAACTGCGACTGGCTTTAGTTTCGAGTGCCTTAATTGCCTTTCAAAGCCTTTCTTCATGGATAAACATACTTCATATACTTGTTTTGGTATAATAATCTTCACAAAATTGCTCTTCTAAAATTAATGACAGTTCATGCTCCGATATGTCTTCCATTTCCCAATAATGAGGGCTAATAATCTTCCACTCACCAGATGTCGCTAGGTGTGACTGAGGTAAAGTTTATTATTACATAGTGTCAGTTAATTGAGAAATTCGTTTTAAATAATAGTTTATCATTATCTAGAGTATTATATTAATACACAACACAACACATCAGTAATTTTAATTTTAAATTTTTTGCACATTATAACTCTTTTTTTTTAAATCGGCGTTTACTTATATTTATAGTTTGGTGTATTCATTTCTAATGTAATTAATATAAAATATAACTAATAATACACAAAGAAATCTTAAAGATTACATTTTCCTAAGAAATTACCGTCCCCGCTATGAAATCTGTCAAATATTTTACCTCACTGCAAAGTGGCGCCGCCCTGGTGGCAGAAAAAGTCGTGGATTTCCTCATTGCATATATCTTCGAAATTATTGATGGTAAAATAACAGTTGAATGTTTTCGTCGTAGAACCAGACAATATCCAACCCATTTGTGTTTGCTGTGCTATTGGTTGGCATGGTGAGCCTTTTAACAACCCATCCATGATGAGAAACTTTAGCGTCTAAAAGAATATCAATAGGCTTCGATATATTGTATTCAGGATCCGCTAATTGCAAGTGTTGTATGTGTGGCCAATTTTTGTTCTCGAATGACGTCACAGGTAGGTAGTTAATAACTTTGGACATTATTAAAGCTTCTGTAGAGAATGCATAAGCGGTCGATAATGATGTACAGTGCAATTATACATTTCCTCGGCTTTTGTTTGGCGATGTACCAATATCAGTGACAGATGCATTGAAGTTTTGACATTTCAGCCCCAACCTTTGCGCTGCATTTTCGGATATAAGGGACGTTTGTGATCCCTGGTCCAGATGTGGGCAGTGTGACGTAAGAACCATCTGCTGAACTCACTTGCATCTTAATTGTGGCAAGCAATATTTCGTTATCATTTCCAGCCACGTGGTTCGATTGTACATGTGGTTTCGTGTCCTGTGACTTCGAGGCCGTAGTCGTCATGCTCGCCGAACTTGCATTATTAGCCGCTTTGTAATATAAATGTCATGCAATAAGGTGTTATGTTTCTCAGAATTACATTCATATTTATGCACGTATAAACAGTTTTCACATATGTCTAGTTTCGAAATGCTATGTAATTTTATTTCAGGTGTCATGACTTCGAATCTTTTGCATTGAAACAATGCGTGAATTTGTTTGCATAAAGGACAAGTAGGTTTAAATTTGGAGTTTACATAAAACGATATCTTTAATGATGTATCATGTATTCTCATAAATTGCAGGTTTTTGGTAATAACGTGGTTTAAATTTTGATACATGGTTATTTTTATTAAATTTCGATGTTTCGACTGACTGCTCTATTCTATTCATTGGCTCCAGGGCTGTAAATTTGGCTTCCAAAAACCTCATAAACTCATCCAAATCAGGTAGTTCCCGTGGGGCTTTTCTTGACTCCATATAATCACTGTACGTTGTTGTATCTAATTTGTTTGCTATAAGGTGTACCAAAATCGGATTCCAAGAGCTTAGTGTCAATCCCCATATTGAAAAAAACCATGAATGCATTCCATTTATACATCGTGAAGTCGTTTGAGTTCTGTTGATAATTGTTTTTGGATGTTAGGTTGATTTATAAAAGTTTCAATGTGCTTCGTAAAGAGGACTTGCTGATTATCATAGTTATGAATTAATATTTTTCACACGGAGTCATAGTTTACTGTAGATATATGCAAGTGTTGTAATTAAGGTATTAGGCACTCGGCTTCACCTCTGAGCTTGCCCTTTAAGTTGTAGTGTTACACTACTTACATTTCATTGTACACTAATTCTCCATTCTGTTTTGATATTCTGCATTCATGTTTTGCATCACTTTATACTATTTTTCCATTCTGTTTTTGATTCTCTGCATTTATATTTTGCATCGCCTTTATTTATATAGGATCCTGTAACGTTTTTACACAATAACATATCATTTTACTGCGTATTTTCACACTATTTAGTACTTTTAAACTAGCTGTCAACGAAGCCTTACCTTTTTTTGGTCTTTTATTGAATTTTCTGTAACTCTACAATTTCAGGCTTCGGTGCGCTGTCGCGCATCAGTTTTTCCTATTTGAATAATATCTCATTTCTTACTTAAAGGTAAAGATTTTCCAATTATATTCCTAAAAACCAAAAATTTTATATTTGATAACCATTGTTTTTGTAGTTGTCATGGTAACTTTTATTCAAATTCGTCTCTGGTTTGATGTTCTTTCTTCATAAATACTTTTTGGCTGTAGGTCATTTACAATAAATTTCCTTTTAATTTAAATAATTTTTCCATTCTCTCTAGAAAGATATAAAAGCCGAACAATCGGTGAAGAAATTCAGTCTTGCTTCAGTTCTCGTATCGGAAGCATCTTCTAAAGGCCTTATCCCGGGGCCGCTCAGCCCCGGGATCCTGCAAGCCTCTATCCTGCCTGAAGCCACTGGACTCTACGATCCGTTGCTCTGCCTGAAGTCGCCGGATCCTACAAAACGTTGCTCTGCCTGAAGTCGCCGAGATCCCACAAGTCTCTACTCTACCTGGAGTCGCCGGAACCTACAGACCTCTGTTCCGCCCGAAATCACCGGAACCTACAAACCTCTGTCCCGCCTGCAGTCACCGGATCCTGCAGGCCACTGCGCTGTCTGAAGTCGCTGAGGATCCTGCAAGCTCCTGTCTGGGCTGAAGTCGCCGATCCTGCAATCGCCGCATTCACCTGAGGTCGTCCCCTAGAGACGCCCACGCCTACCCACCTACGCCGTGCGTGCTCGTTCCAGGCGCTGAGAGCACGCTTGGGATCTTCGGACTCAGCTACGACATAAATCTTTTTTTTATTACCTTTTTTTTTAAAAAATAATTTGTAAATCACATCATCCATCCTCACATTCATACTCCATTTTTGATATATAAAATTGTAAATACTCTTTTAAAAACTTAAATATATTATTGTCTTGGTCTATTTGGTTGTTTTGCTGATCGTAGGTTAGGTTTTCCTTCTCTTTTAATTGTCGCTTCACGACAAAGTGCTGAATTTTTTGTGCCTTAGGCGTAGAAGGATTGTTGTGAACGGCTTCTTTAAGCAGGTCAAAAATATACTCCATTGGATATAATTCCCAGAAAACGTAGGTATTTCTATTTTTGGTGTCGTTAGGTGTACATAGTTTTGAGATGTTAATTTTTTGTTAAGTAACCTATTCATGTTTTTAAACGCGGCCTCCATTTCCTCATATTCCTTGTCGTACTTAATATCGGAACCGTCGAGAATATAGTCAGTCTTCAAGTGAGTTTCTTCGATGTTGCTCCAACGATTTTTAAGGTTTCTCAACTCATACTCTAACTCCCATTTCTCGTCGATGTTTTTTATGTCTAAGTTCTCAGTTATTCTCGAAAATGCTCTAGTTTGTTCACTGCAAGCTTAATAATTTAGCTTTCTCAAGGCCAATCTGTGTGGTATTATACTTCGTCGATTCATCCTTTGATTCATACTGATACACAGCTATCATTTTCCGCATTTTGCTGTACAAATGTTCATACACAAGAAAAATGTCCTTTGTCTTGTCTGCGAATGTCGATAATTGTTAGTTGTTGCATTTGAATTCGAGCCAAAGGTCATCCAAATCTTTGACTCTCTTATCTATGTATTTCTTATTTTTTCTTGACTTCGGATCTTTTTTGAAATTGGTGTTAAGCTTTTTGATCTCGTTTAAGATTTCGTACTGTTTCTGCTGTAAGGCTTGCATAATGATAATTTATTAATTGAATATGTAAGCTGCAAGTAAACACTGATGGAACTGTAACTTCCAAACGTCGGGTCCACTTAGCGCACAGTATATATGCGCCTTCTCAATTCGACTGGTGAGACCCGCTTGTGGGAGGCCAGACGAACCGATTCGCCACTGTACCAAAACACTAAACACTAAGGTAGTATTAGAAGGACCAAAACGTGTGCGTAACTATGCAAATATGTAATGCAGTGCAATGCAAGATTAAATGGTGTTAAGGAGTACCAGTTGCCATGTAGTGGCGGTTAAGAATATCCACTACCCCATATCTTCCCGTGGGTGTCGTAAAAGGCGACAAAGGGAGATAGGCAGGAGATAGGCAGCAGCATCTTCCTGATAACAGCAAAAGTACAATAAAAAAACTGCGGTTGCCAACCCGCTCGCCAAGCTTGGCAACTATGGCAAATACCACCAAAGATGAGAGCAACAAAGAGACGGCCCCCAGTCCCCGGCGGGCCCGCTATTCCTGGCTACGGTGGCGACCATGGTAACGGCGGGGCAGGCGGTGCTAAGAATCTCCGGTGGAGTTTAGGTTGCCACCTAAGACGACTCTACCTGGCAACATACAACGCACGCACTGACGAGAAGATCGTGGAGCTGGAAGAAGAGATAGACAAGTTACGCTGGCATATTATAGGATTATCCGAGGTCCGAAGAGAAAGGGAGGACACGCTAATCCTCGAATTCGGCAACTTGTTCTATCACCGGGAGGGCGAGCACCTGTCCCAAGGAGGTGTCGGATTTATCGTCCACAAGTCTCTCGTTAACAACGTTGTAAAGATCGGGCGTGTGTAAACGAGGGTTGCGTACCTTATACTCAGAATCACCAAACGGTATTCGCCGAAGGTCATACAGGCCCACCACGATGAGGAGGTGGAGGAAATATATGAGGATATCTCTAGAGCCATGCATTCCTCCAAAACCCACTATACGGTGTTAATGGGAGACTTCAATGCAAAACTAGGCACAAGAGAGAACGGTGAGCTGAAAGTAGGGAAATTTGGAATAGGGCAACGGAACCCAAGGGGCCAGCAGCCGGCCGACTTCATGGAGAAAGAGGAACTCTTTATGATGAACTCTTTCTTCCAGAAGTGGCCCCACAAGAAGTGGACCTGGTCGAGCCCCGACGGTTCGACAAAAAATGAGATTGACATTTGACAGATGAACAGTTGTCGTCTGGTCGTCATAATGAATATGACGACCAGACGACAACTGTTCAGTGATGTCTCCAAGATCGCGAGGGTGAAAACCGGCAGCGATCACCGAATGGTTAGAGGCACACTGAACCTAAATTGGAAAGGTCTCGTCTAATGAAGTCAACGCTCCGTCCCCCTCGTGCTCTATTCCAAAGTCCCGAAACCTTTCAGCTCGTGTTACAAAACCGTTTTCAGTGCCTAGAAGACTGCAATGAAGTGGAAGATATGAATGACAAGCTCGTGGAAACTGTCCATGCGGTCGGAGCTAAGTTCTGCAATACCTGCCACAGAAGAACACAAAAAATCCGATCACACTCTTAATCTCATGGCTGTTAGACGGGAGATGTAGCTACATTCTTCAACAGATTTGACAGCATACAGGTATTTGGAGACCTGTCTGTTCAGTTGGAACAGACAGATCTCCAAATGCATGCGGCGAGACTTACGCAACTTCAATACATATTGTATTGAAGAAGCGATCGAGCGGAACCAAGGCTCCAAAGTCTTTGCCAGAGATCTGTCTGCCAAGAGCCAACTGTCAAAGCTGAAGACCGAGTGTGGCAGCATCGTTTTCGGGACACCTGAGATTTTGAGTGAGATTGAGAGGATCTATGGGCAGCTGTACACGTCATCGTAGGAGCCACACGCAAGTGTGAGTAACGATCCAAGAGCGAGTCTTATCCGACACTATTCCGAAGATATCCCTGGCGTCAGTCTGAGCGAGATTAAAATGGCTCTCCAGCACCTTAAAAACGGCAAGTCCCCGGGTAAGGATGGAATTACAGCGGAGCTTTTGAAAGCGGGTGGAAAACCGGTACTTGAAGTCCTTCAGACGCTCTTTAAATCCGTCCTCCATGGTGGCACTACTGCGGAGGCGTGGAGCAGAAGTGCGGTGGTCTTGTTTTTCAAGAAAGGCGAAAACGCTCTCTTGAAGAACTACAGACCGATTTCCCTTCTGAGCCGCGTCTACGTGCTGTTCTCGAGAGTCATTACGAATTGTCTCGCACGCAGACTTGACGACTTGCAGCCTCCCGAACAAGCCGGTTTCTGAAAAGGCTTTAGTACCATGCGGAAGATTGTACAGAAGACAGAGGAGTATAATCTGCCTCTTTGCGTTGCGTATATGGACTATGAGAAAGCCTTTGATTCCGTCGAAATTTGGGCGGTGCTGCAGTCCCTTCAGCGGTGCGAAGTTGACTGTCGGTATATCGAAATGTTGAAGTGTTTGTACAGTAGAGCTACGATGGCTATCCGAGTACAGAATCGGAGTACGAAACCTATCCAACTGCAGAGAGGTGTAAGACAGGGTGACGTTATATCCCCGAAACTCTTCACCGCTGCATTGGAAGACGTTTTCAAGCTACTGGACTGGAAAAGATGCGGTATTAACATCAATGGCGAGTACATCACTCACCTTCGATATGCTGATGATATAGTCCTTATGGCAGAATCGCTGGAGGACCTAAGCACTATGCTCAATGACTTCAATATTATCTCCCAATGGATAGGTCTTAAGATGAACATGGACAAAACAAAAATCATGTTTAAGAAAGAAAGAAAGAAAAAGCATTTATTCACGGTCTAATCATAATAGATACAAAACAAAGCAAAAAATTGGAATCAAACAGAAAATAAAACAATATTTCCCTAAATTAACAAAAATTTTAAAAATAATATAAAATGAGTCTGTGTAGCAGCATAAGACCGTGAAATGGTCAGGACTCAGTAAAAATCGAGATACAGAAACACATTGCTCTGATCCCGACACTGGTTTTCAGTCCGGCCCGCACTCCGAGGTAACTCGGACGGCTGCCTCAGTGCACATGCTATAATGCGACGCGGAATATATAAAAAAATATGTGTTTTTAAATTTTTATTCACATAAATAGTGGATATCATTAGTCTAATGAAGGTGAGTACAAAATAAAATTAACTTTTAAATTTAACGTCCATGTCACACCTATGCCGGTAGTTGTTGGGAGCGATAAGCTCGAAGTTGTTGATGAGTATGTTTACCTGGGACAAATAGTCCGACAAGGTAAGTCCAACTTCGACCGAGAGGTCATTCGACGGATTCATTTCGGCTGGGCAGCGTTCGAGAAACTACGACACATCTTCTCGTTAGACATACCTCAAAACTTGAAAACGAAATTGTACAACCAGTGCGTGTTGCCAGTGATGACTTACGGATCTGAAACGTGGTCCTTCACTGCTGGCCGTATGAGGAAGCTCAAGGTCTTTCAGCGAGCTATGGAGGGGGATAGCCCCCTCCATAGCATAGGCTCGGGGTGTCCCTGCGTGATAAACTTAGAAATGAGAACATCCGCAGTAGAACCAGAGTAACCGACATAGCCTAACGGATTAGTAAGCTGAAGTGGCAGTGGGCCGGCCATATAGCTCGAAGAACCGACAACTGATGGGGAAGAAAGGTTCTCGAGTAGCAGCCTCGTTCCGGTACGCGAAGTGTAGGGCGACCCCCCACTAGACGTGGAGAGACGTGGTGTGACGACATAGTGAGACATGCAGGAAGTCAATGGATGCAGGTGGCTCAGGACCGTGCTTTGTGGCATTCCTTGGGGGAGGCTTATGTTCAGCAGTAGACTTGTGAGGGGCTGTAATGATGATGATGAAGGAGTATCACTCAATTACTGAGATTGTAGGATGCAAAATAAAACACTGTTATCTGTTAGCGCCTTGCTAATGGTACTGAATTTATTATAAAAGAAAACTTAATATGTACAATGCATAAAAATGACGTCAAACACGAGCTCCCGCTCCAATTACGCTAACATATAAAAATGTACGGGTTTACTCGTACAACACCTATAGGATGGTATGGGGTAATGGATAATCTGCCACTGCTCAGTGTGATATATTTTTTTTTTGAATTTGATATTAAAATGTAAATTGCAATGATAAGTCACGTGACATCAGTGTGACGTTTAGATGCTATTTTCATTAGGACGCTTGTGTTTAACAGACCAATATTTTGTTTGCACGATCGCGTGTTCTTGTACATTATCCGTAATTTCACCGTACTATCCGTAATCTTACTGCCGATGGGCGAGGGTAGGCCACTGGCATGACATTCCGGACAGTAAAATAACTGTGGAGTGCACAATTGGCCTAAATTTTTATAGTTTGACCGTGGTTAGCATGTGAATATGTTTGTGTGCGGCAGTGTGCAGCACTACGCTGTGGGTGGGGCACCTGTCGAAGCTGGCGACGGCGGAGGAGCTGTCGGACTTGTTCGGCGCGTTCGGCGGCGTGCAGGCCATCGACGTGGTGGCGCCGCGCGGCTGCGCCTTCGTCGTCATGGAGCGGCGCCGGGACGCGGCGCGCGCCCGCGAGAAGCTCGACAAGCACAAGCTGCACTCCAAGGAGATCACGGTACCCGCACACACACACGCACGCACACGCACACTGTAAATGTAGCAGACCTTAGATAATACACTGAAGTTTCTCTCTGTCAATCTTACAGCAAAGTCGTGTTAAAGCTATAAAAATGTCTTGGCTACAGTGAGAGAAATGCTGGTGTATCAGTTTCAGCTCTGAATCTTAATTATTTAATTGTTAGAATAGATATTTTCCTTTGGTTATTCAATTGTCTACTTTGACGAATAATGATCTCTTATATTTACGTGAACACTACGCATGTACATAAAACAAAACTAGTTTTTATGGATTTTATTGCGTATATTAACTGATTTTATATTTCTGACATTTCTAGCATTTTACAATTCTTCCCGTAACCATAGGTGCTGTAAAATGCTCGAAACCTCTGGTTATTTCTTCCTAGCCTCAGCCGTCCACAGTGACTACAGTCACCAAACGACATCTTTCGGTTTAAACGTGTACAGCGCCAAAGATAGCGGTTAATAAATACAGTAGAAAATAATATATGGTGCTATATTAAATTTGTCATTCGTGAGAGTGAATTTTATCTGTGCAATAGCAACAAGATATTTAGAAAAAAAAGGTGAAAATGGCGGTTTGCTGTTTACTATTTTGCTCAAGCTCAATAAAAATGTGGTAAGTTTTTTGTGTTATACGTTATTTCTAATGTTATTGTACATCAAATTAATTGTTAAAAACGCGGCCAAGTGCGAGTCAGACTCGCCCATGAAGGGTTCCGTAGCAGCAAGTAACATAATTTACAATTTATGACGTTTAAAAAAAAACTACTTACTAGATCTCATTCAAACCAATTTTTGGTGGAAGTTTACATGGTAATGTACATCATATTTTTTTTTTGTTTTATCATTCTCTTATTTTAGAAGTTACAGGGGGGGGGGGGGGGACATTTTACCACTTTGGAAGTGTCTCTCGCGCAAACTATTCAGTTTAGAAAAAAATGATATAAGAAACTTCAACATCATTTTGGAAGACCTATCCATAGATACACCACATGTATGAGTTTGATGTAAAAAAAGTTTTTGAGTTTCAGTTCTAAGTATGGGGAACCCCCAAAATTTATTGTCTTTTTGCTATTTCTGTGGGAAAATCTTAATGCGGTTCACAAAATACATCTACTTACCAAGTTTTAACAGCATAGTTCTTATAGTTTCGGAAAAAAGTGGCTGTGACATATGGACGTACAGACAAACAGACATGACGAATCCATAAGGGTTCCGGTTTTTTGCCATTTGGCTACGGAACCTAAAAATGTGTATCATTACAACAATTCCAAAACGTTTACATACAATAATTTAGCTCGAAATTTTAATCACTATACGCGATCATCGTTTATTGATTGTATGTTTTTTTTAAATGTATTCTAATTAGTTTTTTGTAATGAATGAATGCTAAATATAAAAGAATGCTTCACTATTAACACGTTGATAGCCATTTATAAACGAAATACCTGTTGAGATATGTCTAGAAATTATTAAAACTTATTTTTGTTTATTTTATTTTCATCCCTTGTTATATGTCTGTATATATTATGTTTTAATTTGACCAATTTTCTTTTAACAAAATTAAATTAAAATTTTTTAAGCTTTTTGAGAATATTTTTTAATTGAATGTAGTTTTTCAGTAGTAATCGTTATTGTTGAGACAGTCTGGCGCGGTCGTAAAAAAAGTGACATTTTAATGCGCGGAGAGGTGGGGCAAGAATAACTCGCGTGGCGTGGACGGTTGAATAGAATAGAATAGATTAGAATGTTTTTTTATTCAATATTGATTATTACATAATACTTATTGAAAGTCATTTTTTATTTACCACTGGTTCGGAAAATACCTCAGTCCTAGGAAGAACCAGCAAGAAACCCAGCGGGACTTTTTTTTTCAAACATATTTCATTTAACAATAACTTCGTTTATACAATTTTTAAATGATTTTTCATAGAACCAGCATGGTGTCGATCACCTTATTCCCAGGGGTTATTTTCATTCATGTATTCCTTGATATTATAATAACCCTTTTTGTATTTCTTTAATAAAACTTTTAAACTTGTTTATTGACGAACTTTGAATATGTTCTGGGATTTTGTTGTAAAAGCGTATACATTGCCCCGTAAATGAATTACTAACTCTGTGGAGTCTAGTAACTGGCATTACAAGCTTATGTTTGTTCCTAGAGTTTAAAGTACGCACATCCTTATTGTTATTAAAGCTATGTATGTTTTTATGCACATACATTACATTCTCATAAATATATTGCGATGCCAAAGTTAATATGTTTATTTCTTTAAATTTTTTTCTGAGACACTCTTTACAATTTAGGTTGTAAATCGCCCGTACGGCTCTCTCTTTTGCAAAACAAATATAGCTTCAATATCAGTCGCATTACCCCATAGCAAAATTCCATAAGACAACGCTATGAAAGTAACTAAAATACACTAATTTAGCTGTCTCAACATCTGTGAGACTTCTAATCTTTCTTACAGCATATGCTGTAGAACTAAGTCTGCTTGCTAATTTAGATATATGGGGGCCCCATTGAAGTTTCGCGTCAATAGTAATACCATGAAAAACAGTGGTATCCACAAGACTCAACTCCTCCCCATTTAACAGCACATTGGTATTCGAATGTTTTACATTAGGTATTGTAAATTTAATACACTCTGTCTTATTGCCGTTTAAGAGCATATTGTTGGCGTTAAACCAATGTACCAATTTCGATAGAGCATTATTTACATCGTCATAATTAATTAACTGCCGTTTGAGTTTGAAAATTAAAGAGGTATCGTCAGCAAATAATACTATTTCGTGATTGTCCCCTACAAGATAAGGTAAGGTAAGTAATATAGATTAAAAACAGGAATGGGCCAAGAATCGAGCCCTGAGGAACGCCAATTGACAGTACTGATCCGGAGGAACCTTTACCATTGATCACGACTTTTTGAGTTCTGTTACTTATATATGAAGTAATAAGTCTATGCGCCAAATTTTTTACACCGTAATGTTGTAGTTTCCTGATTAATGTCTCATGATGAACACAATCGAAAGCCTTGGAAAGATCACAGAAAATACCTAAGGCATCTTGTGAATTCTCCCAGGCATTAAAAATATATCTCATTAGTTCAACACCGGCGTCAGACGTCGAGCGACCCCTTGTAAAACCAAATTGGTTTTTATGAAGTAATTTATTTGTATTAAAAAAAAATTAACAATTGATCTAAAATAATTTTTTCAAAAATTTTACTGAGAGTTGGTAGTACAGAAATAGGTCTAAAATTAACGGGGTCCAATTTACTACGAAATTTAAATAAAGGTATTACGTTACTATACTTCGCTAAATCAGGAAACACACCAGAATCGATACAAGTATTAAAAATAATACCAAGATGTGCAATTAAATCTATTATGGCCGCAATAACTGTAACGGAAATCCCCCACAAATCTGCGGTCTTCTTTACATCAATAGTTTTGAAGTATTTTACAACATCTTGCGATAATACTTTTTCAAATCTAAATTCTTTTAAACGGGTATTAACATTCTGTTTGAATAATGACTCGGCGACAGTCATTACTCAAAAGGAAAAGTATTCAATGACTCTGTTGTCAACATAGGAATATCAGTGAAATATTTCTCAAATACCGCTGCGACTTCTTGATTTGATTTAGTTAATTCATTGTTAATTTTTAATTGATACTTTGAGTTACGGGGTTTGTCTTTACCGGTTTCGTTGTTAATTATACTCCACGTCATTTTAATTTTATTCTTGGCCGTCTTAATTTTGTTGCCAATATGTAACGATTTGGCTGTGGAGCAAACTCTTTTTAAAAAAAAAAATAGAATAATTTTTGACATATTCTTTAAAAACATCGGAAAGATTATATGGTCTTTCATGGTAAAGGTCATATAACCTTCGTCTGTTTTTATGAATTCCTACTGTCGCCCACTCATTAGATGCCTTGCGACTGTTTCTGGAGAATGTTTTAGAAGTAAATGTTTTTTTTTTAAATTCATTACTTAAAAGGGTAAATAATTCTTCATATAAATATTCTGCATTGTTCTTATAAGAAAGCGATGGAAGGTTTTTTACCATATTAGTTCTAAATCTCCAGGCGTTTTGCATTAATAGGAACAAACACAATTTTCTCAATTACCTGTCTTTTGTGCATATAAAGTAATGAAACCAGTTGTCCACAGTGATCTGAAGTAAGTTTTTTCAATTATTGATTTGTTGATTGGTACAACACCTGTAAAAACATCATCAATACAAGTTGCACTACACCCTGCAATTCGTGTAGCTTCAAAGAATAAATTATCAAGATTATAGGATTTGAACAAAGAGCAAAATTTAATTCTGATGGAAGAAGTTTCCAGGAGATTGATATTAAAGTTTCCACACACTACAAGAGATTTATTCTGTTTATTAAGCTTAACTAAAACTTCTTCCATAACCTTTTCAAAGGTATCATAATTTGAACATGGGGGTATGTAAACACTGACAACGATAAGGTGCTCAAGCTCAATGCATGCCATTTCTACAGTACGCTCAACAGAGAGGCTCACAATGTCTCTACGTTCTTTACATGATAAGAATTTATTAGCTAATATTAAGGAGCCACCACGTAATTTAGTATCTCTATTGAACGAACTGACCACCTGGTGATTACTGAATTTAAATATGCAATTGTAATCTTTCAACCAATGTTCAGTAATACATAGAATATGTTGTATAATAATAGTAGTAATAATATGCAATTTGCCTAACATACCGTGTATATTTTGATTCACCAGGTTGATACAGTTTTTATTATTGCTATTATGTGAAATTGCATAATTATGTATTGGTAGGTTGCATTCTAAGCCATTTAAATTATCTTTGCTAGAGATTACCTCTATTGTCTTATTATCTAATTTAAATTACTTGGAACTGGTTCCAAATCAAATGTAAAATTATTTTGTTGCTCAAAAGAAGCAGGTGTTAAGGTAGCCAAACCATTGGCTGAGTTAAAATATAAATAATAAGATAGCGTGTTTGCTACCAGTCTTAAACTATACTTTGATAGGTAATACCTATCTCTTGTCAAAAACTTCTTAGTTAAATTATTTAAGTCGATTAAATGAAATTTATAATTATTACAATTATATGTCAGTTTTACATTATTATTGCAAATTAAATTATTCATTTGGATATTTAAGTCATGTCTTAATTTATTTTCTTGTGGTAGACCCCATAAGTAAGGTAATGTAAACAAAACAATCTTGTGAACATTTAAATTATTTAGAATTTCAATATAATCCAGTAATTGTTTATTATTCACATTGCCCCTTCTCCCAATAAGAAGTATCAATTTACTATTAGAACTATGGCTACTTATTAGAATTTTATTTATAATTTGGCTAAATGTTGCTCCAGGCATACAATAATTAGTAATTTCTGTGTTCCTTTAGACAGTTATTTAGGTAAAAACTAAGTTTTTACCTATATCATCACTGTACACAACGATATTATTTTTGCTAACATTTAAATTATTTAAATTTATTTATTGTTCTGGAGCTGTCATGGAGTTTATAAGTGGGAGAGGGGTTCTTTTTGTCCATATTATTAACACATACTGTCCCTGAAGTAACCGGTAATGAGCGCTGACACACACACTGATGTTTTGCCAGTATGTGTTCCTTTATTTCATTCTGAGCTAATTTATATTTTTTTGTCATAACTTGTAGTGCATTATGAAGTGAAGAAATTTCTGAATTAAGATACTCCATGTCAGTGTCATAACTTTTCCTAATGCTATGTATGTTGAGAGGCTAGGGTATGTTCTGATATACACTGCGAGTACTGCTCAGTGCTCTCACTCGTGAAAAATTCGTTCCGTTATAGACTGCCATGCCAGTATACTGCCGCAGTACTCTAGGGAAATATATGACGTCATAAATCGCCTGAGAGCACTGGCGCTTTCGAGGTAAGGGCGTCTAGAAATTTAACAGCTTCCACGAATAATTGATGTTATTATTAATTAATATTGTTATTCAAAGAAACTCGGCTTGAAGTTTTAAAAGCAAGAACATTCAAATAATGTTTTCTTGTTGAACGGAAAACGTGAACGTGATAAATATTTTCATTTGCAAACAGTGTTAAAATATGGGGATGACAGTATCAAACCGTTCCGTTTTAAACAGTATAGCAAACTATAAAGGAATGGCTTCACAGTATACTTACTTTACAGTATGTTTAACAAAGGTAGAGTCACGCGGCAGATTTTGCTGTCGCACGGATGGGCCTGTTCGAACCAGGGTGGTACCACGACCACACAGAATACCAGCGTGAATAGTACAGAACAAGTACAGTAACAAAGGTTTACATCTGCGTTTCGCTTGGTGAGTACAGGTGGCCGGAGGCCCCCCCCCCCCCTCGACATGGTAGCGGAATTCAACAAAAGACTACCCCGAGAGGGTACCAGCACCCCTGGAGAATCCCCCGCTGAGCATCCACGATCAAGCTACTACTTTTTTTTTTTTATAGAATAAGGGTGACAAACGAGCACACAGTCCACCTGATGGTAAGTGGTTGCTGCGGCCCATAGACATCTACATCTATCCTCTATTACAAATCAAAATGTAGATGCGTTGTCACCCGTGAGGACTAAGATGGAATGCCTCATTTCCAGTAAAAAGGGTTCTGAGCGTTGGTGCTCAGGCTGCTCCGTGTATTCTAGCGGGGGGGGGGGGGGGGGCGCAAAATTCAGCTCGCGACTAATACTGCTCGAGGCAAGCGGAGCAATAAGACCAAGACTACCCCTGTCACGCTATCCGTGAATTTTTGCAACATCAGGGCACTTAATTCCAACCTTAACGCTGTCCATTACCATCTAGAGACGGCGAAGCTGGCCTTGCTCTTTTTAACCGAGACTCAGGTGTCCTCTCCGGCTGATACTTCCTATCTCTCCTACCCGGGGTACAAATTAGAACACACCTTTGTGCCCCGGGCTCGAGTTTGCGTATACTTCAGAGAGGACATTTGTTTTCGACGCCTCGGCAGTCCTGAAGATACAGACCTGTCCATTCTATGCGCGTAGACAGCGACGACCATCCCCGCATCTGCGGGTGCCTCTATAGGTCCCATAGTGGTAATGCCGAAACAGACCGACTCACCGACCACGTCCAAACGGCTACAGATTCCTTGCTACACCAGATCCCATCCGCAGAAATCGTGATCCTACGAATGGGATTTTAACGTCCACCACGCCGAATGGCTCTGTTCACGTTCAACCGATCATGCGGGAAGATCTGTTTATGACTTGGCTTTGGCATATGGTCTTACACAGCTGGTTACTTCGCCTATGTGGATTCCAGACGTGGATCATGCACCTTCCCTATTGGACCTCCTGCTGACCTCTCATCCGGATGGATATTAGGTTTCCGTCGACGCTCTTTAGGCTCGTCAGACCATTGTTTTCTCCGGAGTTTGGTGCCACTCTCACTAACATCGCGGTTGCATTCTGCAGGCTGCCGTGTGTGGCACTATAGGTTGGCCGATTGAGATAGGATGCGGTCTTTTTTGCATCCTACCCTTGGGGGCGGGATTGCTCGCTGGAAGATCCCATCGTTGTTGCTGATGTGGTACTTCAGGGTATGGAACTTTTTATTCCATCTTCTGTGGTGCCCATCGGAGGCAGATCCCAGCCATGATTTGGTTGCTCCTGTAAAATAGCATCATGCTATAAGCAGGAGTGCTGCCTGGCCTGGGCAGACGCATCAAAGTCTCGGGATGTAAACACCAGCGCTCTTAAAGAGAAGTATAATTCCGCCTCCAGGTCCTTCAAAAGCGTCATTGCCAAGCCAAGGTCTGAGCACATCGACAGAATTGGCGAGAAGCTAGTTCGCCTTCCTACAGGAACCCGTGCATTCTGGTCTCTCGCCAAGGCTGTCCAAAGGAACTTTTTTACGTGGTAGAGCCATGCTGCAGCTATATTACTGGTATAGTTGTAGCACGAATGGGTCGGCTCGACCGGGGGAGGACCACGCTCTCACAGAATACCAGCGTAAAATAGCAGCTTAACGCTGCTGTGTTTCGTATGGTGAGTGTAGAGAACCGGAAACCCTTTTTATTGGAAAGGAGGCATTCCATCTTAGTCCTCACGGGTGACAACGCATCTGCATTTTAATTCGTAATGGAGGATAGATTTAGATGTCTATGGGCCACAGTAACCACTTACCATTAGGTGAACTGTGTGCTCGTTTGTCACCCCAATCCTATAAAAACAAAAAAAACTTCTGTCAGCCATTTCTTCCAACTCTGCACAGAGCGGACGACACTGGCCCATGCCGCAAAGGAGAAAGCCGATCTGTTAAACTCTCTCTTTGTGTCCACCTCGATTCTAGATGACAGGGAGAACACACCGCCGACCATCCCGCGGTGTGAATGCTCCATGCCAGATGTGCGGTTTACACAGCGCTCGGTTCGCAAAGCATTCTTCTCCCTGGACGTCAGCAAGTCGAGTGGGCCTGTTAGAGTCCCTCCCATTGCGCTGAAGACGTGTGCTGCGGAGTTGGCACCGGTTTTAATGCATATTTTCCGGTACTCTTACTCCCAAGGCGTAGTCCCGAATTCATGGAAGACAGTTGTGGTCCACACGATCCCTAAAAAAGGCAACCGCTCAGACCCGTCCAACTACAGACCTAACGCCATCACCTCCTTGTTCTCCAAAATAATGGAATCCATTATAAACTGCCAGCTCATGAAGTACCTTGAGGATCACCAGCTGATTAGTGACCGCCAGTACGGTTTTCGTCGGATCGATCAGCTGGTGATCTTCTGGTCTACTTGACTCATAGATGGGCGGAGGCAGTAGAGTCCAAAGGGGAGGCATTGGCCGTTAAATGGACATAGCGAAGGCCTTCGAACGGGTCTGGCAAAAAGCGCTTCTTTCGAAGCTTCCTTCCTATGGGCTTCTCAAGAAATTGTGCAAATGGATCATCAGTTTCCTTGCTGATCGGAGCATCAAGGTCGTAGTAGACGGAGCATGCTCTGATTTCAAGCCTATCAACGATGGTGTTCCACAAGGCTGCGTACTATCACCAACGCTGATTCTCCTGCATATTAATGATATGTTGCAAACTGGTAATATTCATGGTTATGCAGACGACAGCACTGGTGATACCTTATATACCGCCCGTGCCAATATTTCTCTGGATAACGTCGCCGAGTACCTGGTAAACTTGTGTCTGAAGTCGAGTCTTAGCTGAACAAAGTGTCGGATTTGGGGCGACTAAATCTAGTCCAATTCAATCCCCAGAAGACACAAGTTTGCGCGTTTACCGCTAAAAACCCCTTTGTCGTATCTCCTCAGTTTAATAATAATAATAATAATAACCTGATCTTGTATCGCACAGACAAAACCCTCGGTTTCCCCAAAGAGGTCACCGAAACGTAGCCAGTGGAGGGAGGCGACTGTGTCCACGAAAGGCTCATGTAGAGCCTTGTAGAACCTCCCGTGGAGCTCCTTCTCCTTCCATACGGTCTCCCGGTCGGAAATGCTCTGTACTGCCGGGTCTTCCCATTGCTCGTTGGCTAAGGATAGAGGGGTAAGTCCTTTATCACAAGAAATAACGTCCCTATAGTATGGATCATCCGCTCTCGTCAGAAAGTAATTACGGAGGCTGCACACTTCGCGATTATGCATGGTAAGCGCGCTTAAAAAGCCGCGTCCACCACGCTTCCGCGGCAAGTACAGCCTCATTACTGACGATCTCGGATGATGCATCCTGTGGGACGTCATTATAGTGCGGACTTTTCTGTCCAGAACGTTCAGTTCGGTCTGAGTCCACCTGAGTATGCCAAAGGTATACATGAGAACAGGCATGATCCAACCGTTATATGCGTGCGTCTTATTCACACCGGACAAAAGGCTGTTAAGCACTTTGGTCAAGCGTGCATAAAACACATCGCAAACTGACTGTTTCATACCCGCCTCATCTACACCGATGTTCTGTGACATACCCAGGTATCGGTATGTTTCAGCCTCGGAAAGGTTCCTTATGCTGATGGGCATAGACAAGTCCACGCCCTCAGAGTTAGCAACCCTTCCCCTTTCGGCATGGAGGACCGCACACTTATCCGTCCCCAGCTCCATTCTAATAGAATTACTAAAATCACAAGTGATGTTTAGCAATTCCATAAGATGAGAGCGACTGGAGGCGAATAACTTGAGATCATCTATATAGAAAAGGTGGGTCACTTTTGTACCTCCTTTCCGAAGCTGAAATCCCCTCCCGGAACTCTCCAGTAAGGTACTGAGAGGGTTCAGAGACAGGCAGAACCAGATTGGACTCAAACAATCGCCCTGGAAGATACCCCTTCTTATCCTTATGTGGCTCTCCGCAGCCGTCATCCGCTCGCCTAGATGACAAAGGATCGTACTCCACTGCCCCATACATTGCCCGAGGAAGTCTCGAACTGTACAGTCGACCTTGTACAGCTCAAGGACCCTCTTAAGCCATGTATGAGGCACCGAGTCGAATGCCTTTTTGTAGTCTATCCAGGCGGCGGAGAGGTTCCGACGGTTGCGTTTAACCACCTTGCCAATGACCGCGTCAATGAGGAGTGGTTCCTTGGTTCCACGACCACCGCCCCGACATCCATTTTGAGCGCGCGACATCACCTGATTTGAATTCAGGTGTTGAGTGATTCTCGCGCTCAAAATGGATGTTAGTGTCTTGTATATGGTAGGTAGACACGTTATGGGGCGGTATTTGCTCGGGTCTGTGGAATCCCGGTCTTTTGGAACCAAATGAGTGATCCCAGTAGTGAAGAGGCTCGGGAGCGACTTTTCGTCGAGAGCCTCTTGAAACTGTCGGGCGAGCACAGCGTGACACACCATGAACCCCTTCAGCCAGTAGTGATGCAGTCCGTCGAGTCCCGGACTTTTCCAGTTCGGGGCCCTACGGACCGCCTCAGCTACGTCATCCGGCGTTATGATGACGGGGTTCATGGGCGTAACATTCGCACACTGACTCGCCACAATTTCCATCCAAGGGCCCTTGCTGTGGTTTACGGGCTCTGACCACAGGCCGCGCCAGAATGCGATAGTGTCGGCCTGATTAGGTGCTGGGCCCGTTCCACGTACCATTGGTCGCTCCAATGATTCATAGAGCCTCTTCTGATCACTCTGGAAGAGACGATTCTGGTTGAACCGTGTCGACCTCTCGGTATATCGCCGAATCCGCTTCCCCCAAGCAGCGATTCTCTGCTTCAGGTCGTCTATGCGCTCCGTCAGTTTTTGCGTTATGTCCGGCTGGGACAGACTGATATTTGTCCCAGCAAACGCCAACCTGACGGTGCGCACAATTCTCGGCCTATTATTGCCCGACCTGAAGCTTATCAGTCTGCCGATGAGGGCTCTTGCCTTTGCGATACGGTCCTCAATTCTTCTTCTCCAGGCTGGGATGGCGCTACTTTTTCCGGTTGTTCGGCGCTTTCTAACTCTGAGTATTTGCACAGGCTTAGTAGCCAGGATTCTACACCAGGAGCTCGCTCTGAAATGCGGTCTCGTGGATCGGAAACTGCCGTATTATAAGTACTTGCCGGAAGCCGTGCTCGAAAATGACCGCGCCAGGCTCTACTGGGACCGGGCCATTATCACAGACAGGACTATTCTTGCGAATAAGCCTGATATTGTGCTGATGGACCGGGCACAGTCAAGGATATTTTTGGTCGACATTACCATTCCTTATGACGAGAACCTCGTGAAAGCCGAAACAGATAAGCTTACTAAATATCTGGATCTGGCTCACGAGGTGACCGACATGTGGGGTGGATTGCCGGCCGAAATTATTCCTGTGGTCGTTTCTGCGAACGGGTTAATCCCAGTCAGCCTCTCGGGTCATCTGAGGCGACTGGGACTCCGTGACGGACCGCTCCAAGCTCAAATGCAGAAGGCGGTGCTCCTCGATACCGCCCGCATAGTCCGCCGGTTTTGTTCCCTTTCCCCCTAACCCTCGGCCGTTTGGTCTCCCCTGCCGAGGGCTTCCATCTGGTTGGGTTTTTATTTATTTATGTATTTTTTATGTATTTATTTTATTTTGTTGATATTTATGTATGTTTATCATTTTTATTTACAATTATATATTTATACAGCCCAACCAGATGAGAAAACTATATAGATACCCGTTAAATAATAATAAAAGCATTTATTCATTACCACCAATAAAGTTAAAATGAGTACATACAGAAATTACAAGAATTACATAATGTAGTAATGAATGGGCTCTAGCTCAGCATAAATGTTGCAGTTGCCTACAACGCTGTTATTCTGCCAGCGCCCAACATACGAACAGTACAGTACGCGCGCATCCCTGCTCATATTGCACTTAATCATAATTGTTCACATTAGGGTACATACCGTAGATCACCGAGTATTAGCCAGTTCAAATTAGTAATCAAATATATATATACATATGTACACACATACATATACATACACACACGCACACATATACACACACACACACACACACACACACACACACACATATATATATATATATATATATATATATATATATATATATATATATATATATACTATTATTTTTTTACATTTTTTTAAATAAAAAATAATTATTACAACAATATAACTAATAATAAGTAAAATAAATTATAAAATAATATGGATATTAACAATTAACTAACTTCTTTAATCTCATATAAGTTGTTTCAAGGCACTCCCTTTGCTGTCTTAGCTAACATCGGAATCCTCGGCGTCGACATATCGAATAGTGTGCAGTTTCGTGGTCACTTAGAAGGGAAGGCCAAATTGGTCTCTAAAAAGCTTGGCGTGCTCGGCAGAGCGAGACAGTATTTCATGCCGGCACATCGCTTGCAACTTTACAAAGCGCAAGTTCGGCCTCACATGGAATACTGTTCTCATCTCTAGGCCGGGGCACCCCAGTGACAGCTCCTTCCACTTGACCGCAACCAGCGCAGAGCGGTTCGAATCGTCGACGACCGTGTTCTTTCTGATAGGCTCGATACACTGGCACTGCGTAGGGATGTTGCATCCCTTTGCATTTTCTATCGAATTTACAACGGGGAGTGCTCTGAGGAATTGTTCAGACTAATCCAGCCGCTCAATTTCACCATCGCACATCACGTCAAAATTCACGATACCATCCTCACCATCTGGGTGCTTGGCGGTCCACGGCTGTACGTTTTACTAGGTTCCTCGTACAACTTCTCTGTGGAATTGTTTACCACCGGCGATTTTTTTGGACCAATACGACTTAGGGACACCAATACGACTTAGGGACTTTCAAGAAAAGAGCTTACACCTTTCTAAAAGGCCGGCAACACAGCTGCACTGCTGCTGCCCTGGTGTTGCGGTTGTTCATGGGTGGCGGGAGCCACTTGCTCGTTTGCCCCGTCTTCTATAAAAAAAAATACTGAATTGACTTCACACCTTATAATGATCACAGTGTATATCAAGAACATAGGCCTAGTTTTATTCCTTTGACACAATTTTTCAAATGGGTTTTGAATAGGTGTGTATGATTAGATAAAGAGAGTGTGTTTGTTATACAGGTTGCGTGGGCAGCGGGTAAGGGAGTGAAGGGGCGCGAGTGGAAGGACTACTGGGAGGCAGAGCTGGGCGTGGCCTACCTGCCGTGGGACGCGCTGCACCAGCGCTGGCTCATGGGCGCGCTCTCGCTTGACGCGCTAGAGGACGGTGGCGCGGTGGACGAGGACACACTGCCGCCCTGGTTGCCGCCCAGGGTATGTATCGTGTGTAGGTGGCCTACCTGCTGTGGGACGCGCTCTCGCTCGACGCGCTAGAGGATGGCGGCGCGGTGGACAAGGACACACTGCCGCCCAGGGTATGTGCCGTGTGTACGTGGCCTACCTGCTGTGGGACGCACTCTCGCTCGACACGCTAGAGGAGGGCGGCGCGGTGACCGAGGACACACTGCCGACCTGGCTGCCGCCCAGGGTATATGCCGTGTGTACGTGGCCTACCTGCTGTGGGACGCGCTCTCGCTGGACGCGCTAGAGGAGGGCGGCGCGGTGACCGAGGACACACTGCCGACCTGGTTGCCGCCCAGGGTATGTGCCGTGTGTACGTGACCTACCTGCCGTGGGACGCGCTGCACCAGCGCTGGCTCATGGGCGCGCTCTCGCTTGACGCGCTAGAGGACGGTGGCGCGGTGAACGAGGACACACTGCCGCCCAGGGTATGTTCCGTGTGTACGTGGCCTACCTGCTGTGGGACGCGCTCTCGCTCGACGCGCTAGAGGACGGCGGCGCGGTGGACGAGGACACACTGCCGCCCTGGTTGCCGCCCAGGGTATGTACCGTGTGTACGTGGCCTGCCTGCCGTGGGACGCGCTGTACCAGCGCTTGCTCGTGGGCACGCTCTCGCTCGACGCGCTAGAGAACTGCGGCGCGGTGGACGAGGACACTCTGCCGCCCAGGATGTGTACCCCGGAGACTCTTTTTACTGGTAACGAGGCATTCCATCTCAGTCCTTAGGGGTGAAAACCCATTTGAATCTCGACGCACGCACGAACGCACACACTCAAGCACGCGCACGCACACACACTCGCGTTCACACACACGCGCGCGTACGCACACACACGCACGCACAATCGCACACTCACATACGCACACACACTCGCGTGTACAAGCACACGCGCACGCACGTACGCATACTTACGCACACACACGCGCATAATTTCACTAATAAACAAACTTTACCGTAAATGAAAGTAATAAGCGCGCCATTATAGGTCGTAAATAGAAAGCCAAATGCTCTGTATCATATATTAGAAAACTGACATTACATCTAAGCGGAACCATGACAACACATTAAAACCATGAACAGAATCCAGGAGCAAAACTAGCGCCTCCGTGACCGGTTACTGTACGCGAACACGATACGTAGGGAATTAAAAAACTTGAAAGTCAAACGCAATAAAATAGTTATTTTTCCATATATAACGCTGGTTATATTATATTAGTTACACACCTTTGTTGTTTCCACCATATTATTTTTCTTTTTAGCTTATCAAAATCTTATTGGTGAACATAAGTTTTGTACATAGATTGCTTCATAGGGGGGATTTTGCAATAGTTCCCACGCTTAAGACCAATTTTTAAATAAAAAGATTTAAAGAAGTTAACGTCTCTGGTATCCTGCAGATAATCCCGAAGGCGATGATGGACGGTATGCCGATGATAGGCACAATGCCGCTACCGGGCGTGCCTGGCGTGCCGCCTGTACCCGGTGTGGCCAGTGTACCGGGTGTACCAGGTGTTCCGGGCGTGGCGAGTGTGCCGGGCGTGCCGGGAGTGCCGGGCGTGCAGGGAGTGCCGGGCGTGCCAGGAGTGCCAGGAGTGCCAGGAGTGCCGCACGCCGGCGCGCTGCCCGTGCCCGTGCCCGTGCCCGTACCGCGCATGCCTCCGCCCGGGTGAGTCCGCAGCATCCTGCACTTGTTCCCTTGCTCCTTCCGCTTCACTTTACACTGCGATCGTACAGCCTTATGCACCAATGTAACGTATAAGATCCAACGCACCAAATGTATTGAACATTTCTGTGTGTAAACATTTTCTCAGTGTCATTTTAGTGTTGCAAAATACCATCTAGCAGCTTTAGATTTAATAGATATAGATAGGCATGCCAAAAGGCTTATTGGTGATACCAATTTGGTTAGAACCAATCTTACCGGTGTTTAAGTAGCGCAAAGTAGTCAGCCTTTTGGTATTTTACAGGATACATTTCGGAGAGTATGCGCGTATAACTAAATTCCTCTCTCGGACCAGACGCTCAGCTGGTCTCCGACCCTTTGTTGTATCGACGATCTTTCGAATGTATATCGATACATTCGAACCAAATGGTTTGCTTAGTTGTTCATTATGCGTACAGCAAAGGAACGGAATAATTTGCCAGCATCTATCTTTCCATTCGATTATAATGTGAGTGTCTTCAAGTTAAGAGTGAATAGGCACAATAATAATAAAAATAGGTGAAAATCAACAGTGCTCCGGCCGGCTCGAACCGGGGTGGTACCACGACCTCACAGAAAACCAGCGTGAAGTAGAGGTTTACCTCTGCGTTTCGCTTGGTGAGTGCAGGTGGCCGAAGGCCCTTTATACAGGAAATGAGGCATTCCATCTTAGTCCTCACGGGTGGTAACGCATCTGCATTTTGATTCGCAAACGAGGATAGATGTAGATGTCTATGGGCCGCAGCAACCACTTACCATCAGGTGGACTGTGTGCTCGTTTGTCACCCTTATCCTATAAAAAAAAATCTCTAAACCTGATTTTACTGTATTAACGGTGCTATGAAATATAAATAATTTATTTCACTAAATACAAAAAAAATAGTTATAGTTACAGCATGTACACGTCTTACAGCTGGGCACAGGCTTTCTCTCATTTCTGAGAGGATTTAGGGTAAGGAAATATTCGCTGCGATACCCTAAAACGTGTTGACGAACTTCACATGTGTTTGAAATATTTTTTTTTTCAGTAATGCAGGTTTCCTTACGATGTTTTCCTGTCACCGCTTAGCACGTGGTAAATCAGTAATTAAAATTGCAATTAACAATTTCATTGGTGCTGACGCGAATCGAATTTGGGTTGCTCATGTACTGTTAAATTTACAGCGAGCGCTAATCATCTTAGCAACCACGGCTCTTAAATACAAAGGAGGCACTATATTATAAATTAATTAATTTACTAGCACTGTGAAAGATGTTTCTTTTCTTGTTAGTGTCGTTCATGTTGAGTGGAGTTTTTCAATGGCGCGAATGGCCTCCGGCGGCCGAATGGCCGGCTCTTATTGTCCCGGCGGCCGTGTGGCGCGCCGCGGGACCGGTGCGGGCGCGGCTCGTGGCGCGATGTGGCGCGATGTGCCCAGAGCCCGCAACAAGTGCCAAAGTCTTCAATCAATAATAAATTGTTTTGTCAACAGAATGACGCCGGGTATCCCGCCAGGCTTTGCTCCAGGAATGCCGCCTGGAATGAGACCGCCCAGTATACCTACAGGAGTGCCAGGTGACTAGTTTTTCATTACCATACTCAAAATTTTACAGTTCAAATATTATACATGGGGAACCCTTATAGTTTCGTTCTTAAAACTACAAATTTTCGATCAAACCATATAAAAATTTAGTTTCTTTTTGTGTAAAATTTCAAAATGAGGATATCTGAATTAGAACAGAGTAATCAACATAATCCAATGGATCAATAAACTAAATATCTATAGTAATGGGTCGGCTATATAATTTGAAAAATCGGCAACCGATAGGGAAGAAAAATTCTCGAGTGGCAACCTCGTACCGGTAAATGAAGTGTAGGGGGACCAACTAATAGATGGAGTGACAATCTGGTAAAAGATTCAGAAAGTCGATGAATGCAAATAGCTTATGCTTTGTGATATTCCTTGAAGGAAGCCTAGAATGATAATTTATATAATACTAATTGATACCTGCGATTGCGTCCGCGTTGCTATAATGTTATATATGTTTCTAACAAATCACTAAACACGTAGCGCTTATAAAAATCGTTATTTCTTAAAACTTTAATAACTTTATATTAAATGAAAATATTGCAATTTTTGTTTTAGATAGAGGCCAACCTAATTGAAATCTATTCAGTAGTTTTTCCGTAATGCGCGCACAACTGCAAACCTTTTATTTATATAGATTTATTATATTTATTACATAAAATATATGATGTGTTTGACGGGTCAGTAGATAGTAATTATGTGCGGGATCATATGCCGCATTGAAAAAGTGTTTGTATGGCTTACAAATAAGGTTCAGGATATTTGTTTGTCTTTAAAAACACTTCACGATCCTACAGACGGAAAATTCGTATAACACTACGAAAGGTTAGGTTTATTAAATAAAAATATGAAAACACTAGCAAGCAAGTGAGGGAATATACAAAATTTGACCTGCTCAAAAGCTTTATTAACCTAAGTTTGTATAAATAGGGTTATTATAATATCAAGGAATTTATGGTAACACACGCTGTTCCTCGCGACTTCGCCCGGGTGTTTTTGGGGTTTTTATTGTTTTGCGCTGAACGCTAATTCTTTTTCTAAAATAAAAGTAGCCTAAGTTATTCCTTGTGACATCATCTATCTGCCATCTATCCGTCAAAATCGGTCCAGCCGTTTCGGAGATTAGCCGGATCAAACAGACAGACAGAGAGACAAAAACTTTAAAAATTGTATTTTTGTTATTAGTACCGTACATATTTTCATATGCATTTGGTTGAAGCTGTAATTTTGAAATTACAAACAGATATTTCAATTTTATTTATTTGTATAGATACATATACATTGTAAGCTGTTAATTTAAAAAGTAATCCCGCTGGGTTTCTTGCTGGTTCTTACCTGGGCAGAGGTTTTTTTTTCGAACCAATGGTAATTAAACAAAAGAGTGACTCTCAATAAGTATTATTTATAATTTATATTGAATATCTGTTGCAATTCCCTTGGTTCCCCTGGTGTTGCAGTTGTTCATGGGCGGCGGTAGCCACTTATCACAGGTGAACCGCATGCTCGTTTTGCCCCCTCTTCTATATAAAAAAAAATTAAAATTTGTACAACCGACTTATAAATTACTAAGAATAACTCAAAAACTATTGGTTAGACCTTGATCAAATTTATATGGGTACACATGCGATGCACCAGCTTTCAAATAAGAAAAGAATCATCGAAATCGGTTCAACCAGTAAAAAGTTACGAGGTAACACACATAAAAAAATATACAGTTGAATTGAGTACCGTCTCTTTTTTGATTTCGCTACAAAAAAAATCTGTTTCAGAAGAAGCATGGAAACAATTTTATTTTAAATAGTGCGTTAGTTTAATAATCTTTATCGATCCTTAAATATTCTTGTATTAAAGTAAGAATTTGTCTTAATCGGCATGTCACAGGAGCGACAGGTTGTCGTTCGTACCAGACGTGAGCACCTTTGACACTGCTATTGTCGCCGGTCTGGGTATTTTTTGTCTAAGCCCTGGTCCACAGTGCAAGCCTAGCGCGGTTGCGACGACGGGCGCAAAGTATCAAAGATATGAAACCGTCGTTTGCGTCCATAGTGGCTATGGCGGGCGCCTAGCGCGACGGGCATGGGCGAGATAGCTCGCGTAGTTTTCAAACGTTCCTATCCGCGCGTTTTGGCTACACGACGGGCCTAGTCAGCAAGCTATCCAAGGCGCGGGTGCGGGGGTATTAAACCAGTTCGGTGTTATCCTGATATAATCAAATGTTGACACGGATATTCAAGTGTATACAATCTCAATTCTTCATACATAGTTAAAAATCATTTATTTCTCTGTTTTTATTTACATCGTGCACACCCTCCGTTTAACTCTCATATCAAGATGGAAATGTCTAGTAAAGATACTAAATCCTTGCCTATGGTTTGCAAAACCTGAAATACGGTGTAAGCTCAGCAACAGCTCGCTCGTGGCTGTGGGCACGGCGCGCGGCCGGCGTCGCGCCCGCAACAGGCGCACGTCGCCGCGCATGCACTGTGGACGCGCACCAAGCCGTGTAGTGGCGGTGTAAGATATTCACTACTTCATATCATCCTGTGGGTGCCGTAAGAGACCCCAGAAGGAATCTGAAACAGGGGATGGGCAGCACTGTCTTCCCGATAACAATTCAAATTTTTTAAAAATTGCAGCTGCCAACTTGCCAAGCGTGGCAACTAAGGTAAAATCCCCTCTATGATGCAATCTAAGAGGAGGCCTATGTCCAGCGGTGGAATTTTATAGGCTGTGATGGGATGAATGGATACACAAGATGGTTACATTGCCATCTTTATTTTTATAGAAGAGGAGGCAAACGAACATACGGCTCACACATACTATGCACCTGATATACAACACTAGGGCCGTTGCCGGCCTTAATTTATCGGAAACCATAAAATTAGATAAGATAGTCCCTTCTTACGTCGCTCAGGTGACGAAATGAGTTTTTTGAATTTCTCCTACGCCACCACCGCACAGCAAAAATTTAAGAATATAATAGGTTGTATAATTTTTTTTCAGGCCTACAACGCGATGGTCCACTCTTGGGCTTCCCGGGAGGAATGCCGCCGCAATCCTTACCCCAACCAGGTATAACATCTTTATATATAAAAAATACGTGTCACGTTGTTTGTCCGCGATGGACTCTCTAAACTACTGAACTGATTTCAATGAAATTTTGCACACTGTGTGCATTTTGGTTAAACTTGAGAGATAGGATAGTTTTTATCTTGATAAATGACCCTCAAGATATTTATTGCGAATTTAAGGATTTTTATAGGAAGAGGGTCGTTGGAAAGGGCAGAACAACGTCTGCCTGGCAAGCTAGTAATAATATATTTTGCATTGACTACCTCGTTTGTTTAGTGGTTGTAGTAGTGGAACTGTTAATCATGAGGTCCCGGGTTCGAATCTCGGATCAGGCCAAAAAATCAGTTATTGAGTTTTTCCAACAAGAAATTATCAGTAGCTGTTTGGAGTCAGGAAGTTGGCGGTGTGTCACCTCCGTGCCTCGGAAAGCACGTAAAGCCGTTGGTCTGCGCCTGATCTCTCCCCGCTCGTGTCGTATTACCGTCCCATCGGACTATGAGAGTGAGGGAATAGAGAGTGCACCTGTGCTTATGTATACACTCAGACACTATAATCCTGTGCTACACAGATGGCTATGGCCTTCGTTGAGGCTGGCCGCCGTGACCGCAATTCAGTTTGGGGGACATTATATTTTGCGTTATAGATTAAGAGTAATAATAATAAACATCTAGTAAATATACCAGATTTACTAGAAACTAAAACTCCCTTTTTTGGCTAGGATACGGTCTGGGTAGATACCACACATTTTATACGTGGTAGAGCCATACTGCAGCTATATTAGTAGTATAGTTGTAGCACGAATGGGTCGGCTCGCCTGGGGAAGGACCACGCTCTCACAGAATACCAGCGTGAAGTAGCAGCTTAACACTACTGTGTTTCGTATGGTGAGTGTAGAGAACTGGAGACCCTTTTTACTGGAAAAGAGGCATTCCATCTTAGTCCTCACGGGTGACAACGTATTTGCATTTTAATTTGAAAACGAAGATGTAGATGTCTATGGGCCGCAGCAACCACTTACCATCATGTGGACTGTGTGCTCGTTTGTCACCCTTATGCTATAAAAAAACCCTCTTACCTTTTTTGCCGCCAGATAGCTATGCTTGCGCTACTGTGTTGCGGTCCGAAGGGTTTAGAGTCATTATGATTACAGGCTGTGAGGAATTCCATCTTAGTCCTCAGTGATAACCTTCTTTGTATGAATTTGGCTGCAGGTGTCCATGGACTGCAGCCAATTACAATCAAGTGTTACAAACAAAAGAAATTTTTTAAATATAAGATCATCCCGCGGTGTGAGTGCTCCATGCCGGATGTACTGTTCTCACAGCACTCGGTTCGCAAAGCAGTCCTCTCCTTGGACATCCACAAGTCGAGTGGCCTGACGGAATGGGGGGATTTGAGAATTGTGCTGAGGACGTGTGCTCCGGAGTTGGCACCGGTCCTAACGCGTCTTTTCCGGTACTCCTACTCCCTAGGCGTAGTCCCGAAAGCTTTTGTCCACCCGATCCCTAAAAAAGGCGACCGCTCAGACCCGTCCAACTACAGGCCTATCGCCATCACCTTCTTGTTCTCCAAAATAATGGAATCCATTATTAACTGCCAGCTCACGCGGTACCTTAAGGATCACCAGCTGATTAGTGACCGCCAATACGGTTTTCGTCGGGGTCGATCAGCTGGTGATCTTCTGGTCTACCTGACTCATAAATGGGCGGAGGCAGTAGAATACAAGGGGGAGGCGTTGGCCGTTAGTTTGGACATTGCGAAGGCCTTCGATCGGTTTTGGCACAAAGCGCTTCTTTCGAAGCTACCTTCCTATGGGCTTCCTGAGAAATTGTGCAATTAGATCACCAGCTTCCTTGCAGATCGGAGCATCAAGGTCGTTGTAGACGGTGCATGCTCCGACTACAAGCCTATTAACGCTGGTGTTCCACAAGGCTGTGTGACACCACCGCTGTTTTTTCTGCATATCAATGATATGTTGCTAACTAGTAACATTCATTGCTATGCGGATGACAGCACTGGTGATGCTCTATACACCGGCCGTGCCAATATTTCTCGGGAAAACGTCGCCGAGTACCGGAACAAACTTGTGTCTGAAGTCGAGTCTTTACTGGACAAAGTCTCGGATTGGGGGCGACTAAATCTAGTCCAGTTTAATCCTCAGAAGACACAAGTTTGCGCGTTTACCGCTAAAAAGAACCCCTTTGTCGTATCTCCTCAGTTTCAAGGCACTCCCCTTCTTGCCTCAGCCAGTATCGGTATCCTCGGAGTCGACATATCGAGTGACGTGGTGTTTCGTGGTCACTTGGAAGAGAAGGCCAAATTGGCCTCTAAAAAGCTTGGCGTGCTCAGCAGAGCGGGACAGTATTTCATGCCGGCACACCGCCTGCAACTTTACAAGGCGCAGGTTCGGCCTCACATGGAATACTGTTCCCATCTCTGGGCAGGGGTTCCCCAGTGCCAGCTCCTTCCACTTGACCGCATCCAGCGCAGAGCGGCTCGAATCTTCGACGACCGAGTCCTTTCCGATCGGCTCGATTCATTGGCACTGCGGAGAGATGTTGCATCCCTTTGCATTTTCTTTCGCATTTACCACGGGGAGTGCTCTGAGGAATTGTTCGAATTAATCCCAGTCGCAAAATTTCACGAACGC
Organism: Parnassius glacialis; assembly: GCA_033319125.1. Classification (NCBI taxonomy): domain Eukaryota; kingdom Metazoa; phylum Arthropoda; class Insecta; order Lepidoptera; family Papilionidae; genus Parnassius; species Parnassius glacialis. Next base: position 40,427,531 of record JAVANC010000009.1, on the reverse strand, counting down.
ACATCGCAGCAGAACTCCCGATACCATCCACACCATCTGGATGATTGGCGGTCTACCACGATGTTTTCTTCCTCGCACGATTTCCTTGTGGAATGGATTACCATCAGCGATTTTTCCGGACCGATACGACTTAGGGAGCTTCAAGAAAAGAGCCTACTCCTTTTTAAAAGGCCGGCAACGCATCTGCAATTCCCCTGGTTCCCCTGGTGTTGCAGTTGTTCATGGGCGGCGGTGGTCACTTACCATCAGGTGAGCCGCATGCTCGTTTGCCCCCTCTCCTATAAAAAACTATCAATATTAAAAAAAAGATTTGCTACAACATAAATGCTACCAACTCAGCATAATGCTACAGTAACAGAGTTACTGTTACTGTAGCTAACATAGTTACTGTTACTGTTACCGTAAAAGCCTATTAAAGTCACTGCTGAACATAGGCTTCTCTCATAAATTGCCTCATAGGGGGATATTTGCCATAGTTGCCAAGTTTAGCAAGCGGGTTGGCAACCGTAACTTTTTATTTTTAGTCGTTATTAGGAAGACGCTGCTACCTATCTCTTACGACACCCACGGGATGACATAGTAAGTCGACTCGCGAACTATAATCGATGGCTATAATTTTTTTTGTTGTTGTGTTTATGTTTAACGGTGGTTGTTGGTTGCAGGTATGGTGGGCGGGTTCCTGGGCGGGCTGGTGGGCGGGCTGATGCTGCCCATGCCGCACCACCACCAGCAGCACCAGCACCAGCACCACCACGCGGTCTGTGCACACGTATTTTCACATCTCACAGCACCGGTGCCAGGAGCGCAGTGGCGAAACGTTTTTTTGTTGCTCTGCGGGTTGCGAGCGACCGTGCACCGAATATTTGTATAACGTATAAATAATTGTACAGGGCTGTTGGTTGGTTCTTGTGTAATTTGCGACTCGACTGGGGAAAGTCCATGCTCTCACAGAATACCAAGCGTTAAACATCAGAAGAATGCTGCTGTGTTTCGTATGGTGTGTAGAGAAAAGGGTCTCCACCCTTTTAACTGGAAACTAGCCATCCCATTTTAGTTGTATGGGATTAATCGAGGATAAATGTAGATGTCTATGGATCACAGCAACCACTTACCATCAGGTGGACTGTTTACTCGTTTGTTACCCTTATTTTATAAAATAAATTTATACAAAACACCTCTACAATTCAAGAGGAAGTTCTATTGTGTGTGTTTAAAAAAAAACTATAGTCATTACAGTCTAATACAAATCTACCACTGCACAAAGGCTTTTGCTATCATATTTAAACTGAATAATTGTAATGTCTACTCTTATTTTGGATCAAATTTATACACCACAATGTAAAACGTTTTTTTGACTTATTTTGCCCATGCAAGCTCAACCAAAGAATAAATAATAGTAGAAGAATAGAAGAATCACTTTCTGATAGCAAATTTGCGAAGAATAGAAGAATCACTTTTTGTTAGTAAACTTGCGAGTTTAAACCTACTTACAATGCCGCTAATGTTAAAATAGCTAGAGATCACTGCTGAACTCAGGCTGCAGTGGGTTTTGAATTTGGAGAAGTTCAAAGATTGTGACAAAGCACAATCCTAATTCACTTTCATATATGAGATTTCTGCATGTTTCATTAGATCGACGTTCCATGTAGTGGAGGAAGGGAAAGGTTTGGTCAGTGCGTTTTGCAGTGTGAGGTTAAGTTCCTTATACACTGGATGTGCTTAACAGGGATTTTTCAGTAAGGAATATTTTATCTAATACCACTATTCATAGAACTCACAGAGCACTAGCGTAAAATAGTTGCTCATTGCTGTTGTTTGATATGGTGATTGAAGAGTACCGGAAACCCTTTTTACTGCAAATGAGGCATTTCATCTTAGTCGTTATTGGTGACAACATATCTGCGTTTTGATCCTTAATCGAGGATAGATGTTATACACGTACCTAGCCGTCCAACCCAAGGTCGATTCTCTCGGGGCCCATAAGCGGGAGATCCGACGGACGACCAAGTGTGGGGCCGATGCCTTATGGTAAAATGACCTACACATATACATTTTTGTACGTGGTAAAGCCATGCTGCAGCTATATTATTAGTATAGCTGTAGCACGAATGGGTCGTCTCGACCGGGGAAGTACCACGCTCTCACAGAATACCAGCGTAAAATAGCAGCTTAGACACTGCTGTGTTTCGTATGGTGAGTGTAGAGAACCGGAGACCCTTTTTACTGGATAAGAGGCATTCAATCTTAGTGCTCACGAGTGACAACGCATCTACATTTTGATTCGCAAACGAGGATAGATGTAGATGTCTGGGCCACAGCAAACACTTACCATCAGGTGGACTGTGTGCTCGTTTGTCACTCGGTCCTATAAAAAAAAATAGATAATCCTAGATACTAATAGTACGTACCTGCTTCAGAAGCGGAGACTGGTCACCAGGATCGGTCAGGCTGAAGGTGTAGTGCATGTAAGTGGTGTTTGTGAGTGTGTGTGTTTAGGTGGCCTGAACCAGACGTCACGATGCTGCCCCGGAGGTGGTATTCCTCTGCGGCGTCCCCGGTGGCAATTTCTTTCTTCAAGGCACTATTGCAGTCTATCGACGTTATTGTACATTTAACTAACTTCAAAGAGAGAACTAAATTTCGTTAATCACAGACAAAGACCCAACACGTGGCGCGACCGACGACAGTGGTACAAAGTTCACCTTCGTTCGCTCTGCGGCAAATTACTTCGAACACCGAACGCGACTCCTTGAGGCACTTAACGAAACGGTGCAATTACATTGACTTCACAACAATTAGACACCCGGCGTGTAATATCCTAGGCTATTACTAGACAGTACCTCGTCGTTGCACGAATTTGCTAACAAAAAACGACACTATCAGAGATACGATAGCTCGAGTCGACTTACAGCAAAACCAATACGTCCGTTACGATCGGCAGATTTTTACAATGAATTGCTCGATGTGTCCCGAATGGAATGCGAGCGGGCGGGGGCGGTGTGACTTTGCTACGATGCTAGGCGCTTCGAGCGTGCGTTAAGAAGTCAATTTTCAAATGGTTAATATTTTGCCTAAACAGATGTAGTTGTGTGATACCATCAGGTGCACTGTGTTCGTTTGTAACTCTTATGTAAACATATCATATATAATTTAATGGTTATTTTAGAGGATTATTATTTATTTAAAATATTTGTTGATGCGCATATAGTGAATGCAAGTGTACGTTGCAGGGAGGCGGTGCGAACGCAGCCACTGCAGCCAGCAGCAACAGCGCGGCAGACGACGCCATGGACCTGGACCCCGACGAGCCGCAAGCCGACTCACGCGACCCATCCCTGCTGCCCGACCGCGTATGTACAACCCCATCAGATACCTACAGCGCACCACGCCATGGACCTGGACCCCGACGAGCCGCAAGCCGACTCACGCGACCCAGCCCTGCTGCCCGACCGCGTATGTACAACCCCATCAGATACCTACAGCGCACCACGCCATGGACCTGGACCCCGACGAGCCGCAAGCCGACTCACGCGACCCATCCCTGCTGCCCGACCGCGTATGTACAACCCCATCAGATACCTACAGCGCACCACGCCATGGACCTGGACCCCGACGAGCCGCAAGCCGACTCACGCGACCCAGCCCTGCTGCCCGACCGCGTATGTACAACCCCATCAGATACCTACAGCGCACCACGCCATGGACCTGGACCCCGACGAGCCGCAAGCCGACTCACGCGACCCATCCCTGCTGCCCGACCGCGTATGTACAACCCCATCAGATACCTACAGCGCACCACGCCATGGACCTGGACCCCGACGAGCCGCAAGCCGACTCACGCGACCCAGCCCTGCTGCCCGACCGCGTATGTACAACCCCATCAGATACCTACAGCGCACCACGCCATGGACCTGGACCCCGACGAGCCGCAAGCCGACTCACGCGACCCAGCCCTGCTGCCCGACCGCGTATGTACAACCCCATCAGATACCTACAGCGCACCACGCCATGGACCTGGACCCCGACGAGCCGCAAGCCGACTCACGCGACCCAGCCCTGCTGCCCGACCGCGTATGTACAACCCCATCAGATACCTACAGCGCACCACGCCATGGACCTGGACCCCGACGAGCCGCAAGCCGACTCACGCGACCCAGCCCTGCTGCCCGACCGCGTATGTACAACCCCATCAGATACCTACAGCGCACCACGCCATGGACCTGGACCCCGACGAGCCGCAAGCCGACTCACGCGACCCAGCCCTGCTGCCCGACCGCGTATGTACAACCCCATCAGATACCTACAGCGCACCACGCCATGGACCTGGACCCCGACGAGCTGCAAGCCGACTCACGCGACCCATCCCTGCTGCCCGACCGCGTATGTACAACCCCATCAGATACCTACAGCGCACCACGCCATGGACCTGGACCCCGACGAGCCGCAAGCCGACTCACGCGACCCAGCCCTGCTGCCCGACCGCGTATGTACAACCCCATCAGATACCTACAGCGCACCACGCCATGGACCTGGACCCCGACGAGCCGCAAGCCGACTCACGCGACCCAGCCCTGCTGCCCGACCGCGTATGTACAACCCCATCAGATACCTACAGCGCACCACGCCATGGACCTGGACCCCGACGAGCCGCAAGCCGACTCACGCGACCCAGCCCTGCTGCCCGACCGCGTATGTACAACCCCATCAGATACCTACAGCGCACCACGCCATGGACCTGGACCCCGACGAGCCGCAAGCCGACTCACGCGACCCAGCCCTGCTGCCCGACCGCGTATGTACAACCCCATCAGATACCTACAGCGCACCACGCCATGGACCTGGACCCCGACGAGCCGCAAGCCGACTCACGCGACCCAGCCCTGCTGCCCGACCGCGTATGTACAACCCCATCAGATACCTACAGCGCACCACGCCATGGACCTGGACCCCGACGAGCCGCAAGCCGACTCACGCGACCCAGCCCTGCTGCCCGACCGCGTATGTACAACCCCATCAGATACCTACAGCGCACCACGCCATGGACCTGGACCCCGACGAGCCGCAAGCCGACTCACGCCACCCGGCCCTGCTGCCCGACCGCGTATGTACAACCCCATCAGATACCTACAACCCGATCACCTAGGCACAGCCCGATCAGATAGGTACAACCCGATTACGTAGGCACAACCCCATCTGCTACGTACAACCCGATCTTCTATATACATCTCCATCAGGTTAGTTCAACCCGATCTGCTACGTACACTACCGTCAAAAGTTTAAAGTAGCCCACGCAGGTTTAAAGTAGATTTAAACAAAATTTAAAACAAATTAAATAAGTATTATTAATAATTTTATTGTTTATAAAAAAATTACTTATACAGGCTGTCCCCTAAGTCCGTCAAGCCGGAATTGGGTGATAGGTCAAGTCATAATAGTTAACAGAAAAATATTTTAAAAAATCCTTGCTACGTATTTTAAAATTTACAGGCATTTATAAAAAAAAAATCGAGAAAATCTACAACCTGTAACGGTTAACTCCTGTTGCTACTTACTTACTTACTTATCGTCACGCACAATCCCTGACGGGGTAGCCAGAGAGAACAGATATCGCCAAGTGTCACGATCCTTACATACCTCTTTCGCTTCTTTCAGATTCATGATCTTCTTCATACATGCACGTCTAGGTATCCGAGTACTCTTGACCCTCCCCTCTTCGAGCAGTTTGCTCACATGGTCTTCGAAAGTTAGTCTCGGTCTACCTCATACATTATTTCATACATTACCAATTTAAATTAAATTAGTATATTTTACGGAGCACCATGAGCGTTAATCAATTTTTATTTCCTTTTTCGATAAAATAATTTTACATATAGAAATCATTTTCTCGAACAAAAATTGATTGACTTCAGTAGAAGTTGTTATTACAAAGCAATTTTAGTCGAAAGAATATATTCTTTTTATTTAATTCACTAAAACTTAGGTGCTTGTCTCACTCTCAACATGTCTAAAAATAAGGATTGTAATATTTATTTGCTATAAAATTTTACGCGAATCGTTTTAGCGGGTCATGAGTTGTAAACGTGGGCGCAACTCTTTTACCTGCAATAACAATGGGCAATACGCTCCTTATTTGTGATTATTTGTCGAACTTTGCTTTCTTTACGGATTTTGAGTGGGATTACGATTCGGTTTTGTGGTAATACTTTGTGTTTGATGAATTGTACAGGGAGCACATACAAAATGGAGGTGTACTTGCCAGAAACTTTGTCTGATCATCGTATCATTTTAAGGATCCACAACTCTTACATGGAATTACGCCTACCAGGCAGAAGACTCGGGCGTCCATCTCAAATACATGACCCAGATACTGTCGAATCAGTGCTTAAAGAAGTGGCAAGAGATCCATCAGTTAGTGTGAGTGAGAACATTAGAACGCCGAATGGGAATTCCAAAATCACAGGCACATCGATTGTTCCAACAAGAGGGTTTTCACCTATATGATATTTAAAAAGTGCGGCAGCATCATTCTTGGAACATTGAAAACCCACACCTGACATATGAATCCAATTTTCAATAGCAATTTAGTGTGAACTACTGGTCAGGCATCTTAAACGGACAGCTGATTGGTCCGATCGAACTACCTGACCAATTAAACAGCGAGGCCTACTTGTAATTTTTAAGACACGATCTCAACGGCTTACTAATAGATGTAGACCTATTAACGCGTCGGAACATGATTTTCCAAAACGACGGCACTCCATGCCACTTTGCGAAAGTTGCCAGACAACATTTAAATGAAAGATTTTAGAGAGAGGTGGATCGGCCGTGGGTGGGCCTATTGCGTGGCCGCCATGGTCCCTCGACTTAAACCTATAATTATTATATTATAAGGAATTGCTTTACGCCAAACAAATTAGTAGCGTAGCCGAATTACGATCAAAAGTGAGACAAGCAGAAGAAACAATAAAAATAATAGGATAGCGTTCATACAACTAAAAGAAAACTTTAAGTCGATGTAGGATTTGTGTTGAGCAAGATAGTCGACATTTTGAAAACTTTTTGTAGTAAAATAGTAAATAATTAATAACAGTTACTTTTGTTTTATTTATTAAACTTAATAAAACTTTTTAAAATTTTGTAATCAGGTGGCAAATTTGGAGAATTTATCACGTCGCTGTCTTAGAAGGCTTATTTTAACTAAAGTAGCACATTAAGTACTACTTTTTTTATGATTACGAAAGTTGAGAGTCTGGAAAATTCTTGGGACCAACTTAGGAACCATCAAGGCACCTGTTTAGATTTTTAATTTAAAGTTGAAAATTTAAGTCATAATTAACCGAACGTTCAATTCACTATTTTCACAATTTTCACAAAAGTACAGCTCATGACGATTCAGTTGCTAAAAAATCTCCAAAAAAAACCTTCTACCTTTTTTACAATTGTTTTAAGTTGTTCAGGTCGAAGGTTCTCAAAAATTTAGAAAAAAAAATCATAACTCGAAAACTACGAAAAATCGCGAAACATACATTTGGTGGTCCATGTACCCCAAGGGGTGCTCTATCTCTGGACTTCCGCTTGACACTGTTTTTCGGACAGTCTGTTTATGATACAATTAAATGAAACTAACCAGCCGCTAATCTAATCTGTTATTGAGCTTTCCATCAAAAAAAATTACGTATATATATATATATATAGCAATCGTGTCCTACTCTCGCGACCCACCCTTGTGCTAGGTCAAAGAATAAATGTATCACGTACACGGAGCTTGACGAAACTACGAACGGACTTGCAATCGCCTTAAAAATTGAAAGCAAAAATAATTTCTAAAATAATAACGAAATAGCCTATAGAGTTCTAATAGAAAATACCGTTTTAGATGTTTTCCCGATCAGGTACGTAGTACTCGATCGAGCTAACACCGCAACTCGTAGGAATGCGCTGCCCCTCTCACTTACCCCTTTACATCCACGCGTTTATCCCGTCGCATCAGTACGTATAGCCTAACACCGTATACCGTAGCAGAGCGTCGATATGACATTATAGACACTAGATTCGGAGTTACCACGATCGGGTTGTACACACTTTGTTATCTTGTTGGATAGCTGGATTTGGCTGCCCCACGGACATTATAACTGACTAAGCAATTCGAGTCCGCTCTTTTTCAACAAATCCCCAAAATAGCCGGATTTTAACACAAACTCACGGTGACTTACCATCCGGCAATTAATGGACTGGTGGAAAGATTCCATATGCAGCTCAAGTCGTCCGTAATATGTCTGTCATAAACCAGAAAAGTGGATGGAATCACTGCCATGGGTATTGCTAAAGATACGCAGTTCGTTCAAAGAGGCCTTAAAAGCATCTACTGCTGAATTATTGTATGGTAAACCTTTAACATTTCCCGAAGATTTTTTAGCCCAGTGCCAATGGTACAATGGATATCACCGAATTTGCATGTATTGCTCAAAAATTACGTCCAATGTCCATGTCTCACCATAACAATAAAAACGTCTTCATTTTTAAAGACCTTTCCAACAGCAACCACGTATTTGTACGTGAGGATGCATCACGTGGATCCCTGCAGCCTAAATACAGCGGCCCTCACAAAGTCCTCACTAGAAGCGACAAAATATTTAATCCCAGTCGTATATAGGTTTTAACTTTTAACTTATCACATATAAATATGTACAATTAATTTTAAATTTAATATTTTAATTCTTATGTATTATACATAAGAATTATAATTTACTATTGTCAATATTCAAATTCAAATCCGGAACTGACAGTTGCCAATGTTCCAACTTGTTTTCCCAATGAGGGCATCCACAACTTTTTCTGCCACCAGGGCGGCGCCACTTTCGAGTGAGGTAAAATATTTGACAGATTTCATAGCGGGGACGATAATTTCTTAGGAAAATGTAATCTTTAAGGTTTCTTTCTGTATTATTAGTTATATTTTATATTAATTACATTAGAAATGAATAAACCAAACTATAAATATAACTAAAAGACGACTTTTAAAAAAAAAAGAGTTATAATGTGCAAAAAATTAAAAATCAAACCACTGACGCATTGTGTTATATATTAATATAATACTCTAGACAATGATAAACTATTATTTAAAACTAATTTCTCAATTAAATGACACTGTGTAACAATAAACTTTACCTCAGTCGCAACTAGCGACATCTGGTGAGTGGAAGATTATTAGCCCTCATTGCAGGAGCTGAGCGTGGTGTAGGAAACATTATTAATATAGATAGATTTTTATATGTGGTAGAACTTAATAGATCGGTTTGAACAGGGAAAGAACACTTGTACAGAATACTAAAATAAAATAGAATTATAATGATGTTCTATTTTATATGGCGAGTAACAGCAACCGAAGATACTCACTCCATTCATTTTCACTCGCCCTAACATATCAGTCCTATGTTGTCCTGGTGTGGTAAAATCAGACACAGCTTAAGAGTTGTCGGCGACATGGTAACAATCACAATTTTTTTATAGGATAAGGGCGACAAACGAGCACACAGTCTACCTGATGATGGTAAGTGGTTGCTGTGGCCCATAGACATTTTTCCACATTTATCCTCGATTACGAAACAAAATACAGATGCTTTGTCACTCGTGAGGACTAAGATTGAATGTCTCGTTTCCAGTAAAAGGGTCTCCGGTTTTCTACTCTCACCATACGAAACACAGCAGCATTAAGCTGCTATTTTACGCTGGTATTCTGTGAGAGCGTGGTCCTTCCCCGGTCGAGCCGACCCATTCGTGTTACAACTATACCAGAAATATAGCTGCAGTATGGCTCTATCACGTATAAAATACTAAAACACTATATACAATGTATATAGACTCAAAATTAAGCAATGTGTGTTTATCCTCAATCATTGGTTTCGGCTAGAATTTGGAATTAGTCCCAAAAGTGTAACTGCGTAGTAAAGGTGTAAGAATATCCACAGTCCCATATCGTCCTGGAGTTGTCGTAGGAGGCGACAGAGTGAAACAAACAGGAGATGGGCTGCAGCGTCTTCCTAATAACAACTAAAAAAATAGAAAACTGCGACGGCTGATCCTCCAATCAAGCGTGGCAACTATGGCAAATGATTTGATGCTTATGTGGTAATCTATGGGAGAGACCAATGTTCAGCAGTTGACTTTTGATCGGCTGTAACGGTAACGGTAACCCGAACAGTAGCAGTCAATAATTTCAACCATCAGTGACCTACCGTGTGGGTGTAAGTGATATAAATAATTTAGAACTATATGGTCCTTCGAGCCGTACAATTGTCGCTAAAATTCCTTTTCGATCCCAGATCCAAGCGCTAATGTCGAAGCCGCCGCCCAACTTCAATTCGTCGGAGCCGCCACCTAAGTTCACACCTACGGAAGCTCCCCCCTTCGACGCGTCGCAGCCTCCCCCCGCGCACCCCGCGCACCCGGCGCCGCCCGCCGCCGCGCCCGCGCCCGCCCCCGCCGCCGCCGCCGCCGCCGCTGCAGCGCCCGCTCCCGCTCCCGCCGCCGCTGAAGAAAAACGCGATGAGGAGCGTCGTGACCGCGACAAGGAGCGTCGCGACCGAGATCGCGGCGAACGGGACCGGCGAGACCGAGGCGACCGTGACCGAGGAGACCGCGACCGCAGGGACCGGGATCGTGACCGCCGCGACCGCGATCGGGACCGAGGCGGCAGGGGGGACCGCGACAGGTAATCTCAATTATTTCTGTTTTATTATTAACAGATACATATACAGTAGACTCTCGTTAATTCGATACTCGAGGGACTCTTAAAATATTATGAATTATCGAGTGTTTGAAATATCAAATAGTTCGAAATTTTTGAGAGAAATTAAATAAAACTTCGAATTACTAAGTGTTGATCATTTATTATTTATTAACTGCTATTCTTTAACAATGACAATAGTTTAGAGGTACATTCGTGTACATATTCATAATGTGAATTAATTAATGTTTCGAAAGAACTCTGTTACACTGGTTTGTTTCAAAGCAAACAGTTTTTTAACAGTGGTAGAGCCACGCGGCAGCTTTTGCTGTCGCACGGATGGGCCGGCTCGAACCGGGGTGGTACCACGACCTCACAGAATACCAGCGTGAAGTAGAAGTTTACCTCTGCGTTTCGCTTGGTGAGTGCAGGTGGCCGGAGGCCCTTTTTACTGGAAATGAGGCATTCCATCCTAGTCTTCACGGGTGACAACGTATCTGCATTTTGATTCGCAAACGAGGATAGATGTAGATGTCTATGGGCCGCAGCAACCACTTACCATCAGGTGGACTGTGTGCTCGTTTGTCACCCTTATCCTATAAAAAAAAAGCACATAGTTGCTGTTCAGACTGCTCGATAACTTCTTTTAAGAGAAGAAGTGCCTTTCTCTCTGCAACTTTGAATTGTCGAGTGTTTGACGCCGATGAGTTCGAATTAACGCGTCGTTTTGCTACGTAGCAATGATATTTTCGTTCGAATTATCAAGTGCTCAAAAATATATTGATTTAGTTCGAAATATAAAGAGATTTTGTAGGGAACTCGTGATAAGTTTGAATTATAGAGAGGTTCGAATTATCGCAGGTTTAAATTAACGAGAGTCGACTGTATTATACAAATCAATTAAATTGGAAACTTTCTGTAGAAATTATTTTACAATGTCTTATGCAACTAAATATACGATTTCGTTAAAACTTAGCTCTGAAAGTAATTATACGATTTCTATGAAACTTTGCACAGATAATGTATCTGGTTACAGAATAAATAATAGTACTACGTACAAAAGTTGCTCACCTTCGATTATCTCTACTTGCCGACGTTTTAATAGCCTACATAATTATTAAGTGGCGAAGCTTGCGAAGACACTTATTGATTTCACGATGTCTATCCGTCTGTCCGTCTGTCCCACGATTATCTCGAGAACGGTTTCGAATTTTCAAATTCTGTTTTCAGCAATCGATTACTGATCACCCAGGCATCTGAACCTCCTATTGTGAAACTGATTGCTCAACGGCAACCGTTAGAAACCGCTACAAAGCTGATTGCTTCGCCACTTTGCTATGCTGTTAACTTGCTAGGTTTATTATTAATTAGATTAATCAATCACTCAAGCAAAATTTAACTGTATATCTTATATGGCTTATATTTTTTCCGTCTCAAACTAACGGTTATCAAATTTAAGAGTGGAAAATACTATAAATCTAAGGTATAATTTTAAGGCTTTAAGAAGCCTGCAGGAGCCTTAATAAACCTTGCCTGAATAAGCCTTGACGAAACGGCGACCGCCGAGATTTTAGCCGACGTCAACACCATCTAATGACTACTTTCTGTATTACGTAGAAAAGTGCAAAGGTGAATAGACTGCAGAGTTGACAAGTATATAAGTGATATATTGCTTATCATGCTTGCGCATCAATGATAATTATGTCGCAGTTAAGCATCTTCAATTACATTAATGAATATAATACCTGCTACGTTACACTTATTTACATAGAAACTTTAATTATCATCTGCATAAAATTCTAAATAACACTTTTTACACAAGAAAGTAAACTTTGAGGTCATCTTGTTTTTCGCTAATTAAGTGAATACTAAAACAAACCAAGAGGAGCGTGCTTTAAAAATTTTTTCAGCTTTTTATAGAAAAGCATGACCTTATCATAATATGATAGAATCATTTAGCCATCTGATAAAACTTTTAAGTATGCCAGTCATACATTAATGATGATATTTGGGTCATTATACTGGAAAGAATCTATTAAATAGTTTATAGTACAATTGATAATCTTCAGTATGATTGACTGTATGTATGACTTTTATAAGTCTACTAGCTGTTCACCGCGACTTCGCCCGCGTGTAATTTAGGGTTTTAATAATGTTGTTAAAGAATTGCGGTTCCCCTAATTCTTTTTCTAAAATATAAGTAGCATACGTTACTCCTTATAACATCAGCTATCTGCCAGTGAAAGTGCCGTTGAAATCGGTCCAGCCGTTTCGGAGATTAGCCGGAAGAAACAGACAGACAGACAAAAATTTTAAAAATTGTGTTTTTGTTATAAGTACCGTATACACTTTTATATGCATTTAGTAAAAAGCTGTTATTTTAATATTACAAACAGATACTTCAATTTTATTTATTTGTATAGATGCTTTTTTTGTTGAAAATTTTTATTGCAGATAAAAGCCTCATTTATTTTAGTCTCGAATTGAATTAATAACAATAAAAATTTAATTTTTTAATAAGTCCCATCGGCAGCCTTCGTTTTACATAGAAATCTTATAGTGATGTGCATTTCTTTCAATATAAACTAAGTCGTGTTTCTTTGAAATTAACAAGGTTTGTTTTATCCAAAACTAAGAATGTTGCTGATGAAACGTCGTAAAAATTAGGTAGGATAGGTTCCGCTTTTGCAAAATGTCCCATTAATAGCTCTTTATAACTGATCTTCAAATGTAAAACACCGACTGAAAATCAAATAATTGTTGGTAGTTATTTTTTTTTAAATTCATTGGACATTTTTAAGATTGTGTTGAAGCTCCACTGGTAAAAAAAAAACAAATATAATATATTAAAGTTTCTAATGTAAGATGTGATAATAAGTGTAAACAATTAAATAACAAAATAATGAAAATATTATTTGTAAATACTTGCTTTACAACATTTAACTTCATTTTTCTTCTTAGTAAACTTTTGTAAGTTTATTTCTACTGTTAGATGTTATTAAATAACTATACTTTATAATAAATAAATAAAACTGTAACAAAATAGAACAAGATAGTCTTCGGCATGAAAGTAAAAATAAATATTTTCGATTACTTTTACAAAATCTTAACAGCCGGATCAGCGCGCGATTCAGATCCGTCTAGAGACGCTAAATTTCAGCGGGCTCTGTCAAATTCAATAGGAGTGACAGAAAAAATGCTTCTTGATATAGAAGGGCAAAATAAATTATTTAAATTAAAGGAAAATCACGTGATTAAAAATCAAAATAGCCCAACAGCTTTATTAACATGTGACACATAATTGTACTTATTATACTCAACATTATTTTATGGAAATCTGAGAAAGTTGAAAATTTAAGTATTTTCAGAAGCTACTTTGCAATTATTTTCTATTGAGTGAATTTTGTGGATTCATGTTTTGCAAACTGTCACCTGGAATACGCTCAATTGTAAGTACAATTTTTTTCGATAACGATGTGAAATCACAAAACGATTCCCATACAGATCAATGTGGCTCTATTCAGCCTTTTAATATGGACATACCTCGGGATTCAGAGATTTTAAAAGTTTTCATGCGCAGATACTTGAAGATGTAATATTATATTATTACTGTCCCGTGTGAGACAACCTTTATTCTTATATACGTATTCCCATCACACGTTTTTATGGTTGGTTAGAAAAATTATATGTACATACGAACTTTCACAGGGTAAATTTCTTTTTTTTTTCCAATTCTTGACCAGCAAGTAGTTCAGCAACTACAGTCCCACCTGATGGTAAGTGGTTATGTAGCCTAAGATGGTGAAGCGCACTGACTTAACATAAGCCTATTCACTCTTGCCTAATAATAATAGGAATGCCACAAAGCATGGTCCTAAGCCAATCTGCATCTATCGACTTCCTGCATATCTTACCATGTCGTCCCTCCATATAGTGGGGAGCCCGCCCTGCACTTCGCTTATCGGTACGAGGTTGCCATTCAAGAACCTTTCTTCCTATTGTTTATCGGTTTTCCAAGTTATATAGTCAGCCCATCGCCATTTCACTTTAATAATCCGTTGGGCTATGTCAGTTACTCTGGTTCTACTGCGGATTTCCTCATTTCTAATTTTGTCACGCAGAGAAACCCCTCTCCAATTTAAAATTTTACATTTTTCAGATGATGGTTTGTTTAACATTTAAGGGGCGTATTACAAAAAAACGCGAAATTACAAGGTTTCCTCGTTGAAATTTTATGTTTATCGTTCATTGCTTGAAATAACAATTACTTGGTAAAAATAGTTCGTTTTCTCTCCTCAAATAAGCTCGGAATGGATTTTAGATAACTTATTTATTTAATCAGTAATAATCATTCTCCCAAAGCATGTTTAGGCAAAAACTCTCGAAGACATGATTTGGGAGCTCTAATTTGTAGATTCTATTGCATATCGACCATGGAAAAAAATATTTTTATCTCCCAAATATCCTACACTTTAATAATAATGGAATACATTTTCGTTATATGCTTTTCACGCTAGGAAAAAAAAATCGACATAATTCAAAAAACGACCAAAAAAGCTTCGATACAAGCCCCTATATTTTCGAAGTTCTACATCATTTAGAAGTAAAATTTATACCAAAATAATCATCAACATTTGCTTACACTATGCTATTATTTTTACTTTTTAACTCGTTACTATTATATTTTAATTAATTAAATAAAAGTACTATATATTTCACTGTGCCGGCCATCTGCGATCATTAACGCGCGAGCGCTTGCTGAGGGTGGACCTGCGTCAGTTTATTTCGGGCGCTGCATCGTTTCGATACTACCGTAGTGTGCGTCGATTACCTGCATACTAGAAAATCGTCAACTACGTCCGCAATTTTTGATCGATCGGTTTAAAACTATTTTATATAGTTATAATTTAGATTACGTCTCTTCAAAAATGTGGTCTATTCATTGACTTAGATCATTGTTATTTGAGGGCTTCACCTAATGGTTTATACAGCAACGGTCTTATTGAAGTTAAATGTCCTATTTCAGCTTTCGGAATAGATTTTGATACGGCCTTTCGACAAAAAAAAGTTAAAGGTTATAAATTCAGTGATTCAAGTGTAACATTAAATCAAAATAATGACTGGTTTTACCAAATCGAAGTCCAGCTTCATTTAGCAAATAAAAATGTCTGAATACTTGCCATAAAATGTATTGGCCCAGATTAATGCATTAAAAGTACTAAAAATTTACAAATACGACCAATTTTAGATTTTCAATATGTTACCCAAGTTACAAGCTTTTTATGAAAAGTGTGTACTGCCTGAAATTATCGAATTGAGAAAAGTTCGGTCAATGCCGTCGCAGCAAATATTTTTCTTATAAAAAATATAGTAATTGACTGTAAGTATCGATTAAAAAATATTAGTTACATTTGGTTGTTATATTTATTAAAACAGGTTGCAACCGTTTATTCATTTATACCACTATTCTACCGGTAGTAGACATAATCGATTATTAACATTCGATTACAGCGTAACAATTAAAATATTTATGTGTACTTATTTTGACACTAAATTTCATAAATAATGAATAATATATCAAAATGGTATATAATAATAAATAATAAATTATATAATTATATAATAATAAATTAATAAGATAACATTAAAATGACACACCAAAAAATATTCCATCCACTGAAGTTCATCCTAAGAAAACTTTGTATTATGGAAGATCAAGATCGTTTAGTCGCCATACTCACAGTATTATAGTGCGAGCGAGTGAATAGATATGAAAGAAAGTATCGGTCGCGTAACTTGCCGCCCGCTCGGTGCGTAAAATACCTAAATTTGCGAAACGCCGAAATGTAAGAGGGCTCTTAAAGAAAACAAACTGAAGAATGTCTTTATATAGCACTTATGGGAGCACCATTTTTATTTATTTAAATTGTTTGATTTAATTTATAATAGTTTATCTAAATATAAGTTTATTGAAAAACATAATTATAAAATTCAGTATCACCTACGTAATAAAAATATGCAACAATAAAATTACCATAGGTATTAAAAAGTATCGGAATCTAAGCAACGAGAGCATGTTGGTCGTTCTTCATTTTTTAATTTCACTAATCAACGTCGCCGCGAAAATTTCTTCTTCTTTGGGCACTTTAAAAATGAATTTATTTAGAAAACAATATTTTCAGTTACCAATGTACAGATATCACTAAATTAAGTAATACTATTCATAAAAATATTTATAATTGAGTATAAACTCTCAAAAAACTAAAATGTATTTGAAACGAAGTCGCTCAAACACCGTCGCGTGTTCACCCTCGACGATGTCTGAAAACGGACTGCGACAGATCTCGCGGGGATTACAGGGCGACGGAACGGCACGCTCGCGCGAATACTCGTATATTCAATTTCGGGGAAAAATTATATTTTCTCGAGTAAAACAGGAAATAGAAATAAAACTCTTAATTAAAAATGTTCTCATTTTTAAACCCTTTTTTAGTCTAAAAACTATTTAAAGAGCTTGTGCCATTTTGGAGACATTTTGCAAAATTTGAGAAAGATAGGTACTCTTTGGGGATTTTTTTTTTCTAATAAGTGGTTGACATAAATACAATTTTGTTAAATTAAAAACATTTAATAAATCTTCTTCAGTCACTCTTATATTTTTTCTTTGCGGATTAAATGAACAGTTATTGTGATTTTTTACTTAAATATCCAAGAATTTAGTCATTTTACCTGCTTTTAGGGCCTTAATTAAAGATTGGGAGGGAAATATTGACACGGGGTGATAAAAATTAATATTCGTCAATAATTTTAGTAAATTATTTGCTGGTTATATCATTATCATGTTTTCGAAATTGTTAAGGAGTATATTTTATGTAATATACATATAAATAACACTAAAACATTTTATTCTATAACTTTATCCTGTAAAATATTTATACAAGTATTTACAAAAAATCTATTTACATAACCGGTGTTAAAAAACTTTGAAATTCATTAGTACGTCGCACGCCTAAAACGCGCTAGCCCTTACTACGTATGTAACCAGAGCTTACGCTCGATTCTAGAGACAGTGGTCATAACAATGCATAGATTCATTTTTATGTCTCTATCTATTTGCATTGTTATAAAAGCGAGATTTTCATAAAACTAATTTGTGTATGTATAGAAGATGTAGAAAGATCATACCAAGATTTTGATGTTTAATCGGGACGTAGCCCTCTTATTCTTACTCCATTACAATTTTTTTTGTTTTATTTAAATAATTTATTAATTAAGCCTACAAATTTAACACTATAGGAGAGCATGTAAACATATTCTCAATTTTTTTAAAAAAAAATTAAATTCATTAAAGTATGTAATGTCTACAAATTTGATAATTATTTTTATACTTTTTTCACCTGTATTACTAGAATACTAGCTTAAAAGTGATGAGAATTAAGAACCAAAAATCTATTTTGATTTGTAATAAATGATTCCACCTTGATTCACAGGCGTGACAACGCATCTGAGTTTTGATTCTTAATCATCGATTGTTGTAGATGTCCACATTACAACTATCTGTGATGATCGGTGATGGCACAGATTACTAAATAGTTTACTAAACAGATACATCACTCCAATACAAAAGCGAAAATACCTACGCTATAATAGCCTACAAAATCTTAATAATAATATCGGCTGTTCGCAGCGAGAAGAAAATATACCATAAGTACGCGCATAAAGAGTCGAGATTGTGTTGACCGCCGTGCGACTCACGTGCAAGCGCGTCATCGCACGAATGCACTAGGGTTGACCTATGATGATTATTGTAATAAAACGAATTTTCGAAATAACCATATTTTTTATTTGTCAATCAAATACATAATATGTTTGAGTTTTATAAAATGGTTTATACATTTTTTCCTTCTCTGAATTCTCGGTTATTAAATCTTATCGTTGAAAATATCCTAAATCGCGTAAATAATTTTAATAAATAATCATGAGGAAAACGGGAGCAAAGCGGAGGAAAATCAATGGTTTGTAAAAATTGTAACACGCTGTTGCCAGGCCGATTCATTATGGCGTTGTCAAAATTATTTAAGAATTCTTTTTTTGACTCTGACACCCATCCACTGCACAATAATTACCTGATTTCGGCATTTCGACGAGTAAGCGCGGGAAACGTGCGTGGTGCGAGGGCTCAGGCGGCGGCCCTATGTCAGTTGTATCGTGGGCGATACTGGCGATACGCAGAACGGTAGGCATATAACGCAGGGCCTTGAGCGAGTGACGGAGGCCTGATGATAGTGAGTTTCACACTAGACACTATCGAGATGGTTTTACTAATCTAAAGATTTAATTAAAGGCTTTTAACATATCCCATAGTCGCCCGGATTCAATAACGACGCCACCATTAAAATACTACTACAAAATTATTTTTTTCAATAGGGAAAGAGATGAGCGGAGAGATCGTGACCGCGATAGAGGGCGAGACCGGAGGGACCGAGACAAAGACCGTGACAGAGAACGGGATCGATTCAACAACAAGGATAGTAATAACAGGTAAGTTTAAAGCTGAACGCAAATTTGTCAGCACCATACGCGCCGCATTTTTCTGATGGCCTCGCATATTTGCACGTACACCGTGCTGTATGCAAATATTTTGTATTGCCAACATCTTTTGCAACCACAGGTGTGAAACGGTACAGTGACAATGATCGCTGGGAATCGCTCAGACTGCTATGGAAAAAAATATTGTAATAGCCTGCTTATTGGCAGAGGAAGAAGAAAATAAAATTCGAAGAAAAAGAAGATTCAGGTTTTGTTATTAATTTAAAAAGGCAGTTATATGGAGAATATTATAATTTATTAGATTAGACTTATTAGATGATGATAAACGTTTTTACAGATATTTGCATATGACATACAAGAAATTTCAAGAATTGCTACATATACTAAAACCAATATAAAATATATTTCGAAACGAAAGTCGAAACCACCAGTTTTAGTGGAAAATCCGCTAAGTTGGTAACAGACAAAACGGAGTATCAGCATGCGTCCTTCAATATTCGGATACCTACCGCATTTTATAAAATTCAGCGCGTACGGTGCGGGTGTAATGCGCGGGGTTTCATATGATTTCATACGAGTTCTAAAATGCGGCACGTACGGTGATGACAAATGTGCGTTCAGCTTAAGTTTTTCTGTTTTGTTTTTATTTTCTCATTATTAGATTCATCTAACTTAGGAAAACTATTATTGAGATATTTACAATCTAGTTACCCATTTCTTTAGCTTAAGAAGTAAAGTTATCATGATGCTATCCCGAGCAACTTCTACCGCACCTATAGCCGCGTGCCCGATGTAAAACAGATAAAATGGGATATAATTTTTTTTAAATTTAATATAGCTTATGTACATTTAATTTTTATTGAAAGTCATTTTTCTACCGACTTCAAAAAGGAGACGGTACTTAATTCGACTGTATGTTTTCTTTATGTGTGTACCTCGTAACTTTTTTCGGGATGAACCGATTTCGATGATTCTTTTTTTATTTGAAAGCTGGTGCTTCTCAATTGGGCCCATATAAATTTAATCAAAATCCGACCAATAGTTTTTGAGTTATTCTTAATAATTTATATTGAAGTCGGTTATACAAAATTTTTAATTTTAAATTATTTATTTTTACCACTGGTTTGGAAAAAATTTCTGCCCTAGGAAGCATCAGCACGAAACTCAGGGGGACTTTTTTCAAAGTATATTAATCAAAAAGAGTTGTACAAACTATTTCATTAATTATTTACACCCCTTCACAAGTCCTCTGCTGGACATAGGCCTCCCCCAAGGAATGCCACAAAGCACGGTCCTGAGCCACCTGCATCCATCGACTTCTTGCATGTCTTGCATCTAGTGCCCCCCCCCCCCCCCTACACATCGTTTACCGGTACGAGGCTGCCACCTGCCACTCGTGAAACCTTTCTTCCCCATCGGTTGTCGGTTCTTCGAGGTATATGGCTATGTCGGTTACTCTGGTTCTACCTCGGATATCCTCATTTTTAGACTTAAAAATGAGAATATCCGAGGTATCACGCAGGGAAACGGCGAGCATAGTTTTCTCCATAGCTCGTTGAGCGACCTTGAGCTGGTCTTGAATTTAAACTACTTACAAAATTTATTTAAGAAACAGCTTGGAAGCGACTATCTCACTCTCCGGGGTTGTTATCAACCATGAATTTATACATTTTTCATTTGATAAAAATATTTAAAACTAGTACCTAACTACCTGTTAATAGGTCTCACACCTTGTATATTATTTTCTGGTACTTTGTTGTAATAGCACATTTCCTCATGAATAAATTAATTGTAGCTTGTATTTATGCCTGGTGTTTACAGAGCGTATATGTTTTTTTTATTAAAACTACTTTTATTTTTGTTCAGGAATAGGAAATTTCATTCCAGTAAATTCACGCGAGTGTGATCAATCATAGTTTTTCAATGCATTTTTCTACGTAGATCTTCTGTCACAAATAATATAAATTTTAATATTATATCTTTTGAATGTTTATAGTTTCTATTCGGTTTTCAGTAATATAGAAAGAGAAGTACAACTTTTTTGCTAATATTGTTATAGCGCTATTGGTACAAACCTGAAGTCTCTCCTAGCAGCAGGGCTAGCATGGGCAGGAAATTACGACTGTTTTTACAAAATTTTATCAAAAACCAGCGGTCCGCCCCAGCTTCGCCTGGATAAAATCGATTAGTGCTGCGTTATTTAGATTTAACATAATCAAAAACCGATCAAAATAGTTTTTTCAAATAAAAGTTTTTCGGACAGACAATTTAACTATTATTATATATATTTAACAATTTTATCCCCGGGGAAAGGAGAAAATGTTTATCCCCTCACTTAGTTTTATACACCCTTCGAGCATGGCCACATCATCATCATCATCATTACAGCCTTTCATAAGTCCACTGCTGAACATAGGCATCCCCCAAGGAATGCCACAAAGCCACAAAGCACAATGGGCACATCGGTGGATGTAAATATCCACAGTAGATAAAATTGGAGATAGACAGATAGATTTTTGTTTGAATATAAACTTAAACTCACGTCCAATGAACTAGGATAAAATTGTTCCTTTCAAATGTCAAAAAAGCATAATTTTTATTTTTCATTTGGCTTGATGCTACCGACGGGGGTATATATATCTACTCGTTATGTCAAACGGGATATACTTTTTTCCCCGTTGCCATGCTTTGGCATAAGATCAAGATAATTTTATCTCTTGCCAGTGGATATAATCGGGGTATAAATTTTTTGTACCTAGCCCATGCTAGCCATGCAGTAGTGGGTCCATTAATGTTGTTTTTCGATTTGCAGAGTGTAATAAAAGATTGCGAAGCAACTCATCCTAGGCCTCAGGACAGACAATTAATTTGGGTCTTTCTTTGTTAAAAGTCGGTTACCGTCCGTGTGTCGACCCAATTTTCATTTAAATTTAATTAAATAATGAATAATGTGTTTAGTAATTAATACTGGCAATATTGTTGCAGGGACCGTAGCAGGGAGAAATCCCCACGAGGCAGCGGTGGCAGTGTTAGTGGCATTGAAGGCGAGAAAAGCCTGCAGGAGAGACTGTGGGAAATGGCCAACGGGGCCTCTGAAACACGTTCCAATCGGGATACACGTGATACGCGTGAGTCGCGTGACTCACGAGACTCGCGTGACTCACGGGACCCTCGTGACACACGAGACCCACGTGACTCACGAGACGCACGTGACGCACGTGAATCCCGTGACCCTCGGGATCACAACGATGCGCCTGCGCACGACGACAATGGTCAGATACAGTGCTTTCTTACATTCACTCCTTATTTTCTTTCATACACTCACTCGTTACACTGGGTGGTAAGACAGTCTTTTTAACCAAATTCAAAAAAGGAGATTGTCAATTCGACTATACTTTTTGTGTTCTGTACAAAAAATAACTATATGAAACACTCATGACATCCCTCCAGTATTTGTCTGGCACAAAGGTATTTCAGAGACGTAGAAAATTAAAATTTGACACTATGATATGAAGTCGCCCAAATAAAGCCATTGAAAATTCGAATTTTCGTATTATAGTTTAGTTTTGTTAGATCAAATATCGATTAAAAGCGCCGAAGCATCATTTGATTAATAAGTGTTTAAGTTTATTTTACATTTTTCCGAAAGTGCTTCAATATTGATGACCTCCATTGTATCTCCAAATTATCGCTAAGAAAAATCGAAAAAATCAACAAATAGAGATAATAGGAGTTGAAGGAAAATTATCATAATTCACACTTAAAACTTTTTCTGGGCAAAGCCTAATTTGTAAAAGGATAGTAGTAGTAGTTCAAACAATTTGTAGGTGTAAAATCCAACTAAACTTGACATGATCATATAAATTCAAATAAAATTAAGTCAATGACTTTATGAACATAACATATAACAATTTTTAATAAATTTTTATATATTTCTTTTGAAATGTTTTTAAATTCAGAAATATTACACAGCTGACAGAATAATGTTTTGTTATTCTTATTGTGACCATAATTATGTGTGATTGTGTGTGTCATGGCGATTTAAGAATTTCCATTACCCTATGCTTCCTGTCGGTGTAGTAAGAGGTGTCAGAAGACCACAAACCAGGAGATGAACAGCAGTGTCTTCCTAACAACGCCTAGAAATCAATAAACTACAATTGCCAGGTTTGGCAAGTATGGCAAATATCCCTTTATGAGGCAGGAGCCCTATTTTCGACAGTGGACTTTGATAGGCTGTAATGATGATGATGATGATGAAGATGATGAATTGTTACAATGTTAGTCATGTCTGGGTCTGGAATATTACGTGATGATAAAGAAATATTGAGACTTCATGTGTGGCTACTTCTTTTGATCTTCTGAAATATCTTTCGTCATCATCATTACAAGCCTTCACAAGTTAACTGCTAAACGTAGGCTTTCCTCAAGGAAAGCCACAAAGCATTGTCCCGAGTCATCTGCACTCCAAGCCATGACTCCATTTAACCAAAATTTTAAAATCATTAATCTCTTTATTTTGTTAATTTTATGTATAACAAGGGTGGGTGGGTGTGCAATTGCAGAAAGCGAGCCGCCGTCGGTTGAAGAAGGGCCGGGAAGTGGAGGACCACCAGTAACTGGGGGACCAATGGGTACCGGTGGACCCCAAGGGGGGCCATCGAGTGCTGGTATCTTACCGGGAGCCGGAATTCCACCGGGAGCTGGAGTGCGACCGGGAGCCGTAATGCCACCGGGTGCCATAATGCCACCGGGTGCCGGGATGCCGCTGGGTGCCATAATGCCACCTGGTGCCGGGATGCCGCCGGGTGCCGGGATGCCGCCGGGTGCTGGCATGCCGCCAGGTGCTGGGATGCCACCTGGTATAGGGGGGCCCCCGGGACCTCCGGGCTGGCCGCCACGACTCGGACCTCCACCATTCCGTCCCGGTGAGTTTTCTTAGATCCTGATGACCTTAACTTCTCAATTTCAGAACCCGATTACTTTAAAATAATTTGGAGCCGTCAATGGTAGACATATTGTAGAACAAAATGTACGCATGAGAGTGTACGCATGGTTGCATAGTTTCATTCTTCCCTTTCCGTCCTACCATTGGACAACCAGTCGTTTTGCCAGTCTCCTCCACTTCACACTTGATCTTGGAATATTTTGTCAGCGTCCGTCATTTCTTCCAGTTACAATGTGAAATACTTTTTTTAATAGAATAGGGGTGACAAGCAAGCACACAGCCTACCCGATGGTAAGTGAATGCTGTGGCCCATAGACGTAGATGTCTATCTTCTGTATCTAACTTCAATTAAGAATCAAAAAGCAAATGCGGGGTCACCGCTGAAAACTAAGATAGAATGCCGCATTTCCAGTAAGAAGGGTCTCCGGTTCTTTACACTCCCCATACGAAATAACAGCATTGAGCTGCTTTCTTATCCTTTTTATTTTAATTTTTGCAATTTTGTCACATTTTAATTTTTAAATAACTTATAGTTATCTTAAGACTAAGATTCTGATATAATTATACCAGACCATCTTCAGCTTTAAATAATATTTCTTTGTCCAACCTATGTCAGTAGTTTAGAAAACAAGTTTTATTCAAGGTGTGGTCAATCGGGGAAATCACGATTAATTGTCTTTTCCCTACCTCGTTATAGAGGCTATTTTCAAAACTTATATTAATAAATCGAATTTACATATAAAACAACCAAAAAAGAACAGCCAAATTTAGAGACAACGGCATGTGTTAAAGCCTCTCAGTAGTGTCAATTCTTACTCCACTACTCACTATTCCCCTGTGTAGAAACAAACTCCCCAAGATAGGTATAGTTTATACATCATCGGGGTCGAGAGGTCCATCGCGTCCCTCACTCATATTACCCAGTCAATTGGGGCGTGTAGTCGCCCCAATTGACTGGGTGACTCATAGCTTCAGAAATGAATGACTCGGTAGCCTTGGTAATCAAAATATCTTAAGTATTTGTCTTGGTGCTTCGGGCTACGGGTTTGATTCCCAAATGGAATAAGTATAAGTATAATTTCTGTACTTTACTATTTGTCTATTTGCCTGAACTTAGTGTATGTACTATCTATGAATGTAACAAAGTTTTTAACAAAAATCAGTATTTTATAATCTTGGTGCAATATATCATTGAGATTAAAGTATTTATTTTCCTTAAGTATACAATAAGGGATTTCGTGGGATATTTACTTAATAGAGCTGAATTGCCTTTTAAAGTTATTACTATAATTATTCTAAAAAGTTAAATTGTCATAACTTAACACATACCATAACTTACAATTTTTCATATAATAATTTCAGTACAAGAGTAAATTTTAGTATATCCATACAGTCTACAGTAGACGGTAGTGGTATAGTTCATATAGTATCCGCCTAATAGCTTGTAAGGTTTGATGCCAACCTCTTACCTATTTCTCAAGCAGAAGCTGTTTAAATGGTCGTAGGCAACATAATAACAAGCTGTGTCCTTCGTTTTTTCAAAGTTGGTTGCAGTTGTCCATGAACTGCATTATTCACCTTCCACTAGGTGCACGGTTATTATACGAAAAAAAATATTAAAATTTAACAATCAATAAAAAGTAAATTTAGAGTAGAACCCAATCTGTCAGTACAGATCAATACTTTCAATTTCCAGAAATGAGAATGAGAGGGCTGCCCTTCGGAGCACCTATAAGAGGTACGACTTGCGACCTATCGCATTCTACGTCCCGGCTAATGGACTCGCTAACGGTACAAATGCTTATCTTTTCAGGGCCATGGATGGATATGCAGGGGCCTCCGTTCGGGCCTCGGTTCAACGGAATGGGGCCTCCGCCCTTCAACAGGCCGCCCTTCGACAGACCCCCATTCGATGGCGGGCCCATGTTCGACGGGCCCCCACGCTTCGAGAGACCTCCTTTCAACCGCATGCCCTTCGACATGAACAGACCGCCGTTTGATGGTCCGAGGCCACCTTTCGACGGACCCCGACCTCCGTTTGAAGGTCCCCCCAGACAATTTGACGGTGAAAGGCCTTTCGATGGTCCGAGATTCGAAGGTCCCCCAGAATTCTTCGATAGAGGCAATAGAAGATTTGAAGAAAGGGAACAGTCTAATGAAAGAGGCTGGAACGGAGACAGTGAACGAGATCACGATTGGGACAGAAGAAACGAATGGGACGACAGAAGAAAAGAACGTAGAAGTAGAGAACGGGAAGACAGATTTAGAGATAGAAATGACAGGAGAAATACTTTTGATGAGAGACCGAGGCAGTCGCGAGACGAGAGGACTCCTAGAAGAGATAAGGACAGGAAGTCACGTTGGGGCGCTCCCGATGAAAACGTACAAAGTGAAGAACAAGAAAACGTTCAAGAAGATAAAGCTGAAATGGAAAGCCAGGACGTTGGCAACGACGCTCAAGAGACGGTAGAAACTAGTCAATATGAACAAAATGTACAAAATGACGATTATAACGAAGATAACATGACGGAAGAAGGAGACAAGCAGCAAGATACGTCGTTAGATGAGTCGTACAGTAAAAACACTTCCCCGGAACCACAGGAATGTGTTAACGAAGAGGCTAGTTATAGCAATGATAATAATGAAAGTTTGAAACAGCAAGAAGACAGCGAACCCACTACTGAAAAAAATGAAGTTGGAGCTCCTGGCCTTTACGATGCAAGTGACGCAGTCGACACTAGTTTCTCCATAGTGCCACCAGCTGAAAATAATTTTGAGCCTCCAGCCACTCAAGAAGAACACGTCACTGAAACTGCGGAGAGCTCAAAATCAATTGACATGTTCAATTCAGAAGAATCGAATACTCAGACAGAAATTAAAGAAGCACTGAGCACAGAGATTAAGGAAGGGCTTGCTTGACACAGGAAGAAATGGAAATACGGGTATTTCCAGTGGAAATGATTCGGGTGACGCGTGCGAGACCCGAACTGGAGCGAAGCGAACGCGAGTAGTTATTGCTTCGCCTTCCGAAGCGATCGAATCTGATTCGGCCGCGTTAATCGTGTTTTTTTTTTATAAGGGCGAGCACAGTTCACCTGATGGTAAGTAGATGCTACGACCCATATACATCTACATCTATCGTCGATTAAGAATCAAAATGTAGATGAGTTGTCACCCCTAAGGACTAATATTTAATGCCTCGTTTCCAGTAAATAGGGTATCCGGTTGTCTACACTCACTAAACGAAACACAGCAGCATTAAGCTGCTATTTTACTCTAGTATTCTGTGAGAGCGGGGTACTTCCCCGGTCGAGCCGACCCTTTCGTGCTACAACCTTAATATAGCTGCAGCATGGCTCTACCACGTATAAAATGTATCTATATATATATTTTAAAATATCGTGTGAATTAATTAATTTAAATTGAAGCAATCATACTTCGGAAAGCGAAGCAAGCGGCCGACCGCCTTAACCGTATAACGCCAAAGATTTTTTTATACGAAACAAATTTGAAATATACGAGTGCCTTATTGGTTACCAAAGTGTTGTTTTGTTTACCGCCGTCGCGTCGGAGAAGAGGAACTCGCCCGGGCGCTCAAGTCGAGTGACTCGGGCAAGGTACGGTTGCTAACTGATATCATACACGCGCGTCTAGAACAATTATGCACTATGTACCACACCGGCCATTGTTACTCAAACTCTGTTCACTTTTGTTTTAAATGTTGCCATAAACTCTCATGTAGATTAAATCTAAATATTTTTTATTTATTTATCTTTTTTAATGATACATCACAAATTTTGATAATTATTTTAATAATCAAAGAATATAATCATATGATGATAATAAATTAATGATGTAACTTTTTATAGTGGGTGGAGTTTGAGATACAGTTTAATGTTGCGACATGTCAGATTTTAAACGTTAAATACACTGAAAATAATTTTCTAATTTTAATATTTTTTTAAAAGAATAGAATAGTTAAATTAACATGTGATAAGGAAGGCATTCTTGACAATCTTTTCACTGCTTTTAATCGCACAATCCTTTCGGTTTTTGAATACATTTTGGTTAAATAATTGATTGTAGTATTTGAATAAGGCTTATGTTGCTCAAATCAATCAAATATTCGATTGTTAAATCTACCATAGTTTGACAAATAAAGAAATAAGGTATGTTTTTTTACCGTAATTTTTAAATTTCCTTTACATATTTGATCAAAATATGTTCTTATATTATTGGTTTCTTGACATGTCGCAACACAATCTGTATGTTTCAAATAAAAAAATAAAAAAGTAAAAAAAAATGGCACAGTTGTACTCGGCGGGCGTATTATTTATTTAATTAAATGTGTCAAAAGGGAGCGTGAGCGTACTAACTTTATAATGTTTAATTTGGTATACTAACAGAGTTTGCAATAATTTATTTTAACGTTCACCCTTTCGACACATCAATATCGCTAGCAATGTGTGCAAAGGCCCCGACGACGGCGTCACCCGAATCTGCCTGGAAATATCCGGAAGACGAGAAGAAATGAAGAATCACTATATTACTCCTCGGATCACTTTTTCACAAAAATGTCTATAACATTACTTTTATTTTTAGTTTATATCCTTTCTCTGTGTGCTGGTGAAATTAGATGTCATTTTAAGTGTCAAATATTAGCGCCATTTCTAACCAGCAACTAGGTTAGATCTTTTTTTCGTCAGTTGTGAAATTGACAGTTCGCTTTTTATGTTTAAATCTTTTGGTGAAGGTAGGAATCGGTAAATAATATTATTACTCTATATTCTATATCATAGATATTAAAATGCTATTTTATTAATTCATTAATAGTTATTTCACTTTATAGCTTAGTGTAGGGCATCAAAGATATTTTACAATAAAGAAAAGCTTCGAAATAGTTTTATAAAATTGTAACATATTTTTATGAATTGTAATGTAAAGAAAGGGCTTTATAATAAATGGTAAAATTTAACAATATTAATGAGCCCTTTATGTAGATGAGCAGAAACAAATTTGCATGCGTCATTGTTTGTCATAATTGTGCTTAAATAAAAATTAAAAAGTTACAACAGTGATTTTAATTGGGCTTAACTAAGGAGGGGTTTAGGATACTGTGTTAATTTTTTTACGGCCATGGAATATAATTTTGGCGTCGTTATCAACTGAGTAAATTAGTTTTATTTGACCTTTGAGATTTTACTCTAAAGGATTTTTAATTTATCTTAACAACAATTTTTGGAACACTCAATTGATAATGGCTTTACTTTAATATAGCCTCGGGGCTCTTTGGCACACATTGTCTAGTTTTGCTTGTTTTTTTAATTACAGCTCTGCAGATTCGCGAAATAAACCCTCCATAGCAAGCTCAAGAGAAGAATTTCTTTCTCATAACCAGTTCTGTGGGAAAATGTATGTAAATGTATGTATGTAAACGGGTGTAATTTGATAAAAAAGTGACCTTAGAACTTCATCGTCATCCTACCCATCACAAGTCCACTGCTGAACAGCATCCTCTAAAGAATGCCGCAAAGGACGCCACTAAGCCAACTGCATTCCTCCCCTTCCTGCGTCCATTATTAAGAAATTATTCCATCTCGTGCAAGTGTCGCCCAACCCTATGCTTGCTAGGAGAAAGACCGCCATTATCGAACCTTGTTTTGTCAAAGGATGTCGCTCAGTTAAATATCGCTGGCTCATTGCCATTTCTGCTTAATGATCCAGACACAAATTTTAAAAAAACCTAGCCGTCTTTCAATACTAGTGTCTTCTGTGCAACCACTGACATTGCATAGCGCACCTATTGTGGAGTTTAAATTTTGAGAATTGTGAGTTGCTATAGTTGCAAGCAGATCAAATTATACTAATTTATTTACAGATTAATAAATAAACTAAATACCATCTTAATTTTGAATTTTTGAGTGTTTAGATGATGAAAGGAAATTTTACCAAGAAAACTATGCTTTTAAAAAGTAATATAGGAAGAAAAATACAACAATGCATTTTTAATAGATGGCGCTGTTACAAAAATTACTGTTATAACTAGATTGCGGCGCAGTTCCCAACTACGTTATAACGTTCAAAAATGTTATTTTTTAAAATATACATTTTGACCATAGATTATTTTATATATACATTGGAGTATGTACTAAGTACTAGAGAAGCTATTCCAAACAAAAATTATGCGTTACTCTATGACTGCGCGCATGCGCGGGAGAGAGTAGAGTCGCGTATCCGCGAAGACTAATCTTTATATATAAAAATTACGTATCTCAGTGTTTGTCCGTGATGAACTCCTCAACTACTAAACTGATTGCAAGGAAATTTTGAACAAAGTGTGCAGTTTGGTCCAACTTGAGAGATAGGATAGTTTTTATCCCTATAAGTGACCCTCAATATTTTTTATTACGAATTTAAGAATTTTTATAGGACCCTGGGTCATCGGAGAGAGCAGTACAACGTCTGCCTGGCTATGACGTTATTCTGCCCTCTCCGACGACCCTGTGTCCTAAAAAAATTCTTAAATTCGTAATAAAAAATATTGAGGGTCACTATAGGGATAAAAACTATCCTATCTCTCAAGTTGGACCAAACTGCACACAGTGTGCAAAATTTCATAGCTAGCTAGCTAGTTTAATAGAAAATAAGATATTAATATAAAATAAATATAAGAATTTAATATAAAATACTATTACGTTAGTTAATATAATTATTAGAGAATTTTGACGGTTAGCCGCTTGTGAATGATAGAAGCATCAGCAAATAGAATGAAAATAAACACCTAAAGAAAGTAAAAGCAACCCTCCTTATTCCCTCTTTAAGTAGATAGATAAAACTATCCGTTGTATCCCTTTATTTCGCAACGTTAGCTCAATAATATTCGCACTTCGAAAATTCTTTAAACATTGATCATGTTTTACACAAGCACAGCTGCTAAAATAAGATACTGCCATTCATCGGAAGCCACGAAATCACTGTCGCGTACCTACTTGTATATAGAGGTCAGTGTACGAGATTTAGGCTGGCTTTTCACTATGGGATATAATATATATTATATCCCGAAATATATATTATATCCCGCAATTGGCGTTCACACTGTGAGATATAGCTTTTAACCAGTGTGCGTTCGTCATTGGTCATTGGATTACCCCCCTTTACCCCGTACACCATTCTGCGGGGGCGCGGAACGGTGTGCGGGGTACAGGGGGCAAAATATAATATGAAAATATCGCTCGGTCGATCGAAAAAATATTTATAGCTAGAGATGTAATATATATTATAGCTAAGTGTAAACGGGTCCATATGAAATGTATGGTGAGCGATACTAATTTATATCTCGAGATGTAATATAATATATTATATTATATCCCGTAGTGAAAAGCGGGCCTTAATAAAATCTGTTTATGCATGAAATTATCGTATAAAATTCAGGCACAAGTTTCCCGAGAAAAAATATTTATTTAATCGAAGCAATAACCCATATTATGTAATCTAATCATATCTGCTGTTATAAAATCTGTTTATGGTTAAGCAGTGATATTCATTTTTAGTACCTATATAAATATTTTAAGGGTTACGGCATGGAATTGCTGTTTTATATTGAAATATTCGGACATCTTTTTTCACATGGAAAAAAAATATGGAATTAGTTACCCCTTATTATCTAATCTATACATTTCTGCCATTCAAATTTCGGAAATAAAGGTTGGGGTTAGGGTCTGGCGAAAACGGATAGTGACGTTTGGTTTCTGACAGTTGGTCGATATCGAGCAGTTGAGGTCTTGCATTATCATAACGCAATAATAACGAAGTACCTTTTCATTATGATGATGATAATTAATGTCCTGCAGACCGAATTTCGATCACAGGCTGCCTGTCTCAATAGAGGCTAGCCATTGTATTGTATATACTTTATTGTACACCACACATATACAACAAATAAATACAGTACAGAGAAAACTTAATATATACGTATGTACAATAAGGCGGTCTTATCGCTAAAGAGCGATCTCTTCCAGACAACCTTTGGGCTAAAGGGAAACTGGAATTAAGAACAGTAGGAGGTGGTGCGTTTTATGTTACACTT
Source organism: Parnassius glacialis (assembly GCA_033319125.1). NCBI lineage: Eukaryota > Metazoa > Arthropoda > Insecta > Lepidoptera > Papilionidae > Parnassius > Parnassius glacialis. The sequence continues at coordinate 40,395,221 of JAVANC010000009.1, read as the reverse complement.
ACATACTAATATCTAAATAAACTAAACTATATTTTGTTAAAATACCACAATAATACATAAAAAATAATAATAAAATAAACATACATATTAATAAATAGGTATATATATATATATATATATATATATATATATATATATATATATAGATATATACACATACATATATATACATAGATAATAAATAAATAAATACAAAACAAAGAGGAAAAAAAAACACAGAATAACTATCTGTTGCTAGAATTGGTTATCAATAACCACAAAGTGTTAGGTAATGCTTCTTGACGTCACTTTTGAATCTTTCCAAAGTTTGTGCCCGTTGAATTTGGAGTGGAAGTTCATTCCATAACCTTATGGCTTGGCTCGTAAAAGAATATTTCATAAATTTAGTTTGAAATGAACATGGTTCTAGAATTAGTTCGCCGGCTGACCGAAGAACTTTATCAGGTCGATCATGACCAAGAAACTTAAAGTTTTCCTTCAAGTAGCTTGGAGTCAAAGGATTGAACAACACACAGTACAAAAGAGATACAGTTTGCAGATTCCGGCGAAAGCGAATGGGTAACCACTTGAGCTGTAAACGATATTCGGATACATGATCATATTTGCGCAAACCAAATATGAACCTAATAGCAATATTTTGAATTCGCTCAAGTTTGTTCAGTTGGTCTTCAGTTAAATCGAGATAACTTGCGTCCGAATAATCGAGAATAGAGAGAAGTAAGGATTGTGCTAACATAATCTTAGTGGGAATGGGGAGAAAAGACCGTAAACGACGAAGTAAACCCATAGTAGCAAACACCTTTTTGCTCACTTGTTTTAACTGCTGCGACCACGACAAGGTAGAATCTAGATATATTCCCAGATTTTTTACAGATTTACTGTAGGGTATGACAACGTCATTTAATGTCACCGAGGGTAGGTTGTTCCAGTCAACTCTGGAGACCATCCCTCCACCACCAATAACTATAGCCTGGGACTTGAACGGATTAATTTTTAGACCATAACGCTGACTCCACTGGTTTATCGCCGCTAAGTCATTGTTGATGGTGGCAACAGCAGAAGGCAGATTTAACAGAGTTGACTGAGTGTAGATTTGGAGATCGTCTGCATACATGTGATAGAGAGAAGTAATATTTTGAGAGATAGAATTAATGAATATAGCAAAAAGTAAAGGAGACAGCACACCATCTTGAGGCACGCCAGCCCGTAATTCGCACCAAGATGAGAACTCATCTTCGATGCGAATACGCTGCCGTCGGCCGTAAAGATAACTATGAAACCAGCCAATCACCGGAGGAGATATGTTAATAGAACGTAACACACTCAATAAGATGTCAAAATCAACAGTGTTAAACGCATTGCTAAAGTCAAGCAATACTAACACAGTGAGCTGTTTGTTATCCATACCTCGTCGAATGTCATCAGTAACTTTAACCAACGCTGTTGTCGTACTATGACCCGATCGGAAACCAGATTGGAGAGGATCCAGGATACAATTTCTATTTAGGTAGAGATTTAACTGAAAGAAAACTAGTTTCTCCAGGAGTTTGGATAAAAACGGGAGAATTGAGATAGGACGAAAGTCGGAAAAATGCAAAGCTTGGGCTTTTTTTGGGAGAGGCGTTACAAGTGCACTTTTCCAAACATCAGGAAATTTTGAAGAGGAGATGGATTTATTCAAGATATGGGTGAGGATAGGAGTAACAAATTCTAGGATAGGTAAGATCATGTTACGACTAACATTGTCATCACCAACGGCATTGGACGAGATGGACAAAATGTTCTTTTTAACATCACTATCAGTGAAAGGAGAGAAATTAAACGGTGGAAAATCAGGAGTTGGTATTGAAGAAAGAATACTCAGAGTCCGGTCTTTATCTGAGCTGTCTAATGTGCTAGAACAGGTGAAGTATTTGTTAAGGAGTTCAACATCAACATTATGATGATGAGAATTATTGGATGTTTTACCAACTCCAAGAGAGTGAAGAAACTTCCAAATTTTGGCTGCGTCGCCGTTTTCGACGGATTTATGAATATGGCGTCTTTGTGCATCCCTACACAATGTATTGCAGCGATTCCGTACTTTATTATAATATCGTAAGTTTTTCTCCGATTTATCAGCTTTTAACTTACTTTTAGCAAATCCTTTTTTTATAATAAGTTTTTTTAGACTATCAGTTAACCAAGGTGCAGGTAAATGTTTAATTTTTATTGGTTTTACTGGGGCATGGATGTCATAAAGCCATCTGAGTAGGACAAGATTATCTGCGCCAACGCCGTCATGATGGCTGTTATTGGGTCTGTCCCGGCTTCTAATATCCGCCAGGACTTGGCTGCCCACTTCAATTGCTATGCCAACCAATCTTTGGATGGCATCTGTCATATCCGGGCCAGCTGTAGGTGTTCTTTCGTATGTTGGTACTGGTCTCGGGTGTGGTGTTGGTGCTTACATCCTCCTCTGGGTAGAGCGGGCTCTATTTTCTGATAGAACCCTTCCTGGAGCTCTACCCGTATTGGTCTTTTGTTCGGTAACCTGTGCCTGGGCTGTCATTACCGCTAGGTTAGGGGTAGAGGTCACAGCTACAGCCTGAGGAGGCTGCTCCTTCTTCTTCTTGCTGCGCTCCTGCTTCCTCTTTTATGTTGGTTGCCTTTCTGTAGCATCATTGGCGGGTGGCTGCAGGACGCCCCGGTAGTTGCTCTACTCGGAGCGGGTTCCTGCATTTCAATCTGTTGCGATTGTGGGGTGGGGGGGGGGATACTTGTCTTCCCCTCCCTCTCACTGTTGCCCACCCGTCTTCCTATATCTCTACAGTTCTGGAGCGACTCTGAGGGATACCTTTAGGGGCTTCCGGTTGTAGCCCCGGTAGGGTGATCCCTTGTTTTCTTGCAATCCTCCTCAGGACTGGACATCGGCAATCGTTGGCTGTGTGGTTTTGACCGCAGTTGGCACATCTCGGCTCTTCGGCTCTAGCCCTTGGGCATTGACTGGCATTATGGTTCTCTCCAAGGCGGACAAACTTCATTGGCCTGAAGCAGTTTGTTGACGCGTGTCCGAAGGCCTGGCAACTGTGGTACTGAGCTGGGCACACTCTTCTCTGCCAGGCTTCTATGGTTACTCCCTTCATATACAATATCTCATCGATTGCATATAGCTCTTTTAGCTGCTCCAGGATCAGATGTTCTAGGTGGGCGAAGTAGAGGCATCCAGGTCTGCCCCTACGAGGAGGGATTTCCTTCACATATTTAAGTGGAAATCCCTTTGCCCTGATAGCTTCGACTATTTGGGTCGCATCCGTGCCCACTGGTAACCCCCGGATGCCCACTTTAGTTATCCTGTTTTCCGCAAATATGCATGATGCATATTGCAGGTCTCGGGCCTCGGGGCTGACCCCATTGCCCGGAATCTCCTCGCGGTGCATTACTATGCACCGGTCGTGGGAGCCGTTATGGCATTGTTGGGTTGACGCAGCGACTCGGGTTTGATTCCCCGGTCGCTGTGAGTTGGATGTCCGGTATGTCAAAAATCAGTGTGGCTGGCGGCTAATGCCGCCAGGCGTCTGGGTTGGCCTATCTGCGGCATTGTGGGTTGTTACTCGACTCTCTAATCTCTATAGAGAGGAGTTCTCTTGGTAGAGGTCGCCCGTCCGGTGGCCGAGCGTGTAAGGGAGCAAAGTTCTGAAGGTGCTCGTGTGGCCCGTTATCAGCGCGGTCGAACATACCGCGCGCTAATCGGGCCACAAATTCTTTGATGGTCTCCACCTTGAGGTTGGCCGCGATGACGTCATTCCGGACGTAGCGACCTGCACCGACAATGGTCCGTAGGGATAGGTTTTGCTGAACCTGCAGCCGCTGCCTCTGCCGTTCGCTCAGGAGTGCGTACCAGGCCGGCGCGGCGTAGGTGATCTTCGTCCTGATGTAGAGTTTATAGATTTTCAACTTTGTTTTCAGCGGCAGCTTGGATGCCAGGACTGGACGGAGCATCGCCCGCGCACATCTGGCATTGCGGACGACGATGTCGACGTGCGCGGTCATGCGCAACATCCTGTCGATCCGGCATCCAAGGTAGGTCACGGCCTTCTCGTACGCTATCTCCTGGCCTCTGAGCGTCAACGGGGGCGGGAGGTTCCGGTAGCGGCGGGTGAGGAGGGCGGCCGTTTTCCCAACATTCACAGCCATCCTCCACTCATCCAGCCACGGTGGCAGCAGGTCCAGCAGTCGCTGCATCTTGGTGACGGCGAGATGGGGGCTTCTGGACGAGGTGAAGTAGGCGCTGTCGTCCGCATACAGCGCCAGCTCTACGTCGTCCTCCCATTCTCTTAGGTGTCCTTCCAGTGTAGGGATGTCATTAGTATAAGCCGCGTACAGGATCGGCGAAAGACAGCTGCCCTGTGGTACGCCAGCTCTAATGGGTTTTACTGCGGATTCAGCGTCTTCGACACAGACGTAGAAGCTCCGGTCGGCTAGAAACGACGCCACTAGCCGCAGCATAGCCGGAGGGACACTCGTCTGTTGAATCATCTTATAGAGTAAACCAGAGTGCCACACCCTGTCGAACGCCTTCTCGATGTCGAGGAAGACGCCCAACGATGTGCGTTCTCGGTTATATTCCGCCGCCAAGTAGTGCAGCACTCTGGTCAGCTGTGTTGCTGCGGAGTGTCCGCTCCTAAATCCATGTTGATCCGCCCTCAGTTGGATACAAGGGCGGACTCTTCTCAAGGCGATCCTCTCAAATAATTTGGCTATGTGCGGTAGCAGCGTTATAGGTCTGTAACTAGCTGCTCTACGCCTGTCCTTCCCGGGTTTAGGCAGAACTATGACCTTGCCTTTCTTCCAGTCCTCCGGGAAGTGTGAAGTCCGCAGTATGCCATTGTAGAGTCGTCCTAGCTCTACAATGGCTCTATGGGGCAGCTGTCGGAGTGCAGCGTTCGTTATCCGGTCGTGCCCCGGCGCCTTCCTCGGTTGCAGGCGGGCAATCGTCCTCCGCATTTCAGCGGGGGAGACAAACCAGTCTCCTGCAAGCGGTGGCGCGGGCGACGACAGGAACTCCCGTACGCGGCTCTCCTTTTGGGCATGAAGCTCCATGTACTCCGCACTTGCTGGGTTCGGCATAAATTGCTCCTCGAAGTGCTCGACTAGGATATCCGCTCTACCTTTGGCCTCGTAACAACGCCCACCCGCGCTGTTGGTCAGCGGGCAGACGGGGGGTCTGGTCTTGGTTAGCTGTCGGTTCAATTGATAGAGCGACGCTTCCTGGTCTTCAGCCATCCATATGCGCCGCTCCCAGGCCCTTCCTCTGTAGGCCTGTATTGCAACCGACAGCTCATCCGTCAATGTGTTCAGCTTGCTTTTTATTCGTGGGCAGCGAGTACGCGCCCAGAGTTTCCTCAACGCTCGCTTTTGATTGAGCTGCACACGTAGTTCCTGTGGCAGCTCTTCTCTTCGGTGTGTCAATGGGACGATCGTAGAGGCCGCGTTGAGGGCTTCTTGGATGTTTTGAGTTATGTTAGCAGCAGCGGTCTCTACGTCGTCCGCCGAGGTAATCGGGTTGCGAACTGGAGGCCTCTCTTGCAGGTATTGCTGGTAGAGCCTCCAGTTGATCTTAGTGGTGAACCTTCTGGGCAACGTAGTCACTGCCTTGAGGCCAAGGGTTATCAGAATCGGGAGGTGCTGAGACATCAGGTCATACAGCACCTCTACCACTACCGGGTAGTTGACGTTCCTAGCGAGCACGATGTCCAACACATCCGGACACTTCCCACAGGAATGATCACAATCAGTAGGAACGTGCGTTGGTTCCTCGGGACCTAAAACGTCGTAGTTGTTGTCTTCCGCATCTTGGTATAGCTCACGACCCGGCGGATTGATCAGTCTGGATCCCCACGCCGGGTGTTTGGCGTTTAGGTCCCCCGCGATGATGGTTGGTGCTGATCCTTCCATTATCGTCCGGATGTCTGAGGAGTGGAATGGAGTCCCTGGCGGGCGGTATGCAGCGAAGATCCTCAGTTCCTCGCCCGCCGCCTCCATTTTTATGCCGATGGAGCGCGTCGTATGGTATGACGGTAATCCGAGCTCTAGGTGGACGATGTCCTTTCTCACTAGAACCGCCGTGCCTCTGTAGGCGGTTCCTAGAGCGTTGACTTCGTCCCTCCTGTATATGTGGTAGTTGGGCATCTTGAAGTACATAGATGGCCTCAACTTGGTCTCCCCCAGCAAGATGACATGTATGTCCTGTTGTTGGGCTGTAGTGCGGAGTTCATGGAGCTTATGCTGGATACCGTCCGGGTTCCAGTAAAGCAAGCGCAGGTTGGTATCACTCGCCTCTGTAGTGCCGAGCCAGTAGTACGGTCAGCGCTCTCATCACTGCTGTTATGGGGTCGGTGCCGGTACTGATGTCTGCCAGTACCTGGCTGCCGACCTCAATAGCGATGCCCACCAGCCTCATGATAGCGTCCATGGTGGTGGTAGAGTCGGCGGTTGGTTGTCTTGGTGTTGATGTTGGCACTGGTCTCGGCTGGGCGTAAGTTTCTCTCCTTAAGGTAGAGCGCGCTCTATGTGTAGAGCGGGCTCTATTTTCTGATAGAGCCCTTTCTGGCGCTCTACCTTCTGTGGCGGTCCTCTTGCTTGCCTGCGCTTGCGAGGCTATCATAACTGTTGGTGTCGGGGTAGAGGTAGCTGCCTGAGGAGGTGGCTGCACCTTCTTCTTCTTCCTCCCCCGCTTCTTCTTTTTAGGAGGCTGACGCTCTATGGCGTCGTTAGCGGGGGGCTGTAGAGTCGCCCCGGTGGTTGCTCTTCCAGCTGTTTCCACCGATCTTATGGGTGCTTGTGTTGCAGATGGTGCGGTTGCGGGTGGGGGGGGGGCGGTTTGCCTCCCTCTCCCCCTGATGGTTGCCCATCCGTCTTCATTGATCTCTACCCTGGGGCGACTCGCTGGGATCCTCTGCGGTGCTTCCGGCAGTAGTCCCGGCAGAGTGATCCCTTGTTTCCTCGCAATCCTCTTCAGGACTGGGCAGCGTCGATCATTTGCAGTATGGTCCTTAGCGCAATTTGCGCACGTAGGTGGTTCCTCTCTACCCCTGGGGCATTTGCTCGCAATGTGTTCCCCCGCACAGCGGACACATTTGACGGGTCTATGGCAATTGGCCGAAGCGTGGCCAAAGGCCTGGCAGCGGTGGCACTGAGCCGGTCCCACTCTTCCTTGCCAGGCCTCTATGACTACTCCTCTCATAAAGAGGAGCTCGTCGACTGCGTAGAGTTCACTTAATTTCTCTTTATTTAGGTGCTCCAGCTGTGCGTAGTAGAGGCACCCAGGTCTGCCTCTACGGGGCGGGATTGCTCTCACGTACGTTACGGGGAATCCCTTTGCCCTGATAGCCTCGGTTATCTGGACGGTATCCGTGCCCACTGGCAGCCCCCGGATGCCCACTTTAGTGGGCTTCTCCTCCGTCGGGGTGTAGCAGTACCAGGACAGCGCTGGTACTTTCTCCGTGAGCTCTATGATTCTCTTTTGTACCGCCCGGAATTCTTCCGGGCTTTGTGGGGTGAATCGTACACCCTTCCCGAACGGACGGGCGTTAGGAGGGTGTCCCAATTTTTTATTTAAGATCTCGAAGTGCCTCGTCCAGTCCGGGAGGCACTCTGCCACAATCGGTGGGTATCGCGCCTTCTCTTCCTCCTTCTGTGGTTGAGGGGTGTTGGCTGCCTGTGGTACTGCTGGCATCGCTGCCAGTTGGGCGTAACTGGTTGTGGGCCTCTGACCATCATCGTGTGGCAGGCCCGATGGGTTGGTGGATGTCGACGGATGTCCGGCGGTCGCTATAGTAGCGTAAGATGTTGAGTCCCAACCGTGGGACTCCTCTCCTCCCTGCTCGAACTCGGTCGCGTCCATGGTCCTGCGGCCGGGTGAGGTGGGGGGGGTTGGCTTCGGCGGTGATGGCGATTTGGGCGGCGACTTGTGCGCCCTAATTACTTCCTTCACGGTTGGGACTCTTTCATCATCTTCCGACTCCGCCGAGGACGATGATGACGATGATGATCCGTGTTCGAATGATGATGACTCGACGCACTGCCTTTTTTCAAAGAGCGATGCGTCGGTCTCCGGAGGTGTATGCCTACGCGCCGATTTCCTTGCCCGCTGCGGTAGGGGCGTCGGTTCCTGCCCACTCGTGCACTCAGACACGGTGGGCGTGAGCGCGGCGCTCGTCGCGGGATCCTCCTTATTCGGCGAGGCTGGTTTCCGCATGGGGATCTGGCTGAAGGAGCTGACGATCCTGGATCTTCCCGGGTTCGACAGGTCCCTCACTAGTAGCGGACGATCTAAAACCCCAGGGCGGTCCGGGGGTTTCCTAACGCGCGGGGGTGGGGGGGGCTCCCCTCTCCCCTTGCCTGACATGGTTACAGCTGTTACTACTGTTTTGTACGAAATGTGATTGCTAGTGCCTATCTATATACCGTTCCTAACGTGGCAGGTGACGCAAGCGACGCGCGACGTTCGAAACGGACGGAAGCGAAGATGGGAGACCGCAACGCTTAGGCGCACTGCCTACCCCTTTCCTCAGGAAAGGGTTGGGGGAAGTGCTATGTGAGCACTCGCGAACGCGACTGGGCACAAAAGGCACGGAACGCTCTTGAGTGCCAAGAATCTGCCTAAGGGCCGGTGACCTCGACGCCTCGCGGAGTATGCGGACTCGACGCTTAGCGGAGTATGTCGTACCGGCAGTTATTTGGGACCACTGTATAATCCACAAATAACTTCACTTAGGAGACCCTTGGTGTGTGGTTCCCACTTTAGTGGGCTTGTCTTCCTCTAGGTACTTCAAAGCTATACTCGAAAGAGAGCCGCGCCCCCTATTCGATTTCACAATACAATTACGTTAATTTTGCTCTATTGTGCTCTTACGGTTTGCTCAATATATTTATTTGTATAAGAAGACATACATTTATACAATTTATTTATATTGATAGCACAACAAAATCTATATTATGACATCATTGCATTTCAATAACATAAAAAGCTTTTTATTTATTTAACAAAATATTAGTGTCCGACCGAAACAGGATTTTCAACCGAAACCGAAACCAAAAACGAACTTTCGGTCTGGGTATCAGTTTCGGCCGAAACCGAAACTTATTTAGACATCTTAATTATTTTTTATTGTATACTGAAGTCTGGTATATTTTTATACATATACAGATAGGTAATGCATGTTAACGAAAAACAGTACGTAATTGTAATAGTCAGGTAGCAATATATTTATTTATTTTAAAGTAAAAATCAACAATTTAACGTTAAGAAATACTTTTGTAAGTCAATTTTGTAAAAAAAACCAACACTTACACCCATAAAAAGTTACTCGCTAATTGAGAACATTTTATTGTGTTCACAATATTGTTAATATTATTCAGTGAGAGCCTTAACTTAATATATCACACTCACACACAATCTAACAAAATCCCAGAAAATATACAAAACCTGATCAAAGTTCAAAAATTTTAATAAACTAAATTTGAATAAGTAAAGTAAAGTTGCAACCTATTTACGACCCACTGCTGGGCACAGGCCTCCTCTCATTTCTGAGCGGGTTTTAGGGCAAGGAAATGTTCGCCGCGCTACCCCAATGCGTGTTGGCGAACTTCACATGTCTTAGAAAATTTTTTTTTCTTATTTTTCAGACATGCAGGTTTCCTGACGATGTTTTCCTTCACCGCCGAGTACGTGGTAAATCAGCACTTACAATTGCAATTAATAATTTCATTGGTGCCGGCGGGGATCGAACCTGGGTTGCTCGAGTACTGTGAAGCTTACAGCGAGCGCTAACCATCTGAGCTACCACGGCTTACTTACTCAGAAACGAGCTTACTCCTTTTAAAAAGGCCGGCAACGTACCTCTGCGATTTCAATGGTGTAGCAGATGTTCATGGGCGATGGTAGACACTTACTATCAGGAAAATTGGATTCAATGTGGGTGAAACCGCGTGGTGAAAAGCTAGTACAATTTAAAATTCTAGTAAATATATTAGTTGCCACCTAAGACGACTCGACCTGGCAACATACAACGCACGCACCCTGAGGACTGACGAGAAGATCGTGGAGCTGAAAGAAGAGCCTGCCGTGTGGTGGCGGTTAAGAATATCCACTACCCCATATCTTCCCGTGGGTGTCGTAAAAGGCGACAAAGGGAAGTAGGCATGAGATAGGCAGTAGCATCTTCCTGATAACAACAATCTTACAATAAAAAAACTGCGGTTGCCAACCCGCTCGCCAAGCGTGGCAACTATGGCAGATACCCCCCTATGTTGAGAGTAACAAAGAAACGCCTCCCAGTCCCCGGTGGCCACGCTATTCCTGGCTACGGTGGCGACCATGGTAACGGCGGGGCAGGGGGTGCTAAGAATCTCCGGTGGAGGTTCGGTTGCCACCTAAGACGACTCGACCTGGCAACATACAACGCATGCACCCTGAGGACAGACGAGATGATCGTGGAGCTGGAAGAAGGGATAGACAAGTTACGCTGGCATATTATAGGATTATCCGAAGTCCGAAGAGAGGGGGAGGACACGGTAATCCTCGAATCCGACAACTTGCTCTATCACCGAGAAGGTGACCATCTGTCCCAAGGAGGTGTCGGATTTATGGTCCACAAGTCTCTCGTTAACAACGTTGTAAATATTGAGAGAGTGTCGACGAGGGTTGCGTACCTTATACTCAGAGGAGGAAATGTATGAGGAAATCTCTAGAGCCATGCATTCCTCCAAAATCCAATATACGGTGTTAATGGGAGACTTCAATGCAAAACTAGGTACAAGTGAGAACGGTGAGCTGAAAGTAGGGAAATTTGGAATAGGGCAACGGAACCCAAGGGGCCAGCAGCTGGCCGACTTCATGGAGAAAGAGGGACTCTTTATGATGAACTCTTTCTTCAAGAAGCGGCCCCACAGGAAGTGGATCTGGTCGAGCCCCGACGGTTCGACAAAAAATGAGATTGACTTCATTATGACGACCAGACGACAACTGTTCAGTGATGTCTCAGTGATCGCGAGGGTGAAAACCGGCAGCGATCAGCGAATGGTTGGATCTGGAACTGGAAATGGCATACTGAACCTAAACGTTAAGTTGGAGAGGTCTCGTCTAATGAAGTCAACGCTCCGTCTCCCTCGTGCTCTGTTCCAAAGTCCCGAAACCTTTCAGCTCGAGTTAAAAAACCGTTTTCAGTGCCTAGAAGACTGCAATGAAGTGGACGATATGAATGACTAGCTCGTGGAAACCGTCCATGCGGTCGGAGCTAAGTTCTGCAAGACCCGCCGCAGAAGAACACAAAAACTCTTCGATCACACTCTTAATCTCATGGCTGTTAGACGGGAGATGAAGCTGCATTCTTTAACAGATTTGACAGCATACAGGCAACTGAACAGACAGATCTCCAAATGCATGCGGCGGGACTTACGCAACTTGAATACAGCTTGTATTGAAGAAGCGATCGAGCGGAACCAAGGCTCCAAAGTCTTTGCCAGAGATCTGTCTGCCAGAAAGAGCCAACTGTCAAAGCTGAAGACCGAGGGTGGCAGCATCGTTTCTGGGGCACCTGAGATTTTGAGTGAGATTGAGAGTTTCTATGGGCAGCTTTACACGTCATCGTTGGAGCCACACGCAATTGTGAGTAACGATCCAAGAGCGAGTCTTATCCGACACTGTTCCGAAGATATCCCGGACATCAGTCTGAGCGAGATTAGAATGGCTCTCCACCACGTTAAAAACGGCAAGGCCCCAGGCGTGGATGGAATTACAGCGGAGCTTCTGAAAACGGGTGGAAGACTGGTACTTGAAGTCCTTCAGAAGCTCTTTAATTCCGTCCTCCATGGTGGCATTACACCGGAGGCGTGGAGCAGAAGTGCGCTGGTCTTGTTCTTCAAGAAAGGTGACAACGCTCTCTTGAAGAACTACAGACCGATTTCCCTTCTGAGCCGCGTCTATGTGCTGTTTTCGAGAGTCATTACGAATCGTCTCACGCGCAGACTTGACGACTTCCAGCCTCCCGAACAAGCCGGTTTCCGAAAAGGCTTGAGAACCATAGACCACATACATACCCTTCGGCAAATTGTACAGAAGTCCAAAGAGTACAATTTGCCACTATGTCTAGCGTATGTGGACTATGAGAAAGCCTTTGATTCCATTGAAATTTGGGCGGTGCTGCAGTCCCTTCAGCGGTGCCAAGTTGACTGTCGGTATATCGAAGTGCTGAAATGTTTGTACAGTAGAGCTACGATGGCTATCCGAGTACAGAACCAGAGTACGAAACTTATCCAATTGCAGAGAGGTGTAAGACAGGGTGATGTTATATCCCCGAAACTCTTCACCGCTGCATTGGACGATGTTTTCAAGCTTCTGGACTGGAAAGGATACGTTATTAACATCAATGGCGAGTACATCACTCACCTTCAATTTGCCGACGATATAGTCCTTATGGCTGAATCGCTGGATGACCTAAGCACCATGCTCAATGACCTCAATAGTGTCTCCCAAGAAATAGGTTTTAGGATGAATATGGACAAAACAAAGATCATGTTTAATGTCCATGTCACACCTATTTCGGTAGTTGTTGGGAGCACTAATCTCGAAGTTGTTGACGAGTATGTTTACCTGGGACATGTAGTCCGACTAGGTAAGTCCAACTTCGACCGAGAGGTCAATCGACAGATTCAATTCGGCTCGGCAGCGTTCGGGAAACTACGACACATCTTCTCGTCAGACATACCTCAAAACCTTAAAACGAAATTGTACAACCAGTGCATGTTGCCAGTGATGACTTACGAATCTGAGACGTGGTCCTTCACTGCTGGCCGTATGAGGAAGCTCAAGGTCGCTCCTCGAGCTATGGAGAGGGCTATGCTTGGGGTTTCTCTGCGTGATAAACTTAGAAATTATCCGCAGTAGAACCAGAGTGACCAATATAGCCCAACGGATTAGTAAGCTGAAGTGACAGTGGGCCGGCCATATAGCTCGAAAAACCGACAACCGATAGGGAAGAATGGTTCTTGAGTGGCAGCCTCGTACCGGTAGGCAAAGTGTAGGGCGACTCCCCACGAGATGGAGTGACGACCTGTTAAGACATGCAGGAAGTCGATGGATGCAGGTGGCTCAGGACCGTGCTTTGTGGCATTCCTTGGGGGAGGCCTATGTTCAGCAGTGGACTTATGAAAGGCTGTAATGATGATGATGATGATTTTCTTATATCATTTATTCATTATTCCTTTCAAGTGTTAGACTTAAAAAGATTATCGTGTTATATTTTGTTTCTTTTTTTTTTATAAATACTAACTTTTTGAACGAATCGAACAATATTTTTTTATCTGTCCGATTCCAATTTCCTTCGATTCTCCTTTTGGTCTAAAGGTCTAGATACCAAGCTATAAAGTCAAAAAAAAATTATCCTTTGATTTTGACACTTGACAGATCTGGATGTTGTTGCTTGTTGTTAACTTGCTAACATATATATTGGAAAAAGCGCGGGAAGTTTTGAAGTAGGCGGGCGTCATTTTTTTGGCTAAACTTTTGAAAATTAAATTAATTTGATATTACAGGATCAGTTAAGTTGTAAAGTATATATATTAGTAGTTATTGTTGATTATTTATAGTTTTAGTTTGTTTTCTTCACTTGGTAAGTCATTTCATTGTATTATATGTAAATAGGATTTTTCTCTTGGCGTCCATGTTGGAGCCCGAAGACCCTGGAGGGACATCCCTCCAGGTGTCTCATGTAGTCACAATCGATGCGTCGGGAATGGAAACGGAAGGTTCAATTATAGATACAGACTGTTCGGAAAACACGAAATCGGTTAAAAGAAAGAGAATCTCAGCTAGAAACCAAAAGAAGAGAAGGAATCACAGACATACGGGTATATCAGATTGCCAACTTTCCCCTAATGATTTAAAGGATAATGTTATTACTAAAGTGATTGAGTCTGAAGATAAAAACACTGAAATCCACCATAATGAGGCCGCTCACTCTAATAATATCACAAGTAACCCTCGCGCTGCTAGGTCGCTTTACCAGGCGTCAGATCCTGCGCCTTATGTTGTCCATGTTCAAAAAATCTTACAACCAAATCAAACCGGATCTATTCACCCAGTACAATTTGGATTTTTCCTTAAAAAAACTTTAATAAAAAGCATTGTAGAGGGAAGCATCAAAAAAATTGGAAGGAACAGATTGTCTTTACAATTTGAAACATTTCAGGATGCTAACACATTTCTAAATCACAAATCTCTTGATGTTAATAAATACAAAGCATTTATTCCGGCCTTCACTATCACCCGTATGGGAATAGTGAGAGGTGTTCCATGTGACTGGGACGAGAAAGATATAATGGAAAATATTGACCTTCCGCAGAACTGTGGAAGTATTTTGAAAGTTCGGAGATTAAACAGAAAGGTATATGACGGCGAGACACCCAAGTTCATTCCAACTGAGACCGTAGTTTTAACCTTTGATGGGAAGGTGTTACCTCCCAGGGTATTTATATGTTTCAACTCCCTATCTGTAGAGCTTTATATTTACCCCACGCTGCAATGCTTTAATTGCTGCCGTTTTGGTCACACCAAAATGCAATGCAGAGGCTCTCCAAGGTGTTACAAATGTGGTGACAACCATTCAGGTATAAGCTGCGAGACTGAAAGAGATGATGCTGTGTGTATCTTATGTTCTGGTTCCCATTTCGCAACAGACAAAAAGTGTCCCGAGTACGCTAGGCAAAAAGCTATAAAAGAAACAATGGCTAGAAACTCTATATCTTATTCAGAAGCCAGTAAAGTCCATCCACCAGTTTCGAAATCTTATGCTGACGTTGTTGCTTCTGCTTCATTGGCCCCTTCTGGTCCAACTATTACTTATTCCAGCCCCTATAATTCAACAAGCCCTTCTAAGAGTCACACACAGTCATATAGGAAAACAGTATTCTCTAAACCCAAAGCTCGTCCCAGAAATGCTAGTAAGGGATATGATCAAAAAGCGCATGCAGAGCTTATCAAAGATTACAGCAACATTCCTTCCTTTTCCACAGGTTGTCTCAAAAATTACAAAGATCTATCAGAAATAATAACAAAGGATCTCATCATTTCTATAATTCAGTACCTTTCACAATCTAACCTAATTAAAATACCGCCCAACGATGCCGCTTCTTCAAAAAGTTTTTTAACTCATGGACAGTCAGGACCATCCACGAAACCAGTCTCTGGTGATTCAATGGAATTGCCGGAGTATTAATAGTAAAAAAAGTGACCTAATTTTCTTATTGAATAGTTACAAACCATTTGCAGTCTCTCTTCAAGAGACTTGGCTTCGTCCCGGATTCAACTTTAGAATTCCAGGACATATCTGTCTTAGAGAAGACAGAACAGATGGGTATGGTGGAGTTGCACTAATTCTTAAGGGTGGTGTGCCCTTTGTCCACATACCCATTCCTAATCACAGTAATAAATTTTCAATTATTGCTGTTAGTGTAAATAATATTTGTTTTGTAAATATGTATATACCTCACCCTTCCACTGAAGTCTTTGACGATATTCGTAGCATTCTATCTTCCCTCCCACGCCCTATTTTGGTCATGGGAGACTTCAATGCACAACATTCTACGTGGGGAAGTTCTAAGTCTGATCATTATGGGGCTAGAATCTTAGACATCTTAGATGATAATAATTTATGCCTACTAAACTCTGGTTGTCCTACTAGAAGGACTCAGCCCCATGAGGGTATTAGTGCACCAGACCTTACCCTGTGTAGTCCATCCCTAGCTCCTACATTAAACTGGTGGCCTCTATCGTCTTCATATGGAAGCGATCACTTTCCGCTAATTATATCATTTCCTCAAAAGATTGGTGAAAAGATGTCAAAGGCTCCTCCCCGGCTAAAATATAGACTTAAGGATGCCAACTGGTCATTATTTAGAGATAAAGTTCAACACAATTTATCAACTATACCTCCACTAAATGACAACAATAATCATCTTTGTGCTGAAGCTTTTACACAGGCTCTACTACAGGCTGCTGAGGAAGTTTTTCCTATAAAAAATAATAGTGGCAATGGGTATATTCCATCACCTCCTTGGTGGGACAGTGAGTGTGCTGCTGCGATAGCTGAGAGAAAGATAGCTGAAAAAAATTACAGAAAAAACTCTACAACACAAAATTTTAATATTCTTTGTAATCTTATAACTAAAACACGTAAATTATTAAAACAAAAAAGATTCAATGGCTGGAAATCTTTCTGTGCCTCAATTTCACCAGACATTTCTCCATCTGAAGTTTGGCAAAATATTCGTAGATTCAGATCTGCTTTTAAACCTCCAAGATCTCCTTTTATGGATAGCAGTACAGTTGATTTGTTTCTTGACAAATTAGCTCCACCATTTGTCCCATCTATAGATAATATTTCTTCTGACCCACAGCCTTCTCTCCTCTCCCAGCATGATAGTAGCGATTCATTAATTTCTTTCAGCCTTTCAGAACTCAAAGGGGTTCTTTCAAAACTTAGGGACTCAGCCCCAGGTTGTGATGGAATCCCATATTCTTTTCTTCAAAACCTGAATGACTCCTGCCTTTCTTATTTCCTTAGTTTAATTAATTCAATCTTAACATCAGGTAATATTCCTCCATCATGGAAAATTCATGAAATTATCCCAATACATAAGCCCGACAAACCGATTAATGATCCATCATCATACAGACCAATTGCATTAGCTTCAGTTATTTCCAAAATTTCCGAACATTTAGTTAAAAATAGGCTAGAATGGTTTATTGAGAGTAAGGGGTTACTTTCTCCAAACCAGTTTGGATTTAGGAAAGGTAGGAGTGCGATGGATAGTCTCAGCATTTTTATGACAGACTTAAGATTGGCATTCTCGTACAATAAGTCTGTGTTAGCAGCATTCTTAGATGTATCTGCAGCCTATGATAATGTCAACCTCTCAATTCTGAAACAAAAAATGATTAATTTGGATATCCCACAAATTTTTATAAGATTCACAATCAATCTTCTCTCTGGTAGAATGCTTAAAGTAATATCAGAAGACTCCTACCAATCCCGTATTGCCTGGAAAGGTATACCCCAGGGCTCAGTTTTAAGTCCCTTAATTTACAACATATATTCTCATGATCTGGAAGCCTCCCTTAAGGGTAAAGTTAACACACTCCAATATGCAGATGATTTACTGCTCTATGTCTCTGGTGATTCTGTTGACAACATGTCTGATACTATGACATATTCCCTTAAGTTGCTAAAAGTTTGGCTTGACAATAACAGTCTAAGCCTCTCGGTTCCTAAAAGTAGTATAGTCTTATTTTCACGTATGAGGATTCCTCCACCAGTGTCTGTATTTTATAATAACATTAAAATTCCCGTTAAAGGTGAATCAACATTTCTTGGGGTAATTTTAGACTCAAGACTTACAGGAATCCCTCATTGCTACTATATAAGTGCTAAATGTGAGAAGATTCTAAATATACTGCGCTGCCTCTCTGGAGTTTGGTGGGGAGCCCACGCTTTCTCTCTAAAGCTTCTATATAATGCCTTAATAAGGAGTATTTTAGACTATGGAACATTTATTCTTGAACCCTGTAATGCAGTAGCTCTCCATAAGTTAGACATTATCCAGTCTAAGGCTCTGAGAATAATTGCTGGGGCTATGCGTTCGAGCCCTATTAACGCTTTGCAGGTTGAATGTTCTGAAGCACCCCTGAATCTCAGACGACAATTTCTTTGTGACAGGTTCCTGTTTAGAGCATTACAAGTCTATAATCATCCCCTTTACTCTAAGTTACGGTCTCTGTTGGAATGTATGGACTATCCATACTGGGCTCATAAATCTCCACCATGCCTTGTTGTTAGTCTCCAAAAATTCTTAGCTCTTCAAGCTCCAACACATAGATCACAATTCCTTCCTATATTTTGTGTTAACTATGATGCCTTAATTTTAAAACCATCTATTTTGTTTGATTTCGGTGTATGTAAACAAGATCCTTCTGCCAACGTCAAATTTATTGATATTATTGACAGTGACAGCCGATGGAAACATTGCCATTTAATTTTTAGTGATTCTTCCAAACCCGGTTCCGAGGAATGTGTGGGAGTTGGCGTTTTCCATCAACAGTTTGGCATTGTACAGAAAATAAAATTACCTCCAGAGACTTCAGTATTTACTGGAGAATGTTTTGGTCTGTTGAAATCTTTGGAGTACATTTTAATCATGAAGTTAAAAAACTCGATAATTTTTACTGATGCTAAAAGTGCTCTCCAAGCCTTGGAAAGATTTCCTTTTAGCAGTAACAGAAATAATCATCCAGTTATTATTGCATGTCGTGATTTATTGTATCAATGTTGCATCAAAAATTACACAGTTTCTTTTGCTTGGATTCCGGGGCACTCAGGTATCTTTGGCAATACCAAGGCCGATAGCCTTGCCAAAGCTGCAGTCAATGACGGAGATCTAGTTCCGTACAAAAACTTTTGTTGTGATTTGGCTCTCCTTCCTAAATCCCAGTTATTGAATTCTTGGACACACATTTGGCGCTCTTCAAGTCAAACTATAGGTCGATATTATAGCACGATCCAGGTGGACATACCTCCTAAACCGTGGTTTTCAAATCTGACGTTTGGTAAAGCTATTACTTCGACCCTTATTCGTATGAGACTGGGCCATGCATGCATTCCCTTGCATTTGGCAAGGCTTAAACTTTTGCCTAGCGATATATGTGACTGTGGCAATGACGTTGGGGATTTTAATCATATATTCTTTGCTTGTCCGCGACATGACCGTTCCGCTTTTATTTCCTCGCTTCTGTCCATTAAAATTCCTTTTCCTACTTCAATTTCTGTCCTTTTATCTTATGTAAATATTGATGTATATAGAATTTTAGCCAGTTTCATTTTACATAACCATATAAAGTTATAACTATTTATGTACTTATATACTAAATTTACCTGATCCTTTTCCAAATTCCGTTCCAATTTCCAATTCAATAAAATAAATCTTACTTCCTAACCTTTTTGCATGGCTGACGCACAAACCGTGCAGGCCAAGAAAGGGGATAAAAAAAAAAAAAAAAAAAAACATATATATTGGAAAAAGCGCGGGAAGTTTTGAAGTAGGCGGGCGTCATTTTTTTGGCTAAACTTTTGAAAATTAAATTAATTTGATATTACAGGATCAGTTAAGTTGTAAAGTATATATATTAGTAGTTATTGTTGATTATTTATAGTTTTAGTTTGTTTTCTTCACTTGGTAAGTCATTTCATTGTATTATATGTAAATAGGATTTTTCTCTTGGCGTCCATGTTGGAGCCCGAAGACCCTGGAGGGACATCCCTCCAGGTGTCTCATGTAGTCACAATCGATGCGTCGGGAATGGAAACGGAAGGTTCAATTATAGATACAGACTGTTCGGAAAACACGAAATCGGTTAAAAGAAAGAGAATCTCAGCTAGAAACCAAAAGAAGAGAAGGAATCACAGACATACGGGTATATCAGATTGCCAACTTTCCCCTAATGATTTAAAGGATAATGTTATTACTAAAGTGATTGAGTCTGATGATAAAAACACTGAAATCCACCATAATGAGGCCGCTCACTCTAACAATATCACAAGTAACCCTCGCGCTGCTAGGTCGCTTTACCAGGCGTCAGATCCTGCGCCTTATGTTGTCCATGTTCAAAAAATCTTACAACCAAATCAAACCGGATCTATTCACCCAGTACAATTTGGATTTTTCCTTAAAAAAACTTTAATAAAAAGCATTGTAGAGGGAAGCATCAAAAAAATTGGAAGGAACAGATTGTCTTTACAATTTGAAACATTTCAGGATGCTAACACATTTCTAAATCACAAATCTCTTGATGTTAATAAATACAAAGCATTTATTCCGGCCTTCACTATCACCCGTATGGGAATAGTGAGAGGTGTTCCATGTGACTGGGACGAGAAAGATATAATGGAAAATATTGACCTTCCGCAGAACTGTGGAAGTATTTTGAAAGTTCGGAGATTAAACAGAAAGGTATATGACGGCGAGACACCCAAGTTCATTCCAACTGAGACCGTAGTTTTAACCTTTGATGGGAAGGTGTTACCTCCCAGGGTATTTATATGTTTCAACTCCCTATCTGTAGAGCTTTATATTTACCCCACGCTGCAATGCTTTAATTGCTGCCGTTTTGGTCACACCAAAATGCAATGCAGAGGCTCTCCAAGGTGTTACAAATGTGGTGACAACCATTCAGGTATAAGCTGCGAGACTGAAAGAGATGATGCTGTGTGTATCTTATGTTCTGGTTCCCATTTCGCAACAGACAAAAAGTGTCCGGAGTACGCTAGGCAAAAAGCTATAAAAGAAACAATGGCTAGAAACTCTATATCTTATTCAGAAGCCAGTAAAGTCCATCCACCAGTTTCGAAATCTTATGCTGACGTTGTTGCTTCTGCTTCATTGGCCCCTTCTGGTCCAACTATTACTTATTCCAGCCCCTATAATTCAACAAGCCCTTCTAAGAGTCACACACAGTCATATAGGAAAACAGTATTCTCTAAACCCAAAGCTCGTCCCAGAAATGCTAGTAAGGGATATGATCAAAAAGCACATGCAGAGCTTATCAAAGATTACAGCAACATTCCTTCCTTTTCTACAGGTTGTCTCAAAAATTACAAAGATCTATCAGAAATAATAACAAAGGATCTCATCATTTCTATAATTCAGTACCTTTCACAATCTAACCTAATTAAAATACCGCCCAACGATGCCGCTTCTTCAAAAAGTTTTTTAACTCATGGACAGCCAGGACCATCCACGAAACCAGTCTCTGGTGATTCAATGGAATTGCCGGAGTATTAATAGTAAAAAAAGTGACCTAATTTTCTTATTGAATAGTTATAAACCATTTGCAGTCTCTCTTCAAGAGACTTGGCTTCGTCCCGGATTCAACTTTAGAATTCCAGGACATATCTGTCTTAGAGAAGACAGAACAGATGGGTATGGTGGAGTTGCACTAATTCTTAAGGGTGGTGTGCCCTTTGTCCACATACCCATTCCTAATCACAGTAATAAATTTTCAATTATTGCTGTTAGTGTAAATAATATTTGTTTTGTAAATATGTATATACCTCACCCTTCCACTGAAGTCTTTGACGATATTCGTAGCATTCTATCTTCCCTCCCACGCCCTATTTTGGTCATGGGAGACTTCAATGCACAACATTCTACGTGGGGAAGTTCTAAGTCTGATCATTATGGGGCTAGAATTTTAGACATCTTAGATGATAATAATTTATGCCTACTAAACTCTGGTTGTCCTACTAGAAGGACTCAGCCCCAGGAGGGTATTAGTGCACCAGATCTTACCCTGTGTAGTCCATCCCTAGCTCCTACATTAAACTGGTGGCCTCTATCGTCTTCATATGGAAGCGATCACTTTCCGCTAATTATATCATTTCCTCAAAAAATTGGCGAAAAGATGTCAAAGGCTCCTCCCCGGCTAAAATATAGACTTAAGGATGCCAACTGGTCATTATTTAGAGATAAAGTTCAACAAAATTTATCAACTATACCTCCACTAAATGACAACAATAATCATCTTTGTGCTGAAGCTTTTACACAGGCTCTACTACAGGCTGCTGAGGAAGTTTTTCCTATAAAAAATAATAGTGGCAATGGGTATATTCCATCACCTCCTTGGTGGGACAGTGAGTGTTCTGCTGCGATAGCTGAGAGAAAGATAGCTGAAAAAAATTACAGAAAAAACTCTACAACACAAAATTTTAATATTCTTTGTAACCTTATAACTAAAACACGTAAATTATTAAAACAAAAAAGATTCAATGGCTGGAAATCTTTTTGTGCCTCAATTTCACCAGACATTTCTCCATCTGAAGTTTGGCAAAATATTCGTAGATTCAGATCTGCTTTTAAACCTCCAAGATCTCCTTTTATGGATAGCAGTACAGTTGATTTGTTTCTTGACAAATTAGCTCCACCATTTGTCCCATCTATAGATAATATTTCTTCTGACCCACAGCCTTCTCTCCTCTCCCAGCACGATAGTAGCGATTCATTAATTTCTTTTAGCCTTTCAGAACTCAAAGGGGTTCTTTCAAAACTTAGGGACTCAGCCCCAGGTTGTGATGGAATCCCATATTCTTTTCTTCAAAACCTGAATGACTCCTGCCTTTCTTATTTCCTTAGTTTAATTAATTCAATCTTAACATCAGGTAATATTCCTCCATCATGGAAAATTCATGAAATTATCCCAATACATAAGCCCGACAAACCGATTAATGATCCATCATCATACAGACCAATTGCATTAGCTTCAGTTATTTCCAAAATTTCCGAACATTTAGTTAAAAATAGGCTAGAATGGTTTATTGAGAGTAAGGGGTTACTATCTCCAAACCAGTTTGGATTTAGGAAAGGTAGGAGTACGATGGATAGTCTCAGCATTTTTATGACAGACTTAAGATTGGCATTCTCGTACAATAAGTCTGTGTTAGGAGCATTCTTAGATGTATCTGCAGCCTATGATAATGTCAACCTCTCAATTCTGAAACAAAAAATGATTAATTTGGATATCCCACAAATTTTTATAAGATTCACAATCAATCTTCTCTCTGGTAGAATGCTTAAAGTAATATCAGAAGACTCCTACCAATCCCGTATTGCCTGGAAAGGTATACCCCAGGGCTCAGTTTTAAGTCCCTTAATTTACAACATATATTCTCATGATCTGGAAGCCTCCCTTAAGGGTAAAGTTAACACACTCCAATATGCAGATGATTTACTCCTCTATGTCTCTGGTGATTCTGCTGACAACATGTCTGATACTATGACATATTCCCTTAAGTTGCTAAAAGTTTGGCTTGACAATAACTGTCTAAGCCTCTCGGTTCCTAAAAGTAGTATAGTCTTATTTTCACGTATGAGGATTCCTCCACCAGTGTCTGTATTTTATAATAACATTAAAATTCCCGTTAAAGGTGAATCAACATTTCTTGGGGTAATTTTAGACTCAAGACTTACAGGAATCCCTCATTGCTACTATATAAGTGCTAAATGTGAGAAGATTCTAAATATACTGCGCTGCCTCTCTGGAGTTTGGTGGGGAGCCCACGCTTTCTCTCTAAAGCTTCTATATAATGCCTTAATAAGGAGTATTTTAGACTATGGAACATTTATTCTTGAACCCTGTAATGCAGTAGCTCTCCATAAGTTAGACATTATCCAGTCTAAGGCTCTGAGAATAATTGCTGGGGCTATGCGTTCGAGCCCTATTAACGCTTTGCAGGTTGAATGTTCTGAAGCGCCCCTGAATCTCAGACGACAATTTCTTTGTGACAGGTTCCTGTTTAGAGCATTACAAGTCTATAATCATCCCCTTTACTCTAAGTTACGGTCTCTGTTGGAATGTATGGACTATCCGTACTGGGCTCATAAATCGCCGCCATGCCTTGTTGTTAGTCTCCAAAAATTCTTAGCTCTTCAAGCTCCAACACATAGATCACAATTCCTTCCTATATTTTGTGTTAACTATGATGCCTTAATTTTAAAACCATCTATTTTGTTTGATTTCGGTGTATGTAAACAAGATCCTTCTGCCAACGTCAAATTTATTGATATTATTGACAGTGACAGCCGATGGAAACATTGCCATTTAATTTTTAGTGATTCTTCCAAACCCGGTTCCGAGGAATGTGTGGGAGTTGGCGTTTTCCATCAACAGTTTGGCATTGTACAGAAAATAAAATTACCTCCAGAGACTTCAGTATTTACTGGAGAATGTTTTGGTCTGTTGAAATCTTTGGAGTACATTTTAATCATGAAGTTAAAAAACTCGATAATTTTTACTGATGCTAAAAGTGCTCTCCAAGCCTTGGAAAGATTTCCTTTTAGCAGTAACAGAAATAATCATCCAGTTATTATTGCATGTCGTGATTTATTGTATCAATGTTGCATCAAAAATTACACAGTTTCTTTTGCTTGGATTCCGGGGCACTCAGGTATCTTTGGCAATACCAAGGCCGATAGCCTTGCCAAAGCTGCAGTCAATGACTGAGATCTAGTTCCGTACAAAAACTTTTGTTGTGATTTGGCTCTCCTTCCTAAATCCCAGTTATTGAATTCTTGGACACACATTTGGCGCTCTTCAAGTCAAACTATAGGTCGATATTATAGCACGATCCAGGTGGATATACCTTCTAAACCGTGGTTTTCAAATCTGACGTTTGGTAAAGCTATTACTTCGACCCTTATTCGTATGAGGCTGGGCCATGCATGCATTCCCTTGCATTTGGCAAGGCTTAAACTTTTGCCTAGCGATATATGTGACTGTGGCAATGACGTTGGGGATTTTAATCATATATTCTTTGCTTGTCCGCGACATGACCGTTCCGCTTTTATTTCCTCGCTTTTGTCCATTAAAATTCCTTTTCCTACTTCAATTTCTGTCCTTTTATCTTATGTAAATATTGATGTATATAGAATTTTAGCCAGTTTCATTTTACATAACCATATAAAGTTATAACTATTTATGTACTTATATACTAAATTTACCTGATCCTTTTCCAAATTCCGTTCCAATTTACAATTCAATAAAATAAATCTTACTTCCTAACCTTTTTGCATGGCTGACGCACAAACCGTGCAGGCCAAGAAAGGGAAAAAAAAAAAAAAAAAAAAAAACATATATATTTATCTATGCTTGTTGTGCATTGTTGTGTGTGTTATACGAGAAAACTTATTTAGTTTGTTGTTAATCCAATTTGAATAATGGAAGGAATTCAGATTATAACACAGGATTATGTGAATGTTCACATAACCAAGTCTGATAGTGAAGATGCGGCGCCAGTTGAAAGACGTTTCAAGAAAGACATTACTGTTTCAGAGTTTAAGGTTAGAATGAATCACATTCACACCTTTTTAAAATTTACTCGAGTACTCCTGAAATTCGCAATGAATTTCATTGTATTCATTTTGATAATAAAATATTTACGTTCTATACCAATATTTAATTCTTCTATAAATATTATTTGTTAAACCGACACTAACTGTACTAAACTGGTACTAAAATTTTAATACGTTCCGCTTTAAAGATCATATTAGTAATTATATAAGTGCAATATAAAGCTGGTGGAACTGATCGCGATTTTGTGACAATAGAGCACTACATTTCTGCTTTGCGTTTGATGTGTGTAATATGCTAAATATAGTACCTGTATGTTTTATTGGAGATTTCTTTTAATTGAATCGAGATCTCATTGGCCCACCCCTCAGCAGCCTCACCATTATTATTGCCAAATGCATGCTGTATACTTTCTTTAAATTATAATTATCAAATTAAAGATAAAGTTATAAATAAACCATTACTATTGTTTCCTCTCTTTAAACGTATTATTGTTATTGTATTTTTCTAAATTAATAAATATAATCTCCCTTTATATTTTATAGACAAAATTGGAGCTAGTGACTGGAGGTTCTGCTACAACTATGAAGTTAAAGTTGTTTGACAATAAAAACAACTTTGTTTGTGACATTGCTAATGATAATGCCCTACTTGGTTCATACCCAATTGATGATGGCATGAGAATACATGTTATTGATAACTTCATCCTTGTCAAAGATTTCACTGGCAGTGATAGTGCTGAAAGGTAAGGGACTCATTCAGTTAGTCCTTAGTGTTATTTCAGTGTTGCCTGTTGTAAGGGGTTGTAGCTAATATGTAAAAAGTACTGAATTTTGATCACATGTTTAAATCTACATTTGCAAAATATGTCAATTGTGGTATTAGAATAGAATCCATCACCTTAATATTATGGTGATATAACAATCTCATTTAAGCCAAACTTAAAATACCCAGACCTCTAGGTACCCAGACAGACAGCAGCATTGAAAGTTGCCAACCTCTGGTACTGCAATTAAAGGCTCCATGGCACAGTGGCTTAGCAATGAGTTACAACGCTGGGGGCCGTGGGTTCGAATCCCGTACAAAATGAGTATTTCTATGGCCTGCAAATAATTATTCCGGGTCTGGATGTTTGTCCTTGTGTAATTTATGTTTGTAAACTGCCTCTATGACACAGGAGAAAATCCTAATGTGGAGGTAACGTTTTTTAAAAACATTAAAAATTAATAAAAAAAAAAGATCAGCCTGCCAAGTGTGACAATTTAGGCAAGTCCTTCCTACAATGGCAAAGGTTCATGTCCATTAATGGAAATTTATATGCCGATTAAGAATAAGAAGAGGAACAAACTATCTTCCATAAATATAAATATAGTTGTTGTTATCGTCATCAATGCCACAAGCGATTCGTAGTTTAAAGAGAAGGCATATACTTGACAATGTATAGTTGAGACTTATGGAGTGCTTCCCATTGGGTAAGTTTTCCCTGCACGCCAATCTGTCCAACAACCAATCTGCTCATAGTACATCGACTGATCACATGATAAATCACAAAAAAAAGTTGTTATTGTCATCATCATTACCATTTCACTTAAATTCAATATACTTTGACAGGGCCTAAAGGAAATCATCACTCTTGGTCCCATTGAATTTGTATATTTGCCTAAGGGAAATGAAAGAGATATAATATTCCTTCTTACACTTTAAATCTGCTACAAATTTGAATTTAAATAAAAGTATTATTTGACAATTCAATTAAAATTTCACTGAGGCTTATTTTACAATTAATAACTTTATAATTTTGGGTCATGTAACATTGTTTCTTAATTAGATTTTTCCAAAAACTGTAGGTTTCGTCTTTCTGAAGAAGAATATGAAAAGAAGGGGGATACACTGCGGTCATTTCTACAACGCAATAAATTAGGCAAATACAATGAAGAAGAGATGAACAAATTAAAAGAGCAACAGCAGAAGGAACTTGAAGAGGAAGCTAAGTTTGTATTTAATTTAATTATTGTTTTTATAACTTGCCTTACATTATTTCATTCTCATCTTGGATAATTGTTGACATCTTTTAAACTTTAAAAGAAGGAAAAGCAAAATTCTCAAAAGTCACTCACAAAGTTCTACAAGGAGTATATTAGTTAATACTGCTGAAAGTTATGCATTTTGGGCCCATGTTGGTCTGCAACTTATGAGCCCCATTGTTATGTGTACTAGCCTAGCATGTCATATCAGGTGACTAATGGGATATTGGTTTGTTATGTAAATGATGGACTAACTATGATTTCTATAAGAAAATACTCCCATAATTATTAAATAAATGACAGCTGCTTAATAAAAAATTTACATTATAAAATATTCATGAAATGCATAAGAAGTAAATACATGCTATCACATTGCGACACGGGGCATCCTCTTTGCAAAATCGCCTTATTTGCTTGTACTGAAACATTACCAAGAATGAGAGAACAATGGCACAGTGTAAAATTTGTAGAAATAACCTGAGCTAGTTTGTTTGTACAGTGCGAGGTGCGCCCGCCGCAGTAGTTCTCCTGGCAGCTATTAGAGTAGGATGTAAGTGTGTGAGTGTGTGTACGTGTACGTGTGTGCAGGCTGGCCGCGAGCGTGGTGGTGGGGGCGCGGTGCGAGGTGCGCGCGCCGCAGTAGTTCTCCAGGCAGCTATAGAGTAGGTTGTACGTGTGTGGGTGTGTGTACGTGTACGTGTGTGCAGGCTGGCCGCGAGCGTGGTGGTGGGGGCGCGGTGCGAGGTGCGCGCGCCGCAGTAGTTCTCCTGGCAGCTATAGAGTAGGATGTACGTGTGTGGGTGTGTGTACGTGTACGTGTGTGCAGGCTGGCCGCGAGCGTGGTGGTGGGGGCGCGGTGCGAGGTGCGCGCGCCGCAGTAGTTCTCCAGGCAGCTATAGAGTAGGATGCACGTGTGTGGGTGTGTGTACGTGTACGTGTGTGCAGGCTGGCCGCGAGCGTGGTGGTGGGGGCGCTGTGCGAGGTGCGCGCGCCGCAGTAGTTCTCCAGGCAGCTATAGAGTAGGATGTACGTGTGTGGGTGTGTGTACGTGTACGTGTGTGCAGGCTGGCCGCGAGCGTGGTGGTGGGGGCGCGGTGCGAGGTGCGCGCGCCGCAGTAGTTCTCCAGGCAGCTATAGAGTAGGATGTACGTGTGTGGGTGTGTGTACGTGTACGTGTGTGCAGGCTGGCCGCGAGCGTGGTGGTGGGGGCGCGGTGCGAGGTGCGCGCGCCGCAGTAGTTCTCCAGGCAGCTATAGAGTAGGATGTACGTGTGTGGGTGTGTGTACGTGTACGTGTGTGCAGGCTGGCCGCGAGCGTGGTGGTGTGGGCGCAGTGCGAGGTGCGCGCGCCGCAGTAGTTCTCCAGGCAGCTATAGAGTAGGATGTACGTGTGTGGGTGTGTGTACGTGTACGTGTGTGCAGGCTGGCCGCGAGCGTGGTGGTGTGGGCGCAGTGCGAGGTGCGCGCGCCGCAGTAGTTCTCCAGGCAGCTATAGAGTAGGATGTACGTGTGTGGGTGTGTGTACGTGTACGTGTGTGCAGGCTGGCCGCGAGCGTGGTGGTGGGGGCGCGGTGCGAGGTGCGCGCGCCGCAGTAGTTCTCCAGGCAGCTATAGAGTAGGATGTACGTGTGTGGGTGTGTGTACGTGTACGTGTGTGCAGGCTGGCCGCGAGCGTGGTGGTGTGGGCGCAGTGCGAGGTGCGCGCGCCGCAGTAGTTCTCCAGGCAGCTATAGAGTAGGATGTACGTGTGTGGGTGTGTGTACGTGTACGTGTGTGCAGGCTGGCCGCGAGCGTGGTGGTGGGGGCGCGGTGCGAGGTGCGCGCGCCGCAGTAGTTCTCCAGGCAGCTATAGAGTAGGATGTACGTGTGTGGGTGTGTGTACGTGTACGTGTGTGCAGGCTGGCCGCGAGCGTGGTGGTGGGGGCGCGGTGCGAGGTGCGCGCGCCGCAGTAGTTCTCCAGGCAGCTATAGAGTAGGATGTACGTGTGTGGGTGTGTGTACGTGTACGTGTGTGCAGGCTGGCCGCGAGCGTGGTGGTGGGGGCGCGGTGCGAGGTGCGCGCGCCGCAGTAGTTCTCCAGGCAGCTATAGAGTAGGATGTACGTGTGTGGGTGTGTGTACGTGTACGTGTGTGCAGGCTGGCCGCGAGCGTGGTGGTGGGGGCGCGGTGCGAGGTGCGCGCGCCGCAGCAGCCGCGCCGCCGCGCCACGGTGCGCTACAACGGCCCGCTGGACGGCGCGCGGGGCGTTTGGATCGGCGTGCAGTACGACGAGCCGCTCGGCAAGAACGATGGACAGTGAGTTGCCACTCCGGTTCCTTTCTATTTGTAACCCCAATGCCATACAAATATTCTCTTCTCCTCGTAAGCTTGGCCAAGAGCATGCGGCATAAGGCGGCATAAGGCGGCCTTACATCAGTTAATATAGGCCTCTTCCTCTTTTGCGCCAGCTGGCAAAGTCGAGGGATACTCATCCCAATTTACCTGTCCGGTAGTTGTGGTATGGTATACGAGTATGCGACCCCGGCTTCCCTAGCTATTACTGTCCTAACCCTTGCCCTCCTGGACGGTAATATCCTACATTTCCTATTTCCTACCCTAACTTACATTACTCTTTCTTTTCGGATACGTGGTGTGCCACGTATCCTTCCCCTTTTCCTAATCCTACCCTCCGCCAATCCAACGACGGCCGCGCGGATGGATGCATGGCTAGGGGCGAGTCTAGTCGTTAGCGTGCCACACTGCCCTGGGACCGGGCGACCCCAGAATTAGGCTAGCCTTACCCTAGCATGCGGGGCTCTGCTGGGGGGGACAAACCTTTCCTTTGCTATTCGTGGGAACGCAATGGATAATCATAAAAATAATTTAATTAACCAAAATGGTGGCGATGTGGTTAGCCACCCATCACGTCTCGTTTCTCGCGGGGGCGAAAAGCGGCCCACGGAGAGCTGCTTCGCTACGTTGAATGTAAGAGGAGGAATGGATGGTAAGGTAGATGAAGTATGTCAGATGATGTCATTGTTATTGTTGCATTGATATTCTGTGCGTGAACGAAACCAAGAGGAAAGGATGTGACACCACGGTTCATGGCCCCTACACGGCATACTGGTCGGGAGTCCCCCAAACCAGCCGAGGCTGTCAAGGTGTTGGTGTGATTCTTTCATCTCGAATGGTTGAATGTGTGATGGAGCATGAATGTGTAAGCCCAAGACTCCTCTGGATTAGGTTAAAAGTCGGACTCACTCGCTTGTTTATCCTTAGGGTCTATGCACCGACGGATATGCGTGGAGGTGGGTCATTAAAATCACAACAAGAGAGAGAGGAATTTTGGGATAGCATGCAAGAGGTCTTGAATAAATGCGGAGAAAATGAACGGATCGTGATGTTAGGGGACTTTGATGGATGGGTTGGAGTAAAGCGTGATGGGTATGAAGGAGTTCTGGGTACGTTTGGGGTCGAGAGAGTGAATGACAATGGGAGAAGCCTGCTTGAAGTATGCTTGGAATGGAATCTGTGCGTGGCCAACACAATGTTTAACCACAAAAAGATCCATTTGTATACAAGAGATGAGGGTGAGTCTAGAAGTATGATTGATTTTGTAATTGTGGATGAAAGACTGAGGAAGAAAGTGCTAGACACTCGGGCATACCGCGGTGTAGGCCTCGACACAGACCACTTCCTGGTCATAGCCCGAATGCGTGGCCTCTTTAAACGGTGGCGACACCGAGGGGCCGAGCCTACGAGTGTTTTGGACAGAGTAAAAGTGGAAAATCTACAAGAAAAAGAAAAGAAAGACGAGTATGTAGAGAAACTGAAAGAAAGTTTTAAAGGGATAGAAGAGAGATAGGAGTGATTGAAGATTTGTGGGAGACATTTAAGAAAGGGGTCGTAATGTTGCTATTGAGGTATGCGGGGTAGCTAAAAGAAGGAAGGGAAGAAAAAATGATAAAATGTGGATGGCTAAAGGTGTACAAAGGGTTGTGCAAGAAAAGAAAAAAGCGTGGTTGGATTGGTTAGCAACAAAAGCTAACCAAAAAGTTCAAAAGGCAACGGATGACGAGATAAAGGAAGCAAGAACGAAGTATAAAAGATTGAAAACAGCAGCGAAAGAAATTGTGTCTAGAAAGAAAGAAGAACGAAAAGATGATTTCGATAGGAGGCTCACTGAAGATTTCCAGTCAAACATTAAGTTTTTCTGGAAAACCATCAAAACAGCCAGAGGAAAACCTTCTACCTCGGAGCTGAATACAATCAGGAGTCAAGATGGGAGCATTATAAAAGGTGAAGAATGTGTGTTAAAGAGATGGAAAGATTATTTTGAAAGTTTGTTTGAAAGAGGGGAAGTGCAGGTACAGCATCTGCCGCCTTCCACGGAAACTAATATAAATGTTGATGAAAATGAGATAAGCATGGATGAAATAGTGAAAGCGTTGAAAAGTATGAGATTAGGTAAGGCTGCAGGGTATGACAGGATTACCGTCGAGATGCTGAGGGCTGGACAGGGCCTGGTGGCTAGTCAGTTGTACCGCCTTTTCAATCTGTGCTGGCGAAATGGGCAAGTACCGGGAGACTGGTGCAAAGCGGTAATCGTGCCATTGTATAAGGGAAAAGGGTCACGGCAGGACTGCATAAATTACCGTGGTATAAGCTTTCTCAGCGTCGTCGGTAAATTGTATGCGAAAGTGCTGATTGAAAGGGTTGTGAATGAAACAGAAAGTATGGGATGCACAAGCGGGATTAAGAAAGGGAATGGGATGTACGGATCAGGTCTTTTCCTTGCGGTGCATAGCCGAAAAGTGTTTGGCTAAAAGTAAGAAAGTCTACTGCGCATTCGTAGATCTAGAAAAGGCATATGATAGAGTGGTGAGGAATGAATTGTGGTCAGCACTGTCCGTGAACGGTGTGAGCAGTATCGTCATACGAGCATTGCAATCTCTTTATAGGGATTCTAGTGCTTGTGTAAGGATAAACGGGGCATACACTGAATGGTTTAATATCGAAAAAGGTGTTAGACAGGGATGTGTAGCGTCACCGTGGCTGTTTAATCTGTTCATGGACAATTGTTTGACAGATTTAAAAGAGAATGAAAGTGGGTTGAGAATAAATGAGTTACTCGTCAAATGTTTTCTCTATGCTGATGACCAAGTATTACTTGCGTCTTCGGCCGAGGAGTTGCAGGAAATGGTAACTGCTATGAGTGGATCTTTTGTTAGAAAGGGAATGAAGATGAATGTAAGGAAGACGAAAGTGATGGTGTTTGAAAAAGATGAGGCAGTGACAGACTGCAATATCGTGATTGAAGATGAACAAATTGAACAGGTGAAAGAGTTTGTGTATCTGGGTTCAAAGTTTAGAGAGAGATGGAAAGTGTGAGAGTGATATCGAAAGAAGAGTGAATGCAGGAAACATGGTGAATGGAGCTTTGCACTCCTTTATGAGCAGTCGGAAGGTGTCTAACAAGGCTCGTTTGGCTGTGCATGAGGGGGTGTTGGTTCCGACACTCATGTACGGAAGCGAAAGTTGGGTATGGCAGAAGAAACATGAAAGCAGAATAAATGCAGTTGAGATGAGAGCATTACGAAGTATGATAGGCGTTAAACTGAGTGACAGGATAAGAAATAGTGAGATAAGGAAACGTTGTGGTCTGAAAGAAGATGTAGTGACAAAAATTGAGAAAGGTATACTGAGATGGTTTGGCCATGTCGAGAGGATGAATGAAGAACGATTGACGAAAAAAGTGTATAAGGCGAGTGTGAATGAAAGTGTTGGAAGGGGTAGACCTAGGCGGACATTTCTAGACCAAATCAGGGACGTCTTGAAAAAAGGCCAGGTCAAGAGTACCCTAAACCGTAGAGCATGTATGAAGGGAATAATGAAAGTGGACGAAGCGAAACAAGTATGTAAGGATCGTAGCAAGTGGAAAGAAGTGGTCTCTGCCTACCCCTACGGGAAAGAGGCGTGATTATATGTATGTATGTATGGCATAGAATCATTTAACACGCTGGGTACGAGAGCCATACTGATACACTTATATTAATAACACTGCTACAGAACATAAATCTCCGCTAGTTTTCTGTCCAGATATATACGTTGTAGGATTATGCTGGAGTTATAATATGGTTGTAGCACGAATGGGTAGGCTAGACTGGGTAAGGACCACGTTCTCACAGAATACCAGCGTAAAACAGCAGCTCAATGTTGCTGTAAGAGCCGGAGACCATTTTTACTGGAAACGAGGCATTCAATCTTAGTCCTCAGATGTGCCAACGCTTTCATATTTTAATTATGACGAGGTTAAATGTAGATGTACGAGGGGAGGTCTAAAAGTTCGCGAAATTAAAGGGAAAGGGCGTGAAATTGAACATAAAGTTATTTTTCCTTTTCGATATATTCCGCATTAACCTTAATACACTTCTCAGACTTTACTTTACAAAGAAAATATATTGTCAAGGTCAAGTCTTCAAGGGCACCGGCGGATCGGAGGAGAGTTGCTATAGCGTCTTTTGCCTATACAAAACTGTGTCATTTTTGCGCGGGGAAATCTGCGCTTACAATATCAATCGTCTGTTACTACGAAACAAATAACAATTAAAACAATAAACTAACAAATTCAGATACAGACTCGAATCAGTCGCTCGACCGATCTGCATATTGTATGAGGACGAGCGGTCTATGTTAAACAAATCTCATCAAATCATCAAAAGTCTGTGGTAAACAAATCCGAAACGACACAACCGTTATTATTGTAACTTTTAAGTTTAAAAATAAGTAAATAACAATCGCGCGATTAAAAATTATATGTAAAAGGTAACGCCATCTTTTTGTAAATTTGACGTGGCAGAACTTTTTGCAGCTAAAAGAAAACTGAACAATTCGGCATTTTTGCAAGACTTCGGTTCAGCCGCGCAAGTCGATTTAGACCTCGTGAACTTATACTTTGGCAGAGGAGAACGCCTGCGTATGGCTACTCCCCTCCGATCCGCCGGCAACCTGAGTTGCTCTATTGTCAAGGATAAGGACCTCAAAATAGGTAGAAATTGCTGATTTCACTTCTTCATCATCTGTGAATATCTTTCCTCAAGCTTTTTTTTCCTATTTGGGAAGAAATAATAATCCGAACGGACCAATCTGGATTATAAAAGCCTTCGCAACGTGACTTTTGTGAAGGGGGTCGTCAATACGGTTCATAATTTCGTCCCTGTTCTCACTACACAGGTTGCTGTTTCTGAAACGGTGTAAGCATTCTTGGCACCTATCTTAGACTCACTTTAGACATGCCAAGATGGTCATGGAAATGCCAAGATGGTCCAGTAATTTCTACAATCTGTTTTTGCTTCGGACGAACATCTTCAAGAATATGTTTATAAACTTTTTCGACAATTTCTGAAGAAGTTGTCTTAATCGGTCGGCCAGAGCGCTGATCGTCTTCAATTGAGTCTCCTTCCTTGCTTGAAAAGGCTATGCCACTTATAAATCATCGTTTTTTCCATGGTAAGAATCGCCGTAAACAGATGACATCTCTTCAATAATTATATGTGACGTTTTTCCTTGATTATTACTGAGGAACTTAATCACGGTACAAAATTAAATTTTCTCATAGTTAGTGTTCAATTGACTTGTCTATCTATTTATGATATCTCAAAGGTTAATGAACAGATCTGGCAGCAACTTGGTATTTATAGTTGTATCATGAATGGTCCTAAAAATATGTAAAATCTGTTTACAAATGCGTGTTTGGTTTAAGGGTTTACACAAACTAAGTCCATTCTTCTCCTGTCTATGGGTTTTAAGTTAAAGGGAAGTTCGGTATGCTGTTTTAACATGATGTTCAGGTTATTTAAATTAAACGTTTGGTTAAACATACCTTTAGTCATTTATTTATATTTTACATAGTTCCCTCTTAAAATTAAAAAAAATATATATTTAAATGTAATCGTGATATAATATTATGTAATAATATATTAAATTAGCTCATATTATTATATGCAAAATAAATGACAAATTTTACAAATTGTATCGATATAATTTATATAATTAACAATACAATGTAACAATCTATTATTACATACCTACTGATCATATTACCTACGTAATATAGTTTATGATAAAAACGAACCGCGCATCTTCCGCCACACTAATCTTACCTGCGCATGCGCGAAGACATGAGTAGAGCACATTTTTCTGCCGACTTCCAAAAAGGAGACGTATCAATTCGAGTGTATGTTTTTTTTTTTATGTGTGTTATCTCATATCTTTGTACTGGGTGAACCGATTTGGATGATTCTTTTTTTATATGAAAGCTGATAGTTCTCGTGTGGTCCCATATGAATTTGATCAAGGTCAGACCAATGGTTATTGAGTTATTCTTAAATAACTTATATTGAA
Organism: Parnassius glacialis; assembly: GCA_033319125.1. Lineage (NCBI taxonomy): Eukaryota > Metazoa > Arthropoda > Insecta > Lepidoptera > Papilionidae > Parnassius > Parnassius glacialis. The sequence goes on along the minus strand of JAVANC010000009.1, from coordinate 40,359,882 downwards.
GTCGGCTGTACAAAATTTTTAATTTTATATTATTTTGTTTGAAACAGCTTTTCTAGTACGTAAGTACATATTACTTTAATGGTTAATGCGCACAAAAAATCTATGTAATGATAATAAAATATGTATTTCTATACATTACACAAGTGACCTTAAAAATATCATTTCAGGGTGAATGGCAAACGATACTTCACATGTCCCCCCAAATACGGTGGGTTTGTGAAACCAGCCTATGTGACGGTGGGTGACTTCCCGGAAGAACAGTTTGATTTGGAGGACGAAATTTGATCTCACCGTTTATAATTTGCCTGAGCTTCAACCATGAGCAATTAACATATTATTGAGAGAGCTTTATACACTCTTCCACTAGTTTGCAGATAAATTACAGCGTAAATTGTGATAAATTAATAAATTCATGTAATTTATTTATTATTAATTGTGGTGTATTAATAGCTTATTTACATGCCATTATTTAGTTTAAAAAGGATTTAAGTCAAACAAAAACTTCTATGTATATTAGTAGATGGGCACTACGGTCTACGCTACTTTAATACATTGCGCATTAGTATACGGTCAATTCTCCGTAACTTCTTTAGCCTACTGCGAGCGAGTGAAAATACTAGTTCTTTGTTTTATAAACCGGGAACGTTGTTTTCAATTATCTAACACTGATTATGTTTAATGTGACTAAGAAAACGCTGTCATTATTAATGTGAACACATTATCATCGCGATTTTAAAGTTTATTTCAAATAAATATGTAACTTTATTTTGTACTAGCTGCTTTCCGCGACTCCGTCCACGTGTAATTTATTACGATTATTTATAGGTTTTACTTTTTTTGCGCGGAACCCTTATTCTTTTTCTAAAATAAAGTAACCTAAGTTACTCCTTATAACATCAGCTATCTGCCAGTGAAAGTCCTGTCAAAATTGGTCCAGCTGGTTCGGAGATTAGCCGGAACAAGCAGACGTACAGACAAAATTTTTTAAAAATTGTGTTTTTGTTTTAAGTTATAATTTCATATGCATTTAGTAAAAAGCTGTTCAATTTTATTTATTTGTATAGATTTGCCTATAAACGTAACTGTCGTAAATTAAAATACAATTCTGCGTACATATTTAGCGTATCAGCTACTCGCCCAGCCGGTGCGCCCGTGTGATACACAATTGTGTGTGAAAAAAGAAAAAACGAAGTGTCAGTCAATTAGTACACATAGGTCTTTGAAGTCAAAGGTGAAAATTGATTTTGTGTGATGTTATTTTTGTACTCATGATATTGAGGACTTTGTACACAATTTCATTTTACATTTTTATTCCAAATGTAGACTATTCTATAGTCAAGAGATTATAGGATGACACATTCATTAAATTATATTGAATGGAATGGTTATTGAATATTAGAGGTAGACAAAAAGAAAAGACTGTATTACATTACTTTTGTGTATATATTTTTTTATTAATATTGCTAAAATATTTTAATGTTGCTTGTACATTTATTGTTTACATTTTTAATATGTAATTAAATGCCCCTTAACATTTCATAATATCGAAACATTTGTAGTTTTTGTTTTACCAATTATTGTGTTTATTAATATTTTAATTTATGTTCACTATGGAAAGCATTTTATAATTAATAAAGATTAATATGCGCATTATAAAAAGGATGCACTTGTATTATTTATTTTTAAGCTCCACCCCTGAGGACTAAGATGGAATAGGGTAAAACACCCAGTAGTCAGCCTTTTAGTGAGGACAAAAATGTGATTCAACTGTATTTTCAGAAAGGTTGTTTATTAAATTTACAAAAGAAATCAACAAAACATTATATTTATAATAGTATTATACAAAAATTCAACATTAAACAAATTATGGCACTTTTCACCAGTAGTCATCATTTATTAGTTCTCATTTCTCCACAACTCAGCTATGTCTTACCCTGTAGTCAGCCTCTCACTTACTCTTGCATATTTGGCATAGAAATTCTTTATTACGCATTTTTTCAAATATCATTATCATCATCCCCATCATCATTACAGCCCTTCACAAGTCCACTGCTGAACATAGAACTCCCCCAAGGAATGTCACAAAGCACGGTCCCGAGCGACCTGCATCCATTGACTTCCCGTATGTCTTACCAGGTCGTCACTCCATCTAGTGGAGGGACGCCCTACACTTCGCCTGCCGGTACGAGGCTGCCACTCGAGAACCTTTTTTCCCTATCGATTGTCGGTTCTTCGAGCTATATGGTCGGCCCATTGCCACTTCAGCTTACTAATTCTTTGGGCTTTGACGGTTACCCTGGTTCTACTGCGGATATCCTCGTTTTTAGTCTATCACACAGAAAAACGCCAAGCATAGCCCTCTCCATAGCTTGCTGAGCGACTTTGAGCTTCCTCATACGACCATCAGTGAAGGACGACGCCTCAAACCCATAAGTCATCACTGGCAACACGCACTGTTTGTACAATCTTATTTTGAGGTTTTGAGGTATGCCTGCCAAGAAGATGTGTCGTAATCTCCCGAACGCTGCCCAGCAGAGTTGAATCCGCCGATTGACCTCTCGGTCGAAGTTGGACTTCGATTTGCCGACGATATACTTCTTATGGCAGAATCGTTGGAGGACCTAAGCACTATGCAATTACCTCAATAGTGTCTCCCAACGGATAGGTCTTAAGTTGAACATGGACGAAACAAAAATCACGTTTAACGTCCATGTCACACCTATGCCGGTAGTTGTTGGGAGAACTAAGCTCGAAAATGTTTACTTGGGACAAATAGTCCGACTAGGTAAGTCCAATTTTCATATACAACGTATCCCAAAATTCAACGATAAGCCAACACCGGAGGATAGACCTGCCCCGGACTAATAGGGGAAAAAAAGAAAAAAAAATATATCCCAATTATATTTTAAGTTATACAAAAAAAATGAAATTCTTCAGAAATTGAGACCGTTTATGATATTTTTCACTACCATGACCACAATTTTTTAAATATTTTTTCTTTTTTTTTGTAGGCAACCTGAATAGTACTGCTATCTACCACAATTCTTAAAAACTCCAGAATAACTCTTGTTTTAACACGAAAATTAATGAAACTTATTTTATTCCCTAAATTTTTTTAAAGACTTTTACTTTTAACCAAATTTAACTTATCGTGGTGTAAAAAAAAAGTATGAACACTAGTATGGCAAGTTTTTTTAAAAATTGACGCAACTAACCAACATTCCAAAATGGTATAATACTCTAGGAAAACAAGTTATAAAAAATATGGGCCTATTATTTCTTAACAGGGGCCAAATGACGGTCGGGTGTAATAAAAGTATTAGTTTTTGAAAAATGTTTAATATTTCAAAACAAATGGAACAAACAGTTTCACGTGTAATTTATTAAGTTAATAACATTATAGCAAATGTTCGAACTGTTTGCTGAAAAATGATCGTTTTATTTGTCTTGCATATCTTCTGCTATTAATGTAATCAGCAGCCTGAGTGATATTTCGACGAAGCTCGTCCAATGTCACAATGGGTTTTGAGTAGACCCTGTTCTTAAGACAACCCCAATAGAAGAAGTCCAGGGGGTTCAAATCGGGTGAACGGGGTGGCCATAAGATAGAACCAAGTCGCCCGATCCAACGCCCTGGATACTCTTGTTTTAAATATTCTCGCACAGGACGGGCATAATGTGCTGGGCAACCATCATTTTGGAACCACGTGTTTTGAAGATCACTTAAGGGCACGTCGTTTAACAATTCTTGCAAGTCATTTTGTAAAAAGTTTAAATAACTATTGCCATCTAAGTTTCCTTGTAACTCAAAGGGCCCAATTACTTTTCCATTTAATATGCCGGTCCATAGGTTAACCTTGAATTGATATTGGGATTTGTCTTGTCTCATCAAGTGTGGATTTTCATTACTCCAACTATGTAGGTTTTGAAGATTTAAATACCCATCTTTCTTGCACGTTGTTTCATCCGACCATAGAATTTTGTCTAGGAAGTGGGGATCTTCACTGTGCCTTTGCAGCATTACACGGCAAAATGTGATCCGTAGCGGATAGTCCCGCGGTAATAACGTCTGCACACGCCTGTAGTGATATGGGTGAAGCTTGTGACGTTTTAATATTCGATGTGCAAAACTTTTCGGGATTCCTGTAGCTTCTTCTATGGCACGTACCGAAGTAGTCGAGTCATTTTCTATCTCATTGAGAACTTCTTCATCACGATCCAATCTAGGTCTTCCAGCGCTTCTCCTATTGGGTGGCATACGACCCTCCGAAAACGCTTGATGCACATTAATAAACACTCGATAATCAGGATATTTTTGAGCATTTGGGTATCATTTGCTGATCGTATGTTTTACGCACGCGCACACTTATTCGGTGAATTTAAAAACGTACGTTACAAAGAGCGATGTTTGTTTATTAGTTTATTACATCCGTAGCATCTGAACTAATTACTTCTACAATCAATCTTTTAGTGCCCAGTAATCGCAGTACTGAAACAGCTGAACATATAAAACAACGAGTATTTTTTAAAACTCTTACTGAAAAATATTGGTAAACATAATTGTCTTAATTTAAATTAAACAATAATTAAAGTTAAAGTTACAGCCTATATACGTCCCAATGCTGGGCACAGGCCTCTCCTCATTCCTCAGTTTTAGGGCAAGGAAACGTCCGCCGCGCTGCCCCAATGCATGTTGACGAACTTCACGTTTTCGAAATTTTTATTTTATTTCTCAGACATGCAGGTTTCCTTACGATGTTTTCCTTTCACCGCCCTGCACGTGGTAAATCAGCAATTAAAATTGCAATTAACAATTTCATTGATGCTGACGGGAATCGAACTTAGGTTGCTCATGTACTGTTAAATTCACAGCGAGCGCTAACCATCTGAGCTACCACGTCTCATTTATAATTACTAAGAACTATAACCTAACATTTTCATATATTTATAATTTAATTTGTTTAATAAATATACTAAATTATAAACTATGTAAATCATTTTTAAGCAATAAACATCGATATATCGCTTATGTTTTCGATATATAAAACTCCGATATTGATATATTTATAATTAACAATATATTGAAAATCCGATATTTTAAAAATATTAACAGTCCTAGTTTGAACTGATCAGTTGGACTGATCAGTTAAACTGACCGTGTGTCGAACTTGTTTTGGATTAAATCCGTTTGAAATGATCAGTTGAACTGATGTCAGTTTAACTGACCGTGTGTGGGGACCATAAGGACCAGAGGGGAAGCTTCTTACCAACGTCGAAAATATATACCTATTCTGATATTTATTTCGGTTGTCATATGATGCATGTGAAAACGTTTAAGGAAAAAATCAAAATATTGTATAGCATAAGACAACATGTGTATTAATTATAACTTAATGTAATAAAATTAATGTAACAATATATCTATTAATTTTTCGAAATCAAGAGCTGTTTCGTATCGATTAATTTTTAATTCCCGACGTTTCGGGCGCTTTTCAGCACCCGCACATTCACGGGGGGGGGGGGGGGGAGGGGGGCTAAGGTGTTTGACGTCCTGATGTCATAGTTAGCCCGGCTACCTTCTGTTTTTGAATATTAAGTTTTGGTTTGATCTACGCAGAATGAGCTTACAGTATCTTGAAGGCTTGCAGTGGTATATTCTTTCACGCGGGTTTTAATAGATCTTTTTGTTTGTCCTATGTAAGAGAGACCACATTTACAATCCAGCTTGTACACTCCTGCATCTTGTAAAGGGATATGACACTTGACGGATGGTAAAAATTTACTTTTTTTATAGGATAAGGGTGACAAACGAGCAACAGTCCACCTGATGGTAAGTGGTTGCTGCGGCCCATAGACATCTACATCTATCCTCGTTTGCGAATCAAAATGCAGATGCGTTGTCACCCGTGAGGACTAAGATGGAATGCCTCATTTCCAGTAAAAAGGGCCTCCGGCCACCTGCACTCACCAAGCGAAACGCAGAGGTAAACCTCTTCTTCACGCTGGTATTCTGTGAGGTCGTGGTACCACCCCGGTTCGAGCCGGCCCATCCGTGCGACAGCAAAAGCTGCCGCGTGGCTCTATCACTGTTATCCTATGTAAGAGAGACCACATTCACACACACATTCACATCCACATTTACGCCCGTTTGCAAAAAAAACTTCATAAATTAATTGATGTAGAAAATTTCAAAATATTGTTGGTCTATTTATTTAAATGCGTACGAAGCCCTTGCATGGATACTCTGACTGAGCCGGCGCAAACCGGTTTGTACCCCGACGGAGCGTCGGTGAACCTGTCGGTGACAGCACATGCACACATCGCTGCGCTATGTATGGGTGTGTATTCGTAGCGAGCCGTTTATATGTAGCTTCCCTTCTGGTCGGTTTCTTTACTCATGTGGTGAGACTATGTACGTCAACAGCGGTGTCTTTTGGCGGCGTACATAAACAAGCGGCACGAGGGACGCGGCGTTCTTTAAAGGGGACGGTGCAAGAGTACGCGCGCCTGTGTCGTAGAGTAGGACATCTATTATCAACCATTAGCTTTTTTCAAAGGGAGTAATGATCGATAAACAAAAAAATGTTTCGCTTTAAATACTTACTATATATATATATATATATATATATATATATATATATATATATATACTAGAGCATGGTGTTTTTAGAATTATCGTGCTGTTATGATAATTCTAAAAACACTACGACCTAAGTATTTAAAGCTAAACTTTAAAGCTTTTTTGTCTAAGTGTGTTCTTGTAGATTTAGAAATAATAAATTATTTTGACATTATAAAAAACCCATAAAAACAACCAATTAGAAAAGTCATACCCGTTTCCTAGGAAGTCACATAATGGTAGTTTCGTAAGTTCAAATGTATAAAAATAAACTTTTTTTTTAACAATCAATAACTTTTCAATTGTTATCAAATCAAAATTACTTGTATCAAATGTCTTGTAGGTAAGTAAGTGTAAAAAAAAAAAAGTATCGATAAACAATAATTGCACCTTGTGCTTTATATATATTTATTATTTTCGACATTTTGGAATTTGGAAGTTTCGCTTTCAGTTCACCGCGAAGCTTCCAGAATATGGGTGCGTTTCGCTGCTCACGCGCATTGCTTGCTTCATGTGATTAATTTTTCGTAAGACAAATACAATTAGTCAAACAATTTTTTTTACGTTGAAATGGACTCTTATTAGTTAATTGACTTTGTTTGTGTAAATAGTGTTTTTAAGTACGTTTATTTTTATTTTTCACTGTGATATTGACACTACTTGACTTTTGTGTGTACGTGTTGGCGGCAGAAAATGTCAAGACAACAGCATTTTTACAGTGCGGCAGAGTATACAGGCATGGTTTTATTGTATGGCGAATGCCACCAAGCGTTAACTCTGCGTACTTATCTTGCGAGATACGACGCAACTCGGGTCTGCCCTACTAGCAATCGGGCAATCCTAGGTGCTGTCTAAAGAATCACGGAAAATCAGCGCATAGTGCCCAACACTCATGAGGGAGTTGCTGCGAGTCACTTTCCACCCTCGTTCGAACAACGAGTCTTAGACGATTTCGATCGGAAACCAACCTGCAACCTTAGACAAGCTGGGCGTGTGTTTAGAGTGAGGCATAGAACAATACAACGAGTGCCGAAAAGGAACAAACTACGTCCTTATAAATATGTTAAGGCGCCGCTGCACCGTGATAAGCCGATTAGAGAGTCTTACTACCACTGGGTACTGGAAAAAATGTCTCAAGACCAACGTTTCCTATCAAATGTGTTTTGGACAGATGAAAGCACGTTTACTCGAAACGGTATATGGGACCGACAAACCATGCATCACTGGAGCCATACAAATCCCCATTTATTTAGGGAATCAGCTCATCAATACCGATTTTCCATTAATGTTTGGGCAGGCATTCACGGAGATCAAATAATTGGCCCTGTTTTAGTTGACGAAAACCTGAATACACAGAAGTCTCAGTTCTTAACGGCCCAATAACAAAATATTTAGAAGGATTGTCTGTGGCAGCTTACGAGCGGGTATGGTTCCAGTTAGATGGAGCTCCTCCACACTCCGTACTCCTCGCGAGAGAGCGGCTTAACATCATGTTCGGCAAACAATGGATAGGGCGCTATGACCCTCGCAGTTGGACAGCTCGGTCGTCCGACCTCACTCCTCTAGACTTATTTTTTTGGGGCTTTATTAAAAATGAAGTCTACTCAAGGACCTCCGAAACAGAAGATGACCTGCGCTATCTTAAAATTATTATTTAAGTACTAGAAAATTTTAAAATTTAGGGTTCCATTAAATTTAGCAGCTAATATGCAATAATATTTAATACGTTCAGTTCCACTATCGCAAAATAAAAATGTGGCGGTAAAAATACCTAAACAGTTTAGTGAGTATGTTTTTATTTCGTCGCACGTTATCAAACGAATCAAAGGCCGTGCCCACAATAACGCTGTCGGCCGCCAACCGCCATGCCACCCGCGTGCGACGTTGCCACTTTGGGTACGTAGTCTAAACAGAGTGTTTACTTTTACTGAATTTATTTTAATAATTTGTTTGAAAATTTCACTTTTTTAATTTACGGGTTTTAATTAAATATTTAATTTTCCTACACTTCTATGGACTAGTATTACTTGTGGTTTCATTTATTGTATATATGTGGATTCCTTCCTGTATAACTTCAAATATATAAAAATGATATACCGTTATTGCTGTTTTAGAAAATACGAATAAATTATGAGGATTCCACTTTTATTAGAAACTAGCTTCTGCCCGCAACTTCGTACGCGAATCCTGTTGCTTATGCCAGCGACAACGGGGTCGTCAAAATCGAAGATCTGAAACGTCTGATGTTGAATTCTAAGAGCCCGGGGACGGGAAAACAACTCGATTTGCGAGATGATTCGAGACGTTCTAGATCTTTAATTTTTGTAAGTCAACAGGAAATGCCCATCAGACTAAATAACTTTTGCTAAGACGTCATTTCTATATATGTTATAGTGTCGCTGGGCTTTGGATGGAGTGTAACTCCTTGTGTGTTATTAAGTTAATATATTGGTAATATTGTTTAGATCACGTTCACATGAGGCTTAAGTACTTATAGAACAAAAATACTTTAGCGCAAAGCTTCCGGGTAAATTATGTTGAAAGTTGACCCGTCCGGCACGTGAACATAAAAATTTCTAGAACTGCTAACTCGGGAAAAAGCGACGTACAACTGACCGTGCGAGAAACAACTGACACCGAGATCTACTCCAGCAACACGAAAAGTCTGCCCTTGAGCCTTTTTAATTGTCATTGCATAACACAATAATACTGGGAATTGCGTTCTTTTAAATTGGAATGGAAAATTATTTGGTATTATGGGAATTCTGGGAATAAAGACGGTTTCTCCTGCACCGCAACCTGTTAAAATTTGAGCCTCGATTATATTTTGTTGCAACTGGGTTACTTTTAGCCGAGTTCCATTGCAAAGTTGTGGTGTTCTTAAATTTCGGAGCAGAATAATCGGAATGCCAATTTTTAAACAAATTTCATGAGAAGGAAGTCCGGGCATATTTAAAGAATTTAAAAATTCTATCGGGTAATTAGTGGCTTCTTGTTCATCGACCATTCTATTTATTGAACTATAAACTTTGCTTTCCCCCTATATATTCGACAGTATTTTGTTATTAATCTCAGATGCCTAGTTTTGTAGTATATTGCGAGGAGTTAAAATGGATCTTTAGCATAACCAAAAATTGTCCCTATTTAATATAATTGTTACGTCACCGTAAACCGACGATATAAGATGTGGTTGGGATTGCACTATACAACATAACTAAGGCGTCAGAATAAGTTTTCCTTGGTGTAGTTGTGGATAGGTACCTTCCCCAATCTTTAATAATTTATAGAAAATTGACGATCATCCGGGTTATCTCCAGTTCTCACTCGCATGTATATAGTCAAATATACCGATTGTATATCACGCCACAAATAAGAGCTTTTTAGGCAAGCCCTAACCTCATCAGCTCGGGTTCCCCGTGGTATTACCGGTAAGGTTTGTCGGAAATCACCACAAAATAAAACCATGATACCGCCCATTGATCGATCATTTTGTCTTCCCTCCCTTAAAGTTCTGTCTACCGCTTCTACTCTTTTTCGGTGGGCCGTCGTACATTCATCCCATATGATTAAATTAGACTCACGTAATACCTTAGCTTTGTCGCTATTTCTTGAAATACTATAGGTTGGACTTTCGTGAGCAGTTTTACCTCCTGGTAGCAATGTTGCAGCTATACCTGATGAAGCCACGGCAAGAGCAATTTTACGCTGATTTCGAACATAATCTAATATTAATTTAGTCAAAAAGGTTTTCCCAGTTCCTCCAGGCGCATCTAAAAACCATATTGTTCCCAAATTATTCTGCACACTCTCGCACACGCGATAATAGACTGAACGTTGTTCTGCAGTCATCATTGGGACACCGTTTTCTAATGTTGCCAGCAGTTCCATTGAGTTGTAACCAATCTCTGCAGAATATTCCTTATTGGTAACCTCTCCGACTGAGGTTGGTGTTGGCAAACCATATTCACAGAGTGATTTACCGCCTACTGCTGTTAAGTCTTCCTGAAGAGCTAGTAAGCACAGATTTATGGCAAGATCACGGAAATAATCATTAGTTGCGCCTTCATCATTGTGAGATATATTCCGAAGAGTCTTCTGCAAGTTTTTTTTTATATTTTTCCCATAATTGTACAGCATCTGACAAATTACAAAATGTGAGTAACGTTACAAATAAATGGCGTAACCGTCGTGGATTATCACTAACACAGGATTCTGCTGAAGCGTCATCCCAATGCTGATCATTTTCAAGCAAACGACGCGCTTGGCAAGCTGCATGATAAGTTGGATAAACAACGTCGTCTACTTTTCTCAAATCTATAAATGACTTTGGTCTTCGCACTGTATGTAATAATAATCGCAAATAGAAACACTCAGCGCTGTTAGGATGAACGGTATACACTCTACCAAGAACATGTTCTTTGAAAATACCTGACTCGCCATCTACAGGCCTGCCACGGCGTCTACGATTATAGACACCTCGTTGCTTATCGTAGGTATAATACGATGGAACTTCCTGATACAAAAGAGATTTTGCAAAATCATCAGTTTGGCAAAGTCGAAAGAATGCTAATAAAGTTGTTTGTCTAGGGTTCTCCAATCGTTCTGTAACATTTTCGGCGTTGAAATATATACGTTGACCGCCTTCAAGATGAACATCCAGATGAGTCACAGGTGGATACCTTTCGTGAATGTTGAAACTTAAGATCCGCCACACAGGTTCTGAAGAGCTGATATATCTGCCTGATTGAAATCTAATAACTTCATCATGTTCATTTCTCAACGCAAATGTAGCTTGGTCACTGCCCTTGTTAATATTGCATACCTTAAGCGAAAGCGCAAGGTGAACATACCTTACTATCGCCTAAAAATTAAGATTCCTACATTTTATCGAATAAAATCGTGTCTAGTAATCATATTATACATATAAATGATATAAAAAGCACATTGTTAGAAAGATAAATGATTGTTGAACTTATTAATAATTTTTTTAAATCGATTAATTGCTATTTTTAAATAAAAAAAGGGTTTTAGTGGCTTATAGTGTGGATTTATCATGTCCCTGTGGCTTGTAAACACGATAACTTTTGAAAATATCAATTGTTTAACTCAATCTATTTTTTAATCTCTTCATCTATCATGTGGGAAGCCACTGAATGTAAATGGCAGTGTAATTTTGTTTTGTTTAGCTATAATTAATTTTTTTCGGCTCCAAAATGGCGAAATTTTCGTTGAATTGGTAGCCTCGTATATAAATTATTTCTGTAAATGGGGAGCTACAGCCACAGAGTAGTTTAGCTTTAGTTCGGCGTCAGTCGCCGTCGTGAGTGGACATTGTTTCGGTTGTTTGCAGCGGCTCAAAAAGATCGCTGTACAAATACACAATATTCGAATAACCAAATTTCTTAAATAGGTACTCTATTATAATAGTAATAAGAGATTTTTTTATTACAATATTTAAAAGCACAGAATAAATAATAGTAGTAGTACGTACTAAAAGTTAGTATAATTTTTTTTTGTCATGGGTGACATTAGCATGGTTTTCGAGGGTGTTGAAACCGATAGGGTTGTCGAAATGTAAATCCAAGATAGCGGCGGCAATAGGTATCAATTTTTTCATCACGGATGTCACTTTCATGGTTTTCGAGGGTACTGAAGCCGATAGTGTTGTCGAAATGTAAATCCAAGGTGGCGGCTGCAATAGGTATATATTTTTTCATCATGGGTGTCATTTTCATGGTTTTCGAGGGTGTTGAAGCTGACAGTGCTGTCGAAATGTAAATCCAAGATGGCGGCTGAAGGAGGTACCAATTTTTTTTGTCATGGGTGTCATTTTCATGGTTTTCGAGGGTGTTGAAGCCGATAGTGCTGTCGAAATGTAAATCCAAGATGGCGGCTGCAAAAAGTATCAATTTTTTCATCATGGGTGTCATTTTCATGGGTTTCGAGGGTGTTGTTGGAGGTGTGTTCGGATCTGTGGGGGATTTCCGTTAAAGTTATTGCGTCTATAATAGATACCATCGCGCCTCATTTAGCTGTTATTTTTAATACTAGTATCGAATCTGGTGTGTTTCCTGATTTAATGAAGTATAGTAAAGTAATACCTTTATTTAAATCTGGTAGTACATTAGACCCCGCCAATTTTAGACCTATTTCTGTACTACCAACACTTAGTAAGATTTTTGAAAAAAATATTCTTGATCAAATGTTAAATTTCTTTAATATAAACAATTTACTTCATAAAAATCAATTTGGTTTCACAAGGGGTCGCTCGACAACTGATGCCGGTGTTGAGCTGATTAAATATATATTTAATGCATGGGAGAATTCACAGGATGCTTTGGGTATATTTTGTGACCTATCCAAAGCCTTCGATTGTGTTCACCATGAAACATTAATCAGGAAACTTCAACACTACGGTGTAAGAAGTGATGCTCTAAAATTAATTATTTCATATTTAAGTAAGAGAACGCAAAAAGGTGTCATCAACAGTATGAGTTCTTCCAGGTCGATGGTACAGATGGGCGTGCCTCAAGGCTCAATTCTCGGCCCCTTTCTGTTTCTTGTATATATTAATGACTTACTTTACATAGTAGGAGATAACCATGATATAGTATTATTTGCAGATGACACTTCTTTAATTTTCAAATTAAGTCGACATTTGCTAAAATATGACGAAGTAAATAATGCTATATCTAAATTAGTAAATTGGTTCAATGGCAATAATTTGCATTTAAATGGCACTAAAACGAAATGTATGAAATTTATGACTCCAAATGTCAAACAATTAAATACTAATGTAATTTTAAATGGGGAGAAACTGAGTCTTGTAGATACCACCATTTTTCTTGGAATCACACTAGACGCGAAGCTTCAATGGAGCCGCCATATATCAAAATAGACTTAGTTCTGCAGCATATGATGCAAAAAAGATTAGAAGTCTAACTAGTGTTGAAACAGCTAGACTAGTTTACTTTAGCTATTTCCATAGCATAATGTCGTATGGTATTTTGCTATGGGGACACGCAGCTGACACTGACATTATATTTGTTCTGCAGAAGAGGGCCATAAGAGCAATTTATGATTTAAAGCCTAAAGAGTCGCTGCGACAAAAATTTAAGGAAATTAATATATTAACTAGAATAGAATAGAATAGAATAGAATAATTTTTATTCAATATACATTACATGTGTAATTGTTATTGAAAGTCATTTTTTACTTTACCACTGGTTCGAAAAAAAACCCTCTGTCCTGGGAAGAACCAGCAAGAAACCCAGCGGGACAATTTTTTTAAAATAAATTTTACAATATAAATGATTACGAACTATTTACAAAATTTATTTTAGAAACTGCTTGGAAGCGACCACCTCATTCCCAGGGGTTATTATCAACCATGTATTCATTTATACTATAATAACCCTTTTTATACAGTTTCAGCTTAATAAAACATTTAAACTTGGTAATAGAGAGAACCTGTACACTTTCCGGGACCCTGTTGTAATAGCGTATACATTGCCCCAAGAATGAATTACTGACTCTGTGGAGTCGAGAAACTGGCATCACTAGCTTGTGTTTGTTCCTAGTGTTTACAGAATGTATATCACTTTTTTTACTAAAACTATCTTTGTTTTTGTGAACATACATTAAATTTTCGTAAATATACTGAGAGGCCAAAGTTAATATATTAATTTCTTTAAATTTATCTCTAAGAGACTCTCTCGGTTTTAGATTGTAAATAGCTCTAATGGCCCTCTTCTGTAAAACAAAAATAGTTTCTGAATCAGCCGCATTTCCCCATAGCAAAATCCCATAAGACATTATGCTATGGAAATAACTAAAATAAACTAATCTAGCTGTCTCGACACTAGTGAGACCTCTAATCTTTTTTACAGCATAGGCTGCAGAACTTAGTCTGCTTGCTAATTTGGATATATGGGGGCCCCACTGAAGCTTTGCGTCAAGAGTGATGCCAAGAAAAACAGTAGATACAACAGGGCTCAATTCCTCCCCATTTAAAAACACATTGGTATTCAGATTTTTAACATTCGTTGTTGTAAATTTAACACAATTAGTTTTATTTCCGTTCAAATGCAGATTATTAACGTTAAACCAATGCACTAATTTTGATATAGCATTATTCACTTCGTCACATTTAAATGATTGACGTTTAAGTTTAAAAATCAAGGAAGTATCATCAGCAAATAATACTATATCATGACTATCCCCTACAAGGTGAGGTAAGTCATTAATATACACCAGAAACAGGAATGGGCCGAGAATCGAGCCCTGAGGAACACCCATTAGTACAGGTGACCCGGAAGAACTTTTACCATTGATAATAACCTTCTGCTTTCTATTACTTAAATATGAAATAATAAGTTTAAGCGCTGTGTTCTTGACACCATAGTACTGTAGCTTCCTGATTAATGTCTCATGGTGAACACAGTCGAAGGCCTTGGAAAGGTCACAAAATATACCCAAAGCATCCTCTGAATTCTCCCATGCACAAAAAATATGTTTAATAAGCTCAACTCCAGCGTCAGTTGTCGAGCGACCCCTTGTAAAACCGAATTGATTTTTATGTAGCAATTTATTAATATTAAAAAAACTTAACATCTGATCTAAAATAATTTTTTCAAAAATTTTACTTAATGTTGGTAGTACAGAAATTGGTCTAAAATTGGCGGGGTCTATTGTACTACCAGATTTAAATATAGGTATGACTTTACTATGTTTCATTAAATCAGGAAACACACCAGATTCGACGCTTATATTAAATATAGTGGCTAGATAAGGTGCTAATATATCTATTATAGATAAAATAACTTTAACGGAAATCCCCCATAAATCTGCCGTTTTCTTAACATCAATAGCTTTAAAATATTTAACGATATCTTTTGGCAGTACTCTATGGAATTTAAAAGTATTAGAACAAGCCTTTACATTTTGTTTGAGCAATGATTCGGCGACAGTAGGAGAAGAATTTAATGATTTTGTTGTCAAAAAAGGAACATCAGTAAAATGTTTCTCAAAAGCCATAGCAACTTCTTGATCAGATCGCGTTAAATTATTGTTAATAACTTTGGCCTCTCAATACATTTATGAAAATGTAATGTACGTACACAAAAATAAAAGTAATTTTACAAAAATAAGTGATATTCATTCTGGAACAGACGCAAGCTAGTAGTACCAGTTACTCGACTCCATCGAGTCAGTAATTCATTCTTGGGGCGATGTATACGCTTTTCCAACAAAATTCCAGAAAATATACAAAATTTGACCTGCTCAAAGTTCAAAAACTTTATTAAACTAAGTTTGTATAAAAAGGGTTATTATAATATTAAAGAATTTATAGATGATAATAACCCCTGGAAGTGAGGTGATCGCTCCCAAGCTATTTCTAATTTGTTGTGTTGTTAATTTGTGTAACATACATGATTGTAAGCTGTTATTTAAAAAAAAAGTCCCGCTGGGTTTCTTGCTAATTCTTCCCAGGACAGAGGTTTTTTTCGAACCAGTGGTAATTATACAAAAGAGTGACTTTCAATAAGTATTATTTATAATCTGTATTGAATAAAAAAGTTTCTGTTTCTGTTTCTGTTTCTGTTGAAGCCGATAGTGCTGTCGAAATGTATTGCATACCTTAAGCAAAGCGCAAGGTATGTTCTACTATCGCCTAAAAATTAAGATTCCTACATTTTATCGAATAAAATCGTATGTAGCAATCATATTATACATATAAATGATATAAAAAGCACATTGTTAGAAAGATAAATGATTGTTGAACTTATTAATAATTTTTTTAAATCGATTAATTGCTATTTTTAAATAAAAAAAGGGTTTTAGTGGCTTATGGTGTGGATTTATCATGTCCCATGTCTTGTAAACACTATAACTTTTGAAAATATCAATTGTTTAACTAAATCTACTCGTATTTTTTAATCTCTTCATATATCATTTGGGAAGCCACTTAATGTAAATGGCAGTGTAATTTTGTTTTGTTTAGCTATAATTAAATTTTTTCGGCTCCAAAATGGCGAAATTTTCGTTGATTTGGTAGCCTCGTATATAAATTATTTCTGTAAATGGGGAGCTACAGCCACAGAGTAGTTTAGCTTTAGTTCGGCGTCAGTCGCCGTCGTGAGTGGGCATTGTTTCGGTTGTTTGCAGCGGCTCAAAAAGATCGCTGCACAAATACACAATATTCGAATAACCAAATTTCTTAAATACTTGATATTAATAATAATAAGAGATTTTTTTATTACAATATTTAAAAGCACAGAATAAATAATAGTAGTAGTACGTACTAAAAGTTAGTATAATTTTTTTTTGTCATGGGTGACATTTCCATGGGTTTCGAGGGTGTCGAAACCGATAGGGTTGTCGAAATGTAAATCCAAGATGGCGGCCGCAATAGGTATCAATTTTTCATCATGGGTGTCATTTTCATGGTTTTCGAGGGTGCTGAAGCCGATAGTGCTGTCGAAATGTAAATCCAAGGTGGCGGCTGCAATAGGTATAAATTTTTTCATCATGGGTGTCATTTTTATAGTTTTCGAGGGTGTTGAAGCTGATAGTGCTGTCTAAATGTAAATCCAAGATGGCGGCTGAATTAGGTACCAATTTTTTCATCATGGGTGTCATTTTCATGGTTTTCGAGGGTGTTGAAGCCGATAGTGCTGTCAAAATATAAATCCAAGATGGCGGCTGCAAAATATATCAATTTTTTCATCTTGGGTGCCATTTTCATGGTTTTCGTGGGTGTTGAAGCCGATAGTGCTGTCGAAATGTAAATCCAAGATGGCGGCTGCAATAGGTATCAATTTTTTATCATGGGTGTCATTTTCATGGTTTTCGAGAGAGTTGAAGCCGATAGGGTTGTCAAAATGTAAATCCAAGGTGGCGGCTGCAATGGGTATCAATTTTTTCATCATGGGTGTCATTTTCATGTGTTTCGAGGGTGTTGAAGCCGATAGTGCTGTCGAAATGTAAATCCAAGATGGTGGCTGAAGTAGGTAACAATTTTTTCATCATGGGTGTAATTTTCATGGTTTTCGAGGGTGTTGAAGCCGATAGTGCTGTCGAAATGTATTTAAATTACTTAAAAAATTCCGTATAATCATGTTATACGTAATTTTTTTAATGCGCTTAAGGTATGCCCAATTGGATTTACCAATATACAACGCGTCCCAAAATTAAACGATAAGCCAACACCGGAGGGTAGACTTGCCCCGGACTAATCGGGGAAAAAAAGAAAAAAAAAATATCCCAATTATATTTTAAGTTATACTGGGTGGCGCCTAGGTTATCACGTTAAATAGCACAGCAGTTAATACAAGTTGATATATGTCTGTTAAAATAATAAAATAAACAATAATAAAAGAAATTAAAAAAAACCTTTTTTCAAACAAAATAAATAGCTTAAAAATTGACAAGAAATAAATCATCCTTGATAATATAAGTTTACTGACCTGAAGCGACCCGTAAAACTGGCAACAGCGCTCAGTGCTCACGTGACATTGACATAGGTAATTATAATACCTACACTAGACCATACATAGATAATTAGGCGCGCTTTATGCAAATCCGATGTTATCAACGAATCATAAATTTTATGGTATTGTTTTTATCCAAATAATCACTTTAATCTTGAAATCACTCAATTTTAATAATCAAACAAAACATATTTTGAAAAAAAAAAACATCATGTCCCTGTATTCTGACGACGTGAAATTGTGATGCAAAGCATCTTAAAATTTAAAAAAAGTTAAGACGTTAAAAAAATAAAAGCGTGCAATTGCGCACGGGCTGTCATACCACTAAGTTATTAAATATCTAATCTAGCATATTATTAACGTGTCCTATCACAAACAAATTAAGAAACTTATTAAAATGTCCACAAAACCAAAAAAATAATAACAATTAAAACTTAAAGGACGTGTTAAAACTTAAAAACGAAAATTAGGTCAAGCGATTCATGAACGATCCCCAAGGACGCCGGCGTCGAACTATCAGTCGCACGCGCCAGACGTAAATATGAATTTTGACACTCCGTTCCATTTCTTGTCACTTCGCGCATAGAGAATTACGCCTTAACTTCTTTATATTAAGTTAATTTTTCGCTTGAATTTGTTTTCACACACCTGCAGCGCGCGATCCCTTTGTTTTTAATTTCGCGCATAATATTATGCCTTAAATTGTTAGCCGTAAGTACATTTTTTGCTTGACTTTTTCTTTAGTAGTATTTTGAATTGGCAACGTTTAACTAGGTACCTATATTCGCCTTCGAACGCCATGGGTCTTTGACCTTCTAGTATTCATCAGGTGATATCTGTGTGCATTTACATGACGTTATTTAATATTAAAACGAAAAAAATGCTGCGGCGACTAAAATATTAATTGTTATATATTTTTTTAATTGTGTATGTTTAAAGAAATATATGTAGGATACGTCTTTTCATTTAATGTGATAACTTTATCGTCACTCGGTATAAAAAAAATGAAATTCTTCAGAAATTGAGACCGTTTATGATATTTTTCACTACCATGACCACAATTTTTTAAATATTTTTTTCTTTTTTTTTATAGGCAACCTGAATAGTACTGCTATCTACCACAATTCTTAAAAACTCCAGAATAACTCTTGTTTTATCACGAAAATTAATTAAACTTATTTTATTCCCTAAATTTTTTGAAGACTTTTACTTTTAACCAAATTTAACTTATCGTGGTGTAAAAAAATAGTATGAACACTAGTATGGCAAGTTTTTTTAAAAATTGACGCAACTAACCAACATTCCAAAATGGTATAATACTCTAGGAAAACAAGTTATAAAAAATATGGGCCTATTATTTCTAAACAGGGGCCAAATGACGGTCGGGTGTAATAAAAGTATTAGTTCTTGAAAAATGTTTAATATTTCAAAACAAATGGTACAAACAGTTTCACGTGTAATTTATTAAGTTATTAACATTATAGCAAATGTTCGAACTGTTTGCCACCAGCATTAATACATGCACGACATCGCCTTAAAAATGATCGTTTTATTTGTCTTGCATATCTTCTGCTATTAATGTAATCAGCAGCCTGAGTGATATTTCGACGAAGCTCGTCCAATGTCACAATGGGTTTTGA
Organism: Parnassius glacialis; assembly: GCA_033319125.1. Taxonomy (NCBI): domain Eukaryota; kingdom Metazoa; phylum Arthropoda; class Insecta; order Lepidoptera; family Papilionidae; genus Parnassius; species Parnassius glacialis. The sequence continues at coordinate 40,340,131 of JAVANC010000009.1, read as the reverse complement.
GTAGACCCTGTTTTTAAGACAACCCCAATAGAAGAAGTCAAGGGGGTTCAAATCGGGTGAACGGGGTGGCCATAAGATAGGACCAAGTCGCCCGATCCAACACCCTGGATACTCTTGATTTAAATATTCTCGCACAGGACGGGCATAATGTGCTGGGCAACCATCATTTTGGAACCACATGTTTTGAAGATCACTTAAGGGCACGTCGTTTAACAATTCTTGCAAGTCATTTTGTAAAAAGTTTAAATAACTATTGCCATCTAAGTTTCCTTGTAACTCAAAGGGCCCAATTACTTTTCCATTTAATATGCCGGTCCATAGGTTAACCTTGAATTGATATTGGGATTTGTCTTGTCTCATCAAGTGTGGATTTTCATTACTCCAACTATGTAGGTTGTGAATATTTAAATACCCATCTTTCTTGCACGTTGTTTCATCCGACCATAGAATTTTGTCTAGGAAGTGGGGATCTTCACTGTGCCTTTGCAGCATTACACGGCAAAATGTGACCCCTAGCGGATAGTCCCGCGGTAATAACGTCTGCACACGCCTGTAGTGATATGGGTGAAGCTTGTGACGTTTTAATATTCGATGTGCAGAACTTTTCGGGATTCCTGTAGCTTCTGTTATATTTAGAGATCTGAGATTATGTTATATTTAGAGATTATGTAAAAACATATTCTAAAATATTTAAAAAAGTGTGCGCCACAGCTAAGGCTTTACATTTAAGTAACAAAATTAAAACTGCATCAAACAAAATTAAAATGACCTGGAGAATAATAAATAGTGAAACGGGCAAGGTCAAACCGCGCAACTCGGATTTTCAATTGAATATTAACAATAATTTAACCCGATCTGATCAAGAAGTTTCTATGGCTTTTGAGAAACATTTTACTGATGTTCCTTTTTTGACAACTAAATCATTAAACTCTTCTCCTACTGTCGCCGAATCATTGCTTAAACAAAATGTAAAGGCTTGTTCAAATACTTTTAAATTCCATAGAATACTGCCAAAAGATATCGTTAAATATTTTAAAACTATTGATGTTAAGAAAACGGCAGATTTATGGGGGATTTCCGTTAAAGTTATTTTATCTATAATAGATATAATAGCACCTTATCTAGCCACTATATTTAATACAAGCGTCGAATCTGGTGTGTTTCCTGATTTAATGAAACTTAGTAAAGTCATACCTTTATATAAATCTGGTAGTACATTAGACCCCGCCAATTTTAGACCAATTTCTGTACTACCAACATTTAGTAAAATTTTTGAAAAAATAATTTTAGATCAAATGTTAAGTTTCTTTAATATTAATAAATTGCTACATAGAAATCAATTCGGTTTTACTAGGGGTCGCTCAACAACTGACGCTGGAGTTGAGCTTATTAAACATATTTTTTGTGCATGGGAGAATTCAGGGGATGCTTTGGGTATATTTTGTGACCTTTCCAAGGCCTTCGACTGCGTTCACCATGATACATTAATCAGGAAGCTACAGTACTATGGTGTCAAGAACACAGCGCTTAAACTTATAATTTCATATTTAAGTAATAGAATGCAGAAAGTTATTATTAATGGTAAAAGTTCTTCCGGCTCACCTGTACTAATGGGTGTCCCTCAGGGCTCAATTCTCGGCCCATTCCTGTTTCTAGTGTATATTAATGACTTACCTTCTATTGTAGAGGATAATCATGATATAGTATTATTTGCTGATGATACTTCTTTGATTTTTATACTTAAACGCCAATCATTTTAATGTGACGAAGTGAATAATGCAATATCAAAATTAGTGCATTGGTTTAACGTTAATAATTTACATTTAAACGGAAATAAAACTAAATGTATTAAATTTACAACAACGAATGTTAGAAATCTGAGTACCAATGTGTTTTTAAATGGGGAAGAATTGAGCCCTGTTGAATCCACTGTTTTTCTTGGCATCACTCTCGACGCAAAGCTTCAGTGGGGCCCCCATATATCCAAACTAGCAAGCAGACTAAGTTCTGCAGCCTATGCTGTAAAAAAGATTAGAGGTCTCACTAGTGTCGAGACAGCTAGATTAGTTTATTTCAGTTATTTCCATAGCATAATGTCTTATGGGATTTTGCTATGGGGACATGCGGCTGATTCAGAAACTATTTTTGTTTTACAGAAGAGGGCCATTAGAGCTATTTACAACCTAAAACTGAGAGAGTCTCTTAGAGATAAATTTAAAGAAATAAATATATTAACTTTGGCCTCTCAGTATATTTACGAAAATTTAATGTATGTTCACAAAAACAAAGGTAGTTTTAGTAAAAAAAGTGATGTGCATTCTGTAAACACTAGAAACAAACACAAGCTAGTGATACCAGTCTCTCGACTCCACAGAGTCAGTAATTCATTCTTGGGGCAATGTATACGCTATTACAACAAGGTCCCGGAAAGTGTACAGGCTCTCTCTATTAGCAAGTTTAAATGTTTTGTTAAGTTGAAACTGTATAAAAAGGGTTATTATAGTATAAATGAATACATGGTTGATAATAACCCCTGGGAATGAGGTGATCGCTTCCAAGCTGTTTCTAAAATAAATTTTGTACTTATATAGTTAGTAAAACGATTATTGTAAAATTTGCTTTAAAAAAAAAGTCCCGCTGGGTTTCTTGCTGGTTCTTCCCAGGACAGAGGTTTTTTTTTCGAACCAGTGGTAAAGTAAAAAATGACTTTCAATAAGTATTACAAATGTGATCTATATTGAATAAAAAATTATTCTATTCTATTCTATTCTATTCTTCTTCTATGGCACGTACCGAAGTAGTCGAGTCATTTTCTATCTCATTGAGAACTTCTCCATCACGATCCAATCTAGGTCTTCCAGCGCTTCTCCTATTGGATGGCATACGACCCTCCGAAAACGCTTGATGCACATTAATAAACACTCGATAATCAGGATATTTTTGAGCATTTGGGTATCTTTCTCGATACAGTCTGCTAGCAGCGTTAGCATTACATCGGCATTCTCCATAGATTAAATGCATTAGCGTATTCCTGTGGTGTGTACGGTTGCGGCATGTTAAACGCCAAACAGTCCAAAATGCGCCAGAACTCTAAATCACAAAACACACAATCGTAGTCCCAGATAATGCCAGGTCAGTTCAGTTTGCAGATCACTTCCAGTCCAAATAATGCCAGGTCAGTTAAGTTTGCAGGTCGATTCCAGTCCAAAAAGCCAAGCCAAAAGTCGATAGTATGTACGAGGGCCACGTAAGTTGAATTGGGAACGGTGCGCAGTAAACAAAGGAGCACAGCGTACTGAACCGACTTGCTGAGAATAATAACAGCTTCTCTCCCTGCCCTGTTGTTGTCTCTTTTTAACGTAAATATCTCTATCTATCTATCTCTCTCTAACATCTAAGGTATTAATGCCCCATTCGAATTCCTAGAAATTGTAACAGGAACCCATTTTGGGCATGTAGTAAAAGTGATTACTGACAATTACAATTTAAGGAATTTGGCCCCTGTTTAGAAATAATAGGCCCATATTTTTTATAACTTGTTTTCCTAGAGTATTATACCATTTTGGAATGTTGGTTAGTTGCGTCCATTTTTAAAAAACCTTGCCATACTAGTGTTCATACTTTTTTTTTACACCACGATAAGTTAAATTTGGTTAAAAGTAAAAGTCTTCAAAAAATTTAGGGAATAAAATAAGTTTCATTAATTTTCGTGATAAAACAAGAGTTATTCTGGAGTTTATAAGAATTGTGGTAGATAGCAGTACTATTCAGGTTGCCTATAAAAAAAAAGGAAAACATATTTAAAAAATTGTGGTCATGGTAGTGAAAAATATCATAAACGGTCTCAATTTCTGAAGAATTTAATTTTTTTTATATAACTTAAAATATAATTGGGATATATTTTTTTTCTTTTTTTCCCCTATTAGTCTGGGGCAGGTCTATCCTCCGGTGTTGGCTTATCGTTGAATTTTGGGACACGTTGTATATTTAAACTACTTTAAAAATTCCGTATAATCATGTTATACGTAATTTATTTAATGCGCTTAAGTTATGCCCAATTGGATTTACCAATATACTTACAAATATATTTTATTGACTCTAAACTATTACATATTTCAACATTTATTTGAGCTTGAAATGTTCTAGACATCACAGGCGAATACGGAACGACCTACCTATTATCTAAAGTAACCTGTTGTCCAGACACTCGCTTTTCAACAGTAAAACCACCATTGTCTCTTGAACGGCGACGATATAATGGGTATCCATCATGTCCTGTTACAGTTTCATCCACTAACGCTTTTGGACATCTTTTAGTGCAACGACCGTCTTGCATGCAAGGAGCATTCCCGTTAAATGCACCACATGGACCATGTATCATATGAGTTTTAACAATGTCGTATAACACGGGATCTGCAATCGGATCTGGAATTTCAGCACTGATTAAACTGTCTACATCATTAGGTCGAACCTTATCTTTTAACCAAAGCAGGATATGTGCGTGAGGTAAGCCGCGTTTTTGCCACTCAACACTATACATATCCAAAAATGTTACCTTTGGTAAGTAGATCTATCATTGATTTTAATTTTAAATGAAAAACTCTTGCGATAAATATCATGGCGGTCATGCGGTGCTTGACCCTCAATAAGCTCCCGAGTGATTTCATCCCACTTGGGATTGGTAGTTACAGTAATAAATAAGTCGGGACGTTCATATTTTCTTACCTAACAGAAAGCATCTTGAGTACGTTCGTGCATGTAGCGTGGACCACCAGTAAAAGAAGAGGGTAAAATAACTAAACGTCCCATATTCACCGTATTATTATCTTGCTGCATGGCGTCGCGAAGGTGCACGTATTCTTCAGCGCGCAGCTGCCTTTGATTAGATCGTATATAAACTAATCTTGCGGTTTCAATTTTTGTGTACATGTCAACAATAAACTGATTGAATAAGCCACGAAAACGTTGAAAGTATACAAATCTATTCCGTCTCACTTGCAAGTGGTAACAATAAAATTGAAGGCATGACATCCTTTTATTATAATTAGGTGCGCCTGTACGCAGATCAGTTTGGTATAAACCGAAATTATAACCATCTTCCCCTCGAGAGTATATCAGAGGATATTGCAAACTGTCGTAAGCCCTGTGGGTTTCGTAAATGCGTTGCAAACGATTGTGTCTGGAAGACCGAAGAGTACAATCTGCCACTTTGTCTTGCGTATGTGAACTATAAGAAATCCTTTGAGTCCGTCGAAATTTGGACAGTGCTGCAGTCCTTCAAGCGGTGCCAAGTGGACTATTGGTATATCGAAGTGCTGAAGTGTTTGTACAATAGGGCTGCGATGGCTATACGAGTACAGAACCAGAGTACGAAAACTATCCAACTGCAGAGAGGTGTAAGACAAGGTGACGTATTATCCCCGATACTCTTCACCGTTGCATTGGAAGATGTTTTCAAGCTACTGAAAACATCTTTTATTGAACATCGTTGGACTGGAAAGGATACGGTATCAACGTCAATGGCGAGTACGTCCTTCGATTTACCTTCGATTTGCCGACGATATAGTCCTTATGGCAGAATCGCTGGAGGACCTAAGCACTATGCTCAATGACCTCAATAGTGTCTCCCAACGGATAGGTCTTAAGATGAACATGGATAAAACAAAAATCGTGTTTAACGTCCATGTCACACCTATGCCGGTAGTTGTTGGGAGTACTACTAAGTTCGAATTTGTTGACGAAAATGTCTACGTGGGACAAATACTCCGACTAGGTAAGTCCAACTTCGATCGAGAGGTCAATCCATGGATTCAACTCGGCTGGGCAGCGTTCGGGAGATTACGACACATCTTCTCGTTAGACATACCTCAGAAGCTCAAAACTAGATTGTTCAACCAATGCGTGTTGCCAGTGATGACTTATGGATCTGAGACGTGGTCCTTGGCATTTCTCTGCGTGATAGACTTAAACACGAGGATATCCGCAGTAGAACCAGAGTAACCGGCATAGCCCAAAGAATTAGTTTGCTGAAGTGGCAATGGGCCGGCCATATAGCTTGAAGAAACCACAACCGATGGGGGAAGAAAGGTTCTCGAGTGGCAGCCTCGTACCGGCAGGTGAAGTCTAGGGCGTCCCCTCACTAGATGGACTGACGACCTAGTAATATATGCAGGAAGTCGATGGATGCAGGTGGCTCAGTACCGTGCTTTGTGGTATTCCTTGGGGGAGGCCTATGTTCAGCAGTGGACTTGTGAAAGGTTGTAATGATGATGATGACACTTAAGTGTCCAGTATTCGGCCGGAATAGCACCTGGATATTCGGTATTCGACCGAATAGTTTAAAAGTAGTCCAAAAAGTCAGATACCGAATAATAGCCGAATATGCGTTGCAAGTCTAGTTTATTATTTTATGGGCTGTAATGAATGAATGAAAAACCCTAATGTTATAGAAATAGGATAAGGGTACATACAAAACCTACAAAAACTTTACCGTGTTAAAATGTTTGTCTATTATTTTTCATAATCGACCATGAAAACAATAATCGCAGTCCACCGTCTAAAAAACCATCCGCAACTACGTCTATACCTCAAGTAACTCCCTATATGGACAAATCCGTTTCGGATTCATGCATAAACGAGCTGACTGATAGCACGCAATCGAGTTATATCACACAGAGATTGAAACGAGGGAGGGAAGATGACATAACTACCGAATTAAACAATTTCAAAGACGAAATTAAAACTCTGCTATCATCGTTTATAACAACGCAACAGTTGGAACTTCAAGCTATCATCAGTAAAATCAAGGAAATTCAGCAATCGAATCATAATATTGATAACTCCATCGCTATCCTGACTAGCCAAAACGAGGAATACAAAAAGAAAATAGAACAAATGGAGATCCAAGCCAAAAAGGACAGAGAATACATTATCTTACTAGAGGATAAAGTTGAAGACATACAAAGAGACATTCGAAATAGAAATATTGAGATAAAAAATATACCAATTATAAATAGTGAAACAAAGGAAGATTTGATAACCATGATTCAACACTTGTCCAATCATATCGACTGTAAGATCGATAAGTCCGATATAAAGGATATCTATAGAGTGCGTACAAAAACCCGAAAAAATGAAAACACTAAAAACCTTCCCATTATAGTAGAACTGGGATCAACTATTTTGAAACGCGATATACTGAGGATGTCAAAATCATTTAATATTAAAAATAAACATAAACTTCAAGCAAAACACCTCGGATTTACGACCAAGGAAGATACACCCGTTTTTGTTTCCGAACAACTAACTCCCAAGAGCGCTCGGCTATTTTTTCTAGCCAGAGATCTCGCAAAATCAAAGACCTTTAAGTTTTGCTGGACGTCCTATGGTCGAGTCTATGTGAGAAAGAACGAGAACTCTCCAATTATTATAATAAGAAACGAGTCACAAATACATCGTCTTCTACAAGAAACAACACAAGCATGACTCCATTCGCAGAATTCTTTTTGATTTTATTAATTTATTTAGTGATTATTTACATTGTGTTATTTAAGTTTATTGTCCTAACTGCAAGTATCAATGTTTTTGTAATCACTCTGTCCAGTATAATTTGTAATTCAATTACTGACAAACAACCCACACTAATCTATAACACACTTTTCAATCATACAATACACTCATACACAGTTCTTACTTACGCAATCATCGCCCATTTACACGTTGGCTCTTATTTACAACCATTAACTAGAAGGTTGGTCGTTCTTATTTATTTCAGACGTTTCTCAAATAAACTTCATTACAGCATTACACTAGAAATAAACCGATTGGTTATAGCACTTACACAGTATCACTTGATTTCTCATACACCTACTTATAATAAATCAGCAAAATACTTTATTTGTTTTGTATCACAAATATGGATATAGTTAACTCTTTAAATACAATAACGGACTTGGATCAAGTTGAAATAGCTAACCACATAAGCTGTGATATACAGGACCTAACAAAGTGCTTTAGTATTGGAAAAACGGATCTTACCATATTGTGTCAAAACATTAGAAGTATTTATCGTAACTTTGATAACTTCCAAGCTACCTTATCGCTCCTCAATTTTGAAATGGACGTCTTAGTTTTAACAGAATGCAGACTAGACAAATCTAAGCCAATCCCACAAATTCCTAACTACACTGCTCTTGAAACAACATATAATCTTAACCAAAATGATGGTGTAGTGATTTATGCTAAATCTCGCCTAAATCCTGAATTTAAAGAAATTAAACTCAAACATGCCTCTAACATACAACTAAGGATTCTTGATCTGACGATATTGGGCATTTATCGTTCACCTTTGAACTTAAATGCGTCTGATTTCATTGAGTTCTTGAATGCATACCTAGAAAACATAAAATCTTATCATAACATAGTCATCTCTGGAGACATCAAACTAATGGCCGCAATAATAGAATTGACTATCTAAATATGCTAGCTAGTCACGGTCTACTTGCTGGTCACAAACTGCCCACGAGAGAATCCAGCTGCCTAGACCACTTCATGGTAAAATTAAACAAAATAAAATTCTCCGCTAATATCGCTGTATTAAATACCACACTTACAGATCATCTGACTATATTCATGTGTATATCAAAACTTAAAAACAAAATAATTAAGCATAAAACCATTGAGTGCGTGAACTTTGAAACTGCATATGAGAGGCTACTCCAAAAGAACCTGGAGTCTTTGCTCTTTTGCGAAGATCCCAACTTAGTTACCAAGCACCTTTTGCTATGGCTTGCGGAGTCACTGGAGGAGAGTAAAACAATAAAATGTCTTACTAAAAACCAGCAGACTATTAAACCGATCACAGCTGGAATCCTTAAGTGTATCAGAAACAGAAATAAAATGCAGCTGAAGCTTAGGTCCGATCCATCAAATGAAATTCTAAAACTTACTTTCAGACGATACAGAAATTATTGTAATAACCTTATAAAGAAGCTAAAACGAAAATATGACAGAGAACTATTAAATAATGCTGCCAAAAATTCCAAAGAGCTTTGGAAAACAATTAAAACAATAACCCATTTTAAAATGACTAAATCTCAATGCAAAGAATTACTTAATATAGGACCAACACCGTCCGACTCTGTCAATTCAGTAAATTGTTATTTTGCTAATATTGGCAATAAATTGGCTAATGATGTTCTGAAAAGTATATCTCATGTCTCACAAACCAGCACTACCATTAGCACGCTAAAACGGCATAATACATCTTTTGTCCTCTTGGAGACAGACCCCGAGGAAGTTAAAAGTGTTATCATGGGTCTCAAAACAGATAGTGCCCCTGGTTGGGACAAAATATCGACCAAATTTCTTATGATCTGTAGCTCTGTTCTTGCGCCCATAATTAGTTATCTTGCAAATCAATGCTTTAGATTAGGTGTATTCCCTGCGTTCCTAAAAAGATCTATTGTTACTCCAGTTCATAAGGGGGGGGGGAGGGATAGAGGTGACGTAAATAATTATCGCCCAATCTCAGTCTTACCTGCGATATCAAAAGTCATTGAGAAACTCATTAATACTCGACTACTTAGCAGCTCACAGTTTGGTTTTAGGTCTGGATTATCTACGGAGGACGCGGTATTGTCTCTCACGTCCCTTATTACAGATCAAATCGACCGAGGAAATAAATGCCTAACTGTTTTTCTTGACCTGAAAAAGGCTTTTGATACCGTCTCCCTTCCCATCCTTGTGCATAAACTGGAGTACATCGGTGTTCGAGGTGTACCACTTAAATTACTAAGCAATTATCTACAAGAGCGCACTCAAAGAGTGAAAATTGAAAATCACGTGAGTAGAGACATGGACATAACCTTTGGTGTGCCCCAGGGGAGTGTACTTGCCCCAACTCTATTTCTCATCTACATAAATGATCTCACTAATCTAAGCATCGAAAGTGGTAAAATTTTCTCTTACGCCGACGACACTGCGATAGTTTTTTCTGGCACTTCGTGGAAGACTATATATGATACGGCCCAAAGTGGTCTCTCTAAAATTTCTGACTGGCTAAAAACTAACCTTCTAACTTTAAATATTAATAAAACCAACTATATGTGTTTCTCAATAAATAATAGAACTCAACCGAAAAACGATCTTACAGTAAAAATGCATGAATGCGATAAACTAGACTACTCAAGTTGTAATTGTAAAATGCTGCAGAAGGTCACATCCACTAAATACCTAGGCGTAATACTGGACCATAGACTATCCTGGCATCCACATATTGAATATACGAACGAAAGAGTACGTAAACTTATTTGGATTTTTAAAACTCTGAGGCATATTACATCTCATAAATTAATAAAACAAATATACATTTCTTTAGTACAATCTGTCTTAGGATATTGCATTCCTGCATGGGGTGGGGCAACTAAAACTAAATTCCTAGAGGTTGAACGTGGTCAACGCTGCCTTCTTAAAGTCATGTACCTCAAACCACGTCGGTACCCCACTATGGTATTATATAACTTTTGCGATGTGCTAACCGTGAGACAGCTATACATTTTACTAACTACTCTAAAAATTCGTAAAACCATACCATTTGACCCTACCGTAGAAAAAAGAAGAAGAAAAAAAGATGTAGCAAAAACTATTCGCACTAAAACAGTGTTTGCCAAACGTCAATATACTGCGAATTCTGTTTACCTTTACAACAGCATTAACGGTTTATTGGACATACATAACACAACTCACCGCGATTTCAAAAAATCTGTAATCGCCTGGTTAAAAACTCAGAATTACGACGATCTTGAGGCACTCTTACACCGTACTTCGTAAATTGTAAATTAATTAACCGACACACACACACACACACACACGCACACGCACACGCACACGCACTCGCACACGCACACGCACACGCACACGCACACGCACACGCACACACACACACACACACACACACACACACACACACACACACACCCACACACACCATTCATAACACATAGCATTTGCGCTTACATTTAAATTCATTGATTACCTTATTTAAATCGCCGCTAATCTTAAAAATGTAATTGATACAGGCGACTTCTGGTTTCATTTGTGTTATGGAGTGTAGAGTAGAAGGAGAACCATCTCTGTATATGAAAAGTGTCCCTAAAAACGCGTCCAATAAGGGTGGCGCTGCAGTAGCATAGGATAAATTAAAAAAAAGCGCCAAAATTAATTAAAATAAGATGGAGAAATAAACAATGACCGACCAATCCCCTTGGTTTTGTACTACGTAAATAGTTGAAGTTTTGTATACTGGCATTTTACTAACTACTCTAGTCATGAAATTTTTTAAATATTTGAATTCAGCTGACTTCACTCCGTCTACAACAGCTATATTTATAACGTAGTTTTTCAGACGCCAGCGCTATTGTGGTAGGTTTTGGAACCTCTATTTTCAGTATATAGTGGGACACTTTTTCAACTTTCGCACCTTATAAGATGGTTCTCCTTCTACTCTACACTCCATAATTTGTGTATATAAATGCTTTTTTTTTTAGTTAAGACTGTTATAGATAAGGAAGAGCGGGAACTCCTGACACAGGTTTTCTTTTAAACTTACTAGGAGGACCCATCTACTATATTGTTTATTTGTAATTTTAAAGAAATATAAGCATTATTATTATTATTTATGTGAGCGATTATGCTTTTATTTGTTTTACTTTTATTTGTTTGCGGTAGAGTTGTTCAAAACGGCTATAAATAACACGCTACAGACTATAAACTATAATTTTTAGCGCGCTATTAAATACGCTATGTTATAGCGCGCTATTTATAACAAAAGCGCGTGGTAGGCATGCGCGTAAAGTTTTGCAATATATACGTTAAATTTTGTAGCATGTTATATTACTTGTCGTTCGTTGGATAGACCTCGTGCTATATAAGAATATAATTTCTCAATAACTTGCATTTTAGACTAAAATAAAATATAGCAGTAAAGAAAAACCAATGAACTCTCTTTCATACTTTACAGGCTTAGGACTGTTTATAATCGATATAAACTTTATTTTAACATAAATGTAAATTATAAATCAATTAAAGACATTTTTAAAAGTTTTTTGATTGTATATACAAATATCAATTATTTTGTAACACTTTTGTATCTATATTTTATTTACATTTAAATACATTAGTTAGGCTACTTTTGTAGCAGGCAACCGTGTCCTTCGATCACTTATAAATGTACAGTATACACTAACTAACCAACGTTTAACACTAAACTAGGTCTCGCGCGATAAGTGGCGTGCTGCTAGATCAAATTTGCGTCAAAGGTCCACTCCCAACAACGCGCACGCGACAGCCAAAGGTATATAAAAAGTACTCTGTGAGCCAGACCTAGATGCCAGTGCTCCTACTAGAGGTATTTGCCGCTAGATATTCATTATTCATAGATTTCATAGCGCCATGGCGCTTACTTACACAGCACGAGCACGCGCTGTGCGCCATGGATAAATAAATATGTAGCAAGCTGTGCGCTATGGAAAGATAGCACGCTATAATATGGCGCTATGCGCTTTATTAATTATTATTTTTTAATCACCTCTAGTTTGCGGCCTTCGCTTGGCTTGTATTTTGTCAATAAAAAAGTAGTTTGTGCTCAGTGATACCAACTTAGCAACTTTATAGTTAGATAATTATAGCTATTTATTGGTGACAGACAGCTACAATTTAATGAAATTTGTAGCTAAACTTTTTAGCTACTTTTTATAGGAACTTTTCATTTCATTATGAGACGTGAGGCTATCGAGATTCGTAGAGTAGGGTACCGAGTCTCGAAAGAAAAAATAAAAACTAAACGCAAATCTATGGTCATAGATGCTATGGTCGGTGTTGGCCGGGAATTCCCCGTTCCCTGCTGCGTTACTACCACAGAAATCGTAATAATAAGACACTAGAAATGAATTAGCGCCCGATTACTTCCAAAACCGATGTCGCCACTTCTTAACACTTACGCATTAAGCAAACAAATAGATATAAGACTCGCACACACTTGCAATACACCGATGAAGTGTATAAGGCACTATCTATTATGAATCTTAATTTTTAGTGATTACACTGCATTTTACTCCAATACATAATGTTACACCATTGCAAACACTTTCGATGTGTGAGGGTCCCTGTAAACAATGCTAGGGATTGACAAAAATTTTTGGAGGTGTCGATATTGTTTTTATATATTAAAATGGATTACAGGTAGCAAAGAAAACCATAGATATATACCAATTTTTTAATATTTAAAAGTAATGATACTTACTATTTAAAATCGAGCTATATATTAACAATCAGAATATTTAATGAATCGAGGTTATAGCGTAGGTACACTTATGAAAATAATTTAATTTAATTATAAATTCACCACTCTGAGTCTTATTTTTTCTTTATGATATTTACATAGTCGTCAACTGGGTATTACCCCTTATTCTTTACACTATGTTTGAAAATATAATTAATTATATTGGGTACTAAACAAGTATCTGTAGCAGTACCTTGCAATTAATATTGTCAGCAACTGTACGAAACGATTTTATTGACCCGTAAAATGAAGAAATTTATTTAAAAACTGCTTTTTTTTACTTTTTGTATAGCATTTTTTGCAAAATAATTTAAACGGATATACATATACTTCTCCAAAACGCATTTCACCAACTGAACTATGTGGTTATCAAGAGGAGATTGATCATACAGATGATACTGAATACCCGCAAATATATTTTTGCCAACAAAATGACTCATGGCTCTCGCAAGAAAGTGATCCTTTAATGTTTGCATTCTTACCATTTTGCCGTCTAAAAATAGTTTTTTTTAAATAGTTTCTGCTTTCAAACATATAGTAACAACATCTGCACTTGGAATTATTAATCCACCACTGTCTTTTAATTTAATAAAATCAACATGGTCATCATTATTATCAGATCCTAATAAAGCAGAGACACATGTTGAATAAAACTGCTTTTTACGGATTTTATCGCGTTTATTTTATTATTTTTATTTCCGACGTTTCGAGTGCTTTACAGCAACCCATGGTCACGGGGGGGACTGAGATGTTTGACGTCCCGATGTCACAGTTAGCCCGGCTACCTTCAGTTTTTTAATATTACACATGTATCACATTTTTTTTAATAAATAATGTGCAACGGACCCAGCTATGTACGTCACGACTTGTTGTCGATATTCAGATATATCAATATCATAATTTGACATTTCATCAAAATAGCTTTGATTGTTCATATCTTCCTCTGGTTCGTAATTGCAAAGTGGCGTCATGGTGGTAATATTAATTTTTTGAATGGCTGATGAACAACTTAAAATGGATAGATTTTCTAGAGCAACGCAATTGCCACTATCAAAATCTTTTAATTCAATATGTGGTGCTATATGTTTTTATAAATCGACATAAATTGCCGCGCCTCGAAAATGGATTGAACAAATTCGACTATTTTCTGTAGGGAACCAGTACTGTCTACCAGTAAGATTTATCCATTTTTCTTTAATATCAGGATCTTTCGGGAATCTAGAAATAATTGATAATTATGTTCTAGTAAATATAATTATTTATACTTCCTAAAAAAACAACATTTTCTGTACATTTATCAACATGCTAAACATTTATAGACGCAAATTTAAACAAATAATTAAATTTTAACAAATAATTTAATTAATGAAATTACTGTAAAATTATTATTAAGAATATTTTACGTTCAAATGTCGTTTAGTTTTTACGTTCGAGAATCTAAAAATATCCCTTTATACAAACATCGATATAACCCGTGCTTTCATTCAAATGAATGACACGGTTACATCACTAACGTACGACCGATGCCTGCAGCCGTATTATAAGCATACGCAATTCACAATGATATCTAATGTTTCACATTAAATTGCTTGGCGATTTTGTCAACGTCGCGTACGTTGCGTATTACGATAGAACAAAATCAGCAATGGTAATGTACAATACGAAAAATAAATGAAAGTTTACAAATGTAAATATCATAGTAAAGTATTCATCTAGATGTAAATTAATTATAACAATGATAATTAGTAAATAATCAACTTCCGATGAAATGTTATGCCTTTATTAGTTGAATTACACGTCCCTGATGAGTTTTTACAACCGTTTATGCTACAGTTCACCATTATAATAACATAAATTCACGTCCGACGTTCCGCGCAACTAAATCACAAAATGTGTAAATGATGTCCGTCAACACATCATAGCGGCGACAAGGTCACGCGTCGATGCGACTTCTAGTGTCTTATTACGATTTCTGTGGTTACTACAGATTACTCACTACAACTTACAAACCAAAATAGTATACGCTATAGGTATTCCACCTTGTGTTGTTTTGTTTTATCCATATAAATTAATTTTATTTGAAAATGGATTTATCTTCGAAAAAGAAAGCGTACGCAAAGAAATATAGACTGAAGTGGGAAAATATGGACGAATTTAAAGGTTGGTTGAGTTTCATAATTCTGAACTCAATTCTCTGCCATTAGAGACTCCCTCAGGAAAAGTGGCAAATGTTTAAATTAAAAATGATTGTCAGAACTTGACATTTTATTGTTATCTACCTACGTACTGTAACATTTAGCTACTTCTAGCAACTTTTTGGGGTGAAAAAAGCTAGCAATCTAGCAACATTTTGAAAAATGTCTAGCAACTGGGGGGTTTTGGCGGGAACTTGACCTGCGGCGGTATGTTGCTCCTGTATTATTGTTTAAATAATGGTTTGAAGTGGACTTTGATATATAAAAGTGGTGCGATTTTGTATATTAAGTGTCTGCGCATGTGAACTATTAGTGGAAACTGTGAAACAAGTGCTCTGATGGTGATGGATTCGCAAGATAAGCTGTTTGTTTGCATAGGCGCCTTTAGATACCATCGCCAACTGTCAGCTGCCTGCTGGCTCAAGTCGCCGTCAAAATCTCCTAAGGGCTGCACAATGTGACGCATCAATATATTGTGAAGCAGTGAACTATGAAGAAATTATAATAAACCGAATAAAAATACTCAAGACTTGGCCTAAAGATCTAGATACCAGGCCATAATCTCCAAAAAAAAATCTAGCAACTGGGTAAAGCTAGCAGTTGACAACACTGTTTGTGCTTTGTTGTTTGTTGTGTATTTTGTTTTGACTTTTAACTTTTGGTTTTTGGTCGTTGAAAAGCGTAAATCTAAAGCTACTGTTAATCTGATAATAAATGATGGAAGGATCACAGGATTATGTGAATTTTAATATAACTAATTCTAATAATGAAGACACGACGCCAGTTGAAAGACGTTTCAAGAAAGACATTACTGTGTTAGAATTTAAGGTAAGGATGAATCACACCTTTTTATTATCATTTACCCAATTGCCTTTGAAATGTGTATGTTGAATCCATTTTTTAATACAAGTAATTTACCTAATATCAATCTTTTTTCCAAGAAATAACTTTTCTGTAAAAGTAAATATTTTACACGCATTAACCGTCGTCAACAAAATGTCTAACGGCCATACTGGGCTTTTTGAATAACTTCGTGACTACCGGCAAGATATTCTATTCCCTAATTATTCTAAGAATATGACTTTTAAATGTTATTGTTGGACCAAATATCGTCATATTACAGAAGCCAGAAAAAAAACCCAACGAAATTGTATATTATACCCTTATTGCAATTTAATGGTGATATGAAAGATTACTCATATTTCCATTGATCACTTTAGCCTGGAGTGATCATTGATCCAACAATGTTGTGTACAGCTGCCCATAGAACCTCTCAATCTCATTCAAAATCTCAGGTGTCCCGGAAACGACGCTGCCACACTGGGTCTTTAGCTTTGACAGTTGGCTCTTTCTGGCAGACAGATCTCTAGCAAAGACCTTAGAGCCATGGTTCTGCTCGATTGCTTCTTCAATACAAGCTGTATTGAAGTTACGTAAGTCCCGCAGCATGAATTTGAAGATCTGTCTCTTTTGCCTGTATGCTATCAAATCTGCTGAAGACTGCAGCTTCATTTCCCATCTAACAGCCATGAGATTAAGAGTGTGATCGAATAGTTATTGTGTTCATCTGCGGCGGATCTTGCAGAACTTGGCTCTGAAAACGGTTTTGTAGCTTGAACTGAAAGGTTTCATACTCTGGATTAGAGCACGAGGGGGTTGGAGCCTTAACTTCATTAGACGAGACCTCTCCAACTTACATTTGCCTGTGTGCAGTGTGCCTCTCACCATTTGGTGACCGCTGCCGGTTTGGTTTGTCATTTATGAATAAGGTAACAATGCAGCTACTAGCAAGCTAAAAACAATTCAGTCATAAATTTATATATGTATGTTGATTGGAAATTACTGTTACAGTAATTTCCAAAGTAATACTGTATAAATAACTGGGTAAATTTTCATCCAGTCGACTTAGACAAAATTTTCATATAGTTGACTAAGACAAAGTTAACAAATATTTAGGTAAGATTGATTGAGACAAACTTTTCACTGGATCGATAACATTGATCAGATGGTGGACGTTTTTTTATGAAAATATCAGAGAAGTAATTAGAAATTATGTACCTGTTCTAGAGTAAACAATAAAATATATCTACCATGGTTTTCCTAGAAGCGAATTAATTGCCTTAGTGAACAAATAAGTATAGACTAAAATACCAAAGTATGACAATGCCTTAGATTTGATTTCTTATTCTTTATTTGTGTAAGAAGTACACAGCATTGTAAGAACTTAATAAAATCTTGCTACGAATCCTATCGGGCTGAAGTTGGGAATCATATCCAGACAAGCCCTAAATATTTCTAATCATATATAAAAAACAAATGTGGTGACTCAAGCACATATTCACTGTCAATGATGGACGGTACCACTTATTCTACAGTACACTTATTCACTTCCATATACTGTAATCACCAAAGCATAAATAAAAGTAATATAACACAAATACCTGGACTCCTATCTCAATATTACTAGCAAAAACAGTGAATGTTTATCGTCCTTAAAATTAAATTGACATTTAATTTAAAAAAGTTTAAAAGTGTTCATATTTTCTAAAGGAGCAGGTTAAGATGATATTCCCCCAATATTCATTACTAATTGTGCAAACAATCTTCTTAAACCAATTTTTGATATTTCGAGCAGGTACTTTTCCCAGCTAATATGCCTTTTGGTTCAATAACACTTTTCCATCTCACAATTTGAACAAAATAATGAAGGGTATTTTGTTCAAACTGTGAGATAATTTTCTGCTCACCAGATGTCGTTAGTTGACACTGAGGTAATTTTTTTTTACTCAATATAATTTAATTGAGAAGTTTTAAATAAAAGTTTATCAGATTCTAGAGTATTATATTAATACATAAAACAATTCCTCAATGGTTTGTTCTTTTAATTTCTTGCATATTTTCATTATCTTCAACTTTTTTAAATTTTTCTACTTTTATGAATATCTGTGGCTTTGTTTATTTTTTATTTTTAATCTAATTAATATAAAATATAGCTAATAATACAGAAATAAACATTAACCTTTATATTTTCCGAACTAATTGGACGGCTCCATGGCGCAGTGGCTTAGCATTGAGTTCCAGCGCTGGGGGCTGCAGGTTCGAATATTGCATGGAACAAGTATTTTTATGGTCTATAGATAGTTGTTCCGGGTCTGGATGTTTGTCTTTGTGCAATTTATGTTTGTAAACTGCCTCCACAATACAGGAGAAAATCCTAGTGTGGGATAATGTTTTTTTTAAAAAAAAGAAAATAAAAAAAATTAACTTCCCTGCTATGAAATCTGTCAAATATTATACCTCACTTTTAAGTAGCGCCGCCCTGGTGGCAGAAAAAGTCTTGGATGCCCTCATTGCCAAGATATAAAATGCTTAATAGCAGGTTATTTGTAAACCTATTGACAGTCTTAACAAATACAAACTAATTTTGTATTTGTTAAGACTAAACAATAATATCATAATAATATATGAAAAATATTATAATATTAAGTATTTGTATATTTTACATGAGATTTTTCTTAATTGCATCAAGCACGTCTCAGCAGTCACACTACGATTACCATCAATACAAGCTGCTCAAATGAGCTATTACTATTGATGCCTCTCTTGTCTAAATCAATAAATTATTCTGTTTCTTTATATTTTATAGAAAAAATTGGAGCTTGTGACTGGAGGTTCAGCTGCAACCATGAAGTTAAAGTTGTTTGACAGTAAAAACAAATTTGTTTGTGACATTGATAACGATAACACCCTGCTTAATTCGTACTCGATTGATGATGGTATGAGAGTACATGTAATTGACAACTTCACCCTTGTCAAAGATTTTGCTGCTACTGATAGCGATGAAAGGTAAGTAGCATATTCAGATACATAGTTCTCAGTGCTTTTTTTATTTGTGGCTAAAAATATGTAGCAGGTACTGAAGTTTTAGGTGAGGTGTTTGTATGTACGCTTATAGCACTTTAATGTGTTCTATGTAATAGATTGCTGTGTGGTGGTGCTGTAAGAAAATCCATCACTCCGCTTCATACTATGGGTGACATAAAAGTATACTAAGAGAAACACCAGAAACATGTTATATCTAAGCCCTCGTCCACAGTGCAAGCCTAGCGCGGTTGCGACGACGGGCGCGAAGTATCAAACATATAAAACCGCCGCCGTTTGCGTCTATAGTGTAGTGTCTAAGGCGGGCGCCTAGCGCGACGGGCATGGGCGAGATAGCTCGCGTAGTTTTCAAACGTTCCTATCCGCGCGTTTTGGCCACAATACGGGCCTAGTCAGCAAGCGATCCAAGGCACGGGTGTGGGGGTATCAAACCAATTCGGTCTTATCGCTCGGCGTTAGCGCGTCTTCAATTTTTTTTAATGATTTTAGGTGATATTTTACTCATGATATAATCAAATGTAGACACGGACATTCGAATGTACTCAAAGAATATTCTATGATACAATCTCAATTCTTCATACATAGTAAAAAATTCACCATTTATTTCTCTGTTTTTATTTACATTGTGCACACCGTCCGTTCAACTCCCATCTCAGGATAGAAATGTCTAGTAAAGATACTAAATCCTTGCCTATGGTTTGCAAAACCTGAAATACGGTGTCAGCACAGCAACAGCTCGCTCGTGGCTGCGGGCACGGCGCGCGGCCGGCGTCGCGCCCGCAACAGGCCCACGTCGCCGCGCATTCACTGTGGATGCGGAGTTAGGGTAGATGGCAGTGTAACCACCTTATTTAGGCTTATAAAATACCAGACCGGTGATGAGCGGCAACATCAAAGGTGCAATATTGTCTGTATTGCAATGGTATCATTCTGCCATGTGTGATGAAACAAATCCTACTTACAACTAGAGAGTCTAGCTATGGACTTATGGGCTGATGAAGGAGTGCAAAAGATAGCTTCTGTAAATATTCCAGTTGTTATTATCGTCATAAACATCATTACAATTTCATTTCAATAGATTAGGTTTGGTATAGATGTAGTTACATTATTTGTTTATTTTTTTATATTATGTAGGTTCCAACTTTCTGAAGAAGATTATGAAAAGAAGGGGGACACCCTGAGGTCATATCTACAACAAAATAAACTGGGCAAATACAATGAAGAAGAGATGAACAAATCTAAAGAGCAACTGCAGCAGGAACTTGAAGAAGAGGCAAAGTTAGTATTAAACAGAATTATTGTTTTTAATCCCCGATGCAAAAAGAGGGGTGTTATAAGTTTGACTGCTATGTGTGTGTGGTCTGTAGCACTTTAGCTCTTAAACAGGTGATCCAATTTGGGTGCAGTTTTTTTTTATTTAAAAGCAGATTTTTAGCGGTGGTTCTTAGACATGTTTTATATCAAAATCGGTTCAGCTGTTTCAAGGTCATCAGCTGTTTTGTTAGCTGTGGTAGGGTTATTTTCGGGCATATTTAAAATATTCAATTTAAGTTATTTAACTTGTACACTGCATTCTTGCCTTAAATTTTCCATCAATCACTTAAATCAGCACAGGGTTGACACACGAGCACACACTATTTGATGGTTAGTGGATCATAAACACTTGCGTCTGTCACCCAGAGAGGTAGGCAGAGACTGCGGACTTCCATTTGGAATGATCCTGACACACCTATCTCGGCTCTTTTAGATACATATAGTACCTACGCATACATGGTCGTCGGTTAAGGGTATTCCTAGTCTGACCCATTTTCAATATATCGCCCTGTTGGTCTATAAACATTCATCTAGAGCGTCCCTTCCTGACTATGCCGTTTACATTTGCTGCATAGATTTGCTTTATCACTCTTTCTTCATTCATTCTTTCTACATGACCAAACGACCAAAGCACTCATTTTTTAATCCTGGTCACAACATCATTTTGCAAACCATACTCTTCACTAATCACAAAATATCTCATGCAGATTCAGCTCCAACATACTTCTTAATGACCGCATTTATTCAGCATTTATTCCTCTCGTGCTTCTACTGCCACACCCAACTTTCACTACCATACATTAAAGTAGGGACTAACACAGCATTGTGAATGTGCCCTTTTTGACACATTCGGACTTTCCATAATAGTTAGTGGTTAGTGGATTATATTATAGTAGTTAGTTTGTACGAGTTTTGGCTCACTGAGTCAGAACTGGTACAACTCATCATCCTCAACTCTCATCGGCTGACGGTGGGTCAACGGATCCTAAAAAAAAAGATTTTGGCATGCTCTGTTTGTTTGCTGCAAGGTTGTTTTTGTGGATGCGCGGTTCCGGAGATGTGCATATCAATTAACTAATATCTGATTGACATCCGGTGGGCCTGCACCCTCATTAGCGTTCCATTGTTCAACCTTTCCTCTTATTTATTGTTCCTTGAACACTGTCATTGCCGCTCTTATCTATTACTCGTTGTACACCCTGCTAATCAGTGCTATTGTATTATACTCCTTTATTCATAACTAAGACGCTATTCTGAATCATCAATAAACACATTCCTTAATTTTGTTACAATTTTTATTTCCAAAATGTTATTACTTATTATTTATAAAATAGGAGTGAAACATCTCATTCACTAAAATATCTTTGTACAGTGTGTTTCCTGTAAATATGTTCGTAAAACTATGCATTGAACATCCCTGAAACTTATATAGCAAATACATTAAACAATATTCACCACAAACTAAAGTCCACTCATTCTGAATCCTATCAACATTCCAGGCGGAAATGCTTTAGATTAGATATAACTTACTGGTGGTATTTAAAATCGAGCAGCTGCAGTCATGGAGTCAGTGTATGGTCGTTTTACTGCAGTGGATCTACCAATACTACTTTTGTGTTACCACTGAGTAATATCGTTCAGAAAATATCATGAATAGCAATACAATAATCGTAGATCTTCAAGGATTCAAAAATAGCAAAAATGAATTTATAGTAAAATAATTTGCTATAGCCACCTAGAGTACACCAAAATATTCCTAATAAACCCTTACCTGTTCACTTCACTATCTCTTGAAGAGAAAAAACAAATTTGCTGGATTGAAAAGTACAGATGCTATCGATGGAGTGAGGGCTTATAGAGCTGGAGTGAGGGTGATTATAGAGAGTTTCACAGAATTATAAAGACGTATTTGCAAGATAAAAAAGATTTTTTTAAAAGGATGTGAAAAAATTAAATGGCTGCAAGATATTTGTGATAAAAATAATACTATCATAGATATAAATTGCTTCAGAGCACCCAATTTAAATACTCTTTGTGAACTTTATTGTAAAGATACTTTACTGTATTACTGTTTCACTCATAAGAAAATCTGTGTGTTAAAAAATATTTTATGTATTAAGAAATGGTGGTTTGAAAACAAGTTTTGAAAAATAAAATATATGTAAATAAAAACCTCATCTTTTAATTTAAACTATCCTTGTGTTCGAGGAGGAGAAAAAAAACTGTAGTTTCAGACCAGCAACGATTAGTATTATTAAAGTAACTTCCCTTTTGTACCACATTGAATTTTAACGATGAAGTGGAACCTCTACTGGAGAGAACTTGGGTCTTCAGTGACACATAGCTCGATAAATGTATCTTTAGAAGATGACAATGAATTATTATAAGTCTTCTCTATTGAATAAAACAGTTCAATATTATAGTTCAAACAATTTCAACACAATTTTCACATAAAAATTAAATAAGATTGGTTTTATATAATGACACAAAGAGGCATATTTTAGAAAATAATATTGAAACATTAGCTTGGGGTTATTATAAATTGCACTAAGTGTTGATAGTTTTTACTTTTATGTCTGTGTGTAAATAAAATTTGTAATGATTTTAAAATTATGATAATATTATAATGTGACATAGAATTTATTACATATTTTTTTTATATTCTACTAAGCCAGCGCTTATCTACGATCCCACCTGATGGTAAGTGGTGATGTAGCCTAAGATGGTAAAGCGCACTGACTTAACAATAGCCTATTCACTTGCCTTGAAGACACCCACACTGTAATCGGATGGAAAGACAGATGCTGGCAGCTTATTCCACTCCTTTGCTGTGCGCGTGATGAGAACGACATGGCGAACCGTTTGGTTCGAATGCGTGGTAAGTCAACAACGAAAGCGTGGAGGCTGGCCGAACGTCATTTGTCGTTGTCCGATGGTGGAAGGGAGAGGGAGGAATTAAATTATGCAATTCCTGCGCACACTCTGCGAAATGCATACCGTAGAAAACCGAAAGGTAGGATACTTTGCATCTGTGTTCGTGGCTGGTAAGATTGGTTTTAATCAAATTCGGGTCACCAATAAGCCTCTTAGCACGCCTTGAGTCCAAAGGTGGC
Organism: Parnassius glacialis; assembly: GCA_033319125.1. Lineage (NCBI taxonomy): Eukaryota > Metazoa > Arthropoda > Insecta > Lepidoptera > Papilionidae > Parnassius > Parnassius glacialis. Next base: position 40,316,288 of record JAVANC010000009.1, on the reverse strand, counting down.
ATTTTGTAGCACCAGCCCATATATGGCAGCAATACTGCATGCACGACCGGACTCTGCGCTTTATATAAAGTAAGCAGCTTTCCCGGCGTAAAGTATCGCCGCACCTTTGCGAGGACTCCCAGCTTCCTTGCAGCTTCTTTGACCTTGGACTCAATGAACCGCCCGAAGTTCAGATTTGAGGATATCTCAAACCCTAACAACTGAAGGCGGTCGGTATATTCCAGTGATACATTTCGGAAAGAAGGAGCCAAGGTGAGCTGGCTCCTTTTTGCAGTGAAGAGACACGCTTGTGTTTTGGAGGCGTTAAATTTCATAAGATTGGCATCGCTCCATTCGGAGACTGCCTGTAGTGTGATATTCACACGCTCTACCATAGCTACTCTTACGGACTGGATTGGATCCCGACTGGCCCGAGGACTTGGTTGGTATCTCCACAACTGTGCTATCGTCTGCATACGCATAGATACCGGGCATAAAGAGTTCATTAATATGCAGCAGGAAAAGAGTTGCGGAGAGAACGGACCCCTGAGGAACACCGGCGTTAGTCGCCATAGGATCGGATGAGCAGCCATCGATGACGACCCGGAGAGACCGTTTACTCAGAAAGTCCTTTACCCATCCAATCAGACCAGGGGATAAGCCGTACGCTGGAAGCTTACCCAAAAGCCTAGTGTGCCATCTCTGTCCAAAGGCCTTCGAGACATCAAAGGAAACAGCAAGTGCTTCCCCACTGTTCTCGAGTGCCTCGCCCCATACGTATGTGGCATACTCTAGAAGATCCCAGCTGACCGATTTCGGCAAAACCCATATTGCCGGTCACTAAGTAGGTCATTCTGTTCTAGGTATGCCATTAAGCGGGCGTTCAATATACGCTCCGTAATCTTGCAGAGTATGGAGATAATTGAGATTGGCCGATAATTGTCAGGGTTGGCACGGCTGATTTTTTGGAGCAGGCTGCATTTAAATGAAAGGCGGAACAAGCGTGTCAGCACAGGAGACAACTCAGGTGCACACGTCTTTAGAACTATAGCTGGTATACTATCAGGTACACTAGCTTTGTTCTCGTCTAGATACCACAAGGTTTTAAGAACCTCCTTATTTGTTATACGAACCTCCAACATAGAGGTGCCGCAGTAAGGTAATTTTGGTGGAACGTTGCTACCACTGACCAGACGTGAATTGTATGCAAAGAGAGACGCGAACAGGTCCGTTTTCTCTTTAGTCATACGCGCTAGTGTGCCATCCGGTTTTACCAGCGGACGCAGTGTAGGTCGTCAGAAGTTTGTCTCGACCGCTTTGGCGAGAGACCAAAAAGCTCTAGTGCCAGATGGCCTGGCAGAGAGTTTTACGCCAATATGTTTAATGCAATCGAGACTAGCTTTCCATGATGCTTGCTGGTTGAAAGTTCTCTTCTTGGAGCTAACATCCGGATCTTTGCGGTTTCGAGCGCCAACCTCAAATGCAGAAAGTTATTATTAATGGTAAAAGTTCTTCCGGCTCACCTGTACTAATGGGTGTCCCTCAGGGCTCAATTCTCGGCCCATTCCTGTTTCTAGTGTATATTAATGACTTACCTTCTATTGTAGAGGATAATCATGATATAGTATTATTTGCTGATGATACTTCTTTGATTTTTAAACTTAAACGTAAATCATTTAAATGTGACGAAGTGAATAATGCTATATCAAAATTAGTGCATTGGTTTAACGTTAATAATTTACATTTAAACGGAAATAAAACTAAATGTATTAAATTTACAACAACGAATGTTAGAAATCTGAGTACCAATGTGCTTTTAAATGGGGAAGAACTGAGCCCTGTTGAATCCACTGTTTTTCTTGGCATCACTCTCGACGCAAAGCTTCAGTGGGGCCCCCATATATCCAAACTAGCAAGCAGACTAAGTTCTGCAGCCTATGCTGTAAAAAAGATTAGAGGTCTCACTAGTGTCGAGACAGCTAGATTAGTTTATTTCAGTTATTTCCATTGCATAATGTCTTATGGGATTTTGCTATGGGGACATGCGGCTGATTCAGAAACTATTTTTGTTTTACAGAAGAGGGCCATTAGAGCTATTTACAACCTAAAACTGAGAGAGTCTCTTAGAGATAAATTTAAAGAAATAAATATATTAACTTTGGCCTCTCAGTATATTTACGAAAATTTAATGTATGTTCACAAAAACAAAGGTAGTTTTAGTAAAAAAAGTGATGTGCATTCTGTAAACACTAGGAACAAACACAAGCTAGTGATACCAGTTTCTCGACTCCACAGAGTCAGTAATTCATTCTTGGGGCAATGTATACGCTATTACAACAAGGTCCCGGAAAGTGTACAGGCTCTCTACATTAGCAAGTTTAAATGTTTTGTTAAGTTGAAACTGTATAAAAAGGGTTATTATAGTATAAATGAATACATGGTTGATAATAACCCCTGGGAATGAGGTGATCGCTTCCAAGCTGTTTCTAAAATAAATTTTGTACTTATATAGTTAGTACAACCATTATTGTAAAATTTGTTTTAAAAAAAAGTCCCGCTGGGTTTCTTGCTGGTTCTTCCCAGGACAGAGGTTTTTTTTTCGAACCAGTGGTAAAGTAAAAAATGACTTTCAATAAGTATTACACATGTGATCTATATTGAATAAAAAATTATTCTATTCTATTCTATTCTATTCTAACCTAGGATAGGTGTGTGTACGTGTGTACATGCTGGCCTCAAGCGTGGTGGGGGGGGGGGGTGCGAGATGCGCGCGGCGCTAGAGATGAGACATACTTGCAAAATATAATACCAGGGCTTCTAAGTACGGGTATGGAAAAATACCAGGGTCGAAAACAAGCTTTTAGAAATACTTGAAAGTATGTGTTAGTGTCAATATACAATATGTAACGTAATTAACGCACACCCTCAGACACCCCAATTAGTATATTATGTTATAATCATTATACATACACTGACTTTGTAATTAAACATGTTTATGCATTGATTATTTATTAAATTAGTTATACTAATTCCGGAACAATGTTGTGGTCACAGTATAAATCCACGAATGCACGCTGTCGCTCACGTAGGTATAGGTTTTTGAGGGTCTTTCTATCACAGTAAGTACCTATTCGCTCGCGTTCACGTTCGTCGCTCGTGTTTAAAAGATGTGAATCAAGATTACAATAATTTTAAGAATCAAATATTTAACTTACTGATAGCCTAAACTCTCATGCAACCTAATTTAATACATTTTCAAAACGTCCACCACGGCTCCGTGGCGCAGTGGCTTAGCAATTGAGTTGCAGCGCTAAGGACCGCGGGTTCGAATCCCGCACGGAACAATATTTGTATGGCCTACAAATAATTGTTCTGGGTTTGGATGTTTGTCCTTGTGAAATTTTTGATTGTACACTGCCCCCACAATACAAGAGAAAATCCTAGTGTGGAGGTTACGTTTTAAAAAAAGAAAAAGAAAGAAAATAATTTAGAAAGCAATTCAGTGTCATTTTTCACTATTCTAAAATCGTTCACTCATAGAATTAATTTGTCTCACTAAAATAAACTAATGATTTAATACGTATTAATATTTAATACGTACGTAATCAGGTGATCTGGGAGGTCAATGGCCCGGCCGCCGCGACCTTTATAACGTACTCCAAACTCTGTATTTGTAAAGACTTTAATATACTTGAAATAAGGTTCAATTTTCTTTATTTTGTATTAAATGACGGAATTTGTATTAATACAAATAAAAACTGCACTTTTAAGTCTTATTGCCTTAAGTTACGGTCCATTTCCGTGTGTATTAACTTTACAGGTTTAGTGTGACTGTAAATTACGTAGTTTCAATTATTTTTGGATAAAAAAATTACCTATATTAAAAATGATAGAAATCGATTCAGTAAACGATTCTGAACAAACTACTTTCTCAAAGTGCGTTAATTATGTTACATGTTGTATATATGAATGACTAATTAGATTCGGGCAAAAATTTAGACTGAACGTTTTAAATTTTTTTGTTTTTTGTTTTTTTATATAGGATAAGGGTGACAAACGAGCACACAGTCCACCTGATGGTAAGTGGTTGCTGTGGCCCATAGACATCTACATCTATCCTCATTTGCGAATCAAAATGCAGATGCGTTGTCACCCGTGAGGACTAAGATGAAATGCCTCATTTCCAGTAAAAAGGGCCTCCGGCCACTTGCACTCACCAAGCGAAACGCAGAGGTAAACTTCTACTTCACGCTGGTATTCTGTGAGGTCGTGGTACCACTCCGGTTCGAGCCGGCCCATCCGTGCGATAGCAAAAGCTGCCGCGTGGCTCTACCACTATTAAAACGAAGTGAAAATGAAATCTTTCCTTCATACTTTTTGGCTTAGGACTACTAATTAATAAGAGTTTTAAAACTGTCTCTAAATTCAATATACACGCGAAATAACTATTTAAAAATTAGGTCACTGTCAGTAGGTTACGTAATCAGTTCACAATAATAATTGAATTTACAAAAAATCGAAACAAAACTTACTTCTTCGAATATAAACATAATTTTTATTACTTACTACTTACGCGACGTTTCCAGCCGCGGTGTCAAAGTTTGAAAATACTTGCATAGGAATTTGACCCGTTTTCCATGTTAAGCTACTATGAATAAGGAGCAAAGTCGTATAAATAAAAAAAAAACAATTTGTAGTTCAAAGTATTTTTCATTCACAAATACGATTGAGTTTCTTATTACTATTGAGATATGGATCATTTTCCTATGCAAGTATTTTTTCATACTTGCAAGTATTTTTTGGTCGTAAAAGTGAAAATCTGGTAGCGTAAATACGTCTCATTGAGACGCGAGCGACGTGTCCAGCCGTGTTGTCAAAATTTGAAAATACTTGCATAGGAATTTGATCCGTATTCCATGTTATCCTACTATGAATAAAGAGCAAAGTCGAATAAATAAAAAAAATACTTTGAAGTTCAAAGTATTTTTCGTTCACAAATACGATTGATTTCTTTATTACTATTACAATATGGATAATTTTCCTATGCAAGTATTTTTTGCTCGTACCAGGGCGCCGTAATTTGAAATGAATACCTGGTTTTAAAACCTAGTAGCGTAAATACGTCTCATCTTTACGCGCCGCAGTAGTTCTCCTGGCAGCTATAGAGTAGGATGTACGTGTGTGGGTGTGTGTGCGTGTACGTGTGTGCAGGCTGGCCGCGAGCGTGGTGGTGGGGGCGCGGTGCGAGGTGCGCTCGCCGCAGTAGTTCTCCTGGCAGCTATAGAGTAGGATGTACGTGTGTGGGTGTGTGTACGTGTACGTGTGTGCAGGCTGGCCGCGAGCGCGGTGCGAGATGTGCTCGCCGCAGTAGTTCTCCTGGCAGCTATAGAGTAGGATGTACGTGTGTGGGTGTGTGTACGTGTACGTGTGTGCAGGCTGGCCACGAGCGTGGTGGTGGGGGCGCGGTGTGAGATGCGCTCGCCGCAGTAGTTCTCCTGGCAGCTATAGAGTAGGATGTATGTGTGTGGGTGTGTGTACGTGTACGTGTGTGCAGGCTGGCCGCGAGCGTGGTGGTGGGGGCGCGGTGCGAGGTGCGCTCGCCGCAATAGTTCTCCTGGCAGCTATGGAGTAGGATGTGCGTGTGTGGGTGTGTGTACGTGTACGTGTGTGCGGGCTGGCCGCGAGCGTGGTGGTGGGGGCGCGGTGCGAGGTGCGCTCGCCGCAGTAGTTCTCCTGGCAGCTCTAGAGTAGGATGTACGTGTGTGGGTGTGTGTACGTGTACGTGTGTGCAGTCTGGCCGCGAGCGTGGTGGTGGGGGCGCGGTGCGAGGTGCGCTCGCCGCAGTAGTTCTCCTGGCAGCTATAGAGTAGGATGTACGTGTGTGGGTGTGTGTGCGTGTACGTGTGTGCAGGCTAGCCGCGAGCGTGGTGGTGGGGGCGCGGTGCGAGGTGCGCTCGCCGCAATAGTTCTCCTGGCAGCTATAGAGTAGAATGTACGTGTGTGGGTGTGTGTACGTGTACGTGTGTGCAGGCTGGCCGCGAGCGTGGTGGTGGGGGCGCGGTGCGAGGTGCGCGCGCCGCAGTAGTTCTCCTGGCAGCTATAGAGTAGGATGTACGTGTGTGGGTGTGTGTACGTGTACGTGTGTGCAGGCTGGCCGCGAGCGTGGTGGTGGGGCGCAGTGCGAAGTGCGCGCGCTGCAGTAGTTCTCCTGGCAGATATAGAGTAGGATGTACGTGTGTGGGTGTGTGTACGTGTACGTGTGTGCAGGCTGGCCGCGAGCGTGGTGGTGGGGGCGCGGTGCGAGGTGCGCGCGCCGCAGTAGTTCTCCTGGCAGCTATAGAGTAGGATGTACGTGTGTGGGTGTGTGTACGTGTACGTGTGTGCAGACGCCGCGAGCGTGGTGGTGGGGGCGCGGTGCGAGGTGCGCGCGCCGCAGTAGTTCTCCTGGCAGCTATAGAGTAGGATGTACGTGTGTGGGTGTGTGTACGTGTACGTGTGTGCAGGCTGGCCGCGAGCGTGGTGGTGGGGGCGCGGTGCGAGGTGCGCGCGCCGCAGTAGTTCTCCTGGCAGCTATAGAGTAGGATGTACGTGTGTGGGTGTGTGTACGTGTACGTGTGTGCAGTCTGGCCGCGAGCGTGGTGGTGGGGGCGCGGTGCGAGGTGCGCGCGCCGCAGTAGTTCTCCTGGCAGCTATAGAGTAGGATGTACGTGTGTGGGTGTGTGTACGTGTACGTGTGTGCAGTCTGGCCGCGAGCGTGGTGGTGGGGGCGCGGTGCGAGGTGCGCTCGCCGCAGTAGTTCTCCTGGCAGCTATAGAGTAGGATGTACGTGTGTGGGTGTGTGTGCGTGTACGTGTGTGCAGGCTAGCCGCGAGCGTGGTGGTGGGGGCGCGGTGCGAGGTGCGCTCGCCGCAATAGTTCTCCTGGCAGCTATAGAGTAGAATGTACGTGTGTGGGTGTGTGTACGTGTACGTGTGTGCAGGCTGGCCGCGAGCGTGGTGGTGGGGGCGCGGTGCGAGGTGCGCGCGCCGCAGTAGTTCTCCTGGCAGCTATAGAGTAGGATGTACGTGTGTGGGTGTGTGTACGTGTACGTGTGTGCAGGCTGGCCGCGAGCGTGGTGGTGGGGGCGCGGTGCGAGGTGCGCGCGCCGCAGTAGTTCTCCTGGCAGCTATAGAGTAGGATGTACGTGTGTGGGTGTGTGTACGTGTACGTGTGTGCAGGCTGGCCGCGAGCGTGGTGGTGGGGGCGCGGTGCGAGGTGCGCGCGCCGCAGTAGTTCTCCTGGCAGCTATAGAGTAGGATGTACGTGTGCGGGTGTGTGTACGTGTACGTGTGTGCAGGCTGGCCGCGAGCGTGGTGGTGGGGGCGCGGTGCGAGGTGCGCGCGCCGCAGTAGTTCTCCTGGCAGCTATAGAGTAGGATGTACGTGTGCGGGTGTGTGTACGTGTACGTGTGTGCAGGCTGGCCGCGAGCGTGGTGGTGGGGGCGCGGTGCGAGGTGCGCGCGCCGCAGTAGTTCTCCTGGCAGCTATAGAGTAGGATGTACGTGTGCGGGTGTGTGTACGTGTACGTGTGTGCAGGCTGGCCGCGAGCGTGGTGGTGGGGGCGCGGTGCGAGGTGCGCGCGCCGCAGCAGCCGCGCCGCCGCGCCACGGTGCGCTACAACGGCCCGCTGGACGGTGCGCGCGGCGTTTGGATCGGTGTGCAGTACGACGAGCCGCTGGGCAAGAACGATGGACAGTGAGTATTTATTATTCCCACCATATAAATATTCACCTCTTCTCGTAAGGAGAGACACGAGCAAACTACCTACTTTAAAATTTTTAAGTAAGAGCTAACTACACTCAACTTTGAACAGATTTCATTGATATGTACAATATTCAATCTTTCTAATCATTTGAGTAGTTAAATGTCTAATTATATGATTTGAATTTGTTACTTTTAGCAGTTAGAATTTCTAGAACGAACTTAGATTGATCTAGTCGGACTATTTGTCCCAGGTAAATATACCAACAATTTAGAGCGTAGTAACGGTTATAAATGCCCTGTGTTTTCTCCATGTTCATCTTAAGACCAATCCGTTGGGAGACGCTATTAAGGTCATTAAGCATAATGGCTTATGTTCTCCAGCAGTCCTATACGAATTTAAAATTTTTGAAAAAAATAAAGTTATTTTTTACATATTTTTAATTAGGAATAAATACTTATATTTTTTCACAAATTTTTAATTCGAATAGGTTTTCGTTATCTACAGAATATTAGAAAGATGATTTGTTTGTTTGTTTGAATTGAATAGGCTCCGAAACTATTAGACCGATTTGAAAAATTCTTTCACCATTAGAATCCTACATTGCCCCTAATGAACATAGGCTATAGAATATTTTCAAAAAGTTAGGGATCCGTACGAAAACTTCCCGTGTAGTGGCGGGTTAGAATACTCACTACCCCGTATCTTCCCGTGGGTGTCGTAAGAGGCGACAGAGGGAAACTGAGGTTGAGGATGGGCAGCAGCATCTTTCTGATAACAGCGAAACAACAATAAAAAAACTGCGGTTGCCAACCCGCTCGCCAAGCGTGGCCACTATGGCAATATACCCCCCATGATAAAAGTTACAAAAAGACGGCCCCAGTCCCCGGCGGCCCCACTATTCCTGGCTACGGTGGCGACCATGGTAACGGCGGGGTGGGGGTGCTAAGAATCTCCGGTGGAGGTTCGGTTGCCACCTACGTCGACTCGACCTGGCAACTTATAACGCACGCACCCTGAGGACTGACGAGACTGGAGCTGGAAGAAGAGATAGACAAGTTACGCTGGAATGTCATAGGATTGTCCGAGGTTCGAAGAGAGGGGGAGGACACGGTAATCCTCGAATCCGGCAACTTGTTCTATCACCGGGAGGGTGACCATCTGTCCCAAGGAGGTGTCGGATTTATCGTCCACAAGTCTCTCGTTAACAACGTTGTAAAGATAGGAAGTGTGTCAAGGAGGGTTGCGTACCTTATACTCAGAATCACCAAACAGTATTCGCTGAAGGTCATACAGGTTTACGCACCAACTTCAGCACATCCCGATGAGGAGGTGGAGGAAATGTATGAGGATATCTCTAGAGCCATGCATTCCTCCAAAACCCACTACGAGTATACGGTGTTAATGGGAGACTTCAACGTAAAACTAGGCACAAGAGCGAACGGTAAGCTGAAAGCAGGGAATTTCGGAATAGGGCAACGGAACCCAAGGGGCCAGCAGCTGGCTGACTTCATGGAGAAAGAGGGACTTTATGATGAACTCTTTCTTTCAGAAGTGGCCCCACAGGAAGTGGACTTGGTCGAGCCCTGACGGTTCGACAAAAAATGAGATTGACTTCATTATGACGACCAGACGACAACTGTTCAGTTATGTCTCAGTGATCGCGAGGGTGAAAACCGGCAGCGATCACCGAATGGTGAGAGGCACACTGAACCTAAACGTTAAGTTGGAGAGGTCTCGTCTAATCAAGTCAACGCTCCGTCCCCCTCGTGCTCTGTTCCAAAGTCCCGAAACCTTTCAGCTCGAGTTACAAACCCGTTTTCAGTGCCTAGAAGACTTCAATGAAGTGGACGATATGAATGAGAAGCTCGTGGAAACTGTCCATGCGGTCGGAGCTAAGTTCTGCAAGATCCGCCGCAGAAGAACACAAAAATCTCCGATCATACTCAATCTCATGGCTGTTAGACGGGAGATGAAGCTAATTTTTCAACAGATTTGACAGCATACAGGCAACTGAACAGACAGATCTCCAAATGCATGCGGCGGGAATTACGTAACTTTAATACTGCTCGTATTGAAGAAGCGATCGAGCGGAACCAGGGCTCCAAAGTCTTTGCTAGAGATCTGTCTGCCAGCAAGAGCCAACTGTCGAAGCTGAAGATCGAGTGTGGCAGCGTCGTTTCCGGGACACCTGCGATTTTGAGTGAGATTGAGAGGTTCTATGGGCAGCTGTACACATCATCGTTGGAGCCATACGTAAGTGTGAGTAACGATCCAAGAGCGAGTCTTATCCGACACTATTCCGATGATATCCCGGACGTCAATCTGAGCGAGATTAGAATGGCTTTCCAGCACCTTAAAAACGGCAAGGCCCCAGGCGAGGAAGGAATTACAGCGGAGCTTCTGAAAGCGGGTGGAAAACCGGTACTTGAAGTTCTTTAGAAGCTCTTTGATGCCGTCATCCATGGTGGCATTACACCGGAGGTGTGGAGACGTGCGGAAGGTGTATTATTACACCTTAATCTGTAATTCCTAATGGAGTGACGACCTGGTAAGATATGCAGGAAGTCGATGGATGCAGGTGGCTCAGGACCGTGCTTTGTGGCATTCGTTGGGGGAGGCCAATGTTCAGCAGTGGACTTGTGAAGGGCTGTAATGATGATGATAATGATGAAAACTTCGTTATTGTAACCCAAGGTGTGAAAAAAATACCAAAAAGAATCCTTATATCGCGTATGCTACGGATACTATTGACAATAGAGCAAAGTGCACTACAATTTTATACAAAACGTCAATATCTAATAAAGAGTTCGCGATATCATATGTCTTACTATTACAATTATGTCACAATAATAACTTTTAGTGTTAAAATATGCAATAGTAACGCCGAATTTTATAGCCAGGGGAGGGATGGTACAAGTTTTCTCTAAAACGTCGCCCCGAAATAGTACAAAGAACAGCTGAACCTGTTACTTCGGCAAGTGCCAATGTATCAGAAGAGAAAATCAAAAATGGTTTCAGCAAATTGAAACTTGGTTAGGAGAAGAATTCTTGCATATTCTACGAGATCTTAAACGTGTTTTTAACGGTGATGAAACATATTTCTTGTTATGGCCAAAAACCTCCAAAGTTTTAGCCCTAAAAGGTACTCGCGACGTGCATGAATTGGATAACTCGCCTGCGAAATGTGGGCTGACAGTGATGTTCTTATTTTCGGCCACCGGCGTTATTACACCACCGATGATTATCTACCCATATTACGGTATCTGTACCACCGGAATGGGGTATAGGTCTGTCATCAAATGGATGGATGAACAAAGATCTATTTTTACAATACATTACTAATGTTTTATATCCACATCTTGTAAAAGAAAATACAAAATTTAACATTCTTCTGTTTGTTGATGGACACAAAAGTCATATCAATTTTGAAATTTGCAAAGCATGCAAAGAAAGAGGTATAATACTTATAGCATTATATCGAAACGCGCAGATGTAGCTGTCTTTAAGCCGATAAAAAGTGCATGGAAAAAGGGGGTATTAGAGTGTAGAAGGGAAAATGCGACAATAAAATTGACAAAAATTGACTTTGGGCCAATACTAAGCATTATATTAAAGAAATATATAGACGAAACAAATAATTATTGTAAATGAATTTCGAGCTTATGGATGTATCCTTGAAATCCGAATGCAATTAACTACCAATAATATCTTGGCAAATATGAGCCAATCGACCAGAATTCAAGAAAACAGACCACAAAGGGCAATAACATTTACAAACTTTGAAAAAATCGTGGGACAAAACATCGTATCCCCTCTTTTTCTGAGACACCCGATAAATCGCATTGTTTTTACAAAGCATTAAAAACCATACACGACCATTTGAAAGGCAAAGGTATAGAACAGGAAGACAGTACTATTTCAAGCGAGTATTTAGTAATTGACAATGAATTCATGACAATAAATGACATACCGATCGTAATTTCAAACTCTAATAATATGGAAGAATCTTACGCAGACACTATTGCAATTGAAATTACAGAGAATAATGAATTATTTACAATAGGTTTGGAGACCCTAAACCTAACAGAGTCGTGCGATTTGTCAGCAGGTATTCGGAATACTATAGAAATGAATAATTATAAACAGAGCCGACTTATAGCGAATTTCAGATTCTTTGAGATTCAGACGCTCAAAATTACTTAAAAAATGAAATATTAAATGTTTTAGTACCTAGCAGTGATAATGTCGTTAACGGACCTAATGGATTAATGTCACCTAAATTAACAACTATTGCTGAAATGCATAATATTGAAAAACCGAGCGAAAGTACAGAGAATGTTAATGTTCTAAACAAAGAGTGAAATGATTGACAAACCCAAATTTATTAATAATAGATAACTTTACAGAGGCTATTGATAAATCAAATATTAATAACCAAAACCAAATAGCAGACACAGAAAATAACAAAAAATATGATATTAATTTTGAACATGCTAAATGCGATAGCGAAATGACCGCTCCAAAATTAAAAGAAATTCTCAATTGGCCCCAGACACCACAACGTAAAGGAAAACTATGATCCACAATCCCATTTATGTTTTGACTAGCCGCAAATGGCTTGAAATTGAGGAAAAGAAAAAAATGAGAAGATAAAAAAAGAGAAAGAGAAGAAAGAGCGTGAAAAAGGGAGAGAAGGGAAAAAACAGACATTAAAAAGCGTCACAAAAATCAAAAAATACCAAAAATATGGGAAATCAATCCGGAAAACAGAAAACATTGAAATATTGAGACATGAAAAAAAGGTTCCTAGGCATCTATTAAATAACAATTCAAAAAGTGAACAAAAAATAATAAAGAGGAAACACAAACCGAAATAAAACAATGAAAAAGATAATATGATAAATCAGTAACCACTGCAAACAATGAAAAAATAAAATTAAATGTGTGTATGTGATAAAGAGACTGAGAACAATATTTTGAGTGTGATTATATCAAGACTGAGTTTTAGATACAGACCAGATTTAAAAAAAAGAACTACTCCCAAAGCCTAATGCTAAAGAAAGTAACATCAAAGTTTTGTCTGTTGTGAAAGCGCCAGTTATGCATAATCCAAGAAATATTTTTGATGAAAAACAGTTGCGTTGATACAAAGGTACCATTCGTTTTATCCAACCCCATACTAAACAGAAGAGAGGCATTCCGTTATGAAGAAGAACTTAGTCGTTTTCTTAATGATGAATACCTAAATATGGACGAAAGCTCGATGTAAATATAAATCGATAAAAAATTATAGCCTGCACATCACTATCGTTAAACATTTTTTTAATGATTGGCCCTAATATGGTATAATAACCGGCAGTGCTAATAAACACAAATTACAATGATTGACATGACATGACATGACACGCCAATAATACAATGATTGTAGTTTTGGCTTCTTTTTTATGTTTATGCAATAAAGTTATAAATGAGATGCAAAATGATCATGGTTGTGATTTATTCAATTTCTCAGGTTCTTAAGACACAACTTGACACCAAACGTTACACGATTGTGAATCTTATTTAGGTAAAAGAAATTTTCAAAGTCATTCATTGTACTCCTTACCTTATATCCAATATAATTGTCAAAAGTAGGGATATTAGGGTTCATGATAGCTAACATTCGGTAAGTATAATTATGTTGCAAACAATTTTGGTTCTTTTCAAAAGCAAAGCAAAATTATCAAAATTCAGCCTATACTCTGTATATTTTAAGTTACAATATTAAGGTACTTTTCAATTGGAGGCACATGTGATTGGCAAGAGTCAACGTCTACTGAAACTGCTCTAGATACCGCAATGAAGTCAAGATCACCAAAAACTGCTAATTCGTCGAAAACACATAAAAGCAATACAATGAACCGTAATCTCCATATACCTCTTCGATATTGAGATAAAATGTGTGACTACAGAAGTTAGTTAAATACGTTAAAAGCGACTCAAGCATTGATAAATAAAGGTCCCTAATTAAATCATACTTAATCAAAATAGCTTTCTCGTAATTACATTCAGGTCTTGGTATCAATCTTAAACAACACTCATCATAATTAAGTAAATTAAGCCCTTGCCAGGTATATTCCTTAAATTCCCTATGCACCTATACACTACAAAATACCTATTTAATAAATATTGTATCTGCAACATTGCAAAAAGAAAGACAATTTTCATACAAGGCCAAAAACAAATGTGAGATGTCATCTCCCATATCATATAAGATATAAAATTTTAACAAATCTTGTAAAAAGCATTATATAGTAGTTATTATAGTTACTTAGATATTGAGGTATTAAGACTCTGTAGTTCCTTCTCATGCTCTACCCGTACATAAGGTTGTTTCTCGTCCTTACGCAGATAGACAACGCCTCTGGAGGTCCAACAGTACGTGAACTTATATTCCTTGGCAAATTCGCAGACAACAAAAAATAATTTCTGCGTTTTGTGTGTTAATGCCTCGAAAACGGTATATCAGCTCACTAGTAGTACCTACCCGGTAAATTTAGGTGACTTGTATTAAGCTTTTCACCTTATCCTTTATTACGATTAAACTCTTTTATAGCATTTAATAAGGTTTCTTTTTATGACGCTGTTTAAGACCCAAATAATAGGACGGGAGGTTTCATTTTTGGAGAGTATGCGATAAACATCTCTTATATCTGATTCTTGAAGACTGCAGTTCACTGTCTTCGCCATGATCTTGACAATTTCGCATAAATCAGCTGATAGATTCTTGGCGTGTTTCGTATTTCTACAGCTGTAGCTCGTGATCTCTTTTCCAAAAACTCAATTTTGTCCTCCAAAGTCCGAATTGTTTTTTTTTTGTCTTTTAAACGTACTTCCTCCATCGTTTCTAGTTTTTCCAATAAGTGGTCATATATTAAACTAATTCATAAAACTAAGACTTTTTTGCATGTCACAGTTTTGATCGGTGATTTTATTTACTGAAACATGCAGCTCTTCAAAGCGCTTTCCTATTTTAGTGGAGAAGGACGAAAATAAATTTTCTATAAACGACTTAGCAGAAAATTCTTCGCTGCTGCCCTTTAAGTCAAATTAACACTTAACGCGTTTCCTTACCATGTCATCGCATGCTAGATCTTTAAGTGACAGAGCCGTACGCGTAAGTTGTGATGGTGAGTGATGAAATTGATCTGCTACTGTACCCTGGGCCGCAATGGCGTCGGAGTCGGCGCCTATCTGCCTGAACACCGGCGAGCTCGTCGTAGGGTAGCGGGGCCGGCGGGGGGCCGCGGCGCGGAGCGGGCCCGTTGTGTGGCGGGGACGGAGGTCTTGGGAGGCGTGCGCCTGTGAGACATTGTTGATTGACGGGTACCAGGCGCGCAAAACTCAGGCGAAGTAGTATGAAGCATGCGTAGCTTCGTACGTACCGAGGAATCGACCCTAGCACGCTACGACACTTTTGATGTTTGCTACGGCACAGTGTGCGGGACTAGAACCACATGAGTAAATAAACGGAACAGAGATAAAGCTTCATACAACCGCGCGAATCGGTTGCACTACTACAAACTACAAGCACGCGGGGCATGTGTGCGTGACCACTGGCCGCTTGTCGCGTACGCGGCGAGACTGGAAAAAACCGGTTACCTGGTGGACAACAATCTCATGGTCAGTGCGAAGCACGTTGTTTGCGCGGTTAATGACAGAAAGCTTGTAATCGGGGAATAATAAATGTTTTCTTACTGCCTTGTAATTTTTTGAATAATTGAGGTTCGTCCCTTTGCGGCGTTAACGACGAATAATTCTATTATGTTGCCTTGGTACTAATAAAATTACTACAGAACATAATTTTTCGCTATTTATCATTCGAGAGAACTTCCCTTAGTAAGGTGTATAGTCTGCAAGGAAGGTTTACATTTGGAGAGATAATTGCTCATATATAATTCCATGTAGATGTTAGTAGAAAATATAAATAAATAAATGTTATAATGTTGTACTGATAATATGATTAATTATATCTTATAGCATTACACAACTGAACATTACCATTTCAGGATGAACGGCAAGCGATACTTCACATGTCCTCCCAATCACGGTGGGTTTGTGAAACCCGTCTACGTGATATTAGGAGACTTTCCGAAAGAAAAGTTGGACGTGGAGGATGAAATTTAAACAATTTTTTTATAAATTCGCTTGTGTTTGAGAGCCCGTAGGGTGTGGCTCAATCTTTGGCTATTAATAATATTTAGGGAACTTTATACACTACCTTTAGTACGCAGATAATTAGGGGTAATCTATGTTAAAAATTCTTGTATTAAAAAATGTAAAAAAAAAATGATTATGGTCATTATTTTGTTTGAAAGAATATATATTAGAACAATGTAAAGGACTGATTAAGTGTGATGTTATTTTTATTTACTCATGATATTTAAAGACTGCTTATTTTTTTACATTTATTAAAACATGCTGGTAACGTATTTTATGAAGGTTTTTTGTTCAGATAGTTAAGAGAATATAAGATGCTACATTTAATAAATGGTTTTTGAAATATTTAAGTCATGCAAATTAAAGAGAAACAGTTGTGATTGACTAAAACTTGCATGAGAATAAAGTACAAGACTTAGACGTAATTTTCCGCTATGATCTTACAATGCAATTGCATTTATCGTTTACATTTTTACTATTAAAAGCCCGCAGTGGTTTACTACTAATTTAGTACCTTATTTTGTTACAAACTCAAAAAACTAAATAGAAAGAGTTTAAAGTTTTCATTCAAACTTAGAGTGAGTATGACACTAATGCAACATTCCATACTCTCGAAACATTTCTAGTTTTGTTTAATCTCACTCATTGTCGTGGTAAAATATTAACATTAATTATTATTATTGTAGTATTTTACTTATGAAAACTAATAAACACATTATATGAATGATACTTACCTTTTATTTTATACCTTCATCTGCTATTCCTATTTTAAATGAATGTTGTGGCCTGAAGACGTCTTTTTTATAGTATAGGGTGACAAACGAGCACACAGTCCACCTGATGGTAAGTGGCTGCTGTGGCCCATAGACATCTACATTTATCCTCGTTTACGAATCAAAATGCAGATGCGTTGCCACCCGTGAGGACTAAGATGGAATGCCTCGTTTCCAGTAAAAAGGGTCTCCGGATCTCTACACTCACCATACGAAACACAGCAGTGTTAAGCTGCTATTTGACGCTGGTATTATGTGTTCGCGTCTATATCTTACCTTCGATTAAGAATCGAAATTAATCCTTCAGGAATAAGATGAAATGTCTTATTAGGTACTGTATTAGGTACCTGTAAAATGTGTACTGAGTGGATTTTTTTCTGCATAAGTATCTGGGTAGGTACGACCCTCTTATGTATTGGTGCCGCCGAATAGCAGTGCTTGCACTGTATTCCGGTCTGAACGCAATAGAGAGCTAGTATAATCACACGCGATTTAAGCTGTAAGGTATTCCACCTTAGTCCTGAGAGGTGACAACTCATCTGTAGCCTTTGTTTGAAGTTGGCTGCAGATATCCGTAATTTGGATGGATTTTAAGTTCGTTTGTTACTCCAGCTTTATAAAAAAGAGCATTACACTATGCTACTACTTTACGCTGGTATTTTTTGTGAGCGTTATCCATTTTTTAGGGTTCCGTACCTCAAAAGGAAAAAACGAAACCCTTATAGGATCACTTTGTTGTCCGTCTGTCTGTCTGTCTGTCAAGACCCTTTTTCTCAGGAACGCGTGGAGGTATCAAGCTGAAATTATACATATCAAATACTCAAGTCTACTGTCCCTTGGAGCTGTGAAAAAATCAACTTCTAAGTTAACGCAATCAAAAGATACAGCCATTTATGCCGCAAGGGAATTAAAAGCTACAGGGTACTTCCCGTGAACTCAGAATCTTAAAATTTGGTATGAAGCAACGTATTATAGCACAGATAAAGGAAAAATTGCGAAATGCATAAATTTTTAGTTACATCATATAATAAAAATATTTTTAATAATTTTAACCTACGGATTTGTTCGGAACCCTCGGTGCGCGAGTCCGACTCGCACTTGGCCGGTTTTTATTTTATAGGATTAGGGTGACAAGCGAGCACACAGTCCACTTGATTGTAAGTGGTTGCTGTGGCTCATACGACATCCACATCTATCCTCGTTTTTGAATACAATGCAGATGCAGATTGTCATACCTGAGCACTAAGATGGAATGCCTCTTTCCAGTAAAAAGGGTCTCCGGTTCTCTACACTCACGAAACGAAACAAAGCAACATTAAGCTGCTATTTTACTCTGGTATTCTGTGAGAGCGTGGTCCTTCCCCTGTCGATCTTATATAGCTGTATCATGGCTCTACCACGTATAAAAATTCATAAATTCATCCGCTCATACCATAATATACACTCGGCTTCAAAAAAATCGCACATCCGAAAAAAATAATTTAAATACTATTTTAACACAACAGGCCAATGGCAATGTTGTGGTTTGAGGGTATCATTCGAAAGGTAATTTGATTAGCTTTCAGGAATTTTAATTGAATTTTACTTTTATAACGATACGAAAGAGGAATTAAAGAAAAAGACAGGGTATGTACAAATTTGCAATTTAATAATTTAAAAAAACGTTAAAGCCGTTATCAAGGCAAGGGGGGTGTTACCCCCCTTGCCTTGATAACGGCTTCCATGTGATCTTTCATGGACCTTACAAGGGTCGCAACAGCCTCTTGGGGTATTTGTTCCCACTCTTCAAGTACCGCATCTTGGAGCTCTTGAAGAGTGGTTGGAGCTGGATCTCGAGCTCGCACGCGCCGCTTTAGGTCATCCCAGAGATGTTCTATTGGGTTAAGGTCTGGACTTCGTGCTGGCCAATGCATAACAGGGATATCGACCTCCTGTAAATAATCCCGTACAATAACCGCGGTGTGGCAACGAGCATTATCATGCATTAACATGAATCCATCACCGACATAACCAGCATACGGGACCACATGTTCCTCCAGGATTTCAGTAATGTACCGACCAGCATTTAATGACCCTTGCCCACGGCCACCCCGAGTCCGGGAAACGCACACAAGTTCCGCTTTCCCGTCGACAGAAATGCCGCCCCAAAACATACACGAGCCACCTCCGTATTCGACGGATTCTTCGAAGCAGGGTTGTGTGAACCTCTCCCCCTGTCTTCTGTAGACCCTTCTACGTCTGTCATTGCAGAAGAGACAGACCCTCGTCTCATCAGAGAAGAGTACGGTCCGCCACTGTTCTAGAGTCCACTCGCAATGATTGCGAGCAAACTAGGCGATCTCTGCGATGCTGTGCAGTAAGTTTTGGACTTTTAACAGGTCTATGGGCTGTTAAACTCTTTTCGTGTAACTTTCTTCTTATCGTAGAAACACTCACAGATGTTCTCCGAGTTGATTGAAGCTGTTGTTGTAACTCAACAGCATTTGTAAAACGATTTCGTAAAGATGTAACGATGAAACGGTCATCTCTTTCTGATGTGCACCGTTTACTTCCACAACCCGGTTTTCTAACATAACCACCAGTCTGCTGAAAACGTTGGAACACCCGTCGAACTGAAAAACGGGACAGGTTCAACTGTCGAGCAACGTCACACTGCCGCATCCCCGACTGCAATAGAGCAATCACTTGAGCGGCTTCTTCAGAGCTGGTGTCCATCTTTACTTGTTCTTACTTGAGTTACTTGTTCACGTGTGTTCACTGCAAAGTCTAAATTACGACTGACCCATATTTCATCCAGATCGACCCTTTTTAGGTGGTGTAACTAGCGTCCTTACTAACGAGCATTTGACAGTGTGTATTTTTGACGCTCTATAATGATAAATGTTTTAATGATTTCATGATTTTTTTATTAATAATGTAAAGCTATTCAAATACCCATTTCAAAAATACCAATATTTATATAAATATAATTCGTTTCTAGCCATTACAGCCATTTTTCACGCAAACTCAGAGTGGTGCGATTTTTGTGACGCTGAGTGTAGTTACTATGTGGTTCCACAACTAAAAAAATTGCATTATGTAGTTTATGCTGGGAGTGCTGTGTTGTTTATACTCCATAGCCTTCTGTATAACCTGCTGGGATATGTATACCCGATATACGAGTATGTATGCAGTATATAAGTATTGCCTTCCGTTTACACACAAGCCGGTTGCCATATTCAACTGGAAATGTAGTTTGCGAAATAGTTCGATAATTATTAAGTGGCGAAGCTTGGGAAATCACTTATTGATTTCATGATGTCTGTCCGTTTGTCCCACGATTATCTCGAGAACGGTTTCGAATTTTCAAATTATGTTTTCAGCAATCGATTACTGATCACCCAGGCATCTGAACCTCCTATTTTGAATTTTTTTTTCCGTTAGGAGCCGCTACAAATCTGATTGCTTCGCCACTTTGCTATGCTGTTAGCTTGCTAGGTTTATTTATCTCTAAAAACGCTAAGTAGACATGGGTCTACAATTCTTTAATAGGACGTTGCTTTATGTGGCAGTTTAAATTTTAATATGCTCTACAAAAATATTGTGATACAATGGAGAAACAATATGATTGCAGCATTTCATTTTAGTTCAACAACTTGGTGACCACGCATCTGTGGCATCTGTTCTAAAATAATGCTGCTGTGCAAGTGCTTCTGCATTAGCCACTTTACCTTAAACTGTAATCTTGGTTATCCCTTTAATTAAAATAACCCGTAATACCAGCCGTCGTTTATATTACAGTTTAATTACACGGCGTGTCAGTTTAGTTTACGACGGGCTGTTTTCCGCAACTCCACGTCTATGCGCGTATTTTGCGTGTGGGCAGGAACAATTATTCGAGCTATGAGATCTCCCCGAAGAAGCTCAACAGTCCCTTGATGTTGCATGGAACTTCGGGGAGTGATCCCGGCGTGCCGAGATGTTTAGCCCTGTATGTAGCGACCTCCGGACATTTCAGTAGCACGAGGGCCGCCGTTTCTTCCTCCCCCATACATGCCCTGCACAGGGGACTATCTGTAACACCTATAGTAAATAAATGTTTGCTAAAGGTGCCGTGTCCTGTGATAGCACTTGTTACTATCCTAACCTGCGGCTTGTTCAGTCTCATTAAAACTTTGGTTAAGCGACTGTTTATTTCTAGCTTGTCTACAGTCTACTAGATTTTTCCAAAGCTGAGCGTGTTGATTAGTGAAGTGTCTACGTACCAGTGAACGAACGTTACCAAAGGGGATTGGTATGATTGGTTCCGGCCCTATAGTGGCCAGAGCCGATCCTCTTCTGGACACTTCGTCTGCTGCATCGTTGCCTCTGGATCCACTGTGTCCCTTTATCCATTGCAGTCACATTGTTGTTTTTACATACCTCATTTAATCGTTGATGGCATTCATATATTAGTCCCGAGTTCACCACATTGCAACTCAGAGCTTGTAGTACCGCCCTACTATCGGTCAGTATTCTGATGGGGAAGTAATTAACCTTCCTAGCATCTATTGCTATGGCCGCTTGAATGATACCCATACATTCCGCCTGAAAGACCGTGTTATAGGTACCCAGCGGTGTGCATATGTGAATATTGAGGTCTTCAGAGAAAGCTCCAGAACCTACACCTTCATTTGTTTTAGAACCATCAGTGAAAGTTTTAAGCTCTTTTGGGCTTAATCCTTCCGGCTGGCTGTTTTCATTTAATTGTATCTTGTATTTCTTATCGAAAACAAATTGTTTAGGAATCCTATCGTATTTGGCTTGTAGGATAGGAATTTTTGAGTGAATTCTATCAATTATGCCTGTATGAGGGACACTATTCTTACTCCAAATATTTAGGGTCTTGAGTCTGATGGCAGCTAAAGTCGCTTCTTGTTGTATATGTAGATGAAGCGGAGTTAGCTCCAGCATCGCTTCTAAGGCTGCTGTTGGCGTAGTTCTTATGCAGCCTGTGGCAGCCATACATGCCAGTCTCTGGTAGCGCTGAAGCTTCTTAATTGTGGTGGCTTCATTTGTCTTGATCCACCATACCAGAGCACTGTATGTGATCATGGGCCGAATTACAGTTTTGTAAAGCCACAGTATGATTTTTGGCGTCAGTCCCCATCATTTGCCAATCATGTTTCTGCATTGCCAGAAAGTTATACTAGCTTTGTTGATTTTGTTTTCTATGTGTTTATTCCAGTTAAGTTTGCTGTCCAAGGTAAGACCTAAATATTTTACCTCAGAGGATAGCTGGAGTTTTGTGCTGAAAAGACTTGGAAGATGATAGTTATTCAGCTTTCGTTTTTGTGTGAACATTACTAAAACCGTTTTATTTGGATTGACGGTTAAGTCGTATTCCCTGCACCATCTCTCCACTATACGGAGAGCCGCTTGGGTCAGGTCGCACACTATGCTTGCTGTCTTTCCAGAGACCAGTATTGTCAGGTCATCAACATAACCTACTGTATAGAAGTGATTGGCATTTAATTTACAGGAGAGGTGAGAGAACCCCACCCTGCGGGCAGCCTTTGTTTATTTGGATTGGTTGAGATTCACCAGCAATCTTTATTATTCGTGTACTGAGCATGTAAACTATCCAGTCGATCAGTGCCGGTTCAACTTTATGTCTACTGAGTGCACCTTTTATGCTGGAGAAGTTCGTTCTGTCAAAAGCACCTTCTATATCTATGAAGGAACCTAGACATATTTCTTTGTTTTGCCGTGTCTTTTTTTGAAGTGCCGATTCTGTTGATTTGCCTAGACTGTAGGCGTGTTGCTTGTCGTGTAGTGGTAAGTTCATTAGCGCCAACCCCCTTAATTCCCTTTCACACATCCTCTCCATCGTCTTTAGGAGAAAGGACGTGAGGCTAATGGGCCTGTAGGATTTAGGGTCAGTGTAGTCGCTCTTACCTGGTTTGGGTATGAATGTAACTTTCACTTCCCTCCATCCCCTAGGAACATATTTAAGAGCCAACAGGCTCGCATTATGGCAACAAGTCTGACTATTAGGGCTTTACCCCCCCACTGTAGGAGTGCCGGGAATATGCCGTCAGGTCCTGCCGCCTTATAGGGGAGGAAACTGTGAATGGCCCAATGGATTTTGTCCATCGTTACCACTCTCTGTGCTAAATTCCAGTCTTCTGCTGTTGGTGTCAGTATGTCGTCATGCCGGTTTGCCTCCTGGGTTACGCAGCAACCTGGGAAGTGCGTTTCAATTAGGATGCGTTGGGCTTCATCCGGCGATGTTGAGTAGCTACCATCGGGTTTCTTTAGAGACATGGATCCTGACGTGTTCTGTTTAGCTAGAATATTCCTTATCCTATTTGCTTGTTCGCAGGTTTCTATGTTGCCACAGAATTTACGCCACCCAGTCGAGCGTCGATACCTGATACATTTTTTGTATTTTTTTTTTATAGGAGAGGGGACAAACGAGCATGCGGCTCACCTGATGGTAAGTGACTACCGTCGCCCATGAACAACTGCAACACCAGGGAGGGAATTGCAGATGCGTTGCCGGCCTTTTAAAAAGGAGTACGCTCTTTTCTTGAAGGTCCCTAAGTCGTATCGGTCCGGAAAAATCGCTGATGGTAATCGATTCCACAAGGAAGTCGTGCGAGGAAGAAAACATCTTCGAAATCGCACAGTGGTGGACCGCCAATCATCCAGATGGTGTGGATGGTATCGGGAGTTCTGCCGCGATGTGCGTTCGTGAAATTTGACGGCTGGGATTAATCCGAACAATTCCTCAGAGCACTCCCCATGGTAGATACGAAAGAAAATGCAAAGAGATGCAACATCTCTTCGCAGCGCCAATGAGTCGAGCCGATCGGAAAGGACTCGGTCGTCGACGATTCGAGCCGCTCTGCGCTGGATGCGGTCAAGTGGAAGGAGCTGGCACTGGGGAGCCCCTGCCCAGAGATGGGAACAGTATTCCATGTGAGGCCGAACCTGCGCCTTGTAAAGTTGCAGGCGGTGTGCCGGCATGAAATACTGTCCCGCTCTGCTGAGCACGCCAAGCTTTTTAGAGGCCAATTTGGCCTTCTCTTCCAAGTGACCACGAAACTGCACGTCACTCGATATGTCAACGCCGAGGATTCCGATACTGGCTGAGGCAACCAGGGGAGTGCCTTGAAACTTCTTTTTAGCGGTAAACGCGCAAACTTGTGTCTTCTGAGGATTAAACTGGACTAGATATAGTCGCCCCCAGTCCGAGACTTTGTCCAGCAAAGACTCGACTTCAGACACAAATTTGTTCCGGTACTCGGAGACGTTTTCCCGAGAAATATTAGCACGGCCGGTGTATAGAGCATCACCAGTGCTGTCATCTGCATAGCAATGAATGTTACCAGTTAGCAACATATCATTGATATGCAGAAGAAACAGCGTTGGTGATAGCACACAGCCTTGTGGAACACCAGCGTTAATAGGCTTGTAGTCAGAACATGCACCATCTACAACGACCTTGATGCTCCGATCTGCAAGGAAGCTGGAAGGCACAATTTCTCGGGAAGCCCATAAGAAGGGAGCTTCGAAAGAAGCGCTTTGTGCCAAACCCGATCGAAGGCCTTCGCAATGTCCAGACTAACGGCCAACGCCTCCCCCTTGGACTCTACTGCCTCCGCCCATCTATGGGTCAGGTAGACCAGAAGATCACCAGCTGATCGACCCCGACGAAAACCGTATTGGCGGTGATGCCGTCCATAGCATCAGAACGTCTATTTGAGTAGTTTTTACACGATGAAACACAACACTTCATTCTTTTCTTCTTAATACTACGAAAAAACACCGATTTGCGATTTTCAACACATAGCGCACAGGATGAACGCTGACAGTATACTAAGTAAAGCCACGACCACTGTGATGACGTCAGGACCCAGTTACAATCACATTGCACAGTTGCTTATGCCATCCCCTCTTTGTATTTGCGTCGTACCTATGGAAATTCTATGGGGAGGCTTGTGTTGAGCAGTGGACTTAGATAGGCTGTAATTAATGAATGAATAAAAAACGTTCCAGAAATTAAAAAATATATTGTTGTATAAAAGTAATTTATTAGAATTAAAACTTTCTCCGCTTCAATATCTCCGGGCGCCAGTTAATGGGGTGGGTTTCCTCCGAAGCGGTGTCGTCTTCTTTGTATATCTTAATTGTTTTGTCGGCTTCTGTGGTGATCAGACGCGATCCTGACTGGTCGAATGTCATCGAGAATATCCCCGCTTCCGAGTCCATAGAGCCCGGTTGAACTAGCGCCTAGTACAGAAATATATATTAAATATTGCTTAAATAAAGTAAATCCTTCATCAGCCCATTACAATTCACTAATGGACATGGGTTATTAGATACAAAAGAGGATTCGCCATCATCGCCACGCCTGATTGGCGTTTGCAGTACCAGAATTAGCTTTGACGCTTCTCTCAGTCGCCGGTCTGGGTAAACAGATGGTTACACCGTCATCTACCAGAGACTTAAAGATATATCTGGTATTCAGCCGATGGGTATTGTTAGAGTAGCTGTGAGTTCGACCCAGCGGACGAAACAAACCCATTTCGTTTAGATAGCAAAGTCTATGCTTCCAAGCTTCCAAGCTGTTTCTAAAATAAATTTTGTACTTATATAGTTGTATAAACATTATTGTAAAATTTGCTTTAAAAAAAATTCCCGCTGGGTTTCTTGCTGGTTCTTCCCAGGACGGAGGTTTTTTTTTCGAACCAGTGGTAAAGTAAAAAATGACTTTCAATAAGAATTACACATGTGATCTATATTGAATAAAAAATTATTCTATTCTATTCTATGGGCTTATGCGGAACTAAAAGAATATACTTCGCTATTTTTGAATTCGCATAACAGTAACAATCATGTATAATAGTAATAATAATAATAATAATATTCCAGGAGGGGATTTCAGCTTCGGAAAGGAGGTACAAAAGTGACCCACCTTTTCTATATGGATGATCTCAAGTTATTCGCCTCCAGTCGCTCCCATCTTGTGGAATTGCTAAACATCACTTGTGATTTTAGCAATTCTATTGGAATGGACCTGGGGACGGATAAGTGTGCGATCCTACATGTCGAAAGGGGAAGGGTTGCTAACTCTGAGGGCATGGACTTATCTATGCCCATCAGCATAAGGACCCTTCCCGAGGCTGAAACATACCGATACCTGGGTATGTCACAGACCATCGGTGTCGATGGGGCGGGTATGAAGCAGTCAGTTTACGATGTGTTTTATGCACGCTTGACAAAAATGCTTAACAGTCTTTTGTCGGGCGTTAATAAGACACACGCTTATAACGGTTGGATCATACCTGTTCTCATGTACACCTTTGGCATACTCAGGTGGACTCAGATCGAACTGAACGCTCTGCACAGGAAAGTCCGCACTATAATGACGTCCCACAGAATGCATCATCCGAGATCGTCGGTAATGAGGCTGTACTTGCCGCAGAAGCATGGTGGGCGCGGCTTTTTAAGCGCGCTTACCCTGCATAATCGCGAAGTGTGCAGCTTCCGTAATTATTTTCTGGCGAGAGCGGATGATCCATTCTATAGGGACGTTATTTTTTGTGATAAAGGACTTACCCCTCTATCCTTAGCCAACGAGCAATGGCAAGAACCGGCAGTACAGAGCATTTCCGACCGGGAGACCGTATGGAAGGAGAAGGAGCTCCACGGGAGGTTCTACAAGGCTCTACATGAGCCTTTCGTAGACACAATTGCCTCCCTCCACTGGCTACGTTTTGGTGACCTCTTCGGGGAAACCGAGGGTTTTGTTTGTGCAATACAGGATCAGGTTATTAAGACCAATAACTATCGGAGATACATCCTAAGGGATGGCACCGTCGACATTTGTCGAGCTTGTCGCCATCCCGGTGAATCACTGAGGCATGTCATCTCCGGTTGTTCGGCGCTTTCTAACTCTGAGTACTTGCATAGGCACAACCTAGTAGCCAGGATTCTACACCAGGAGCTCGCTCTGAAATACGGTCTCGTGGATCGGAAACTGCCTTATTATAAGTACATGCCTGAAGCCGTGCTCGAAAATGACCGCGCCAGGCTCTACTGGAACCGGGCCATCATCACAGACAGGACCATTCTTGCGAATAAGCCTGATATTGTGCTGATGGACCGGACACAGTCAAGGATATTTTTCGTCGACATTACCATTCCGTATGACGAGAACCTCGTGAAAGCCGAAACAGATAAGCGAACAAAATATCTGGACTTGGCTCACAAGGTGACCGACATGTGGGGTGGACTGCCGACCGAAATTATACCTGTAGTAGTTTCTGCGAACGGGTTAATCCCAGTCAGCCTCTCGGGTCGTCTGAGGCGACTGGGACTCCGTGGCGGACCGCTCCAAGCTCAAATGCAGAAGGCGGTGCTCCTCGATACCGCCCGCATCGCCCGCCGGTTTCTTTCCCTTTCCCTCTAACCCTCGGCCGTTTGGTCTCCCCTGCCGAGGGCTTCCATCTGGTTGGGTTTTTTTATGTATATATTTATTTATGTATTTTTTATGCATTTATTTTATTTTGTTGATATTTATGTATGTTTATAATTTTCATTTACAATTATATATTTATACAGCCCAACCAGATGAGTAAACTATATAGATGCCCCAAAAATAATAATAATAATAAGTAATCATCATCAACACCGACATTTTAAGTCAACCTTTGGACATAGGCCCTTCCAAAATTCCACGAGTTTGCATTACTTCAAAGATTGTAGCTGTATTTTTACATATTACGAATATGAGTCTTAAGTAACAAATTTTACGTGGTAGAGCCACGCTGCGGCTATATTACTGGTATAGTTGTAGAACAAATAGGTCGGCTCGACCGGGAAAGAACCACGCTCTCACAGATCTCCCAGATGTGGAAGACCATGTACCTTCCCTGTTGGACCTTCTGCTGACCTCTCATCCGGACGGATTTCAGGTCTCCGTCGATGCCCCTTTGGGCTCTTCGGACCATTGTCTGATCCGGAGTACGGTGCCACTCACGCTCCAATCGCAGTTGCGATCTACAGCTTGTCGCCGTGTTTGGCACTATAGGTCAGCTGATTGGGACGGGATGCGGTCTTTTTTTGCATCCTACCCTTGGGGGCGGGTTTGCTTCTTGCCGGAAGATCCCAGCGTTGTTGCCGATTCTGTTGCTGATGTGGTACTTCAGGGTATAGAACTTTTTATTCCATCCTCTGTGGTGCCCATCGGAGGCAGATCCGAGCCATGGTTTGGTCGCTCCTGTAAAATAGCATCACGCTATAAGCAGGAGTGCTACCACGCCTGGGCTGACGCATCAACGTCTCGGGATGTAAACACCAGCGCACTTAAAAAGAAGTATAATTCCGCCTCCAGGTCCTTCAAAAGCGTCATTGCCAAGGCAAGGTCTGAGCACATCGGCAGAATTGGTGAGAAGCTAGTTCGCCTTCCTTCGGGAACCCGTGCATTCTGGTCTCTCGCCAAGGCTGTCCAAGGGAACTTCTGTCAGCCATCTCTTCCATCTCTGCACAGAGAGGACGACTCACTGGCCCATGCCGCAAAGGAGAAAGCCGATCTGTTGAGCTCTCTTTTTGCGCCCAACTCGACTCTAGATGACAGGGGGAACACACCGCCGACCATCCCGCGACGTGAGTGCTCCATGCCGGATGTGCGATTTACACAGCGCTCGGTCCGCAAAGCACTCTTCTCCCTGGACGTCAGCAAGTCGAGTGGGCCCGATGGAGTCCCTCCCATTGTGCTGAAGACGTGTGCTCCGGAGTTGGCACCGGTTTTAACGCGTCTTTTCCATTACTCCTAC
The DNA here is from genome assembly GCA_033319125.1 of Parnassius glacialis. NCBI lineage: Eukaryota > Metazoa > Arthropoda > Insecta > Lepidoptera > Papilionidae > Parnassius > Parnassius glacialis. Next base: position 40,287,790 of record JAVANC010000009.1, on the reverse strand, counting down.
TCCCAAGGCGTAGTCCCCAACTCATGGAAGACAGCTTTGGTGCACCCGATTCCTAAAAAAGGCGACCGCTCAGACCCGTCCAATTACAGGCCTATCGCCATCACCTCCTTGTTCTCCAAAATAATGGAAGCCGTTATAAACTGCCAGCTCATGAGGTACCTTGAGGATCGCCAGCTGATTAGTGACCGCCAGTACGGTTTTCGTCGGGGTCGATCAGCTGGTGATCTAGTCTACTTAACTCATAGATGGGCGGAGGCAGTAGAGTACAAGGGGGAGGCATTAGCCGTTAGTTTGGACGTAGCGAAGGCCTTTGATCGGGTCTGGCACAAAGCGCTTCTTTCGAAGCTTCCTGCCTATGGGCTTCCCGAGAAATTGTGCAAATGGATCACCAGTTTCCTTGCTGATCGGAGCATCAAGGTCGTAGTAGACGGTGCATGCTCTGATCTCAAGCCTATCAACGCTGGTGTTTCACAAGGCTGCGTGCTATCACCAACGCTGTTTCTCCTGCATATCAATGATATGTTGCTAACTGGTAGCATTCATTGCTATGCGGACGACAGCACTGGTGATGCCTTATATACCGGCCGTGCCAATATTTCTCGGGAAAACGTCGCCGAGTACCGGAACAAACTTGTGTCTGAAGTCGAGTCTTTGCTTAACAAAGTCTCGGATTGGGGCCGACTAAATCTAGTCCAGTTCAATCCCCAGAAGACACAAGTTTGCGCGTTTACCGCTAAAAAGAACCCCTTTGTCGTATCTCCTCAGTTTCAAGGCACTCCCCTTGCTGCCTCAGCCAGCATCGGAATCCTTGGCGTAGACATATTGAATAGTGTGCAGTTTCGTGGTCACTTGGAAGGGAAGGCCAAATTGGCCTCTAAAAAGCTTGGCGTGCTCAGCAGAGCGAGACAGTATTTCATGCCGGCACATCGCTTGCAACTTTACAAAGTGCAAGTTCGGCCCCACATGGAATACTGTTCTCATCTCTGGGCCGGGGCACCCCAGTGCCAGCTCCTTCCACTTGACCGCATCCAGCGCAGAGCGGTTCGAATCGTCCACGACCGAGTTCTTTCTGATCGGCTTGATACACTGGCACTGCGTAGAGATGTTGCATCTCTTTGCGTATTTTATCGCATTTATCACGGGGAGTGCTCTGAGGAATTGTTCGGACTAATTCCAGCCGCTCAATTTCACCATCGCACATCGCGTCAAAACTCGCGTTACCATCCATACCATCTGGATGATTGGCGGTCCACCACTGTGCGATTTAGAAGAAGTTTTCTCCCTCGCACGACTTCCTTGTGGAATCAATTACCACCAGCGAATTTTCCGGATCGATACGACTTAGGAACCTTCAAGAAAAGAGCTTACACCTTTCTAAAAGGCCGGCAACGCATCTGCAATTCCCCTGGTGTTGCGGTTGTTCATGGGCGGCGGTAGTCACTTACCATCAGGTGAGCCGCATGCTCGTTTGCCCCCTATTCCATAAAAAAAAAGAATACAAGCGTAAAATAGCAGCTTAACACTGTTGTGTTTCGTATGGTGAGTGTAGAGAACCGGAGACCCTTTTTACTAGAAACGAGGCATTCCATCTTAGTCCTCATGGGTGACAATGCATCTGCATTTTGATTGGTAATCGAGGATAGATGTGGATGTCTATGGGCTACAGCAGCAACCACTTACCATCAGGTGGACTGTGAGCTCGATTGTCACCCTTATCATATAAAAAAAATATTAGATTTCCAAATACATAAAATTTGATAGTCATTTTTCAAGACGTTAATAAAAATGAAACTTTTTAATCAATATAGGATTATTAATAATACTTATTAAAAGTCACTTTTATGTTTCATTTACAAATGGTTCGAAAATACCTCTGGGAAGAACCAGCAAGTACCCAGAGGAAAATTATTTTTATGAAAAATGAACATGTTACAATCATTAATGTTACTCAATAATTAACAACACAAAACAAATTAGAAATAGCTTGGTAGCGATCACCTCATACGCAGGGGTTATTAAAATCCATTCTTAACTATAACACATAAATAAACTAATCATAACTTTCACAATCAATTATAAAACGTAATAGTTTTTATACATAAAACTGTATCTCACCTGTAACCTCTGGAAGTTGTAACCAGTCCGCCAGTCCCAGAAGTACATGGTGCCGTTGTCTCCACCACTCACTAATACTCCCTCAGGGTTCACGGCCATGCAGTTCACTATAGCATTGTGCCCGGACAGGTTTTGTATGAACTTTCCTTCCGGACATTTCCATTGCTTGATATTGTCCGGCGAGGCGGACGCGAAGGTGTACTGAGTGGGGTGGATCACTATGGCGCGCACAGATTTCTTGTGATTTGTGAGCGTGCACATTGATTTCCCAGCCGCTAGGTCCCAGAGACGTATCGTGGAGTCGTGTGAACCGGTGATGATCTGAAATATATTGCTTGGTTAGTTGTTTATTTTTAATAAATATATAACGGGCTAGAGCCATATGAGTCGGCTTGATTGGGGAAGGACCACGATCCCACAGAATACGCATCATCGCATACGATCTTCCTCTGTTTGTGTCGGATTACCGTTTCTGTTTTGGCCGTGGTAGGAAAAGGGGAGATCTTCCGCCGGACAAGGTGTTTTGCCCGGAGGGCGGCCGACGCTCTAAGTGGCGACTACAGCGCCGCCACATGGTGAGGGGGGTGCCCCTGATCAGACCGGAGGTCGATAGTGCAGTCCGATTGCCGGTGCGTCTTTAATGCTGTTGGGGAATGCATCCTGTGTGCGTAAGGGTAAGTGACACCGGTGCGAACGATATGCAAGTGATGCCAGTGAGAAAAATAGGCCGGAGCAAGTGCCAGACGTCTGCCTTATAAACCCATGGTCACGGGGGGGGGGGGGGGACCTGAGATGTTTGACGTCCCGATGTCACAGTTACCCTAGCTACCTTCACTTTTTGAAAGCAGTGGTGCTTGGGTTTGGATTTAGTTTTGTAATTAAGGATTCCAAGCAGATGGCAGGACCCATTCGTCTTCTCTATTGAAATTAGGATGGTTTTTAATTTTAATAGCCTCGCGTATCATCCTTGGTAGGAAACGGTGTTAAAATTGAGTATTTGGATTACTTTTACACTAAAACAATTGCAACACATAGTAACCGGAAATTGTGTCCGATGAGCGTGTGTATGTTGGCCTTGTGTTAGCGTGGCACAATAGATAACAAAGGAACACATAGTGACCTGCGGCTCTGCGGCCTGGCACGCGAGCGCGGCCACGGTGTCCGTGTGTCCGGTGAGCGTGTGTATGTTGGCCTTGTGTTAGCGTGGCACAATAGATAACAAAGGAACACATAGTGACCTGCGGCTCTGCGGCCTGGCAGTGCAGCAGTATGGGCATCCAGCGAAGTACTGCCGGTCAAAGGAGGTGGTATGTGGAAAGTGTGGCGAGGCAGGCCACGAACGTGGTGACTGCAAATCTACGGAAGAAAAGTGCGCCACGTGCAAGCGCTTCGGAAGAACTGACTCTGGCTCGCACGTGACCATGGCAAGGAACTGCCCCGCAAGGATACATGCAGAGCAACGCTCCGTGGCCACCACACAGTATTGCCGGTAAGGGCAGCCCTACAGGAATATTAGATCGGAAACTTAAAATTGGACAAATTAACTTGGGTCGAGGTGAGCTCGCCGCGGCTGAGTTGCCTATCCTGGCGCGTGAACTGTCCAGGTGCAGTTCACGCGCCATTGTTCTTGTACAAGAACAGTACTCTCAGGCTGCGGGGATCGTCCAGGTGGGTGGTCACCCGTGGGCGGGCATCTACCTGGCTGACCTGAAAATGGGGGTAGCAGTACTAAGTCATTTAAGTAATGAATTTTGTGTGGTGTGCCACGTCAACCGATGGGACCTCTATGTGGTGTCAGCGTATTTCAAGTACAGTGACAACATCGACGACCACCTGCACCACTTAGAGGGCGCCCTGAGTTGCCTAAAGGGCAGAAGGGTCATCGTCGGCCTCGACGCCAACGCGCACTCGCCACTTTGGCATTGTGACAGACGGCACTATACAGGAAGAGGTCAAAATGTCACGCATAGAAGGCAGCAGATGGAGGACTTCATATTTTCACAGGCGTTAACATTGGAGAACCAGCCTGGCCAGCCTTACACCTACTCTGGGCCTGGAGGGGAGTCTAATGTAGACCTCACATTGACCACGGGTGATATTTATGTTGCTGAGTGGCGAGTGCACGAGGGGATCTGCGCCAGTGACCACAACCTTATCACATACACAGTCACAACCAGCAAGCCTAGCACTCGCGATGCACCTGTTAGGGATCCCCCCCGTTTTCGTGACCGGGGGGTGGACTGGTGCAGGTTCCGGACGATTGTCAAGTTACGAATGGGATGGTTGCATGTGGAAAAACCCGCGGCCCTCCTGGCAGAGGAGTTTTCAGGGGTCGTCATCCGCTCTGCGGAGGAAGGCCTAGGGGAGCGTCGCCCTAGGGGGTCGGGAGGGTATGAATGGTGGACATCTGAATTAGAGAAAACTCAGAAGTTGCAGTGCAAACTTAGGCGTGCGTGGCAGAGTAAAAGGCGTTTGGGAGGTAGGTCTGAGGAGATAGCAAGAATGGCTTTTCATGATATACGTGCGAGATACAGGAAGATGATGGTGGAGGCGCAGCAGTCGCAGCACATAAGGATCGCCAACACTGGAAATGAGGACCCGTGGGGCCTTTCATACAGGTTAGCCAGTGGGAGGGTGCGTCCGCCTGCTAATGTGATTAACGGAATCGCCTTTGCGGGTGGGCACCCGGACCGACTGGAAGCGGCGATGAAAGATCTAATGTCTGCGCTCTGTCCGGATGACAGCCCTGATTGCGACACGGCTTATCACCGGCAAGTCCGTTTGCTGGCGGCATTTGTGCCGTCTGGTGTAGCTGCGCCTCCACTCACCGTTGGGGACCTGGGAGGTATAGTTAAGGCCTTGCCTAACACAGCTCCGGGACTCGATGGGGTAGGTGCGAGAATCGTGAGGAATATATGGATGGCAGCGCCAAGGGAACTTCACTTGGTGTATGCTAAAAGTGTAGTAGAGGGAGTTTTCCCCAAGGTATGGAAGGACGGAAGACTGATTGTCATTCCCAAGGGTAATGACAAGCCGCTCACCGACGCCAAGGCATACCGTCCAATTACGCTTCTCCCTGTTTTGGGAAAATTGCTGGAGCGCGTAATGCTGAAATGTGCTCCTGCGATTAGTCGTGGGATATCCGAATACCAGCATGGATTTTCTCCGGGGCGATCTACGGTAACAGCGCTGCGTGTCTTGCTCAGCACGGCAAAGTATTCTCGGGCATGCTACGTGCAGGCAATCTTTCTTGATATCTCCGGCGCCTTCGACAACGCCTGGTGGCCGATGATGTTGGTCAAGGCGAAACGAGGTGGTTGTCCACCCAACATTTACAAAATGCTGGTGGACTACTTCACCTCCAGACGTGTCGGTCTTTTCATCGGTGACCGGGTAGAGTGGAAGACGTCGACCATGGGATGTCCTCAAGGCTCCGTGCTGGGCCCTACACTGTGGAACGTATTGATGGACGACCTACTCCGACTCCCTCTGCCTGAGGGAGTAGCAATGACTGCCTATGCTGACGATGTCACGATTCTCATTGAATCACAAACTAGAGCGGGCATCGAATCCAGGGCCAGAGTCACTCTGGACCTTGTACGGGAGTGGGGGCTAAGGAATCGACTGGAGTTCTCCTCATCAAAGTCGACCACAATGACTGTTAGAGGGAAACTTCAGCGCCCCCCCCCGTTATTAAACTTGGAGGAGAATCCATCAAGAATGTGACCAATGCTAAGGTATTAGGCGTGGTTTTAGATTCGGGACTATCGTTTGTGCAACATGCGTCCGATATCTCTGAAAGAGCGACCAAGGGATTTGGCAAGATGACTCGCGTATCGACATCATCATGGGGTGTCCGATACCCGAGCCTAAAAATAATCTATAGAGGAGTGTATGTATCCACGCTCACGTACGCGGCAGAATGCTGGTACGAGCGTGCGAACATGTACGCAGTTCGCAGTGCACTACTCAGATCGCAGCGAACCGCCCTTATATTATTAACCAAGGCGTACCGATCCACTAGCACGGCGGCCTTGCCGGTGCTAGCTGGTGTCCTTCCTGCTGACCTGGAGATCATCCGTGCTGGTAGGATGGGTATGGCACGTATGAACGTGCCCAAAGAGGAGTTGAGCAGGCGGAAACGCGAAATTTGGACTGAGGTGATCGGTGTATGGCAGGATCGATGGATGAATGACTCAAAAGGACGCGAGCTCAATCGATTTTTCCCGGAGGTGGCGTTGAGACTCAGGTATTCCTGGGTCTCACCGGACTATCAAACCTCTCAGATTCTCATCGGACATGGATGCTTTCGGAAGAGAATGAGTGAAATGCGATTGTGTGATACAAGTATGTGTGAGTGTGGTGTCGGTCTTTTCATCGGTGACCGGGTAGAGTGGAAGACGTCGACCATGGGATGTCCTCAAGGCTCCGTGCTGGGCCCTACATTGTGGAACGTATTGATGGACGACCTACTCCGACTCCCTCTGCCTGAGGGAGTAGCAATGACTGCCTATGCTGACGATGTCACGATTCTCATTGAATCACAAACCAGAGCGGGCATCGAATCCAGGGCCAGAGTCACTCTGGACCTTGTACGGGAGTGGGGGCTAAGGAATCGACTGGAGTTCTCCTCATCAAAGTCGACCACAATGACTGTTAGAGGGAAACTTCAGCGCCCCCCCGTTATTAAACTTGGAGGAGAATCCATCAAGAATGTGACCAATGCTAAGGTATTAGGCGTGGTTTTAGATTCGGGACTATCGTTTGTGCAACATGCGTCCGATATCTCTGAAAGAGCGACCAAGGGATTTGGCAAGATGACTCGCGTATCGACATCATCATGGGGTGTCCGATACCCGAGCCTAAAAATAATCTATAGAGGAGTGTATGTATCCACGCTCACGTACGCGGCAGAATGCTGGTACGAGCGTGCGAACATGTACGCAGTTCGCAGTGCACTACTCAGATCGCAGCGAACCGCCCTTATATTATTAACCAAGGCGTACCGATCCACTAGCACGGCGGCCTTGCCGGTGCTAGCTGGTGTCCTTCCTGCTGACCTGGAGATCATCCGTGCTGGTAGGATGAGTATGGCACGTATGAACGTGCCCAAAGAGGAGTTGAGCAAAATTTGGACAGAGGTGATCGGTGTATGGCAGGATCGATGGATGAATGACTCAAAAGGACGCGAGCTCAATCGATTTTTCCCGGAGGTGGCGTTGAGACTCAGGTATTCCTGGGTCTCACCGGACTATCAAACCTCTCAGATTCTCATCGGACATGGATGCTTTCGGAAGAGAATGAGTGAAATGCGATTGTGTGATACAAGTATGTGTGAGTGTGGTGCGATAGAGGAGGACGTTCACCATGTTTTTTTTTTTTTTTTTATAGGATAAGGGTTGATCTATGGGAATGTCCTCTGTATGACGACCTAAGAGCGAAAATGATGGATGGACTAGTTCGTTCGGTTCAGGGGCCGGTCTATTACCCGGATCTCGTCAGCGGTGAGGTGAACTACGGGCTGTTGCGCGAGTTTGCGCACCGATGGCATGACCGCAGGAGAGGTCAAGATAGAGTGTTGGCAGAAAGGACTGACGACGTAGGCGTCAGTGTGCCGTCAGCCCCAGAAGGGGGAGAATGACGTTAAACAAGGGACAAGGAACAGATTAAATATTTGTAGGGAGTCAAGAAAGTGCGCGCGGGAAAGAGCCACGTGCAAGTACCGCGTGCATCTCCCGAGATTCGGCCCGTATGACCTGAGGGTCGGTGGGGCCATGGGAGGTGGTGGGTTGTCCGTGTGTCCGGTGAGCGTGTGTATGTTGGCCTTGTGTTAGCGTGGCACAATAGATAACAAAGGAACACATAGTGACCTGCGGCTCTGCGGCCTGGCACGCGAGCGCGGACACAGTGTCCGTGTGTCCGGTGAGCGTGTGTATGTTGGCCTTGTGTTAGCGTGGCACAATAGATAAGAAAGGAACACATAGTGACCTGCGGCTCTGCGGCCTGGCACGCGAGCGCGGCCACGGTGTCCGTGTGTCCGGTGAGCGTGTGTATGTTGGCCTTGTCTTAGCGTGGTACAATAGATAACAAAGGAACACATAGTGACCTGCGGCTCTGCGGCCTGGCACGCGAGCGCGGCCACGGTGTCCGTGTGTCCGGTGAGCGTGTGTATGTTGGCCTTGTGTTAGCGTGGCACAATAGATAACAAAGGAACACATAGTGACCTGCGGCTCTGCGGCCTGGCACGCGAGCGCGGCCACGGTGTCCGTGTGTCCGGTGAGCGTGTGTATGTTGGCCTTGTGTTAGCGTGGCACAATAGATAACAAAGGAACACATAGTGACCTGCGGCTCTGCGGCCTGGCACGCGAGCGCGGCCACGGTGTCCGTGTGTCCGGTGAGCGTGTGTATGTTGGCCTTGTGTTAGCGTGGCACAATAGATAACAAAGGAACACATAGTGACCTGCGGCTCTGCGGCCTGGCACGCGAGCGCGGCCACGGTGTCCGTGTGTCCGGTGAGCGTGTGTATGTTGGCCTTGTGTTAGCGTGGCACAATAGATAACAAAGGAACACATAGTGACCTGCGGCTCTGCGGCCTGGCACGCGAGCGCGGCCACGGTGTCCGTGTGTCCGGTGAGCGTGTGTATGTTGGCCTTGGTGCGCACGTCCCACACGCGCGCGGTCGCGTCGCGCCCGGCCGTCACCAGCACGTCGATGGTGGGGTGCAGCGCCAGCGAGTACACGGCCGACAGGTGCCCATGGTAGTGCCGGATCACCTGCATATGTACATTTGTGATTGATGATCAACCATCAACCAAAAAAAAAGTAGTATGCAACCCTACACAAGTCCACTGTTGAACATAGGCCTCCCTCAAGGAATGCCACTAAGCACGGTCCTGAGCCACCTGCATCCATCCACTTCCTGCATGTCTTATCAGGTCGTCACTCCATCTATTGGGGGACCACCCTACACTTCGCTTACGGGTACGAGGCTGCCACTCGAGAACCTTTTTTCCCTATCGGTTATCGATTCTTCCAGCTATATGACCGGCCCATTGCCACTTCAGCTAGCTAACTAATCCGTTGGGCTACGGCGGTTACTCGTTGTACTGCGGATATCTTCATTTCTACGCGCACTATATGTACATCCCTGTTTTCAAGTTTTAAGGTATACCTGACGAGAAGATGTGTCGTAATCTCCCGAACAACAACTTGAACTTAGTACTCCCAACAACTACCGGCATAGGTGTGACATAAACATTGAAGAAGATTTTTGTTTTGTCTATGTTCATCTTAAGACCTATCCGTTGGAAAGCACTATCATCATCATCATCATCATCATCATCATTACAGCCCTTCACAAGTCCACTGCTGAACATAGGCCTCCCCCAAAGAATGCCACAAAGCACGGTCCTGAGCCACCTGCATCCATCGACTTCCTGCATATCTTACCAGGTCATCACTCCATCTAGTGGGGGGACGCCCTACACTTCGCCTGCCGGTACGAGGCTGCCACTCGAGAACCTTTCTTCCCCAACGGTTGTCGGTTCTTCGAGCTATATGGCCGGCCCATTGCCACTTCAGCTTACTAATCCGTTGGGCTATGTCGGTCACTCTGGTTCTACTGCGGAGATATATAGAGGTCATAGATATACTATAGAGGTCATTAAACATTGTGCTTAGGTCCTCCAGCGATTCTGCTATAAGGACTATATCGTCGGCAAATCGAAGGTGAGTGATGTACTAGCCATTGATGTTAATACCGTAACCTTTTCAGTCCAGTAGCTTGAAAACGTCTTCCAATGCAACGGTGAAGTTTCGAAGATATAACGTCATCCTGTCTTACACCTCTCCGCAGTTGGATAGGTTTCGTACTCTGGTTCTGTACTCGGATAGTTGGATAGTTATCGTAGCCCTACTGTAAAAACACTTCAGTACTTCAATATACCGAGAGTCAACTTGGCACTGCTGAAGGGATTGCAACACCGAGCAAGAACCAAGGGCTTTCTCATAGTCCACATACGCAAGACAAAGTGGCAGATTGTAGTCTTCGGTCTTCTGTATAATTTGCCGAAGGGTATGTATGAGGTCTATGGTGCTAAAGCCTTTTCGGAAACCGGCTTAATCGGGAGGCTGGAAGACGGTAGAGTCTGAGCGCGAGATGATTCGTAATGACTCTCGAAAACAGCACGTAGACTTGGCTCAGAAGGGACATCGGCCTACAGTTCTAGTTCAAGAGAGCGTTGTCGACTTTATTGAAGAACAAGACTAACGCACTTCTGCTCCACGCCTCCGGAGTAGTGACACCACGGAGGATGGAATTAAAGAGCTTCTGACGGCTTCAAGTATTGCTTTTCTACCAGCTTTCAGAAGCTGCTGAATTCCATTCTCACCCGTGGCCTTACCGTTTTAAGGTTCTGGAGAGCCATTCTAATCTCACTCCGACTGACGTCTGGAAATCATCGGAATAGTGTCCGATAAGACTTGCTCTTGGATCGTTACTCCCACTTGCGTGTGGCTTTAACGATGACGTGTATAGCTGCCCATAGAACCTCTCAATTTCACTCAAGATCACTAGATGCCCAGGAAACGAATCTGCTACATCCGGTCTTCAGCTTAGAGATTTGCTCTTTCTGGCAGACAGATCTCTGGCAAAGACTTTGAAGCCCTGGTTCCGCTCGATCGCTTCTTCAATACAAGCTGTATTGAAGTCGCGTAAGTCCCGCCGCATGTATTTGGAGATCTGTATGTTCCGTTGCCTATATGGTGTGAAATCTGCTGAAGCAGCTTCATTTCCCGTCTAAGGGCCTTGATGTTAAAAGTGTGATCGGAGAATTTTTGTGTTCTTTTACGACAGGTCTTGCAGAACTTAGCTCCGACTGTATGGACAGTTTCCACGAGCTTGTCATTCATATCGTCCACTGCACTGTAGTCTTCTAGGCACTGAAAATGATTTTGTAACTAGAGCTGAAAGTTTTCGGAGCTCTTTGGAGCACGAGGGGGTCGGAGCGTTGACTTCATAAGACGTAACCTCTCCAATTTTAGGTTCAGTGTGCCTCTCACCATTCGGTGATCGCTCTTTGGTCTGCCAGTTTATACCCACGCGATCACTGAGACATCACTGAACAGTTGCCGTCTAGTCGTCATAATGAAGTCAATCTCTTTTTTATAGAACCGTCAGGATTCGACCAGGTTCATTTTCTGTGGGAACCACTTCCGGAAGGAAGAGTACATCATAAAGAGTCCCCTTTTCTCCATGAAGTCGGCCAGCTGTTGGCCCTTTGGATTCCGCTACCTTATCCCGAATTTCCCTACTTTCAGCTCACCGTTCCCTCTTGTGCCTAGTTTTGCGTTGAAGCCTCCCATTAACACCGCATTGTGGGTTTTGGAGGAATGCATGACTTTAGAGATATCCTCATATATTTCCTCCACCTCCACATCAGGATGTGCCGAGTTTGGTGCGTAAATCTGTATGACCTTCAACAAACACCGTTTGGTAATTCCAAGTATAAGGTACGCAACGCTCGTCGACATACTCCCAATCTTTACAAGGTTGTTAACTAGAGACTTGTTAACGATAAATCCGAAACTTCCTTGGGACTGATGGTCGCCCGTCCTCCCGGTGATTGAACAAGTTGCCGGATTCGAGGATTACCGTGTCCTCCCCCTCTCTTCGGACCTCAGATAATCCTCCAACCCAGAGCCAACTTGTCTATCTTTTCTTCCAGCTCAAGGATCTTCTCGTCTTCAGGGTAAGTGCGTTACCATGGTCGCTACCGTAGCCAGGAATAGCGGGGCCGCCGCGGGACTGGGGGCCGTATCTTTGTAACTCTCGCCATGGAGGGTATATTGCCATAGTTGCCATGCTTGGCAAAGGGGTTGGTAACTGCAGTTTTTTTAGTTATTTTGTTTTATCAGATAGATTCTGCTGCCCATCTCCCCCCTTAGTTTCCCTCTATAGCCTCTGACGGTACCTACAGGAAGATATATAGTAGTGGATATTCTTACACCGTCATCACACGGGGACAATTCGCCGTAACCCCTTTACTTAACACGGTTATAAATACACTTTGACCTAATAATTTTGACAGAATGTGGGTTACTTCTTGCTTCCGAGCTTCCTCTTTTACAAGATTATATAAATTTTCAAGCAAAAGCACATGTAAATCAAAGCAGCGGTGTAGTTATTTATGCTAAAAATTATTTAAAAATAACTTTTTGTGAACCTCATTTAAGAGAAGCCATTAACTTGGTGATCAATGTTAATAATGTATATGCATTTGATTATTTTATTGATCTTCTTCTTTTGCATCCATTGGTAACTATTTTTACCATATCTCTTGACCAAAGAAGTCAGAGCAAAGAATATAAGCATATTATTATGACAGGAGCTGTCAATGTTGATATGAAAGAAAATAATAATGACCAAAAATGTTATGCTTATTTAAATTTATTAGCTATGCATGGATTTCTTACAGGTCATAATTATCCCAGAAGTAGATATGTTTGGACCATTATTTTGCTAGAACAGTCTTTAAAAGTCAATGTACGCCAGACTAGTGTTACGAAATATAACACAATGATTGCTTCAATAAACAAATAATTAATACAGTAATAAACATGAAAATAAACCACAAATAATACCACTGAAACATCTTTTATGCACCTGCCCACACACGTGAACAAGAAATTCTCAAAATATAATTTCACTAAAACTCGGCTTTGTCTGGATGGGATTCATTTCTTCTATATTTTTTTTTGGAGTTTATGGCCTGGTACCTAGACCTTTAAGCCAAGTCTTGAGTATTATTATTCGGTTTATTATAGTTCACTGCTTCACAATATGTTGATGCGTCACATTGTGCAGCCCTTGGGAGATTTTGACGGCAACTTGAGCCAGCAGGCAGCTGACAGTTGGCGATGGTATCTAAAGGCGCCTATGCAAACAGCTTATCTTGAGAATCCATCACCATCAGAGCACTTGTTTCACCGTTTCCACTAATAGTTCACATGCGTAGACAGTTAATACATAAAATCGCACCACTTTTACATATCAAAATCCACTTCAAACTATTAATTAAACTATAATACAGGAGCAGCAAACCGCCGCCGATGAAGTTCCCGCCAAAACTCCATTTCTTCTATATTTATTAAGTAGGCCACAGATATATTAATTACACCCATCACTCATATATGTAACATCTGTCTAGTCAGTGGAATATTTCCTAATGATCTAAAAAAGGCAATCGTGCCAGTATATAAAACGGGTGTCATAGACAGCGTTTCCAATTATAGACCAATTGCTTTATTGCCATGTTTATCTAAACTTATTGACTTAACATCTGCTTACTTAAATTCCTAGTCTCAAAGTCTTTTGGCCTGTAATGGGTTAAACGAAAACAAATCCACATCTGATGCAATCGAACACATTGTTAGCCATATAAGCAGAAAATTGGGTAAAAATACAAATGCATAGGAGTTTTTTACTAGAGATATTAATAAATTTGGAACAGAGACACTGTTCCAAAGGGTATTGTCCATTTTTGGCTTAACGTGGACAAGTTGTTCTGTAATAAGTATTTTTACGAAAAAACATAATTAAATCTAAAATGAATATATTTTTAATTGTCGTCGTAGGAAAGTTTTTGTAAAAATAAGTCTTTTAATAAGTATTTAAGCCGATTGAGTTAATAAAGCGTCGCCATTTTTTGGTTGGAGGCAGATTCTGAGTTGCTACATTAATATTAATTGTGATTACCGTCTTCATAATCGATTATTTAAATAATCGATTTCTAAACCTGAAGTAAAAAAATGTATTTTCTTCAAAATGTGGAATCAAGTGATTTTGAGGAGGTTTTATTATATTTATTTTCCTTTAATTACATAAAATACAAACAAAACACTCATCGTTTTTGGCCTGCAAATCATTTTACATCCGATTATAATATTAGTTCGGTTGTTGTCAAATCGATTTTTTTTATTACCTGGCAGCCCCGATTGTCAATAGTGACATTTATGCAGTGAAAAAAAAACATTCACTTTGCCTCCGTGTATTGTGAATGTACTTTCGGTTACTTTTGCGTAGTATTTTGTTTTTGTTGTAATGGACTCCGATATCGCTCCAATTGAAGACTCGGCTTTACCCTTGGAATCTGAATTTGCTCACGACGATGACCCTGGCGCTATTTTGTTAAACGTTGAACCGGCTTTAAATGACAACCTTGGTATAAACACTGATGCTCCTGCGTACAATCTTATTGCCCCTAGTAGAAATGAGGAATCAATGCGATGAGTCAATTGCGGCATTGATATTATGCATCGCAGGAAACGCTCTCTGGAACCCGTTGAAATACTATCAGTAATTTGACAAAGGACTTCTCCACAAGTGGTAAGCTAATGTTCTATTTAATACTATTAAAATAATCTTTTCTATTATCCATACAAACTGAATAAAAATAAATACTCATGTTTTATTTGCAGGTTACAGCCCAGAGCTTGGTTTGTCATTCTTGTTGGATGTTGGCTTTCAACAACTCAGTGGTTCAAGAAAGTGAACAAAGCACAAGAAGTGGTCATCAACGACAATTATGTGTAAATTGTGGATGTTCAATACTACATAGTAGATATCATGTTCTGCATACAAATTCCGAAAGAGAAACACACATAAGAAATGTAATTAGCGAGTGGATATCACCACGGCAGGTACAGTCTGATATTTTTATGTATTTTATGCTTGAGTTTAGAATATATAAGATGGGAAATACAATAAAGAAATGTACTCTTTAGAAACATTGATCTGTTTATTGAAAAGTTGTTTCATCCTTTCGTTATAAGAGTGTAATATGCTCTTTGTGTATCACATATCTCCAACTAATGATTAATATATTATTAATGAATATATTATTTTGATTTATTTGTTGAAATGTAATACATTATGCATGTGCAATAAAAAAAGATGTCAGTTTGTGTTCCAACACCACTAATTACGAATTAAATTGTTTTAGGTTCATGAATCCAATCGCATCTGCCATCCATGTTGGCAACCAGCTGATAGAGCATCAGTTTCTGCTTTAATATCTGCAAATGTAACAGTGTCGACAGAAACAATAACCTTACCGGATTACACTCGAGCACTTGATACACAAGCACATTGTTTTTGTCCAGATTGTGACTCACCACAGCGACTCAGTATCCCAACACGGCTAAGGGTAAAGTTGTTTATTGATTTTAATTTTTATGTGCCAAAAACAGCAGAATATGTGGGTTTCATTTAAGGGACAATAATTGGGCTGAAGTTTTATCAAACATTTCTCATCCTAACCAATTAATTTATGATTCGGAATAAATATCATTAAAACATAAAATATTTGTTTTATTTTTCCATTTAAACAACCTCAGGATGTGTTACTACTACCTTAAAAGAAAGAGAATATCATACTAATAGAGGCAAATATTTAATTTGGAAAAGAGATAATCATAATTGTAAATTTTTTCAGCGACAAGTTTTAGCATAAGACATGCTAAATATGAACCACTTTTACACTCTCCTGCAACTTTATTACTGTAATTCCTTTCTTTGAGGTATATACTATTAAAAACCACAGTCATCAAATATTATAGGTGATGTTCATGTTGAGCCGAATTACCCTAACAAAGTGAGCAATGCCCTTTATTAACTAAACTCGAAAATATGGGAGTTCGGGAGGTATCGCTTGAATTATTAACTGATACTTAATGGAATAGGAGTCAGACTGTAAAAATCAATGATTTAATTTAATTAGCGATATATCAATGCACCAATATACTTCGGTGTTTCACAGGGCCCTGTGTTGGTCCCAACAATATTTCTTATTTACATAAATTATTTATTCAATCAAAACTTTATTAATGCGGAAACTACAGCTGTTGCTGATGACACAACTGTTATATTTCACGGTACCACATGGAACAATGTAAAAAGTGTGACTGGAAAAGGTTTGGTTTCTATTATTCAGTGGCTTAACAGAAATATCTTAACTTTAAATCTATATCAAATAAATTATATTGTATAAAGCGATGGTAAATAGGATATTTCATTACGAGTGCGGAAAGCCTGTCATTGCAAAGAGTTCCGACAAATGTCTACCCGAGCCGAGGCGCAGCCGAAGGTGAGGGTTGACAGTCGGAACAAGTTGCAATGACGGTTCCGCACGTGTACTGATCAACTATTTTTAATACAGTTGCGAAAAAATAAAGCAATTTAATAAAGAACATTTTTGGAAAATGGCGCCAACCGTAAAAGAATACAAGCAGAGATTTTTTTTGTTTTCTTCACCCATTCTGGGTAGGCAAAGGGAACTATGCCCATACAGCCAAGTCTTCAGTAGAATTTTTTTATTGATATGAAATTTAATGAGATGAAATGAAATGAAACCCAACCTAACTCATTGAATCAAATCATTAAATCTAATATTGAAACAAATTAGTAGCTTCTTTTTAGAAATATTTGCATGAATCATAAAAATTTATATGATTTTTTTTTTAGTAAAAACTTTGTGGTTGTTTTTTCTTTTTAATAGACATTATTTTGACAGTTGGGAAAGAGAACGCACGAGTTCGAAAAAAGTAAAGAAAAAGCACGAGTATGTAATAGCCCACATCCCGAACGTTATACGTCCCTGCAATACACCACTTTTTCAGCAATACATAATACATACATAAACACTCACGCCTGTTACCCAGAGGGGTAGGCAGAGACTATGGACTTCTATTTGGCACGATCCTGACAGACCTCTCTCGCTTCCTCCACATCCATATACCTACGCACACACGCTCGTCGGTTAAAGGTACTCTTGATTTGGCCCATTTTCAATATATCGCCAATTTGGTCGATAAACTTTCGCCTAGGGCGACCCTTCCCGACTCTGCCGTTCACATCTGCAACATAAATTTTCTTTGTCACTCTTTCCTCATTCATTCTTTTTACATGACCAAACCACCGAAGCATTCCTTTCTTAATCCTGGTCACAACATCATCTTGCAAACCACACTCTTCTCTTATTAAACAATTTCTCACTCTGTCATTCAGATTCATCCCTAACATACTCCTTAATGACCGCATTTCTACAGCATTTATTCTACTCTCGTGCTTCTTCTGCCACACCCAACTTTCACTACCATACATTAAAGTAGGCACTAACACAGCATTGTGAATTGCCATACGTGCCTTTTTGGACACATTCTGACTTTTCACAATAGAGTGTAGAGCCCCATTCAATCTATTTCCTGCATTCGCTCGTCGTTCTATATCCTTATCATATCTACCATCCCTGCTAAACACACATCCCAAATACACAAACTCATCTACTTGCTCTACCAACTCCCCTTCTATTCTTATTTCACATATCGTTTTACTTTCTTCTCTTTCAAAAACCATAACTTTCGTCTTACTTGCGTTCACTTTCATTCCCTTTTCTTTTAATGTCCTGTTCATTAATGTAACCATCATTTGCAACTCGGCTGCCGACGACGCAAGTATGACTTGATCATCGGCGTACAAAAGGCATTTGACGGTTAACTCACCCATTCTTAACCCGCATTCTTCTACTTTCAAATTTTCCAAACAACTGTCCATAAATAGGTTGAACAGTCACGGGGAAGCCACACAGCCCTGTCTGACACCTTTATGGATGCCAAACCAGTCCGAGTAGGCCCCGTTGATCCTGACACAGGCACTAGAGTCCCTATATAGAGACTTCAATGCCTGTATCAAGCCAGCGCTCAACCCAAATGAGTTCAGTGTTTGCCATAACACATGCCTATCCATTCTGTCATAAGCCTTCTCCAAGTCTATGAACGCACAAAAAACTTTTTGGTTTTTGGCCAAAAACTTCTCCGCGATCATGCGCATGGAAAAGACCTGATCCGTACATCCCATTCCCTTTCTAAATCCCGCTTGCACATCCCAAATTTTTCCATCAGTTTCTTTCATAACTCTTTCAATTAGTACCTTAGCATACAGTTTCCCCACAATGCTAAGAAGGCTGATACCACGGTAGTTTTCACAGTCCTGCTGTGATCCTTTTCCTTTATATATTGGGACTATCACGGCTTTGCACTAGTCTCCCGGTACCCGCTTAAGTTCCCAACATAAATTAAACAAGGCGTACAGCAGGTCTGCTACCACTCCTTCTCCAGCCCTTAGCATTTCGAGAGATACTCTATCATAACCGGCTGCCTTACCTGCTTTCATACTTTTCATTGCTTTCATTACTTCATCTATACTTACATCTCTATCTATTTCGTCTTCTTTCGGAATTTCTATTTCATTTAATTTAAACGTCTCATCACTCATAAACACGCTTTCAAAGTATTCCTTCCATCTCCTTAAACTCAAAACTTCGTCATTCAGAATACAGCCATTCTGGTCTCGTATGGCATTCATTATAGGCTGTTTTGAATGTCCCCTGGTAGTTCTTACGAGTTTCCAGAACATTTTAATGTTTGCCTGGAAGTTATCCGATATTCTTCTATCATTCTTATCCGTTCTTTCTTGCTTTTTCCTTTCAACTACTTCTTTTACTCTCTTATTTAGGTGTCTAAAGACTGCCTTTTTCCTTTCAATATCACCATTCATACTGCTAGAATTACTAGCCTTGGTTGCTAGTAAATCTAGCCATGCTTTCTTCTTTGCTTCAACTTCCATCCGTACCTCATCATCCCACCATAACGTGTTATTTTTTCTTTCATTCTTTCTCTTACTTACACCACATACTTCGGTAGCTGCATCCACTAAACCTTTCTTGATATTATACCACACAGTCTCCAAGTCTAAATCATTCATACACAATTCAGCCACACCACTTATATTTTCTCTCAATCTACATTTGAACTTCTCTTTCACACCTTCATCTTGTAACCTCTCTGTTCTTATACGCTGTAACGCAGTGGTAGACACAGATGTCCGATGCCTCCAACGTCTGAAAAGACCATTAATTCGGCATAAGACCAAGTAATGATCCGTCCCTACGTTAGAGCCCCGGTAAACCCTTGTATCTACCACCGCGCTCCTCATTCTTTCGTCAACAATTATGAAATCTATCATACTTCTATCATCACCTCTTTCCCATGTATACGTGTGAATCTTCTTATGACGAAAGAAAGTGTTCGTCACAAAAAGACTCTTTTCCACGCATACGGCGAGAAGGCTTTCACCATTCTCATTTATACTTTCATCACCAAACGTTCCCAATATCCTTTCATAACCAAGCCTACTCACCCCAACCCTTCCATTAAAATCGCCTAATATCACAATATTTTCATTAACCTTGCATTTCATTAGCACCATCCTTACCAACTCCCAAAACTGCTCTCGGATATAAGTGGGCTTAGACATGTCTGGGGCGTAGACCCCTAAAACAAACAACTTCTTTAAGCCCACTTTCATTCGTATCCATAGCAGTCTCGGGCTTACACATTCATACTCTTTCACACAATGACCCATTCTTTCTGAAAGGATGATACCGACTCCCTGGCATGCCCGCTCGGTCTCGTCTACACCAGACCAGTACGCGGTATACATGCCATGTGTAGTGACATCCTTTCCCTTCCGTTTCGTCTCATTTACACATAACACGTCTATTCCTCTATCATGCATCATATCGCATACTTCATCCATCTTATCATTCATTCCTCCACATACATTCAATGTAGCCAGACGGGCTTCCGCAATCCACTTTTCGCCCCTCCGGGAGACAGAACGTGACTGGTGGCGAACCTCGTCGCAACTGTATTAAAAAAGTCATTTGCAGTAAGACTCTGTGATTTGGGCTCCAAATGAAGATAAGTATAAGTCAATGTTGGAGTGGTGTTCAAAACAAGTTTGCTAGATTTTTATATCTCAAATTATATGGGGTGTATCCGAGTTATCCGTTACTGTATCCTACTCTATTTGTCCACGGTATGTTAGGATACAGTAAACTTGAAGTAAGAAGGGAAGTGTCGCTGGTTACCTATTTGAAGTGTTACGCGGTGTAGTTAACAACCCAGCTATCCCGGTGGAAATAACGTTATGCGTACCAGATCGAAGTACCGAACGGCGGCGACGAGTGCGACTACTGGAACTAACCTATTATCCGCGTACTACTTACGCTCAATGCGGTGGCTGAGCGGATTGATTTATTTGGATGTTCTCTGAACGAGTTCATAAAGGCTACCTTGTTATTTCTTTTTTTTTATAGGGTAAGAGTGACAAACGAGCACACAGTCCACCTGATGGTAAGTGGTTGCTGCGGCCCATAGACATCTACATCTATCCTCTATTACAAATCAAAATGTAGATGCGTTGTCACCCGTGAGGACTAAGATGGAATGCCTCATTTCCAGTAAATAGGGCCTCCGGCCACCTGCACTCACCAAGCGAAACGCAGAGGTAAACCTCTACTTCACGCTGGTTTTCTGTGAGGTCGTGGTACCCCCCGGTTCGAGCCGGCCCATCCGTGCGACAGCAAAAGCTGCCGCGTGGCTCTACCACTGTTAAAAACTGTTCTGTTTTAGTTTATAGACTTATGATATCTAACAACTAAAGTCTGACTTACGAGGGCTGCACTAAAAGTATCGGGAATGGAATATTTCCACTGTTCCTGTCATATTAAAATCTATTTAATTGAAAAGTCCTTGGTTTTAAAAATTGAATACCATTTATTTATTTAAAAAAAGATTCTCGGTCTTGTCACAAGCTTTTGTCAAACTTGTTTAGTCGTTGAGAAAATGGAATTGACTCGAGAAAATTCAAGAGCGATGATTTATTATGACTTTCGAAGTGGTTTAACACAAATACAGTATGTTGACCGGATGATTTCTGCATTTGGTGATGAAGCCCCATCCAAAACCACAATTTATCGCTGGTTTGCTGAATTTCAACGTGGACGTGTCAAGCTCAGTGATGATCCCCGTCAAGGTCGTCCAAAAACTGCAGTCACCCAAGAAAACATTGATGCTGTGCGTAAGCTGATTGAGGAAGATCGACATGTGACATACCGCGAAATTCAGGCAACTTTAGACATTGACATGAGTTAAATACAAATAATCTTGCATGAACAATTAGGTGTAAAAAAGTTGTTTTCCAGATGGATACCGCATTCGCTCTGTGAAGAGCAAAAAGCGGCTCGCGTTACTTGGTGCGTCAGAACTCTCGAAAGATTCCACGCAGAATCCTCAATTGCTGTATACAACATCGTATCAGGTGACGAATCCTGGATATACGCGTACGAACTCGAAACAAAAAACCAGTCACGAGTTTGGGTGTTCGAAAATGAGTTAAAGCCAACAAAAATTGTTTGTTCACGGAGTGTTGCAAAAAAAATGGTGGCCACGTTTGTCTCCAAAACCGGCCATGTTACAACTATTCCTCTTGAGGGACAAAGAATGGTTAATGCAGAATGGTATGCTAGCATTTGTTTGCCACAGGTCGTTTCTGAACTCCGTAAAGAGAACTGCAACCGCCGCATCATCCTTCATCCTCCAATGCGAGTTCTCACACCGCACACAGAACAAAAGAGTTTTTAGAGCAAGAAAACTAGACCATTTGCCGTACAGCCCCGACCTAAGCCCTGATGATTTCTATACTTTCCCTAAAATAAAGAATAAATTGCGTGGACACAGATTTTCATCACCTGAAGAAGCTGTGGACGTCTACAAAACGGCCATTTTGGAGACCCCAACTTCCGAATGGAATGGTTGCTTCAATGATTGGTTCCATCGTATGGAAAAATGTGTCAAATTTCGCGGAGAATACTTCGAAAAGTAATAAATACATTTTTAAATAGTAATTTTGTGTCACTTCCTTGATATTCCCGAAATTTTCAGTGCCGCCCTCGTATCTATCGTATTAAGGCAATCCTGTAATGATAGTAGTTAAGTGGATATAATAAATAAATAAAAAAAAATAATAAAGATCAACCGCCGCAAAACAGTTTTACCTTAAGAGAACATTCAAGCATCCTAAAAACTTCAAGTTGTAATTACAAAATAAATTCTGCTACCTTAATAAGATGTCTTTTCAATCTGTGCAAACTTACCAACTTTACCACATGAATATAAAAAACCTATCACAATTTTAATAAAAATTAGGCATTTTGAAGACTAAGCGTCGATATAGGTATGTGGGGAAATAGTATGGATTAGAAACGTGCATTTCTTGCGCACTAAAAGTACATAAGAGCAATCTGCGGAATACGACCTGGCGAACCGTGTCAGACGTTATTTAAAAGTCTTGGAGTGCTGCTACTGCCAACATTTGATTTGAAATTTGTAACTTTGTGCAATGACACAGACAATTATTTAAAAAAGCCTTTGAGGTACAGTCTACTCGCTCACGTAGGAGTCCGCACAAGGTAGTACTTAAAGATATACCTAAATCACAAAAATATGGCAAAACTGTCTTACTATGTGTTAGTGGCTAAAAATAATAAAAATGGCAGTTTATTTTTTTTATAGGAGAGGAGGGGGCAAATGATTTATGCGGCTCACCTGATGATAAGTGACTACCGCCGCCCATGTATGGAGTGTAGAGTACAAGGAGAACCATCTTATAAGGGGCGAAAGTTGAAAAAGTGTCCTACCATTTACTGAAAATAGAGGCCCCATAACATACCACAATAGCGCTGGCGTCTGAAAAACTACTATATGCAGATAGCTGTTATGAACGGAGTGAAGTCAGCTGAATTCAAATATTTAAAAAAATTCATGATTAGAGTAGTTAGAAAACCTCAAGTATTTACGTAGTACAAATCCAAGCGGATTGGTCGGTCCTTGTTTATTTCTCCATCTTATTCTAATTACTTTTGGCGCTTTTTTTTAATTTATCCTATGCTACTGCAGCGCCACCCTTATTGGACACGTTTTTAGGGACACTTTTCATAAATAGAGATGGCCCTCCTTCTCTCTACACTCCATACGCACATGAACAACTGCAACACCAGGGGAACCAGGGGAATTGCAGATGCGTTGCCGGCCTTTGCTTTATGTCAGTCCTTACGACATAATATGGTATAATTGGATGGGGGCTGCTTATAAAACTAATCTAATTAACGTTGAGAGAGGTCATCGAGCAATCATAAAATTGATTATTTTTATAAACTTTAGATATCCAACATCATACCTATGTAAAGAATACTTCTTGCTTTTTTTATATGTGAGGGAGCAAACAAGCACGCGGCTCATTTGATGGTAAGTGACTACCGCCGCTCATGAACAACTGCAACACCAGGTGAATTGCAAAGATGTTGTCGGTCTTTTAAAAAAGAGTTTCTCGTGCTTACTGTGGAAAGCAATTGTATATTAAAACCAGTCTTAAAACAACACAACAAACCTTTAGAATTATCTAATAAAAGAAGGTCAGTTGTTGTATATAAAATTTCTCCCTGTAGAACAAGTTTTGCGCAGATTTTTTTTCGTATTTAGTACCTCATTTATATCAAAATATTATATATTTATTATGTAACAGCAACGACGAGTGAACGCAGGAAATAAGAGTGAATGGGGCCCTACACCCTATTGTGAGAAGTCAGAATGTTTCCAAAAAGGCACGTATGGCAATTCACAATGCTGTGTTAGTGCCTACTTTAATGTATGGTAGTAAAAGTTGGGTGTGGCAGAAGAAGCACGAGATTAGAATAAATGATGTAGAAATGCGGTCATTAAGGAGTATGTTATTATATTTTTAACAGTGGTAGAGCCACGCGGCAGCTTTTGCTGTCGCACGGATGGGCCGGCTCGAACCGGGGTGGTACCACGACCTCACAGAGTACCAGCGTGGAGTAGAGGTTCACTTCTGCGTTTCGCTTGGTGAGTGCAGGTGGCCGGAGGCCCTTTTTACTGGAAATGAGGCATTCCATCTTAGTCCTCACGGGTGACAACGCATCTAAATTTTGATTTGTAAAAGAGGATGGATGTAGATGTCTATGGGCCACAGCAACCACTTACCATCAGGTGGACTGTGCTCGTTTGTCACCCTCATCCAAAAAAAAATGTTAGGGATGAATCTGAATGACAGAGTTATAAATTGTTTAATAAGAGAAGTGTGGTTTGCAAGACGATGTTGTGACCAGGATTAAGAAAGAAATGCTTCGGTGGTTTGGTCATGTAGAAAGAATGAATGAGGAAAGAGTGACAAAGCAAATATATGTTGCAGAGGTGAACGGCAGAGTCCGGAAGGGACGCCCTAGGCGAAAGTTTATCGACCAAATAGGCGATATATTCAAAATGGATCAAATCAAGAGTACCTTTAACCGACGAGCATGTATGCGTAGGTATATGGATGTGGAAGAAGCGAGAGAGTAGTGTCAGGATCGTGCCAAATGGAAGTCCATAGTCTCTGCTTACCCCTCTGGGTGACGAGCGTGAGTGTTTATACTATGTACAAACAGGTAGTCAATTACTGCATCAGTTACAGCGAACCAAAATCAGTGATAGATTGTTGAAAACAATGTTAGCTGTTTATATAAAAAAAGAACTAGTCTTCTCAGCCGCTCGCAGTAGACTAAAGGGGTTACGGAGTATTGACTGTAACTCAGTACGCAATGAATTAGGGCCGCAGCACACGTTTAGTAGTGTACATAGAAAATTTGTGCGTATGCTAAAATCACATCACTGACCTTATTGTATTCCAAGTCCCAACATTTAACTTGTCTATCCTCTCCACAACTAAACAAGTAAGGATGTCTTGGTGATACTTCTAAGCCTGAAAAAATAAAAAATAAAAGTTAGATATTTAAATCCAGTTGAAGCAATATTTTTTTTGATTTTTCCAATATAAATGTCCAATAAAAATGTCATTCTTATATGGATAATAATATAAAATAATATTATTTTTTAGATTATAGTTTGGGAACTACGGCTTCACATTACCATAGTTGCTAGGTGGGAAGCACTGAAAATGTTATTAATATAAAATAACTGATTAAATAAAATCTATAAATCTTGTTTACAAACTTTAATAATCATAAATTAATATATAATTTGTATTCAAAATTGTTCAAACGCAAGCAACTGACATAGATAGTAATTATTATATAATATGTATTTGTGTCTATTACATTACACCATTTGTAAGTGGCAATTATTTTATTCTTATTAGTTAGTAGTCAGGACCTACTTAGAATCACAGTGCACAGTTGCTTATGCCGTTTCCTCTTTGTATTTGCCTCATGGCACGAGCCAATCAGCGCGTGCGAACGATACACACGAGCCAATCAGCGCGACTTATGAGCAATAACGGTTACTGCTAGACTTTCGTGCCGCTAGTTATAAAATGATAGACAGCATACTTTAGTTACTCGTGACTTATATATTTTAGCCTTATAGACGTGTCATATTTGACATTAAATAATGGGAAAAAAACGTAAGTGCGTTTCTCCTCCTATCAGAGAATCTTAATTTTGAGAGGAATGTTGGTGAAAAATGACGATTGGTAAACGAAATTTTGGTTTCACAGAATATTAAAATTAAAAAAAAAACACAGCATTAAGATCTTGAATACAATTGTATATGAAATTTCAACAGTGCGATCCCTGCCTGCCAACAGAACTAGAGCATTTAAAGGATTTTAGTGATTGGACTGTAGAGTGGAAAAACAATTTTAATAGAATAGAATAGAATTATTTTTTATTCAATATTGATTATTACATAATACTTATTGAAAGTCATTTTTTATTTACCACTGGTTCGGAAAATACCTCTGTTCTGGGAAGAACCAGCAAGAAACCCATTGGGACTTTTTTTTTCAAACGTATTTCACTTAACAATAATTTTGTTTACACATTTTTTAAATGAATTTTTATAGAACCAGCATGGTGGCGATTATCTTATTCCCAGGGGTTATTTTCATTCACGTATTCCATGATATTATAATTACCCTTTTTTTTACAGTTTTTCTTTAATAAAACTTTTAAACTTGTTTATTGACAAACTTTGAACAAGTTGTGGGATTATTTTTTGTAAAAGCATATACATTACCACATAAATGAATTACTGATTCTGTGGAGTCTAGTAACTGGCATTACAATTAATGAGGGCATCCACGACTTTTTCTGCCACCAGAGCGGCGCCATTTGAAAATGAGGTATAATATTTGACAGATTTCATAGCCGGAAGTTAATTGGTTCGAAAAATGCAAAGGTTAATGTTTATTTCTGTACTATTAGTTATATTATATATTAATTACATTAAAAATAAATAAACCAAACCACAAATATTTAATAGATATAAAAAAAGAGTTAAAATGTACAAAAAAATTAAAGAACAAACCACTGAGGCATTGTTTTGTGTATTTATGTAATACTCTAGAAACTGATACACTTTTATTTAAAACTAACTTCTAAATTAAATGACATTGTATAACTAAAAACATCACCTCAGTGTCAACTAGCGACATCTGGTGATTAGCCCTCATTGCATTAAGACATTTAAAAAAGATTTTTATTAAAGTTTAAGAAGTAACAATATAGTAATAATTCTATAATAACATTACCCCTGACTGTGCTAACATGTCCAGTGAGTGATACTTTTAATTTTCCAGTTGCTAGGTCCCAAATTTTAATAACTCTGTCGGCCGCACCTGAAACATTTTAATGAATTACCATTTGTTTTCAACACAGCTACAATAAATATTGTATGATTTTATAGAAATGATAAACAAAAGGGGGAAAAGATTCCCTATGTCGTCACTCTAAACTTGCCGTAAGTTGGTGTGGGAAGTAAAAGGTCGTAAAAGGCGACTATGGGAATGATAGAGAATTCTTATGGCTTCCAATAGCATATATATAACATATAATATGGCAGCAGTGTCTACGATGCAAGGCTTCTTGCACTGTGATTGTCAATCTCTTTGCCAAGTGTGATAATTTAAACACATCCTTTCTACAATGCAAGAGGGCCATGTCAAGTAAGTATTGTACTTAGTAGAGTCATGCTGCAGCTATATTAGTAGTATGGTAGTACGAATGGGTCGGCTCGACCGGGGAAGGATCACGCTCTCACAGAATACCAGCGTAAATAAGCAGCTTAACACTGCTGTGTTTCGTATGGTGAGTGTAGAGAACCGGAGACCCTTTTTATTGTAAAATAGGCATTCCATCTTTGGTCCTCATGGGTGACAACGCATCTGCATTTTGATTCGCAAACGAGGATAAATGTAGATGTGTGGCCACAGCAACCACATACCATCAGGTGG
Source organism: Parnassius glacialis (assembly GCA_033319125.1). NCBI lineage: Eukaryota > Metazoa > Arthropoda > Insecta > Lepidoptera > Papilionidae > Parnassius > Parnassius glacialis. Next base: position 40,260,468 of record JAVANC010000009.1, on the reverse strand, counting down.
ACTGTGGGGCCCGATAAAGATAATAAGATTAAAAAAATATACACAGTTATAAAAGTTTTAAAACATTAGTTTTCTATATTTTATTAATTCTAAAATCTTCAAAAATTCTCACCTGTAGCAAACCATTCATTCCCGGGCTCCACCGCCACAGATCTCACCCAACCCAAATGTCCAGATATAACTCGAAACAGTTTCCATGGAGCATGCCATTTGGGACGAGGTGCTGCTGGAGGTCTACGAGGTGCAAGTGCTGTCGTCCCAGCGGCGGTAGGGCCTTGTGCTCCATAGGTGCTTGGGGGTGCCATTGTTCCTGGATTGTATGGCAACACTGCTCCATCTGAGCCTAGTGCAGCTGATTCCGCCATTTCTATGGAAAAAAGAAAATACATAAAATATGTTATGGTTATCTAATATGTTGCTGATTGTGTAGAAAATTGAATGCAAAAATTAATGTAAAGGATATGGTATGGATATGTATATGATATACATACCACTGTTTACTTTAACAATATAACAATCTTTCACAAGTTTTTTTGAAAATTATCCACATGCATTACCCATCTAGTGGTGGTGTAAGAATATCCACTACCCCATATCATCCCGTGGGTGTCGTAAGAGGCGACAGAGGGAAACAAACCAGGTAATGGGCAGCAGTGTCTTCCTAATAATGACTAAGAATAAAAAAACTATGGCAAATATGCTCTCTATGAGTCAATCTATAGGGGAGGCCTATGTTCAGCAGTGGGCTTTAATAGTCTGTAACAGTATCCACATGCATTGAAGAATAGAGAAAGTTAAACACAAGTAAGTTGTGACTGTTTAACACTAGTATATAAGATTTAGTAAGTAAAATAATTACACTTTGAACAGGCAAATAAAGTTTAAACTTTTCTATTGTATCATTTTCTAAAATAACAAATTTGTTGCATATATTGTGATAATTTAGACTAAAAAAAAATATTTTTTATGAGGCTAATGCATAGAAGCTTAGAGTATTAAACTAACAGGAGACGACATTGGAGAGCGTTCCCCGCTGTCAAAAGTACGAGAGCGCGGATCATTCCCGTTATATAAAACTAGTTGCAAATATTTTAAATAGATATTTTCATTTCATTATGTTACGTTATGAAACGAAAAGAAGGGTAATTTCGAGTATATAAAATGGTATCATCAAGGCAATAATAGTGATGTTCACTGTAATCTTTAGTGTCGATGTTTTTATTTGACTATAATTATTAATACCTTGATATATAAAACCAAGGTGTTATTTAAAATTCTTTTTTGTACAATGTTTAAAAAAGATCTTTGGTTTTACAGTTTTTTAAAAGATCCTTACTGGCGCCAAGTTTGGATAAAAGCATGTGGCAATCATATAACCTGGGTACCTAAACGAACAAGCACTATTTGTTCCGAGCATTTTGACCAATCGGTTTTCGTAATCCAATCAAATAATAAAAGGAAACTAAATGAAACTGCTGTACCGTACCGACTTTGAAATTATTGGAAGTAAGTTTATTATTTTGCTACAGGTTTATTTTACATTATGAAGGATAAAATTTAAAACATGTGACAAATCGAAATGGAAGGTTTAGTGAATGATATTTATTCATTTTCAAATGTTATTTATAAGTATATCGTCTTAGATGGTGTCAACCAAATTGTTGTTTTCCAAATTGTCCAAATTGTTGTGTTGTTAAGGACAAACAAATAATCTCAGTGTCATATTTATAATCTATTATTATTAAGTGGCGAAGCTTGCGAAGTCACTTACTGATTTCACGATGTCTGCCCGTCTGTCCCACGATTATCTCGAGAACGGTTTCGAATTTTCAAATTCTGTTTTCAGCAATCGATTACTGATCACCCAGGCATCTGAACCTCCTATTTTGAAACTGATTGCTCAACGGCAACCGTTAGAAACCACTACAAAACTGATTGCTTCGCCACTTTGCTATGCTGTTAGCTTGCGAGGTTTATTATTAAATATATACAGAGTACTACACTTTTGTACTGTAGAACACAAAATATTACCGCTTTTTACGACGACATTAATTATTTTCAATCCTAAGTAAAATGACGAAAAAAAGTATTTTGGTTAAGCGTAAACTTCGGCCAAGAGATAGCAAATGTTTAATTTTTTTAAATTGCTCCATTCCGTTGCTGCGTAAAAGAAGGACAAAAACAAATAAACAAAAAATCACACTTTCACATTTATAATATTATATTAGTATGGATTGTCAAGAATGATAGATAAACTTTTGAAACCGGTTTACAATCGGCTTTTTGAGGGTGAAACTATACACTCCCGCTCTCTTTCTTGCTGTAGTAAATAACGTTTTTGAGTGACCAAAAAAGATAGAAGCACAGGAAAGTGCGATTCCGTGCTGCCAGATGTAGTTCAACCCTAAGCCTTAAAACGGTTTAACTCTATAGGTTGGGTAAAATCTGTAAAATTAGACCGTTTAAAACCCCTATACAGATAACCTTTCCGGTTGATCATGACATTAAAAAATGGTAAAAATATTTTATAGACTAGGCATATTATATATTTTTAAGCATACAGGAACATTATTTCGACAATGATTACGTTCCACATAACAATGAACTGGCAAACTTGGTGATGGAAAATATGCAAGCACTAGAATTAGCTACCTCGCAAAAAAAAGAGTGATCCCAAAAAGTGTATTCGTCACATATATATCAAACTTATTCACTTTAAAAACCTACTACCTACTTTTTCAATTTGTTTTAATTTTGGTAATTTTGTATTATTATTTTGTACCTTATGTATTTTTTTAAACTTACTTTGAATGTAATATTACACATTAAACATTTGTTCATTTTTATTTTATTTAATTTGCTAATGTAACTTGCATAAAATTTCATCGACATATCCATATCGACAAGGCCCTCGCACTAGTTGTTTATTTTATTTTTTTATTTTGTTTAATTAATTACAACGGTTTTACTCCAATTACAGTAATTAATAATTTTGAAAGGTACATGAGAATAAACTATGCTATAAATTTATGGCTTATGCACTGTTACGATGAGACATTTATGAGAAATTTTCAAGGTTGTGTGCGTTTTGCTTAATCGTGTGCTCATATTATGCTGTGTGCGTGCGTAACGACGTGGCCCAATGTTTACGATTTGCTTAGTGTGCGTTACCTCGCCTCCCACTAGAAGTGACAGACTTTTTTGTTTGGAACTTTATGCGCATGGCATCTCCTGTTAGTTGAATACTCTAAGCATAGAAGTGGAATCAATCATGTATTCATACCAACAATTGGCAATTATTTTAATTAAAAGTATCATAAACAAAATAATATGGTAGTGTAACATATACTATGTTCGCTCATACTATGTTATGCTCTTGTCCGTAAAGCAAATGTCATACTTAAATATCTGGTATATGATAGGATTACAATAGAATTGTTAGTCAGGACATTAGCAAGGATAGTTACCAGTATCCAGGAATAATAATAATAATAATGTCCTCCAGACCGAATTTCGGCCACGGCGGCCAGTCTCAACGGAGACTAGCCATCTGCGCAAGAAAAGGATTATAGTGCCTAAGTGTATGTGCAAGCACAGGTGCACTCTCTATTCCCTCACTCTCATAGTCCGATGGGACGGTAAACCGACACGACCGGAGAGAGATCAGGCGCAGGACCAACGGCTTTACGTGCTTTCCGAAGCACGGGGGTGAAACACCGCCAATTTCCTGACTTCAGGCAGATACTAGAATTTCTTGATGGAAAAACTCAATAACTGATTTTTTGGCTCGACCCGGAACCACTACAACCACTAGACCAACGAGGCAGTCCAGGAATATACTGGATACTAAAAATATAAGTCAGATATTCTGAATACCAGATAGGAATAGGATATCTGTAGCATTGTAAAAAAGAACACAAACAGAGCATTGTTGTGTGTTCTTTTTTAATTATCTATATTTTTATCTAGCAATCTATAACCTAAAAAATTATATTTAAATAACATATTATGTATTGTACCTGTATCATGTGGAGTTTCTGGTCGGCTTTGTGTCTCCTGTTGCTTCACAGCTTGTGCCTTCTCAACTGCTGACATCACTTGTCCATAACTGTCACGAGCCTTAACACTCTTTAAAAGTTTCTCTCTGTGGAGGTACAAATTTGTGTCAAAACTAAAATATAAATAGAATAGATTTTTTTTATTAAATATAGAAGATAGAAGAAGATTATTACATTATACTGATTGTAAGTAAATTTTTTATTTACATCTTTTTTTTTCATTTCACACATTTGAGGATTCTGTCACTGTGAGGGGATCAAGGGGGTTTATCTGAAGCACCCCCATGCGATTGTTGCTGCCGGAGCAGCGTCGAAGTATTTTTATTTATTTTTTAAAATATTGGTAAATTACTACCTAAACGTAAAATGGAACGTACATTTAATTAAATTCTAACGTTTTTGACGTTGAATCTGTCAAAGTCATCTTAAAATGCGTAAAATGAATCGCTAGGCCGGCCATTTTGTTGACAGTGACAGATATATTTTACGTCATTCCGTTGCTTCTGAGTTTACGTGAATGTGTTCCATAACGTTTTTATCTGCTTACTCCTGTTTTTCGACGAATTCGCTACCCCTCCGGACACCGATTGCTTGCTGTTTTTCGACGACTTGGGTAACCCTTTGAACACCGATTGGATTGCATCTCTGGACGACTTTGGCTCCATCACTGGATACCGATAAGCAAGCTATGTCGCCAACCGACCGAGATTCGGAACCTGGGCCGTCTACGAGCTCAGGTTTGGGTGGAGCTGTGACTGCAACTGAGTCGTCAGTTCTTGATCATGATCCGTTTGTTGATCGACATTTAAATTCGGAAGGAGTAGTTAAAATGTGGAATTTATCAAAATTATCAAACTTGGGATCCATGAACAGTGTGTTGCTTTTGCTGAAGTGAATGGAATGGTGCACTCTCAAAAAATATGCCGCATGCACTGTACACCTATGCAACTGGCAAAATTGGCTATCAAATTGTTTGGTGCTTGGATTTGCATGAAAAGCCAATATAAGCTAAAAGGAAAAATATCATGGACAGCTGGAACATTTTTTGAACATATTCATATTCTGTTGGTGCACATATTTTATTTAATATATGCTTGTGCTTACAAATGGAGCTATGAAATAACGATGAATGAGGATCCATACAAGGAAGAGAGGGAGCACTGTTTGGGCAGAACCACAAATGTTGATTGGTTCAGCTATTATCGGGAATCCATAGTTAATTACTATTTTGAAAAAATGGTACAGTGGAAAAATTGGAGGCCCAGGAAAAGTTGTGCAGGTTGATGAGTCAAAATTTGGGAAATTGAAGTATAACAATTAAGGGAAATGGAAGGTAATTTTGATTTATCTCATTCTATTTGTTCTCTTGACCACTCACACGTCCATGGATACTACGGTATCCAAAATAAAAGTAGCGTTGTACGTCTTGGATACTATAGTATCCATAGCGTCAAATTTTATAAAACTGACATCTAGGGGCCATCTGCGGTTCTTTTTGTGAGTTTTGTTTATGGAATCGATAGCTGACGAACAATTTTACGTACTAAATACGAGATGGCAGTGTAACAAGCCTTGACGAATGAACAAATAATTATCTAACTTCAGTGCTTCAGTCTCCTTTACACTCGGTGTTTTGTGTTTTTGTAGTGTCGTAAGTCATTTAGTTTTATTTAATATATCTTAGATTATTATACATCATAGTAAACTAGATGATTTGGGCTTTATAATTATGTATACATATCACAGTTCTAAGTGTAAAATCGATTCATATTTTAAATAAAAACTATAACTGTTTAAAAAAAATGGCCATTGTGAAGTCGTCAGCCCAATTTTAATTTTGTTTACTTTGTTTTTCAGTATAATTATATTTAACCGACAAGTGATAGTTCGTAAGAAATATAATAATGCACTTTAATAACAGTATTAAACTGTATTCACTGAAGATTCCTTAAAAATGATATTGTGTTCCTCGGGTCTTTTGTTGTGGATAGTTTGGTATCCATGAATGTAACCACAATGGTTCTAAATAAGGGTCGGTACAAACAGCAAAATATGTTTGCAAAATTTTTTGCCTTGTTATTTTTTGCAGGCTGGGTCTTGGTTGGTTTGGGTTATGAGTTTTTTTTCGTTTGGTGTTTCGTCATGCTCTTATCTCATAGGTTTTGTTCTTGTGTTATAATAATGTTATTTTTGTTTACGATTGTCGACTTTTATTCTCTTTTTTATTTAACTTCACTTAAGTTATATGGAGGATGTGTTCTACGATTTCAACTCACTTGATTTTCCTCGTTATGTATTGACAATAATTTAATTCTCATATTTAATAAAAATCATCAATTTTTTCGGTATATGGTTTTCGCTTGGCACAATTTGTTTAAAAAGTGGATGGTAATAATATGGTTTTGTGAAAATAAAATGTTTATTATGTCAATAAACTTGATTTTAATATTGGTGTTTAATTTAAAACCTCATCTAAAAAAACTCATAACTACCTTTAAAGTTTCTTAAATTACAAAGTATGAATGAGACCTTAGATAGGCGGCCATCTTGCTAGCGCTCGAGACTTCGCGGTAAGATTACGAGGAGTAGGTGTTTTGTTTCGATTTATTTAACTACTTAGTCTTAATTAAACATAAACATCTATGCATCATAAGACAGGTAAATATGTCTAGTTTTTGTGACATTGAATTATTTGTAAAAAATACAATATTTCTTGGTTGTGATGTAAATTAACAAAATTGATACGTTTATTTTTCTCCGAATTCTATGTTCACATCAATTTTTAATATCTTAAGTTATTATTTTAGATCTTAAAACCTACATAGGTTTAATGTGTATTCTTCTATCATTTTTTCGTAGATTTTTTCTTTATTCTAGCTATTATAGTTAAGTAGCTATGTAGATTTATTGTTACTACATGCGACCACAGTAGCAGCCGAATCAGGGCCACACGTATCTGGACGTGCAAGGGTATAACAATCGCACGGGCTGGACGCTTGAGTGGTTAAACTTCTAATTACTGTAATTCTTCTTCTAGGGTCCTTGGAATGATTGAGGATGGGTCTGAGTATCTGGGATTAAAGGTGTGCCCTGACAACATACATTCTGCTGAGGTTTTGGTGCCCTTAATTAAAAAACATCCCCAACATCATCAACAAACATCCCAGACCCCACCATCTTCTTCTTGGTTATTGTTTTATAAACCACTCAGAAGTAGGAGGCTCCATCGACCGAGTTTCCCTCAGCTGCGTCACCTTGAGTGGCATGGGCCTACCCTCCCCCAACTCTCTCCCCCCATAAATCAGATTTATATTGTCAAAAACATTAAGAAAACTTAACTTCAAAATGAGATTTTTAAAAATCATTATAAGATAATCATTGTACAAAAATCATCATGTTATCCCAACACATTAGCAAGCTTCCATTATAAGAAATAGGCTCTTCTTAACTCATATTGGCAATTAAATTAGTGGTTTTATAAAATACTTCTTGATGATTATTTTATAGTGTCTCGCATTGCCAGGGTCGTTTTCCAACAAATCAGAGAAGGTCGGATGTGTGTCTATAAACTGCCCAGTTCGAGTTGTTGATCTTAACAATTTAGTAAGGTTCAGGATGGGACTTTGTATAATTGCAGCATAGAATAACTTAGACATGCAAGAAGTCGATGCATGCAGGTGGCCAGGACAGTGCTTTGTGGCATTCCTTGGGAGAGGCCTATGTCCAGTAGTAAAGGGCTGTAATGATGGCGATGATGATGATAACTTTAAGTATGAATTTTATAGAAGAATTACACAAGTCCACTAACGATAATAAAATATTCTTTTTAAGTGTTTGTCAGGAACAAAGCAAAATAAGAGTTGAGTTGATACTTACGCTTTTTCATCAATTGGCGGTAATAACCCCTGATTAGCTAGAAACATATCATGAGATCTTTTCAGTGACCTGAACACTAGTGTGTGCACAGAGTGTTTAATTACTTCGTCCGTCATTTTTGTATTGCTTAGATTACTTTTGCATAGTATACATAATATAACTAATATTATTTGTTAATTACACTTATAATTATATTAAACAACACATTTACTTAGAAATAAAAATTGAATAAAATAAACAACGCGCTTTGCGTCTCGTCTCGCTGTCAAGTGTCAAAGTCAAAAGTGTTTTTTTTTGGAGTTTATGGCCTGGTATATCTAGACTTTTAGGCCAAACAAAAGTGTTAAATGGCACGCAGCGCTGCCAACACTAATTTGTCAATTTCCGCGAAAAGCCATGTCAAATATCCCACTTTAAAGACAAAACTTCAGCAGATTCCCCACAAATTTCCCTCAATTTTATTTTAAGAAATGAAACAATTTTCAACTAATTTTATAAGATTTATTTTTTAATTAATATTTTATTTCTTTTTTACCGATATTTTTTTCACATTCCATATTTTTGTAACAAGCATTTTATTCCCTGGAATATTTGTAATTCCTTCCCTTGTTGCCATTAAAAAGTATCCGTTCGAGTATTAGACGATTTCAATAATAATTTAAATTTTATGTTAAAGATTTTTTTTGCGTAGACACTTTGGCGGCCTCTCATCTTAGGGGTACCTCGTTTAGAGCCGGGGCGGCATCAGAGGCAGCTGAACTGAGTAAGTGGCGCAAGTATGAGTCTCTGAGAGATGACTACATATTTGTGCCATTTGCTGTGGAGACTATCGGTCCGTGGGGTCCACGTGCAGTGAAGTTCCTAAAGGAACTCTATCCGCAGCTGGTCATTGCTGCTGGTGATAAGAGGGCTGGTTCTTTTCTCGCTCAAAGGCTAAGTATGGCCATTGAGCGGGCAAACGCAGCCAGCGTTCTTGGCACGATACCGCGGGGAGTACGACTATATGATAATTAAGTTTCTAGTTTTAGTTTTTTTTTTAATTTTTATTATAGTTTTTAATATTGTTAAAGTAAAAAATATAACATTAAAATATATTGAATGATGATATTTAGTACATGGTATGCTCTATGTACTAAATATCATTACTTACTGAGCTATAGCCGTTAATGTGTAAAAGTAGGCATTTCATTACAAAATTACAAAATTATAGGCAGTTAGTTTTTTTAACATTGCACGTCTTTGTTAGGTAAAAATACATCTGTCGCCTTTGAAAATTTTGCTTTACTACCTGCTTGCCTTGTTTGCACGAATTCTAAGCTGTGTGAGTGAGACAAACAGTGAAACTTGACATGTTCTATTATGTATAGCTGTGAAAATATGGTTCGTACTGTTTTCCATTTATTAAGGATGCGTAAATTAATGAAAAGAACATGAGTTATATCCATTTTTTTAATTTAAAATCATTTAAAGAAAATGTTCGAACTGGCTTCCTCGGGCCATTATGCAGATTCTTCATCTTTTTACAAACGATCTTTCTAAAAGTCTTTGATAATTTTTGGTTGAAATAACCCTTAATGCTTCTGAGACGCGAAGTCTAAGTTCGTCGATTGTTTCAATTGGTTTTTTTATAAACTTGTTCCTTCAGGCAGCCCCAATAAAAAAATCTAATGGGTTAAGATCAGGTGGTATTGGTAGCTACAATAACGGCCCCATTCAGCCGATCCATCGGTCACGATGGACTTCGTTTAAGTAACTCCTTACTTGGACGGCGTAATGTGCCGGACAACCATAATTTTGAAACCACTTCGCCGGATGGCTAGTGGCTCATCTTTTAATAAATGGGGCAGATCATTTTGCAGAAATTCTAAATAATTAGCCCCATTCAGGTTTAATAGTTAGTGTTAGTGTTCCTGTCCAATAATTTATTTTTAACTGGTATTGCGACCTATCTTCTCCCATCAAATATGGATTTGCTCGCTGCCAACTGTGCAGATTATGCAAGTTAAGGTACCCGTCTCTTTACACGTTGACTTGTCACTCCACAAAAATTTTCTAAAAAACCCAGGATCTTCATCCATTCGCCTTAGCATTTCTCTACAAAAAGTAACTCGTGCTGGGTAGTCACGTTGTTGAATCGTTTGCACACGTGTAACGTGTAACGTAATAAGGGTGAAGTCTCCATTGTTTTAGAATCCGATGTGCTGTAGAGTGCGATACTCCAGTGCGTCGTTCGATATCTCGCATCGAAATAGACGGATCATTTTTAACCATATCATGGACAATTTCTTCAATGTCAATGTCAGGTATCGTCCTCTGCTACTAGCACCACCAATACCAGCACCAGGCATTCTCCCCTCTGAAAAAATACAGTGCATTCTTTATTAGATCTCTTTCACGCTACATTCACCATAGATAAAATGCATGATAGCATGCACTTGGGCTGAGTACATTTCTCGTGACATGACACAGTCCTGTTGTTATGCACAAATCATGAATCCAGTAGAATTACGAGTTGTCACAATTATCACCAAACAAACAAAATCCAATCAAAATGCACAAGTCAATAGTCCAGTAGAATGAGAAATAGTATTTTGTAGCCAAGAGTCCGAAATAAGAGAGCACATGCGATGTCGAGAAAATCGAGATACGCACTAACCATATTTAACAATAACCAAACATGAATTCCAATCACGAATTCATACAATGGAAAATCTGTCGATCCTTTTTACGCACATTAATCCCAAGCACCGATTGTCTCGCTCAAACCGCTTAGAATTCATCCAAACAAGGCGAGCAGGTAGTAAAGTAAAATTTTCAAGGGTGACAGATGTAATTTTACCTAACAAAGACGTGCAATGTTAAAAAACTATCTGCCAATAATTTTGTAATTTTGTAATGAAATGCCTACTTTTACACATTAACGGCTATAGCTCAGTAAATAATGATATTAAGTACATAGTATGCTGATGTTTTAGAATGCTCATGATGTAGGCAAACTTTTGAAATAGTTGGCCACACAGATCCCATAAGTTTTTTTTTTCACCACAGGTGCTCAAACTTAGCAGATAAATAAAGTAAAAATTTTAAACTTATGTTTAGTGCCGTCTTGTAAAATACTACCCATAGCAGTTGAAAAATTTTAAGAGTCATTTAGGAACATGATTATTAGGGAACACAATAAAAGAAAAAAATCTGATCTAGGCATTAAATTGTGGACGTGATGACCACTAATGTGAGCAGAAGTACGAATTTTCGGAATTTTCTCTCGATAAGGGATGTCTGCTAAAAGGTTATGATTTTACGTTGTTCTCTTTCCAAATTTACACCCATTAAATGGAGATGAATAAGTACTTAATTCTCCAAAAAAAATTGATCTATTGGATAACATCATCAAAATAAGCATACCTTTAGAACCTTTTGACGAAAATGACACCAGCTTATCAGATTTAAACAGTTCCTTACATAGCTTAGACCGTCAAATAAAATAACTGAAAAAGAATGACGTGCAATTAACAACATTATCATCGCGCGACATCCATCACTATACAATAAACTACGTGTTAATCGGAGTGGCAGCAGTCTTGGCGGTAGTGTTCGTGGTTAACCTCACGAGATGGAGTGACGACCTAGTAAGACATGCAGGAAGTCGATGGATGCAGGTGGCCCAGAACCGTGCTTTGTGGCATCCCTTGGGGGAGGCCTATGTTCACCAGTGGACTTATGAAATGCTGTAATGATGATGATGATGATTCAATATATTTTAATCTTATATTTTTTACTTTAACATAAAATTTAAACCAACCCAGGAGGATAATGTTTTTAAGGCGTATGTATGCATGTGTGTATGAATACGTAAGTGTTGTACATATGTGTAGATATTTATTATGTATATTTGCTCAATTGTTATGTCCTGTAGCCTCAATAGTTTGATAGATTTTAAAGAGCGAGAGTGTTATAGATTACTTTTATGGTGATATTAATTCTAAAGCTACATTCGTAAATCATAATATTAAGGTAGAAGTAAGAAGAAGCTTGAAGCGCATTGAATGTAACTAATATTTACGGACTTTATTTGTTTTCATTAATTTATTTTTATATTTTTACGTCTTGACCATATCATTTGAAACATCAAGAATATACACGCGGCTAGGAAGACGCCAATTTACGTCTGCTACTTGGACTTACGAGGTCTTTGATGTAGTTTGGTATAATATAATGTGGAAAAATTTACAAAGTCAAACCGACTTGCCACCGAAAATCATATCTGTTTTTAGGTATTGGTACAACAACCAAAAAAACAGTGTGAAATGGGCGGATTCGGATGTATACGGCCTGGATTGCAGCAGTACTAAAGTCGGTTGTCATGTACCTAGATGGTATTTGTGTAAACAACATCAGCTACGTTAACGATATGATACTGTTGAGTCCATCGATAGAAGTCTTACAAAGATTATTACATAATATATGCGAATTGTGAGTCGTATGCTGCGGCTTATGGACTTAAATATATATATATAACATTCTAAGAGTGAGCTAATGGTTTTTAAAGCGGGTAAAAATGTTAAAAAAATGTGCTTCAAGTAACATTATGTGGAATACTTTTAAAGCTCGTTAATCGGTTCAAACATTTGATTTTAAATTAATAAAAAAAAAGATTAAATGAAGATATTGATATAGATAGGGAACAAATGGCACTGTTTGTGCGCGGCAATATGTTGGCTCGCAGATTTGCACGCTATAGTAAGCAAGTTACTGACGCTTTTTAAGGCGTATTGTCAGTCGTTCTACACTGGGTTAACTTTTTTTTTTTATAGGACAAGGATGACAAACGAGCACACAGTCCACCTGATGGTAAGTGGTTGCTGCGGCCCATAGACATCTACATCTATCCTCTATTCCAAATCAAAATGTAGATGCGTTGTCACCCGTGAGGACTAAGATGGAATGCCTCATTTCCAGTAAAAAGGGCCTCCGGCCACCTGCACTCACCAAGCGAAACGCAGAGGTAAACCTCTACTTCACGCTGGTTTTCTGTGAGGTCGTGGTACCACCCCGGTTCGAGCCGGCCCATCCGTGCGACAGCAAAAGCTGCCGCGTGGCTCTACCACTATATAACTACACGCAGCGAGCGTACATTTCTCTGCGTGTTCAATACAACAATGCGTTTAGGGTGTTGTTTGGGTTGCCGCGTTTTTGCAGTGCATCGACTATGTTTGCCGATGCACAAACTGATTGCTTCTATACTATCAGTTCAGTATCATTCGTAAGAGAAGCGCCTTGCTGTTAAGACGTGTGCGAAACTTCGAACAGCATTCTGGGCGCATTGGCAAATAGGCGGGATTCCCCACTGCTACGGCACTGGTTTTGTCTGCATGCATCGGGCTCTCAGCCAGGCGCAAGATTAAATTAAAATAAATTAAATTAATATAGCATAAAATAGCAGCTTAACACTGCTGTGTTTTGTATGATGAGTGTAGAGAACCAGCGACCCTTTTTACTGGAAAAGAGGCATTCTATCTTAGCCCTCACGGGTGACAACGCATCTGCATTTTGATTCTTTATTGAGGATATATGTGGATGTCTATGGGTCACAGCAACCACTTACCATCAGGTGGACTGTGTGCTTGTTTGTCACCCTTTCCTATAAAAAACCGGCCAAGTGCGAGTCGGCCTCATGCACTGAGGGTTCCGAACAAATGCGTAGGTATATAAGTTTAAAATTATTAAAAATATTTTTATTATATGATGTAACTAAAAATTTATGCTTTTCGCAATTTTTTCTTTATCTGTTCTATAAAACGTTGCTTCGTACCAAATTTCAAGATTCTGAGTTCACGGGAATTACCCTGTAGGTTTTGATTCCCTTGCGAATGTGGAAAATTTGCGGCATAAACAATTGTATCTTTTGATTGCGTAGGCTTAGAAGTTTTATTTTTTCACAGTTCCAAGGGACAGTAGACTTGAGTATTTGATATAAATTTCAGCTTGATACCTCCCACGTTCTTGAGAAAAAGGGTCTTGACAGACAGACAGACAGACGGACAACAAAGTGATCCTATAAGGGTTCCGTTTTTTCCTTTTGAGGTACGGAATCCTAAAAAAATTATGTCATTAATAATTCTAACACTAGGATAAGATCTAATTTTTTACTAACACCTATGGATGAAGAATCCGAAATAAATGTTTTTGATTTGATTTGATTTAATATAAAAATAAGTAAATGAAACGCAAAAACATGTTAATCAATAAGCTTGAAATGCATTCTGTGGAACGTCTCATTTTTTAAGTTAATAATATTCAGGTCTATGCAGTCGGGACTTTGTATAATAACAATTAATTTCTTATAATAAATGCGCCATTTAAAAGCTTTGCATTAATTTACGAGATTATGACTAGATTTTGTTATTAGAAGGCGAGAGCACCTAAAATATTCATTTGATTCCCATTGCTACTTAAGAAAGTCTAAATTCAGAACCGGTATTAATATTTGCACTACAAAGTGTAACACTTGTAAATTATCATTAATAACGATGATGCACCAGTAAACATTATGAAGCGCATCGTTGAAAATAGAATTTTATGTTTAACTAGCTGTTTCCCGCAACTTCGCTCGCGTGTTAGGTTTTTATTTTTTTTTGCGCGGAACCCTAATTCTTTTTTTTAAACAAAAGTGGCCTAAGTTACTCCATACGACACCAGCTATCTGCCAGTGAAAGTCCCGTAAAAATCGGTCCAGCCGTTTCGGAGATTAGCCGGAACAAACAGACAGACAGACAGACAAACGGACAGATAGACAGACGGTCAGACAGACAGACAGAAAATTTAAAAATTTTTAAAAATTGTATTTTAGTTATAAGTACCGTATTTACTTTCATATGCATTTAGTAAAAAGCTGTTATTTTGACATTACAAACAGACACTTCAATTTTATTTATTTGTATAGATATACCTATGGCAATAGGGAAACTTGAAAACTTAATAAATTACGTTTTATATTTTTATTGTGTTTAATTTAAAATACCTTTTTGATATCTTGAAATTTTTCATCTATTTAATATAGTGTGTTACAAAACCCTCAATCGACATTTGTAATTATAAATTAAATATGCATAATGTATTAGCCATGATTAATAAATAATAGTAATGATCATAATGATGACAATCTCCAGGCAGGTTTCTTGACCGTGACCGTGGCATTTCCGCATAATCGAAAGCTTTCAACTAAAGGAAGCACAGAGACATTCACATTCACACGTCCTAACCTACCCGTGCTTGATGTAACGGACAAAACCGGAGGTAGGTTTGGTTGCAGTTCGCCCCCGAACGGGTTCCTACCTTGTTGTGGCGGGGGGCTTAGTAGCCGTGGCTTGGTCACCCACAGTGAACAAAGAGGAACCCTTTGGCTGGCCCGAGGTGTAGGGCCGGCCCGAGGTGGCCACTCGAGTGGGCTTGGCGGGCCCACTTTGGATGTTTGTTGGTGGGCTGCGGTGAGAGGGTGTTCTCTCCCTCTATCACTGCAGCCGAGGTGGAGTCGCGGAGGAAGAGGAGTGTTGGTATGGCGATGTGCCACTCACCCTATCCTCCGCGACTCAGACGGGTCCGCACCGTTGATGCGGTGGTGGTGGAGCCACGGGGGGAGAGGAGTGTCGGTATTGCGAGGCGCCGCTCTCCCTACCTTCCGTGACCGAAACTTGGTTAGCGGCGGAGCCAGAGACCAGATCCGCCGCTGGGGTCGGGAAAGCGGGTGCTACTAAGCGCTCGATTTTCCTGGCCCCATGGCTTCCGCGTATCGAACTCAGGGGGGGGTCCGATACGCAGTTGGAGTTGGAGGCCGAGGAGGGCGGCGTGCCTTGTGTTCCTGGTGTGCCTTGCCTGAGAGGGAGAGTAGGGAGGAGAAGTCCTCCCCGAGAAGGGGCTGCCATGGGGCGGCCGGCGCTGGTGGGACCGCGGATGTGTGCGAAAGCTTTCCCGTGGCCCTGCCAATATGAGCCGAAGGTGGAACACCATGGTGTTTTAGTCGGTGCGAGTCCGACATAACCCGTCCTTGCCCCCGTAAGACGGGTATGCGTAGGCATTTTCCCCATGTTAAAAAAAAAGGTTTGGTTGCAGTTTATAAAATACGGAGACATTGTCAATACAACCAGTAGTGCGATTTTGTAACTAGTGGAAATCGTTTGCGGTTGGGAATCACCAATGAAGGCTGAAAATTTACCAGATGTTGCTATTTAGGACCGAGGTGAAGTTATTCGCTCCACAGTGTCACCATATGTGAAAAGTTGCATTTTAAATAAAAGTTTTTCGATTTCTAGTGTATAGACCTATATATAAACAAAACAAAGAGCAACCTCTTTATCTCTGTCTTTAATATTTTGCACATTACTCATAAACTTTTTTTATTATTTTATATTTTCTATAGTAATATATATTGTATTCATTATACATATATACAATATATACACCACTAAGTAAGTAAGTACCAAAGAAATTAAGGACATTTGCAGCAGATGCTACTCTTGATAATGGCACTGTTAGAATTTTTCATTATTTATCTATCACAATGTTATCGAGGTTTGTTTTTATCCAAAAACTGGCGTAATTTTATTGGCACAGTACTAGAAAATACTACACACTCACGCACTCCATTCATAAGACGCCCCCGTTACATCTCCCACCATTATTACAGCACCCTACTTCACAACTCCTTTCTCACTCGTCATATTCTATATTCTATCGCTTTCTTCGACGACTCACAGAACCACGGAATTTTTTTATATTCCGTGCACATATGGAGTGTAGAGTACAAGGAGAACCATCTTATAAGGGGCGAAAGTTGAAAAAGTGTCCTACTATTTACTGAAAATAGAGGTTCTACCACAATAGCGCTGGCATCTGAAAAACTACGATATGAAGATAGCTGTTAGTTTAGCGGTCTGAAAGAAGATGTAGTGACAAAATTGAGAAAGGTATGCTGAGATGGTTTGGCCATGTCGAGAGAATGAATGAAGAACGATAGACGAAAAAAGTGTATAAGGCGAGTGCGAATGAAAGTGTTGGAAGGGGTAGACCTAAGTGGACATTTCTAGACCAAATCAGGGACGTCTTGAAAAAAGGCCAGGTCAAGAGTACCCTAAACTCTAGAGCATGTATGAAGGGAATAATGAAAGTGGACGAAGCGAAACAAGTATGTAAGGATCGTAGCAAGTGGAAAGAAGTGGTCTCTGCCTACCCCTACGGGAAAGAGGCGTGGTTATATGTATGTTGTGAACCGGAGTGAAGTCAGCTGAATTCAAATATTTAAAAAAAATCATGACTAGAGTAGTTAGTAAAATACCAGTATACAAATTCTCAACTATAGGACCGACCAATCCGCTTGATTTTGTACTACGTAATAGTACAAAACCAAGCGGATTGGTAGGTCCTTGTTTATTTCTCCAACTTATTCTAATTACTTTTGGCGCTCTTTTTTAAATTTATCCTATGCTACTGTAGCGCCACCCTTATTGGACACGTTTTTAGGAATAATTTTCATATATAGAGATGGTCCTCCTCCTACTCTACACTCCATACGTGCACAGAACGAATGACGGCCGGCGCGTGAGCGAGACAGCAAGCGATTTGTGAATGTATCGAATTGGAGTCAATCCTCTCCTTATTATACGTAACTACTATATTAAACGAGTAACTAATTATTATCCTTTTTTTATTTTTCGAATTAATATTTTTAAGTTTTAATCTAAATGTGATTAATTACAAAAAAAAAATAACACACTGAGAGCACTTTTTTTGTAATTACAAAATATGGGTGTATATAAAGACATGTACAGCATATTATAGAAGTTAATATCAATACTGATTAATTTACACAATATGTAGAAACTAATAGCAAACGATAAAAAACAAAGCCAACAACGATTTCCACAGAGTCACACAATCGCACTGCAAATGAGAAAACCAACAATATGTGGAAAAAAATTCGCGGCTTTAACCACCAGGTGTTGCGGAATAAATTACTATCTACAACTCTATAGCTACAAACACAAACAATCACGTAATAAAAAGATTAAAGCTACAAAACAATTTTGATTTCCAATACACAATTTATAGACATATTTTATAATTAGAGAAAATATCAACCATATTTACATTGCACACCGACTGTATAAAATAACTATAATAATATTAAGCTAGAGGGAAATTTATTTAATGTGTAAAACATATTTATCTGTGATATTTATGTTTGCTTTGATGGTGCTTACATTACTCTACACTACACCAGATAATAGAAGAATAGATCTGTGCACCTACACTGTATACTTTGCAGACATAGGTCGACACCATAAAAATTAACATAGTTATAAATATAAATCATTCATTAATCCATTCACTCGTTCACTTATTTCATACTTCATTATTTGGGTAAACGTTAAAAATTGATTTGATATGAATTTGGAACTGGCGGTGTATTATCTTAATTTCTATTTATACTTTTTTGTCATAAATCGCCTTTAAATTAAATGTACAAATAACAAATAAATTCACAGTAAGTATAGGTATCTATCTATCATATCCTAAAAGTTATGTTGCTAAAAGTAATTATATATTAATTGCTGTATAAAATTATTACTCAAAAAATTGCTATTTTCTTACAAATTACACATAAGTACAGCTATGTAAACTTTTAAGATGTGATATACGTTATGCATGTGTTACCAATAAGTAAAATGCATAGTAAGTATCAATAAGTGAATAAGACTAGTCGAACTGTAAACGTTAAAGGACTATTAAATTACATTTTGGATTTAAACACTATCTGCAAAAAAATAATTACGGGCATCATTGTTAAATGTTAAGGTTTATGAATGTGATCCTCAGACGAGTCGATCGACGTTCGTGTCGCCAATCGATTGCCACTCGTTATAATCAGTATCGGTTGAATCGGCGACGGAAAAGACCGCGCCACCCTCACTTCAGATGGCCGATTTCTCGGAGTTGTTGGCATCGCTGACGCGTCTTGAATGCGGAGCCCTGCGTAGAGTCCTTGGCTGGAGGTTCAGAGGAGGCAGGTTCGGTCTTTCGATCCTAGTTGGCGAAGACACCAGCGGCCTGGTTCTGTGTAGAGTCTCCATCCCGTGTCGGAAGTACTCCTCAGTCCTGTCCGTGTAGCTCTCGATTAAAGGAGCCGGGTCTTCATACTCAACGTTGAAGTGTCGGGTTATTGCCAAATCTTCAGGTGGGCCGAGCTTGTATAGCGGTGGCTCGACGCATTCGTAGTGATGGTCTTCGGTTTCGTCATGAGGATATGTGTCAGCTACGAAGTGGCGGGTGCCTCTTGGGGTTAATGCCGCCCAGAGTACTCGGGAGTCCAAAGCGGCACTGCCGTAGAGAGCGTTTGAGCCACCGGCTTTTCCTGTTCCACTTTTGCATCCACCTCGAGCTCTGTAGGAGTATTGACATTATTATAAGTTCGGTTTTTATTGTAAAAAGTAGTAAAGTAAGGTAAAGATACAGCCTATATACTCGTACATACGTCTCGCTCCTGGGCATAGCTCTCCTCTCATTTCTGAGAGGGGATTTAGGGCGAGGACGTGTCTACTGCGCTGGCCCTGGCTGGTTGCCTGTTGGTGGACTTTACATGTTTTCGAAATATTTTTATAATTTCTCAGTTTTCTTACGATGTATTCCTTCGACGCTGAAAACGTGGTAAATCAACACTTCAAATTGCAGATCGAACCCAGGCTACTCACGTACTGTGAAATTTACAACAACGTAAACGTTTAGCGCCTGAGCTATCACGGTTCTCTATTAAAAGTACCTAAGTGAAAAATAACTTTCTGGTACATGATTGCACTTATTTTCAAAAGAAGAAAACACTCGATTAGTACCTATAAATCTAAGTATGTGTTAAATTAGCACTTACAATATTTATAAGTGAAATATTTTTGGTATCTCACAAAATTATCATTAAGACTAGTATTTCAGGCGTTTCACAAAAGCAAATTATTTTTTCTACCGACTTCAAAAAGGAGGAGATACTCTATTCGACTGTATGTTTTTTTTAAATGTTTCAACTTTGTTCTACTTGAACCGCTTTCGATGATTATTTTTTTATTTGAAAGCTAGTGCTTCTCACGTGGTCCCATATAAATTTGATCTAGGCATGACCACTAGTTTTTGAGTTATCCTTAATAATATATATAGAAGTCGGTTATACAAAATTTTTAATTTTAAATTATAATTATTGAATGTTAAGTCAAATAAAAATGTTGGTTCCTCTAAAGTGATTCCATAACGTTTTATATTGATATCCTTCAAAATTATTATAACACTACACATCTAATGGAAGTTGGTTGAATTAACGGTGATAGAGCCACGCGGCAGTTTTTACTGTTGCACGTATGGGCCGGGTCGAGCCGGGTTGGTGCCACGACCTCACAGAATACCGGCGTGAAGTAGAAGCTCTGCTTCTGCGTTTCGTCTGGTGAGTGCAGGTGGCCGGAGGCCCCCCCTCCATCAACATGGTAGCGGAATTACACGAAAGAGTACCCCAGGAGGGTACCAGCACCCCTGGAGAATCCCTCGATGAGCATCCACGACCATATTATTCCACTCCTGAGCGTGGGTGCTCAGGCTGCCCCGTGTATTCTGGGACTTCACTCGAACCTAAACGCTGTCCACTACCATCTCGAGACGGCGAAACCGACCTTGCTCTTTTTGATCGAGACGCAGGTGTCCTCTCTGGCTGATACTTCGTATCTCTCCTACCCGTGGTACAAGTTGGAGCACTCCTTTGTGCCTCGGGCTGGAGTTTGCGTGTATGTCAGAGAGGACATCTGTTCTCGACGCCTCTGCAGTCTTGAAGGTTTGGACCTGTCCATCCTTTGGCTACGCGTAGATAGCGACGACCATCCGCGCCTCTACGGGTGCCTCTATAGGTCCCATAGCGGTAATGCCGAAACAGACCGACTCATCGACCACGTCCAAATGGCTACAGATTCCTTGCTACAACAGGCCCCATCCGCTGAGATCGTGTTCCTTGGCGATTTTATCGCCCACCACGCCGAATGGCTCGGTTCACGTTTAACCGATCATGCGAGGAGATCTGTTTATGACTTTGCTCTGGCATATGGTCTGACACAACTGGTTACTTCGCCTACGCGGATTCCAGATGTGGAGGATCATACACCTTCCCAGTTGGACTTTCTGCTGACCTCTCATCCGGACGGATATCAGGTTTCCTTCGATGCCCCACTCGGCTCTTCGGACCTTTGTCTGATCCGGAGTGTGGTGCCACTCACGCTCCCTTCGCGGTTGCGTTCTGCAGGTTGCCGCCGTGTTTGGCATTACAGGTCGGCGGATTGGGACGGAATGCGGTCTTTCTTTGCATCCTACCCATGGGAGCGGGTTTGCTTCTTGCCGGATGATTCCAGCGCTGTTGCTGACTCTGTTACTGATGTGGTGCTACAGGGAATGGAACTATTTATTCCATCATCTGTGGTACCCATCGGAGGCAGATCTCAGCCTTGGTTTGGTCGCTCCTGTAAGACTGCATTACGCAGTAAGCAGGAGTGTTATCAACCCTGGGCTGCGGCTTCGGCGACTCGGGATATAAACACCAGGACACTTAAAAAGAAGTATAACTTTGCCTCCAGGTCCTCCAAAAGAGTTATTGCCAAGGCAAAGTCAGAGCACATAGGCAGCATTGGCGAAAATTTAGTTCGCCTTCCTTCGGGAACCCGTGCATTCTGGTCTCTCGCCAAGGCTGTCCAAGCGAATTTTTGTAAGCCATCACTACCATCTCTGCACAGGGAGGACGACTCACTGGCCCATGCCGCAAAAGACAAAGCCGACCTTTTAGGCTCCTTTGTTGCGTCCAACTCGACTCTTGATGACGGGGGGAAAACACCGCCGACCATCCCGTGGTGTGAGTGTTCCATGTCAGATGTGCTGTTCTCACAGCGCTCGGTTCGCAAAGCACTCCTCTCCCTGGACATCCAGAAGTCGAGTGGGCCTGACGGAATCCCTCCAATTGTGCTGAGGACGTGTGCTCCCAAGGCGTAGTCCCGAATTCATGGAAGACTTAGAGAGAAGTTTACCGCTAAAAAGAACCCCTTTGTCGTATCTCCTCAGTTTCAAGGCACTCCCCTTCTTGCCTCAGCCAGTATCGGAATCCTCGGAGTCGACATATCGAGTGATGTGTAGTTTCGTGTTCACTTGGAAGAGAAGGCCAAATTGGCCTTGGCGTGCTCAGCAGAGCGGGACAGTATTTCATGCCGGCACACCGCCTGCAACTTTATAAGGCGCAGGTTCGTCCTCACATGGAATACTGTTCCCATCTCTGGGCAGGGGCTCCCCCGTGCCAACTCCTTCCACTTGGCCGCATCCAGTGCAGAATGGCTCGAATCGTCGACGACCGAGTCCTTTCCGATCGCCTCGATTCATTGGCACTGCGAAGAGATGTTGCATCTCTTTGCATTTTCTCTTGAATCTACCACGGGGAGTGCTCTGAGGAACTGTTCGGATTAATTCCAGCCACCAAATTTCACAAACGCACATCGCGGCAGAACTCCCGATACCATCCACACCATCTGGATGATTGGCGGTCCACCATTGTGTGATTTAGAAGATGTTTTCTTCCTCGCACGTTTTTCTTGTGGAATCGATTACCATCAGCGATTTTTCCGGACCGATACGACTTAGGCACCTTCAAGAAAAGAGCCTACTCCTTTTTAAAAGGCCGGCAATGCATCTGCAATTCCCCTGGTTCCCCTGGTGTTGCAGTTGTTCATGGGCGGCAGTAGTCACTCACTATCAGGTGAGCCGCATGCTCGTTTGCCCCTCTCCTATAAAAAAAAGAAGAAAGTCTGTAATGGAAGCTTCCAACTGCATAATCCTATGCAGCGCGCCGATTATGCATTTCTTTTAATTATCTCATCATGTGGTATTCCTATAAGGCAATCTCTATTGAGCAGTGAACTAGCCATCGTGAATTTGGGTAGGATTTTATATCGAGAAGTGCATTATTATATTCTGATGCCAAATTTTAAATATTTTCCCTTAGAAAAACAATCAATTGAAGGCTACAGTTACTACACTACTTACTCTCTACATTTAAGCAGAAACAGCGCCAGCAAAGCAGCTATGCAGAGGACGGCGATGCAGCAACTGATCAGCACCAGAAACCATGTGTCGTCATAACCAGCCGGCTCTGCAAAAATATTTCTGTGCGAGTTAACACATCCAGATTTAACACATTTATGATGCAGCTATATTATGGTTGTAGCACGAATGGGTCGGCTCGACCGGGGAAGGACTACGCCGTCACAAAATGCCAGCGTAAAATAGCAACTCAACGTTGTTGTGTTTCGTACGGTGAGTGTAGTGAACCGGAGACCCTTTTTACTGAAAACGAGGCATTCCATATTAGTTCTCAGGAGCGACAACGCATCTGCATTTTAATTCTTAATCCAAGATAGACGTAGTTGTCTATGGGCCACAGCATCCACTTACCATCAGGTGGACTGTTTGGTCGTTTTTTACCCTTATTATAATATAATAAAAAATCCATTTTATTGCATAAAACAATGGCGTATAGTTTCATTAAATAATTCCATCTTATTAAGGCAGTGATGCAATAGCTTCACAATAGCGTTATTGGACCGAACAATAACCGAAGTCTAAATCACGCTATCGAAGTTTTCGAATTACTCGGCATATTATATGAAGTATTGGCCGGTTCCCCGGCTGAACATTTCGTCCAGCAGGAGATACTAGTTCCTTCGCCGGCCAAACTGACCTAACTTATTGCCTGCTTAAGTCATAACTGAGCTATTACAGTGCTGATGTCTTAAGTTTAAATAATGTAGGATATAAACATATTGCATGAATCTCTTACAGCTGGACAAAAATATCCGATTATAGTCATAAATACAATCATTTTAAAATATTTTGATTTGTTGTTTATTTTTGTTAGAATATTATGTTTTTGGCATTTAGCTAACACCTGATATAAAGATATTGCATAACTAGCTGATACCCGCGACTTCGTCCGCGTTGCTTGATATATTAACAAATTTTCGTTTGTGAAGGAAAACACATCAAAAAGACCAAATTTCTTTGTAAACAATGTTATTCGTTACTCCGTTTGTAGTTTAAATACCTATATAAATTATCTGGGTAAGTAACGCGAGAGCATACTACGTAGAATTGACCTTTTGAAAAACCCCGTATAAAAATCGTTTCTTAAATTTTTAATAACTAATGAAGATATCGCAATCATTTTTTTTAGATAAGGGCTAATTGATTAGGAATTAAAACTTAGAAAACCTTATTGAAATCTATCCAGTACTTAGTTTTTCCATTATGCGCGCACAACTGCAAACCTCTACGATTTTCTGATAAGTCTGACCGAAAAAAAAAGATAGACTGAGCTATGTGTTCATTCCAAGTGATACCGTAAGCGTGATAAACTTCTTAACACGCACATCACAAAAACACGCAAAGACACGCAAAAATCTTTCTGTTTTCTTTATTTTTCAGTTCGTAAAATTCACTGTATCAAATACTGCTAAAACCATGTTGTTGGTTGCAATGATTTTAGATTCATGTATGCGTGAATGCATGTTAGTAAATTTAGAATGGTTTTGACTTTGTTTTTCACTTGATGTACGCAGCGCTCCGTACTTCTTTTATTGTTGGTCCGAGGATGTAAAACACATAGGTCGATGCATATGAGGGCGACACTGAAAGTTTTTAGAACTGGCCACTTGTAAGCGATATAATAAAAAAAATAAGTACAAATTTTGAAAATGAAAGTCTCTGTCAATATTATTTGTTTGTTTTTATTTGTTTACGATTTGGCGGCAAACTGAAAATTGTCTGTGTCACGTCAGCATGAATTTAACGCGAGAAAATTTTCGTACATTGATTTTTTATGACTTTCGTTGTCATTTAAGTCAACAAGAAAGTTATGATAGACTTCGATTGGCCTTTCACGATGAAGTCCCATCTCGTGCCACTGTTTACAACTGGTTTAATGAGTTTAAACGTGGTCGCACTAATCTCACCGATGATCTGCGTGAGGGAGTGAGGGACGGCATTCTACGGCGATGACTAAAGATAACATCAGTGTTGTGCGGCATATGATAGAGACTGACCAAAGAGTGACTTATATGCGGATTCGGACAATCTTAGGCATCGGTATGAGTCAAGTGCACAAAATCCTCCATAAACATTTAGCGGTCAGGAAGCTTTATGCCCTGTGGATACCTCATAATTTGACGAAGGTCCGAAAACTCCGTCGTGTTGATTGGAGTCGTGAAATGGTTCAAAGATTTAACGGAGGTGACTCAAATGCTGTGTTCGACATACTTACAGTTGACGAAAGCTGGATTTATTGTTATGATTCTGAAACTAAGAGATAGTCTGCTGTCTGGGTGTTTCCTTCCGAGGAGTTGCCAACTAAAGTGAAGAGAGGTCGAAGCGTGGGAAAAAAGATGGTGGCCTCGTACATCGAAAGGACAAGTCATTACGCAACAATTGTTTTAGACGATCGAAAAACTTACTTTTTTTTGTTACTGCAGAGTGGTACACTAACAATTGTTTGCCACTTGTCTTGGAAAAAGTTCGGACAAACGACCTCGCAGTAGGATCCTCATTCACCACGACAACGCCGCGTCGCACACCGCCAAGCAAACAATTGACTACTTGGCGACGTCAGACGTGGAATTACTGGTTCACCCTCGACCTCGCATCTTGCGATTTTTATTATTTCCGAAAATAAAAGAAAAAGTTCGAGGAAAACGTTTTATGGACGCCGAGGAAGCGGTGGCTGCGTTTCAAAATGCCGTCAAAGAGACCCCTAAGGACGAGTGGGCAAAGTGCTTTTCTCAGTAGTTCCATCTGATGCAGCGATGTGTTGATGTAAATGGACACAATTTTGATAAGATATAATAAAATTATAACTTGCTAGTTTGTTCAGTTTTTGATTTTCTAAGAACTTTCAGTGTTACCCTCGTATATCACGTACAGTTGCCACAGATATCTACGATACATTTACGATTTTTTGAAAAAAAAAAATTCTGGCTTGTGAGACGACATGTACCTAAATAGTTATAAAGTTATCATAGACACTTACCATGTCGAGGTAGTTCATGGTACTCGACGCCGGGAAAGAAAGCGTTGATTTCGTTGTTGCTTTGCGGCGGACACTTGGCAGCTTTACAAGGCGGTGTGAGGTTGGCAGCGCTGGCCAGGAATGCGGGCAGCGGGGGCGGCGGCATACGCGCTATCGAGTCGGGCGGCGGGCCCAGCGACAGGCATTCTGTCCCGCACGACATCCTGACTTTGAATAGTTATTTATTTTAATACCTTCACTATTTTTTTAACGTGTAATTGAAGGATCACACCGACTTGTCAGTGAAGTCACAAGGCTCTGAAAATCAGCGCTGTCCTTGCAGCATGATGCTGAGTTGAAGACCGATTTGATGTCATATTTTAATTTTCATTTTTTTTGTTATATTATTAATTAATGATGTGCATGTACTGCTTACGCACTAAAAATTAATTAATGCAAAAGCAGTCTCAGACCGATGCATGCATATTTTTGCCCCTTGCGTTTATATATTTCTTGAAATTAGTATAAAATGTGTGTATCAAATAAATAGTTCTTTCTTTCTTTCTTTCTTTCTTAATTTTACTACTTTCACTTTCACTACTTTATTACTTCACATTGAACGCGGTGGAGCCAGAATACCAGCGTAAATTAGCAACTTAATGCTGCTGTGTTTCGTTAGGTGAGTGTAGAGAACCGGAGACCCTTTTCACTGGAAGTGAGGCATTCCATCTTAGTCCTCAGGGGTGGCAATGCACTTGCATTGTGATTCTCAATTGAGTATATATTTAGATGTCTGTGGGCCACAGCATCTACTTACTATCAGGTGGACTGTGTGTTCGTTTGTCACCCTTATTCTATAAAAAAAAAACTAGAAAATAATAACAATGCTGTCTTGTTCTAATTCAGTCACGGTGATATTCACAGTTCAACTATGCTGGAGATATTATGTTCCTGAAGTTGCCAAACTTTTTATTTCAAATATGTTTCTTTTTTTTTTGCTGTTTTCTTGTGTTATATGTATTACAGCTTATACTTTATTTAAATATACAGTAGTATGAGACTTATATATTTTATTACGTGGTAGAGCCACGCTGCAGCTATATTATGGTTGTAGCACGGATGGGTCAGCTCGACCAGGGTAGGACCGCGCTCACACAGTATACCAGCGTAAAATAGTATCTTAATGCTGCTGCTACGTTTCGTATGGTGAGTATAGAGAACCGCATTTTGATTTTTAATCGATGATAAATGTGGATGTCTATGGGCTACAATATTCACTTACCATCAAGTGAACTGTGCGCTCGTTTGTCACCCTTATACTATAAAATATATAGTAGAGGTGACAACCCTAATATTGCAATAAGTGTATACTTAACGAAGTGTCACTTGTCTTAACCCATTCGCTGTCCCGTGCACTACGTACAATTCTTACTATTGTGTTTGGCAATCGAACGGTGAAAGTGTTAATCTATCCCATCCTGTTGTTAAGTTTGTTCTATGGAGGTAGACTGGTCTAGACACGAGTACACAACACAACCCAACCAGAAACGGAAACGTACAATTTGTGTTTTTGGACAAATTATGGGTACGATTAGCGTTCCAACTTTCAAATAGTAAGATAGCAGCCAGGTACAAGTGGTAAAATTAAAAATTACGTACAACCGACTTCAATATAAATAAAATAAGTACATCATCTATGTAGGCGAAGTCAATTAAATACGCGTTATTAATGATAACCCAAAAACTACTGGTAAGATCTTGATCAAACTTATATGGGACCACATGAGAAACATCAGCGTTCTAATTAAAAAATACAGTCGAATTGAGAACCTCCTCCCTTTTTGAAGTCGGTTGTAAATAACTAACGGTGTCAACTACATGCTTCTTACGTGGTAGAATTACGAAGAGTATGACGTCGGATCAAGCCATGAAGAGGCTTGTGGGCAATGTAAAGGACGGGACCCCCTCCCTTTTACCAACTTATAATTGCCTTGTGATTGCCTAAAGAACGTAAGCAATTTTTTTATAGAATAAGGGTGATATGCGTGCACACAGTCCATCTTATAGTAAGTGGATAGTGGCCAATAGGCATTACAATTATCCTCCATTGAGAATCAATATGTAGAAATTAGATATGCATTGTCGTAGATCACCCCTGAGGACTAAGGTGGATTACTTCGAAACCAGTAAAAAGGGTTTCCGGTTGCGACACCGCTTTTCTTATGGTGGTAAACAAAACACAACTGAAATTTCCAAATCTTAAAAAAAGAAAAAAATTGTTTGATAATTTTGAGAATCGAAATCAAAGTCTTAAAAACATATTTTTATAAACTTTAGTCTATACTCATAACCAGATATACCTAAGGGTTCGAAGATAATTAACGAATTAAAGCGATTGTATTACTCACATAATATGTGTTTCTATATTTTTTTACACAAGACACAGCACTTTACAACAGTTTTAAGTTACACTTGCACAGAAATTGGTCCAAGGATGAAGGGCGCAGACGCGAGCTTTCATTATGCCTACACCAAACATTGTTTCTTCGTGTTAACCGATGTAATATTGTTATCCATTAATGTTTTTACTCAAAGATCCTTAGGAAATTTAGAGCAAACGCAGCAATGGAAATTCTGTAGTGTATATTGTACTTGGATTTTTGGGTCATTGTACGGGGTAGATTATTGATTCGCGCAAGCGCGGGAAAGCATTTTGCGACCCCTTATTATAACGTGAAATTTTACGCATTTCAAGGGGGAGTCTATTATGGAGTGCTGTCTCTGTCTATCTTGAACATTTTACACTTAAATCACACGATTAAAGCTGAAATTGAGCTAGATATATAA
The DNA here is from genome assembly GCA_033319125.1 of Parnassius glacialis. NCBI lineage: Eukaryota > Metazoa > Arthropoda > Insecta > Lepidoptera > Papilionidae > Parnassius > Parnassius glacialis. The sequence goes on along the minus strand of JAVANC010000009.1, from coordinate 40,231,575 downwards.
ATACATGTATACGTGCTTTAATATCTTCATAAACATGTATGTATTTCATGTTCGTAAACAAACATATCTATTATGACCAAACTTTTTATAACTTGTCAGTTTTATGTGAACTTTACCATGTCATTATTTAAGAGAAATAACCTCAACCCCTACATAAAAATAATATTATTTTTAATACGCTTTTATTAGCTTAGTAGATACATACGGAATTTTTGTATGTGATTTTCATCCCCTTCAAAACGTTGGATTGGTTTGAAACCGCACACTTATCGAGGACCGATGACAAGGCAATAATTTAAATAGTTTGTCCAATGGGACATTTGGATAACGATCCTTCCCAGGATCCGTAGGATTTGCGGATAAATCATAAAACAACTACGATTTCTGTCAGTTCCAAAAAAAACACTCTTATGTAGTTAGCCGCACCGTTTAAAAAAAAAACTAAAAAAACACGCTTTTATAGATAACCGCACTAAAAAGTAGAAAGTAATTTATAATAAAAAAATAGTGATTAACATAAACAAAATATCATTTTATTGTAAAAAAGCGTGGAGTAATTGATGTAATTTTTGTAAAAAAATTTTGTGGATATTTGTAAAATTTGCGTCATCATATAAATATAAATATCTGAAAAAGCACCCCACATTTTTTTTTAAATAAAATATTTTTTTTATATTAATCACTATTTTCTTATTTTAAACTTATTGAAAATAATTTACTACTTTTAAGTTCAGTTATCTACAAAAGCGTGTTCTTTTAGTTTCTTTTTTAAACTATTATTTATTATTTAATTGAACACAAACAATATAACACGTTACACATTTATAATATTTTTCAAGTAAAGTAAAGCTTCAATTTGACAGGTTATTACAGGTGAACACTTCATTTGCCGAATAACGACAAACATTGCTAATATTAACAAACAAGAAACTTTGAAAGAACGTACGTAATGGATGTTTTAATTGTAAGAAACAATTTATGTAGAGGTTATAATTTGGTATAATTTGCATCTAAATTTGTGCAGGATAAGTCAATACTAGCGGAATATGTGTGACAAGTCACACAGTCCATCTGATGGTAAGTGGATGCTGTGGCCCATAGACATCTGCACTAATCCCCATTTAAGAGTCATGCCTCGATTCCAATAAAAAAGGTTCTCTACACTCATCATATCTTATATCATATCTTATAGCAAATATTATTATTTTTCTTACAAAAACTGTAACTTTGCTTGGTTAATAATGCGGTTAAAACACAGCAACATAAAGCTGCTATTTTACGCTGGTATTCTGTGAGAGCGTGGTCCTTCCCCGGTCGAGTAAACCCATTCGTGCTACAAACATAATATAGCTATAGTTCGTTCGCGTTAAGAAAATACTGAGTCATCGTTGTCCGCCAGCCTGGCCACGTCCCGCAGCCAATTAAAATGCAAGAAATTAGAAAGTCGAGTTCACAGTAATAATAAATATATAAATATAAATAAAAAATTATGTTGGTGCCAATAACTCCACGTTCAAAATGAGTGACATAAAAAAAATATTAGATGACGTAATAGCATTAATAGACGCTAATCGTTGGAAAAAGTGCTGCGACCACGTGATACGCGAAGAAAATACCATGTGGAATTTGGATGACATCATGGAACTTGCAGAACAAAATTCTTTCATAATTAATGTAACTGGAGAATCTAGCGATACTGATTAGTGATTTAAGTAATTTTAAGAAAATTTGTTTCCATTAAACTTAATTAAATGTTGGAAAAAAAAAGAATTTTTACTCCACTGTGACTACACCTTTACCCTGTAGTTGCACCGATGACTCACTATTTTCTTAACGCGAACGGACTATAGTGGCTTTACCGCGTATAATGTACTGTAATGTAATGTAGTGTAATGTACTGTGATCGTCAACCCGCCTGCCAAGCGTAACTATTAAAACATCCATCTTACACCTGTAGATGTTCATGACCAACAGCAGACATTTAAGGACTGAAGACCCGAGACCCTTTTTTCATTCCATCTCAGTCCTCATGGGTGAAAACGCATCTGCATTTTGATGCTTAATCGGTGCTAGATAATAGATGTCTATAGGTCATAACATCACGTGGACTGTGAGCTAATTTGTTATCCTTCATCATTATCATCATTACAGCCCTTCATAAGTCCACTGCTGAACATAGGCCTCCCCCAAGGAATGTCACAAAGCACGGTCTCTCGACTTCCTGCGTGTCTTACCAGGTCGTCACTCCATCTAGTGGGGGACGCCCTACACTTCGCCTACCGGTACGAGGCTGCCATAAGAAAGGTTTGTCATCCTAATTAAAAAACAAATTCTCCAGATCGATTTAGCTTTCTTCCTCCAACTCTAGATCAATAACTTTATATTTTTTACGTCGTCCACCCAACTAACTTAGCTTAGGCCTTTTATTAATTAATAATCATATGACGTAAAACATAACAAGATCGATGACGTCAATATGCTCACTTAATTACGCTATAATGCATACGATAATAGGATCTCTATATTTTCATATATGCATTCAACTTCAAAGGTACAGAGGAATTCAATTAGGTTTCTATTCCTTTGAAGCATCGCGTGGGATACGTGCGTCGCTTTTATATATAAAAGGAATTGAATGTCTTCGTTTTATGTGACGCAGTGCATAGTTTTTTACCGCCTTTTATTCTCTCGTTCATTTTTTGTTATTATTTAACTACCTCTTTGTTCTAGTGTTCGTAAGCAGCTGCTGATTATGTGGTCTTGGGTTCGAATACCGGGTTGGGCAAGAAATCTGTAATTAGGTTATTCTGTCAAAACTATCTCAGTAGCAGTTCGGAATCAGGAATTTGGCGGGGCTTCACCTCGGTGCCGTGGAAAGCATGTAAAGCCGTTGGTCATGCGCCTGATACTTCTTGTTTTGTTGGATTGACACCTCGTCGGACTATGCGAGTGAGGGAATACGTGAAGCAATTTTGTAAATGTAAATTTATGCATATTAGTAATTCTTTTTATATTAATTTTATAAATGGTGGTTCATCTAAGAGCCGTGGTAGCTCAGATGGTTAGCGCTCGCTGTAAGCTTCACAGTACTCGAGCAATCCGGGTTCGATCCCCGCTGGCACCAATAAAATAAGTGCTGATTTACCACGTGCTCGGCGGTGAAGGAAAATATCGTGAGGAAACCTGCATGTCTGAGAAATAAGAAAAAAATATTTCGAAGACGTGTGAAGTTTGCCAACAGCATTGGGGCAGCGCGGTGGACATTTCCTTGCCCTGAAACCCTCTCAGAAGCGAGAGGAGGCCTATGCCCAGCTGTGGGGCGTAAATAGGCTGCAACTTTACTTTACTTTACTATGACACTTAATTGAAATTGACTAATCGGTATTCATATCAACAATTTCTAGAAATGTCATCCTCACCCACACGAAGTCATCATCATTACAGCCCTTCACAAGTCCACTGCTGAATATAGGCCTCCCCCAAGGAATGCCACAAAGCACGGTCCTGAGCCACCTGCGTTCACCGACTTCCTGCATGTCTCACCAGGTCGTCACTCCATCTAGTTGGGGGTCACCCTACACTTCGCCGACCGGTACGAGGCTGCCACTCGAGAACCTTTCTTCCCCATCAGTTGTCGGTTCTTCGAGCTATATGGCCGGCCCACTGCTACTTCAGCTTACTAATCCGTTGGGCTATGTCGGTTACTCTGGTTCTACTGTGGATATCCTCATTTCTAAGTTTATCACGCAGAGACACGCCGAGCATAGCCCTCTCCATAGCTCGCTGAGCGACCTTGAGCTTCCTCATACGGCCAGCTTGAAGGACCACGTCTCAGACACACGCACTGGTTGTACAATTTCATTTTCAGGTTTTGAGGTATGTCTAACGAGAAGATGTGTCGTAGTTTCCCGAACGCTGCCCAGCCGAATTGAATCCGTCGATTGACCTCTTGGTCGAAGTTGGACTTACCTAGTCGGACTATTTGTCTCAGATAAACATACTCGTCAACAACTTGGAGCTTAGTGCTCCCAACAACTACCGACATAGGTGTGACATGGACGTTAAACATGATTTTTGTTTTGTCCATGTTCATCTTAAGACCTATCCGTTGGGAGACACAATTGAGCATCATTGAGCATAGTGTTTAGGTTCTCTAGCGATTTTGCCATATGGACTATATCATTGGCAAATCGAAGGTGAGTGATGTACTCGCCATTGATGTTAATACCGCATCCTTTCCAGTCCAGAAGCTTGAAAACGTCTTCCAATGCATCGGTAAAGAGTTTCGGGGATATAACGTCACCGTGTCTTACACCTCTCTGCAGTTGGATAGGTTTCGTACTCTGATCTGTACTCGAATAGCCATCGTAGCTCTACTGTACAAACACTTCAGCACTTCGATATACCGACAGTCAACATGGCACCGCTGAAGAGACTGCAGCACCGCCCAAAGTTCGACGGAATCAAAGGCTTTCTCATAGTCCACATACGCAAGGCAAAGTGGCATATTATACTCCTCTGTCTTTTGTACAATCTGCCGCAGGGTATGCATGTGGTCTATGGTACTAAAGCCTTTTCGGAAACTGGCTTGTTCGGGAGGCTTGAAGTCGTCAAGTCTGTGTGCGAGACGATTCGTAATGACTCTCGAAAACAGCACGTAGACGCGACTCCGAAGGGAAATCAGTCTGTAGATCTTCAAGAGAGCGTTGTCGCCTTTATGGAAGAACAAGACCAGCGCACTTCTGCTCCATGCCTTCGGAGTAGTGCCACCATAGAGGACGGAATTAAAGAGCTTCTGAAGGACTTCAAGTACCGGTTTTCCACCCGCTTTCAAAAGCTCAATATTTACAACGTTGTTAACGAGAGACTTGTGGACGATAAATCCGACACTTCCTTGGGACAGATGGTCGCACTCCCGGTAATAGAACAAGTTGCCGGATTTGAGGATTACCGTGTCCTCCCCCTATCTTCGGACCTCGGATAATCCTATAATATGCCAGCGTACCTTGTCTATTTCTTCTTCCAGCTCCACGATCTTCTCGCCAGTCTTCAGGGTACGTGCGTTGTATGTTACCAGGTCGAGTCGTTTTAGGTGGCAACCGAACCTTCACCGGAGATTCTTAGCACACCCTGCCCCGCCGTTACCATGGTCGCCACCGTAGCCAGGAATAGCGGGGCCGCCGGGGACTTGGGGCCGTCTCTTTGTTGCTCTCATCATTGGGGGGTATTTGCCATAGTAGCCACGCTTGGCGAGCAGATTGGCAACCGCAGTTTTTTTTATTGTACTTTTGCTATTATCAGGAAGATGCTACTGCCCATCTACTGCCTGTTTCCCTTTGTTGCCTTTTATGACACCCACGGGAAGTTATGGGGTAGTGGATATTCTTAACCACCACTACACGGCAAACGAAGTACACACTGATAATCCACTAACGAGGTTCTGGAGATCGACTATTTTATTTAGTACAAATAAGGACGGCTAATGACCACATGGTCTTCCCAATGGTAAACTTATAGACACTTATATACATCATAATTTAAAAATCGTTGTCATTCCTGAGGTAGAAGATGGAAATTTTGGCATCATTAGAAAGGGTTTTCTGTTCTCCCGTGTCACCTCACGAAACACAGCGTTATGCTGTTATTTTACGTTGGTAAGACCGTAGCTGACCTGGTCGAGCTGACCCATTAGTTCTGCAGCCATAATACAGCTGCAGCGTGAGTGTTCCATTTGAAAAGAGACTAGCGAAGTGTGTTCTTTCTTCGATTTAATTTTAATGAAGTTATGAAGACAATCATGTTAAAGGGTAATGACGATATAGGTGAGTTTATTCATAAGCACTAATATAATAAATGCCTGTAATCAGGAGCAATGTTAATGAATGCATGTAAAAAGCTAAAGACGTAAATTGAAGTACTGATCAAAAACGTAGAGTCAATCGTTCGACAAGTGCTACGGACGTAGAGCCAAGTGTTACAAGCGTAGTGCCAATTGCTACGGACGTAGAGTTCAATGAGGTACATTAATATTCGAATAAGATAATAGTGTTAGGTACTAAAAATATTTTATTTACTTACTTTGATTACCAACGATTATTACATAAATATATGTATCTAGTTCTAGAGATGGGGTATTCCGATCCTAATAGCCTTAGGGACCTTCAAGAAAAGAGCCTACTCCTTTTTAAAAGGCCGGCAACGCATCTGCAATTCGCCTGGTTCCCCTGGTGTTGCAGTTGTTCATGGGCGGCGATAGTCACTTACCATCAGGTGAACCGCATGCTCGTTTGCCACCTCTCCTATAAAAAAAATTATCACTTGTTCAGTGACGTCAACTCAAATAACTGCATTACCAGATGCCACACAACTTTGATGCTGCTGCCCATCATCTGTCTATGTATTTTACGTCTGATATAACCAACAAATTATGCTGGAATCTTACCTAATTCAAACTTTAATATTTTTCCGGCATATCCCAAAGTTGCTTCTTACCATAATCACGGCACGTAAGAACAATGATGCAGTTGTAAAACCGTATAACAAAAATCTATTATTATAAAAAGTAAGAAATATCCACCAACCGTAAACACAAAAAAGTGAAAACAATCACATACGTACTATATCACAAAACTATGGGCATAACTCTCCAGATCCGTAACTCGAAAAGTTTTCTGTTTATCGTTATTTATTGCTGCTAAGTTAAAATCGCAACATTAATTAGAATTAATCTGACCAGGAATAACGGTTACCGTTATCCCGTATTTGGAAGCTTACGAGGCAAAGTTTGTTAAAAAGCTTTGGCAACGGTGCGGTTTGGTGGACGGAGTACCTAGTGTACCTGTAATGGTGAAGTTTTGTTGAAAACGAAAATAAAAAGAAATTTTATTAGTGACCACTGTGTTTTAGAGGACGCGTAACAATTCACAGCCACAGATACAGCCTAGGGTTTTTTATAGAATAAGGGTGACAAACAAACACACAGTCCACCTGATGGTAAATGGTAGCTGTGACCCATGGGCATCTACATCTATCTTTATTTGCGAATTAGACTAAGATAGAATGCCTCTTTTCCAGTAAAAAGGGTCTCCGGTTCTCTACACTCATCATACGAAACACAGCAGCATTATGCTGCTATTTTACGCTGGTATTCTGTCAGAGCGTGGTCCTTTCCCAGTCGAGCCGACCAATGGGTCTACTACAACGATACTATTAATATAGCTGCAGCATGGCTCTACCACGTAAAGTGTTTCTTTACCAACACGAAACACCTGAAATAATAGTGAGAGAATCTATTAACCGGTATAATCCCGTGGGTATCGTAAGACGCAACAGACAATTCAAAATAATAAAAAACTGCGGATTGGGCATCTTTTCATCTAGGATTCCGCCTGCCAGGCATAACAACTGATAGTTGCCAACTACGGCAAAATTTTTTGCCTACAAATAACAGAATTGCCGTGGTAGCTCAGATGGTTGGCGCTCGCGGTAAATTTTACAGTACGCAAGCAACCCGGGTTCGATTCCCACCGGCACCAATGAAATTGTTAATTGAAATTTTAAGTGCTTATTTACCACGTGCTCGGCGGTGAAGGAAAATATCGTGAGGAAACCTGCATGTCTGAGAAATAGCAAAAAAAGTATTTCGAAGACATGTGAAGTTCGCCAACACGCATTATGGCAGCGCGGCAGACACTTTTTTGCCCGAAAACCCTCTCAGAAATGAGAGTAGGCCTGTGCCCAGCAGTGGGACGTATGTAGCCTGTAACTTTTATAACAGAATTGGCCACACCATTAATTGCCTCATATGGGCAATCTATAGGGAAGGAATATCTTCAACTGTGGACTAGGCTGTAATGAATGAATGAATTAAATTAGATATGGATAACACTGCGCTGCGCCGCGCAATGGCGCTAACTCAGTTTATAATGCATTTAAGTGGACTGTATGTATTTAAGTGTTGCTAGTGGACTGTATGATTGATTACTTTACTGATATTACGCCAGGGGACTGCTCAAAGGAAAGATGGTACTGTAGAACTATACTGTATTCAATTATCACAATTCGGCACTATTAACTAACTATTAACTATATGTACAGAGAGGGGTTTTCACTTATGGAGTCTTGATTTCTCTTGAGACTTCTTTTCTTCAAGTGCCGCTTTCGAAATGAACAACTCACAGACCAAAACGCCCTTCTTATATGCCGCAAGAGAGCGTCTTAGCCTGTGAGTAGCGTCGCGCGACGATGCCGCGCGCTCATTGGTTGTCTGCTGCCGGTGTGCGGGGTGCGAGGGGCGCAACGGGGTATAAAGGGGCGACGGGGCGGCGGTTCCCTCGCCGTCCGCAACACAGTTAACAGCGTCGATGTGTTAACTCACTTCTATAAAATGTGCTCGCGCACAGCGCAGGTCCGGGTAGTTCGAAAGGTAAAGGTATTAAGATGTAATATTACATTATTGCAGTGGAAACATCTTTAGAATCGTTGTGATTTGAAACTCAATGAAACGAAAGAGCGGCATTAATAACTATAACTTTATTTTTTAAAAGTAAAAACCGACTAAAATTCCTAAAAAAGAACTTATATATTTATTAGTTATTTAAGGGTAGGCCTTAGGGGTGAAATTTTTCTCCAAACTTATATGGGAACACTCTTAAAGTATTACCTATTTAATAAAATAATTTAAAATAAAAAATTTTGTGTAAGCGACTTCAATATAAATTATTAAGAATAACTCAAAAACAATAACTTTATTTTATATATATAACTTTACTTTGAAAACGAGACTATACAACCAGTGCGTGTTGCCAGTGATGACCTATGGAACTGAGACGTGGTCCTTCACTGCTGGCCGGATGAGGAAGCTCAAGGTCGCTCAGCGAGCTATGGAGAGCGCTATGCTCGGAGTTTCTCTGCGTGATAAACTCAGAAATGAGGATATCCGCAGTAGAACCAGAGTGACCGACATAGCCCAACGGATTAGTAAGTTGAAGTGGCAATGGGCCGGCCATATAGCTCGAAGAACCGACAACCGTTGGGGAAAAAAGGTTCTCGAGTGGCGGCCTCGTACCGGCGGACGAAGTGTAGGGCGACCCCCAATAGATGGAGTGACGACCTGGTAAGATATGCAGGAAGTCGATGGATGCAGGTGGCTCAGGACCGTGCTTTGTGACATAACTTGGGGGAGGACTATGTTCAGCAGTGGACTAATGAAAGGCTGTAATGATGATGATGATGATGATGAACTCAAAAACTATTAGTTAGGCCTTGATCAAATTTATATGGGACCACATGTGAAGTACCAGTTTTCAAATAAAATGGAACTATCGAAATCGGTTCACCCAGTAAAAAGTTATGAGGTAAACACATAAAAAACATACAATCCAAATGAGTACCGTCTCCTTTTTGAAGTCGGTAGAAAAGAATCATCAAAATTGGTTCACATTCTGCGAAGATGTCGCGCAACATACATTAAAAAAAGCATACACTTGAATTGAGAACCTCCTCCTTTTTGAAGTCGGATAACATCTGCAGAGACAAACATATGCATCTAAAGGATTTAGCCTGCGAGAGAATAAAGAAATTACAAAGAATATAGTGTACAGTGTTTCCGATTATGTATGGAGATTATTCATGTGATCTATGAGCAGTAACGATTAAGGACGTAACTTATTGTTTAGACAATATTTAAGTACTTACGATGATGAAATTGAAAACTTGGAGTCTGTATAATATGTAAATTATTTATTTTATTTATTTAATCTTTCATGCACAAAGTTATACATAAGACGGACTTAATGCCATAGGGCATTCTCTCCCAGCCAACCATTAGGCTAAACAGAGATATACAGACAAGAGGCGGTGCAGCAGTAATCAAAATAGAAAGCGCTAAAAATATTGTATATACATATAAATATACATATACACACACATACATATACATATATACTTAAATACACACAAATATACATATATAAATACATACATACGTATATACATCCATACACTACATATGTACACAACACATATTAATATTATCTATGTTAGAACAAATATGAAATATACATGTGTATGAAAATAAGAGCTGTGTTAGTTCAAACTTGCAACGATTTTTTTCACATGCTTACGGACTTGATTTGTTATGTAATATAGTATATAGAATCAAATGTAAAATAATTTTTAAATTTGGTAAGTAAATTATAATAAAGGTTTTACTTCTCACTTCTCAAGGTTTCGCTTCTACCGCGTGTGACTACACGTTTTATAAACTGCAACTTCTCGAAATGTAAAAGGAGTGATACATAGTATCTAATATGTAGGTAATCTTTCTTTTCTACTTTTTGTTTTACTTACCACCTACTTTATTTCGGCCACACAGTTTTATTTTGCGGCTGAGTTGACAGATGTGTCTAAAATTAGTTGCGTCATGGCGCAGTTTTGAGTTAACGCAATGAGCCGGTGCAGTAAACTGCGTCTAGTTACTGAGTTAACGAGGAATTTCGCTGATTTCCTCACGTCTGAACGAAATAAATGAATAATTGAACTAACAACTCTTTTAATTGTTATTTGAAGACACAAACATTGTATTAATTGAAAAAATTGTAGGCTAATCTCAATCTCAACTGTTATTAATAGTAATTTATGGTCAACATTGTTGGTTGCACTATTATATTATATTTTTAAAGTAAGTAAGTAAATGTATTTTAGATTAAGAAATATTGTGTAAACTGTTTGTTAATCCTGATAATAATAAAAAACTCTAAATTATGACAAATTGCAGTTGGCAACCCGGCGTAGCAACTATGCCAAAATCTCCCTTATGAGTCAATCTATGGTAGTAATAGAACAATTGAAAGCAATTGTATTGCAAAGATACATCATTAAAAGCAGAAACAAAGGTAAGATAGTTCCTTATTGCGGTGAAACATTCCCGCTTTTACGCGTTAAATCTTACTATTTTATCCCCATGCGGGATCTGTCTGTAGTTGTCCGTGGAGCATCTCTACCATTTGATACTTATTATATTGGAAAACAATATCTACTTCAGCTTTAATTTGAACCTTGTACCGCTAGAATGTCGTGTAGCTACATAAAAGATGTTACTCGTAGTCTATATGCGTCCCACTCCTGGGCAAAGGCCAATTCTCATTTCTGACAGAGTTTAGGGCAATGAAGTGTACATCACGCTACTATAATGCATTAATTCCTACATGTTTGAGACATGTAGGTTTATTCACGATGTTTTCCATCACCGCCGAGCACGTGGTGAAATTGCACTTAAATTTACAATAAACATTGTCATTGGTGCCGGCGAGAATCAAACCCGGATTTTTCAGGTACTATGAATTATTTTGCGAGCGCTTAGCCCCTGAACTACTTACATTTTCCTTTAAACGTGTAGCTGTCGACATGTTTAAATGAAAATGTAAATTTTAGTTCCATAGGTAGAGTGGAATTTAATTACATTTTAGCTCCTTTGTAGTTTTATGTTGGGTTTTATATGAGTTGCTTTGGTGCAGGAAATTGTAAGGCATTAAGGGCATACGTTTCAAGGTCAAAGTTTGGTTTTACGTTGAAACAGTATTGTTTACTTGTACTTTAATTAGTTCTTTATAGTTTTATTATTACAGGAACACGTTTGTTACATTCGCTATTTGTTAAGGGTATCGTATCGTCTTTTATACATCTACTAGACGGCGCAGTTTGTGCCCTTTTGGTAGTTTTTACTGGTAGTTTTACTCCGAATTCACTCCAAGATTTTAACAGTTTAAATATAAAAATATTGATAAAATATTGTATTGATAACTCGGCTAAAGCGACACATTATGTGCTTTTCTATTTTGGCACTAAACTAATATATTATAATGAATATGAGTCAGGTCCATAAATACAGCATTTGTTAATAAGTTAACTACAGCGCCACCTATCGGAACTTTAGTTATGACTCATACCATACGTGGTAGAGCCATGCTACAGCTATATTTATTGTATAGTTGTAGCACGAATGGGTCGGCTCGACCGGGGAAGGACCACACTCTCACAGAATACCAGCGTAAAATAGCGGCTTAACACTGCTGTGTTTCGTATGGTGAGTGTAGAGAACCGGAGACCTATTTTACTGGAAAAGACGCATTGCATCTTAGTCCTCACGGCTGACAACGCATCTGCATTTTGATTCGCAAACGAATATGTAGATGTCTATGGGCTACAGCAACCACTTACCATCAGGTGGACTGTGTGCTCGTTTGTCACGCTTATTCTATAAAAAAATGAGGGCTAATAATTTTCTGCTCACCAGATGTCGCTAGTTGACACTGAGCTAAAGTTTTTTGTTACACAATGAAATTTAATTGAGAAGTTGTTTTTCAATAAAAGCTTATCAGTTTATAGGGTATTATATTAATACACAAAACAATACCTCAGTGGTTTGCTCTTTAATTTTTTGCACATTTTTAACTTTTTTTCACAAATTAACTTCCCCGCTATGAAATCTGTCAAATATTATACCTCACTCTCTAGTGGCGCCGCCCTGGTGGCAGAAAAGTCGTGGATGCCCTCATTATCACTATACTATTATAGGACCGCGGTGTAAGATATCCACTACCCCATATCATCCCGTTGATCTCATAAGAGGTGACACAGGGAAAACAAATTAGGAGATGGACAGCAGCGTCTAATAACGACTAAAAATTAAAAACTGCGGTTGCCAACTCGCTTGCCAAACGTGACGACTATGGCTAATATCCCCCTACCACTATGAGGCAATCTATGGGGAGGCCTATGTTCAGCAATGGACTGTAAGAGGCTGTAACGATAATTGTATTATAGGATGGAAAACTGTAGACTGCACGGTTGTGGACCATGCCATCAATTTTATCCCATAGTTTAATTAATCTTCTATTACCTATACATAGATAATACCTAAAACATTTTAGCTTTTTATTTGAAACAGAAACAGAAACTTTTTTATTCAATATAGATTATAAATAATACTTATTGAAAGTCACTCTTTTGTATAATTACCACTGGTTCGAAAAAAAAACTCTGTCCTGGGAAGAACCAGCAAGAAACCCAGCGGGACTTTTTTTTAAAATAACAGCTTACAATCATGTATGCAACACAATTAACCACACAAAACAAATTAGAAATAGCTTGGTAGCTATTTTTAATAATAATTAATATTTGAAATCCAGATGCGTTGTCAACCCTAAGGACTAAGATGGAATACTTCGTATCCAGTAAAAAGTGTCTGTGGTTCTTTACACTCACCTTACGCAACACAACAGCATTAAGTTGCTATTTAATGCTGGTATTCTGTGAGAGCGTGGTCGTTCCCCGGTCATGCCGACCGATAACTGCAGAATGGCTATATTAATTATAAGTTAAAGCCTGACTGACTGGTATAACGCTCTTAAAAATAAAAATATAAAAAAATGGTTTAATGTGTCCAAGTATTTTCATAAAGGGGTGTAATTATTGTATGTACATAATATGTATATTGATAAATTAATCGTATAGAGAGTATGTAGAGCTCTAGAGTAAGAATGTTCATATTCGGCGTTGTCCGAAACAAAACAAACATTACATAAAGGCGCCATTGCTTTGACGTCATCAAGATGGTCGCCCCATTGATAAACCCTTGGGAAGTAATGCGCAGGCCCGTGGATACTCAGCCATTGATAGAGCCCGGGTACTTTTATAATGTAAGATTTAATAATTTGGCAGGTGATCGTTTTCTTGTAGTGAAGACCTGGTTAGAGATGCAGGAAGTTGGTTGCTGAAGGTGGGTCTAGACCGTGCTTTCTGGCATTTTTTGACCTCCTCGGTCTATGTTCATGGGTTTGAAGGGTTGTAATGATGATGATGATGATGATGGATTTTTGGATGAGATGTTCAGGCCCATAGGTACACAACCATCGATAGCAAGCTCGAGTGATTTGTACCATAAACATTCAATTATTTGGAAGGTGATCTTTTTGTCACTCAAAAGAGTGACAAAGCAAATTTATGTTGCAGAGGTGAACGGCAGAGTCGGGAAGGGACGCCCTTTGCGAAAGTTTATCGACCAAATTGGCGATATATTGAAAATGGGCCAAATAAAGAGGACTTTTAACCGACGACCGTGTATGCGTGTGGTATATGGATGTGGAGGAAGCAAGAGAGGTGTGTCAGTATCGTGTCAAATGTAAGTCCATAGTCTCTGCCTACCCCTCTGAGTGACAGGCGTGAATGTTTTTGTATTTATTATGTGATCTTTTTCATTAATTAATTAAATACAAATTATTGTTTTTATCCACTACCATATTTTCCCGTGGTTGTCGTAAAAGGTGACAGAGGGAATGCAGGAGATTGGGCAGCAGCGTCTTCCTAATAACAATTAAAAATAAAAACCTGCGTACGCCAAACCGGCTATTAGGAGTGGCAACGATGACAGTAGTAGTAAGTAGTGGACTTTAGATAGACTGTAATGGTATTGCTTTTTGGGGCTTTTTGGGTCAGACTATGTTGGGACTTAGGGTTGTCTTCGTGTGTAAACTCTGCATCCTATTCTTTCTTATTTTTCTACCGACTTCAGAAAAGAGGAGATACTCAATTCGATTGTATGTTTTTTACACTGTCTTTCTATACAAAGAAATAAAATTGAAGTGTCTGTTTGTAATGTCAAAATAACAGCTTTTTACTAAATGCATATGAAATTATATACGGTATTTATAACAAAAACACAACTTTTAACATTTTTGTCTGTCTGTCTGTTTGCTTGTTCCGGCTAATCTCCGAAACGGCTGGACCGATTTCGATGGGACTTTCACTCGCAAATAGCTGATGTTTAAGGAGTAACCTAGGCTACTTATATTTTAGAAAAATAATTAGGGTTCCACGCAACATAGTTAAAACCCTAAATTACACGCGGGTAAGTCGCGGGGAACAGCTAGTCTTCTATAATATAATAAAAAGGAATACATTTTCTTTATTCAATATATATATATATAATTCTTATTGAAAGTAATTTTTTACTTTTACCACTAGTTCAGAAAAACCTCTGTCCCAAAAACCAGGAAGAAACGCAGCGGGACGTTTTTTTAAATATGTACATATTATGTATGCCACAAAAATTTTCAGTTTTTAATGTTTTCTGCGGTGTCAGGTGTTTTGCACGGTCGGACAGTTCCGATTCCCCATTGCGATCAACGATTTTTACTGATAGTCGTGAGGTTGAATTAGCCCTTCCATTAGAACAGCCTCTTTCAGATATGAAGCAACAATAATATAGTCTACAGTACAGCAGACGTCACACCCGTTTTCGAACGAGCGGACGTGTCTCGCGCGCGATAAATACAGCGCAGAAATACGAATTTTAAATTGCGCACTAGAAATTTTGATTATTGAAGTTTTTTTCGTAATAATATTTTTTAAAATATTTTTTTTCAAGTCAAAAATTTATTTCAACCAATTACAATTTTTTTTATTAACATTTAATTATTTCCATTTTTTTTTTGCTGTTTTGCGTGAACAGTTCGTTACTCCGTCGTGGACTGCGTTCTCTATAAGGTAAGTTTCACATTATTAAATTAAAAAAAAAAATCATATCTTCGCCCAACACTTTCATTCTAAAACTTACTTCGAAGACATTACTTAATTTGAATTTAAAATTTTCGAAGCTTTATTAATGCAGATTTAGCGGTGAGTTGGTAAATAGTTTTTGTTGCCAGAAACGGGTTTTAAATCTATTTATATATCAATAACTATTCATTATAGAGTATCGGTACCGATCCAGTTCAATAGGGACGCATTCTTTTTCCGCTAAGGTTTTTTTTTATATATGTGAGGGTGAAAATCGAGCACACGGTTCACCTGATAGTAAGTGGATTGCTGTAACCTATAGATACTATCGTAGCTCGATTGAATTTGAGAATTTCATTACCAGTAACATGGGTCTTCGGCTCTCGTCACAAACAAAGCGTATGTTGTTATTTTACTGTGGTGTTTATGTATTTTTTCTTTTTATTCGATTCTGTGATAGGTCGCCTACAATGCAGAGTCAAAAAAAAATAACTGTACACATTAAATGCAAAATTAACAATTAGTGTAATTTCACAAACTTTGGCTCTAGTTTGGTCTTAAATAAGAACACGCGACATTAGATAACAATTATAACTTCTAAGACGGATAAGGTGTTTGACGTCCCAATGTCATAGTTAACCACGGCTACCTCCATATTAAAATTATAAATGTTTGTTCCGATCTACGCAGTATGAACTTACAGTATCTTGAAATCTTGCAGTTGTATGTTTGGGTTGGGATTTAATTTTATTAATTATAGTATCCCAAGCAGATAGTAGCACCAAGCCATCTTCTCTATTGAAATTAGGATGGTTTTTGATTTCAGTAGCCTCGCTAATCATCCTTGGAAGGAATCGGTGTTCTCTAGCGAGGTTTTGTATTCTATCAAATCTAATGTAGTGACGGGAGCGATCCTGTACGTGTTCACAGACTGCAGACTTCCCGGAGCGTCTATTCGTCATATCAGCTGTGTTCTCGAAACGTCGGGAATATAAAATAATATACGCGATAAAATCCGTAAAATTAGTTTTATTTAAATTTGTACTATTCGCGATAATATAAGAAATCAGTATACTTTCAAGAATGTTAAAACATTAAGTATATAATCCTAATACCAAGTAATGCCACAAAACACGGGCTTGAGCTTCCTCTTTTTTTATAATATAATTTATATAAAATAATAGTGACAAGCGAGCACATAGCTCACTTGATGGTAAGTGGATATTTTGGCCCATAGATATCTACATCTATTAAAAAAAAGTCCCGCTGAGTTTCTTGCTGGTTTTTTCCAGGACAGATGTTTTTTCGAACCAGTGGTAAAGTTTAAATGACTTTCATGTATTCTTGTAATCTATATTTAATAAAAATTATTCTATTGGTTTCTACACATAACCCGCGTGTCCAGTAAAAATGGGTCCCATGTCTTCCGGAATATCCCAACAGATCAGTAAACTAAAGTAAACATGGGCTGACTACGGCTGTGAAGGACCACTCCACTGCTGGCCGGATGAGGAAGCTCAAGGTCGCTCAGCGAGCTATGGAGAGGGCTATGCTCGGAGTTTCTTTGCGTGATAAACTTAGAAATTAGGATATCCGCAGTAGAACCAGAGTGACCGGCATAGCCCAACGGATTAGTAAGCTGAAGTGGCAATGGGCCGGCCATATAATTCGATGAATCGACAACCGATGGGGAAAAAAGGTTCTCGAGTGGCGGCCTCGTACCGGCAGGTGAAGTGTAGGGCGTCCCCCTACTAGATGGAGTGACGACCTGGTAAGACATGCAGGAAGTCGATGGATGCAGGTGGCCCAGGACCGTGCTTTGTGGCATTCCTTGGGGGAGGCCTATGTTCAGTAGTGGACTTGTGAAGGGTTGTAATGATGATGATAAATGATGACCATGGCTCACCGATGGGGAAGAAATTTTCTCGAGAGGCAGCCTCGTGCCGATAAGTGAAATTTTGGTTAGCCTCACACTAGATGGAGTGGTGACTTGGTAAGATATTTAGGAAGTCTATTGAGATATAATTAAGTAAAAAAAAATCACTACAAATTTTGTAACTTACAGTACAAAGGAGCGACGTTAAAAAATTCGTCAATTTCCATTAAATATTTAGCAAATTAATCCCGCTGAATTTTGAAAGGTTCATTAGGCAGCTCACAGTGTCTGTTTGGGTCGAGATCTTTTATATAATAACAATCGCTTATAATTTTTGCTTCTTCTTCTTCTGCTTATTCGTTTGCCATTAGAAGTCTACTACTGGATGTGAGCCTTTCTTATTGTAGAGGTTAGCATAAAATAGAATAGAACAGAAAAGAGCAACACAGTACAGAACATGATATAATAGACTAGAACAGGGTTTATATGTACTGGAATAGAATGCCATAAGGCACTAAGTCCGCTCTTTGCAACCGTTAGTTGAAGCTGTTTGCTGTTAAGGTTAAAAAAATAGTATACAATAGAATTTAATCAACATAGATTGCAAGTATTACTTATTAAATAAAGAGCCATTTAAATAATAATAATAATTTCTGATAATAACAATGTTATTACAATTGCACCATACATTAGATACAGAATGGTAGCGATTTCTTCATTAATAGCGGTTATTATCAGTCCACGCAACTAATTATAGTCAGTATTCATTGAATAACACTGTTTTTACGGATTTTATATCGATTAATTTTATTTATTTTTAATTACCGACGTTTCGGGCATAGCCCACGATGACGGTGGGATTGAGGTGTTTGACGTCCGCATGTCAAAGTTAACTGTGGCCGGCTTCACTCGGTCACTGTGACGTAGGCGCGGGACCCAAAGCTTGTTGTCTTGCAATACTAGCTCAACGTGCTGAAGCTCGGCGGCCAGATGTTTTCTGTCACAGATCCCTCGTGCTCCCTGAAACAAAGATTTTCCCACGGTAGCTAACCGTGGTGGATGATAGTGCGATTAATAAAATTAAATCCAAACCCAAGCATACCACTGCAAGACTTCAAGATACTGTAAGCTCATTCTGCGTACATCGGTCCAAAAATTTATATTCAAAAACTGAATGTAGCCGGGCTAACTATGACATCAGGACGTCAAACACCTCAGTACCCCCGTGACCACGGCTGCTGAAAAGCATCCGAAACGTCGGGAATTAAAAAGTTATAGTAAACGCGATAAAATCCGTAAAAATTAGTTTCTTTTAATATAAAGTGTACGTTAACAATTATAATAATATTTGATAATCCAAAATAAAGTTAGTAGTAAAATAAACTAGAATTTCATGTAGACGTAGTCACTGTTTTTTACACAAGTAAAGGTGACAAACAAGCCCACCGTTCACTTGATGATAAGTTGATGCTGTTGACCTACATCTATCATCGATTAAAAATCAAAATGCAAATGTCACCCCTGAGGATTAAGACGGAATGCGTTTTTACCAATAAAAAGGTCTTCGGTTCCTGACACTCACGTTAAAACTCTCTGTCTGTTTTCCTTTAAAACATTATCTCTCTATCATGTCAATTTTCTTTAGTGAATATTTGGTCTTTCATCATTACAGCCTTTCATAAGTCCACTGCTGAACATAGGCCTCCCCCAAGGAATGCCACAAAGCACGGTCCTGAGCCACCTGCATCCATGGTCATTAAATCATTTGGTCTTTAAATCAGTGAAATTTGATATTTTGTGTAGACAACATCATGAAATGAAAATAAGCTGTGATATTCTTTATCGCGGCAATCCGTGTTTTAACTAACTCGTACAAAGATGGCGCTATGTACATTAATATCAATTGCGCGTGACAGTATACTCATACGATTTTTTTAGTACGGTATGTAAATGGTTAAGTGTCCGTCGAGGTGTTGAATATACGTGGTTGTACGTGGTAGAGCCATGCCGCAGCTATATTAGTTGTAGTACGAATGGGTCGGCTCGACCGGGGAAGTACCACGCTCTCACAGAATACCAGCGTAAAATAGCAGCTTAACGCTGCTGTGTTTAATATGGTGAGTGTAGAGAACCGGATACCCATTTTACTGGAAAAGAAGCATTCTATCTGAGTCCTCACAGCTGACAACGCATCTGCATTTTAATTCGCAAACGAAAATAGATGTAGATATTTATGGGCCACAGCAACCACTTACCATCAGGTGGACTGTGTGCTCGCTCACCTATATTCTATAAAAATATTAATTTAGTAAATATAAATACTATATAATATATGAATATATTTATAGCTCAATGACAATTTAGATGCATTACTTAAAAGGCCACAACTTTATCAGGTAGAGCGAAGGGAGAGACGGAGCTAATAAGCTAATACCACGTATTGCTATTATAACAAAGCCAAACAACCTAACATATACTTTAAACGATTGCAATGCCCGTTGAAAGAATTATTTTTAATACAGTTAACAAATCCCAGGCTCAAATTTTAAAAGTAGTGGGATTACTTTTGGTTACGGCATGCTGCTTGGTTAGCTCTACGCAGCTTGCTCACGTGTTCCTAGGGCCCAAAATCTCCAAGGTTATTATGTTTTTGATGTACGTAACGAACCAAAAATCAACTATTTTATTTAGTATATATAATATATCTCTATTTATTTCAGTAGAGACTTCTACAACTTTAGATTAAAATCATTTCAATGATAAAAAAATTAATCGGCTTTCAATTAAATGCGAGTGGAGCCGCGGGTAAAACCTAGTAAACTGTTGAAAAAGTGGCAGACACAAAATGCTGCGAAAAGAAAAGCAAAGACCACTTATTCGTTAAGCCTGATTTATTGGATTTGTTCGTGGTAATATTAATCTGTGGCACGATTTGAAATTCTAATGGGATGAAAGACGTCGAGAGCTTATGCAATTAACAGGCACTCCGTAAATGCTTTAACGATGCGATGAAGTTACACTAGAAGGTTATTATGTAAAATGAACAGTATGAGATATATATCTACATTAAGAAAAGATCTCATGGTATCTAATATATTGTGTGAGACAGCACCCTTCTTTCGCGAATAAATCTGGTGTCTTTAATCCATGTTTTATTTTTAACCATTAATTTAAAATATCTTAAAGAACGTAATACAGATTATATTTTTGAACGCTTTCAACATATTTCTTCCTTAATAATTGGCTTTACGGCTCTGGGATCTAGCCCTTCTGAGCCTGAAGTTACAATATATTATAATAATTATCCTTCATAGTATGCTGCTTCACAATATGTTGATACGTCACATTGTGCAGCCATTGGGAGATTTTGACGGCAACTTAAGCCAGCAGACAGCTGACGGTTGGCGATGGTATCTCAAGGCACTTAAGCAGACAGACACTTTATTTTGAGAATTACATCACCATCAGAGCACTTGATTCACCGTTTCCACTTATAGTTCACATGCGCAGACACTTAATACACAAAATCGCACCACTTTTACATATCAAAGTACACTTCAAACCATTATTTAAACAATAATACAAGTTCCCGCCAAAACCCCACTTTCAACATAGTATATCAAATACCTTCGAGTAATTACAACAGTTTTTAAACAGTGGTAGAGCCAGGCGGCAGCTCTTACTGTCGCACGGATGGGCCGGCTCGAACCGGGGTGGTACCACGACCTCACAGAATACAAGCGTGAAGTAGAGGTTTACCTCTGCGTTTCGCTTGGTGAGTGCAGGTGGCAGAAGGCCCTTTTTACTGGAAATGAGGCATTCCATCCTAGTCCTCACGGGTGAAAACGCATCTGCATTTTGATTTGTATTTTTGATGGATGTAGGTTGATCTTGACTTTCATGATAAGTTTTATATAGTCCACTGTACCTTTTTTATAGGATAAGGGTGAAAAACGAGCACACAGTCCACCTGATGGTAAGTGGTTGCTGCGGCCCATAGACATCTACATCTATCCTCTATTACAAATCAAAATGCAGATGCGTTGTCACCTGTGAGGACTAAGATGGAATGCCTCATTTCCAGTTAAAAGGGCCTCCGGCCACCTGCATTCACCAAGCGAAACGCAGAGGTAACCTCTACTTCACGCTGGTATTCTGTGAGGTCGTGGTACCACCCCGGTTCGAGCCGGCCCATCCGTGCGATAGCAAAAGCTGCCGCGTGGCTCTACCACTGTTAAAAACCTTAAGTAAGTCAGTAAGTAAACCTTAGAGTATGCCAGGAACAACACTTAATATCTTTAACATTTATATATATATATATTTAATACATTTTATACGTATGTTTCTTCAGTTTCCTCAATACTGGCCGTAAACCAACGCCTATTGTGTTAAATGCATCGATCACTAATAAAAAACTAGATACACAATCCCATGCAATTTATCTAAAAACTGTCGCCAGTTATTTTGGCGTAATTATAGTTAAAATAAATATACATTAATGTAATTTCAACCTTAAATGCATTGTCTAAAATTGTATTCACAAAGCTACGTACAAATTGCACCCAAATGTTTGAGTGGGCGCTCGTTCGGTAAGGACATTTTTTGTCACTGATTGTGTATCTAGTTTTTTACTAGTGATCGATGGTTAAATGCTAACAAATGGTAAAATTAAAAATTTTGTAGAACTGACTTCAAAATAAACAAAACAAGAACATCATCAATGTAGCCAAAGTCAATTAAATTTTTTTAATAGGATTTGGTAACAAACGAGCACACAGTCTACCTGATGGAAAGTGATTACTATGGCCCTTGGACATCTACATTTATCCTCATTTGCGAATCAAAATGCGGATGCGTTGTCACCCGTGAGGACTAAGATGGAATGCCTCATTTCCAGTAAAAAAGGGTCTCCGGTTCTCTATACTCACCATACGAAACACAGCAGGGTTAAGCTGCTACTTTACACTGGTATTCTGTGAGAGCGTGGTCCTTCCCCGGTTGAGCCGATCCATTCGTGCTGCAACTATACAATTAATATAGCTGCAGCATGGCTCTACCACGTAAAAAACGTAACGTAAATACGCATTATTAAAGATAACTCAAAAACTACTGGTCAAATCTCGATCAAATTTATAGAGTACCACAAGAGAAGTACCAGCTTTCAAATTAAAAAAAAATCATCAACATCAAAATCGGTTCACCTAGAAAAAAGTTCTATGGTAACACATAAAAAGTACAGTCGAATTGAGTACTTCCTCCTTTTTTAAGTCGGTTAAAATGTGACTTTAAAGAGTGAGAGATTTAAGTAAATATTCTTACATTTTATGCAAAATATATTATTGAAACATTTAAATAGGTTTGGTGCACACAGACACATTAAATGAATTTAAACTTTCATTTACTTGTATGTCATTTTCAGTACCTATCTCGTTAAATATGCTTTAAGTGGGGTTTTCTTTTTTCCATTTTTATTTATCTCTTCTGCAAAAAACAAAATGAAAGTGATTTTTACAGATTTTTGTTCAACGAAATTAAATTGCTTCTTGACTTTGGACTCTCTGACCTTTTGAAAAAGGCACGTGAATAGTACTTTAAAGTTTGTGTCACACTGGGAGTAAGTGTTAGTTATCATGTTGTATACATTTGTGGCTTTCTTTAAGTTTTGAACAACATTTGACTTTTTAAATTACATCCATTGTAAGGATTATCATAGGACTTAGCTATTCCACTTCTAATTATAAACATACTTCACTTAACTATCTCAGTATTTGCACTATAAAGTGATGGTTTTTAAAAATAACCTATGTAAGTTAAGTAAATTATTTTATTTTGTGATTAAGAAATGATTACTTGGATAAACTCATCTATGTAAGACTCCTTTTCTGCTTAGAAGTTCGTTAGGGTAAGAACCATCCTCTTATTTATTGCTGCAGCCATTTTTTTTTAAGGATAAGGGTTATAAAGTACACAACACCACACAACCCACCTGGTGGTAAATGCTGTGGCCCATGACATCTACATCTATCCTAAACAAAGATTACAAATCTAAATGCGTTGCCACCCTTGTGAATTAAGATGAAATGCCTCATTTCCAGTAATAACCGGTCAAGTGCGATTCGGACTTGCACATGACGGATTCCGTACCATTGTAATGACACGTTTTTAGTAGGTGAGCCCTTTTAATTTTTATTATTTGTTGTTACAGCGGTAACTGTAATATCACATTCTGTGAAAATTTCAACTGTCTACCTATTACGGATCATGGGATACAGCCCGCTGACAGACAGACGGACGGACGAACGGACGGAAGGACGAACAGCGGAGGCTTACTAACAAGGTCCCGTTGGTTGCTCTTTAGGTACGGAACCCTGGAAAGGGTCTCCAGCTCTCTACTCCCACACATTTAGTAGCAGTGCTATTTTATGGTAGTATTCTGTGAGCGTG
The DNA here is from genome assembly GCA_033319125.1 of Parnassius glacialis. Lineage (NCBI taxonomy): Eukaryota > Metazoa > Arthropoda > Insecta > Lepidoptera > Papilionidae > Parnassius > Parnassius glacialis. The sequence goes on along the minus strand of JAVANC010000009.1, from coordinate 40,207,697 downwards.
GTCCTATCCCTGTCGAAGCGACCCATTCGTCCTACAACCATAATATAGCTGCAGCATGGCTCTTCCACGAACACAAATAGCAGAGTGGCGCTTCTGTGTTCTGAATTGAATAGAGAAGCAGTATAATTACACTGCGTTCGGACTTAGTCAACAGAGGTGTCAAGAGAGATCAACACATTGTGCCTCCTTTATTTGTAATTGGTTGCCGGTGTTCATGGGCAGCATTGGCCACTTACCAGCAGGAGGATTGTTGGTTCATTTGTAACTACTATTTTATTAAAAAAAAACTCATTGCTCTCACTATGCGAACGTCCTATTTGATTCAAGTATCAACAAATCGCTATTTAGGGTTATTAAAGTTAGACTGGAGTACGGTTCGAAGCGAGGCAATCAAGACTAATTAGACGTCTGCCATTCGGAGTATAAGAAATCAAAATAAATTATTCCCTCGGGACTTGTACTGAGGTCCATGCTTTGTGCAATTGCGGTATTTATAAATTAGCTTGTGATATCAAAATAATGGAATATTATCTACACGTGTAAATACAATTGAAGTTCTGTCTGTAATCGTTGTCTATGTAAATCGAAATAACTACGTTGATATAGGCAGTTAGGGGGTTATTTACATGACATTAAGACATGAGTAAAAAAAAAAAAATTGTCTGTATGTTCAAACTAATCTGCAGAATGACTGAAAAGATTGTGATGAGATATGTACATGGTAGAGCCATGCTGCAGCTATATTATTGTTGTAGCACGAATGGGTCGGCTCGACCGGGATGGGGCCACGCTCTCACAGAATACCAGCGTAAAATAGCAGCTTAATGCGGCTGTGTTTCGTATGGTGAGTGTAGCGAACCAGAGATCCTTTTTACTGGAAAAGAGGCATTCCATCTTAGTCCTCACCGGTGACAACGCATCTGCATTTTGATTCTTAATCTAGGATAAATGTAGATGTCTATGGGCAACAGCATTCACTTACCATCAGGTGCAATGTGTGCTCGTTTGTCACACTTATTCTATAAAAAAGATAGAGCGGTACAAAATTATTGGGGCATTATTTAGATGTAAGACAATCAAAGTCTTTCCGACTTTTTCGTACATAATACATACACTCATTTATATACTCATACATAAAATCATTTATGGCATTGTACTCTATCTATTCGTCAAGTTTCATAGACAATTTAATTTAGTTTTTATGTATAGATGTATACAATTAAAAAAAATATACGTATACAAACTATACATCTACACCGTCATCGTTACCATAACACCCTATTATGTCCACTGCTGAACATAGGTCTCCCCCATAGATTGCTTCGTAGGGGGAATATTTGCCATACTTACCGCGCTTGACGAGCGGGGTGGCAAACGCAGTTTTTTATTTTTAGTCGGGAAGACGCTGCTTCCCATCTCCTGATTTGTTTCCCTCTGTCGCCTCTCACGACACCCTATAGGGTAGTGGATATTCCTACACCGCAACTACATTGAATAATATAAATTTTATTTTTTAGTAATCTATACAAATAAATAAAATTGAAGTGTCTTTTTGTAATGTCAAAATACCAACAATTTAATATATGCATATGAAAGCATATACGGTACTTATCTATATCTATACAAATAAATAAAATTGAAGTGTCTGTTTGTAATGTCAAAATACCAGCATTTTACTATATGCATATGAAAGTATATACGGCACTTATAACAAAAACACTCCGAAACGGCTGGACCGATTTCGACGGGACTTTTACTGGCAGATAGCTAATATTATAAGGAGTAACTTAGGCTACTTTTATTTTAGAAAACGAATTAGGGTTCCGCGCAACATAAATAAAACCCCAAATTTCTCGCGGGCGAAGTCGCGGAGAACAGCTATCATAATAATTTGTAAAACCATTCCCAGCACATAAAAAAAATATAAATACATGTTTCGTGTTGAAGTTGAAGCTATCGTTAGTATCGATCCACTGGGTGTAATCTCAAAGTCAAAAGTTCAGTTTCACATACGAGCCTTTGATATATACGACGTTATGATCCTACCATTAAAATGCCATTTGCGCAAAGAGTAAGCTCTACGTGTACGTAGTTATAACTCGTCTGGACAACTCTACTGTCATGCAGGCCAAAGAATATTTAAGAACATTTTCTTATCGTGGGGAAACCCTTTTTTTGTCACTGCAGGGGTAACGGAAACGCCGGATAAGGCCGTAGCCGTGGTCACCATCAGCATATACGATTGATCCCGGGTATTTAAGATCATTATTTAAGTCATATCAGAGCACATGAGAGGCAAAATCCATAGCTCCAATGGTCGCCGACATCAAAATCGATAAGGAGAACTATATGATGGCACCCATAACTACGAATAGGTATAATGACATAAATTTTTAAAAACGTTCCCCTACACTAGTATTTTTCCTATATTGAAGAGGTAATTTACATACATAAATTTCACAAGGACCAAATGCAGATCTGGATCAATTATCTTTGGGCCTTAAAAATACTTACATTATTACTTGGAGCTCTAATATTTCCCATCATAATTTCCGTTCTTAATTGTATCTATAATACCTATCCTCAACTGTCATCATCTTGTCTTTTATTTAATATATATTATTTTTTACTTAATTGTCTAAGTTATACCTTCCATATTCGCAATTCGTTGCCAAGAACAGTTCTTTGCGTAAAAAGATTGTCTAGAAGAAATGGCTTCCAGGGAGATAAGATCGCCTATTATACTTTCTATATAATTTATTTCATTTTCTTTTCATATTGATGTATCTTGGCGTACAATAAAGAATGTATTGATTTATTGATACTTCTGCCATGCGGGATTCAAACCTGCGGCCCTCAACGTCGTAACTTATTGCTAAGCCACAGCACCACGGAGCCGTCACAAAACAACTTCGGAGCTCTACCCTTGTTTATTTTCAGCTATTTTTTTTATTGCAATTCAATTCTTATCTACGTCCAGAACTGAGCGTAGCTTAAGAGCAAAGTGCGCGTTCTAAATTTCACAGTATGCGTTAATTGCAATTATACGTACGTGCGCGGCGGCGAAGGAGAACATCGTGAGGAAACCTATATGTCTAAGCAATCTTAAGAAAGACATGTGGTGTCTGCCTATGTTTTATACTTGGTAGAGCCATGCTGCAGCTATATTATTGGTTTTACCGGCATGCAAATAACCTTTGCAGCTCAATATAAGGCAGTTATTTTGATATTACCAGACAGATATTTCAATTTTATTTATATTTGTAGATAAATTGAACATAGAATTATTTTTAGACACTGGCAACAGTATTTCCCTTCGAATTAAGCGCAATAGTAATTCTTTAAGGCTTACAAGGATGGTTCTACAGCTGGGGGTTCCCACATTTTGAACAAATATATAATCTACAAAGTGTATATTCGCAACTACTCGCCTTGTACGCAGTTTTATTCTTTTATATTTATTTTTCCTTAAGGGGATTAGACGTTATTTAGAGAAATCTAATACTAAATATCTTAAAATGAATAAGGTAAGATCTGCGTGAAAAATAAAATTTGTCTTACCTCGTTTAAAGAGCACTTTATCATCATACAAGTAATAAATCTTGTTAATGATGACAGTGATAGTGCACGCAATTCAGGAAGGGAGGGAGTTACCTTAACAATTTTAAGACAAACTGATTAATTGTGTGTGTAACATCTTTAAACATTTTTCATTGCCAAAGCACGATTATAATAATATCCATACCATACCTGATCATATGAACTACTAGGCAGGAAAGTAATCTTACCACTTGCTCGTGATGACGTGTTTGGTCCAATTTAGGATACGACTACGATACGATAAGATAGTACATAAAGTACGAATGATATTTTGTTTAAAAGATTGTCACAACGACGTTTTAGAAGTAAGCAACAAATATATAACTGGAAACTGAATTAAAGTTATTTTATTTCACTTATTTATAACTAGCTGTTCCCCGCGACTTCGCCCGCATTTAATTTAGGGTTTTAACTATGTTGCGCGGGACCCTAATTCTTTTTCTAAAATATAAGTAGCCGAAGTTACTCCCTATCATATCAGCTATCTGCCAGTGAAAGTCCCGTCGAAATCGGTGCAGCCGTTTCGGAGATTAGCCGGAACGAACAGACAGACAGACAGACAGATCGACAGACAGACAGACAAAATGTTAAAAGTTGTGTTTTTGTTATAAGTACCGTATATACTTTCATATGCATTTACTAAAAAGCTGTTATTTTGGCATTACAAACGGACACTTCAATTTATTTATTTATTACTAGCTGTTCCCCGCGACTTCGCCCGCGTGTAATTTAGGGTTTTAATTATGTTGCGCGGAATCTTAATTCTTTTTCTAAAATATAAGTAGCCGAAGTTACTCCCTATCATATCAGATATCTGCCAGTGAAATTCCCGTCGAAATCGGTCCAGCCGTTTCGGAGATTAGCCGGAACGAACAGACAGACAGACAGACAGATCGACAGACAGACAGACAAAATGTTAAAAGTTGTGTTTTTGTTATAAGTACCGTATATACTTTCATATGCATTTACTAAAAAGCTGTTATTTTGGCATTACAAACGGACACTTCAATTTATTTATTTATTACTAGCTGTTCCCCGCGACTTCGCCCGCGTGTAATTTAGGGTTTTAATTATGTTGCGCGGAATCTTAATTCTTTTTCTAAAATATAAGTAGCCTAAGTTACTCCTTATAACATCAGCTATCTGTCAGTGAAAGTCCCGTCCAAATCGGTCCAGCCGTTTCGGAGATTAGCCGGAACGAACAGACAGACAGACAGACAGATCGACAGACAGACAGACAAAATGTTAAAAGTTGTGTTTTTGTTATAAGTACCGTATATACTTTCATATGCATTTAGTAAAAAGCTGTTATTTTGACATTACAAACGGACACTTCAATTTATTTATTTATTTATTTTATTAGGCTCTCCCAACAATGAGTACACTGTTACATACATATGGAATGACATCACAATTATTAAAACTAAATGTCCCATTACTTACAGGAGGGCACCACATGCATAAAAAAAAGACTTTACGTTGATTTTACAACAGTACAATTTTATTTTTTTGTATAGATATAAATTAACGACCCACTCGCGATTAGCCCGGGTAAGATCTTTTAATGTGGTGTTATTTAGATTGTAAGATAATCATCCAAGACCACTTATTTTATAAATTTTACAACTTTGCAAGAATAAATTTCTATTCGATTCTACGAGTTTAAATTCATTTAGATACTCAGCGCTAATAACTTAGTTAACCTTATAGCTGGAATATATTCTCTTTTATAAAATAAGGGTCAAAAACAAGCACACGGTCCACCTAATAGTAAGTGGTTGCTGTGATCCATAGTCTTCTACATACTACATTTATCCTCAATAAAGAATCAAAATGCAGATGCGTCGTCACCCGTGAAGACTATGCCTATGACTATAGAATGCCTCTTTTCCAGTAAAACGGGTCTCCAGTTCTCTACACTCACCATGCGAAACACAGCAGTGTCAAGCTGCCATTTTACGCTGGTATTCTGTGAGAGCGTGGTCCTTCCCCGGTCGAGCCGAACCGTTCGTGCTACAACTATACTACTAATATAGCTGCAGCGTGGCTCTACCATTGGTTGACTTATTGAGTTGTATGTATAATACCGTTACAGCGTATTACAGTCTATTTCTGAACATAGGCCTCCCTCATAGACTGCCTCATAGAGGGGATATATGCCATGATTGCCGTACTTGCCAAGCGAGTTGGCAACCGCAGTATATTTTTATTTTTAGTCGTTATTAGGAAGACGCTGCTGCCCATCTCCTGATTTGTTTCCCTCTGTCGCCTCTTTCAACACCCACGGGATGATCGATATTCTCACACCGCCACTACACGGTTATATATAATGTGATTTCTCTAAAATTATATTTGAATTATTAATTCTATTTATAAATTGTATTATTAATGTCATCGTCGTGATCTTTGTTTCTGGTTGGTGTCGTAAGAAGCGACTATGGGAGACGCAAAAAGAAAAGAAAGAAAGAAATTATTATGCAAAAATGATCTTGTGGGTTTCGCTAAATTTCAGTAGTAGAACTATCTCGTTTAGTGGAATAATTTTAAGAGAAGCTTTAATTTAAGTTTCAGGCAAAAAACATTTCGTTTTGGTTTTGGTTTGCGATTTTATTTTATCATTCAAATCGTCATTATAAAATTTACCACTTTGCATTTATAGATTCTACGCGGAATTTGCCTACACTAGTAGAATACCTCAACAGGCATAGTAACGACAGTGAGACTCGTAGACCACCTGATGTCTCTTAGTCGCCTGTACGATATTTTATACTGCTAAAACAATTGGGACATTACCGTTTTACCTTCATTTGTTCGTATTTTATTTTATTTTTTTACCAGACAACATTTAATTGTTTCATCTTACTTTTCGCATGTCTTCATTTTCTACATTGGCCTGTAAAAGTTCCCAGCTGGGCATGACCGTCCCCCATTGTAAGCTATAGACACGCAGTCTTCCTGTACAAACACTTCAGCACGTAGTTTATACATGGTAGAGACACGGTGCAGCTATATTACAGCGGTCTGGAAAAGGACCACGCTCTCATAGAATATCAACGTGTAGAGAACCTTTTTTTGTTGATAACAAGGCAGGGGTGACAGCTAATGACAGACAGTGTACATTTTATTTCCTAATCGAGGATAGACATAAAAATCTATGGGCATGCACTTATCATTAGTAAGGACTGTAAGCTCTTTTGTCATTTTTATCCTGTAAAAAAAAATTATAAAGTAAATAATGTTTAAAATTAAGGATTTATTATATATATATTCGATATATCGACAGTTAGCTTGCCACGGCTAAGAGTACTATAAATATACATATAACACCGTCCCAATTTCTACGTCGAAGAATAACTTCGAAAGAATTATTCAGTTGTATTTTATTTTAGACGGGGCTTCATTTTGGTTGCAGACTAACAACGTAGCGCTCCATAGTACAAAAGGTCGCAATATTTTAGTCTTCGTTAAAATAACCTAAATTTGGGTTCCGTAGTTATACAACAAGGAACTCTTATAGTTAATTTCGCCATGTCCGTCCGTCCGTCCGTCCGTTCGTCCGCGGATTTGCTCAGAGACCCTTTTTTTTTTTTTTGCGGATGGAAAATCATCAAATGACGCCTTTCGCTCTGGGTGGAGCGGAAGGGAGTGTCAGACTTTTACTGACTAAAAACCATCCGTGTTCCTTCAGTGCCCTTACGTTCCGGAGCCGCGGTATCTCTTTCGAACAGCCCGCAGCCCCGGCAGGCGTCGGCCCTTGCGGGCCCCTTCACGATGCTGACAGCTCTTTGAGGCGCGCGTGGAACAAAACGCGCCGTCGACACGGCCTGTCGTCGTTAGACGGACGGACGGCGAGCTACCCATTGCTCGCCATCCACAGGCCCGCGCCTACGGTGGCCGGGGGCCACGACGTAGCCCCCGACGCCCGGGGCGTCTCCCGCGGCGGCCGGGAAGGAAAGCTGCTGCTCTCTCCTTCTCCCGCTCCGCCACCTCCTTCGCTAGCATCACTGCTTCGCAGAAGGTGGTGACGGCATCCCATTCCGTCTCGCTCCGGACCATGGCTTCGACCAGGGCCGGACGCGAGAGGTCGCCGCCGCCTATCGCCGCTACGAGGACACGGCGGTGCTCCGCCCAAGCAGGGCACACCTCCACGGTGTGCTCCACCGTGTCCTCCAGTCGATCCTCGCAGTGGGAGCACCCGGGCGTTTCCTCCCGCCCGATTCGGTGCAGGAACCTCCCGAACACACCGTGTCCGGTGAGGACCTGCGTCAGGCGGAAGGTGAGGACGCCGTGGCGTCTCTCAAGCCACTCCTCAAAGAGGGGTCTTATCGCCGCTATAGTGGCGTGCCCAGCTCAGAGACCCTAGGTGCTACAAATCTGTAATTTGGCATAGTTATAGATATTAATCACGCCTAGAAAAGTGTGAAATAAAATCTTAAAAAACATTTTTATTTTGGGTACTTCCCATACAAATGGATTGATTACATTTTTTATACATATGGTTCATAGGTCTTTTAAAAACATTGGGGGTATTTAACAATATCTTTTCATTTCAGAGGTCCGTTTGCATAATATTTTGCTTTAAAGTGGTATTTTTCGTTAGAATCATGAGTCTCTCCCCCTTTACCAACAAAATCACTACCTTTTGAAATGTGAAAATTATCCACAATAGTAGCATATATAATGAACTTAAAAATAAGACTATCACAGCTAAGAAGAGTTAAGAAGTTCATGAGTAATAGTTGATCAACTTATAAAATGCACTTGGATTAGTAAAAATTTCCTTACAACTCTATAGAGTATAATATAACACTAGCTGCATTAATACATATATGTAATATTATTGCAAACTATTAAAAATAAACATTTTAAAAAGAAAAAGACTTACATGTATTACTACTATTAGCTTTATTTTCTCATTGTGGTGTAGATAGGGTATTATCATCAAAATCGAAAAGCTTTGTAAATATTTTTTGAATACCACTCCCTATTAGGCTGATTTGAAAATAAGTCCTTCAGTTACGATCTTCCTATTTGGGCCCATTTATAGTCGTTATAGCGATCAAACCGCAAACTCACTTATTATGCTCATTGTCAAGGAAGCCCACGTATTGTGACGGGCAACTACGGAACCCTACCTCTACATTGTGCATGGCCCGACACGCACTTGGCCAGTATTTTTATGAATAATTTATTCCTGCCCACCGCATATCATACAGAGTACTTTTAAAACGAAATTTAAGACATAAATTCTTATATTTAATTGCTATATTTATATCAGGTACCTGATGATGGACTCCTGCAGTCCATAAACACTGGCAGCTAGTTCCAAACATCATCCACAATTATAGAATACCAACGTAAAATAGCAGCTTATCACTGCTGTGTTTCGTATCATGAATGTAGAGAACCGGAGACCCTTTTTACTGGACACGAGGCATACTATCTTAGTCCTTAAGGGTGACAACGCATCTGCATTTTGATTCTTAATCGAGAATAAATGTAGATTACTGTGGGCCCCAGCGTCCACTTACCATCAGGTGGACTGTGTGATCGTTTGTCCCCCTTGTTCTATAAAAAAACGAAGAAGGCTAGAGGGCGTTAGCCAATTAGCCACCTCTGATAATTTAGATAGATTACTTTAAATTTTCTATATAGTTTTATAACCGAAAAACCGGTATACTGTTGCGATAGATACTCGTATAAGAGGATTTTAACAGCTTAGATAGGCAAAAATTATTACTTAGTAATTGTGTATTTAGTAATTGAAATTGTATTCAATTTATTTAAGGGCTTAGCAGGGAATTACTTGTGACTATTCCGAAGATATCCCGGACGTCAGTCTGAGCGAGATTAGAATGGCTCTCCAGCATCTTAAAAACGGCAAGGCCCTAGGCGAGGATGGAATTACAGCGGAGCTTCTGAAAGCGGGTAGAAAACCGGTACTGGAAGTCTTTCAGAGGCTCTTTAATTCCGTCCTCCATGGTGGCATTACACCGGAGGCGTGGAGCAGAAGTGTGGTGGTCTTGTTCATCAAGAAAGGTGAGAATGCTCTCTTGAAGAACTACAGACCGATTTCCCTTCTGAGCCGCATCTACGTGCTGTTTTCGAGAGTCATTACGAATAGTGTCGCACGCAGACTTGACGACTTCCAGCCTCCCGAACAAGCCGGTTTCCGAAAGGGCTTGAGCACCATAGACCACATACATACCCTTCGGCAAGTTGTACAGAAGTTCGAGGAGTACAATTTGCCACTATGCCTAGCGTACGTGGACTATGAGAAAGCCTTTGATTCCGTCGAAATTTGGGCAGTGCTATAGTCCCTTCAGTGGTGCCAAGTTAACTGTCGGTATATCTAAGTGCTGAAGTGCTTGTACAGTAGGGCTACGATGGCTATCCGAGTACAGAACCAGAGTACGAAACCTGTCCAATTGCAGAGAGGTGTAAAACAGGGTGACGTTATATCCCCGAAACTCTTCACCTCTGCATTGGAAAACGTTTTCAAGCTTCTGGACTGGAAAGGATACGGTATTAACATCAATGGCGAGTACATCACTCACCTTCGATTTTCCGACGATATAGTCCTTATGGCAGAATTGCTGGAGGACCTAAGCACTATGCTCAATGACCTCAATAGTGTCTCCCAACGGATAGGTCTTAAGCTGAACATGGACAAAACAAAGAAGTTTAATGTCCATAACACACCTATGCCGGTAGTTTTTGGGAGCACTAAGCTCGAAGTTGTTGACGAGTATGTTTACCTGGGACAAATAGTCCGACTAGGTAAGTCCAACTTCGACCGAGAGGTCAATCGACGGATTCAACTCGGCTGGGCAGCGTTCGGGAAGCTACGACACATCTTTTCGTCAGACATACCTCAAAACCTTAAAACGAAATTGTACAACCAGTGCGTGTTGCCAGTGATGACTTACGGATCTGAGACGTGGTCCTTTACTTAAAGACGGTTAGACGAACTAGAAAACGGCAGACTTATGGGGGATTTCCGTTAAAGTTATTTTATCTATAATAGATATATTAGCACCTTATCTAGCCACTATATTTAATATAAGCGTCAAGTCTGGTATGTTTCCTGATTTAATGAAACATAGTAAAGTCATACCTATATTTAAATCTGGTAGTACGTTAGACCCCGCCAATTTTAGACCAATTTCTGTACTACCAACATTAAGTAAAATTTTTGAAAAAATTATTTTAGATCTGATGTTAAGTTTCTTTAATATTAATAAATTGCTACATAAAAATCAATTCGGTTTTACAAGGGGTTGCTCGACAACTGACGCTGGAGCTGAGCTTATTAAACATATTTTTTGTGCATGGGAGAATTCAGAGGATGCTTTGGGTATATTTTGTGACCTTTCCAGGGCCTTCGACTGTGTTCACCATGAGACGTTAATCAGGAAGCTACAGTACTATGGTGTCAAGAACACAGCGGTTAAACTTATTATTTCATATTTAAGTATTGGAAAGCAGAAGGTTATTGTCAATGGTAAAAGTTCTTCCGGGTCACCTGTACTAATGGGTGTTCCTCAGGGCTTGATTCTCGGCCCATTCCTGTTTCTGGTGTATATAAATGACTTACCTCACCTTGTAAGGGATAGTCATGATATAGTATTATTTGCTCATGATACTTCCTTGATTTTTAAACTTAAACGTCAATCATATAAATGTGACGAGATGAATAATGCTTTATCAAAATTAGTGCATTGGTTTAACGTTAATAATCTGCATTTGAACGGAAATAAAACTAATTGTGTTAAATTTACAACAACGAATGTTAAAAACACTCTGAATACCAATGTGTTTTTAAATCGGGAGGAATTGAGCCCTGTTGTATCCACTGTTTTTCTTGGCATCACTCTTGACGCAAAGCTTTAGTGGGGCCCCCATATATCCAAATTAGCAAGCAGACTAAGTTCTGCAGCCTATGCTGTAAAAAAGATTAGAGGTCTCACTAGTGTCGAGACAGCTAGATTAGTTTATTTTAGTTATTTCCATAGCATAATGTCATATGGGATTTTGCTATGAGGAAATACGGCTGATTCAGAAACTATTTATATTTTACAGAAGAGGGCCATTAGAGCTATTTACAATCTAAAACCGAGAGAGTCTCTTAGAGATAAATTTAAAGAAATAAATATATTAACTTTGGCCTCTCAGTATATTTACGAAAATTTAATGTATGTTCACAAAAACAAAGATAGTTTTAGTAAAAAAAGTGATATACATTCTGTAAACACTAGAAACAAACACAAGCTAGTGATGCCAGTTTCTCGACTCCACAGAGTCAGTAATTCATTCATGGGGCAATGTATACGCTATTACAACAAGGTCCCGGAAAGTGTACAGGTTCTCTCTATTACCAAGTTTAAATGTTTTATTAAGCTGAAACTGTATAAAAAGGGTTATTATAGTTAAATAAAACTAATTTTACGGATTTTATATTTTTAATTAATTTTTTTAATTTATCTTCACGCACAATCCCTGACGGGGTAGCCAGAGAGAACAGATCGCCAAGTGTCACGATCCTTACATACCCCTTTCGCTTCTTTCAGATTCATTATCTTCTTCATACATGCACTTCTAGGTATCCGAGTACTATTGACCCTCCCCTCTTCGAGCAGTTTGCTCACATGGTCTTCGAAAGTTAGTCTCGGTCTACCTCGACACCTTTTAATATTAACTTTCGCGCTATATATTTTCTTCACCATTCGGTCTTCACTCATTCGCTCAACGTGCCCAAACCATCGAAGCACGCCCTTATTAATTTTTGTGATAAGGTCATCTTTCAAACCTGCCATATTGCGAATCTCTTCGTTTCGCTTTCGGTCGGCCATGGTAACGCCGCACATTTTACGAAGAGATCGCATCTCCACTGCATTCAACTTGCTTTTATGCTTCTTCTGGCACACCCAGGTTTCGCTGCCATATAACAAAGTCGGTACCAACACTGCGTTATGTATTGCAAGGCGTGCACTCTTCACTACGCCTTGCCTTTTGACTAACGCAGTCAGGGCACCATTGACTTTGTTCCCGGCAGCGACACGCCTGTCCACATCTAAATCACATCTTCCATCCCGGCTAAAAGCACTCCCCAAGTATACAATTTCATTTACCTGTTCTAGACATTCCTGATTTACCCATATTTCACACTTCGTTCTCTCTTCGTCCCTTTCAAATACCAGAACCTTAGTTTTATTAGCATTCAAACGGAGACCTTTACTTTCACATTCCTCTTTCATGCACGTGACTAATGTCTGCAGTTCTGCCTCTGATGGTGCAATAAGTACTGCATCATCAGCATACAGCAGACAATTTACTTTTATGTCACCCAATTTCACACCCGAACAGCTATCTTTCAGCTTCTGTAAACAGCTGTCGAGATACAGTATGAACAGCCAGGAAGACATGACACAACCCTGTTTCACGCCCGTTTGGACGCTAAACATGGGTGACAGGTCATGCCCTACCCGCACACAGGCTTTACAGTTACAGTAAAGTGACTGCACAGCCCTTAGCAATCGACCATCCACACCGTACCCCGGCAACAGTTCCCACATTTTCTTCCTTACAACCTTATCAAATGCTTTCTCAAGATCCACAAAAGCACAGAAAATCTTCTGGTTAGCAGCCAGAAGCTTTTCCGTGATCATGCGTAGAGAAAACATTTGATCCGTGCATCCTCTTCCAGGTCTAAATCCGCATTGTGCCTCCCATAGAAATTTTTCCGATTTCTCTTGCATCCTACGTGTCAAAACCTTCGAGTAAACTTTACTTGCTAAACTGGTCAAGCTGATCGCCCGATAGCACCCGCAGTCAAAATGTGAACCTTTACCTTTATATAAAGGCACAATGACTGCGGATCGCCAATCATCCGGGACATCCCCCGTCCGCCAGCACAAATTGCACAGCAGATAAAAGCTGTCCCAGACGCGAGGCCCACCATACTTGACCATTTCAGCAGTAACTCTGTCTAGTCCCACAGCCTTACCACATTTCAAACTTCGAATCGCACGTTCAATCTCTTTCATACTGATTACCTCAGTGTCATCGAGGTCCAGGTCTGGCGTACCAGTCACGGCGTCATCCCCGGATCCCTCACTAAGATCATCACACGCATACATTTCTCTATAAAATTCGCTCCATCGCTGCATGACGTCCGATTTTTCTGTGAGGACGTCATTAGTTCTCGAAAGCACTTTGTTCATTCTTAAGGCCGTCGCACCACTTCGGGTCCTTCCAACCTCTTTCCAGAAGAGTTTGGAGTTCTCCTTAAAGTTGTGCGACAACCTTTCGTCCGCTTCCATTCTACACCTTTCACGTATTTCCTCAATCAATGCTTTCGTGTGAACTTTCTGCAGCTTATATCTTTCTTTCATCTTCTCTCTCATATCCTTATCATTACTAGAGGCCAAGTAGTCTAACCATGCTTTTTTCTTCTTCTCTACAGCTTCTTTCACTTCATCATTCCACCATGCATCTCTTCTTTTACTACTGCCTCTTTTTATTGTTCCACACACTTCTTCCGCTGCACTTACCATTCCATCCCTAAGGTTCTGCCATGTTCTTTCCACACATTCATTTCTGCCATCGATGGTGTCGAGCTTTTCGGCTACCCTCGCATGATATTTGTCCCTAGTATCCGCTTCCTGAAGCTTCCAGCTTCGGATGCGACAGACCGACTGTGGTTCTGTTACCGCCGTCCGGTAGCGCCAACCCGCGAACAGACCCCTAAATCTAGTAATCACTAGATAGTGATCCGTTCCCAGGTCAGCACCCCTGAACACTCGCGTATCCATCACCTGTTTTCGCAGTCGGTCATCCACCAGAAACAAATCGATCATACTTCTCTCATTCTTTCTTTCTCTAGTATACATATGGATTTTCTTGTGATTAAACATAGTGTTTGCCACAAGAAGACCCTTTTCCTTGCATACCGCCAGTATAAGCTTGCCAGCATCATTAACCCTTTTATCGCCAAACTTTCCAAGCACCGACTCGTACCCTGGTCGAGCGGTACCAACCCATCCATTCAAATCACCACACACAACAATTCTTTCGTTTCCCCTAGCCAAATCTAGAACTTCTCTTACATTCTTCCAAAACTCCTCCAGCTCAGCCCTGGACGACGAAGCTACCGGCGCATAAACAGCCAAAAGGAATAACTTCGTCAGTCCCAATTTTAAGCGAACCCAGAGAAGTCTTGAGTTCACAACCTTATATTCAGTCATAACATCGACCAACCGAGACGAAAGCAGCACCCCCACTCCCTGGCGGGCGCTCTCGCTCTCCGGGACTCCGGACCATAGAGCTAACGCCCCGCTAGGGAGCTCTTCAGTACCACTGCCCTTCCGTTTGGTCTCCGACATACACACGACATCTAATTCTCTTTCTTTCATTATTTCAATCAACTCATTCATCTTATCTTTCATGCCTCCTCTAACATTCCACGTACCAACTCTGCACTCTGTCCTCCACCTTCCGCCGTGTCGGGCTGTGCGTGACGGGTGGCGGTCCCCATCGCCGCTTTGCACGCTGCATTCCACACCAACGGGGACTAGCTGGTGTGCGTCGCCTTGGGGGGACGCCCTAACCCTCGTTGGCATGGGTGCGCAGCTGAGTAGAATTGCAGCCCTGAAAAGGGCTGGCAGGGGTCGCGACGAGCACGCTTCTACAATGACCCCGGATTTTATCGCGTATATTAACTTATTTTTATCTTCCCGACGTTTCGGGTGCTTTCCAGCACCCGTGGTCACGGGGGACTAAGGTGTTTGACGTCCTGCTGTCATAGTTAGCCCGGCTACCTTCAGTTTTTTAATATTAATTTTTGGTTCGATTTACGCAGAATGAGCTTACAGTATCTTGAGGTCTAGCAGTGGTATACTTGGGTTTGGATTTTATTTTATTGATTATGGGATCCCAAGCAGATGGCAGCACCCATCCATCTTCTCTATTGAAATTAGGATGTTTTTTAATTTCAATAGCCTCGCGAATCATCCTTGGGAGGAATCGGTGTTCTTTTGCGAGGATTTGTGGTCTATCAAATCTAATGTAATGGCGGGGACGATCTTGAACATGTTCACAAACTGCAGACTTCCCGATACGTCGGTGCTTCACGTCAGCTATATGTTCTTTAACGCGGGTTTTTATAGATCTTTTTGTTTGTCCTATGTACGAGAGACCACATTCACAATCCAGCTTGTACACTCCTGCATCTTGTAGAGGGATATGACACTTGACGGATGGTAAAAATTGACCAATCTTCTTCAGCGGCTTGAAGTATGTTTTGATGGAAGCTCGCTTCAAGATGTAGCCAACCTTGTCTGTGACTCCTCTGACATAGGGTAGTACAGCAGGCACACGCTCGACTGTGGCTGGCTTTACTCGGTCACTGTGACGTAGGCGCGGGACCCGAAGCTTGTTGTCTTGCAGTACTTGCTTGACGTGCTGAAGCTCGGCGGCCAGATGTTTTCTGACACAGATCCCTCGTGCTCTCTGAAACAAAGATTTTCCCACGGTAGCTAACTGTGAAGGATGATGGTGCGAATCACCATTTAGATATCGGTTGGTATGGGTATTTTTCTGTACACAGTATGACCAATAGTGTTATCAGGATTTCGGATGACTAAAACATCTAGGAAAGCTAAAGTATTGTTTGCCTCTAACTCCATTGTGAATTGTATTTTAGGGTTTATGGAATTAAGGTGGTTTAAAAATGCAGTTACTTTGTCAGATGGTAAAATTGTGAAAGTATCGTCTACGTACCGCTTGTAGAATCTTGGATTTACAGAAGCATTAAGAAGGGCTTTCTCCTCAAAGTCCTCCATGAATATGTCGGCGACTACGGGAGATACAGGTGAGCCCATTGCCACTCCGTCTACTTGCATGTAGAAATCTTTTTTCCACAATAAATAGCCAGATGTAAGGCAGTGTTTGAGTAATACTGCATATTCTGTGGGCATGTTGTTATCTTCTAGCTTTCTAGTAACAATTGAGATGCAGTCTTCAATAGATACGCATGTGAATAGTGACTGAACATCAAAACTGACCGTAGTTTCATTATCAGCGAGATGTAGGTCTTTTATCTCACTAACAAAATGGTATGAATCCTTTGTGTGTGCTCTGGTATGTCCTCTTAGTGGTGACAGTATTTTTGCCATGTGTTGAGCTAACTTATAAGTTGGTGAATCGATCTGGCTTACTATAGGACGTAGTGGAGCGTTTGGTTTGTGTATTTTCGGTAACCCATACAATCTCGGTGGTTTGGCACATGATGGTATTGTCGAATTCACGTCGAGATCTAATTTTTCGGAGTATTTCTTTATTAAATCAGTAGTTGTTTTAAGTGTATTAGTTGTAGGGTCTATTTTGACTTTTTTGTATGTACTTACGTCCGATAAAAGTTGTTGTATTTTAGAATTATACTCTGACGTGTCCATTATTACCGTGGCATTTCCTTTATCCGCGCGGAGAATCGTGAGCTCTGGTCTGTTGCGTAAGTTGTACAACGCTTTAAAATTCGTCTTTGGGGAGATTTAGTTTCGGCGCGGAACTTCGACGTAACAAGGACGAAATGTCTTGACGTATAGCCTCTAAATCCTGTTTACCGATATTGTTATTAAACAGACAGTTTTCTACGCTGCAGATAATTTCCTCGTACGGGATTTTTTGCGGCGTTATAGCAAAATTCAAGCCTTTCGACAATACTTTTAATTTATTATAGTATAAATAAATACATGGTTGATAATAACCCCTGGGAATGAGGTGGTCGCTTCCAAGCAGTTTCTTAAATAAATTTTGTAAATTGTTCGTAAGTAATCATTTATATTGTAAAATTTATTAAAAAAAAGTCCCGCTGGGTTTCTTGCTGGTTCTTCCCAGGACAGAGGGTTTTTTTCGAACCAGTGGTAAAGTAAATAATGACTTTCAATAAGAATTACACATGTATTGTATTATTATTATTATAAAGCCATTTATTTCCTTAACAAAATTATTAAAATACATTTCATTAATTATTAATTTCATTAAATAATTTAAAATTAGAAACAAAACTTTATCAGATCATAAAAGAAAATACATTTAAATAAGATAAAATTATCGTTACAATCAATAATTTTAAAAGTGTAGGGCGACCCCCCACGAGATGGAGTGACGACCTGGTCAGACATGCAGGAAGTCGATGGATGCAGGTGGCTCAGGACCGTGCTTTGTGGCATTCCTTGGGGGAGGCCTATGTTCAGCAGTGGACTTGTGAAAGGCTGTAATGATGATAGCAGCAGTCACGGAAGATCTTACTGGTTACTTTGTTACTAGTATGAATAGCTCGTACGCATTAAAAAAGTTTGCTAAAATTAATGATTTTTTCATCTTATACCTACTAATATAAAAAGGTAAACTTAGTAAGTATGTAAGTTTGTTTAAAGGCGAAAATCCTGGAACTGTTCATCCGATACTGAAAATGAATTCACTCATAGAAAGCTCGTCTGCTCTGGAGTAATATAGTATATGTTTTTATTTTTATACTTATTTTTTCGCATATAATTTTGTTTAATTTTTAGTTAAATTAAATCCCATAAAATTATAGTTGCAGGCTTACTTTCGGAATAGATTCCGAATTTAATTCGGTTTTCGATTCAAACTGACTTTATCCGGATATCATTTATAATAAATTAAAAATTTGCTTCTTAAATATTTTTTTCACAAATAAGACAAACTTATCGAGAAAAAGTCTTTTCTTCGTTTGCGTTTCTTCGTCATTGGATGCTATTAAAGACTTACGCTGATCAAACGATGTTACGGTGCTCTGGGTAGAGAGTAATTGTGTTCTATGTTACGGTGTGTTACCCGAATCTCCAGGACTCCACCGATTTAGTAATTTATTCTTGGGGCGATGTATACTCTTTTACAACAAAAGCCAGGAAAATATACAAAACTTGACTTCTTTAATGTTCTAAGACTAAAGTAAGTTTTTATAAAAAAATGCTATTATAATATTAAGGAATTTATTGATGATAATAACTCCTGGGAATAAGATGATCGCTACCAAGCTCTTTCTAATTTGTTTTGTGTTGTTAATTGTGCAACAAATATCATTGTAAACCGTTTTTTTTTTCAATAAAAGAAGTTTCGCTGAATTTCTTACTGGTTATTCCCAGGACAGAGGTTTTTTTATACGATAAGGGTGACGAGCACACAGTCCACCTGATGGTAAGTAGTTGCTGTGGTCCATGGACATCTGCATCTATCCTCGATTACGAATCAAAATGTAGATGCGTTGTCACCCGTGAGGAATAAGATGGAATGCCTCGTTTTCAGTAAAAAGGGTCTCCGGTTCTCTACGTTCGCCATACGAAATACAGCAGCGTTAAGCTGCTATTTTACGCTGGTATTATGTGAGAGCGAGGTCCTTTCCCGGTCGAGCCGACCCATTCGTGCTACAACTATACTACTAATATAGCTGCAGCATGGCTCTACCACGTCACAATTGCTTTGCCTTTCAATATCCATATTGAATAAAAAGAGTTTCTGTTTCTGCTGAGTGAAGCGGCGCGGGTAGTCCAGTATATACATTAGTCAATGGATATTTTTGTAATTTTAATAATAAGCAGTGGTTTGTTATTTGTTCATTTACATTGCTTATATGACCAATAGTTTCAATCTTTATATATAAAAATTACGTGTCACGTTGTTTGTCCGCGATCAACTACTAAACTACTGAACAGATTTCAATGAAATTTTGCACACTCTGTGCAGTTCAGTCCAACTTGAGAGATAGGATCGTTTTTATCCTGATAAGTGACACTCAATATATTTTTATTACGAATTTAAAGGGTTTTTTTTATATGAAGGGTCGTCGAAAAGGGCAGAACAGTCTGCCTGGTCAGCTAGTCTTTATATATAAAAATTACGTGTCACATTGTTTGTCCGCGATAAACTCCTAAACTACTGAAATGATTTCAATGAAATTTATGCACACTGTGTGCAGTTTGGTCCAAATTGAGAGATAGGATAGTTTTTATCCCGATAAGTAACCCTCAGTATTTTTTATTGCAAATTTAAGTATTTTTATAGGACAGAGGTTCGCCGCTAAGGGCAGTACAGCGTCTGCCTGGCCAGCTAGTAATATATATATATATATATATATATATATATATATATATATATATATATATATCATCATCATCATCATCATTACAGCCCTTCACAAGTCCACTGGTGAACATAGGCCTCCCCCAAAGAATGCCACAAAGCACGGTCCTGAGCCACCTGCATCCATCGACTTCCTGCATGTCTTACCAGGTCGTCACTCCATCTCGTGGGGGGACGCCCTACACTTCGCCTACCGGTACGAGGCTGCCACTCTATATATATATATATATATAGTTATATAATACATAATTAACTACGATATTGTACTACAAATAAACGTATTCTGGTGGGTGTGGCAACGTTATAAGCGAAAGGCATCCAATTGGTATTAATTTTCAAAATATTCTATATAATGGTGTAATACGTTTACTCTTTAATTAAAAATGCTCTGAATTTTCAACATATTCACTGTCCCATGAGTCATATTCGAACCTTTCAATTGACACCAGAACTTTTCTGTCTTTTTTGCGGACAAGGAAGTTATTAATATATGTTTTATAATTTTCTTCACTTCATGTCAACATATAAAGCAATCAAAATGACAGTATATATTATATATTTTAAACCAAGATATAAACATCTATAGCACTATATGGAAGATATAAAGGTCAGCTCTGGCTTAATAATTAATTAAAATCAAGCCACGTGTAGCCTTCGGCGCATCACTATATTATTCCGGATGCGGTGTAATATTTAAACTACATGAAAGTTCAATATATTAATGTTTTATTATTCTCGTCTATTTTATAATACCCGAGAATAATAATAGAGAAGTTATAGGTATAATTCATTCCGTTGAATTCGTAAGAGGAGACTTTGGATTGATTTTCGGTATAACCATCTCATTATTATACAAACACACACACACACACGCACACGCGCGCGCGCACACACACACACACACACACACACACACACACACACACAAAAACGCACGCACGCACGCATTTTTCTTTTTATTGTAACTTTAATTACAAAAACAGCAATCATATTGTCGCCCGAAGTGTATAAAGGTATGTTGATAAATGTTACATTAGGGGACGAGAGTCTGGTGATTAGTCATAAAGGTCTTTCCTAGTACTAACACCAGACTCTCACAAATTAAAATGGTTATACCTCCATATATCATAACGAGGCAATGTAACTTGTGATAGCTAATAAAGTAAACATTATTATTATATTATTATTATTAAATAGAAAGAGAGATAGAGAGAGATAAATAGACTAGAGAGTCTGGTACTCCAATCGTCAATGCATCTTCCAAAGTCACCATGATTACCTCTTTGTAACTCTTTGTCACTTCTTTGTAACTGACCCTTGATATGAGCAGCATTGATAACTTTTTTTCATTGACGCTAAACTGAAATGCGGTTTGGCAATTCGTTTTGATTGTTCATAATAATTTGATCGTAAATTAACTTCTTAACATAACCTTCTATATCCGAAGTTTCGTTTCTTTCATCATCAACATCATTACAGCTTTTTATAAGTCCACTGCTAAACATAGGCCACCCCAACAGGAATGTAAGAAATCACCGTCATGAGCTACCTGCATACATCAACTTCTTGAATCATTTACCAGGTTGTCACTCCATCTAGTTTACGTCACGTACGAAGCCTCCACTCGTGAGCCTTTCTTGCACATCGGTTTTTTTATAGGATAAGGGTGATAAACGAGCACACAGTCCACCTGATGGTAAGTGGTAGCTGTGGTCCATAGAAATCTACATCTATCTACAATCTCATCTTCGATTACGAATCAAAATGCAGATGCGTTTTCAGCCGTGAGGAATAAGATTGAATGCCTCTTTTCCTGTAAAAGGGGTCTCCAGTTCTCTACACTCACCATACGAAACACAGCGGCGTTAAGCTGCTATTTTACGCTGTTATTCAGTGAGAGCGTGGTCTTTCCCCGGTCGAGCTGATCCATTCGCGCTACAACTATACTACTAACATAGCCGTAGCATGGCTCTACAACGTAAAAAAACGTGTTCGGTTCTTGGAGCTATATGGCCCGCCTATTGCTACTTCAGATTACTTATCCGTTGCGTTATGTTGGTTACTCTGATTCTACTGCGGATATTCTCATTTCTAAATCTATCACCCAGACAAACTTCAAGCATAGCTCTCTTCAATCACCATCTTACTCGGCCCTAAAACGATTGATAAGAGAGAAACTGTGCTCATGTAATGACGTTGGTTTCTTCAAATTATTGCATTATATCAATGATGTAACAAGGCTCAGATTTAGTATTAACACAGAATAAAAAATAGTTAAAGACTAAGATCTGGAAGCTCTTAGAGAAAAAAATTCCTTCGAAAAACAGTTTTTAATCGTGTTACAAAATCGAGAAGAATTAGAATTAATTATTTTTAAATAATTTTTTATTATTTTAAAGAATTAGAAATTAGATTTTTTTTAATTGAATGAAATGAATTGAATTCTTTTTAAATTTTTGTTTACCATTTCTTTGAAACTGATTTTAATGATGCTTCTCTTAGAAATTTTTGAAAGGGTTTTTTACAACAGGATAATTGAATTTCTTAATAAACATAATATTATTAAAAAAGAACATAATGCTTTTCAACACAATAAATCAACTTCCTTAGCAGCATTTTCTCTTATAAAAAATATAACTGGATACATTGATGAGAAAATGCCAGTGGTAGCCATATTCTTTGATACGAGTAAGGCTTTTTATTTTGTAGTCCATGGGATTTTGCTCACTAAATGCGAAAAATATGGCATTAGAATTGTAGGTTTAAACTGGATAAAAAGTTTTCTAATCAGTCGTAAGCAATATATTGAAATCACTACTTTAAATGACAGTCATGAATGCAGTGTACACAGATCTCCATCCAGGGTCAATAAACATGGAGTTCCACAAGGGAGCGTATTAGGCCCCTTATTATTCTTATTGTACATTAATGACTTACCAAATTCAATAAATTGTCAAAGTGTTCTATTCGCAGACGACATATCTATAATAGTACTATATAAGGATCAAGATACATATAAATACACAAAAAAATAAGTAAGGAGGTACAATCTGTATTAAGATGGCTAAAAACAAACAAATTAAATGTAAATCTGTCAAAAACAAAATTCATAAAATTTGGTACGAATAAAAGTAAACGCCCTGATAATAACATTAACATAAAAATAAAAAATGACAGACATTACGGACATTATGTCCACTACCCTACACTCTTATATAAACTACACGCCTATGGCATCAGAGGTAATGTACTTAACCCTATAGAATCTTATCTTAACAATAGAATACAAATAACTGAAATTAAGAATTTTAATAAGGTTAATAAATACGAAGAGACATCTCGATCATCGGAACGTAAAGTCAGCTTTGGAGTTCCGCAAGGGAGTGTCCTGGGACCGTTATTATTTATATTGTATATTAATGACCTACCTAAATACGCAGAACAAAATTTGACCAGTACCTTGTAAAAATATTAATACATACGAATATGACATAAAAAATTCCCTAAAAACAATTATAAAATGGCTAGATCACAATAATTTAATAATAAATTTAAGCAAAATAAAGGTTATACATTTCAGTCAAAGCAAACACGATAATAGTAAAGTCATAATACAATATAATAACTATAACATTGCTGAAGTCGAAAGCACGAAATTTTTGGGGCTGGAAATTGATGAAAAATTGAATTGGAAATCGCACATTAGGACTCTTTGTAAAAATATAAGTAAACCGGCTTATGCTCTAGGCATATTGTCTTCTATAATTTGTACGGATGGACTCCTTACTGCGTATAATGGTACGGTAGAAACATACCTACGATATGGTGTAATATTTTGGGGTAACTCTTGTGAAAAAGGACAGGTACTCACGGCCCAAAAAGGTGTATACGCTCCATGTTTAAGCTGAAGCGTACCGATAGCTGTAAGCCATATTTTAAACAATATAAAATATTAACTCTACCTTGTATATATATTAGAAATAGCAGTATTTGTAAAGTCGAACCAGAACCGTTTTAAGTGCCTGGCAGACCTTGCCCCAAGAAACAGACGCGCAATAGTAGTTTACATTCCTAAGGGAAAAACAGCACTAATACGCAACAGTGTCTGCTGTATGGGGCCGGCTGTTTATAACAAATTACCTAAATGTTGGAGAGATCTCAACACTTCATTATTTAAGACAAGGCTACGAAACTTTTTAGCGGACAAGGTGTATTATAATATTAATGAATTTTTAATGGACAAAATGTTGTGTTAAAATTTGTACGTTTGTCACATGAATATTTATTTATAAATTGTATTATTATTACTGTAATTAATTTAAAGATGGCTTATAATAATTAAATAATAGTGATAATAATGTAACGATTGATTAGACTTACATATAATTTGAAGAGACTTTTTTATTTTTGTTAATCTAATGTTATATTGTGTTGTGAATGACATATCTACATAAGTTGATGCCGATATTCACACATGCCGTGATCATGGTTAATGTGTAGTTTTCGCGTAAATATAAGAAATCGTTAATTAAACTGTATTTTAAGAGGAAAGCGACTTCAAAACCAGAAACGAATAAAATAATTTTCACATAATAGCTTCTAGAGTCGACGCCCTTAACTTTTCGATACACTATGTTTTAGTAGTGGCAACTTGATAAGGCATGATTGTCCTGTTTTTTCATTTTAGTGGTGATTTATGTAATTATCCTATCCCGCAGGGAACAAGTCTGGATTTGTTTGTCCTTGTTTAATTTATGTTTGTAAACTGCCTCCACGGCACAGGAGTAAATCCTAGTGTGGGGGTAACGTTTTTTTTTTAAAAAGAAAAGAATAAAAAGATAGAAAAAAATATTTCTAAAGAGGCTTTAGCGTTAATTGCGCTTGAAATACGTAATTTTGTACCAATATTATCTATCACAGTCCTTTATAATATCAAAGATATACATTCCCAAAATAATTAACATGTTTTTGCTTCTTCTTTATTAAATCTATTGCTGGATATTGGCTCCTTTTACAAGCATTGTTTGTAGTATTTAGGAAAATTTTCCACTGTTAACCACGGGAAATTAAAAAATGAACATAAGGAGTTACAATTTACGGATGGGATTGAGACGTAGGCCAAGTATAAGTAACTAACTTTTTTATAAAGTGTAAGTAACCACGTACCAACCTAATTCAGGAAAAATATATTACTAATTAAAATCCGAAGGAGATGAGAACGTAACACTGGTTAATCCGGACGGACAAGGTCAATATAGATCTCTATAAATTACAGGACTTTGTGGCCCTCAACTGAGATGCTTATCCAATAATAGATTTTTCTAATGGAGATTGCTTAGGAAATAGTAAATGAAAAACGTATAATTATGTAAAATGGGATCTTTTATAATATCTACATCGATACTAGTCGATAAAGCGTTCTTTCTGCCTAGGAATTCTAATAATAATACTAATTATTATTAGAATTGGTCGAGCCCCGAACTGGAAAAGTCCGGGGCTCGACGGGCTGCATCACTACTGGCTGAAGGGGTTCGTGGTGTGTCACGCTGTACCCGCCCGACAGTTTCAAGAGGCTCTCGACCAGAAGTCGCTCCCGAGCCTCTTCACTACTGGGATCACTCATTTGGTTCCTAAAGATCAGGATACCACAGACCCGAGCAAATACCGCCCCATAACGTGTCTACCCACGATATACAAGACACTAACATCCATTTTGAGCGCGAGAATCACTCGTCACCTGAACTCAAATCAGGTGATGTCGCACGCTCAGAATGGATGTAGGGGCGGTGGTCGTGGAACCAAGGAACCACTTCTCATTGACGCGGTCATTGGCAAGGTGGTTAAACGCAACCGTCGGAACCTCTCCGCCGCCTGGATAGACTACAAAAAGGCATTCGACTCGGTGCCTCATACATGGTTTAAGAGGGTCCTCGAGCTGTACAAGGTTGACTGTACAGTTCGAGACTTCCTCGGGCAATGTATGGGGCAGTGGAGTACGATCCTTTGTCATCTAGGTGAGCGGATGACGGCTGCGGAGAACCACATAAGGATAAGAAGGGGTATCTTCCAGGGCGATTGTTTGAGTCCAATCTGGTTTTGCCTCTCTCTGAACCCTCTCAGTACCTTACTGGAGGGTTCCGGGAGGGGATTTCAGCTTCGGAGAGGAGGTACAAAAGTGACCCACCTTTTCTACATGGATGATCTCAAGTTATTCGCCTCCAGTCGCGCCCATCTTATGGAATTGCTAAACATCACGTGTGATTTTAGCAATTCTATTGGAATGGAGCTGGGGACGGATAAGTGTGCGATCCTCCATGTCGAAAGGGGAAGAGTTGCTAACTCTGAGGGCATAGACTTATCTATGCCCATCAGCATAAGAACCCTTTCCGAGGCTGAAACATACCGATACCTGGGTATGTCACAGAACATCGGTGTAGATGAGGCGGGTATGAAACGGTCAGTTTGCGATGTGTTTTATGCACGCTTGACCAAAGTGCTTAATAGCCTTTTGTCCGGTGTGAATAAGACGCACGCATATAACGGTTGGATCATGCCTGTTCTCATGTATACCTTTGGCATACTCAGGTGGACTCAGACCGAACTGAACGCTCTGGACAGAAAAGTCCGCACTATAATGACGTCCCACAGGATGCATCATCCGAGATCGTCAGTAATGAGGCTGTACTTGCCGCGGAAACATGGTGGGCGCGGCTTTTTAAGCGCGCTTACCATGCATAATCGCGAAGTGTGCAGCCTCCGTAATTACTTTCTAACGAGAGCGGATGATCCATACTATAGGGACGTTATTTCTTGTGATAAAGGACTTACCCCTCTATCCTTAGCCAACGAGCAATGGCAAGACCCGGCAGTACAGAGCATTTCCGACCGGGAGACCGTATGGAAGGAGAAAGAGCTCCACGGGAGGTTCTACAAGGCCCTACATGAGACTTTCGTAGACACAGTCGCCTCCCTCCACTGGCTACGTTTCGGTGACCTCTTTGGGGAAACTGAGGGCTTTGTCTGTGTAATACAGGATCAGGTTATTAAGACCAACAATTATCGGAGATACATCCTAAAGGATGGCACCGTCGACATCTGTCGAGCTTGTCGCCATCCCGGTGAGTCACTTAGGCATGTCATCTCTGGTTGTTCGGCGCTTTCTAACTCTGAGTATTTGCACAGACACAACCTAGTCGCCAGGATTCTACACCAGGAGCTCGCTCTGAAATACGGTCTCGTGGATCGGAAACTGCCGTATTATAAGTACTTGCCGGAAGCCGTGCTCGAAAATGACCGCGTCAGGCTCTACTGGGACCGGGCCATCATCACAGATAGGACTATTCTTGCGAATAAGCCTGATATTGTGCTGATGGACCGGGCACAGTCAAGGATATTTTTGGTCGACATTACCATTCCTTATGACGAGAACCTCGTGAAAGCCGAAACAGATAAGCTGACAAAATATCTGGACCTGGCTCACGAGGTGACCGACATGTGGGGTGGTCTGCCGGCCGAAATTATTCCTGTGGTCGTTTCTGCGAACGGGTTAATCCCAGTTAGCCTCTCGGGTCATCTGAGGCGACTGGGACTCCGTGACGGACCGCTCCAAGCTCAAATGTAGAAGGCGGTGCTCCTCGATACCGCCCGCATTGTCCGCCGGTTTCTTTCCCTTTCCCCCTAACCCTCGGCCGTTTGGTCTCCCCTGCCGAGGGCTTCCATCTGGTTGGGTTTTTATATATTTATGTAATTTTTATGTACTTATTTTATTTTATTGATATTTATGTAAGTTTATCATTTTCATTTTCAATTATATATTTATACAACCCAACCAGATGAGAAAACTATACTAATTATATTACAAATAATTGAAATTATTAAATTGATCTATTTTTCACTTTAACACAATGTACACTAGAAATAAAAAACAGTGGTAGAACCACGCGGCAGCTTTTGCTGTCGCACGGATGGGCCGGCTCGAACCGGGGTGGTACCACGACCTCACAGAATACCAGCGTGAAGTAGAGGTTTACCTCTGCGTTTCGCTTAGTGAGTGCAGGTGGCCGGAGTCTCTTTTTACTGGAAATGAGGTATTCCATCTTAGTCCTCACGGGTGACAACGCATCTGCATTTTGATTCGCAAACGAGGATAGATGTAGATGTCTATGGGCCACAGAAACCACTTACCATCAGGTGGACTGTGTGTTCGTTTGTCACCTTTATCCTATAAAAAAATAAGAAAATGAATTATCAATGACACTACCGCATATTCATTGTACTCACTGCGTTTCTCATTTTACTGTCTTTTAGCAGTAGTGTACCTACTACTGTTACAAATTTCCACTAGTTCAACTTACATTAGTTTAATCTTTGTACTATTAAGACTTTTCAATTGAATAAAAATCCTTTAAGTTGAACTACTACTAAAATAGTTGAACTCACATCTACTAATAGAATGAAATAAAATTTATTGTTATCCTGATTATGTAAGGTAATTTATATCGGAAGTTTATTGTTCAATATAACCTATAACTATAACATATATAACAAAACGTTGAGGTGCGGATAGCACTGGATATTTTTATAATATTGTGGCGGCGCTGTCTTCGCGCCACATACGAAAATACATCGAAGCCTAAATCGCGCTATCAAAGTTCCAAAGTAAAAGCAGTATATAAAGAATAGCTCTGAACTACCACTCGGAGCGTTGGCCGCTCCCCGGGCTGAAAACCTTGCCCGGCAGGAGATGTCCCCTTTTCCTTACACCGGCTAAAATATGAATTTGAACTCGAGCTGAAAAGCATGAATAACTTAATTACCCTTTACTCGGTAGTAACGAGTTGCAGCTATATTATCGTTGTAGCACGACTGGGTCGGCTCAACCGGGTTAATGCTGTTGTGTTTCGTATGGATGGTGATTGTACAGAACCAGAGATACTTTCTACTGGAATCGAGCCATTCTATCTTACAAATCAGGAGTGAAAACGCATCTACATTTTGATACTTAATTGAAAATAGATAAAGATGTCTAAAGGCCTCAGCATCAATTTACCATCAAATGTATTGTCTGCTTGTTCGTTAGCATTATTCTATAAATTAAACAGATAAACGCCTGAAATGGCTCACTATCCAACAAAGACGAAACTCTAGAATTTTGCTTGTTCTTTTCTCAATTTTGAATAATCCAACTTCTCCAACATATCTGAAGGACAAATTCCAATATCTCTTTTCAACTCATGATAAGGTTCATCGCTCCTCATCTAATCATAAAATCAGTATTCCATCTCATTTCACTGGATTCACCCACAATTCCTTTACAATTCAGGCAACACTACTCTGGAACTCTTTGCCGAGAATGCCTTTGGCAGAGAATGCCGCTAGGCATTAAGTCCGCCCTCTGTTACCCTTGTTATTAAGGTGTCAAGAAATAAATAAATAAACTTAGCTTATAAATTATTATTAATCCAATCAGGTGCTTAAATAAAGAAGACTTTGTTTTTTATTATAGGAGAGGAGGCAAACGAGTATGCGGCTCACCTGATGGTAAGTGACTACCGCCGCCCATGAACAACTGCAACACCAGGGGAACCAGGGGAATTGCAGATGCGTTGCCGGCCTGTAATTATAATGAATCTTTATAATATGCCCTTTAGATCAAAGCACAGCTGTTCACGCAATGCTGGTGGCGGCAGAAAGAGGTAAGAGTGGTATCTGCTCATACGGACTCTTGGCAAACCTATTTTGTCCGTTCTATCACTTAGAGAAACGGCTTTCTCACGACTGTTACATAATTTAAAGCAAAAGCGCAAGATATTCTTAGCAGTATTTTACTTTAACTTGGAAAGACAGTTTGCATCTTTTCTACAAAGAAAAGGCGCTTGACACTCGCACTTGACTTTCTTACGTTTTAATGTAGACATTTTTCTCTTATATTCCCCTTGTATACTTGTGTCTCTCATGCAACACGTGCGAGTTTGTATAACGTATATTTTTTTCATGTCTATCATATATTTCCTATTTAATATATTCTGTCTTAATGTCTTACGATTTTTAGTGTTCCGTACCTCAAAAGGAAAAAACGGAACCCTTATAGGATCACTTTGTTGTCCATCTGTATGTCTGTCAAGAACCCTTTTCTCAGGAACGCGTATAGGTATCAAGCTGAAATTCATATATGAAGTTCAGATATTCATATATGATATGAAGAAAGCATATCAAATACTCAAGTCTACTGTCCCTTGGAGCTGTGAAAAAATCAAACTTCTAAGCCAACGTAATCAAAAGATACAGCCGTTTATGCCGCAAATTTTCGACATTCGCATGGGAATCAAAACCTACAGAGTACTACCCGTGAACTCAGAATCTTAAAATTTGGTACGAAGCAACGTATTATAGCACAGATAAAGAAAAAATTGCTAAAAGCATAAATTTTAAGTTACATCATATAATAAAAATATTTTTAATAATTTTAAACTTATATACCTACGGATTTGTTAGGAACCCTCGGTGCGTGAGTCTGACTCGCACTTGGCCGGTTTTTTTTTCTAAAACTGAAGTGACAAATGAACTTACAAGCTACCTGATGGTAAGTGGCCAATGCAGTCCATGGACCCCTGCAGCCAACTTTAAACAAAAAAAGCTACAGCTCCGTTGTTACCTGTGCGGACTAAGATGAAATAACTCAAAATAATATTGGCTCTCGATACCATTATATATTTGGAGGCAGAAATAGCTAAGTGGATGGTTCGTACCCAGATGGACTCCTGAACAGAAAAAATGGTCCACTACTAGAAATGTTATAATGTGTCAAATTTAAACAATCCCGTTTAGCCGTTCATGCGAAATTAAGGAACAAGCATCTGTACATGTACAAGCAAGCATATCAAAGTCCACTGCTGAACATTGACCTCCCTATAGGTTAAATCATAGGGGTGGGGTGTTCATTATTATTATGGTGGGTTATTAAAGTTGCTACGCTTGTCGAACGGGTTAGGAACCGCAGTTTTTTACTTTTAGTCGTTATTACGAAGAATCAATACGTGGTAGAACCATGCTGCAGCTATATTTCTGGTATAGCTGTAGCACGAATGGGTCGACTCGACCGGGGAGGGACCACGCTCTCACTGAATACCAGCGTAAAATAGCAGCTCAACGCCGCTGTGTTTCGTATGGTGAGTGTAGAGAACCGGAGACCCTTTTTACTGGAAACGAGGCACTCTATTTTAGTCCTCACGGGTGACAACGCATCTACATTTTGATTCGTAATCGAGGGTAGATGTAAATATCTATGGGCCACAGAAACCACTTACCATCAGGTGGGCTGTGTGCTCGTTTGTTACCCTTATCTTATAAAAAAAAAGACTCTGCTGCCCATCCGCATCCGTAAATCTTTACTAAATCTCACATATATAATCTCTTTATATATAAAAAATACGTGTCACGTTGTTTGTCCGCGATGGACTCTTAAACTACTGAACTGATTTCAATGAAATTTTTGGTCAATGTGCAGTTTAGTCCAATTTAAAAGATAGGATAGGTTACATCTCAATTTATAGTCGCAATACAATATTATTTTATTGAAAATTATTGCTGTATTATTTGACAGTCACAATTATCTGTTAGCTCCAAACGATTCTGTCAGATGACGATATCTGTTGACTGGATTGAGTAAATATTTAATAGATTATATATAGAGCTATTTTAAAAATACCAACGTTTAATATAAGCTACAATTTAGTAGTATAGCCACCAAGTGTTGCTGTAAGTATTCAACAGATAGAACCGATTTAAAAAAAATTGCAGACTGTGGCAGTTTGGTCCAACTTGAGAGATAGGATAGTTTTTATCCCGATAAGTGATCCTTAATTCTTTTATTGCTAATCTCAGGAGTTTTTTTAGGAAAGCAAATGGTCGTCTGAAAGGGCAGAAAAACGTCTGCCTGGTCAGCTAGTATTAATATAGATTTAGCGGCTTCAAAACAATATCATCCCATTTCATCCCCTGATTGTCGTATGTGAAAGAGTCGACTTAGAGTGAGACCAAGAAGGTCTAGCTTAAGATGGATGGTGGCAATCATCTCATATTTAAACCGATCATCAAACTTAAAAATTGCCCCTGGACTGTAAGAGGTGCAAGGTGTATAAAAGTTTTACGCTTACAACGGCACCAGCCATCCTTTTATAATATATAAAGTCGTAACGAGCACGAAAAATTCACCATTCAGTTTCAGTGTGTATTGATGTAGTTGCGATTGCAAGCCTGCTTGCCAAGCGTGTGTAACTAATATTGAACATTCTTTCATTAGATGGTGACACTATTTATTTCATTCATAACAGCTTAAAAAAGTTCACTGCTGAACATAGGCCTCCCTCCCCCATAGATTGTCTAATATGTCAAAATCTAACTATTTTGCCATAGATTCCAATCTTAGCAGGATAACTGACAAACTTAGTTTTTTTTTATAATTTTGAATTGTTGTAAGACGATAGAAGAAGAAGGCAGCGTTCAGGAAATTACGGCACATTTTCTCGTCAGGTATACCTCAAAACGAAACTACTTGAAAACGAGACTGTACACCCAGTGCGTGTTTCCAGTGATGACATACGGAACTGAGACGTGGTCCTTCACTGCTGGCCGGACAAAGAAGCTCAAGGTCGCTCAGCGAGCTATAGAGAGGGCTATGCTCGGATTTTCTCTGCGTGATAAGCTCAGAAATGAGGATATCCGCAGTAGAACCAGAGTGACCGACATAGCCCAACGGATTAGTAAGGTGAAGTGGCAATGGGCCGGCCATATAGCTCGAAGAACCGACAACCGATGGGGAAGAAAGGTTCTCGAGTGGCAGCCTCGTACCGGCAGGCGAAGTGTAGGGCGTCCCCCTACTAGATGGAGTGACGACTTGGTAAGATATGCAGGAAGTCGATGGATGCAGGTGGCTCAGGACCGTGCTTTGTGGCATTCTTTGGGGGAGGCCTATGTTCAGCAGTGGACTTGTGAAGGGCTGTAATGATGATGATGATGATGATTAAGAAGATGCTGCTAGCCATGTCCTGTACTGTCGTGTCTTACAACACCCATAGTACGATAGTGTAGTGGATATTTTTAGATCACTACACGGTTAACATTATTTATTGTTTAGTTCAAAAATTAACTATGACCCTATTTTTATATAAAACTAATATAAAACTGGGTGTGGTCAGCACACGCTCCAATGACCTAGAAATATTAGTTGTAAAATTTATTTTAAGTCTACAGAATTTAATTTAACCTTTTGTGACATTCAATTTTAGAGTAAAACCCTAAAACCGCGACACAGGTTCCCTCGAAATCTTATTAGGAATTTAAACCACATATAAATTACAATGGCAGATTCCAAACCCAATGTTTGTATTACAAAATTAGCGCTGAAAGTAATTTTCATACTTACTACACAGTTATATTATTGTAGACTAAATATTTTTAAAGCAATTGTATCCGAGACTGGTGACTGTTGACTGAAGGACTGAGTCCTTTTCTTATAAAATAAGGATGACAAACTACTGCACAGTCTACCTGATGTAAGTGGATGCTGTGGCCCATATACATCTACATATATCCTCGAATACCAATCAAAATTTAATTGCGTTATCACCCATTAACACCCATGGCCTAAGATATAATGCTTCTTTACAAGTAAAAAGGGTCTCCGGCTTTTATCACTCACCTTATGAAGCCCAACAGCATTATACTGGTATTCTAAGGATAAAAGGAAGAAAGGTAAGGATGTTGTCCTTACTCGGTCGGGCTGACCCATACGTGCTGCACCATAATACAGCTGCCGCGTGGAACTATCACGTAACAAACGTTATTTTGCTCAAAGGCTAAGTATAGTAGCGTGCAAATGGAGCTATCTTGGCTGTATATCGCGAGTAGGGCTTTATCGTATTTTAGTTTCTTTGTACTTATCGTTGAAAATAATATAGTACATATGGTACAGTCAAAACTCTGAGTTTGAAACTACCTTTGACCTATGAAAAGGGTCAAAAGTATTTTGAATAATAATAATAATTTATTTTTGCATTATAAAATAATAACAGTTAGAGATGATAGAATTTGGAGTTTGGTCAATAGTAGTTTTAAATGAAATATTTTGGTAAAAAGTAATTTTGACCAAGATTGGTTAGTTAAAATAATTTTTGACAAGAAATATTTTGTAAAAACTAAACATTTAAAAAACGGTTATTGCTAAACGATTTTAGGATAAACTAGTCTTTCCTAGGCTAATCTAGCCATTACTCTTCTGCCCATAATTAGTCTGTGATAATTGGGTTTGAAAAATTCCGTATCGGTTTTCCACTATCAGAGGATCTCCAAAACCTCATCAGTTAAACGGCAGAGCACCGCGGACTAGTGAGAGATAAAGAACGTGACTAACGCTGAGCAGAAATACTAGTGGGAAGGTATCGCCTCAGCTCTCACCAACACTTCTGCCTGGTGTGTCGCATATATAGAAAAACTGTTTGTAGCACTTAAATATTTGGCACAAAAGCGAACTAATACTGAAATGGCATTCTCTGCCACCTTACCTTTGGTAGCAAGAGCTTTGGGTAAAGTAGCACCTTATAAAGTAACAATTACTTTTTTTTACGTGGTAGAGCCATGCTGCAGCTATATTAATAGTATAGTCGTAGCACTAATGGGTCGGCTCGACCGGGGAAGGACCACGCTCTCACAGAATACCAGCGTAAAATAGCAGCTTAATGCTGCTGTGTTTCGTATGGTGGGTGTAGAGAACCGGAGACCCTTTTTACTGGAAAAGAGGTATTCTATTTTAGTCCTCACGGCTGACAACGCATCTGCATTTTAATTCGTAAATGAAGATAGATGTAGATTTCTATGGGCCACAACAACCACTTAGCATCGGATGGACTGTGCGCTCGTTTGTCAACTTTATTCTATAAAAAAAAACATTAGCATGTACAGTCTATTATAAGTCCGCCACTAAGTACAGGCCTCATGGGCGGGGGGCATATTTACCATGATTGCTACGTTTGGCAGTTGTTATTGAGAAGACACTGCTGTCCATTTTTGTGTCGCCTCTTACTACATCCACGGGACAATATGTGATATTAAATATTTTTACACCACCATGAGGTGATACGGTTTTTATGTTCAACAATTACTTGTTGTAACATAACAACATTAAATATAACAATTAATCAAGTTAATTTTAAAGCTATTAAGTCACGAGACCTGGTAATATTTTTGACGGAATAAAGAATTGTATTTTATACTAGATGTTACCCGCGACTTCGCCCGTGTGGAGTTATTTTTCGCGGAACCCTAAAATAAAAGCAGCCCAAGTTACTCCTTATAACATCAGCTATCTGCCAGTGTGTATAAATATTGACATTAATATTTATACGATACTAACGTCACCCAATTGTTTTGCCTTCCCGGAACCCCTCCACTAACAAGTTAAACTTTATGGTATGGTATTAAAGTTCAAATTGACTTTAAAGTATTATTACGAATCTTTTGTAGGGGAATATAGAAAAGCTTTGTTTTTAGACTTTTTCAGGCATTTTTCTATATTTTTCTCTCCGTAAGAACCATCTTAATACTTGAAGGAATATTATAAAAAACGAATTAGCGAAATAGGTTCAGCTGCTCTCGAGATTTGCGCTTAGCAACACATTCAGCGGTTCATTTATATATTATAGATAGTACCTCCATTGTTTATAATTGGTTAGTGAATATACGTTAGAGTCATGCTACAATATATTTAGCTGCTGCATGAACGGGTCTCGCCAATCGGGGTAGAACCACGCTTGCACAAAAACCAGAGGAGCAGCATAATTCTGCTGTGTTTGTTAATATACAATGATTACAATGGTGCTACGAATTTACAAGCTACAAGGTTAACAATAATTTATTGCTAAATTTTCAAATGCTACTTAATTTTAAGATGTCCTTAAATCTAGTGATGTCACAGTCACCTTGACTTAAAGAGATAGAGACAGCACGAGGCTTAACAACATCTAAAAATTGAGCAGCTTATGATTATTTGGGCATAAGATTACAATAAAAGGGTGCTACGAATTTCCTACAATAGCGTCTACGAAGTGCCTACGTCGTAGACGCTATTATAGCTAATTCGTACGTCTAGTTTTGTATAAAATAAGTTACCATACACATATAAATATTATCATTTAGTCTAAATCGAAGATAGATGTGAGTGCCTATGGATCACATCACACACTAACCATCAGGTTTATTGTGTACTCGTTTTTAGCCTTAAGTCTTGGGTTGCTCACGTACTTTGAAATTTACGGTGAGCGTTTAACCCCTGAGCTATTCTAGTTCATTAATGTATTTACAATTTGTATTTGCTCACAATAAAGTAATAAATGTAAGCAAGACATACCTTTTATTTAAAGTACTATCCAACATATTGCACGATCTCAATATTACGTTGTTGGAGCACGTCTTTAATAGCTACTTCAATCAATCCGGATAAACCCTCGCTAATGGATTTATCTCGACATAAAATACTATGTACGTTACTATCTGTGAGTTTCAGCGGATAGCCCGGTATCCAATAGCGGCAGGTATTACTTTTGTGTGTGTTATCCCGAGAAGAGCTATTATCCGGAAGTTCGGTTCATATGAATAAAACGGCTGGTTAAATTGAGAAATAAAAAAATTAAAAGCTATTGTGCGTAACCTTAAGCCTCAAACATTATGTATAGTATTATGAAAACATCATTGGTATTGTTCTGTGGTCTGGAAGTAGATTGCAGGTATCCTTGGGTGCAGTGGTCGCTTACCGTCAGAGCTGTAAATCAATTTGTCACTTCATTTTCATATGACAAAAAGTGGTTACTTTATTCCATCTGTACAACTTAAAACTGAAAAAGCTATATTTGAAACGAAGCTGTGCACTTATGGGGATACTGTAACAAATAACTTCACCTCAGCCCCAACTAGCGACATCTGGTGAACGGTAAATTATTATTTAATAAAGCGATTTTTTACGGATTTTATCGCGTTTAAATCGCTATTACGTCGCGAATTAAAAATAAGTTACGCGTAACAGTAAATTACACGAGGTAAAATCCGCAAAAAATGTTTTTATTCAATGTACAGTGTTCGCGTAAATACACATATAAGAAATCATTATCTTTATTTATAAAAGTTACGTGTCACGTTGTTTGTCCGCGATGAACTCCTAAACTATTGAACTGATTTCAATGAAACTTTGCACACTGTGTGCAGTTTGGTCCAACTTGAGAGATAGGATGGTTTTTATCCCTATAAGTGACCTTCAGTATTTTTTATTGCGAATTTAAAGCTTTTTCATAGGAAGGATCGTCGGAAAGGGCAGAACAACGTCTGCCTGGCCAGCTAGTAAGATATAAGAAGTCATCTCTTCAAACTTGAATTGTTTGACGTCGGATATTAATTATGACGTCTTGGTAGCGCAGTAGTTGCGACGCTTCGGGCTCGAGGGCTCAAATCCCGCACGGAATAAGTGTTATTATGGCTAACGCACGATTATTCTGGGTCTGGTTATTGTATCGTCAACATATAATTGTTCCGAGTCTGGTATTTTGCTCTTGTGATATTTATATATGTAAAACAAAGGAAAAATTATTTTGGGGGATGAGGTAAGCCCTTTTGAGTTCATTAACATCTCATATATTTATACAATTCCGCAACGTGACGTGAGTAAGTATGATCGATCGTGACCCTGTGACGTCAACCCAAGGCATTGAGACAAGTAAATTCTACAAATATGTCGCTGTAGTTTTTCTTTTATAGAATAGAGTGACAAACAAGCACATAGTTCACACATTTATTCTCGACGATGAACTAAAATGCAGATGCACTTTCAACCCTGAGGACTAAGATGGAATGCTTCATTACCAGTAAAAAGGGTCAACATAGCAGTATTATTCTGATGGTTCTGGCTGCTTGAGCTGGTTGAGACCCATTCGTGCTGCAGCTATGTATTTTAATGTAAAATAGGCCACGCGTATTATATATTAATGATAATTTTAGTTGTTAAGAATATTTTAATTAAAGCCATAGAAGGAACAACACCTCTCTTCTCATTTGACACCTTCTAACATTACATGGCAGCCTTGCCAGTAGGAGCGTGCGAGACTTGCCGCGTGCACCGGCTGGCCACCCATAGTAATATACATCACTTGAAACATAAAGGTTGTCTCATTTAATTTCAACATTACAGTATAACTGCAGCGTGGCTCTACCACGTGAAGCTAACGAGACTATCAAGTTTTAGTGCAACAAGTTTTATTGTGTGCTATTTTTTTTTCAGTTCACAAAAGTCCACTCGGGACATGGGATTTGCCTTAATCGCAGATCCAGACGTCTCGTATATTTATCGCTCCTCCCCGTAGTTGGTCTAGATTTGATGTCTGGTGTAAACAGGATGGGTACGCCGTCATCAAATAACCAATCATAAACATAATTTATATTAACCACTAACTTAATGAGGGCTAATAATCTTCCACTCACCAGATGTCGCTACTAGCGACTGAGGTAAAATTTTTTGTTACACAGTGTCATTTAATTGAGAAATTAGTTTTAAATAATAGTTTATCATTGTCTAGAGTATTATATTAATATATAACACAATGCGTCAGTGGTTTGATTTTTAATTTTTTGCACATTATAACTCTCTTTTTTTTAAAGTCGTCTTTTAGTTATATTTATAGTTTGGTTTATTCATTTCTAATGTAATTAATATAAAATATAACTAATAACACAGAAAGAAACCTTAAAGATTACATTTTCCTAAGAAATTATCGTCCCCGCTATGAAATCTGTCAAATATTTTACCTCACTCGAAAGTGGCGCCGCCCTGGTGGCAGAAAAAGTCGTGGATGCCCTCATTGTATAAAATATTATATTGTGAATAAATATTATTATGAAGAGTTAGAATGTGTCAAATAAGGCACGTATGGCAATTCATAATGCTGTGTTAGTCTCCACTTTAATGTATGGTAGTGAAATTTCGGTGTGGCAGAAAAAGCACGAGAGTAGAATAAATGCTATAGAAATGAGGTCATTAAGGAGTACGCTAGGCTAATCTGAATGACAGGTTGAGAAATAGTGTAATAAGAGAAAAGTGTGGTTTGCAAGATGACGTTGTAACCAGGAGTAAGAATGGAATGCTTCGGTAGTTTGGCATTTAGAAAAAATGAACGAAGAAAGAATGACACAGGAAATTTATGTTGCAGAAATGAACAGCAGAGTAGGGAAGGAACGCCGTAGACGAAGGTTTATCGACCAAATTGGCGATACATTGAAAATGAGCTAAATTAGGAGTACCCTTAACCGACGAGCGTGAATGCGTAGATATATGGATGTAAAAGAGGCGAGAGAGGTGTGTCAAAATCGCACCAAATGGAAGTCCGTAGTCTCTGCCTACCCCTCTGGGTGACAGGCGTGATTGTTTGTGTGTGTGTGTAATTTTTTATGAGTCCACGAAAGTCCACTCGGGACATGGGCTTTGCCTTAATCGCAGATCCATGCGTCTCTTTATATAGGCGTATATTTTTCGCTCCTCCCCATAGTTAGTATAGATATTTGACGTCTGTTGTAAATAGCATGGGTATGCCGTCAACTAATGACCAATCATAAACATAATTGACATTAACAACTAAGTTAATTGTATAAAATATTATATTGTGAAATAGTGTTTAAGAAATGTCCCTCTCGGTTTCTTGGTGGTTCTTTCTAGAACAAAGGTTTTTTTTCCGGACTAGTGGTGAAGAGTACATTACTTGTAAGCCTATAAATAATATTTAATAAATATTAATGATTTCTTATATTTACGCGAACACTACACATTAAAATAAAACTAATTTTACGGATTCTATCGCGTATATTAACTTATTTTTATCTTCCCGACGTTTCGGGTGCTTTCCAGCACCCGTGGTCACGGGGGACTAAGGTGTTTGACGTCCTGCTGTCATAGTTAGCCCGGCTACCTTCAGTTTTTTAATATAAATTTTTGGTTCGATTTACGCAGAATGAGCTTACAGTATCTTGAGGTCTAGCAATGGTATACTTGGGTTTGGATTTTATTTTATTGATTATGGGATCCCAAGCAGATGGCAGCACCCATCCATCTTCTCTATTGAAATTAGGATGTTTTTTAATTTCAATAGCCTCACGAATCATCCTTGGGAGGAATCGGTGTTCTTTTGCGAGGATTTGTGGTCTATCAAATCTAATAGTATAATTATACTATATATATATATATATATAATATTATATATACAGGAAGATAAAAATAAGTTAATATACGCGATAGAATCCGTAAAATTAGTTTTATTTAAATGTTTAATAAATATTATTAAATTCTATTTTTCTTTAATTCGGTTGTTCCTATAGTCGTCTCTTAAGATACCCACGTAATGAGATAAAATGATGAATTCTATTCTCTTACTCCACCACTGCTTGCCAACTATTCTACTTGGGGCTATGTATTTATTCATCGATTCATTACAGCCTATCTTACCTTGACTGCTTCGTTGATCTAGTGGCCGTAAATACAGTTACTGCAAAGAAATTCTCAGCTCAGTAGCATTCCGGAGTCAGGAAGATGGCGGTCTTTTACTCCAGTGCCTCAGAAAGCACGTAAATCCGTAGGTCCTGCACCTGACCTCTCTCCGGTCTCGACCGATTACTGTCCCCATTAGACTATGAGAGTGAGTGTAAATCTATACAAATAAATAAAATTGAAGTGTCTGTTTGTAGTGTCAAAATAACAGCTTTTTACTAAATGCATATGAAAGTATGTACTGTACTTATAACAAAAACACAATTTTAAAATTTTTGTCTGTCTGTCTGTCTGTTTGTTCCAGCTAATCTCCGAAACAGCTGAAGCGAT
Organism: Parnassius glacialis; assembly: GCA_033319125.1. NCBI lineage: Eukaryota > Metazoa > Arthropoda > Insecta > Lepidoptera > Papilionidae > Parnassius > Parnassius glacialis. The sequence continues at coordinate 40,167,031 of JAVANC010000009.1, read as the reverse complement.
TTTGACGGGACTTTCACTGGCAGATAGCTGATATCATAAGGTGTAACTTAGGCTACTTATATTTAAGAAAAAAAATTAGGGTTCCGCGCAGTAAAATTAAAACCTTAAATAACACTCGGGCGAAGTCGTGAAGAATAGCTAGTAGTATATATAATACAAAGTGCTCCTATGCTTGCTGGATGGCTAGCCTACGTTAAGACTGGCTGCCCTGATCACACTTTGTTCAGAAGCAGATCATTACAACCTATCCAACGTCCAATGCTGAACATAATATAGTAGGAAGGTTGGTAACCACAGTGTCTCATTATGTTTATCTGTTTTCAGAAAGATTCGCGCCAGTTTTTTTTTGTAGGAATGGGCGCAAACGAGTTTATGCGGTTCACCTGATGTTAAGTGACTGTGACTACCGCCGCCCATGAACAACCGCAACACCAGGGAAATTGCAGATGCGTTGCCGGCTTTTAGAAACGCGTAGGCTCTTTTCTTGATGGCCCCTAAGTTGTATCGGTCCAGAGAAATCACAGGTGGTAAAAAAATTCTACAGAGAAGTTGTACGAGGAAGAAAACTAATAGCAAAACGCACAGTCGTGGACCGCAATTTCCTTTTTCATTTCTCTCTGTCGCCATTTACGGCGTGATATAGTTTCTCTTACTTTGCAACTCCACGATGCCATAACAACGGTGCGGATTATTTATACTATATCATACATGGTTGAAATTTTCTTCTACTTGTTAGTCCGGAATGATACCACTCTTTTACATATATCTGGTATCAAGCAGTAGTCCACTAACTGCTGTATAGGTCTTCTATCGTAGAAAGGGTAAGAGAGAAGTTACCAATAGGTTAGCTTCGTCGTTCTTAATGCGTACAGTAATGGAGGGGTATAATTTGCCAGCAACGGTCTTCTGTCCGATTACAATTTATTATCTAAAAGGCAAGACTGAATGGGCTTTCGTTAATTAGTACGTTTTACCATCTTCGGCTACATTACCACTTATCATAAGGTCGGATGATAGTCAAATATTGACTTATAATTTATTTATTTGATCTTTATTGAACCTTAAAAACACTACAAGATCAAAAGGCGGACTAAATGCTAAAAGCTTCTGCTAGGCAACTCTAACGCAGTGATAACACTACGAAAGCGGCTCTCTAACCGCTTTCCTCACTTTTTTATAGGATGAGGGTGATAAACGAGCACACAGTCCACCTGATAGTAACTGGTTGCTGCGGCCCATAGATATCTACATCTATCCTCTATTACAATTCAAAATGCAGATGCATTGTCACCTGTGAGGACTAAGATGGAATACCTCATTTCTAGTAAAAAGGGTCTGCGGTTCTCTACACTCACCATACAAAATACAGCAGCGTTAAGCTGCTATTTTACGCTGGTATTCTGTGAGAGCGTGGTCCGTCCCCGGTCGAGCCGACTCATTCGTGCTACAACTATACTTCTAATATAGCTGCAGCATGGCTCTACCATGTAAAAAATAAAATGTACATTTTATACCGATAATATGTACATATTATATTGGTGTAACAAAGAAATAGATAACTGTAATTTAGAACCATTTTTAGAAAAAGGACCCGAAAGTTCTTCTTAAATGTTAAAGAGACAATAAAAATTAAAGAAGAACATATCATTATAAATGCATCTGACCGGCTCTTTTTTTTTCGGTTGCCGGGCAAAAGAGACGGGCGATACCGCATCTAGCCTTCTTCGTTGAAACATTCAAATGGGCTGCAGCAGCAATTTACCATCAGATAGACTGTTCGATATTAAAAAAATATTGCTCAACTACACAGTTAAAATTGAATTTCTGTTCACCCCAAAATCTGAAAAAGTGAAAGTAAAGCAAAGTTACAGTCTATAAACGTCATACTGCCGGTAACAGATATACACATACAACACAACTCCTCTCATTTCTGAGACGGTTTTAGGGCAAGAAAATGTCCACTGCGCTGCCCCAATACGTGATAACGGACTTCATGTATCTTTTTTTTTTTTTTATAGTAGAGGGGGCAAACGAGCATGCGGCTCACCTGATGGTAAGTGACTACCGCCGCCCATGAACAACTGCAACACCAGGGAGGGAATTGCAGATGCGTTGCCGGCCTTTTAAAAAGGAGTACGCTCTTTTCTTGAAGGTCCCTAAGTCGTATCGGCCCGGAAAAATCGCTGATGGTAATCGATTCCACAAGGAAGTCGTGCGAGGAAGAAAACATCTTCTAAATCGCACAGTGGTGGACCGCCAATCATCCAGATGGTGTGGATGGTATCGGGAGTTCTGCCGCGATGTGCGTTCGTGAAATTTGGCGGCTGGGATTAATCCGAACAATTCCTCAGAGCACTCCCCATGGTAGATGCGAAAGAAAATGCAAATAGATGCAACATCTCTTCGCAGCGCCAATGAGTCGAGCCGATCGGAAAGAACTCGGTCGTCGACGATTCGAGCCGCTCTGCGCTGGATGCGGTCAAGTGGAAGGAGCTGGCACTGGGGAGCCCCTGCCCAGAGATGGGAACAGTATTCCATGTGAGGCCGAACCTGCGCCTTGTAAAGTTGCAGGCGGTGTGCCGGCATGAAATACTGTCCCGCTCTGCTGAGCACGCCAAGCTTTTTAGAGGCCAATTTGGCCTTCTCTTCCAAATGATCACGAAACTGCACGTCACTCGATATGTCGACGCCGAGGATTCCGATACTGGCTGAGGCAACCAGGGGAGTGCCTTGAAACTGAGGAGATACGACAAAGGGGTTCTTTTTAGCGGTAAACGCGCAAACTTGTGTCTTCTGAGGATTAAACTGGACTAGATTTAGTCGCCCCCAGTTCGAGACTTTGTCCAGCAAAGACTCGACTTCAAACACAAGTTTGTTCCGGTACTCGGAGACGTTTTCCCGAGAAATATTAGCACGGCCGGTGTATAGAGCATCACCAGTGCTGTCATCCGCATAGCAATGAATGTTACCAGTTAGCAACATATCATTGATATGCAGAAGAAACAGCGTTGGTGATAGCACACAGCCTTGTGGAACACCAGCGTTAATAGGCTTGTAGTCAGAACATGCACCGTCTACAACAACCTTGATGCTCCGATCTGCAAGGAAGCTGGTGATCCAATTGCACAATTTCTCGGGAAGCCCATAGGAAGGGAGCTTCGAGAGAAGCGCTTTGTGCCAAACCCGATCGAAGGCCTTCGCAATGTCCAGACTAACGGCCAACGCCTCCCCCTTGGACTCTACTGCCTCCGCCCATCTATGGGTCAGGTAGACCAGAAGATCACCAGCTGATCGACCCCCACGAAAACCGTATTGGCGGTCACTAATCAGCTGGTGATCCTCAAGGTACCGGATGAGCTGGCAGTTGATAATGGATTCCATTATTTTGGAGAACAAGGAGGTGATCGCGATAGGCCTATAGTTGGACGGGTCTGAGCGGTCGCCTTTTTTAGGGATCGGGTGGACAAAAGCTGTCTTCCATGAATTCGGGACTACGCCTTGGGAGTAGGAGTACCGAAAAAGACGCGTTAGTACCGGTGCCAACTCCAGAGCACACGTCCTCAGCACAATTGGGGGGATTCCGTCAGGCCCACTCAACTTCTGGATGTCCAGGGAGAGAAGTGCTTTGCGAACCGAGCGCTGTGAGAACAGCACATCCGGCATAGAGCACTCACACCGCGGGATGGTCGGCGGTGTTTTCCCCCCGTCATCAAGAGTCGAGTTGGACGCAAAAAGGGAGCCTAAAAGGTCGGCTTTGTCTTTTGCGTCATGGGCCAGTGAGTCGTCCTCCCTGTGCAGAGATGGTAGTGATGGCTTACAGAAATTCCCTTGGACAGCCTTGGCGAGAGACCAGAATGCACGGGTTACCGAAGGAAGGCGAACTAGTTTCTCGCCAATTCTGCCTATGTGCTCTGACTTTGCCTTGGCAATAACTCTTTTGAAGGACCTAGAGGCGAAGTTATACTTCTTTTTAAGTGTGCTGGTGTTTACATCCCGAGTCGCCGAAGCCGCAGCCCAGGCTTGATAACACTCCTGCTTACTGCGTAATGCAGTTTTACAGGAGCGACCAAACCAAGGCTGAGATCTGCCTCCGATGGGTACCACAGATGATGGAATAAATAGTTCCATTCCCTGTAGCACCACATCAGTGACAGAGTCAGCAACAGCGCTGGGATCATCCGGCGAGAAGCAAACCCGCTCCCATGGGTAGGATGCAAAGAAAGACCGCATTCCGTCCCAATCCGCCGACCTGTAATGCCAAACACGGCGGCAACCTGCAGAACGCAACCGCGAAGGGAGCGTGAGTGGCACCATACTCCGGATCAAACAGTGGTCCGAAGAGCCGAGAGGGGCATCGACGGAAACCTGATATCCGTCCGGATGAGAGGTCAGCAGAAGGTCCAACAGGGAAGGTGTATGATCCTCCACATCTGGAATCCGCGTAGGCGAAGTAACCAGTTGTGTCAGACCATATGCCAAGGCAAAGTCATAAACAGATCTCCCCGCATGATCGGTTAAACGTGAACCGAGCCATTCGGCATGGTGGGCGTTAAAATCGCCAAGGATCACGATCTTAGGAAGATTTCGTTAATTTCTCAGATTTTCAGGTTTCCTCACGATGTTCTTCTTCACCACAGAGTACGTGGTAAATCAGCACTTGAAATTGTAATTAACAATTAATTCCATTGGTACCGACAGTGAACTCGGATGCTTGGAAATTTACCGCAAGCGCTTTGCCCCTAAGTTACCACGGCTCACATAATCTGAAAGAAATGTGATATTTTATGGACGTATTGTGACGTCAGAATAGGGAATAAACGCTAGAATCGTCCTTGACCTTGCGAAGCGATCGATGACAAATTATCCGACTTGATTTGATGTTTCGTGTTCCTCTTTCGGTGTTTTTTGTGAGATTATGTATAATTAATTGATATTTGATTTCGATTAAAAACACGTTTATTCATCGATGTATTTTTTTACTTATATTTTAAAACACTGTAAAAAGACCAACCACTTTTACCTAATAACATGTTACTGTCTGATGTTTCTAGGTCAAAAAAATCCAATTCACTTCATTTTTCGAACGCCCGGACGATAGTTCACAAGAATTGGCATTTTTTTATATAGGATAAGGTAACAAACGAGCTCACAGTCCACCTGATGGTAAGTGGCTGCTGTAGCCCATAGACATCTACATTTATCCTCGTTTGCGAATCAAAATGCAGATGCGTTGTCACCCGTGAGGACTAAGATGGAATGCCTCATTTCCAGTAAAAAGGGCCTCCGGCCACCTGCACTCACCAAGCGAAACGCAGAGGTAAACCTCTAAACTTCACGCTGGTATTCTGTAAGGTCGTGATACCACCCCGGTTCGAGCCGGCCCATCCGTGCGACAGCAAAAGCTGCCGCGTGGCTCTACCACTGTTAAAAATTTAATTTGGCTAAGCTATAACATGACAATTAATGATAAATATCGTAAAATAACACCATTACACGAAATAATGTTTTAATGAGAATTTTGCAGACCAGTTTTAATCAGTTTACATACATACAGATATAGTATCAAAGTATGAAAATTCATGTTTTTTAATTAAAAAAAAATCGTTCTATTATTTATTATCATGAAATTTTAAAATAATTACTTTTAAAATAAAATAACAATTAAATTAAACGTTGGTATTTTTAAATTATTTTATAAATCTAAGCATATGTAAGTTATTTATATTATTTAATTTATTAGTTACTAAAGGCAAAATATAGGTTTTTTTCGTTTGATGATAGATAGTGCTGTTTTGATAATTAAAACGTATATCGTCAGCGGAGTTTCAAATTGTTATGCAAAGATTAAAACTAATTTTAAACTTCATTTATAAATATGAAATTTATTTAAAAAAACACCGGTTATCCCGCTTATTAACTAACATAATCATATATAATAGACAATTAACATCTAAAGAAAGAATAATACTTAACCTTCTTTTTTAAGTTCCGTAATCGGATAAAAAGTAGCCTATATGTTGACCTGGGTTACTAACTACCTATATATAAAATTTTATGGAAATCGGTCCCGTAGTTTTTGCGTGGATCAGTAATACACAGACAGGCAGACAAACACACAGACAGACAAAAATTCTAAAAACCACTAATTTCGTTTCAGTACCCTATATTTAGTCCCCTGGACTTTTTTTTTCAAGAGTATATTAGAATTACAGACACGACTTTTTTATTATTATACATATACGAGTATATATATATATATATATATATATATATATATATATATATATATATATCATCATCATCGTCATCATCATCATCATCATTACAGCCCTTCACAAGTCCACTGCTGAAAATAGGCCTCCCCCAAAGAATGCCACAAAGCACGGTCCTGAGCCACCTGCATCCATCGACTTCCTGCATATCTTACCAGGTAGTCACTCCATCTAGTGGGGGGACACTTCGCCTGCCGGTACGAGGCTGCCACTCGAGAACCTTTCTTCCCCATCGGTTGTCGGTTCTTCGAGCTATATGGCCGGCCCATTGCCACTTCAGCTTACTAATCCGTTGGGCTATGTCGGTCACTCTGGTTCTACTGCGGATATCCTCATTTCTGAGTTTATCACGCAGAGAAACTCCCAAGCGTAGCCCTCTCCATAGCTCGCTGAGCGACCTTGAACTTCCTCATCCGGCCAGCAGTGAAGGACCACGTCTCAGTTCCGTATGTCACCACTGGCAACACGCAGTGGTTGTACAGTCAATTGAGTATGGAACAAGAAAAAAATCCCAATCCCCCGACTGTGTGTTATCTGACTTCAAGTTCATGGGTCTTTAAAATATTTATAATCATGTCACCAACTTAGAGGCAATTTATATTCTTTTTAGGAATTTGTAGTCTTCCGCAACTATACATTTTGCAACTTTCACCACTTCACCACTCCATACAAACCACGGAGCGATTTGCCAGAAGTTTGCTTCCTTGCACAATTTTCTTTTGGAATCGACTATCACTGGCGATTTTTCCGGAACGATACGACTTAGGGACCTTCAAGATACATACAAACACTTTTTTTAAAAATCACTTACCATCAGCTGAGCTACATGCTCGTTTACATTCTCTTATATATAAATAAACCTCGTAATACCGTAGGTAATAAGTACATTCAAGCTTTAATATTGAGATCAGTAGTAGGATAGAATTGGGACTTCTGCTTCACTTGCTCTCGCTTCAATCGAGCTACGTGCCGCCGAAAGCCCCAATTCTCTCCAATAGAGGTTCAAATTTTTAGTCCAACCAAATTAGTACCTACATGCTCGCAAGTTTCTATATTATATCAATTTATTTAACGAATGGTGTTGATCGCAATGATGTAGTTTGTACTACGAGCTGACTACAAAGCCTGATGGTTGCCGTTCGATTCCCACACAGTACAAAAATTAGTGCGCATGAACACGTTTATTTGTATTCTTGGAGGTCTTTTCATTGTGTTACTAACGAACGCCAGTAGCTTCACCCGCACGGTCCACTATCTTTCTATCCCGCGGGAACAAGTGTACTTCCACTTCCAGTTGAGTTATTGAGCATTATATTCATAGCGTTTGTAAGATTCTGCTGGTACTGCTGCATCTATATGATTAATTTCTAATGATAAAACTTGTTTTGACTAACTTCATTATGCTCAGTGCTAATAAACAATGTTTTTTTTGAATGATTATAGGTATAATACCTAAAATAGCGCTAGCTCCTATTACTTACACGAGTACAATTATCTTAACCTTATCAGCAAAATATATCGTATGATAATATCACCTCTACACTTTCTTCTATTTATGGCCATGTATTCCAGCATGTGTAGGAATTAAATTAAAAAGTGTGCAGGAATTAAATTAAAAAGTGTGCGAAGCTGAGCGTATGCTAATTTCATAATTGCTTTATTCTCATAGCGAGTGCACGTTGATTACAACGCTCGTCAAATATCTATATTGGTGAGTTTAATGATTTTTCTGTTCAGAAATTCAGTCGCGATTAACTTTTATAGTTTATTTTTTATTTTTACTTTTGACTTCATACTTGTTTTGTTAATTGCAGATCATGGTCAACACTGAGGAAAACATTGATTCTAAGTCTATCAATAATCTGTATTACTATGCTCATGTGGATAAATTTGTACTAAATAATTACAACCAAGAGAAGCGGCTTCATGATTTACCACTAAATAGAATAGCTATTAATGAAGAACGGCAATCGAAATCAAAGAAATGTTCTCAAGAATCATCATCATTATACATTATCCGCCAAGATAAAGGTAAACGAGGTCGTCGTCGTCTAATTAAAATCAACATTTACGAAATTAATGAGCAAGAAGAAAATGTCATCAACGATCTTAGTGCTAATATAAGTGTTCGATATGTCGTGAATTCAATGTATGATGAAGTGTTAGATGCTACAAATTGTCTTATAAAAAATAGGTGAAAAATTATGTGAGAACTAGTAATTTAAGTAACGTGGAATGTTAAATATAATAAAATTTATTATACATTGAATTTTATTGCTGTTTTATTATGCATCATCATTATTTAATTGTGTGGAGCAAAAAATAGAAAAAGACATTTATTGTCCCAAAGAATGAATTTATTAAAACTAGATATAAAATTATATCATGATAATACATGTAACTTTTTTTTTATAGGATAAGGGTGAAAAACGAGCACACAGTCCACCTGATGGTAAGTGGTTGCTGCGGCCCATAGACATCTACATCTATCCTCTGTTACAGATCAAAATGCAGATGCGTTTTCACCCGTGAGGACTAGGATGGAATGCCTCATTTCTAGTAAAAAGGGCCTCCGGCCACCTGCACTCACCAAGCGAAACGCAGAGGTAAATCTCTACTTCACGCTGATATTCTGTGAGGTCGTGGTACCACCCCGGTTCGAGCCGGCCCATCCATGCGACAGCAAAAGCTGCCGCCTGGCTCTACCACTGTTTATATATATATATATATATATATATATATATATATATATATATATATATATATATATATATATTATGTATACTAATATATATATTATGTAACTTCAACTATACATTTATATACATAGTACATAGTAGTAGCATACATAGTATTACATTAAAATTTATTAAAATACCGTTTTATAGTGTCCCTGTGGTAACGTATTGTAGCCATCTGCCATAATTTGTTTTTTTGTCATCATCTCTATTAAGTACAAGTTTATCAAATTTTTGAGTAAATACTTGATGATTCTTTGATCTAATTATACACATGCTCTTTCTAAAGTTTTCATTAGACCATTATATCTTTCTTTTTAAAGTTTTATACGGCGGGTCCAGTCACATTATTTTGTTTATCTAAACCATAAATATTAACGCTCACATTAGGATTCATTTCTTCGAAACAGAAACAGAAACAGAAAGTAACACTGATAAAACTAACGCTTAGTTCGACACAAAACTGGACGAACTTTGCGATAATCTTCTTTTATGTATGATACCACCTGGTTAACAGCCTTCCACGTTGGGGTTTTCTCGTCGACAACTGATTTAAAGTTGATCAGAGAATGCTGCCAGCGGTCGGTTGATGGAATAGCCTACAGCTGGCGGAAGTTAGAGATGAGGATCTCGACGTACTCGTAATATTCTCCTCGCTTCGTAGGCTCGCATAGGCGCGTAAATGGCAGTTTAATTTTATTTTGTTTAGTTATAATTATTTTTTTTCGGCTAAGAAATGGCGAAATTTTCTGTGGTTTGAGATCCTTCTAATAATTTATTTTACTAAATAGGCCGAGCCACAGCCACAGACTACTCTATTTACTCCGGGATCAAATGCCGTCGTGAGTGGTCGTTTGTTACAGCGGGTCGTGCAGAAAAATATCGATCGCTGTAGAAATAAAAAAATATTCCAAAAACCAAATTTAATACATACTTGACTAAGGTAAGATATTATTATTATTTTTAGAATCACAGATTTTTATTACAATATTTTGTTTCACTAAAAGCACGCAGGATTTATATATAAATATACTTATACGTCTTGGCCTTTATACATCTGAAGGTGTGTCGGTATCTGCTACTGGAACTCCTCGACGAGGAGAAATAGATGTGCCGAGTTTGGGCTCGTTTCGTTAGTTATGGTGAGACCTTATCTCCGGATTTGATAGAGTGACTTGAAAGTGTACTTTGATGACTGCTAGTGGAACTCCTCGACGAGGAGAACTAGATGTGACGAGTTAAGCCTCGTTTTGTTAGTTATAGAATATAATAGATATATAGAATAGTCCTTACCTCCGGACTTGATAGACTGACTTCAAGGACTCTCTGACTCTGACGAATAGAACTACAATTTACAATGTCTTTAAATTTTTTCACTATCATTGGGCATTGTGAGTGTTGCACATTTGGATGTTCCAAACTTTTGTTTAATTGAAATTTGACATAAAGATATCAGAAAATTGGAAGTACAGTTATTAGTGAAAACTTGTGTGAATTTAAACTACTTAAAATAATAAAGTATAATCATGTTATACGTAATTTTTTTTTTAATGCGCTTAAGCATGCCCAATTGAATTTACCAATAGGAGAAGAAGAAAAAAAATAGTTTCAGATCAGCAATTAGTATTATTAAAGTAACTGGTTTGTTTTGTACCACATTGCATTTTAACGATGAAGTGAACCTCTACTGGAGAGAATTGGGGCCTTCAGCGACACGTAGCTCGAGCGAAGCGAGAGCAAGTTTTGCAGAAGCTCCAATTCTATCCTACTCAGATCAATAAAGATTGGCAGAGCAGAACACTACGTTCATTTCATGTGACGCTGAAACCAAACCAAAAGCCTCTTCAATTTATTGTAAGGTAGAGCATTAAAACATGGTTTAGGTGCACATGTTTAAGTGCATTAGTATCTAATATGGGTTCATAAAGAAAGAAAAAGAAAGATGTGTGCGTGAGTGCAGGTCATGTAGTCGCGCATGGTTTACGGCGTCGCTTTAAATGTGTTCTCTCTTTGTAGATCTGAAAACTAAAATAAATTTGTGTATCGCATAAGTATTGCATTCGTCTTTGGTTCGAACCCACTATCCAGAACGCAGACGTTAGGCAGGGTGGCTACTAAATCACTTTGTTAATCTTTGTATTTCGACTTCATTTTCAAAACGTTGATCATATTTTTTCTATAGAATTTAGTTATGCAAGAGATTTTCCAAAGCAATTTTAACTTATGTGGTAGAGCCATGCTGAAGCTATATTATCGTTGCAGCACGTATGAGTCTGCTCGACCTGGGTAAGACCACGCTCTCACAGAATACCAGCCTAAAACAGCAAAAAAATGCTTTGTTTCGTGTGGTGAGTGTATGAAAACCGGAGACCTTTTTTTATAAGAAACGAGGCATTTCATCTTATTTCTCAGATGTAGAAGTCTATACTCCACAATAATATACATATATATTAGTATTAATGTCACCCTATTATATTCTATAAAAAAAACTTAACACCTCCAAATTTTTGTTGATTTCTATCATTTTAGATTTTAATCAGGTTTTTCTTCATCTTTATTTGGTGTACTATCCACCTAATTAACACTTATAACAATCATATATTTTAGGGGTTGATAAACAAAACCTGTATTATATTAGAAGTTAAAAAGTTTCACTTGTTATTTAATACATATAACCATAATAATACAATTTTTAGTATTTGAATAACTTTTCCGAGGAATTCTTTAATTAAATTAATCTTCATGAAACCCCTGCAGATTAATTTTCACTGGCTCCTGACGCTCTACGTTTCACTTTAAAATAATTTAGATTCCATAATTGCCTTTTGATACCAATGGTTTCTTTAATCAATTTGAACAATGGCATTGTTCGTTTGTCTTTTGTTTAAGTGTTCAGGTATATTTCTACTGTATTACTTCTTTATTTTACATTAAATACAGAACTAAACGTGGAATGAAAAGTAGATGTTATGTGAAAGAGCCATGCTGCAGCTATTTTATGGTTGGCACGAATTTTTCGGCTCCACAGGGGAAGGATAACGCTCTCAAAGAATACCAGCGTATAGCAGCATAATGCAGCTGTGTTTCGTATGGTGAGTGTGGAGGACAGGAGACCCTTTTTACTGGAATCAAAGCAGTCCATCTTAGTCCTTAGCAGTGATAACGCTCAAGAATGGTAGATGTAGATGTCTTTTGGTCATAGGATTCATTTACAATCATGAGGACCATGTGGTCATTCTATCACTCTTGTTTAATTAAAAAGACATTGTTTATTTTTAATTTTTTTATTGTACACTAAACAGAAAGAAAGCAGAAATACAATATCAATTTAATATACAACAGGTGATCTTATCATTGTAATAGTGTGTTATATTATACAACTACAAAAACTGGTGTAATTCAAGGGTTAAGTAGAGTGGGGTGTACGAGTACGAAAAGGCTAGAGTAAGTATAAATATGAAAAAGTAAATGTACATGTATAGTGTTCAACATGTTTACATTATTTGAGACAAACAAGTTTAGACGTTACGGAAATGCAACTCTAAACAACGAAGATTATTGGAGCTATAACAGGTTAGGAGATTAAGATGGTTTGGCTTTACCTCACAGTGTAAAGTTGTGTTGTGTGAAGATGAGGCGTGAGCCTCAAGGACTATGAGCGTTCATCCTAAAATTTCACACTCCACAAGCAAACCAAGTTCGATCCCCGCTGGCGCCTATTCTAAGAGATATTTTAATTTTTAAAGGACTAATTTGTGCTCCAAAATAATCCCTCTCAAAAATAAGCGGACATATAAAAGTGGATGTCCGGCTTCAAAAAGGAGGTTGTTCTCAATTGGAACGAGTTTATCGTATTGTATTGTTAGTTTGTATGTTACGTGATATCTTTACGAATTGCGAATTTAAAGAATAATTTTTTTAAATGGGGTATACCTCACGGGAATAACCTTTTAATTTTAAAGAAAATATTATATTCCTCAGGGTCAAAAACTTAAGAATGAAAATTTTATAATACCTTCGGGTTGTTGTTGTTGTGTGCTTAGTACACTCAAAAGGATAAAAAATAAACTTATATAAAAGTACAAAGTGTGTAATAGCGTCGTTCTACTTAACCTTGTAGTGGCGTTGTAAGAATATCCACTACCCAAAATCGTCCGGTGGGTATGGTAAGAGTTATCAGAGGAAAACAAACCAGGAGACAGCAACGTCCTCTTAATTATAACTAGAAATAAGAAAACTGTGGTTACCAATCCACCTGCCAAGCGTAGCAACTATGTCGAATATCTCCATTAAGAGGCAATCTATGGATGGTCTAGGTCCAGTAGTGGACTTTCAGTGCTGCGGGCAGCAGGCATCAATATCCTTTTTTTATAAAATTAGGGTGAGAAACGACACGCAGTCGACTTGATAGTAAGTCGATGATGTTTCCCATAAACAACTAGATTTATACTCATAAATACTCATAATTTTAGTACGTGGTAGTGCCATGCTGCAGCTATATTATAGCACAAATGGGCCGGCTCGACCGGAGAAGGACCACGCTCTCACAGAATACCAGCGTAAAATAGCAGCTCTACGCTGCTGTGTTTCTTATGGTGAGTGTAGAGAACCGGAGACCTGTTTTACTGGAAAAGAGGCATTCCATCTTAGTCCTCACGGGTAACGGCGCATCTGCATTTTGATTCGCAAACGAGGATAGATGTAGATGTCTATGGGCCACAGCAACCACTTACTATCAGGTGGACTCTGTGCTCATTTGTCACTCTACCCAAAAAAAAAATAAGAATAAAATGCAGACGGGTTGTTACCCCGTAAGAATATCACCTCCGTGTAAGATGGAATGCCTCATTTCCAGTAAACGGGTTCTCCAATTCTATACACCATATAAGACACAGCAGCATTAAGATGCAATATTATGCTGGTATTCTGTGAGAGCGTGGTCCTTTCCAGGTCAAGCCTAAACCTTACTTAAAAAAGGTGGCCTCTAATATCAAATATTAAGTGAACGTTAGCAATATAACTTCGTATAATACGCACCGTACTCGGCATTAATAAATAATTTTGCCGATGGCGTTTTAAATCTGTATACGAAGTTTTAATAGGGGATTTAAGCTTTGTTGGAATTGTTGAACTTAGTTCGTTGCGAGACCGTTGTACCGTGCTTATAAATATGGTAATGATGTATAATGATATTATTAAAAATTGTTGGGTGTATGACAATAATCATGTTTTTCTTAAACACGTGGTAAAATTGAAAATTATGTACAGCCGACTTCAATATAAATAAAATGAGAACATCATCAAGTATCAAGTATAGTCGAAGTCGATTAAATACGCATTATTAACGATAACTCAATACTACTGGTCATATTTTGATCAAATTCATATGGGACCACAAAAGAAGCACCAGCTCTCAAATAAAAAGGAATCATCTAAATCGGTGCATCTAGACAAATGTTCTAAGGTAACATACATTAAAAAAACAGTCGAATTCAGTACCTCCTCCTTTTGTTGAAGTCGTTTAAAATATCCTCACTTTCGAAGAATTCTACGTATACCACCAGACCGGCAATTGAGATCAAAAAGTGCGTCACAGTTGAGGATCACGCGGGTGCGGGCATTGGTGCCGGCAGTTGTATTATCATTTACGACCGTTACCGTTTTTAAGCAAATACGAAATAAAGTTACAAAGTGAACTGAAAGAAACTTTTAATTACCTTAACAAAGATCGCACATAAATAATAACAGCGTTTTCTTAGTCACACTTAACAAAATCAGTGTTAGATTGTCAAAAACAAAATTCGCGGTTTATAAAAATAAGAACAAGTCTTCTCCCTCACTCGCAGTTGACTAAAGGAGTTACGAAGAACTGGCCGCAACCTAGTGTGCAATTTATTAAGAGTGCAGAGGCCATCTAAATGTATACATAGAAGTCTTAGCTCACGGTCGAATATTCTCTTGTATCGTGGAGTTTCTATGAAACAGAAATATTGAGCTTCTGTTTTACGCTGGTACTCTGTGAGTGCGTGGACCTTCCCTGGTCAAGGCGATTCATAGGTCGTATTATTGATGCTCTGTGGTTATACCACTTTAAATCTTTTGAAAAAATAAGAATCATGAGATTACTGAATAACTTTTAATATATTTCTTTCCGTGGTAGAGCCCCACTCTATTGTGGCTGTAGCAGGAATGAATCGGCACCACTGGAACTGGATCACCCTTTCACAAAAGACCAAAGAAAAACAGCAGTATACCCTCGCTGTTTCGTATGGTGGTGAGTAACGGGAACCGAGACCGAGACCCTTTTCTACTGGTAACGCGGCATTGTGACTAAGCCGAGGATATATATAGGTATCTATGCGGCACAGCATCTATGTACCACAAGGTGCAACGTGTGCTCTTTAAAACAATAGTCTATCACTAGGCTTGAACACTGAGGTTGCAAACCTGCTTGCCAAGCGTGGCAACTATAGCAAATATTCTAATCCCCCCCTTTAGGGCAATCTATGGGTAGGCCTATGTTCAGCTGTGGACTTTTATAGATAGGATACCATTATGAGACAATTTATGGAGGAGACCCATGTTCAGCAGTGGACTTTTAACTGTAAATGTAATAGTAAACAACCGATTTTATTAAGTTTTGTCCTTTGGAAATAATGCGGGTAGCTTAAACAACCAAATTTACTTATACTTTGTTTAATCGTATAATCCCACCCGCATATTTTCAAAGGAACAATTTGATAATGTAAATGTCTTTATCTTGTTTACATATATTTACAGCAAAATGAAGTGAATATTTTACTCAAGCTTAGTCTGAGTCAAAGCAGTTTACGTTCCGAAAGCGCCTAATCTGATATAACGTCGAGAAAACAAGTTTATTAGAACGACCAAAATATCGAGACCTTTTGCTAGCTTTCTAACACTTTCACTGTCCGGTTTTCAGACACAATAGTAAGACAATAGCAATGACCTATTTGTAGTGCACGGGACAGCGAAAGGGCTAATATAGCTAGTTCGCAGACTAGATTTGAAATTTGGCTCGAACCCAAAATATAATCATTTCTGTTATCATAAGATATTAACTTGTTATGAACAAATTTTATATAATATATGATCATTATATGCCAAATTTTATTTATATATTATATAAATAAAATTAGTGTTTGAATAAAATTTGGCATAAAGTGATCATATATTATATAAAATTTGTTCATAACAATTTATAAGCCGTAGCAGCCCGGAGTCAGCGATAATGAAATAAAAGTTTGAAAGCGATAGTAACCTGATGTCTGGGTGGTGACTGCGAATTCAAATAAGCGGCCAAGTGCGAGTCGAACTCGCCCATGAAGGGTTCCGCAGCAGCAAGTAATATAATTTACGATTTATGACGTTTAAAAAAAACTTACTAGATCTCGTTCAAACCAATTTACGGTGGAAATTTACATGGTACTGTACATCACATATTTGTTTTAGTTTTATCATTCTCTTATTTTAGAAGTTGCAGGGGGGACACACACAATTTAATACTTTGGAAGTGACTCTCGCGCAAACTATTCAGTTTAGAAAAAATGATATAAGAAACCTCAATATCATTTTTGAAGACCTATCCATAGATACCCCACATGTATGGGTTTGATGGAAAAAAAGTTTTTGAGTTTCAGTTCTAAGTATGGGGAACCCCCAAAATTTATTGTTTTTTTTTTCTATTTTTGTGTGAAAATCGTAATGCGGTTTATAGAATACATCTACATACCAAGTTTCGACAGCATAGTTCTTATGGTTTCGGAAAAAAGTGGCTGTGACATACGGACGGACAGATAGACAGACATGACGAATCTATAAGGGTTCCGTTTTTTGCTATTTGGCTACGGAACCCTACAAACCGTGGGTTCGAATCCGCGATTCAAATATTGTCGTGAATCACTCCTAACACTAGCATTTAAAGCTTACCAGGAGTGGTTGTAGGGAATATTAATGTAAGCAGAAGTAGAAGTTTATTTTAAAAGGAAGTTGGCGGTGTTTCATACTCGAAAATCACGTAAAGTCTCGTTATCTCTATATTCAACTTATCTTTCTACGGTCATGTAGGTTGACCGTCTCATCGGAAGATGAGAGTGGGGGAATAGAGAGTGTATCTTTGCTTGCGTATTACCCTTGGGCACTATAATCCTGGTCTTGTGCATATGGCTAGTTTCCATTGAGACTGGCCGCCGTGACTGAAATTTGGTCTGTAGGACATTTCATATGCCGTATAGAGGCAGCGTGAAAGAACTCACTCCTATGTGTCTTTCCGTGAATATCGTAACAGGCGACAGAGAGAAACTAAAATAGTAAATCAGCAGGAGCATTTCCTTGATAATACCACAAAACAATAAAAAAACTGAGCTAAGCGACAACTGTGATAAATATCTCCCCTGTGAGGCAATCTATAGTGGAGGCCTGTGTTCAGCAGTGTACGTTCATAGGCCATGATGATGATGACGGTGGCTATTATGCTTTGGGTTTAAATCTCAACTGATATTTACATTTTCGCAAAAAGAAAATTTGGTTTTTCAGTTCAGCACACTCATGCCTGTCACCCATAGTGGCAGGCAGAGACTTAAATTGTGGCCGATGCAGCTAAGCTCAGACAATAGCATTTATTATATTATGATAATATTAGATTTAGAATACACAAGCACCTAATTAATCATGACGAAGGTAGCTTTCGACCTTTGTGGCTGCTCAAATAATACTGCAAATATCCACAGTAAAATTCAATTTGCCCGAACAAGGTCACGCTAGTAGATTAAGCCCAATGTAAATATAGGGAGGCATTATTCACGTGTTTGAAATCGAAATTAAACCGAGCATCTCCTAGCGTAGAAAATATTAGAATGAGCAAAGCAACGTGACCATACGTATCATTTTTAACAGTGCTGTCTCTTTTTTTAGTAGTGCGCCCCTGTACTCCCGAGGCAATCTTGGAGATACAAAAAACTTTA
Organism: Parnassius glacialis; assembly: GCA_033319125.1. Lineage (NCBI taxonomy): Eukaryota > Metazoa > Arthropoda > Insecta > Lepidoptera > Papilionidae > Parnassius > Parnassius glacialis. The sequence continues at coordinate 40,149,037 of JAVANC010000009.1, read as the reverse complement.
CACCACGGAAACCATAATAAGAGCAATCTACGATATGAAAACCTAGAGTCTCTAAAACAAACATTTAAGAAAATTAATATGTTAACTTTGGCCTCTCAATACATTAAAGTAAATATAATGTGTGTACAGAAAAATATATGTAATTTTTATTTAAAAATAATTGATATTCTCTCTGTAAATACTATGAACAGACACAAGCTAGTAGTACCTGTTATTCGACCCCACAGTCAAAGTTTTAGGAAACTAGCCGTGGATAACTACGACATTGATGTCGAACATCTCAGTCCCCCGTTACCATGGGTGCTGTAAAGTGCCCGAAACGTCGGGAATATAAAATAAGTTAATATACGTGATAAAGTTCGTAAAATCTAGTTTATGTAATTTTTAAACATAACATGGTAGATAAAAATAGATAAAATAGGCAAAGAGGTAGTGTGGACATAGCAATATTTGGAATATTACTAGATCATTTTATAGCCGTCTTAATTATATGTTAGGTACCTGAAATATTTTCGCAACAAAATTACTTTCAATTTTTATATATTATCGCTTGATTTGTTTTGCGTTGAAAGCATAAAGCATTACGGGCCGGCAAAGTACCGGACGTTGAAAATTAAAAATGAAATACAATGAGTAATTATTAATAATCTAAATTCAATCAAAATGATTCTCTTCTATTTTGATTTTCTTCTATTATATCCTATTCAATTCAATTTATATTATATTATATTCCATTTAATTTCACTGTACTCCACTGTAATCCATTCTAATATTTTATTCTATTCAACATACACACAATATGGTACAAAATATGGTTTTGATTGTGATACAATCTAAACTCCAGGCAAACCAATTTAAGGACACAACGTGTAAATAAAGAGAAGGTGGCGTTGCCCTTTGGCTGCCTATGAGCTAACCTGGGTAAGTAGCCCTTTTGTCTATTATGTCCGTAAGTTCCGCTTCGTTTTCAATGGCAGTAAGACGGCAACACTCTTATAAACATAAAAGAAACTGACGTATCATACCGTTCCAATATTATATATAATGGTATATATGTTAATAATATATAAATACAGCTGTTTGTATATAAAAATATAAAGGTCATTCTGAATAACGCTGGCACGTTTCAATAATATACTCCGGCGTGCTCTAAATCCCGTATCATATATCAATATAAGTTATCATTCCTTTTTTTGTAACGACTTCCTATTTTATACGTTTTTGTACACGACGAGTAACATTTCAAACATATAGTTACCTACAACATTACCGCAGTAAAACCACATATAATTTGCAAATAAAAATTTATTTCAGTTAAATTTAGTTTTTTATGTTCGAGTTTTCTAAAGTAAAGTTATTTCTATATATTTGAATACTGAATACATACTGAATACACTTAATGGACCCACGAGGTTTTTGTTACATGAATAGAATAGAATAATTTTTTTTAAATATAGATTATTACATAATATTTATTGAAAGTCATTTTTGTATTTACTAGTGGTTCGGAAACTACTTCTGTCCTGGGAAGAACTAGCAAGAAACCCAGCGGGACTTTTTTAACATATTTAACTTTACAATAATTTTGTTGTAAAATATTTCCTCTCTTTTTAGGAGGGTTATGCAGCAATAAGGCCACTGAGATGCTTCAGTGCGTATTAGCACACGGCCACTAAATATTTTATTCCTCAAACATATTTCCTCTCTCGTTTATATTTCTTTACTGCCGAGCACATTGTAAAATCAGCACTAAAAAGTACAATAAACAATTCATTGCTGTCGGCAGACCGTGTAGAGGCGGTGTTAAAATATTCACTACCGCCTATCATCCCGTGGATGTTTTAAGAGGCGACAGAAAGAAATTGAGACAAAAGGTGGGAAGCAGCACCTTCCTGCGTTTGCCAAACCGCCTGCCAAGCGTAGCAACTAAGGCAAACCCTCCCTATGAGGCAATCTATGGGCGAGTCATATGTTCAGCAGTGGACTTTTATAGCCTGAAATGTATCGCAGAGATCCAACCTGAGTAGCTTATGTACCATGAAATAGACGGTGAGCGAGTAGTCTAAGAGCTACAACTGCTCTCAATTATAATTACTCTATCAAAAGGATAATAATAATACTGCATAATATATTAAGCCGTCATACGGCGTTTTACACAAACAAAGTCGTATACCCAACTTTGTTTATGTTCGTAAGTACAATAAGTTATTATACAATGAAAATAACCTAAATACTATTGGCTATTTTACCCGATTTTCATAATTAATGTTGTAACTTATTTTACACAAAACTAAGACGTACTATGTAGCACTTCGTAGACGCTGTCGTAGCCAATTCGTAGCACAATTATTTATACTTTATTAAGTTTATTTACTTTTTGATTTTGATTTAAATCTTTTAAAGTACAAAGGTGATATTCGAACACACAGTCCACTTGATGGTCAGTCAATGCTTTGGCCCATAGACAACTATCCTCGATTGAGGGTCAAAATACAGATGCGTTGTCGCCCTTGAGGACTAAGATGGACTGCCTTGTTTCCCGTAAAAAGCATATCCGGTTCTTCACATTCACCATACAAAACATAGCAGCATTAAGCTACTACCTCACATTGGTATTCTGTGAGTGTGTGGTCCTTTCCCGGTAGAGCCAACCCATTCGTGATACAACAGTAATATAGCTGCAGCATGGTCCTACCACATGTATAAATTATAAACGATTTAGGAAATAATAAGTATAATTTCGAAAAATACACAGTTGAAAAGTGATATGGTTAAGATACATAGAGACTATACAGATATTTTAAAGGAAAGGGATCAGCTCCAGGGGACAGTCGATGAGTTTGACCGATGCAGCAAAGAATATGAGGAAGCCCTCAGATTAATTGCTGCATTGAAATTACAATTAACTGAAGCTAATGAGCAGATTTCACAATTTAAACAATACAATGATAACGTGCAAGCATTTCAAACTCAGAGTCTGTTCGATGAGCTCGTAGAATGTAAATCTCATGAAACATTGCAACCCTCCACAACAATAGATTTGACTAAAGATTCTACCTCATCAAGAACAGCATAAAGGATTACATGCAGCAGAAGGAAATTAAGAAAATATATAAAAATCAATAAATATATTAGGAAAGTTCAAAAATTAGTTAAAACTAAAATTAATATTAAAAATTATTCAAATGTATGTAAGGATAAGCAAGAGTTAATTAGTAAAATTAAATTATATTCAATTGAGGTGGAAAACATGAAAAATTGTTATGAGACTGAAATAGAGTGTCTTAATTCAGAAATTTTATCACTTCAAACTTCATTACAAACTATGTCAAATAAGTATAAATCAGCAGGGAATGAGATAAAAGAACACATACTGGCCATGGATAATCTGGTAAAGTCATGTAAATATAACGAGGAACGTTTTGATTCCTTATTAAAATATCAAAATGAATATCAGCACTCAATGCCAGGTTCTTTAGGGACAGTGTGTGTTAATAATATGACAAGCAGTAATACTTCATTTTCTTTACCTGCACTCTATGATAGTACCATAACAAAGCAGATAAATTTAAAAAGTAATGAAAAAAATAATGTAATTGTGTATAGTGATGACATAGGAAAAAATTTGGGTATATCATTGAATAACTGTTTAAAAAGGCAACAGATAAGTAATTACTGCATGCCTGGAGCATCATTCAGTGATATTATGAATAAAATTTTAACTAGTAAATTTAACCCTGATAGTATATTAATAATTTTTGTTGGGAGAAGAGGCAATATGAACAAGAATCAATTATTAAAATATATTGAATATCTCAATAACATAAATGTGGTTAAAGTTATCTTGTTTACATTGCCTTACATAGAGGGGTGGCCACGGGAAAATAAACTAAGATATAATTTAAATTTAATGATGCATAATTTGACATGTAATAATAACTTAAATTTGACATTTAATTGTAAGAATAATAATGATAAATTTCATTTAGTGGATATTAATAATTTAATTAAGAAGTTTTTGACAAGAGATAGGTATTACCTATCAAAGTTTAGTTTGAGACTGGTAGCAAATACGCTATCTCATTATTTATATTTTAACCCAGCCAAATTATTGGCTACCTTAACACCTGCTTTTATTGAGCAGAAAAATAATTTCACAAATGATTTGGAATTAGTTCCAAGTAATTTAAATTAGATAATAAGACAATAGAGGTAATCTCTAGCAAAGATAACTTAAATACCTTAGAATACAATTCAACTATACTTCATTGTGTAATTTCACAAAATAGCAATAATAAAAACTGTATTAACCTGGTGCATCAAAATATACAAGGTATGTTAGGCAAAGAACTAGAAATTGAATTATTTTTAAATAGTAACCTTATTCATATTTTATGTATTACTGAACATTGGTTAAAAAGTTACAACTCCATATTTAATTTCAGTAATCACCAGGTGGTCAGTTCGTTCAATAGAGATACTAAATTACGTGGTGGCTCCTTAATATTAGCTAATAAATCCTTATCATGTAAAGAACGTAAAGACATTGTGAGCCTCTCTGTTGAGCGTACTGTAGAAATGGCATGTGTTGAGCTTGAGCACCTTATTGTTGTCAGTGTTTACAGACCCCCATGTTCAAATTATGATACCTTTGAAAAAATTATGGAAGAAGTTTTAGTTAAGCTTAATAAACAGAATAAATCTCTTGTAGTGTGTGGAGACTTCAATATCAATCTCCTGGAAACTTCTTCCATCAGTATTAAATTTTGCTCTTTGTTCAAATCCTATAATCTTGATAATTTATTCTTTGAAGCTACACGAATTGCAGGGTGTAGTGCAACTTGTATTGATAATATTTTTACAGGTGTTGTACCAATCAACAAATCAATAATTCAAAAACTTAGTTCAGATCACTGTGGACAACTGGTTTCATTACCTTATATGCACAAAAAACAGGAAATTGAGAAAATTGTGTTTGTTCCTATTAATGCAAAACGCCTGGAGAGATTTAGAAGTAATATGGTAAAAAACCTTCCATCGCTTTCTTATAAGAACAATGCAGACTTTTTATATGGAGAATTATTTACCCTTATAAGCAATGAATTTAAAAAAACATTTACTTCTAAAACATTCTCCGGAAACAGTCGCAAGGTATTTAATGAGTGGGCGACAGTGGGAATTCATAAAAGCAGACGAAGGTTATATGACCTTTACCATGAAAGATCATATAATCCTTCTGATGCTTTTAAAGAATATGTCAAAAATTATTCTAAAATGTTTAAAAAAGTTTGCTCCACAGCCAAATCGTTACATATTAGCAACAAAATTAAGACGGCTAAGAATAAAATTAAAATGACGTGGAGTATAATTAACAGCGAAACCGGTAATGAAAAACCTCGTAACTCAAACTATCAATTAAAAATTAACAATGAATTGACTAAATCAAATCAAGAAGTCGCAGCGGTGTTTGAGAAATATTTCACTGATATTCCTATTTTGACAACAGAGTCTTTGAATTCTTCTCCAACTGTCGCCGAGTCATTACTCAAACAGAATGTTAATATCTGTTTAAAAGAATTTAGATTTGAAAAAGTATTACCGCAAGATATTGTTAAATACTTCAAAACCATTGATGTAAAGAAAACCGCAGATTTGTGGGGGATTTCCGTGACAGTTATTGCGTCCATAATAGATTTAATTGCACCTCATCTTGCTATTATTTTTAATACTTGTATCGATTCTGGTGTGTTTCCTGATTTAATGAAGTATAGTAAAGTAATACCTTTATTTAAATCTGGTAGTACATTGGACCCCGCTAATTTTAGACCTATTTCTGTACTACCAACTCTTAGTAAAATTTTTGAAAAAATTATTTTGGATCAATTGTTAATTTTTTTTAATACAAATAAATTACTTCATAAAAACCAATTTGGATTTACAAGGGGTCGCTCGACGTCTGACGCCGGCGTTGAGCTTATGAAATATATTTTTAATGCCTGGGAGAATTCACAGGATGCCTTAGGTGTTTTCTGTGATCTTTCCAAGGCTTTCGATTGTGTTCATCATGAAACATTAATCAGGAAACTACAACATTACGGTGTAAAAAATTTGGCGCTTAGACTTATTACTTCATATTTAAGTAACAGAACTCAAAAAGTCGTGATAAATGGTAAAGGTTCCTCCGGATCGGTAGTATCAATGGGCGTTCCTCAGGGCTCGATTCTTGGCCCATTCCTGTTTTTAATCTATATTAATGACTTACCTTATCTTGTAGGGGACAATCACGATATAGTATTATTTGCTGACGATACCTCTTTAATTTTCAAACTCAAACGGCAGTTAATTAATTATGACGATGTAAATAATGCTCTATCGAAATTAGTACATTGGTTTAACGCCAACAATATGCTCTTGAACGGCAATAAGACAAAGTGTATTAAATTTACAATACCTAATGTAAAACATTCGAATACCAATGTGCTATTAAATGGGGAGGAGTTGAGTCTTGTGGATACCACTGTTTTTCTCGGTATTACTATTGACGCGAAACTTCAATGGGGCCCCCATATATCTAAATTAGCAAGCAGACTTAGTTCTGCAGCATATGCTGTAAGAAAGATTAGAAGTCTCACAGATGTTGAGACAGCTAGATTAGTGTATTTTAGTTACTTTCATAGCGTAATGTCTTATGGAATTTTGCTATGGGGTAATGCGACTGATATTGAAGCTATATTTGTTTTGCAAAAGAGAGCCGTTCGGGCGATTTATAACCTAAATTGTAAAGAGTCCCTCAGACAAAAATTTAAAGAAATAAACATATTAACTTTGGCATCGCAATATATTTATGAAAATCTAATGTATGTACATAAAAACATAAATAGCTTTAATAAGAATAAGGATGTGCATTCTTTAAACACTAGGAACAAACATAAGCTTGTAATACCAGTTACTAGACTCCACAGAATCAGTAATTCATTTATGGGGCAATGTATACGCTTTTACAACAAAATCCCAGAACATATTCAAAGTTTATCAATAAACAAGTTTAAAAGTTTTATTAAAGAAAAACTGTACAAAAAGGGTTATTATAATATCAAGGAATACATGAATGAAAATAACCCCTGGGAATAAGGTGATCGCCACCATGCTGGTTCTATTAAAAATCATTTAAAAATTGTATAAATGAAATTATTGTTAAGTGAAATATGTTTGAAAAAAAAAAGTCCCGCTGGGTTTCTTGCTGGTTCTTCCCAGGACAGAGGTATTTTCCGAACCAGTGGTAAATAAAAAATGACTTTCAATAAGAATTATGTAATAATCAATATTGAATAAAAAATTATTCTATTCTATTCTATTCTATCGATGTAAACTTTTTACCCGACTGGCCTAAAAAACGGGTAATGTTTATAAAGAGTGTATATGTATGTTTTTATGTCTATATAAAGATATGGCACGCTCTGTAGCCTAAGCGGCTTCATGGATTGTAACATGCCAGTTATCGTTAGATTGGTCTTAATTATGAGAGTGACATAGGGCATAAAAATTTCTCTTTTCGGTAAGGTTTTTACACAGAGTGCTTTTTAAAACTTTAAGCTTGTTTATATATTACGTTTAGTCTGGTTTTAGTTAGGTTTGCAAGTCGTTTGCGGGAGTTTTTACTATAACATGCGGGACTTGACCAAATGTCGCTGGTTACACTATTCATTAACAACGAATAAATTTGCAAAAGCTGAGAGCAACTATACTATGACTATGTTTACATAGCTTCAAATAAAATTTGGAACAAGGTTATTATTTACAGTTTTATTCCAAATTTCAACAAGGCTCGGATATTTTTTTTTGAATTAAACCAATCAAGTGATAATATCATCCCATAGGAGTAATTAAAAATTCATTTCAAATTTACTTTAAGTGAATGTAAAGTGAAAATAACTCGTTAATAACTTATTTTATAACAAAAGTAGAATATAAATATGTAATACATACAACAGCAGTTAGAAGTAAATATAAGATAACAATTAGCCTGCCTATCACAATGTGATACAAGACATAGTCTCCGCAATATAAGTTTCTTCACATTTACTAAAGGTAAAGGACGTAACGTTTACTTTGCCATATTATTCGTTTGTCAAAATAAATTTTAAAACATTTAAAAAAATTCAAGTATAAACATAAAAAATATAGCTTCATGCTGAGACGCCTACAGTAACTATTACGTAAGTAAAAGGTAATATCCTACAGAATATATATATTATAATATATATTTAACAGTGGTAGAGCCACGCGGCAGCTTTTGCTGTTGCACGGATGGGCCGGCTCGAACCGGAGTGGTACCACGACCTCACAGAATACCAGCGTGAAGTTGAGGTTTACTTCTGCGTTTCGCTTAGTGAGTGCAGGTGGTCGGAGGCCCTTTTTACTGAAAATGAGGCATTCCATCTTAGTCCTCACAGATGACAACGCATCTGCATTTTGATTTGTAATAGAGGATAGATGTAGATGTCTATGGGCCGCAGCAACCACTTACCATCAGGTGGACTGCGTGCGCGTTTGTCACCCTGTCGTGAAGCGACAATTAATAAAAAAGGGAACCTAACCTAAGAACAGCAAAGCAACAAAAGTAGACCAAGAAAATAATATATTTAAAGTTTCAGAAAAGTATTTACAATTTTATAAAAAAAAATGAAATTTGAAGATGATGGATGAAATGAGATTACAATTAGGTTTTAAAAAAAATAAAGGTAGGAGAATAGGACAATATAGTTTTATAGTGGAGCCTGGAGCCTCGCTGCTTTTGTAGAAATAGGCACACGCAGAGCTTGAGGTTTCTCAGCGGCGACGGCACGCAGCGCCTGGACTGGGCACACGCAGCGTCCGGAGCCGGCGCACGTAGCGCCTGGGGTAGGTGCGCTCAGTACTTGGAGAAGTAGTCGCCGCGCCCAGAGATAGCGCGGGCAGTAGGTGCACTCGGCGCCTGGAGCAAGCAGTCGTAGCGTGCCCGAAGGTAGCGCGGGCAGTAGGTGCACTCAGCGCCTGGAGCAAGTAGTCGTAGCGTGCCCGAAGGTAGCGTGGCCTCGCGCTTAAAGCAGACTGCCGACGACTTCACGTGTAGATGGAGGCTTGCAGGATCCCGGGGCAAAGCGGCCCCGGGATAAGGCCTTTAGTAGATGTTTCTCGTTTGAGAACTGTAGCGAGACTGTCCTGTATTCTCCAATTGCTCGGCTTTTATACCTTTTTAGAGAGAACGAGAAATTATTTAAATTAAAACGAAATTTATTGTAAATGACCTACAGCTAAAGAGTATTTATGTAGAAAGAACATCATACCAGAGACGAATTTGAATAAAAGTTACCATAACAACGACATAAATAATAGTTGTCATACTTAGCAATTTTTGGTTTTTGGACTATTATTAAGAAACTATTACATTTTAGTAAGAAATGAGATATTATTCACATAGGAAAAACTAATGCACGGCAGCGTGCACGAAGCCTGAAATTGTAGAGTTACAGAGAATTCAATAAAAGACCAAAAAAAGTAAGACTCCATTGACAGCTATTTTAAAAGTACTAAATAGTGTGAAAATACGCAGTAAAATGATATGTTATTGTGTAAAAACGTTACAGGATCCTATATAAATAAAGGTGATGCAAAATATAAATGCAGAAGATCAAAAACAGAATGAAAAAAATAGTATAAAGTGATGCAAAACATGAATGCAGAATATCAAAACAGAATGGAGAATTAGTGTACAATGAAATGTAAGTAGCATAACACTACAACCCTTATCGTATAAAAAAAATATAAGCGTAAAATAGCTGCGTACTGCTATGTTTCGTATGGCAAGTGTAAAGAACCGGAGACCCTTATTACGTCAGAGTCGGGGCATTCCATCTTAGTCTTCAGGGCTGACAATGCTTCTGCATTTTGATTCTTAATTGAGGGTAGATGTAGATGTGTATGGGCCACAGCATCCACTTACCAACAGGTGTACTGTGTGCTCATTTGTCGTCCTTTATCCATAATATTAAATGCAGCATCATCAAGGCGACACAAAATCAATTCAATATGATAAGTTTCTAATGAAATCGAGCAAACTTTTCCCTAAATACGTAACTTCAGCCTTAAGCTAGACTTCACATAAGTACTTTACGACCAAATATAAGTACACATTTCTGTAACTCGACAATACATTTAGTATTGGAGTACAATTGTGTCTTGCTTTTAAAATAATTAAATATATCTTAAGAGAGTTAGATAACCTTTTATCTTTGATCTGAGTTGAACAGGTACTGTAAAATAATATTATCTTTTGTGGAATATAAATTGTTAAGAGAGACGCGAGAAAAGTGTCTGTATTTTTATGAGGCCAGGTGGAGAATTCTTAATGTTCCATACCCAAATTAATAAAACGGAGTCTTACGGAATCACTTCACTATTTTGCTGTAACAAATTAAGAATTTTCGACTTAAGATTTTAGTGCTCAAAATGGAATTATGAACCGATTCTCAAGAATCTTTTTTTAATTGGGTATACTTCAAGGGAATCCCCTTTTAATTTTGAAGAAAATTCCTTAGGGTCAAAAACTTGAGAATGAAAATTTCATAATACCTTAAGGTAGTGATAATGCTTGGCACACTCAAAAGGATAACAAATTACACTTCCATAAAAAAATAAAATGTGTAAAAGCGTCGTTCTACTTAACTTTGTAGTGGCGGTGTAAGAATATCCACTACCCAAAATCGTCCGGTGGGTATGGTAAGAGTTATCAGAGGAAAACAAACCAGGAGACAGGCAGCAACGTCGTTAGTTAATTAATAGTAGTATAAAATATTAGTTAATTATAACTAGAAATAAGAAAACTGTGGTTGCCAGCCCACCTGCCAAGCGTAGCAACTATGTCGAATATCCCTCTTATGAGACAATCTATGGAGGGTCTAGGTCCAGTAGTGGACTTACAGTGCTGCGGGCAGCAGGCATCAATATCCTTTTTTTTTATAAAATTAGGGTGACAAACGACACACAGTCCACTTGGTAGTAAGTGGATGATGTGTTCCATAAACAACTAATTTTTACTCATAAATACTCATAATTTTTGTACGTGGTAGAGCCATGCTGCAGCTATATTAGAGCACAAATGGGTCGGCTCGACCGCAGAGGGACCACGCTCTCTCTGAATACCAGCGTAAAATAGCAGCTTTACGCTGCTGTGTTTCATGTGGTGAGTGTAGAGAACCGAAGACCTGTTTTACTGGAAAAGAGGCATTCCATCTTAGTCCTCACGGGTGACAACGCATCTGCATTTTAATTCGCAAACGAGGATGAATGTAAATGTCTATGGGCCACAGCAACCACTTACCATCAGGTGGACTCTGTGCCCGTTTGTCACCCCACCCAAGAAAAAATATATAAGAATAAAATGCAGATAGGTTGTTACCCCGTAAGAGTGTGACCCCCGTATAAGATGGAATGCCTCGTTTCCAGTAAATGGGGTCTCCAGTTCTATACACCATATAAGACACAGCAGCATTAAGATGCTATATTATCCTGGTATTCTGTGAGAGCGTGGTCCTATCCAAGTCAAGCCTACACATTACTTAAAAAAGGTGGCCTCTAATATCAAATATTAAGTGAACGTTAGCAATATAACTTCGTATAATACGCACCGTACCCGGCATTAATAAATAATTTTGCCGATGGCGTTTTAAATCTGTGAACGAAGTTTTAATAGGGGATTTAAGCTTTGTTGGAATCGTTCAACTTAGTTCGTTGCGAGACCGTTGTACCGTGCTTATAAATATGGTAATTTTGTATAATGATATTGTTCAAAATTGTTGGGTGTATGACGATAATCATGTTTTTCTTAAACACGTGGTAAAATTGAAAATTATGTACAGCTGACTTCAATATAAATAAAATGAGAACATCATCAAGTATCAAGTATAGTCAAAGTCGATTATATACGCATTTTTAACGATAACTCAATACTACTGGTCATATTTTGATCAAATTCATATGGGACCACAAAAGAAGCACCAGCTCTCAAATAAAAAGGAATCATCTAAATCGGTGCATCTAGACAAATGTTCTAAGGTAACACACATTAAAAAAACAGTCGAATTCAGTACCTCCTCCTTTTGTTGAAGTCGTTTAAAATATCCTCACTTTCGAAGAATTCTACGAATACCACCAGACCGGCAATTGAGATCAATGACAGCGTCACAGTTGAGGATCGCGCGGGTGCGGGCATTGGTGCCGGCAGTTATATTATCATTTACGACAGTATCCGTTTTTAAGCAAATACGAAATAAAGTTACAAAGTGAACTGAAAGAAACTTTTAATTACGTTAACAAAGATCGCACATAAAATAATAACAGCGTTTTCTTAGTCACATTAAATAAAATTAGTGTTAGATTGTCAAAAACAGCATCGCGGTTTACAAAACAAAGAACAAGTCTTCTCGCTCATTCACAGTCGACTAAAGGAGTCATTATATATACATAGAAGTCTTTGCTCACGGTCGAATATTCTCCTGTATCATGGAGTTTCTATGAAACAGAAATATTGAGCTGCTACTTTACGCTGGTATTCTGTGAGTGCGTGGACCTTCCCCGGTCAAGGTGATTCATAGTTCGTAGTATTGATGCAGCGTGGTTATACCACCTTAAATCTTTCGAACAAATGATCATTAGATTACTGAATAACTTGGTAATATATTTCTTTCAATGGTAGAGCCACACTATTATGGATTCAGCAGGAACGAATCGGCACCACTGTAACTGGATCACGCTTTCACAGAAGACCAAAGAAAAACAGCAGCATACCCTTGCTGTTTCGTATGCTGGTGAGTAACGGGAACCGAGACCGAGACTCTTTTCTACTGTTAACGCGGCATTGTGACTTAGCCTTCAGGGTTGACAACGTTTCTCTACATTTTGATTGTTAATCGAGGATATATATATAGGTGTCTATGCGGCACAGCCTTTACGTACCATAAGGTGCAATGTGTGCTCTTTAAAACAGTAATCTATCACTAGGCTTTGATTGTGACTGAATATTATGAGTTCTATATCCTCTCAGAAATAAAGGCGTGTATAGGCTACTAAGGTATACTACAGGGAACATTAACTTTGTAAATTTTATACAGTGGCGGTGGTGTTAATAATATGGACTATTCCGTATCATCCCGTAGGTGTCCTAAGAGACGACAGAGAGTAACTGGAGCAGGAGATGAGCAGCAAAATCTTCCTTATAACTGCTAAATAAAAATAACAAAGTGCGGTCGCCAACCCGCTTACCAAGTGAAGCAAATATGGCAAAAAATTGCCTCATGAAGGGTATACACCGTGTTGTGGGGGTGTAAGAATCCCCACTACCCCACATCGTCCCGTGGTTGTTGTAAGAGGCGACATAGGGAAACAAATCTGCAACGTCTCCCTAATAACGAATAAAAATAAAACACTGCAGTTGCCAACCCGCTTGCCAAGCGTGGCAACTATGGCAAATATTCTAATCCGCCCTTCTAGGGCAATCTTTGGGTAGGGCTATGTTCAGCTGTGGACTTTTATAGACTGTAACGGATAATGGAAATGGGATACCATTATGAGACAATTTATAGGGGAGTCCCATGTTCAGCAGTGGACTTTTGACTATGAATGTTATGGTAAACAAACGATTTTATTAAATTTTTCTTTTAAAAAATAATTCGGGAACTTAAATAACCAAATTTACTAATACTTTGTTTAATCATTAAATCCCACCCGCATATTTTCAAAGGAACAATCCAATGATGTAAATGTCTTTATCTCGTTTACATATATTTACAGCAAAATGAAGTGAATATTTTACTCAAGCTTAGTCTGAAGTCAAAGCAGTTTACGTTCCGAAAGCGCATAATCTGATATAACGTCGAGAAAACAAGTTTATTAGAACGACCAAAATATCGAGACCTTTTGTTAGCTTTCTAATATGTAATAAAAGTGTAAGGGAATTTCTAAATAAATTAAATAACGAAGACACGGAGAAGTTGTTAGAAATTCTAAAATAGTTTGCATTAATTGTACGTAACAATAATTGTTATTTAGTTATTTTATTTATTATATAATATAGTTTAATTATTTAAATATCTAGTGTCCTACATTATTAAACCGATTGTATAAGTGATGTCTGAAACACAGGTACTCAACCTAGTTCAGGCAGGTAGCTAATATTATAAACTTGACTTTTCTATTTTTCTTTTCTACATTCTACATTATTAAGCATTATACACATAGTTTTAATTTTATCATAACATTTTATTTTTGTTAGACTCATTGTTACTTTATTTAATTGTAATTATATTTGCTCCTATATGTAAACATGTGTAATTGGAAATGAAATAAATATTTATTATTATTATTATTATAGGGGTATCTATATAGTTTTCTCATCTGGTCGGGCTGTATAAATATATAATTGTAAATGAAAATGATAAACATACATAAATATCAACAAAATAAAATAAATACATAAAAAATACATAAATAAATAAAAACCCAACCAGATGGAATTATTATTATTATTATTAATATAATTAGTTCGCAGACTAGATTTGAAATTTGGCTTGAACCCAAAATATAATCTTTTCTGTTACCATAAGATATTACATTATTATGAACAAACTTCATATAAATTATGATCATTATATGCCAAATTTTATTTATATATTTATTGTAAGCAGTAGCAGCCCGGAGTCAGTGATAATGAAATCAAAGTTTAAAAGCGACAGTAGCCTAATGTCTGGGTGCTGACTGCGAACTCAAATATCCGTGGGTTAGAATCCGCCATTCAAATATTGTAGTTAACTGCTCCTACCTTAAGCTTAACATGAGTGATTGTAGGGAATATTAATGTTAATAGTAATAGCACTTTAACAATAAATTATCTTTCTACGGCCATGTCGGTTGACCGTCTCATCGCACAATGAGAGTGGGGGAATAGAGAGTGTATCTTTGCTTGCGTATTACCCTTGGACACTATAATCCTGGTCTTGTGCATATGCCTAGTCTACATTGAGACTGGCCCCCGTGACCTAATTCGGTCTGGAGGACATTTCATATGTCGTATAAGCGGCAGCTTAAAAGAACTCACTCCTATGTCTTTCCGTGAATGTCGCAACAGGCGACAAAGAGAAACTAAAATAATAAGTCATTAGGAGCATTTTCTTGATAATACTTCAAAACAATAAAAAACAGTGGCCGACGTGAACTGATCTAAGCGACAACTATAATAAATATCTCCCCTGTGAGGCAATCTATAGCGGAGGCCTGGGTTCAGCAGTGTACGTTCATAGGCCATGATGATGATGATGGTGGCTATTATGCTTTGGGTTCAAATCTCAACTGATATTTACATTTTCACAAAAAGAAAATTTGGTTTTTCAGTTATGCGTATTTTCAGTAAAAACTCATGCCTGTCACCCATAGTGGCAGGCAGAGACTTAAATTATGGCCGACGCAGCTAAGCTCAGACAAGACAAGCATTTCTTATATCATGATAATATTAGATTTAGAATACACAAGCACCTAATTAATCATGACGAAGGCACGCAAGCTTTTGACCTTTGTGGCTGCTCAAATAATACTGCAAATATCGACAGTAAAATTCAATTTGCCCGAACAAGGTCATGCTAGTAGATTAAGCCCAATGTAAATATAGGGAGGCATTATTCACGTGTTTGAAATCGAAATTAAATCGAGCATCTCCTAGCGTAGAAAATATTAGAATTAGCAGAGCAACGTGACCATACGTATCATTTTTAACAGTGCTGTCTCTTTTTTTAGTACTCCGCCCCAGTATTCCCGAGGCAAACTTGGAGATCCAAAAATTTTACACCTCGGAAACCATAATAAGAGCAATCTACGATATGAAAACCTAAAGAGTCTTTAAGAAAAACATTTAAGAAAATTAATAAGTTAACTTTGGCCTCTCAATACATTAAAGTAAATATAATGTGTGTATAGAAAAATATATGTAGTCTTTATTTAAAAATAAGTGATATTCTCTCTGTAAATACTGTGAACAGACAGAAGCTAGTAGTGCCAGTTATTCGACCCCACATTCAAAGTTTTAGGAAACTATCCGTCGATAACAACGAGATTGATGTTGAACACCTCAGTCCCTCGTTACCATGGGTGCTGTCAAGTGCTCGAAACGTCGGGAATATAAAATAAGTTAATATACGTGATAAAATTCGTAAAATCTAGTTTTATTTAATTTTTATAACTTTATCCTCGTCCCATAAATATGGTAGATAAAAATAGATAAAATAGACAAATAGGTAGTGTGGACATAGCAATATTTGGAATATTACTAGATCATTTTATAGCCGTCTTAATTATATGTTAGGTACCTGAAATATTTTCGAAACAAAATTACGTTCAATTTTTATATGTTTGCTATATATATTAATTTTTATATATTCGCTTGATTTGTTTTGCGTTGAAAGCATAAAGCAATACGGGCCGCCAAAGTACCGGACGTTGAAAGTTAAAAATGAAATACAATGAGTATTATTAATAATCTAAATTCAATCAAAATTATTCTCTTCTATTTTGATTTTCTTCTATTATATCCTATTCAATTCAATTTATATTCTATTATATTCCATTCAATTTCACTGTACTCCACTCTAATCCATTCTAATATTTTATTCTATTCAACATACACACAATATGGTACAAAATATGGTTTTGATTGTGATACATTCTAAACTCCAGGCAAACCAATTTGAGGACACAACGTGTAAATAAAGATAAGGTTTGGTTAAGGGCCCTTTGGCTGCCTATGAGCTAACCTGGGTAAGTAGCCTTTTTGTCTATTATGTCCCTAAGTTCCGCTTCGTTTTCAATGGCAGTAAGACGGCAACACTCATATTAACATAAAAGAAACTTACGTATCATACCGTTCCAATATTATATATGATGGTATATATGTTAATAATAATAATCCGCAGTAGAACCAGAGTGACCGACATAGCCCAACGGATTAGTAAGCTGAAGTGGCAATGGGCCGGCCATATAGCTCGAAGAACCGACAACCGATGGGAAAGAAAGGTTCTCGAGTGGCAGCCTCGTACCGGCAGGCGAAGTGTAGGGCGTCCCCCCACTAGATGGAGTGACGACCTTGTAAGATATGCAGGAAGTCGATGGATGCAGGTGGCTCAGGACCGTGCTTTGTGGCATTCTTTGGGGGAGGCCTATGTTCAGCAGTGGACTTGTGAAGGGCTGTAATGATGATGATGATGTTAATAATATATAAATACAGCTGTTTGTATATAAAAATATAAAGGTCATTCTGAATAACGCTGGCACGTTTCAATAATTTACTCCGGCGTGCTCTAAATCCCGTATCATATATCAACATAAGTTATCATTCCTTTTTTTGTAACGACGTCCTATTTTTATACGTTTACACGTACACAACAAGTAAAATTTCAAGCATAAAGTTGCCTACAACATTAGCGCAATAAAACCATATACAATTTGCAAATTAAAATTTATTTCAGTTAAATTTAGTTTTTTAATGGTCGAGTTTTCTAAGTAAAGTTATTTCTATAGTTTTGAATACTGAATCTGATAACACACTTAACGGGAACCACGAGGTTTATGTTACATGAATAGAATAGGATGATTTTTTCTTTAATATTACATAATATTTGTTGAAAGTCAGTTTTGTATTTACCAGTGGTTCGGAAAATACCTCTGTCCTGGGAAGAACCAGCAAAAAACCCAGCGAGACATTTTTTTACATATTTCACTTTACAATAATTTTGTTGTCAAATATTTCCTCTCTTTTTAGGAGGGTTATGTAGCAATAAGGCCACTGAGATGTTTCAGTGCATATTAGCACATAGCCACTAAATATTTTATTCCTCAAACATATTTCCTCTCTCGTATTTATTTCTTTACTGCCGAGCACAGTGTAAAATCAGCGCTTAGACGCCCATTACACGCCTAGACAAGCGTCAATCAGTTTGATCAATCATGATTGACGTTTATTATTAGATAAATAGATAGAATAATTTCGACATTACACGCTCATGCTGACTGATGTCAGTAAAACCCAAATTTTTGGAGGGAAAGAACCTACCTATAAACTAAGTTCATTTTCGATTCACCATTTAACAGTAATTTATTATCTTGAAAAGTAAAAGAAAAAAAAACGAAAAGGAACATTTCTAATATTTAATAAATCATGTCACAATCATAGAATATGTATTAAGATAAACGACAACAATTATTTTATTTTAATATTTTACTTCTTACCTTACTGTGGTTTAGCTTTAAGCGGTTCCATTTTTCTTTTAACACTAAACAATTAATTAAAACCAAATTATAATAAAAATTATGTATTATAGTACATCGATTTCTTATAATTGAATCATCCAAGTTTTTGAATCTTTATCATCATTTCAGCCCGTCACAAGTCCACTACAGAACATCATCCTCCATAGACTGCCGCAAAGCATGGTCCTGAACCACTTTCCTTGTTATGACTTTTTCATTTATGTTCTTAAGTTATAGTAAAATTAGTAATACTAAGTTGTAGTTAATTACATTTATTGTTTATTTTTTCTTTCTCAAAAATAATTAAATATTGTATGGTGTTCTTAACATATACCAAATGTCTGAAAAGCAAGTATGCATCATTTGCTAAACTTTTAAATCAAAAACCAATTTTAAAATATAGACGAATTGATCATAACTTCCTTAACTATAAAATACGAGTAACTTATATTCTAATTAATATTATTTGTTCCAGTTTGTGACAGCCCTTATTTATATTACGTGGCTGAAATTAGGTACTTCTTATTATGTACGTCAAACCAAATCTAACCAAATACGTCAAACAGCCGGGCAGCTGATATTAAGCACTCCATACATTTCGTCTATGTAATTACAGCCCCATTAATTTCCACTAAAATAAAATAAAAAACTTATAGGTTTAAACAAAAATAGCTGCATTACTATGTCTATAGTCACATTCATACAAATCAAAAAGCCTAAAGATTAGCTAATGTAAAATATGCTTAATTGTATCGGGACCATAACTTGTCAAAAAATTAAGAAAATGAGCGTTTTTCGTTGCGTACGTGTTTTGCTTTTTAAATTAACTCTTTCCCCTGGTTACGAAGAATTTATTAGCCAACAATATGTGTAGTTAAGACTACTAGAATTCTTATTTACGAAGTAAAAAGGCGGAAAGGCTGGAATTAGTTAGCATGTTTGGTGAACAGTGTACAGTGATGTGTGAATGTGTGAGGCCTGGGCAGGCGTAGGCCACCAGCAGCGGCCGACTTCCCGGCTGCTCCAAAATGCTGCATCGCTCCCGACTGCTCTATCGCTGGACCACTTCTTTCTTAATTGTCACTAATTCAGTATCTTAGCTTCATTGTACATTTAACTAACTTCAATTCGCCTAATTCCACATTCATCACAGAATCGAACACGTGATACCCGACACGGCAAAGACAGTAGCACAAAATTCGACATTCAATCCCCGGATTCACTTATCACAAATTATGAATTCGACACCAGAATAACATTTCGCACAAGATTCAAATACGCTCCGTTGATACGCAAATTAATTTAACTAGGCAACCAAAACACAAAAAGGCACTAACTCGACAACACAATTATAACGATATCCTGACAATTAACCGGGAGAAGCTCTCAAACAAGGAATGCTCGGATCGAATCCTAGACCGTATATCTCCTCGACGCGCGTACACTGTTCCGCACACTCGCACGAGTTAAATATTGCACAGTTCACATATCTACGTGACGAAGAAGCACGCACTTCATCTAGCTATCTAGATCCACGACGGACCCGTGAATTTAGGTAAGAGGGCCTGACGGGCTCCCCGCATCGTGGCTGGCGGGGCACTGACTGTTGCCCACGCGTCGAGCGACTGATCACTCGGCCGAGAGAATCGCCCGAGGGAGGGGGGCCAGAGGTGACCTCTAAATTTCATCGGGCGAAAACGCCGAGACACGCGTCTTGGTCCAAGTTTTTACAATATTAATTATTTGGCCTAAACATTGTCTAAGCGTTAACTGACGCGTGATTGACGAAATGCCATTACACGTTCAATCAAACTCTTGACTGATATTTTATTTACGTAAAAATCAAAATATCCAGATATTTGTCAATCAATTTCATGCAACCGTCAATCACCGCATTACACGGTAGGTTATTCGTCAATTACAACCGTGATTGTTGTAAAACTTACAGCAAAACCTACCGTGTAATGGGCGTCTTAATAGTACAATAAACAATTCATTGCTATCGGCAGACCGTGTAGCGGCGGTATTAGAATATCCACTACCGCCTCTCGTCCCATGAATGTTGTCAGAGGCGACAAAAGGAAACTGAGACAGAAAGTGGGCAGCAGTATCTTCCTGGTAACAATTCAAAATAATAATAAGACGGCGTTTGCCAAACCGCCTGCCAATCGTAGCAACTAAGGCAAAACCCCTCCCTATGAGGCAATCTATTGGAGAGTCATATGTTCAGCAGTGGACTTTTATAGCCTGAAATGGATGGCAGAGATCGAACCCGGGTAGCTTATGTACCATGAAATCGACGGTGAGTGAGTAGCCTAAGAGTTACAACTGCTCTCAATTATTATTACTCTATCAAAAGGGTAATAATAATACTGCATAATATATTAAGCCGCCATACGGCGTTTTACACAAACAAAGTCGTACACACAACTTTGTTTGTGTTCGTAAGTACAATAAGTTATAATACAATGAATATAACCTAAATACTATGGGCTATTTTGGCCTATTTTCATAATTAATGCTGTGGCTAGTAACTTGTTTCACACAAAACTAAGACGTATAACGTAGCTCTTCGTAGACCCTGTCGTAGCAAATTCGGAGCACAATTATAATTATTTTATTTACGTTTTAATTTAGATTTAATTTTTTAAAGTACAAAGGTGATATTCGAGCACACATTCCACTTGATGGTCAGTCAATGACGTGGCCCATAGACAACTATCCTCGATTAAGAGTCAAAATACAGATGGGTTGTCAATTTTGGGGACTAAGATGGACTGCCTTGTTTCCAGTAAAAATCATCTCCGGTTCTTTACATTCACCATACAAAACACAGAAGCTTTAAGCTATGTTACTGCTGTTGATATTCTGTGAGTGCGTGGTCCTTTGCCAGTAGAGCCAACCCATTCGTGATACAACCATAATATAGCTGCAGCATGGTTCTATCACATGTATAAATTATAAACGATCGATGTAATCTTATTAAAGAGGATATATGTATGTTTGTATGTCTATATATAATAGTATATCGAAGTGCTGAAGTGGTTGTACAGTAGGGCTACGATGGCTATCCGAGTACAGAACCAGAGTACGAAACCTATCCAATTGCAGAGAGGTGTAAGACAGGGTTACGTTATATCCCCGAAACTCTTCACCGCTGCGTTGGAAGACGTTTTCAAGCTACTGGACTGGAAAGGATACGGTGTCAACATCAATGGCGAGTACATCACTCACCTTCGATTTGCCGACGATATAGTCCTTATGGCAGAATCGCTGGAGGATCTAAGCACCATGCTCAATGACCTCAATAGTGTCTCCCAACGGATAGGTCTTAAGATGAACATGGACAAAACAAAGATCATGTTCAGTGTCATGTCACACCTATGCCGGTAGTTGTTGTAAGCACTAAGCTCGAAGATTTTGACGAGTATGTTTACTTGGGACAAATAGTCCAACTACGTAAGTCCAACTTCGACCGAGAGGTCAATCGACGGATTCAACTCGGCTGGGCAGCGTTCGGGAAACTACGACACATCTTCTCGTTAGACGTACCTCAAAACCAGAAAACGAAATTGTACAACCAGAGTGTGTTGCCAGTGATGACTAACGGATCTAAGACGTGGTCCTTCACTGCTGGCCGTATGAGGAAGCTCAAGGTCGCTCAGCGAGCTATGGAGTGGTCTATACTCGGAGTTTCTCTGCGTGATAAACTTCGAAATGAGGATATCCGCAGTAAAACCAGAGTGACCGAGATAGCCCAACGGATTAGTAAGCTGAAGTGGCAGTAGACCGGCCATATAGCTCGAAGAACCGACAACCGATGGGGAAGAAAGTTTCTTGAGTGGCAGCCTCCTACCAGTAGGCGAAGTGTAGGGCGACCCCCCACGAGATGGAGTGACGACCTGGTAAGACATGCAGGAAGTCGATGGATGCAGGTGGCTCAGAACCGTGCTTTGTGGCATTCTTTGGGGGAGGCCTATGTTCAGCAGTGGACTTATGAAAAGCCGTAATGATGATGAATGATGATGTCTATATAAAGATATGGGACGCTTTATAGCCTAAGCGGCTTGATGGATTTTAATATGTCAGGTATCGTTAGATTGGTCTTAATTATGAGAGTGATATAGGATATAAAAAAATCTCATTTCGGTAAGGTTTTTACACAGAGTGCTTTTTTTAATTACTTTTTTAAACTTTAAGCTTGTTTATATATTACGTCCATTCTGGTTGTAGTAAGGCTTGCGAGTTATTTGCGGGATCTTGTACTATAATATCCGGGACTTGACCATATTTTGCGAGTCGCAATATTCATTAAGAACGAATAAATTTTCGAAAGCTGAGAGCGACTGTACTATGACTGTGTTTACAAAGGCTCAAATAAAATTTGAAATAAGTTAATTAATTACAGTTTTATGCCAAATTTCAACAAGGCTACGATATTTTTTTAAATTAAACCAAACGAGTGATAATATCATCCCATAGAAGTAATTATAAATTCATCTCAAATTTTTTTAAGTGAATGTTAAGTGAAAATAACTCATTAATAACTTATGTTTTAACACAAATAGAATATAAATTAAAAATCCAATTACTGAAAGTATATCTTGAGTGACACGTTTAACTTTTAAATTTTTAATTAAATAACATCATATTATTGCAAAAAGTATCATACAAAACTACAATATTCTATACATTTAAAAAACATAAATGGGGATATATAAATGCCTTTTTTCCTGTGGGGTGCAGGACGGGGTATTTATTAAAACCGACGTTAGTCGTGAATGGATCATATAAATATGTAACACAGTAAGTAGTTAGAAATAAATATAAGATAACAATTAGCCTGCCTATCACAATGTGA
The DNA here is from genome assembly GCA_033319125.1 of Parnassius glacialis. Lineage (NCBI taxonomy): Eukaryota > Metazoa > Arthropoda > Insecta > Lepidoptera > Papilionidae > Parnassius > Parnassius glacialis. The sequence continues at coordinate 40,125,849 of JAVANC010000009.1, read as the reverse complement.
TACAGGACACAGTCTCCGCAATATAAGTTTCTTTACATTTACTAAAGGTATTACTCCAACAAGCATAATAACGACATTGTAAAATTACTGATTCCTTCTGAACGACTGAACTGTGAAATTACTGTATGACTACTTCTTCTTAATGGCCTGCGTGATACTTTATACCGCTAGAACGAGTGGGAAATTACAGTTCTACTCTCATTTCGCCGTAGTTTCTACCCTTATTCCTTACAATATATAAAATGTAACAGTGACTTTTTGATACTCGCACAGAAATAACACTGTGGTTGTACTCAACCTTCGTTAATTTGTACACAAATGCATAAAAATAATTGGACAGCACGAAAACTTTGCGAACACGTTAACAAAACTCGTGCACGGTCTAGCATATGAAATCGAATTCACACTACCTTCCAAATTATCGATATTATTACCCGTCGCGCGTCCCTTACGTTTACTTTGCCATATTAATCGTTTGTCAAACTAAATATTTAAACTTTAAAAAAAATCAAAGTATAAACATAAAAAATATAACTTCATGTTGAGACGCCTACAGTAACTATTACCCAAGGAAAAGATAAAATCCCGTAGAATATAAGCGTAAAATAACAGATTTATGCTGCTGTGTTTCTTAAAGCAAGTGTAAAAAACCAGAGACTTTTTTTACGTCGGAGTCGGGGCATTCCATCTGAGTCTTCAGGGCTGACAATGCTTCTGCATTTTGATTCTTAATTGTGGTTAGATGTAGATGTGTATGGGCCACAGCATCCACTTACCAACAGGTGTACTGTGTGCTCATTTGTCGTCCTTTATCCATAATATTAAATGCAACATCATCAAGGCGACACAAAACCAATTCAATACGATAAATTTCTATTGAAACTGAGCAAACTTGTTCCTTAAATACGTAAATTCACCCTAAAGCTAAACTTCACATAAGTACTTTGTACGACCTAACATAAGTACACATTTCTGTAGCTCGACAATACATTTCGTATTGAAGTACAATTGTGTCTTGCTTTTAAAATAATTAAATCTTACTTTAGAAGGTTTGATAACCTTTTACCTTTGATCTGAGTTGAACAGGTACTGTAAAATAATATTATCTTTCGTAGAATATAAATTGCTAAGAGAGACCCAAGAAAAGTGTCTGTCTGAGGCCAGGTGGAGAATTCTTAGTGATCCGTACTATATACGAACGTATTAATAAAACGGAGACTTACGGAATCACTTCAAAATTTTGCTGTAATAAATTAAGAATTTTCGACTTAAGATTTTAGGCTTCAAAATAGAATTGTGAACCGATTTTAAAGAATATTTTTTTTAATTGGGTATCATCATCATTACAGCCTTTCATAAGTCCACTGCTGAACATAGGCCTCTCCCAAGGAATGCCACAAAGCACGGTCCTGAGCCACCTGCATCCATCGACTTCCTGCATGTTGTACCAGTTCGTCACTCCATCTAGGGGGGCTTGCTCTACACTTTGTCTACCGGTACGAGGCTGCCACTCGAGTATGTTTCTTCCCCATCGGTTGTCGGTTCTTGGAGCTATATGGCCGGCCCAATGCCAATTCATCTTACTAATCCTATGGGCTATGTCGGTTACTCTGGTTCTACTGCGGATATCCTCATTTCTAAGTTTATCACGCAGAGAAACCGCGAGTATAGACCACTCCATAGCTCGCTGAGCGACCTTGAGCTTCCTCATACGGCCAGCAGTTAGGACCACGTCTCAGATCCGTCAGTCATCACTGGCAACACACTCTGGTTGTACAATTTCGTTTTCTGGTTTTGAGGTATGTCTAACGAGAAGATGTGTCGTAGTTTCCCGAACGCAGCCCATCCGAGTTGAATCCGTCGATTGACCTCTCGATCGAAGTTGGACTTACCTAGTCAGACTATTTGTCCCAGGTAAACATACTCGTCAACTACTTAGAGCTTAGTGCTCTTAACAACTACCGGCATAGGTGTGACATGGACGTTAAACATGATTTTTGTTTTGTCCATGTTCATCTTAAGGCCTATCCGTTGGGAGACACTATTGAGGTCATTGAGCATGGTGCTTAGGTCCTCCAGCGATTCTGCTATAAGGACTATATCGTCGGCAAATCGAAGATGAGTGATGTACTCGCCATTGAAGTTAATACCGTATCCTTTCCAGTCCAGTAGCTTGAAAACGTCTTCCAACGCAGCGGTGAATAACGTCACCTTGTCTTACACTTCTCTGCAGTTGGATAGGTTTCGTACTCTGATTCTGTACTCGGATAGCCATCGTAGCTCTACTGTATAAACACTTCAGCACTTCGATATATCGACATTCAACTTGGTACCACTGAAGGTATTGCAGCACCGCCCAAATTTCGACGGAATCAAAGGCTTTCTCATAGTCCACATACGCAAGGCAAATTGGCAGATTATACACCTCTGTCTTCTATACAATCTGCCGCAGGGTATATATGTGGTCTATGGTACTAAAGCCTTTTCGGAAACCGGCTTGTTCGGGAAGCTGGAAATCGTCAAGTTGAGACAATTCGTAATGACTCTCGAAAACAGTACGTAGACGCTGCACAGAAGGGAAATCGGTCTGTAGTTCATCAAGAGAGCGTTGTCACCTTTCTTGAAGAACAAGACCACCGCACTTCTGCTCCACGCCTCCGGTGTAATGCCACCATGGAGGACGGAATTAAAGAGCTTCTGAAGGACTTCAAGTACCGGTTTTCCACGCGCTTTCAAGAGCTCCGCTGTAATTTCATCCTCGCCTGGGGCCTTGCCGTTTTTAAGGTACTGGAGAGCCATTCTAATCTCGCTTAGACTGACGTTCGGGATATCTTCGGAATAGTGTCGGATAAGACTCGCTTTTGGATCGTTACTCACACTTGCGTATGGCTCTAACGATGACGTGTACAGCTGCCCATAGAACCTCTCAATCTCACTCAAAATCTCAGGTGTCCTGGAAACGATGCTCTCAGTTGGCTCTTTCTGGCAGACAGAACTCTGGCAAAGACTTTAGAACCTTGGTTCCACTCGATTGCTTCTTCAATACAAGCTGTATTGAAGTTTTTTAAGTCCCGCCGCATGCATTTGGAGATCTGTCTGTTCAGTTGCCTGTATGCTGTCAAATCTGTTGAAGAATGTAGCTTCATCTCCTGTCTAACAGCCATGAGATTAAGAGTGTGATCGGAGAGTTTTTGTATTCTTCTGCGGCGGGTCTTGCAGAACTTAGCTCCGACCGGATGTACAGTTTCCACGAGCTTGTCATTCATATCGTCCACTTCATTGCAGTCTTCTAGGCACTGAAAACGGTTTTGTAACTCGAGTTGAAAGGTTTCGGGACTTTGGAATAGAGCACGAGGGGGACGAAGCGTTGACATCATTAGACGAGACCTCTCCAATTTAACGTTTAGGTTCAGTGTACCTCTAACCATTCGGTCATTGCTACCAGTTTTCACCCTCGCGATCACGGAGAAATCACTGAACAGTTGTCGTCTGGTCGTCATAATGAAGTCAATCTCATTTTTTGTCAAATCGTCGTGGCTCGACTAGGTCCACTTCCTGTAGGGCCGCTTCTAGAAGAAAGAGTTCATCATAAGGAGTCACTTTTTCTCTATGAACTCGGCCAGTTACCCCCTGGCCCTTTGGGTTCCGTTGCCCTATTCCAAATTTTCCAACTTTCAGCTCACCGTTCTCTCTTGTGCCTAGTTTTGCATTGAAGTCTCCCATTAACACCGTATAGTGGGTTTGGGAGGAATGCATGGCTCTAAAGATATCCTAATAACTTTCCTCCACCTCCTCATCGGGATGTGCCCAGGTTGGTGGGTAAACCTATATGACCTGCAGCGAATACGGTTTGGTGATTCTGATTATAAGGTACGCAACCGTCGTCGACACAATCTCAATCTTTACAACGTTGTTAACGAGAGACTTGTGGACGATTAATCCGACACCTCCTTGGGACAGATGGTCGCCCTCCCGTTGACAGAGCAAATTGCTGGATTCGAGGAATACCGTGTCCTTCCCCTCTCTTCGGACCTCGAACACTTCTTCCAGCTCCACGATCTTATCGTCAGACCTCAGGGTGCGTGCGTTGTATGTTGCCAGGTCGAGTCGTCTTAGGTGACAACCGAACCTCCACCGGAGATTATTAGCACCCCTGCCCTGCCGTTACCATGGTCGCCACCGTAGCCAGGAATAGCGGGCCGCCGGGGACAGGGGGCTGTCTCATTGATGCTCTCATCATTGGGGGGTATTTGCCGTAGTTGCCACGCTTGGCAAGCGGGTTGGCAACCGCAGTTTTTTTATTGTAATTATGCTGTTATCAGAAAGATGCTGCTGCCCATCTCCAGCCTGTTTCCCTTTGTGATTCCTTTGTGACGACACCTACGGGAAGATATGGGGTAGTGGATATTCTTCACCACCACTAAACAGCAATTAGGTATACCTCAAGGGAATCCCCTTTTAATTTTTAAGAAAATGTTATATTCCTTAGGGAAGGACCACGCTCTCACAGAATACCAGCGTAAAATAGCAGCTTTACGTTGCTGTGTTTCGTATGGTGAGTGTAGAGAACCGGAGACCTGTTTTACTGGAAAAGAGGCATTCCATCTTAGTCCTCACGGGTGACAACGCATGTGCATTTTAATTCGCAAACGAGGATAAATGTAGATGTCTATGGGCCACAGCAACCACTTACCATCAGGTGGACTCTGTGCCCGTTTGTCACCCTACCCAAGAAAAAATATATTGGTAAATCCAATTGGGCATGCCTTCGCATTAAAAATAACGTATAGCATGATTAAACGGATTTTTTTTAAGTAGTTTAAATACATTTCTTAAGCATTATCTGCTTCAACACCCTCGAAACCCATGAAAATGACACCCATGATGAAAAAATTTATACCTATTGCAGCCGCCATCTTGGCTTTACATTTCAACAGCACTATCGGCTTCAACACCCTTGCAAACCATGAAAATGACACCCATGATGAAAAAATTGGTACCTACTTCAGCCGCCATCTTGGATTTACATTTCGACAGCACTATCGGCTTCAACACCCTCGAAAACCATGAAAATGACACCCATGATGAAAAAAATTATACCTATTGCAGCCGCCACCTTGGATTTACATTTCGACAGCACTATCGGCTTCAGCAGCCTTGAAAACCATGAAAATGACACCCATGATGAAAAAATTGATATATATTGCAGCCGCCATGTTGGATTTACATTTCAACAGCACTATCGGCTGCAACACCCTCGAAAACCATGAAAATGATATCCATGATGAAAAAATTTGGTACCTACTTCAGCCGCCATCTTGGATTTACATTCCGACAGCACTATCGGCTTCAGCACCCTCGAAAACTATGAAAATGACACCCATGATGAAAAAATTGATATATATTGCAGCCGCCATCTTGGATTTACATTTCAACAGCACTATCGGCTTCAACACCCTTGCAAACTATGAAAATGACACCCATGATGAAAAAATTGGTACCTACTTCAGCGGCCATCTTGGATTTATACTTCGACAGCACTATCGGCTTCAACACCCTCGAAACCCATGAAAATGATATCCATGATGAAAAAATTTGGTACCTACTTCAGCCGCCATCTTGGATTTACATTTCGACAGCACTATCGGCTTCAGCACCCTCGAAAACTATGAAAATGACACCCATGATGAATAAATTGATACCCCTTGCAGCCGCCACCTTAGATTTACATTTCGACAGCACTATCGGCTTTAACACCCTCGAAAACCATGAAAATTACACCCAAGATGAAAAAATTGATATCTATTGCAGCCGCCATTTTGGATTTACATTTCGACAGCACTATCGGCTTCAACACCCTGGAAAACCATGGAAATGACACCCATGATGAAAAAATTTATACCTATTGCGGCCGCCATCTTGGATTTACATTTCGACAACCCTTTCGGTTTCAACACTCTCGAAAACCGTGAAAATGTCATACATGACAAAAAAATTAATACTACTTACGTTTAGTACGTACTACTATTATTTATTCTGTGCTTTTAAAATATTGTAATAAAAAAATCTGTTATTATTATTATAATCAAGTATTTAAGAAATTTGGTTATTCGAATATTGTGTATTTGTACAGCGATCTTTTTGAGCCGCTGCAAACAACCGAAATAATGTCCGCTTACGACGGCGACTGACGGCGAACCATAGATAAATATAAATGTAGCAAGCTAATGCGGCGAACTGATATATACAGTAATCTATGGCGATGGCCAACTGAGTTAGTGAGTAAACTACTCTGTGGCTGCAGCTCCCCATTTACAGAAATAATTCTATACGAGGCTACCAAATCAACGAAAATTTCGCCATTTTCGAGCCGATAAAAATTAATTATAGCTAAACAAAACAAAATTACACTGCCATTTACATTCAGTGGCTTCCCACATGATAGATGAAGAGATTAATAAATAGATTGAGTTAAACAATTGATATTTACAAAAGTTATAGTGTTTACAAGCCTTGGGGACATGATAAATCCACGCACCGTACCCGGCATTAATAAATAATTTTGCCGATGGCGTTTTAAATCTGTGGACGAAGTTTTAATAGGGGATTTAAGCTTTGTTGGAATTGTTGAACTTAGTTCGTTGCGAGACCGTTGTACCGTGCTTATAAATATGGTAATTATGTATAATGATATTGTTAAAAATTGTTGGGTGTATGACCATAATCATGTTTTTCTTAAACACGTGGTAAAATTGAAAATTATGTACAGCCGACTTCAATATAAATAATATGAGAACATCAGCAAGTATCAAGTATATTCGAAGTCGATTAAATACGCATTGTTAACGATAACTCAATACTACTGGTCATATTTTGATCAAATTCATATGGGACCACAAAAGAAGCACCAGCTCTCAAATAAAAAAGAATCATCAAAATCGGTGCATCTAGACAAATGTTCTAAGGTAACACACATTAAAAAAACAGTCGAATTCACTACCTCCTCCTTTTTTTGAAGTCGTTTAAAATATCCTCACTTTCAAAGAATTCTACGTATACCACCAGACCGGCAATTGAGATCAAAAACTGCGTCACAGTTGAGGATCGCGCTGGTGCGGGCATTGGTGCCGGCAGTTGTATTATCATTTACGACAGTTACCGTTTTTAAGCAAATACGAAATAAAGTTACAAACTTAGCTGAAAGAAACTTTTAATTACGTTAACAAAGATCGCACATAAATAATAACAGCGTTTTCTTAGTCACACTTAACAAAATCAGTGTTAGATTGTCAAAAACAGCATCGCGGCTTACAAAACAAAGAACAAGTCTTCTCGCTCACTCACAGTCGACTAAAGGAGTCATTATATATGTATACATAGAGATATACATAGAAGTCTTTGCTCACGGTCGAATATTCTCCTGTATCATGGAGTTTCTATGAAACAGAAATATTGAGCTGCTACTTTACGCTGGTATTCTATGAGTGCGTGGACCTTCTCCGGTCAAGGTGATTCATAGTTCGTAGTATTGATGCAGCGTGGTGTATAACACTTTAAATCTTTTGAACAAATGATCATTAGATTACTGAATAACTTGGTAATATATTTCTTTCAATGGTAGAGCCACACTATTATGGCTTCAGCAGGAACAAATCGGCACCACTGTAACTGGATCACGCTTTCACAGAAGACCAAAGAAAAACAGCAGCATACCCTTGCTGTTTCGTATGCTGGTGAGTAACGGGAACCGAGACCGAGACCCTTTTCTACTGGTAACGCGGCATTGTGACTTAGCCTTCAGGGTTGACAACGTTTCTCTACATTTTGATTGTTAATCGAGGATATATATATAGGTGTCTATGCGGCACAGCCTTTACGTACCATAAGGTGCAATGTGTGCTCTTTAAAACAGTAGTCTATCACTTGGCTTTCATTGTGACTGATTATTATGAGTTCTACATCCTCTTAGAAATAAAGGGAGGTCTGTGTCCAGGATTGGGACGTATACTGATTAAACAACTGACTTTACTAATACTTTATAAATTTGATCCGATTTATCTAAGAATTACAACACGGATTCGATTCCCGCCAGCACCAATGATATTGTTGATTGTAATTACTGCTGATTTACCACGTGCTTGTTGGTGAAAGAAAACATCGTGAGGAAACAGGCATGTCTGAGAAATAAAAAAAATATTTCGAAGACAATTCCTTGCCCTAAAACTTTCTCATAATAGAGAGGAGGCCAGAGGCCAGAGCCAATGGGACTTATATAGGCTACTAAGGTTTACACGCCACGCCACGCAAGCCTTACAGTTCTAACCCTGACATCAATAAATCAGGTGAGCCTAGCAATATGACTACTCGAAAGCATAAACACGACAACAACTTCTCAGAGGCTCTCAAAAATTTTACCTCAGAGATACGTAGAACTTTACATGACTGGAAAAAGGAAATTCAAGATGAAATATCAGGAATTAAAAATAATTTAGACTTCGTATTAAAAACCGATCTTGAGAAACTAAATGCATCCTTTGCTGAGATCATGTCGGAACTAAGCAGCGTCCGTCAGGAATATCACGAGATTAAAAAGTCGGTCATATCTCTTGACCTAAAGTACAACGAGACAATGAAGCAAATCACAGTTTTAGAAAACTCTGTACAATTCAATTGCGACCAGTATGACCATGTTCAAAAGAAAATGGAATTATTATCTGTTAACCAAAAAGGCAATCGAATCACTAGAATCTAAAATGGACTTATTGACTAACGAAAACAGACTATTACAATTGGAAATTAACACAAATAATCAAAGAGATCGCATTTTGAACTTAGAGATTGTCGGCGTTCCTGAAATTAAGGATGAAGACTTAACCAATATAATTATATCCATTGCTAAGCAGTCTAATGTAACTATTTCCCCTAATGATATATTAGAAGTTAATCGTGTCGCACCGAAAATCAAACAACAGGGCCGCCCGAAAAATATAATTGCAAAGCTTAAATCCCGTCTTCTAAAGGACAACATAATCTCTGGCACTCGAAAAAACCGACTGACCACCAAATACCTTGCCTTACTTGGCAGCGTGCGTCCCGTATATGTCAATGAGCATCTTACACAGTGCAATAAACTTCTACTAAAGAAATGTCGGGAGACGGCGAAACTTAAGCAGTATCAATATGTGTGGACAAAAAACGGGAGGATCTACGTCAGGAAGAACGACACATCTCCGGCTTTGCATATATCACAGGAAAGAGACATTTAAAATTAATTTAATCTTACATTGCATATTGTTTTGTTCTCTTTTCAAGGACGTTATATTGCTTAAATTAATCAATTCCATCGTTGTAAAAGCAATTCACTGGTCTCTCTTATCTCAGTTTGTCTTTATTATATATCATTGTTTGACCGCACGTAAAGGGAGCTCAATTAGTGAAATATTTTTGGTCTTAAGTGTATTGGTCACACGCGCGATAATTGTGCGGCTAAGTTGCATCCATATTCTTCACAAACGTTACACAAAATTCAAAATTCAAAATAATTTATTTGTAAAACAAAGGTAAAAATTTAACAACAACTATATATATATTATGGTTTATTTTACTATATCCTTTATATTTAATAAAATATCAATTATATTTTTTCTGGAGTCTTGTATATTATGTATTAATTTATGTTATTTTGTCAATCCATGAATTCATCTATTATATTGTTATTATTCATAATAATTACCCGTTCAATATTAATTTATTAAATCTAACAACAATACTTAACACGTCTATATTGTTACATTCGCGATATTTATATATATATATTTAATAACTGCTCTGCATATTTATAAGCTCGCACCCTTTTATGTTAACTCGACTATATTACTCAAATCGTTTAAGGATTCATTCTGTTATATTTTATTCATAAATTTTATACTCTACCACCTTATACAAAAAATCAAGTCACTATTAATTAGCAACTGCCGAAGTGATATATCGTTGTTCGTATTACTTAGTCTAAGGTTAATTTTGCCAGTTTTACATACTATGGATATTACGTATTTTCAATGTCCTCAAACTGTAGTATAATATTTCGTTGGTGTTTTATGAATGTATGTTGTATGAAGAGATATGTTATTTTAGGAAAATTAAACATATATTATATTATTATGTGGTGCATTTGTACGAAGTGTAAATGTGTATGTGCATGTCTTAAGTTAGTCATACGGCAGAACATTAATCTGTTTCTGGAAATAGATAGAAAGGAAAACGTAAACAAATTATTAGTTCTGTTACACCGTGTAGCTTTAAAGTACTACAAATTTAACACAATTGGGTACATATTTGATTTTGATTAATGGCTGCAAATAATTTGAACTGTTATTATCAGAATGTTCGTGGTCTTAGGACTAAATGTCTTGAATTACGACTAAATATTTTGACGAACGATTACGACATTATAATTATGACAGAATCATGGCTACACAGTGGAATTTTTGATGGTGAGTTGTGCGACGATAGGTATGACGTGTTCAGGGCTGACAGAGATTTGCGTAATAGTGGTAAAAGTACTGGTGGTGGAGTATTAATACTGACACGACGTACACTCGGTGCCAAGTATCGTGACCTCGGCGTATGCGGTCTTACTGAGCTATTGTGGATTACTATTCCTTCACGCGCGTGCGCTTCAAATTCCAACTTACATATTTGTGTGGCATATATTGCCCCTGACCCTCATCAAATGCCATTGGATCTCGTTTTTATTAAACAAAAAATTAATAGTATTATCGAGCTTTCTCCAAATGATAATTTTGTAGTATTAGGAGATTTCAACTTGCCGTTCATTTCTTGGAATCCAAACGGATATACAGCTTTGAAAAAAGGGCCTACTGAGGTACAAGAAGCGAGTATTCAGCTGATGGAAACACTAACATTTCACGGGTTAAGACAATTTAATACTTTAAAAACTCATGCTGGTAACACATTAGATCTTGCATTCTCTAATCTACCTCTGAATATCATCCCTGCGGCTGCGCCGCTACTCAAGGAGGACCACGCACATCCTTCTTTTTGCTTCATAGTTTTGGATTTAAACATTACTCCTCTACGGGAAACAGCTGCGTCGAGGCGAAATTTCAGGAGGACTGATTATGAAAAAATTTATACATATCTTTTAGAACAGGACTGGTGGTCTCTTTTATGTACAGGCACTGTAGACGAAGCTACAGATACCTTTTATAACACACTGGATAGTTGTGTTCGTTTACATGTGCCTTTTAGTTATAACACAGGGAAGTGATCATATCCTAAATGGTACACACCTGCTTTAATAAAAATAATTAAGGAGAAAACCATAGCTCAAACACGTTGGAAAAAATTCAGGAATAGATAAGATTACGATGAGTTTTCGTTACTCCGAGCAAGAGAACGCCGTGTTCAGAGAGAATGCTTTAATAAATTTACGTCAAGTTGTGAAAATAGCATCAAAACACATCCTAAAACATTCTGGACTTTCGTCAAAGCCATTCGGGGTCGGTCAGGATACCCTAAGAAAATGTATTTGAAAGATACAGAGTACACCGAAGGTACAGTTATATGCAATGCTTTCAACTTATTCTTCAAGAGTGTATTTGGTGTACCTAGTAATAACTACATATATCCACATACGGAATAGTTGTGTACTGACACCGTTTCTAATGTACAGACAAACGCTGCAATAATTGAAAAAATGTTGAAAACTTTGGACACGAACAAAGGTGCCGGTAGTGATGGGTTACCTTCTTTTTTTTGGTCACGATGCGCTAAATCACTTGCTCTCCCCTTGACTATTATATTTAATCGCTCTCTGCGTGAAGGGATATTTCCGCATCAATGGAAGTGTGTACACATAGTCCCTGTACACAAGAAGGGATCACGTACAGAAATAAATAATTATAGAGGCATTTCTATTTTGAACACCGCAGCTAAAATCCTTGAACGAGTAGTATATAACGTAATTTACTCCACGCTTTCACGTGCCTTCCCTGAGCAGCAACATGGTTTTTTACAAAGGCGATCCACCACTACAAACCTGGCAAGTTTTTCTTCTTTTGTCCTTGAAAATATGGATCAAGGTGGGCAGGTTGATGTGATCTACACTGATTTTGAAAAAGCTTTCGATCGTGTGGATCACATGATCCTGCTCAACAAATTACAAATATTAGGGATTCACGGTGACTTGCTCCGTTGGACTGAATCATATCTCACAAACCGCGCACAAGCAGTCGTGATAGGTGGTTTCCGTTCGAGCTACATAAACATACCTACAGGTGTTCCTCAGGGCTCTCACTTAGCTCCACTTTTTTACAATGCCTACCTATATAACATTGGTTCGTGCATTGTACACACAAATTACCTCATGTATGCAGATGATAAGAAGATTTTTTGTAAAATTAACACCATACATGACTGCCTATTGATACAAAAGGACCTGGACCGTTTATTTGAATACTACAAAATAAATAATATAACTGTTAATGCAAGCAAGTGCGAATGTATTAGTTTTACACGGAAATCTAAGCCAATTCTAAATAAATATAACTTTGACGGATTAGAAATCAGCCGAAAAGTAAGTGTTAGATTTAGGCGTAAATTTTGATCATAAAATGATACTATCCGCACACATTGATTACGTTATCAGTAAAGCCTATAAAAATCTTGGTTTCGTTCTTCGCATCTGTAAACCATTCTCGAAAATGAATGCAATTAAAATGGTTTATTTTGCGTATGTCAGAAGTGTTTTGGAATATGCTAGTTCGATATGGTCTCCACAGTACAATGTCTACAAAAGCCGCCTTGAGCGTATTCAAAAAATATTTGTTAATCACCTTAACTTTCGCTGTCGGAATAAATTCGATACTTACACAGACAGTTGCACTGAGCACGATCTCTTATCTTTGGAACACAGGCGTGTTTTGCTTGACATGGCTTTGTTATATGATATAATAAACAGTAATATTGACTGTCTGTAAACTTATGACCACCTTCATTACATTGAATTGCTTATAATTTTGCTTATAATTTATCTATTAGATTGTTCTTCTTTCCTTTTCTTCTAACAAAAATACACCTACCATCAAGCAATATAAGGGAAACCTGTTATTGGCCATACTTTTAGTTTGTTACATTAATGTTAATATTTAATATATACGCTGTTGGTTTTGTAAATAAATAAAAATAAATAAATATAAATATAATATTAACTTTTAAAATTTTAAACATAGTCCATATTATCAATAACAATTGATATCATTCCGTAGGTGTCGTAAGAGACGACAGAGAGTAACTACTGATAATATGAGTAACTATGATATATATATTTGAGCAGCAACGTCTTCCTAAATAAAATTAACAAAGTGCGGTCGCCAACCCGCTTACCAAGTGAAGCAAATATGGCAAAAAATTGCCTCATGAAGGGTATACCCCACATTGTCCCGTGGTTGTTGTAAGAGGCAACATAGGGAAACAAATCTGCAACGTCTCCCTAATAACGAATAAAAATAAAACACTGCAGTTGCCAACCCGCTTGCCCAGCGTGGCAACTATGGCAAATATTCTAATCCGCCCTTCTAGAGCACTCTTTGGGTTAGCCTATGTTCAGCTGTGGACTTTTATAGACTGTAACGGATAACGGAAATGGGATACCATTATGAGACAGTTTATGGGGGAGTCCCATGTTCAGCAGTGGACTTTTGACTATGAATGTTATGGTAAACAAACGATTTTATTAAATTTTTCTTTTAAAAAATAATTCGTGTAACTTAAATAACCAAATTTACTAATACTTTGTTTAATCATTAAATCCCACCCGCATATTTTCAAAGGAACAATCCAATGATGTAAATGTCTTTATCTCGTTTACATATATTTACAGCAAAATGAAGTGAATATTTTACTCAAGCTTAGTCTGAAGTCAAAGCAGTTTACGTTCCGAAAGCGCATAATCTGATATAACGTCGAGAAAACAAGTTTATTAGAACGACCAAAATATCGAGACCTTTTGTTAGCTTTCTAATATAATTAGTTCGCAGACTAGATTTGAAATTTGGCTTGAACCCAAAATATAATCTTTTCTGTTACCATAAGATATTACATTGTTATGAACAAATTTCATATAAACTATGATCATTATATGCCAAATTTTATTAATATATTTATTGTAAGCAGTAGCAGCCCGGAGTCAGCGATAATGAAATCAAAGTTTAAAAGCGACAGTAGCCTAATGTCTGGGTGGTGACTGCGAACTCAAATAACTGTGGGTTCGAATCCGCCATTCAAATATTGTCGTTAACTGCTCCTACCTTAAGCTTAACATGAGTGATTGTAGGGAATATTAATGTTAATAATAATAGCACTTTAACAATAAATTATCTTTCTACGGTCATTTCGGTTGACCGGATATCGCAAAATGAGAGTGGGGGAATAGAGAGTGTATCTTTGCTTGCGTATTACCCTTGGCTACTATAACCCTGGTCTTATGCATATGCCTAGTCTACATTGAGACTGGCCCCCGTGACCTAATTCGGTCTGGAGGACATTACATATGTCGTATAGCGGCAGCTTAAAAGAACTCACTCCTATGTCTTTCCGTGAATGTCGCAACAGGCGACAAAGAGAAACTAAAATAATAAATCAGCAGGAGCATTTTCTTGATAATACTTCAAAACAATAAAAAACAGTAGCCGACGTGAACTGAGCTAAGCGACAACTATAATAAATATCTCCCCTGTGAGGCAATCTATAGCGGAGGCCTGTGTTCAGCAGTGTACGTTCATAGGCTGTGATGATGATGATGGTGGCTATTATGCTTTGGGTTCAAATCTCAACTGATATTTACATTTTCGCAAAAAGAAAATTTGGTTTTTCAGTTATGCGTATTTTCAGTAAACACTTATGCCTGTCACCCATAGTGGCAGGCAGAGACTTAAATTATGGCCGACGCAGCTAAGCTCAGACAAGAGCATTTCTTATATCATGATAGTATTAGATTTAGAATACACAAGCACCTAATTAATCATGACGAAGGTACGCAAGGTTTTGACCTTTGTGGCTGCTCAAATAAAACTGCAAATATCGACAGTAAAATTCAATTTGCCCGAACAAGGTCACGCTAGTAGATTAAGCCCAATGTAAATATAGGGAGGCATTATTCACGTGTTTGAAATCGAAATTAAATCGAGCATCTCCTAGCGTAGAAAATATTAGAATGAGCAAAGCAACGTGACCATACGTATCATTTTTAACAGTGCTTTCTCTTTTTTTAGTACTCCGCCCCAGTATTCCCGAGGCAAACTTGGAGATCCAAAAATTTTACACCTCAAAAACCATAATAAGAGCAATCTGCGATATGAAAACCTAAAGAATCTCTAAGACAAACATTTAAGAAAATTAATAAGTTAACTTTGGCCTCTCAATACATTAAAGTAAATATAATGTGTGTACAGAAAAATATATGTAGTTTTTATTTAAAAATAAGTGATATTCTCTCTGTCAATACTGTGAACAGACAGAAGCTAGTAGTGCCAGTTATTCGACCTCACATTGAATGTTTTAGGAAACTATCCGTTGATAACAACGAGATTGATGTCGAACACCTCAGTCCCTCGTTACCATGGGTGCTGTAAAGTGCTCGAAACATCGGGAATATAAATTAAGTTAATATACGTGATAAAAGTCGTAAAATCTAGTTTTATTTAATTTTTATAACTTTATCCTCGTCCCATAATATGGTAGATAAAAATAGATAAAATAGGCAAATAGGTAGTGTGGACATAGCGATATTTGGAATATTACTAGATCATTTTATAGCTGTCTTAATTATATGTTAGGTACCTGAATTATTTTCGCAACAAAATTACTTTCAATTTTTATAGATTTGTTTTGCGTATAAAGTATAAAGCAATACGGGCCGCCAAAGTACCGGACGTTGAAAGTTAAAAATGAAATACAATGAGTATTATTATTAATCTAAATTCAATCAAAATTATTCTCTTTCATTTTGATTTTCTTCTACTATATCCTATTCAATTCAATTTATATTTTATTATATTCCATTCAATTTCACTGTACTCCACTCTAATCCATTCTAATATTTTATTCTGTTCTATTATGTGTGTATGTACACACAATATGGTACAAAATATGGTTTTGATTGTGATACATTCTAAACTCCAGGCAAACCAATTTGAGGACACAACGTGTAAATAAAGAGAAGGTGGCGTTGCCCTTTGGCTGCCTATGAGCTAACCTGGGTAAGTAGCCCTTTTGTCTATTATGTCCGTAAGTTCCGCTTCGTTTTCAATGGCAGTAAGATGGCAACACTCATATTAACATAAAAGAAACTGACGTATCATACCGTTCCAATATTATATATAATGGTATATATGTTAATAATATATAAATACAGCTGTTTGTATATAAAAATATAAAGGTCATTCTGAATAACGCTGGCACGTTTCAATAATTTACTCCGGCGTGCTCTAAATCCCGTATCATATATCAACATAAGTTATCATTCCTTTTTTTGTAACGACGTCCTATTTTATACTTTTTTGTACAAAACGAGTAACATTTCAAACATAAAGTTACCTACAACATTACCGCAGTAAAACAATATATAATTTGCAAATAAAAATTTATTTCAGTTAAATTTAGTTTTTTTATGTTCGAGTTTTCTAAAGTAAAGCTATTTCTATATATTTGAATACTGAATACATACTGAATACACTTAATGAAACCACGAAGTTTTTGTTACATGAATAGAATAGAATAATTTTTGTTAATTATAGATTATTACATAATATTTATTGAAAGTAATTTTTGGTTGGTTGGTTCGGAAACTACCTCTGTCCTGGGAAGAACTAGCAAGAAACCCAGCGGGACTTTTGTAACATATTTCACTTTACAATAATATTGTTGTCAAATATTTTCTCTCTTTTTAGGAGGGTTATGCAGCAATAAGGCCACTGAGATGCTTCAGTGCGTATTAGCACACGGCCACTAAATATTTTATTCCTCAAACATATTTCCTCTCTCGTTTATATTTCTTTACTGCCGAGCACATTGTAAAATCAGCACTAAATAGTACAATAAACAATTAATTGCTGTCGACAGACCGTGTAGAGGCGGTGTTAAAATATTCACTACCGCTTATCATCCCGTGGATGTTTTAAGAGGCGACAGAAGGAAATTGATACAGAAGGTGGGAAGCAGCACCTTCCTGCGTTTGCCAAACTGCCTGCCAAGCGTAGCAACTAAGGCAAACCCTCCCTATGAGGCAATCTATGGGAGAGTCATATGTTCAGCAGTGGACTTTTATAGCCTGAAATGTATCGCAGAGATTTAACCTGAGTAGCTTATGTACCATGAAATCGACGGTGAGCGAGTAGTCTAAGTGCTACAACTGCTCTCAGAAACAGAAACAGAAACTTTTTTATTCAATATAGATTATAAATAATACTTATTGAAAGTCACTCTTTTGTATAATTACCACTGGTTTGAAAAAAAACCTCTGTCCTGGGAAGAACCAGCAAGAAACCCAGCGGGATTTTTTTTAAATAACAGCTTACAATCATGTATGTTACACAAATTAACAACACAACAAATTAGAAATAGCTTGGGAGCGATGACCTCACTTCCAGGGGTTATTATCATCTATAAATTCTTTAATATTATAATAACCCTTTCTATAAAAACTTAGTTTAATAATGTTTTTGAACTTTGAGCAAGTCAAATTTTGCATTGCCCCAAGAATAAATTACTATATATTTAATGAATATTTTAATATTTTTATTAATATTTTATTGAATATTCGATGGAGTCGAGTAACTGGTACTACTAGCTTGTGTCTGTTCCTAGTATTTACAGAATGAATATCACTTATTTTTGTAAAACCTCTTTTATTTTTGTGTACTTACATTACATTTTCATAATTGTATTGAGAGGCCAATGTTAATACATTAATTTCCTTAAATTTTTGTCGAAGCGACTCTTTAGGCTTTAAATCATAAATTGCTCTTAAACAAATATAATTTCAGTGTCAGCTGCGTGGCCCCATAGCAAAATACCATACGAAATTATGCTATGAAAATAACTAAAGTAAACTAGTCTAGCTGTTTCAACACTAGTTAGACTTCTAAACTTTTTTACGGCATATGCTGCAGAACTAAGTCTGCTTGCTAGTTTTAATATATGGGGGCTCCATTGAAGCTTCGCGTCTAGTGTGATTCCAAGAAAAATGGTGGTATCTACAAGACTCAGTTTCTCCCCATTAAAATTTAAAATTACATTATAATTACAACACTCAATTATAATTACTCTATCAAAAGGATAATAATAATACTTCATAATATATTAAGCCGTCATACGGCGTTTTACACAAACAAAGTCGTATACCCAACTTTGTTTGTGTTCGTAAGTACAATAAGTTATTATACAATGAAAATAACCTAACTACTATTGGCTATTTTAGCCGATTTTCATAATTAATGCTGTAACTTATTTTACACAAAACTAAGACGTACTTCGTAGACGCTGTCGTAGCAAATTCGTAGCACAATTATTAATACTTTATTAAGTTTATTTACTTTTTGATTTTGATTTAAATCTTTTAAAGGTAATATTTTAAAGGTGATATTCGAACACACAGTCCACTTGATGGTCATTCAATGCTTTGGCCCATAGACAACTATCCTCGATTGAGGGTCAAAATACAGATGCGTTGTCACCCTTGAGGACTAAGATGGACTGCCTTGTTTCCCGTAAAAAGCATACCCGTTTCTTCACATTCACCATACAAAACATAGCAGCATTAAGCTACTACTTCACGATGGTATTCTGTGAGTGTGTGGTCCTTTCCCGGTAGAGCCAATCCATTCGTGATAAAACAGTAATATAGCTGCAGCATGGTTCTACCACATGTATAAATTATAAACGATCGATGTAAACTTTTTACCTGACTGCCCTAAAAAAAGGGTAAAGTTTATAAAGAGTATATATGTATGTTTTTATGTCTATATAAAGATATGGCACGCTCTGTAGCCTAAGCGGCTTCATGGATTGTAACATGCCAGTTATCGTTAGATTGGTCTTAATTATGGGAGTGACATAGGGCATAAAATTTCTATTTTCAGTAAGGTTTTTACACAGAGTGCTTTTTAAAACTTTAAGCTTGTTTATATATTACGTTCAGTCTGGTTGTAGTTAGGCTTGCAAGTCGTTTGCGGGAGTTTTTACTATAACATGCGGGACTTGACCATATGTCGCTGGTTACACTATTCATTAAGAACGAATAAATTTGCGAAAGCTGAGAGCAACTGTACTATGACTATGTTTATATAGGTTCAAATAAAATTTGGAACAAGGTTATTATTTGCAGTTCTATGCCAAATTTCAACAAGGCTCGGATATTTTTTTTAAATTAAACCAATCATCATCAATCATCCCATAGGAGTTATTACAAATTCATCTCAAATTTTTTTTAAGTGAATGTAAAGTGAAAATAACTCGTTAATAACTTATTTTATAACAAAAATAGAATATAAATATGTAACACATACAACAGCAGTTAGAAGTAAATATAAAATAAAAATTAGCCTGCCTATCACAATGTGATACAAGACATAGTCTCCGCAATATAAGTTTCTTCACATTTACTAAAGGTAAAGGACGTAACGTTTACTTTGCGATATTAATCGTTTGTCAAAATAAATTTTAAAACGTTTAAAAAAATTAAAGTATAAACATAAAAAATATAACTTCATGCTGAGACGCCTACAGTAACTATTACGTAAGTAAAAGATAATATCCCACAGAATATATATATTATAATATATATTTAACAGTGGTAGAGCCACGCGGCAGCTTTTGCTGTAGCACGGATGGGCCGGCTCGAACCGGAGTGGTACCACGACCTCACAGAATACCAGCGTGAAGTAGAGGTTTACTTCTGCGTTTCGCTTAGTGAGTGCAGGTGGCCGGAGGCCCTTTTTACTGGAAATGAGGCATTCCATCTTAGTCCTCACAGATGACAACGCATCTGCATTTTGATTTGTAATAGAGGATAGATGTAGATGTCTATAGGCCGCAGCAACCACTTACCATCAGGTGGACTGCGTGCTCGTTTGTCACCCTTATCGTATAAAAAAAATATAAGCGTAAAATAGCTGCGTACTGCTATGTTTCGTATGGCAAGTGTAAAGAACCGGAGACCCTTATTACGTCAGAGTCGGGGTATTCCATCTTAGTCTTCAGGGCTGACAATGCTTCTGTATTTTGATTCTTAATTGAGGGTAGATGTAGATGTGTATGGGCCACAGCATCCACTTACCAACAGGTGTACTGTGTGCTCATTTGTCGTCCTTTATCCATAATATTAAATACAGCATCATCAAGGCGACACAAAATCAATTCAATATGAAAAGTTTCTATTGAAACCGAGCAAACTTTTTCCCTAAATACGTAACTTCAGCCTTAAGCTAGACTTCACATAAGTACTTTGTACGACCAAACATAAGTACACATTTCTACTCGACAATACATTTAGTATTGAAGTACAATTGCGTCTTGCTTTTAAAATAGTTAAATCTATCTTAAGAGAGTTAGATAACCTTTTACCTTTGATCTGAGTTGAACAGGTACTGTAAAATAATATTATCTTTTGTGGAATATAAATTGTTAAGAGAGACGCGAGAAAAGTGTCTGTATTTTTATGAGGCCAGGTGCAGAATTCTTAGTGTTCCATAACCAAATTAATAAAACGGGGACTTACGTAATCACTTCACTATTTTGCTGTAACAAATTAAGAATTTTCGACTTAAGATTTTAGTGCCCAAAATGGAATTATGAACCGATTCTCAAGAATCTTTTTTTTAATTGGGTATACTTCAAGGGAATTCCCTTTTTATTTTGAAGAAAATTCCTTAGGGTCAAAAACTTGATAATGAAAATTTCATTATATCTTAAGGTAGTGATAATGCTTGGTACACTCAAAAGGATAAAAAATTACACTTACATAAAAAAAACAAAATGTGTAATAGCGTCGTTCTACTTAACTTTGTAGTGGCGGTGTAAGAATATCCACTACCCAAAATCGTCCGGTGGGTATGGTAAGAGTTATCGTAGGAAAACAAACCAGGAGACAGGCAGCAACGTCGTTAGTTAATTAATAGTAGTATAAAATAGTAGTTAATTATAACTGGAAATAAGAAAACTGTGGTTGCCAGCCCACCTGCCAAGCGTAGCAACTATGTCGAATATCCCCCTTATGAGACCATCTATGGAGGGTCTAGGTCCAGTAGTGGACTTACAGTGCTGCGGGCAGCAGGCATCAATATCCTTTTTTTTTAATAAAATTAGGGTGACAAACGACACACAGTCCACTTGATAGTAAGTGGATGATGTGTTCCATAAACAACTAGATTTTTACTCGTAAATACTCATAATTTTTGTACGTGGTAGAGCCATGCTGCAGCTATATTATAGCACAAATGGGCCGACTTGACCGGGGAAGGACCACGCTCTCACAGAATACCAGCGTAAAATAATATAAATTAATATAAAAGCTTTACGCTGCTGTGTTTCGTATGGTGAGTGTAGAGAACCGGAGACCTGTTTTACTGGAAAAGAGGCATTCCATCTTAGTCCTAACGGGTGACAACGCATCTGCATTTTAATTCGTAAACGAGGATAAATGTAGATGTCTACGGGCCACAGCAACCACTTACCATCAGGTGGACTCTGTGCCCGTTTGTCACCCTATCCTATAAAAAAATATATAAGAATAAAATGCAGATGGTTTTTACCCCGTAAGAATGTGACCCCCGTGTTAGATGGAATGCCTCGTTTCCAGTAAATGGGGTCTCCAGGTCTATACACCATACGAGTCATATATTATGCTGGTATGCTGTGAGAGAGTGGTCCTTTCCTGATCAAGCCTACACATTACTTAAAAAAGGTGGCCTCTAATATCAAATATTAAGTGAACGTTAGCAATATAACTTCGTATAATACGCACCGTACCCGGCATTAATAAATAATTTTGCCGATGGCGTTTTAAATCTGTGGACGAAGTTTTAATAGGGGATTTAAGCTTTGTTGGAATCGTTCAACTTAGTTCGTTGCGAGACCGTTGTACCGTGCTTATAAATACGGTAATTTTGTATAATGATATTGTTCAAAATTGTTGGGCGTATGACAATAATCATGTTTTTCTTAAACACGTGGTAAAATTGAAAATTATGTACAGCCGTCTTCAATATAAATAAAATGAGAACATCATCAAGTATCATGTATATTCGAAGTCGATTAAATACGCATTATTAACGATAACTCAATACTACTGGTCATATTTTGATCAAATTCATATGGGACCACAAAAGAAGCACCAGCTTTCAAATAAAAATCGGTGCATCTAGAAAAATGTACTAAGGTAACACACATTAAAAAAACAGTCAAATTCACTACCTCCTCCTTTTTTTGAAGTTGTTAAAAATATCCTCACTTTCAAAGAATTCTTTGTATACCACCAGACCGGCAATTGAGATCAAAAACTGCGTCACAGTTGAGGATCGCGCGGGTGCGGGCATTGGTGCCGGCAGTTGTATTAACATTTACGACAGTATCCGTTTTTAAGCAAATACGAAATAAAGTTACAAACTTAGCTGAAAGAAACTTTTAATTACGTTAACAAAGATCGCATATAAAAATAATGACAGCGTTTTCTTAGTCATATTAAATAAAATCTGTGTTAGATTGACAAAAACAAAATTCGCGGTTTATAAAACAGAGAACAAGTCTTCTCGCTCACTCCCAGTTGACTAAAGGAGTTACGGAGAACTGGCCGCAACATAGTGTGCAATTTAATAAGACTGCAGAGGCCGTCTAAATGTATACATAGAAGTCTTTGCTCACGGTCCAATATTCTCCTGTATCGTGGAGTTTCTATGAAATAGAAATATTGAGCTGCTATTTTACGCTGCTACACTGTGAATGCGTGGACTTTCCCCGGTCAAGGCGATTCATAGGTCGTAGTATTGATGCACCGTGGTTATACCACTTTAAATCTTTTGAAAAAATAAGAATCATTAGATTACTGAATAACTTTTAATGTATTTCTTTCCGTGGTAGAGCCCCACTCTATTGTGGCTGTAGCAGGAATGAATCGGCACCACTGGAACTGGATCACCCTTTCACAAAAGATCAAAGAAAAACAGCAGTATACCCCCGCTGTTTCGTATGGTGGTGAGTAACGGGAATCGAGACCGAGACCCTTTTCTACTGGTAACGCGGCATTGTGACTTAGCTGAGGATATATATAGGTATCTATGCGGCACAGCATCTATGTACCACAAGGTGCAACGTGTGCTCTTTAAAACAATATTCTATCACTAGGCGTTAACACTGAGGTTGCCAACCTGCTTGCCAAGCGTGGCAACTATAGCAAATATTCTAATCCCCCCCTTTAGGGCAATCTATGGGTAGACCTATGTTCAGCTGTGGACTTTTATAGACTGTAAACGGATAACGGAAATGGGATACCATTATGAGACTATTAATGGGGGAGTCCCATGTTCAGCAGTGGACTTTTAACTGTAAATATATGGTAAATAATCGATTTTATTAAGTTTTTCCTTTGAAAAACAATGCGGGTAGCTTAAACAACCAAATTTACTTATACTTTGTTTAATCGTATAATCCCACCCGCATATTTTCAAAGGAACAATTCGATAATGTAAATGTCTTTATCTCGTTTACATATATTTACAGCAAAATGAAGTGAATATTTTACTCAAGCTTAGTCTGAATCAAAGCAATTTACGTTCCGAAAGCACCTAATCTGATATAACGTCGAGAAAACAAGTTTATTAGAGCGACCAAAATATCGAGACCTTTTGCTAGCTTTCTAACACTTTTACTGTCCGGTTTTCAGACACAATAGTAAGACAATAGCAATGACCTATATGTAGTGCACGGAACAGCGAAAGGGCTAATATAGCTAGTTCGCAGACTAGATTTGAAATTTGGCTCGAACCCAAAATATAATCTTTTCTGTTATCATAAGATATTAACTTGTTATGAACAAATTTTATAAAATATATGATCATTATATGCCAAATTTTATTTATATATTATATAAATAAAATTAGTGTTTGAATAAAATTTGGCATAAAGTGATCATATATTATATAAAATTTGTTCATAACAATTTATAAGCAGTAGCAACCCGGAGTCAGCGATAATGAAATAAAAGTTTGAAAGCGACAGTAACGTGATGTCTGGGTGGTGACTGCAAATTCAAATAAGCGGCCAAGTGCGAGTCGGACTCGCCCATGAAGGGTTCCGTAGCAGCAAGTAATATAATTTACGATTTATGACGTTTAAAAATAACTTACCAGATCTCGTTCAAACCAATTTTCGGTGGAAGTTTACATGGTACTTTACATCACATATTTCTTTTAGTTTTATCATTCTCTTATTTTAGAAGTTACAGGGGGGGGGGGGACACACACATTTTACCACTTTGGAAGTGTCTCTCGCGCAAACTATTCAGTTTAGAAAAAATGATATAAGAAACCTCAATATCATTTTTGAAGACCTATTCATAGATACCACACATGTATGGGTTTGATGGAAAGAAAGTTTTTGAGTTTCAGTTCTAAGTATGGGGAACCCTCAAAATTTATTGTTTTTTTTTCTATTTTTGTGTGAAAATCTTAATGCCGTTTATAGAATACATCTAAATACCAAGTTTCAACAGCATAGTTCTTATGGTTTCGGAAAAAAGTGGCTGTTACATACGGACGGACAGACAGACAGACATGACGAATCTATAAGGGTTCCGTTTTTTGCCATATGGCTACGGAACCCTAAAAATCGTGGGTTCAAATCCGCCATTCAAATATTGTCGTGAATCACTCCTAACTCTAGTGTAGGGAATATTAATGTTAGCAGTAGTAGAAGTTTATTTTAAAAGGAAGTTGGCGGTGTTTTATACTCGAAAATCGCGTAAAGTCTCGTTATCTCTATATTCAAGTTATCTTTCTACGGTTATGTCGGTTGACCGTCTCATTGGACGATGAGAGTGGGAGAATAGAGAGTGTATCTTTGCTTGCGTATTACCCTTGGGCACTATAATCCTGGTCTTGTGCATATGGCTAGTCTCCATTAAGACTGGCCGCCGTGACCCAAATTTGGTCTGTAGGACATTTCATATACCGTATAGAGGCAGCGTAAAAGAACTCACTCCTATGTGTCTTTCCGTGAATATCGTAACAGGCGACAGAGGGAAACTAAAATAGTAAATCACCGGGAGCATTTCCTTGATAATACCACAAAACAATAAAAAAACTGAGCTAAGCGACAACTGTGATAAATATCTCCCCTGTGAGGCAATCTATAGTGGAGGCCTGTGTTCAGCAGTGTACGTTCATAGGCCATGATGATGATGACGGTGGCTATTATGCTTTGGGTTTAAATCTCAACTGATATTTACATTTTCGCAAAAAGAAAATTTGGTTTTTCAGTTCAGCACACTCATGCCTGTCACCCATAGTGGCAGGCAGAGACTTAAATTGTGGCCGATGCAGCTAAGCTCAGACAATAGCATTTATTATATTATGATAATATTAGATTTAGAATACACAAGCACCTAATTAATCATGACGAAGGTACGCAAGCTTTCGACCTTTGTGGCTGCTCAAATAATACTGCAAATATCCACAGTAAAATTCAATTTGCCCGAACAAGATCACGCTAGTAGATTAAACACCATGTAAATATAGGGAGGTATTATTCACGTGTTTGAAATCGAAATTAAATCGAGCATCTCCTAGCGTAGAAAATATTAGAATGAGCAAAGCAACGTGACCATACGTATCATTTTTAACAGTGCTGTCTCTTTTTTTAGTACTTCGCCCCAGTATTCCCGAGGCAAACTTGGAGATCCAAAAATTTTACACCTCGGAAACCATTCCGAGATGTAAAATTTTTGGATCTGCAAGTTTTAACATTTTTCATAATAAGAGCAATCTACGATATGAAAACCTAAAGAGTCTCTAAGACAAACATTTAAGAAAATTAATAAGTTAACTTTGACCTCTCAATACATAAAAGTAAATATAATGTGTGTACAGAAAAGTATATGTAGTTTTTATTTAAAAATAATTGATATTCTTTCTGTAAATACTATGAACAGACACAAGCAATTTTTAACAGTGGTAGAGCCACGCGGTTTTTGCTGTCGCACGGATGGGCCGGCTCGAACCGGGGTGGTACCACGACCTCACAGAAAACCAGCGTGAAGTAGAGGTTTAACTCTGCGTTTCGCTTGGTGAGTGCAGGTGGCTGGAGGCCCTTTTTACTGGGAATGAGGCATTCCATCTTAGTCCTCACGGGTGACAACGCATCTGCATTTTGATTCGTAATCGAGGATAGATGTAGATGTCTATGGGCCGCAGCAACCACTTACCAACAGGTGGACTGTATGCTCGTTTGTCACCCTTATCCTATAAAAAAAAACCAAGCTAGTAGTGCCTGTTATTCGACCCCACAGTCAAAGTTTTAGGAAACTAGCCGTGGTTAACTACGACATTGTCGAACGTCGTCAACGTCGAACACCTCAGTCCCCCGTTACCATGGGTGCTGTAAAGTGCTCGAAACGTCGTGAATATAAAATAAGTTGATATACGTGATAAAGTTCGTAAAATGTAGTTTTATTTAATTTTTATAACTTTATCCTCGTCCCATAAACATGGTAGATAAAAATAGATAAAATAGGCAAACAGGTAGTGTGGACATAGCAATATTTGGAATATTACTAGATCATTTTATAGCCGTCTTAATTATATGTTAGGTACCTGAATTATTTTCGCAACAAAATTACTTTCAATTTTTATATATTATCGCTTGATTTGGTTTGCGTTGAAAGTATAAAGCAATACGGGCCGCCAAAGTACCGGACGTTCAAAGTTTAAAAATGAAATACAATGAGTATTATTAATAATCTTTTTTTTTTTATAGAATAGGGGGTAAACGAGCATGCGACTCACCTGATGGTAAGTGACTACCGCCGCCCATGAACAACCGCAACACCAGGGGAATTGCAGATGCGTTGCCGGCCTTTTAGAAAGGTGTAAGCTCTTTTCTTGAAGGTTCCTAAGTCGTATCGGTCCGGAAAATTCGCTGGTGGTAATTGATTCCACAAGGAGGTCGTGCGAGGGAGAAAACTTTTTCTAAATCGCACAGTGGTGGACTGCCAATCATCCAGATGGTATAGATGGTAACGCGAATTTTGTCGCGATGTGCGATGGTGAAATTGATCGGCTGGAATTATTCCGAACAATTCCTCAGAGCACTCCCCGTGATAGATGCGATAAAATACGCAAAGAGATGCAACATCTCTACGCAGTGCCAGTGTATCGAGCCGATCAGAAAGAACTCGGTCGTCGACGATTCGAACCGCTCTGCGCCGGATGCGGTCAAGTGGAAGGAGCTGGCACTGGGGTGCCCCGGCCCAGAGATGAGAACAGTATTCCATGTGGGGCCGAACTTGCGCTTTGTAAAGTTGCAAGCGATGTGCCGGCATGAAATACTGTCCCGCTTGCTGAGCACGCCTAGCATTTTAGAGGCCAATTTGGCCTTCCCTTCCAAGTGACCACGAAACTGCACACTATTCGATATGTCGACGCCAAGGATTCCGATACTGGCTGAGGCAGAAAGATGAGTGCCTTGAAACTGAGGAGATACGACAAAGGGGTTCTTTTTAGCGGTAAACGCGCAAACTTGTGTCTTCTGGGGATTGAACTGGACTAGATTTAGTCGGCCCCAACCCGAGATTTTGTTAAACAAAGACTCAACTTCAGACACAAGTTTGTCCCGGTACTCGGCGACGTTTTCCCGAGAAATATTGGCACGGCCGGTATATAAGGCATCACCAGTGCTGTCGTCTGCATAGCAATGAATGCTACCAGTTGGCATATCATTGATATGCAGGAGAAACAGCGTTGGTGATAGCACGCAGCCTTGTGGAACACCAGCGTTGATAGGCTTGAAATCAGAGCATGCCCCGTCTACTACGACCTTGATGCTCCGATCAGCAAGCAAACTGGTGATCCATTTGCACAATTTCTCGGGAAGCCCATAGGAAGGAAGCTTCGAAAGAAGCGCTTTGTGCCAGACCCGATCGAAGGCCTTCGCTACGTCCAAACTAACGGCTAATGCCTCCCCCTTGGACTCTACTGCCTCCGCCCATCTATGAGTTAAGTAGACTAGAAGATCATCAGCTGATCGACCCCGACGAAAACCGTACTGGCGGTCACTAATCAGCTGGTGATCCTCAAGGTACCTCATGAGCTGACAGTTAATAATGGCTTCCATTATTTTGGAGAACAAGGAGGTGATGGCTATAGGCCTGTAGTTGGACGGGTCTGAGCGGTCGCCTTTTTTAGGGATCGGGTGGATCAAAGCTGTCTTCCATGAATTCGGGACTACGCCTTGGGAGTAGGAGTACCGGAAAAGACGCGTTAAAACCGGTGCCAACTCCGGAGCACACGTCTTCAGCACAATGGGAAGGACTCCATCGAGCCCACTCGACTTGCTGACGTCCAGGCAGAAGAGTGATTTGCGAACCGAGCGCTGTGTAATTCGCACATCCGGCATGGAGCACTCACGTCGCGGGATGGTCGGCGGTGTGTTCCCCCCGTCATCTAGTGTCGAGTTGGACGCAAAAAGAGAGCTCAACAGATCGGCTTTCTCCTTTGCGGCATGGATCAGTGAGTCGTCCTCTCTGTGCAGAGATGGAAGAGATGGCTGACAGGCGTTCCCTTGGACAGCCTTGGCGAGAGACCAGAATGAACGCCTTCCCGAAAGAAGGCGAACTAGCTTCTCGCCAATTCTGCCGATGTGCTCAGACCTTGCCTTGGCAATGACGCTTTTGAAGGACCTGGAGGCGGAATTATACTTCTTTTTAAGTACGCTGGTGTTTACATCCCGAGACGTTGATGCGTCAGCCCAGGCCCGGTAGCACTCCTACTTATAGCGTGATGCTATTTTGCAGGAGCGACCAAACCATGGCTGGGATCTGCCTCCGATGGGCACCACAGAGGATGGAATAAAAAGTTTCATACCCTGAAGTACCATATCAGCAACAGAATCGGCAACAACGCTGGGATCTTCCGGCGAGAAGCAAACCCGCCCCCAAGGGTAGGATGCAAAAAAAGACCGCATCCCGTCCCAATCAACTGACCTATAGTGCCAAACACGGCGGCAAGCTGCAGATCGCAAGTGCGATGGGAGCGTGAGTGGCACCGTACTCCGGATCAGACAATGGTCCGAAGAGCCCAGAGGGGCATCGACGGAGACCTGATATCCGTCCGGATGAGAAGTCAGCAGAAGGTCCAACAGGGAAGATACATGGTCTTTCACATCTGGGATCCGCGTAGGCGAAGTAACCAGTTGTGTTAGACCATATGCCAAAGCAAATCCATAGACAGATATACCCGCATGATCGGTTAAACGAGAACCAAGCCATTCAGCGTGGTGGGCGTTAAAATCACCGAGTATCACGGTCTCTGCGGATGGGACCTGTTGTAGCACGGAGTCTGCAGCCATTTGGACGTGGTCGATGAGTCGGTCTGTGTCGGCATTACCGCTATGGGACCTATAGAGGCACTTGTAGACGCGGGGATGGTCGTCGCTGTCTACGCGCAGCCATAGGATGTACAGGTCCGTACCTTCAAGACTGCCGAGGCGTCGAAAACAGATGTCCTCTCTGACATACACGCAAACTCCAGCCCGGGGCATAAACGAGTGTTCTAATTTGTACCCCGGGTAGGAGAGATACGAAGTATCAGCCGGAGAGGACACCTGTGTCTCGGTTAGAAAGAGCAAGGCCGGCTTAGCTATCTCCAGATCGTAGTGGACGGCGTTAAGGTTTGAATGAAGTCCCCTGATATTGCAGAAATCCACGGTAAGCGTGGCAGGGGTTGCCTTTGTCTTCTTGCTCCGCTTGCCCCGAGCAGGTTTCGTTTTGAGCGGAAATTCGCCCCCTCCAGAATACGCGGGGCAGCCTGAGCACCCACGCCCAGGAGTGGAGTAGTTTGGTCATGGATGCTCAGCGAGGGATTCTCCAGGGGTGCTGGTACCCTCCTGGGGTAGTCTTTTATGTAATTCCACTACCATGTGAATGTGGGGGGGGGGAATTAGGCCTCCGGCCACCTGCACTCACCAAGCGCAACGCAGAGGTAAACCTCTACTTCACGCTGGTATTCTGTGAGGTCGTGGTACCACCCCGGTTCGAGCTGGCCCATCCGTGCGACAGCAAAGGCTACCGCTTGGCTGTACCAAAATTTAAATCAAAACTATTCTCTTCTATTTTGATTTTCTTCTATTATATCCTATTCAATTCAATTTATATTCTATTATATTCCATTCAATTCCACTCTAATCCATTCTAATATTTTATTCTATTCAACATACACACAATATGGTACAAAATATGGTTTTGATTGTGATACATTCTAAACTCCAGGCAAACCAATTTAAGGACACAACGTGTAAATAAAGAGAAGGTGGCGTTGCCCTTTGGCTGCCTATGAGCTAACCTGGGTAAGTAGCCCTTTTGTCTATTATGTCCCTAAGTTCCGCTTCGTTTTCAATGGCAGTAAGATAGCAACACTCTTAAAAACATAAAAGAAACTTACGTATCATACCGTTCCAATATTATATATGATGGTATATATGTTAATAATATATAAATACAGCTGTTTGTATATAAAAATATAAAGGTCATTCTTAACAACGCTGTCACGTTTCAATAATTTACTCCGGCGTGCTCTAAATCCCGTATCATATATCAACATAAGTTATCATTCCTTTTTTTGTAACGACGTCCTATTTTATACTTTTTTGTACAAAACGAGTAACATTTCAAACATAAAGTTACCTACAACATTACCGCAGTAAAACAACATATAATTTGCAAATAAAGATTTATTTCAGTTAAATTTAGTTTTTTTTATGTTCGAGTTTTCTAAAGTAAAGTTATTTCTATAGGTTTGAATACTGAATCTGATAACGGACTTAACGGAACCGCGAGGTTTATTGTTACATGAATAGAATAGAATATTTTTTATTAAATATAAATTATTACATAATATTTATTGAAAGTCATTTTTGCATTTACCAGTGGTTTAGAAAGTACCTCTGTCCTGGGAAGAACCAGCAAGAAACCCAGTGGGATTTTTTTAACATATTTCACTTTACAATAATTTTGTTGTCAAATATTTCCTCTCTTTTTAAGAGGGTTATGCAGCAATAAGGCCACTGAGATGTTTCAGTGCATATTAGCATACGGCCACTAAATATTTTATTCCTCAAATATGTTTCGTCTCTCGTTTTTATTTCCTTACTGCCGAGCACAGTGTAAAATCAACACCTAAAATACAATAAACAATTCATTGCTGTCGGCAGACCGTGTAGAAGCGGTGTTAGAATATCCACTACTGCCTATCGTCCCGTGGATGTTGTCAGAAGCAACAGAAGGAAACTGAGACAGAAGATGGAAAGTAACATCTTCTTAATACCATCTCAAAATAATAAAAAATTGCTTTTGCCAAATCGCCTGCCAAGCGTAGCATCTAAGGCAAACCTCTCCCAATTAGGCGATCTATATGAGAGTCATATGTTCAGCAGTGGACTTTTATAGCCTGAAATGGATGGCAAAGATCCAACCCGGGTAGCTCATGTACCATGAAATCGACGGTGAGCGAGTAGCCTAAGAGCTACAACTGCTCTCAATTATTATTACTCTATCAAAAGGGTAATAATAATACTGCATAATATATTAAGCCGCCATACGGCATTTTACACAAACAAAGTCGTATATCCAACTTTGTTTGTGTTCGTAAGTACAATAAGTTATAATACAATGAAAATAACCTTAATACTATTCGCTATTTTAGCCTACTTTCATAATTAATGCTGTAACTTATTTTACACGAAATTAAGACGTATAATATAGCACTTCGTAGACGCTGTCGTAGCAAATTCGTAGCACCATTATTAATACTTTCGTAAGTTTATTTACTTTTTGTTTACGATTTAAATGTTTTAAAGTACAAAGGTGATATTTGAACACACAGTCCACTTGATAATAAGTCAATGCAGTGGCCTATAGACAACCATCCTCAATTAAGAGTCAAATTACAGATGCGTTTTTTTTTTAAATAAAACTAATTTTACGGATTTTATCGCGTATATTAACTTATTTTACATTCCCGACGTTTCAAGCACTTTACAGCACCTATGGTCACGTGGAGGACTGAGGTACACCTGAGGTACACTGATCATACATCATACATGACGTCCCAATGTCATAGTTAACCACGGCTACCTCCAGATTAAAAATTATTAGTTTTTGTGCCGATCTACGCAGTATGAACTTACAGTATTATAAAGTCTTGCAGTTGTATGCTTGGGTTGGGATTTAATTTTATTCATTATGGGATCCCAAGCAGATGGTAGCACCCAGCCATCTTCTCTATTGAAATTAGGATGTTTCTTGATTTCAATAGCCTCGCGAATCATCCTTGGAAGGAATCGGTGTTCTTTAGCGAGGATTTGTGGTCTATCAAATCTAATGTAGTGATGGGGGCGATCCTGTACGTGTTCACAGACTGCAAACTTCCCGGAGCGTCTATTCTTCACATCAACTATGTGTTCTTTAACGCGGGTTTTTATAGATCTTTTAGTTTGTCCTATATAAGAGAGACCACATTCACAATCAAGCTTGTACACTCCTGCATCTTGCAGAGGAATATTACACTTGACTGATTAAAAACTGACTAATCTTCTTCGGCGGCTTGAAATATGTTTTAATAAAAGCACGCTTCAAGATGTAGCTAATCTTGTCAGTGACACCTCTGACATATGGCAGTACAGCAGGCACTCGCTCGACTGTGGCCGGTTTCACTCGTTCACTGTGACGTAGGCGCGGGACCCGAAGCTTATTGTCGTGCAAAACTTGCTTGACGTGTTGGAGCTCGGCGGCCAGGTGTTTACTGTCACAGATCCCTCGTGCTCTCTGAAACATAGATTTACCCATAGTAGCTAACTGTGAAGGATGGTGGTGAGAATCACCGTTTAAATATCTATCTGTATGGGTCTTTTTTCTATACACAGTGTGGCTCAAGGTGGTATCAGGATTCCGAATTACTAACACATCTAGAAAAGCTAAAGAATTATTTGCCTCTAACTCCATTGTGAACTGAATTTAAGGAGTTAAGATGGTCTAGAAATGCAGTTACTTTATCTAAAGGGAGAATTGTGAAAGTGTCATCTACGTACCGCTTGTAGATTCTTGGGTTTACGGGAGAAGTACGCAGGGCTTTCTCCTCAAAGTCCTCCATGAATATATCGGCAACAATGGGAGATACAGGTGAGCCCATCGCCACTCCATCTACTTGCTTGTTGCTCCTCCTTCCACAATAGGTAGCCAGATGTAAGACAGTTTCTAAGTAATACTGCATATTCTACAGGCATGTTGTTTTGCTAGTAGTGTTTCTTTATGAGATCACTAGTTGTAGTGCACCACTCTTTCTGTATTTTTTTTTTACACAGAGTATTTTTTTATTTACTTTTGTAACGTTTAAGCTTGTATATACTACGTTCATTCTGGTTATAGTTAGGCTTGCAAGTCATTTGCGGTACTTTGTACTATAACTAGAGCCCAATGACTTCGTCAATCTTACTTAGCGGTACCATGTAGCGACATCTATGGAAATGTATTAAATAAAGAACGATGTATTTAGCGCGTCAAATTTTCATATCGATATACATCGCAACCGCTTCCGTAGATAGATAATAGATGGCGCTAGAGTAGTCAAGTGAGGTCGGCCACGGTTCTTATTGCTTTGTAAGAGAGATATCCGGGAATTGAGCATATGTCGCTCGTTAAACTATTCATTAAGAATGAACGAAAATTGCTAAAGCTAAGAGCGACTTTACTATAACTATGTTTACATAGATTCAAATAAAATTTGGAACAAGGCAATTGTTTACAGTTTTATACCAAATTTCAACAAAGGTCCGATATTTCTTTTAAAAGTTAAACCAAACGGGTGATAATATCATCCCATAGAAGCAATCACAAATTCATCTAAAAAAAATTAAGTGAAAGTTAAGTGAAAATAACTCGTTAACAACTTATGTTATGACACAAATAGAACATAAATATGTAACACAGTAAGCAGTTAGAAGTAAATATAAGATAACAATAAGCCCGCCTATCACAATGTTATACAGGATATATTCTCTTTTTTTTTTTTTTTGCGGTTGGAAAATCATCAAATGACGCCTTTCGCTCTGGGTGGAGCGGAAGGGAGTGTCAGACTTTTACTGACTAAAAACCATCCGTGTTCCTTCAGTGCCCTTACGTTCCGGAGCCGCGGTATCTCTTTCGAACAGCCCGCAGCCCCGGCAGGCGTCGGCCCTTGCGGGCCCCTTCACGCTGCTGACAGCTCTTTGAGGCGCGCGTGGAACAAAACGCGCCGTCGACACGGCCTGTCGTCGTTAGACGGACGGACGGCGAGCTACCCATTGCTCGCCGTCCACAGGCCCGCGCCTACGGTGGCCGGGGGCCACGACGTAGCCCCCGACGCCCGGGGCGTCTCCCGCGGCGGCCGGGAAGGAAAGCTGTTGCTCTTTCCTTCTCCCGCTCCGCCACCTCCTTCGCTAGCATCACTGCTTCGCAGAAGGTGGTGACGGCATCCCATTCCGTCTCGCTCCGGATCATGGCTTCGACCAGGGCCGGACGCGAGAGGTCGCCGCCGCCTATCGCCGCTACGAGGACACGGCGGTGCTCCGCCCAAGCAGGGCACACCTCCACGGTGTGCTCCACCGTGTCCTCCGGTCGATCCTCGCAGTGGGAGCACCCGGGCGTTTCCTCCCGCCCGATTCGGTGCAGGAACCTCCCGAACACACCGTGTCCGGTGAGGACCTGCGTCAGGCGGAAGGTGAGGACGCCGTGGCGTCTCTCAAGCCACTCCTCAAAGAGGGGTCTTATCGCCGCTATAGTGGCGTGCCCAGCACGGGGTTGCGACAGTCGCTCTCTCCATGTCGCCATGAGATCACGCCGGAAGTCTGTCCGCTGCGCGACAACTTGCCGCGGCAGCGGGGTTTCCCCCCGGCATAGTGCCTCCGCGCGCCATTCGTGCAGGCGCGCGAGGACTATCGCCTCCAGATCCCATGGCGGCAATCCGGCAAGGAGGCTCGCCGCCTCGCGGGAGATCGTGCGGTAGCCGCGAACCATCTTTACGGCAACCACCCTTTGGGGCGCGTTTAGGTGGTGGACGGCAAGCCGCGCCAAACCACGCGCCCCACCGGGGCCCCGTAAAGGGCCATGGACCTCACGATCCCCGCGTAGAGCCTCCGGCAGGAGGCGTTTGGCCCCCCCAGGTTCGGCAGGAGCCGCCTGAAGGCAGCCCCGGTCCGTTCCAGTTTGGGAGCCAAACGTCGGAAGTGCTCAACGAAGTTCCATCGGCCGTCGAGGACGAGTCCTAGGTACTTCAACGTCGACTCGACGCCGATGGATACCCCTCCTACCATCACTAAGGATCCCGGTGGTGGCCTGTTCCGAGGACCATGGAAGTGCATGGCCTCGGACTTGTGCAGAGCCACCTCGAGACCCAGTTGCCGGATCCTCTCAACGACTATCGCAACCCCGCGTGTCATAGTTTCCGCCGCCGCCTCGTACGACCCCCCTTGTGCCAGTACCAGCGTGTCGTCAGCGTAGCAAACTACGCTGACGCCGGTAGGGAGGTCGGCGCGCAGCACCCAGTCGTAACCGATGTTCCACAGGGGCGGCCCCAGAACCGAACCCTGTGGGACACCGCACGACATCTCTCGCCGGTTCCACTCACCGTTGCGACCGGGGTAGATGACGGCCCTGTCCGTCAGATAGTCCCCGACTATACGACGGAGATAGGTCGGCACCCGGTGATACCGGAGTGCCTCCCTAATGCAGCTCCAGAGCATGGAGTTGAAGGCGTTGGCGATGTCGAGAGACACCGCCAAAACAACCCTCCCCCTGGCCACTGCATCCCCCGTCGTGAGGGCTCTCACGCGCATGATGGCGTCCACCGTAGAGCGCCTCTTGCGGAAACCAAACTGGTGTTCCGCAAGATCCGGCCCCGTCCCCGCAAGGTGCTCGGCGAGGCGGTTTGCAATGACTCTTTCAAAGAGCTTGCCCACCTCGTCGAGCAGCACCACGGGCCGGTATGCGGACGGAGAGTCCGCAGGGCGCCCCGGCTTCCAAATGAGGACCAGCTTCCCCGTCTTCCAACGAAGCGGGAATTGGCCTCTCTCCAAGCATGCGCTTAGGAGCCCCTCCAGTCGGGGCCCGAGAGCCTCTGAGGCCAGGACCCAGGCTTTGCCAGGCAAGCCATCGGGTCCTGGGGCGGTATTCCCACGGGCGCCACGCGAGAGGCAGGCTCATGTAGACTGGCCAGGTCTGCGCGGAGCTTCTCATTCTCCTTCTGGAGAATCTCCATGGCGGATGTCAGGCGGGCCACGTCCGCCCGCAGCTTCGCCACCTCGTCCGCATTAGGCCCGGACCCAACAAAGTTGGCCTCCGCAGCCTCCATGATGGAGGCGGAGGCCGCGGGAATGGCCTTTAACTTCGAGGAGGCCTTTTGCTTGTGGGCCACGACCTTGATCGCGGCCTCCACCTCCTTTACAAATCTGGCCTTACGCTCCACCTCGGAGCCGCCAGTTGCATCCGTCTCTTCGCCTGAGACCCGAGCCGTATCGTCCGGGTGGCGCCCCTCCTCGGCAAGCTTTGCCGCTCGTTCGGCCCTCTGATTGGCAGAGAGCTCCCTCCCCTTGCCTCTCAGCCCGCCCTGCCTGTTGGTGGGGATTTTCCGGGCCGAAACCTCCTCTTCACCGGATGCCGACCCCTGGTCGCCATCCCGCCTGGACCGCTTGCGGAAGAACTTGCTGGTCTCCGCGGTCCCAGGTCCCACGTGTCGGGAGCTCTCTGAGCCTCCCACGCTGCTCGATGCGGCGTCGGACTCTGTCCCCGCATCGTTCCTCCTCTCCTCTACGTTGCCGTTGCCGGCGGTTTTGTTTTTTTGATTTTTATTTTGTTCCATTTTTGTACCCACGAGTATGGGAGTAATTAAAGGTCCACCTTGGCAGTGACCCCTTACCAAGGTAAGCAGATTTAGAGGATTTATTACTCGCCAGGGGTTCTGCAGGTACCCTGGCGAGGAGCGCACTAGCGACTGATTTGTTCATAGAACCCCGTCAGCCATCCATCCCCTCGCGGTGCGTCGCCGCTTGAGATTCGGGGTAACTTTTTATAGAGGTTTTCTCCCTCGCGGTCCGGGCGGTTAAGCCAAGACCCTCGGTCCCTATCAAAGCCGCGAGACATGATCCACGACACTTCGATGGGATTACGAGACCGGCGGTGACAGCAAAGGATGAATCCTTCACTGTCTGCCCGGAGGCAGGGTAAGTGCACACCGAGCCCACCCTCACTCCTCTGCTATGCCCTCTGCTGATCAGAGGGTCACGCAGTGGAACGCACCGTTGGTCCGAGATGAACCCCACCCATGTCAGAATAATTAGCCGCGGCAGTAACATTCCCCAAGGAGTAAGAATTTCTTCTCATTTCTCGAGGAAGATTACTGCCGCGCCCAGGGTGCACCGGCCCAGTAGCTGCTCTTCCCTCCAGACGTATCGAGAGGGACCCGCAACTGCCAGGCACACGTGGAGGACTTCTGACTTCGCACCCCAGGATATATTCTCTGCAATATAAGTTTCTTTACATTTACTAAAGGTAGTTATCCCAACGAGCATAATAACGACAGTGATTACGACTCACAGAACTGATTCCTTCTGAACGACTGAACTGTGAAATAACTGTATGACTGCTTTTTCTTAGTGGTCTGCGTGATACTTTATACCGCTAGAACGAGTGGCAAATTACAATTCTACCCTCATTTCATATTCCTTACAATATACAATATGTAACAAAAACCCTATGGTTCCCGTTAAGTACGTTATCAGGATCATTATTTAAACGTATAGAAATAACTCGAACAATATTTTTTTATTTTATTTTAAAAAAATTGTATTCAAATTGTGTGTGGTTTTATTACCTCTGCATTTTCTGGGGAGTAAGAGAATTGTCAAAGACCCCGCTTTACTTAACTTTAGCATCGGCTAGTGTCAGTAAGAGGTAATAAAACCACATAAAATTATTTTTTTAATAAAATAAAAAAATGTGGTCGAGTTTTAAAAAAAAAGTTTTTTCTATAGGTTTGAATACTGATCCTGATAACGTACTTAACGGGAACCACAGGGTTTTTGTTACATGTTGTATATAATGTAACTGTGACTTTTTGAAACTCGTAGAAAAATAATATAAAGATATGGCACGTAGTCAGCCTTCGTTAATAAAATTACAAATACACAAAAATAAAATAAAGTTTGCAAACTCGTTAACAAAACGCGTGCACGGTCTTGCATATGAAATCGAATCCACGATACCTTCCAAATTGTAGATATTTTTACCCGTCACGCGTCCCTTACGTATAATATAACTCCAGATATATTTTTGACTGCCTCGTTGGTCTAGTGGTTCTAGTAGTGCGACTGCTGATCTTGAGGTTCCGGGTTTGAATCCCGGGTTGGGCCAAAAATATCGGTTATTGAGCTTTACCATCAAGAAAATCTCAGTAGCTGCCCGGAGCCAGAAAACTGGCGGTGTCTCACTCCCGTACCTCGGAAAGCACGTAAAGCCGTTGGGCCTGCGCCTGCTCTCTCTCTCCTGTCGTGTCGGTTCCGTCCCATCGGACTATAAGAGTGAGGAAATAGAGAATGCACCTATGCTTGAGGATACACTTGGGCACTATAATCCTGTCCTGCGCCAAAAGCTAGTCTCCGTTGAGGTTGGCCGCCGTGATCGAAATTTGATCTGGACGACATTATTATTAATATAACTTCATGCTGAGTCGCCTACAGTAACCATTACGTAAGTAATAGATAAAATCTCACAAAATATCAGCGTAAAATAACTGCGTAATGCTGCTGTGTTTCGTATGGCAAGTGTAAAAAACCACAGACCCTTTTTACGTTGAAGTCGGGGCATTCCATCTTAGTCTTCAGGGCTGACAATACTTCTGCATTATGATTCTTAATTGAGGATAGATGTAGATGTGTATAGGCCACAGTACCCACTTACCATCATGTGGACTGTGTGCTTGTTTGTGTATCTTTTATCCATAATATTAAATATATATATTTATATGTGGTAGAGCCATGCTGCAGCTATATTAGTAGTATAGTTGTAGCACGAATGGGTCGGCTCGACCGGGGAAGGACCACGCTCTCACAGAATACCAACGTAAAATAACAGCTTAATGCTGCTGTGTTTCGTATGGTGAGTGTAGAGAACCGAAGACCCTTTTTACTGGAAAAGAAGCATTCCATCTTAGTCCTCATGGGTGACAACGCATCTGCGTTTTGATTCACAAACGAGGATAAATGTAGATGTCTATGGGCCACAGCAACCACTTACCATGTGGTGAACTGTGTGCTCGTTTGTCATCTTTTATCCATAATATTAAACACAGCATCATCAAGGCGACACAAAATCAGTTCAGTACGATAAGTTTCTATTGAAACCGAGCAAACTTGTTTCCTAAATACGTAACTTCAGCTTTAAGCTAGACTTCACATAAGTACTTTACGACCAAATATAAGTACACATTTCTGTAACTCGACAATGCATTTAGTATTGAAGTACAATTGTGTCTTGCTTTTAAAATAATTAAATCCACCTTTAGAAGGTTAGATAACCTTTTACCTTTGATCTGAGTTGAACAGGTACTGTAAAATAATATTATCTTTCGTAGAATATAAATTGTTAAACGAGACGCAAGAAAAGTGTCTGTAGTTTTATGAGGTCAGGTGGAGAATTCTTAGTGTTCTGTGCCCAAATCAATAAAACGAAATCTTACAGAATCACTTCACTATTTTGCTGTAACAAATTGAGAATTTTCGAATTAAGATTTTAGATCTCAAAATGAAAAATTAAGAAAATTGTTTAAATCATCACGTACGACATTCTTCAGGTCTTTCGAAAAAAAATCAATTTATAATTACTGTGAGATTTTATTAAATATTTTGCCCAAAAAAACTTCTTTGCTCGCCTAGGTGCTATGTTAAAAGTATCACTAAAAATTATAAAAATAAAAATGCTATTATTATATGACGTATAGCGTAAGAGAATATCATCCCATTTCGTCCCGTGAGTGTCGTAAGAGGAGACGGCCCCGTGGCGCAGTGGCTTAGTAATTGAGTTGCAACGTTAAGGGCCGCGGGTTCGAATCCCGCACGGAACAAGTATTAGTATCCCCTACAAATAAATGTTCCGGGTCTGGATGTTTGCCTCGTGCAATGTTTGTAAACTTCCCCCACGATACAGGAGAAAATCCTAGTGTGGAGGTTACGTTTAAAAAAAAAAAGAAAACAAAGAAAGACTATAAAAAATGCCAAAAATTGTATGAGTTTCGACTGATGGCGGTATTAATATCTGGTTTATACCAGAAGTAAAATAATCAAACCAATGACGACCAACAGCGTCATATATTGCGATCGCCAATCCGGCTGCCAAGCGGGCAGGTCCTCCCTACAACAGGAGGTGCCGATTTTCAGCAGTGGACTACTCTAAGGTAATGAAGAGGATCAGGATAAAATTAGATAATATAGGTATGGAAACAGAAAATTTATTTGCAATAACATATGGTACTAAGATGTTATTTAAAGTGGAACTAACATGTTTTGCTGAACTTGGCAAGTAAAATACAATAAAATATAAAAAATACGTTGTAAAATTATTTAGTCATTTAAAATTACGTACAAATATTCTTATAAATTAAAAGACATTCAAAAATACTAAAATACAGAGAAAACTTGAATTATTGTTAAGTAAATTATTAATTGTATGATCACACATTATCATTAAAATTAAATACAACATATTGGATAAAATATTACAATTTAGTGATTATAATTCAGTTTCAAGTGATTTTCGTTATCAAAGTTTAATATTTTTGATTAAATTTAAATTAACGTTGTGTTTTGTTGTCATTCCAACTTAACCCTTTCGCTGTCCCGTGCACTACATATAGGGCACTACTATTGTCTTTCTATTGTGTCTGGAAACCAGACAGTGAAAGCGTTAATATGCAAACATTATCATTGAGTAAAAATTGAAATAGATGCATTAATTTACATAATTTTAATAAGTTACGTTTTTTTTTTATATGATAAGGGTGACAAACGAGCACACAGTCCACCTGATGGTAAGTGGTTGCTGCGGCCCATAGACATCTACATCTATCCTCGATTACAAATCAAAACGTAGATGCGTTGTCACCCGTGAGGACTAAGATGGAATGCCTCGTTTCCAGTAAAAAGGGCCTCCGGCCACCTGCACTCACCAAGCGAAACGCAGAGGTAAGCCTCTACTTCACGCTGGTTTTCACGATCAAAATTCAACAGCAAAACTAGTAACCATGTAGACTAATTCTTAGTCAGAAAAAGTCCTAAAGACCTTCTATAAATCTACGCTTGCTTTTTAGTTTTTATTCCGTAATTGACAGAGACAACAGTATTTCAATACTTTTTCGTAACAATCAAAAATAATAAAAGACTTGACCTTCACGGTATCCTTTACACAGATGTAGATAAATATACGCATATATAATTCAAACAAAGTGTTCACGAGCACTAAAGAAAAAAATATTTTAACGATCATGCATATATGATCAAAACAGTATCAATAACATAGCGTTATCTGACCTTTATTCTTTTGATCTAACATATCTGTTAGATGAAAGGAATAAAGGTCAAGTATTCTTATATATTCTTCATTCATTCGTCATAAATTCTAAAGTGACACAGGAAAAGTGTCCACTCTCTAATTCCACTCTCTAAGTCCACGTCTACATTTTTATTGAGGCCAGATGTAAAGTTTTAGTGTGTCGTGCTGATTTGTAATGATGTTTCGTAATGATTAGTTAAACGGGCTTTTTATAGGAACGAGCACACAGTCCACCCTATGGTAAGTGTTTGTTGTGGTCCATATACATCTACATCTATCCTCGTTTGCGAATCCAAATGCAGATGCGTTGTCAGCCGTGAGAACTAAGATGGAAAGCCTCCTTTCCAGTAAAAAGGGTTCTTAACACTCACCATACGAAATACAGCAGTATTTGATATGGTGAGTGTAAAGAAACGGAGACCCACTTTACTGGAAAAGAGGCATTCCACATTAGTTCTCACGGGTGACGACGCATCTGCATTTTTTTTAAAAACGTTACCCCCACACTAGGATTTTCTCCTGTATCGTGGAGGCAGTTTACAAACATAGATTGCACGAGGACAAACATCCAGACCTGGAACAATTATTTGTAGGCCATACAAATATTTGTTGCGTGCGGGATTCAAACCCGCGGCCCCCAGCGCATCAACGCATTGCTAAGCCACTGCGCCACGGAGCCGTCGTCCGTTTTGATTCTTTTTTTAGGAAAAAGGTAGATGTCTATGGGTCATAGTAACCACTTACCATCAGTTGGACTATGTGCTCATTTGTCACGATATCTTATAAAAAAATACAAAAAATTTACCTAAGTGATAAATGTAATTTAAAAAAAATGAGGCCGCGTCAGGAATATCACTTTAAAGCCCTGTATAGTAACGTTATAAAAATGTATAATGTATTATTTTTGTGCTTAAAATCATTTAAAATTATTACTTTATTATTATATATACTATACTGACTTAGGGACTATAATGATTTCTTATATTTACGCGAACACTACACATTTAAATAAAACTAATTTTACGGATTTTATCGCGTATATTAACTTATTTTTATCTTCCCGACGTTTCGGGTGCTTTCCAGCACCCGTGGTCACGGGGGACTGAGGTGTTTGACTTCCTGCTGTCATAGTTAGCCGGCTACCTTCAGTTTTTTAATATTAATTTTTGGTTCGATTTACGCAGAATGAGCTTACAGTATCTTGAGGTCTAGCAGTGGTATACTTGGGTTTGGATTTGATTTTATTAATTATGGGATCCCAAGCAGATGGCAGCACCTATCCATCTTCTCTATTGAAATTAGGATGTTTTTTAATTTCAATAGCCTCGCGAATCATCCTTGGGAGGAATCGGTGTTCTTTTGCGAGGATTTGTGGTCTATCAAATCTAATGTAATGGCGGGGCCGATCTTGAACATGTTCACAAACTGCAGACTTCCCGATACGTCGGTGCTTCACGTCAGCTATATATTCTTTAACGCGGGTTTTTATAGATCTTTTTGTTTGTCCTATGTACGAGAGACCACATTCACAATCCAGCTTGTACACTCCTGCATCTTGTAGAGGGATATGACACTTGACGGATGGTAAAAATTTACCAATCTTCTTCAGCGGCTTGAAGTATGTTTTAATGGAAGCTCGCTTCAAGATGTAGCCAACCTTGTCTGTGACTCCTCTGACATAGGGTAGTACAGCAGGCACACGCTCGACTGTGGCTGGCTTCACTCGGTCACTGTGACGTAGGCGCGGGACCCGAAGCTTGTTGTCTTGCAGTACTTGCTCGACGTGCTGAAGCTCGGCGGCCAGATGTTTTCTGTCACAGATCCCTCGTGCTCTCTGAAACAAAGATTTTCCCACGGTAGCTAACTGTGAAGGATGATGGTGCGAATCACCATTTAAATATCGGTTGGTATGGGTATTTTTTCTTTACACAGTATGACCAATAGTGTTATCAGGATTACGGATGACTAAAACATCTAGGAAAGCTAAAGTATTGTTTGCCTCTAACTCCATTGTGAATTGTATTTTAGGGTTTATGGAATTAAGGTGGTTTAAAAATGCAGTTACTTTGTCAGATGGTAAAATTGTGAAAGTATCGTCTACGTACCGGTTGTAGAATCTTGGATTTACAGGAGCAGTAAGAAGGGCTTTCTCCTCAAAGTCCTCCATGAATATGTCGGCGACTACGGGAGATACAGGTGAGCCCATTGCCACTCCGTCTACTTGCATATAGAACTGTTCTTTCCACAATAAATAGCCAGATGTAAGGCAGTGCTTGAGTAATACTGCATATTCTGTGGGCATGTTGTTATCTTCTAGCTTTCTAGTAACAATTGAGATGCAGTCTTCAATAGGTAGGCATGTGAATAGTGACTGAACATCAAAACTGACCATAGTTTCATTGTCAGCGGGATGTAGGTCTTTTATCTCACTAACAAAATGGTATGAATCCTTTTGTGCTCTGGTATGTCCTCTTAGTGGTGACAGTATTTTTGCCAAGTGTTGAGCCAACTTATAAGTTGGTGAATTGATCTGGCTTACTATAGGGCGTAGTGGAGCGTTTGGTTTGTGTATTTTTCGGTAACCCATACAATCTCGGTGGTTTGGCACATGATGGAAGATAAAAATAAGTTAATAAGATAAAATCCGTAAAATTAGTTTTATTTAAATGACTTAGGGACCTTCAAGAAAAGAGCCTACTCCTTTTTAAAAGTCCGGCAACATATCTGCAATTCCCCTGGTTCCCCTGAAGTTGCGGTTGTTCATGAGCGGCGGTAGTC
This sequence comes from Parnassius glacialis, assembly GCA_033319125.1. Lineage (NCBI taxonomy): Eukaryota > Metazoa > Arthropoda > Insecta > Lepidoptera > Papilionidae > Parnassius > Parnassius glacialis. Next base: position 40,081,157 of record JAVANC010000009.1, on the reverse strand, counting down.
ACTTACCATAAGGTGAGCCACATGCTCGTTGGCCCCCTCTCCTATAAAAAAAAACTAAACGTACCCTTAAAACTTTCTTTTAGAAAAAATATCTCGAGAATTATCTCTAAGTAACTTTCTGTTTTGAACGTGCTTGCTATGCGATGAAAATTATATTAACTCAATGAAATTACGTCATCTGCATCTCCCGAACTCCTATAGACTATATTAAATTTGTTCGAATTATACGGCGCCTCAGTTCTCACCTCGTCTGAATATTCCTCGACGCATTCAAACATGAACATATTATGTTAATTTTAAATATATATCATACATTTATTTATTTAGGTACACAAACAAGATATAAGCTTTGCAAATGATGAAAGATCACCTTGATTCGACTTTATGTTATTACCCAATAAAACAAGCTTTATCTTTATTATAGATAACCATGGCTAGGTAAAAATAATTTAAAATTTTGTACAGCCGACTTCAATATAAGTTATTAAGAATTACTCAATAACTACTGGTCTGACCTTGATCAAATTCATATGGGACCACACGAGAAGTATCAGCTTTCAAATAAAAAAAGATTGATCGAAATTGGTTCACCTAGTAAAAAGTTATGAGGTAACACACATAAAAAAACATACAGTCGAATTGAGTGCCGTCTCCTTTTTGGAAGTCGGCAGATAACAAGAAGTCGTCCACTAAAACAGAAAAAATCTTAAAACGAGTAAAAGGAAAACTGTGAGTAAAAGGGACTAAACAGATTGGCTAGTGTCTTCGATAGTGAATAATTGTCTCTTAATTAATTCATTAATTAAAAATATTATTTTAGATTATCTATTTTTGAGTACAGATAAGACAAGATTTTCCGCTTAAATACACAAAATATATAAACGTTTAAACTATTTAACGTTAAGGCAATTATAAAACAATTTTTCGTAAAATAGATTTTTATTTTCGTTAAATTTATTCAGTACTAGTTATGCCGGGCATGAGTTGCATATAATGCCTTTTTATCAGAAACAATAACTCACCGAAGTTCCATCGTAATCGAATGAATAGTATATTAAGGAACCCATACGGAACAAACAAGAAGAATAAGTACTCGTACATCAACATAAATATTGATAACAAAGATCGCCTTGGTTCGACTTTGTGTTTCTTAAGAATTAAGGAAGGTACAATAACATATTCCTGGATTTAGATAAATAGCGAAAATCATCTTAAAACTGTCGAAGAAACGTATCTGCCTCTCGGACTTCATCTAGTTAGTAGTTTTATAGAAGTAAAGCTGGTCCAGTTGGGAAGTGACTGCTGTTGCCCATGGACAGCTATAATCAAGCCGTGGTAGCTCAGATGGTTAGCGCTTGCTGTAAGTTTCACAGTACGCGAGGAACCCGGGTTCGATCCCCGCCGGCACCAATGAAATTGTTAATTGCAATTTTAAGTGCTGATTTATCACGTGCTCGGCGGTGAAGGAAAACATCGTGACGAAACCTGCATGTCTGACAAATAAGGAAAAAATATATTTCGAAGACATGTGAAGTTCGCCAACACGTATTGGGGCAGCGCGGAGGACCTTTCCTTGCCCTATAACCCTCTCAGAAATAAGAGGAGGGCTGTGCCTAGCAGAGGGACGTGTATATAGGCTGTAACTTTAACTTTAGAATCAATGCAGATGTGTCATCTCTTAGGACTAATATGTTCTCTACACTCACACTAGATTACGCTTCAATTTTATGATGGTTTTCTGCCCGCGCTTGGATTTCCCTGGCCGGGCCGACTCACTCAGGCAGCGTGACTCTCAAGCAGAAGCATTTAAGTGTGAGCTAGGTAACAGGCTGTGAGGTATTTCACCTTAATCCTCAGGGTGACAAAGCATCTGTGGCCTTATTTGTTGGAAGTTGACTGCACGCTTCAATGAGTGTTGCCGTCAGGTAGACTGTTAGCTAATTTATATTAATTATACATTATAATAATAATAATAAAATAATAACTGCTTATTGGTATAGTGGTCGTGAGTCAATTGCTGATTATGAGATTGAGGCGAGCTGAGGTTCGAATCAGGGGCAGTTTTCCTGTCAATAAATTCTCAGCAATCTTACGGTTGGTGGTGTTTTACTCCCGTACCTCCATAAGCATGTAAAACTGCCTGGACATTGATTCTGCGCCTGATCGCTCTCCAGTCGTATCAGATTACCGTCCCTTCGGATTATGAAGTTGGTTAATTTATGTGCATATAATACATGTAACCCTGGGCCTACATTATTCTACCTAATCAAATTAGGTTGTAATTTTAATGGAAAAAGCATTGTTTTAATTATATTTTTTAATGTCCCGTCATTAGCAAAACGTAAAACTTTTATGTTTGTTCATAATTTGTGTTAAGTTTCTATTTTTTTTTTCAAAAGCTAGTAACGTTCCTGCGTTTGCTCTGGTGGTCATGTATCATCCATAAAATATTTTATTTCTAGGAAATGCAGGTTTCCTGAGCACTGAATACGTAGTAAATCGGGACTTAAAATTAAAGCTTTGGTTAAAAGCTTGTAACTTAATGTTTAACTTCAGTAATCACCAGGTGGTCAGTTCTTTCAATAGAGAAATGGTTTTAAGGTGTGGCTCCTTAATATTAGCTAGTAAATTATTATCATGTAAATAACGTAAAGATATTGTGAGCTCCTCTGTTGAGGAAAATGTAGAAAAGGCATGATGTGTTAAGTTTGAGCACCTCATTGTAGTAAGCGTCTACAGGCCCCCATGTTCTATACGATACTTTTGAAAAAAATATGGAGGAAATTTTTAAACAGAATAAATCTGTTGTAATATGTGCAGACTTTAATATCAATCACCTAGAAGCTTCCTCCATGAATAATAAATTTAGATAATTGTTTAATTTATTTTTAGAGCCAACTCGTATTGCTGTATGTAGTGCAACATGTATAGATAAATTTAAATCGTTGCATAAATGTCTAATTCAAAAATCGTGCACGCCGCTAGGAGAAGTTTAAACACAGGACAACGGATACGGAAACTTTCAATAAGTATTATTTATACTCTATATTGAATAAAAAGTTTTCTTTTTCTGAAAACTATTAACAATTTCATATGTGATGTAATTCTGATTTAACTTCTTTGTGTTCAAGATAAATAAAATAATATAAGAGTCACTATGAAAGCAACGTAAAAAGTTTATAAAAAAATGCATTGTATTAATTTAAAAAAAGTTCACTGTGATTCGACACAAAACATTATTTCGTCAGAAAATTAAGCGATTAAATGTTTAGTACAAAACCTTTTAGAAGCCCGGTGTCGCGGTTTACAAATTGAATACCGCGACCCGTCTCGCCAATTGACCTTTGGGGTAAAGACTTTGTACTTACGTGTCGCTTGACAGTACTTACTTAGAATTTTATAACATATGTAGCACCAATGTTACCGCACTACAATAACGTAAATGAGGGCTAATATTTTTCCGCTCACCAGATGCCGCTAGTTTGGACTGAGTTGAAGTTTTTTGTTACACAATATCATGTAATTGAGAAATTGAGTTTTAAAATAAAGGTTAATCGATTTCAAAAGTATTATATAAATACATATAACAATACCTGATTTTGATTTAGTTTTCTCTTTAATATTTTTCACATTTTGAACGGTTTTTAAATTTTTAACTTTTATGAACATCTGTCGGTGTCCTCATTCTTAAGTTGCGCCACCCTGGTAGCAAAAAAAGGCGTGGATGAATAATAATAAAAATAAAATATAGATAATAGGAAGGCATTAGGAGACCAAGACAACTTAGCCTTTGCCTTCACTCAGTTGCTGCCAGCCGCATTGCGCAGGTCGTCGCTTCATCTAACGCTAAGGCGTCCCTCATAACCACTTTATTACCCTTTATTCACTCTAGGATACATCTTCTCCAGCCAGTTCTGCTACAGATGAGACCACTTTACCATTTCGATATGTAAATACGCGTCTGTAATACGCGTTAGTCGTGAATTCGAATCCCGTATGTATCGAGTATAGCCTATAAATAATCTTTCCGTGTCTCAATGTGTAACAGTGGACGTACCGTGCCGTAAAATGAGAAATCAATTTGAAATTACGTCTCGAAAATGACTCGAGCACCTCATATTTTATTCTAAAAGAAAGTAAAATAAAAATAATCTCTCAAATGTCACCAAGTGTTTCGAAGGCTTCTTATTCTTTGTACTGACAAACAATAAATAATACAGTTACATAATGTGGTGCTTCTGTTTTTTACCGAGTTCAAAAAAGAGAAGGTTATATATTCATTATGTATGTTATCATCTCTCGGAAACAGCTGAATCGAAATAAATGATTCTTGTTTTTCTTATGTCAAGGGTTTCAGGTCCCATATAAATTTAATGAAGGAAATCTATCGCGTAGTGTGAAAACGTGGTGATGAAGATTTTGAAGCCAGTCTAACCAACATTTTATTTCTCACCTTGAATTTGTGATATTTATTTATTTATTATAATTTACATGTCAAAAGAAATGTTATACTTACACTACTTAACGCCCCTTAAGAGCATTGCAGTTTTTTTTTTTATAGGATAAGGGTGACAAACGAGCACACAGTCCACCTGATGGTAAGTGGTTGCTGCGACCCATAGACATCTACATCTATCCTCTATTACAAATTAAAATGTAGATGCGTTGTCACCCGTGAGGACTAAGATGGAATGCCTCATTCCCAGTAAAAAGGGCCTCCGGCCACCTGCACTCACCAAGCGAAACGCAGAGGTAAACCTCTACTTCACGCTGGTTTTCTGTGAGGTCGTGGTACCACCCCGGTTCGAGCCGGCCCATCTGTGTGACAGCAAAATCTGCCGCGTGTCTCTACCACTGTGAAGTCAAGTTATTATTTGGAACACATCACAGCATTCCCTTACTATCACTGTAACTGTTAACTGTGTGTTCATTATCACACTTACGTCAATAAAAATTGAATTGTTTTTGCCGTGGTGTTTTGTACACGTAAAATCCTCAGTGCTTAAACATTTTCATTTCGCTTCTTAAACATTTTTTAACGTTTCTGTATAAAGTTTATCTTATTAATCTGTCTTTGGGATAAAATGCTAAGGTAAGCGATACTAGAAAATGAAAACATATGTGGTAGGACTTATTTTCTGTCTCGGAGTCTGTTTACGTCGATATTATCTTCTTACCTATTTCTGTCCCCAAATAAGTAACGGCACGCTGTGAGGTATTCCATCTTAGTCCTCAGGGTGACAACGCAACGAATTTCTTATATTCACGCGAACACTACACTGAATAACACTATTTTTACGGATTTTATTGCGTTTAATTTCCTTATTTTTAGCTCCCGGTGCTTGACATCAGCTATATGTTGTACATATATCAACATACGCTGACGCTCTAGAAGTCTGCAGTCTGTGAACATGTTCAAGATCGTGTCCGCCATTACATCAGATTTGATAAACCACAAATACTCGCAAAAAAAAACACCGATTCCTACCAAGGATGATAAGCGAGGCTATTGAAATTAAAAAAACATCCTAATTTCAATGGAGAAGATGGATGGATGCTGCCATCTGCTTGGGATCCTATAATAAACAAAATTAAAATCCGAACCCAAGTATACTACTGCAAGACATCCAGATACTGTAAGCTTGATTGGACCAAAATTAATATTCAAAAACTGATGGTAGCCGGGCAAGCTACAACATCGGGATACCAAACATTTCAGTCTCCCCGTGACCATGGTACTGGCATAGGTAGACCACGATGCAAAAGAAAATCCTAGTGTGGGTGTAAAGTTATTAAGAAAAACAATAAATTGCTAAAGATATATACAATTCCATTATACCCATTACAAACTTGTTAAACTGATATAGACATCTATTTACCCAAAAATTAATAACATGCAAATAGCTCGTCAAACAACGCCCTCAATCTCCAGGGATTTTGAGTCTACTTACGCGTAACAATTTACCAGTAATAAATTATATTGTCTCCATTTAAATAATGTAAGACTTTACATTATGTATTAAATTGAATTAAGTTTGTAAATATGTTCGTATAAGTATAGGAGTTCACTTATTAACATGCGCTAAAACTATGCATGCTTATAAAATATATGTACATCGTTTGTGTCAAAAATATGCTACAATATATTAACTTTGGCCTCTATATGTACACAAAAACAATATACGCTTTTAGAAGAAAGTCCCAGAAAATATGCAAGCCTTATCTATCAAAAAGTTTAAATTTTTTTTAAGCAAAAATGCTTATAAGGGTTATTATACTGCTAAAGAGTACATGATTGATAATAACCCCTGGGAATGAGGCGATCGCTACCATGCTGTGTCTAAATGTTTTCAAGCTAATTGTATAAAATAATATTAAGCTGAGAATTACGTGGTACTGTACGGTAGAGCCATGCTGCAGCTATATTAATAGTATAGTTATAGCACGAATGGATCGGCTCGACCGGGGAAGGACCACGCTCTCATAGAATACCACCATAAAATAGCAGCTTAACACTGCTGTGTTTCGTATGGTGAGTGTAGAGAACCGGCGACACTTTTTACTGGAAAAGAGGCATTCCATCTTAGTACGGGTGAAAACGCATCTGCATTTTGATTCTTGATTGAGGATAGATGTAGATGTCTATGGCAACCACTTACCATCAGGTGGACTGTGTGCTCGTTTGTCACCCTATCCTATAAAAAAAAAAAATTTATTTAAATAAAAAGTCCCGCTGGGTTTCGTGCTAGTTTTTCCCAGGACAGAGGTATGTTCTGCACCAGTGGTAAAGTTTAAATGACTTTCAATAAATATTCTTGACATCTTTACTGAATAAAAATAATTCTATTCTATTTTATTCTGTCAACACTGTCGTCGCGTAAACGTAAAAGATTCCCGTAGTCGCGGTAGAAGGAAATAGAGCGGGTGATGGGTAGCAGCACCTTCCTTATAACAACTAATATAATAAAAATTGTAGTAAGCAATACGTCTGTCACATATGGCAACAATGGCAAATATTCCCATTTTGAGGAAATCTATGGGGCCTTTGTTTAGCAGTGGACTTATGATAGGTTGTAGTTAAATTATAATTTTATTATTTATTTATTATTATTTATTATATATATGTACAGTTATATTTACTTATAATTTTGTTGACAATGATTTTAGCAATCGGGTAAGAATTATTATAGCTAGAAAAAAATTACTATCTAATACTGTGTAATATGTTCGATTTGATTCGTATGTGCAGAACAAGAACACACACCTACAAACTAATTTATTTTATACATTATTTTACACACCAAGTTCATAAATTCATTTTATCAATTAAAATGGATAATTATAATAACATGCCTTATTATTTTGTACACAAAAAACAGGGTTTAGTTATTAATTACATAGTAATGTTCTATATCACAATTTCCAAATCCACTTCTCGCCCCTCCGGGAGACAGAACGTGACGGGTGACGAGTCTCATCGCAGGTTTTTCACCCGCACATTTTTTTGCAATCCTGCCGGATTGAAGAGGCGTCGGGAACTCGGGTCCATTTATTATAGAAAAAAGGTCAAATTAAGAGTACATACCCTTAACCGACGAGTATGTATACGTAGATATATGTATGTGAAAGGAGCGAGAGGGTTGTGTCAGGATCGTGTCAAATGAAAAGTCCAAATGATCGTACTGAAGATAGGCAGAGATAACGGACGGAAAACATTTTCAATCGTCCTTAAATCGTACAATCGCACCTCATATAAGTAGCGGCATGAAAGTCTAGCGGTGACCGTTATTGCGCATAAGTCGCGCTGATTGGCTCGTGCATATCGTTCGCACGCGCTGATTGGCTCTCCAGTCGCATTCGCGCAAATCAGTTCGTGCGCGTCCCCTCCACGTTTCGTTCAGCGATAAACTTACGTGCCGCGAATTGTACAACGTAATAAGCCAACGTGTAACTTTGAAATAATAACATTGCAATAATAGGGTGAACCCTGGTACCTCAAGGGCTAAGCGCTCGATGCACAGTACGCGAGCAACCCGGGTTCGAGCCCCGCCGGCACCTATTAAATTGTTAATTGCAATTTTAGTGCTGATTTTACTACGTGCTCGGCGGTAAAGGAAAACATCCTGAGAAAATCTACATCTCTAAAAAGTAAAATATTTCGAATACATGTGAAAGCTGAAGTGGCAATGGGCCGGCCATATAACTCGAAGAAATGACAACCGATGGGGAAGAAAGGTTTTCGAGTGGCAGCCTCGTACCGGCAGGCGAAGTGTAGGGTGTCCCCCCCACTAGATGGAGTGACGACCTGGTAAGATATGCAGGAAGTCGATGGATGCAGGTGGCTCAGGACCGTGCTTTGTGGCATTCTTTGGGGGAGGCCTATGTTCAGCAGTGGACTTGTGAAGGGCTGTAATGATAATGATGACATGTGAAATTCGTCAACACGCATTGGAAGATTTACTTGCCCTAAAACCCTTTCAGAAATGAGAAGGCCTGTGTCCAGCAATGGGACTTATATAGACTGTAGCTTTAACCTTTTAACATTGTCTAGCCGCACACTTAATGTGTATTTGTATATACTTAACGTTACCATGCGTCCTGCTATTAAGCTATGTGTCCCGCTGCCCCCAAATTCGTAAAAATAGTATCAGCATACAACCCCTCTTGCCCATGCCAAAGAAAATATATTATTTTACGTAGTACCTACTCGTGCCATCATTGTGGGTTCGCACTGAGCGTACCAGTTTCGTTTGAAAAATTAAATTTTTAAATTAAAAGTTAAGAAATGACAAGTTTTTATTGATCTATAATAAGTTATTGAATGGTTATAGTATGAATGGTTATGATAATTAATAAGTTTAAATGGTAAAGTATTTTTAAACAAAATTTATTCACTCTTCTGGATAACTACTAATATTATAATAGTTAAAATGTATAAAAACCCCCGAAACTAAAAAAACATGCGTGAGTGTCGTGGAACACTCGTTTAAAACGAAGCTCCTTTCGTAGTACATTATAATTGACAAACGTATTATATTATTAATCAACAAACACAAAAAAATTAATTACTAGCGTCTATTAAAATGAAGCCGTCATTTAAAATAAAATAATATTTCTTTCATGGCAAGATAAGAAAATAGTGCGAGGGAGAAGGATATAACTCCATCTAAGGAAGCGACCTTATAGCCGCCGAGGCCGTCTACACTACGTCAGAAGGGGTCGTGACGGAACAATCTTACACTTTTTGTCACCTAGCCCCCGTCTGCCAAATCTGTACAGTTCGATAAGGAACTTCGTTCCAATAAATATTAATAGACGATGGATATAGATGTCTATGGGCCACAGCATTCATTTAGTATCACGTGTACTGTGTGCTCGTTTGTTACTGATATTCTATATAACTTAACTCTCTAACTGAAACGCTCGATCTAGTCACCTTTCAAACAAAAAAAAACTAAGTTTAATCCGTTTATCCGTTTGGGAGCTACGGTGCCACAACCACACACACATTCACAAATACACAGACACGTTAAACATATAATACCCCGTTTGCGTCGGGGGTTAATAAAAAAACAAGATTAGTTCTCATTTTAAATTTTGTCCATTAAACCTTACCGACCTTACATAAACAAAATAAGGGCGTCCCACTCTGAGAGAATAAATAAATTGTCACTTTACATATTATATACTGGCTCAATTAAAATGTACTCCGTGATTTATGTCACGCTTTTATTAATTTACCTACCCTTTTTCATGTAAAATTTTTAATTCATCTAAATCCTGAACGTTTTAAGAATTAGACCGAACTCCCACTCAAAACAACTAGGAATGTTATTACAATTGGAAATTCGCAGAATCCTTCTGATTGGCAATAGGCAATTTAAGGCATTTTCTACAGACTTCAAAAAGGAGACGGTACTCAATTCGACTGTATATCTTCATGTGTGTTACCTCATAACTTTTTGTTGGTGAACCGATTTCAATGATTCTTTTTTTATTTGAAAGTTAGCGCTGCTCATGTGGTGCCATAATTTGATCAAGGTTTTTGAGTTGTTCTTAATAATTTATATTGAAGTCGGTTGTACAAAATCCGATCCAATTACTTTCGCCGAGTAGAGGTTAATTAAGAACGGATTTTACGAAATTCCACCTACAAGGATTGCGGAGGCGTTATTTAAAAAAAATCATATTTTCAAACTTAACTCTTATAGGTATAATTTAAAATTAAAAATTTTGTACAGCCGACTTCAATATAAGTATTACAGGAGTCGTAGAAAGGAATAATAAATACGCCTGATTGGTAGTTGTTTCCTTTACTAATTTTACAGCACGAAAAAGCCCCTCAATCATTATTGCAATCGCTTAAATAATATCACACAATGGTTGTAGCTACCCCTACTACCTATTCAAACTGAACCTAGCAACAGTTCGAATGTGTAAGAATTATACAATCCAAATACTTTTATAATATGAAAATAAGTAAACCACTGTTATAAATATTACTGATAAGTAAATTAATTACAATTGTTTAGCAAATGAAAATACTTATATAATATTCTTTACATATCTCACAAATTCTAAATTAAAATAACTGAGAAAATTATCTATGATAATTATTATGACAATACAATGACTTATAATCTATTTTATATTTGTAATTAAAAAATAATAATATAAAACAAAACGATAATTACACAATTATTATTTTAATGACTCATAATAGTAATTATTTAACAATCACTGATAACATTCGGCCATCCTGATTTGAGCCGTGCCCCACGGCAATTTTCAAAGAGCATTTCGTAATCTTATTTAGCAGCATTTGATGTTGGAGGTCTCACAACAAAGCTTCCTTTGCTCGGCCATGTAGTGGCCCCTGCAGCTGGTCTAACATCTTGCGGTGTCAATTGTGGCCGCTCTATCTGTAACGGAAATAAACGTGTACCGATCTTAATTGTTCCATAAGCAATCTTTTCTGTAAAAATGCATTACATTAACCTTTTCTACAGACAAAAGCACACAGCCAGGTAAAAATAATATTTTGAATTCAGCTCTTACAAGGTTTTCTTTTGATTACTGGGTATTTATTTTTTGAATTTCTTTAGAGATCTCAGACTTAGCAAAGATGGACATATTTGTTACATTCAGCAAATTTTTTAAACTGTGACATGTGAGGCGTATACAGACTGCACATAAATTTAGTATGGTTGCGCAAATGCAAAAAAAAAGTTGCATATAGCTCTATTTATTGCACATAGCTCTATTTATTGCACATAGCTCTATTTATTGCACATAGCTCTATTTATTGCACATAGCTCTATTTATTGCACATAGCTCTATTTATTGCACATAGCTCTATTTATTGCACATAGCCCTATTTATTGCACATAACTCTATTTATTACATCTAGCTTTTTTATATCTACTTCGATTTGTGCACGCAATTATAACAAATTATGGCGTTATAATTAGCTTATTCCTTGCATATATGAAGATTATCGCTGCACACACACACACACACATATATACACAGATAAATTAAGTGAAATTCTAATTAGATTAGTAACTGCTTAAAATAATAACTATGTGTATGTAATTGTTATAAGGTAAAGTACATTTTGTTGTAAGAAGTGCACATAGCTTTACCTTTCGACCATCAAGACGTAGCTGCCGTATTTATTTATGTATTTACTAAACTTCGAGAGATAGATAATACACATAATTGAAATTTGAATTATATTAGAAATACTCTTTGCGGTACAACATCATAAATTTGACAAGACACCACTAACTGGAAATAGCTATAAATAGAAAATTAATAAATTAATTGTAGCTGTAGTTTCCAGCCACAGCTGAAGTGAATAGTAATAGTGCGTACCTAATATTTTTAAAGCTGTCATTGACTTGATAAATTTTTCACAATGTATTAACTACAAAACAACTTCATAGGAACTATGTTATATCTATTTAGTAATTATGTAATTTTACAGTATTTTGTACATTCTAATATCTTAAATTGAAATTAATTGCAAAATTTAACACATCGTAGCGAGTTTATTTTGACAAGCATAAGATACATCAAGAAATTACACACAACGCTTAAATAAGTACAATTTTGATGGAATAATAAGTTTTATGGAAAAATTAATCTAACTTTCTAACAAATCAATCAAATCATCCCTATCAATATTATGGCCCTCGCTGTCTGTAGAATCATCAACATCTGTTACTACTGATTTGTATGGACGTAATGTATCTCCGGCTACAGTTGCACTGAATTTTCGATAACCTCTCATACCCTTCACAGAAGATATCGTGTAACGATCAATGACGTGATTAGTTTTAACAATTTTATACGGTCCGGAATACCTGCTGCCTAGCTTTTTGCTGACACCCACGGCTTCTTCTGTAACACCTCCTTTCCATAAGACTAGCTGACCTATATTATATTTGGTACATTTTTTATGCCTACTGTCAAATTGTTTCTTCATTCGTGTCATGTTTTGGTCAATATTCAATTTAGCCTGTGTTCGCCTATCAGCTAAATTTCGTCTTTGAATGTAATTACTTAATTCGGATGAAGATGTAGGTACTGGCAACAGATTGTTTTCATGGGCAAACATTAGACTAAATGGTGCTACTTTAGTAACAGAGTGTAGGGTATTATTGATACCCCAGACGATGTCGGATAACTTTGTGTCCCAACTACACTCTTCTTTTACCGATGTGCTAAGACCATCCAGAATGGTTCTGTTAACGCGTTCTACCTGGCCATTCGCACGAGGTGCAGATATAGCATTCATAATGTGTTTGATTTGATAATTTATTACGAAAGTTTTAAAATAGCGACTCGTAAAAGATTTACCTCGGTCCGTTATAATTCTACTGGGTTTGCCAAACACTAAAATTATATCTGTGAGTTCTTTTACAGTTTCTGTTGAACGTACACTTTTCACTGGGCGAGCAAAAACAAACTTCGTAAATGAGTCTATAATAATAAGAATGTAGTTGTTTCCCTGTCGACTTTTTGGAAATGGGTCCAAATGGTCAACGTGTAAGGTGTGCATAGGGATGTCTAGTTTCTCTATAGGGTGTAATTCTCCTTCACGACGACCGTAACCTGATTTACCGTATGCGCACTGTAAACAACTTTTTATGTATTTCCTAATAAATTTTGTCATCTTTGGAAACCAGTAAGCAGACTTTATTAATTTTTCAACCCTATCGAACCCCGGATGTCCAATATGGTCGTGATACTTTTGCAAAATACTATATTTAGCTAGTTTTGGTATTACAAAACGTTCACTCGCCAAAGTTTTCCTATATAACCGCCCATCAGAAATAGAATAATTATTATATATATCTTTATTAGAAGTACCCCCTTGCAGTTGATTAATGATTTGTTGGATGCCATCATCTTGAAGTTGAACAGAGAGTGCCCAATCTGTTTCATCTATCATCTTAACATCTAATAAATTTACGGATATAGGATTGCGACTTAACGCATCCGCATGTCGCATCCTATCGCCCGGTCTATATTCTATTTCTAACTCAAAGTCTTGAATAGTAAGCCACCATCTTGCAATGCGCGGCACAAGATCCTTTTTAGTTAAAGTGGTACGAATGGCTGAACAATCAGTGATTACTTTAACAGGTATACCTACAAGGTAAATGCGAAACCTCTTGAGTGACTCTACCACAGCAAGTGTTTCCAACTCATAGCTGTGGTAGAATCGCTCCTCCCTGCTGGTGACCCTACTGAAATATGCTACCGGTTTTAACGTGTTATCAGATTGAAATTGCATTAGAATACCACCTAAACCGATTTTACTTGCATCTGTATGCAACTCTGTTTTCGCAGTACGATTGTAGATAGCAAGGACAGGCCTTGAGGTCAATAACCCCTTTAAAGTATTAAAAGCTCTATTTTGTTCGGCACCCCAACACCAAATATAGTCCTTTTTTGTTAATTCAGTTAGGGGGCGTGCTATAGACGCAAAATCTCGAATAAATTTTCGAAAATATGATGCCAAGCCAATGAATTGGCGGACCTCGTGAACATTGGTTGGCGTTTTAAAGCCGAGAACACACTCAATTTTATGTTGACCTGGTCTTATAGTCCCCGCTGTAATTTCGTGGCCCAAATAATCGACAGTAGTTTTTAGAAATGAACATTTACTTAGATTCAATCGTAAATTTGCTCGTTTAAGAAGTTCTAATACTTGTTCTAATAGCAAAAGTCCTTCCTGAATTGTGACAGTTGGAAGAATCATATCATCTAAGTATACCGCAACTACTCCGTTTTGATTTGTACTGATACCATAGCTTTCCTTGTCATTTGATTTGCTATAGTTTGCCAACTTCCCTAAAGCTAGTTTAAGGGCTCTAGAGAATACAGCCGGACCGTTGGCCAATCCAAACGGCATTCGTACAAATTCGTATTGTCCGGAAGGCGTAACGAACGCAGTTTTCGGGATAGATTTTGGAGAAATAGGGATCTGATAATACCCTTGTGCGAGATCGAGTGCAGTAAAATAGTATTTCCCCGATAACAAACTAATAAGGTCATCTATGTGTGGCAAGGGAAAACGGTCCCTAACGGTACATGAATTCAAAGCACGGTAGTCTATACATAATCTGTACTCCCCATTTTTTTTCTTTACTAATACTACTGGACTCGCATAGGGTGAATTGGACTCCCTTGCTATTCCCGAATCTAATAACTCTTGAACTTTTTCATCTACTATTTCCTTTTCCTTGTATGATAATCTATAAGGCTTGCAAAAAACTGGTTTATCAGTATGAGTATCAATAGACAATTCAATTAAATTCGTACAACCTAAGCTAGATGTATCCATTGCAAATGAATCTGAATATTTATGTAGTATCTTAATCAACGCATCCCGTTCATTATTATTTATTTCGCCTAAATCTAGTTCCTCTAAATTAATTTTATTTTTTCTTAAATGGCGGTTTGAATTGATTTTATTTGTATCAGTACATGATATATTCATTATATTCTTCTCATAATAAACCTCCGCCCTAGTTAATAAACGCCCCGCTCGCCACACGATAGGGTGATTTCCTATATTAATAATTTTAATTGCATCAGTCGCAGACGTTAATAAAGCGCCCGGTATTAAATACATATCCTTCGAATTGTAAACAGGTAGCGTAGTATACGTTAAGTCCACACACTTGCTATTTACATAAATATTAACAGACATTTCACAACAAGAAGGAATAACTACGTCTTGTGATAATCGTATTTCATATGTATGGTGAAAATCAGTTCTATCGAGATTAAATTGAGTTAAAATATTATCACATAAATCATTTCTGACCAGAGTGGCGCTAGTAGAACTAGTGATCAAACTAATATTATCTTGACTGATAATAGGTTGACCTATTATCATGTCAATATCGGCTGTACAAGTATGCGTTACTTCTGCAAAGCTAGATATTTTTAATTTATCGATGTCTACTGTAAAGTGAACGGTACCAAGAGAAAATATACAGTTATTCCCAAATCCTCTCAATACAACAGTGGATGGAATTAAAGGTAGATCTAGCAATCTTACTATATCGAGCGTCAAAATATTCACTTTACTGCCGGTATCAATATAAGCATTTATCTGGCGATCGTTTATGATAACAATTTTATTAAAACAGTCTCGCAAAATATTAAAGGATTTAAAAGTGTACATCACCTTAGCACCTGCATTCCAGCAGGTCGTAGACTCATGGCCCCGACGCTGGCAACTGGTACAGAAGAGCTGGCTCCGACAGTCTTTAATCTCGTGGCCTGGTCTCCGACAGATGTAGCACAGTTTCGTCGTTGATGACCACCCACGACGCCACGTAGTCTTAGTTGGCTGACTAGCTTCTTTGTTCTTAAAAGCATTAGTCTCAATACTTTTGTAATGTTCAAGTGAAGACAGATACCCATAGTAAAGTTCTTCAGCCGATTCGCACCTGAAAGCTTTCGCATTTGCCCTTAATTCAGTTGGAAAGCCCCTAATAAGACATGAAATGGTCGCTTCTTCGTCAAATTTACATTTCTTTGCTAAGGACATTTTGTCATGAAAATATGCGGTCATAGTTTCGTTATCATTTTTCTTGCGTGCCATCATTAGTTCCAATTTATCAACAAAATCAATAGCCATTGGAAAAGCTCGTTCAAGCGCATACTTCCACTCATTCCAAGTCAATTCATAGTTATCCAAATTTTCATACCATTCACGTGCAGAACCACGTAATCTCATGTGCATTATATAAGATTTGTCAGTATCACTCCAATTGTATATGTTACCTAATTGATCGATCTTATTGAGCCAAGCCTTAGCACTCAATGATTTTGGGCCTGGTTCGAATTTTGAAATTAATTCTGCATCCATGTGGGTAGTTTTTCTTTTCTTCGTGATAGTTGAATCAAGGTTAGAAAAAAATTTTTGAATATTTTCATTTACCTCAGTGGTTTCTTCTGCATTCTCCCTGAACTTCTTGCCTAACCCGTTGATGTAGGGTCCCAAGGTCTCCATATTTTGCCGTAGTTGTGGTGCGTTGTAACTATATCCCACTTCTGAGATATTACAGGAGTCGTAGAAAGGAATAATAAATACGCCTGATTGGTAGTTGTTTCCTTTACTAATTTTACAGCACGAAAAAGCCCCTCAATC
Source organism: Parnassius glacialis (assembly GCA_033319125.1). Lineage (NCBI taxonomy): Eukaryota > Metazoa > Arthropoda > Insecta > Lepidoptera > Papilionidae > Parnassius > Parnassius glacialis. Next base: position 40,064,479 of record JAVANC010000009.1, on the reverse strand, counting down.
ATTATTGCAATCGCTTAAATAATATCACACAATGGTTGTAGCTACCCCTACTACCTATTCAAACTGAACCTAGCAACAGTTCGAATGTGTAAGAATTATACAATCCAAATACTTTTATAATATGAAAATAAGTAAACCACTGTTATAAATATTACTGATAAGTAAATTAATTACAATTGTTTAGCAAATGAAAATACTTATATAATATTCTTTACATATCTCACAAATTCTAAATTAAAATAACTGAGAAAATTATCTATGATAATTATTATGACAATACAATGACTTATAATCTATTTTATATTTGTAATTAAAAAATAATAATATAAAACAAAACGATAATTACACAATTATTATTTTAATGACTCATAATAGTAATTATTTAACAATCACTGATAACATAAGCGACTTCAATATAGGTTATTTAAGAATAACTCAATAACCATTGGTCTGACCTTGATCAAATTCATATGGGACCACACGAGAACTATCAGCTTTCATATTCAATACAAGAATCATCAAAATCGGTTCGCCCAGTACAAAGTTATGAGGTAACACACATAAAAAAAACATACACTCGAATTGAGTACAGTCTCCTTTTTGGAAGTCGGCAGATAAAACTAGGCCAGAATATTCTTTTTGGTATGTTAACCAAGAACGGATTTTATGAAATTCCACCCACAAAGGGCAGTGCTGGGGGCGTTAAAAATAAAAAAATCTCTATATATAAAAATCAATTGCTGTCTGTTAGTGTCGATAAAACCCAAAAACGGCTCAGCTGATTTTGATGAACATTTTTGTGTGTTTGAATGGTTTGAATAGATCCCTAGATGGCTTATATTCATAAGTCATCTAGGGAGGCTTATATTCATAATTGTACCCGTTAGGTGGCGCTGTTGTCGAGATCCAGGAATCACCCGTGCGAAGCCGCGGCGGACCGCTAGATCTTAATACAGTATAAACGAAAATATCAATGGGCTACAGCATCCTCTTACTAAGAAAAACAAGCACTCCCAAATCATATTCAATATGGGAAGGGTATTTAGGTATACACTATACAGAAATAGACTCGCTTCAGTGAACAGGCCTTTTGTATTTTTTAAGGTTAATGTAGATGGTGTTAATAAAACCTTTGTAGCTTGCAAAACTAACAAACCTTTCGGGGCGAGTTTTTGTTTAAAACCCTCTTGATGGACTCATGACCAGGACCATGCTCGGTGGTAATTTATAAGAAAAAAATGTTCAGCAGCGGACCCTCGATGCAATATAATAAGGATAACACTTAAGTATGTAGTTCGATAATTAGAATACTCGTATCTAGGTAACTTAGAGTGTAATGACTGTAGATACTTGTTATTAAATATACGTCGGGGCTATTATACGTTTACATGAAAAAACATGTTATAGAGGACTTATTTAAAAATTTATATCTAAATATTCAGCCATCCATTAAAGCCTATAAAACTCCACTGCTGAACGTATAGGCCATAGATTAATGATAAGTCATCGCACGCTCTGACTTATCATTAATCTACGGTATAGGCTTTCCCATAGATTACCTCGTAGGGATTTTGCAATAGTTAAATAATAATAATAGGCTTGGCAGGCGGGTTGGCTATCGTATTTTTTATAATTTTGAGTTGTTGTCAGGAAAAGTCTTTTTACGTGGTAGAGCCATGCTGCAGCTTTATTAGTACTATAGTTGTAGCACGAATTAGTCTCGACCGGGGTAGGAACACGCTCTCACAGAATACCAGCGTAAAAGAGCAGCTTAACACTGCTGTTTCGTATGGTGAGTGTAGAGAACCGGAGACCCTTTTACTGGAAAAGAGGCATTCCATCTTAGTCCTCACTGGTGACAACGCATCTGCATATTGAGGATAGATGTAGATGTCTATGGGCCACAGCAACCACTTATCATCAGGTGGACTGTGTACTCGTTTATCACCCTATCCTATAAAAAAAACGGAAGACACATCTGTTGTTTCCGACGCCCAGGGGCGATATGGGGTAGTGAACATTATAGTTGAAAAATCTATATGTACTGTTTCAAATCATTATTTCATATAATACTAAACATGATATATTTGTCCACAGATATGAGGCTGGTAACACCCGGTTGTGTGAACGATCCACGCGTCATGCCCTACTTTAGATTGTTTGTACTTGCGGCCGCCATGGCGCTATATCTGTCTATGGGTAAGTATTTGTAATTACGTCGTTCTGAAATCAATTTCTAAATTTATATATTACTAGCTGTTCCCCGCGACTTCGCCCGCGTTACTATTGGATTTCATGGGTTTTAATTTTTTGCGCGGAACCCTAATTATTTTACTCAAATAGAATAGCCTATGCTCCTTATAACATCAGCTACCTGCCAGTGAAAATCCTATCGAAATCGGTCCACGGAACAAAAATTTTAAAAATTGTTTTTTGTTATAAGTACCGTAAATACTTTCATATGCATTTAGTAAAAGTATAGTAGTTTCATTTATTTGTATAGATATATATAATAATATAATAACCAAATACAAAGAAAAAAAATCTATACATACGAAAAAAATTGCAGTATCTATCTGTAATATCTAAATAACTGTCTTAATGAGGGGGTTAACATTAAGACATGAAAAACCGTTTTTAAAATATGTCGGTCCGTTCTATCGGGCTGTTCTGTTTATCATCGGAATGACTGAAGCGATTGTAATCAAACTTAACGAACAGATCGAGAGTAATGGTGATTGAAAAAAGAAAAAAATGTGTGTCATTTTCATGGTTTTCGAGAGAGTTGAAGCCGAAAGGGTTGTCGAAATGCAAATCCAAGATGGCGGCTGCAATTGATATCAATTTTTTCATCATGGGTGTCATTCTCATGGTTTTCGCGGGTGTTGAAGCCGATAGTGCTGCCGAAATGTAAACCAAGATGGCGGCTGCAATAGGTATCAATTTTTTCATCATGGGTGTCATTTTTATGGCTTTCGAGGGTGTTGAAGCCAATAGTGCTGTCGAAATGTAAATCCAAGATGGCGGCTGAATTAGGTACCAATTTTTTCATCATGGGTGTCATTTTCATGGTTTTCGAGGGTGTTGAAGCCGATAGTGCTGTCGAAATGTAAATCCAAGGTGACGGTTGCAATAGGTATCATTTTTTTCATCATGGATGTCATTTTCATGGGTTTCGAGGGTGTTGAAGCCGATAGTGCTGTCGAAATGTAAATCCAAGATGGCGGCTGAAGTATGTGCCAATTTTTTCATCATGGGTGTAATTTTCATGGGTTTCGAGGGTGTTGAAGCCGATAGTGCTGTCGAAATGTAAATCCAAGATGGCGGCTGAAGTATGTGCCAATTTTTTCATCATGGGTGTAATTTTCATGGTTTTCGAGGGTGTTGAAGCCGATAGTGCTGTCGAAATGTATTTAAACTACTTTAAAAAATTCCGTATAATCATGTTATACGTAATTTTTTTAATGCGCTTAAGGCATGCCCAATTGGATTTACCAATATTTGAAAAATAACCCTGTATTCATTATTATTGTAGTGACGGTGCAAAAATATCCACTACCCCATATCGTCCCTAGTGTCGTAAGAGATAACAAAGGGCCACTGTAACAGGAGACGGCCAACAATGTTCCCGATAACAATTAAAATAAAAAAAGTTTTCAGTCAGCGAATTTTTATAGACTATAATGTATGGATGGATAGATCGATTTTTTCATTAAGGCAGAATCACTAGAGTACCTTAGCACTATTTTAAATAACCTCATTAGTGTCTTGCAACAAATAGGCCTTAAGATAAACATTATCAAGACAAGGGTCACATGTAATATTCATGTCACACCTATGCCGGTAATTTTTTGAGGGACGTTACGCTCTAACTTGCTGATGTAAACGTTTACCCACGACAAATAGTCCGGCTAGATAAGTCCAACTTCACTAATAGGTCAATCTATTGATCCAACTCGGTTGTGCAGCGTTCGGGAGATTTTAATATAACAGGTCGGAGAAAAAGTTTCTTTGTATTTTGTTTGTATAAAATTGAAGAAAAATCTCATTGGTTGTACTGCTTGTATCTTGCTGGTTTTAATATTAATACATATAAGACATTAAGAAAAAGAAAAATAAAAAGTACAAAAACACTTTTCCGCCATTTTTCAATTGTCAAATTCTGAAGTTTTATTACAAAAAAATTTGTGACAGTTATGGACATAATGCAGTGTCAGTAAGAGTAGCACAAAGTTGGTGAGTGATTATATTCTCTTTGGTTGGTGCAAGCGTTCAGTTCAGGAATTTAGATGTCAAAGATGCAGCAAATGCAGCAATGCAGCAGATGCATGCAAAGATAAAGTCGATGCCATTTTTGAAAAAGTAAAGCATTTAAAATTTGTACAAACATAAAAAAAGAAAATGATTGTAAAGTGAAGTATGTTTTTAAAAAAAAGTCCCGCTTGGTTTCTTGCTGGTTCTTCCCAGGACAGAGGTATTTTCCGAACTAGTGGTAAATAAAAAAATGACTTTCAATAAGTATGATGTAATAATCCATATTGAATTAAAATTATTTTATTTTATTCTATTCTATATCACTATCTACAAGATGGAAACAAAATAGCACATACATATTATAATTAAATGTACTTAAACTTTGAAAGAAAAATGTCTTCAACAAAATCTTATAATCACGTATTACACTCTCTCTCTTCCTGGCTGTGTCCCACATGGTGGTGGGGTCAGCCTTTCTTGTCTTACGCCTCCACTTCGCTCTATCCTCGACTTCATTTTCGGAGACTTCGCACTCTCTCATGTCCTTTACCACTACATCTTTCCATCGTGTTTTGGGTCTGCCCCTGGATCTTCGACCTGGGATGGAAAGTTGTAGTGCCAAGTTCCCTACGTAGTCGGGTGGCCACACTACACTAACCTTGAAAATCAAAAGTGCAAAAAAAACCAGTGCGTGTTAGCAGATAAGACATAATATGGATCTTCTTATATAGAAACAACTGAGACAGTGAGTGATATCTGTCCTCGATTAAGAATTAAAATGCAGATGAGTTTTCACCTTTTAGTACTAAGATGGAATGCCTCGTTTTCACTAAAAAGGCCCACCGCTTTTCTACACTCACCATAAGAGTACGAATCACAGCAGCATCGTGCTGCTTTTTCACGTTAGAGCGTGGCCCTACTCCGGTCGAACCGACCTATCCGTGCCTCAATATAGCTACAGCATGGCAAAAAATATCTGAGATGTAGTCACACGTATAGCTCGCATCTTTACTAACTACAACTTATTATATTGTGTACCAGCATCTTAAGTTTATTATTTATTACTTAAAGGAAGTGTTTACATAAATATACGATAAAAATTCAGAACGTTTATCTCAACAAACTCTTTAGGAGGTTTTTAAATACTTTAAAATCTCTCAAATCTTACTAAGCCTTGGAAATTGTTTCGGTAAAAAAAAAGTTTAAAGGAATTACGTTTTGAATGTTGCCCTGTTTATTCAGCAATTCATTTAAATTTTTATACTTTTTTAAATGCGCCATCTTATGATAGTCATCTTATGGCCGATTTTTCCCTACAGTAAACAGTACAAATATGTTACTCATCTCTCAGGATGGATTTGAAGTAAAAAAAAAATAAAAGTCAATATGTGGAATTTTAATGGTTATTTCAAAATAACATGTTAGTACAATATATGATATGAGTTAAAAATATGTTCAAATAATGATAAAATAAGGCACTTAGCTATTTATATCTTTAATGAAAAGCACCCACGCTAATTTTATAAATAAAACATTTCAAAAGTTCACAACCTACGCAAAAGCGCCTTATGAATTTGAAAGGCAATAAATTTATATCGATTTCTCGCAGGCGGATTTAATGTTATTATTAGTGTCCGACCGAAAAAGGATTTTCAACGGAAACCGAAACCGAAAACGAACCTTCGGTCCGGGTGTCAGTTTCGGCCGAAACCGAAACCGAAACCGAAACTTATTTAGACATGTTAATTTTTTACTGTATACTGAAATCTGGTATATTTTTTTTTATAGGATCGGGTGACAAATGAGCACACAGTCCACATGATGGTAAGTGGTTGCTGTGGCCCATAGACATCTACATTTTTTTTGAGAATCAAAATGCAGATGCGATGTCACTCGTGAGGAGTAAGATGGAATGCCTCTTATCCAGTAAAAACGGTCTCCGGTTCTCTACACTCACCATACGAAACACAGCAGTGTTAATCTGCTATTTTACGCTGGTATTCTGTGAGAGCGTGGTCCTTCCCCGGTCGAGCTGACCCATTCGTGCTACAACTATACTACTAATATAGCTGCAGCATGGCTCTACAACGTATGGTATATTTTTATACATATAGAGATAGGAAATACATGTTAATGAAAAACGCCAACAACTTAGCGTTAAAAATACCTTTTTAAGTCCTTTTGTAAAAAAATCAACACACACACACAATTACACCCATAAAAACTTTTTGTTTTTTTTTTACATATTACAACGAGAACATATTTTATTGTGTTCACAATATTGTTAATATTATTCAATGAGAGCATTAACTATATATATCACACTCACGCACTTAGACACATTATAGACACAACTGAACATAGTCCCAGAAAATATACAAAACCTGCTCAAAGTTCAAACACCTTAATAAACTAAGTTTGTATAAAAAGGGTTTTATAATATTAAGGAATTTATGGATGATAATAATAACCCCTGGGAATGAGGACATCACTACCAAGCTATTTCTAATTTGTTTTGTGTTGTTTATTGTGTAACATACATGATTGTAAGCAGTGGTGTAGGTCGGCGTGGGCGAAGTGGGCCCTCGCCCACGGCCTCGCACTTAAATGGCCCTCGCGAGGTCCCCTAAAATGCTATGCTCCCAGACTTTATACGAGGGTGGCACTGAAAATTTCGGGAATCAAGGAAGTGACACAACATTTACTATTTAAAAATGTATTTATTGCTTTTCGAAGTATTCTCCGCAAAATTTGACACATTTTTCCATGAGATGGAACCAATCATTGAAGCAACCATACCATTCGGAAGTTGGGGTCTCCAAAATGGCCGTTTTGTAGGCATCCACAGCTTCTTCAGGTGATGAAAATCTCTGTTCACGCAATTTATTCTTTATTTTAGGGAAAGTATAGAAATTATTAGGGCTTAGGTTGGGGCTGTACGGCGGATGGTCTAATAATTCTATGTTTTCTTGCTCTAAAAACTCTTTTGTTTTGTGTGCGGTGTGAGAACTCGCATTGTCGTGATGGAGGATGATGCGGCGGTTGCAGTTCTCTTTACGGAGTTCAGAAACGACCTGTGGCAAACAAATGCTAGTATACCATTCTGCATTAACCGTTCTTTGACCCTCAAGAGGAATAGTCGTAACATGGCCGGTTTTGGAGACAAACGTGGCCACCATTTTTTTTGCAACACTCCGTGAACGAACATTTTTGTTGACTTTAACTCATTTTCGAACACCCAAACGCGTGACTGGTTTTTTGTTTCGGGTTCGTACGCGTATATCCAGGATTCGTCACCTGATACGATGTTGTATACAGTATTTGAGGATCCTGCGTGGAATCTTTCGAGAGTTCTGACGCACCAAGTAACACGAGCCGCTTTTTGCTCTTCATAGAGCGAATGCAGTATCCATCGGGAAAACAACGTTTTTACACCTAATTGTTCATGCAAGATTATTTGTATTTGACTCATGCCAATGTCTAAAGTTGCCTCAATTTTGCGGTATGTCACATGTCGATCTTCCTCAATCAGCTTACACACAGCATCAACGTTTTTTGGGTGACTGCAGTTTTTGGACGACCTTGACGGGGATCATCACTGAGCTTGACACGTCCACGTTGAAATTCAGTAAACCAGCGATAAATTGTGGTTTTGGATGGGGCTTCATCACCAAATGCAGAAATCATCCAGTCAACACACTGTTTTTGTGTTAAACCACTTCGAAAGTCATAATAAATCATCGCTCTTGAATTTTCTCGAGTCAATTCCATTTTCTAAACGACTAAACAAGTTTGACAAAACCTTGTGACAAGACCGAGAATCTTTTTTTAAATAAATAAATGGTATTCAATTTTTAAAATCAAGGAGTTTTCAATTAAAAAGATTTTAATATGACAGGAACAGTGGAAATATTCCATTCCCGATACTTTTAGTGCAGCCTATGTACCACATATGGCTAATTATTTGATCACTTTTACGCTCGAAAAGAAAGTCACATATTTAAGTGTGTTTGTTTGGGGCCTCGCAAGAAGTCCCACGTAAGTGAGACTCCGAGGCCGTTGTAACTACCTTCAAAGACCGCAACTGTTACTTTGGCGCAATACGAGACTTGTCAGGAATAAATAAATACGAGTAGGTATGTCATGTCATAGCATGTTTGGTAGGATAGATCCTTGGAACGAAAGAAAAGGGGCCTCGCTGATGCAACTTCGCCCACGTTTATATTAGTCCACGCTACACCTCTGATTGTAAGCTGTTATTTTAAAAAAAAGTCCAGCTGAGTGTCTTGCTGGTTCTTCCAAGGACAGAGATTTTTTTTCGAACCAGTGGTTATTAAACAAAAGAGTGACTTTCAATAAGTATTTTTTATAATCTATATTGAATAAAAAGTTTCTGTTTCTGTATAATTATTCACTGAGTTTCGGCGCCGCCGAAGGTTCGGCAGATTTTTTGCCGAAACTTGCCGAAACCGAAACCGAATCTTCGTTCGGTCCCTAGTTATTATATACAAGCGATGCGATGATTTTGTTTAACACGAAAAACAACTAATAACTGATATATATATATTAAGTTAATGATAGTAATATCAAAATAAATTCAATTATTATTTGTTTTTTTTCTTCATTACACATTAAACATTTTTTTATAGGATAATTGTGACTACCGCCACCCATGAACAACTGCAACACCAGAGGAATTGCAGATGCGTTGCCGGCCTTTTAAAAAGGAGTAGGCTCTTTTCTTGAAGGTCCGTAAGTCGTGTCGGTCCGGAAAAATCGCTGATGGTAATCGATGAAGTTGTGAGAGGAAGAAAATATCTTCTAAATCGCACAGTGGTGGACCGCCAATCATCCAGATGGTATGGATGGTATCGCGAATTTTGTGGCGATGTACGATGGTGAAATTGAGCGCCTGGAATTAGTCCGAACAATTCTTCAGAGCACTCCCCGTGATAGATGCGATAAAATACGCAAAGAGATGCAACATCTCCACGCAGTGCCAGTAAGCCTAGCCGATCGGAAAGAACTCGGTCCTCGACTATTCGAACCGCTCTGCGCTAGATGTGGTAGAAGGAGCTGGCATTGGGGAGCCCCTGCCCAGAGATGGAAACAGTATTCCATGTGAGGCCGAACCTACGCCTTGTAAAGGTGCAAGCGGTGTGCCGGCATGAAATACTGTCCCGCTCTGCTGCGCTCGCCAAGCCTTTTGGAGGCCAATTTGGCTTTCTCTTCCAAGTGACCACAAAACTGCACGTAACTCGATATGTCGACACCGAGGATTCCGATACTGGCTGAGGCAACAAGGGGAGGGCCTTGAAACTGAGGAGATACGACAAAGAGGTCCTTTTTGGCGGTAAACGCGCAAACTTGTGTCTTCTGGGGATTGACCTGGACTAGCTTTAGTCGCCCCCAGTCTGAGACTTTATACAACAACGTCTCGACTTCAGACACAAGTTTGTTCCGGTACTCGGCGACGTTTTCGCCTGAAATATTGGTGCGACCGGTGTATAATGTATGTCTGCATAGCAATGAATGTTACTGATTTGTAACATATCATTGATATACAGAAGAAACAGCGTTGGTGATAGCATGCAGCCTTATGGAACACCAGCGTTAATGGACTTCTAATCAGAGTATGCACCATTTACTACGACTTTGATGCTCCAATCTGCAAGGAAACTGGTGACCCAATTGCACAATTTCTCGGGACGCCCATAGGAAGGCAGCTTCGAAAGAAGCGCTTTGTGCCAAACCCGATCGAAAGCCTTCGCTATGTGTAAACTAACGGCCAACGCCTCCCCCTTGGACTCCACAGCCTCCGCCCATCTATGAGTTAGGTAACCTAGAAGATCACGAGCTAAGCGACCTCGACGGAAACCTTACTGGCGGTCACTAATCAGCAGGCGATCCTAAAGTTACCGCATGAGCTGGCTGTTAATAATGGTATACCATTACTTTGGAGAACAAGGAGGTGATAGCGATAGGCCTGTAGTTGGACGGATCTGAGCGGTCTCCTTTTTTAGGGATCGGGTGCACCAAAGCTGTCTTCCATTAGTTCGGAACTACGCCTAGGGAGTAGGAGTACCGGAAAAGACGCGTTAAAACCGGTGTCAACTCCGGAGCACACGTCTTCAGCACAGAAGGTAGGACTCCATCAGGCCCACTCGACTTGTTGACGTCCAGGGAGAGAAGTGCTTTACGCACCGAGGGCTGTGTAAACAGCACTTCCTGCATGGAGCACTCACACCGTGTGATGGTTGGCGGTGTGTTCCCCCCGTCATTTAGCAAAAAGAGAGCCTAGCAGATCGGCTTTCTCCTTTGCGTCATGGGCCAGTGAGTCGTCCACACTGTGCAGAGACGGCAGAGATGGCTAACAGACGTTCCCTTGGACAGCCTTGGCGAGAGACCAGAATGCACGTGTTCCCGAAGAGAGGCGAACTAGTTTCTCGCCGATTCTGCCAATGTGCTCTGACTTTGCCTTGACAATGACACTTTTGAAGGACCTGGAGGCGGAATTATGCTTATTTTTAAGAGCGCTGGTGTTTATATCCCGGGACGTTGATGCCTCAACCCAGGTCCGGTAGCACTCCTGCTTATAGCGTGATGCAGTTTTACAAGAGTGACCAAACCATGGCTGATTTCTGCCTCCGATAGGCACCAGAGATGATGGAATAAATAATTGCATTCTCTGAAGTACCACATTAGCGACAGAATCAGCAACAACGTTGGGATCATCTGGAGCGAAGCAAACCCGCCCCCAAGGGTAGAATACAAAAAAAGACAGCATCTCGTCCCTATCGGCTGAGCTATAGTGCCAAACATGGCGGCAAGCTGCAGATCGCAACTGCGATGGGAGCGTGAATGACACCGTACTCCGGATCAGACAATGGCCCGAAGAGCCCAGAGGAGCATCGACGGAGACCTGATATCCGTCCGGATGAGAGGTCAGCAGAAGGTCCAACAGGGAAGATACATGATCCTCCACTTCTGCGATCCGCGTAGGCGAAGTAACCAGTTGTGTTTGACCATATTCCAAGGCAAAGTCATAGACCGATCTACCCGCATGATCGGTTAAACGGGAAACAAGCCATTCAGCGTGGTGGGTGTTAAAATCACCGAATAACACGATCTCTGCGGATGGGACCTGTTGTAGCACAGAGTCTGCAGCCATTTGGACGTGGTCGATGAGTCGGTCTGTGTCGGCATTACCGCTATGGGACCTATAGAGGCACCCGTAGAAGCGGGGATGTTCGTCGCTGTCTTCGCGCAGCCATAGGATGAACAGGTACGTACCTTCAAGACTGTCGAGGCGTCGAAAACAGATATCCACTCTGACGTAAACGCAAACTTTACAAAACAAAAAGGTTTGAATGAAGTCCTCTGATATTGCAGAAATTCACGGAAAGCGTGGCAGGGGTTGCCTTTATCTTATTGCTCCGCTTGCCCCGAGCAGGTTTCGTCTTGAGCGGAATTTCAACAATATAGATTATATAACATAAGTATTTTTTTTTATTTACCACTGGTTTGGAAAATACCTCTGTCTTGGGAAGAACCAGCAAGAAACCCAGCGGGACTTTTTTTTAAACATATTTCACTTTACAATAATTTTCACTTTACAATTATTTGCGATCACCCAGGGGTTTTTTTATAGGATAGGGGTGACAAACAGCACACAGTCCACCTGATGGTAAGTGATTGCTGCGGCCCATACACATCTACATCTATCCTCTATTACAAATCAAAATGCAGATGCGTTGTCACCCGTGAGGACTAAGATGGAATGCCTCATTTCCAGTAAAAAGGGCCTCCGGCCACCTGCACTCACCAAGCGAAACGCAGAGGTAAACCTCTACTTCACGCTGGTGTTCTGTGAGGTCGTGGTACCACCCCGGTTCGAGCCGGCCCATCCGTGCAACAGCAAAAGCTGCCGCGTGACTCTACCACTGTTAAAATTTTCATTTCTTTATTTTTTATTCGGTTATTTTCATTCATGTATTTCTTGATTTATAATAACTCTTTTTGCAAAATCTTTCTTTAATAAAACTTTTAAATTTGTTTATTGACAAACGTACGTAACGTTGTTGTAAAAGCGTACCTACATTGCCCCATAACTAAACAAAGTTTTATCGTAATCGCATAAATCATTTATAGACGTATAGAAAACGAACAAGCCAATAAATAAATATTTTTTCCGTAGTTACACAACAAGGAACCTTTTTTCACACTCTTGCTTTACGCGGGCGACCTCAGGATAATTTAAAGCAGTGGTGGTTTACGTGAAGGTTCGTTACGGTCATATGTGTATATCTTATGGTTGCACTGCCGGGAATATATAAACAGATAGTCAACTAGGATCATCTCTATACCTAAGCATATGAATGATTTGATCTATATTGTATTAATTTCAAAATCGAAAAGTTTTTTCAATCTTTTCTGAATACCTCTCCCTATAAGTTTGATTTGAAAATAAGTCCTTCAGTTAACATCTTCCTATTCGGGCCCATTTTTAGTCGTTATAGCAGTCAAACTGCGAACTCACTTATTATGCTCATTATCAAGAAACGTATTGTGACGGGCAACTGCGGAACCCTATTTCTACATCTACAGTTTTTTTTTTTATAGGACATTATGCGGCCCGACATACACTTGGCCAGTTTCTTTTAAATATATTTGTCAGTTAAATTCGTAGGCACACAAAACAACACCGAAATTTCATCGTAATCTGACGCATGGTGTAGTGTAGGAACTATATATATATACAGGATAATTAACGGGACATTCAACTTTATATATGTAGATTATATGAATGATTTAATTTTAAATCGTTAAACTTAAAAATATATTTATTTTATGATTTAAATTACACATCTATAGTATACAGAATTATTTAATTTTAATTTTATTTTCAGGAGCATCAGTGTTCCAGGCCATCGAAGAACCTCTTGAACGAGAAACCGAGGCCAAGATCGCGAAGATGAAGATGGACTTTCTTAATGATCACCCGTGTCTCTCAGGTAAGGCCCTAACACATTGACAGTGCTATGATAAAGAAACAGAAACAGAAACTTTTTTATTCAATGTAGATTATAAAAAATACTTATTGAAAATCACCCTTTTGTTTAATTACCACTGGTTCGGAAAAAACCTCTGTCCTGAGAAGAACCAGAAAGAAACTTAGCGAGACTTTTTTTTAAATAAACAGCTTACAATCATGTATGTTACACAATTAACAACACAACAAATTAGAAATAGCTTGGTAGCGATCACCATATTTCCAGGGGTTATTATCATCCAATTCCTTAATATTATAAAAACCCTTTATAATATACAAACGTAGTTTAATAAAGTTTTTGAACTTTGAGTAGGTGATACTGATATCTTGCTAGGTATGATATCGTATCAATTATCTATTTGGTAACTTTTGTATGTTCATTGTGTAGTTATTTATTATCGATAAAAACAACCAGGTGCTCAATATGCAATATGCGTCACACACGCACGCTCACTCGCACGCACACATTCATTCATTCATTACAACCCACAACTATGTGACTGCTTGGTTGGTCCCGTAGTTGTAGTGTGCGACTGCTGATAATGAGCCAGCGGGTTCAAGTCCCGAGTTGGGCCAAAAAAATCAATTATTGAGTTTTTCCATCAATAAATTGTCAGTAACTGCCCGGAGTTAGATAGTTGGCGGTGTCACATCCCCGTGCCACGGAAAGTGAGTAAAGTAGTCGTATCGGTTTACCGTCCCATCGGACTATGAGAGTGAGGGAATAGAGAATGTACTCGTGCTTGCACATGTGCACTGTAATCCTGACCTGCGCCAATTGCTGCTATCCGTTGAGGCTAGCTGTCGTGACCGATATTCGGTCTGGAGGACATTACAGCATATAAAAGTCCACTGCTAAATATAGGCCTCCCCCATAGATTGCCTCATAAAACCGCAGATTTTATAATTTTCGGTTATTGCCAGGAAGAACCAGAAGGCTCCTGCCTATCCCCTATTTTAGTTACCTTCTATTGCCTCTTACCACACCCACGGAACGATATGGGGTTGTGGATATCCTTACACCGCCACTACGCGGTTACACGCACGCATATTGTTAAAGTATTTGTACGTGGTAGAGCCATGCTTCAGCTATATTAATAGTATAGTTGTAGCACGAATGGGTAGGCTCGACCGGGGAAGGACCACGCTCTCACAGAATACCAGCGTAAAATAGCAGCGTAACACTGCTGTGTTTCGTATGGCGAGTGTAGAGAACCTGAGAGTGTTTTTACTGGAAAAGAGACATTCCATCTTAGTCCTCACAGCTGACAACGCATCTACATTTTAATTCGCAAACGAAGATAGATGCAGATGTCTATGGCCACAGCAACCACTTACCATCAGGTGAACTGTGTGCTTGTTTGTCACCCTAATTCTATTAAAAAAAAGTATTAAATTCCAAAGTAGTAATTAACACTCAAGAAAACTGAGACGTAATGTACGTCATTATAATTTAATATAATTTCATCACCACAGGCTAATATTACAATGTTTATTTATTTATTTAATCTTTCATCCACAAAGTTGTACTTATGGTGGACTTAATGCCATAGGGCATTCTCTCCCAGTCAGTCAATAGGCTAAACAGAGATAGACAAACAAGAGTCTGTGCAGTAGTAATCAAAATAGAAAGGGCTAAAAAATTGTATGTACACAAATATACATATACACACATACATATACATATATACTTAATTATTATACTTATTCAAAAGTTATTCGAAATTCAAAAACCTTGTTCTGAGGTTTGGACTACCGGTCCTGTTGACCGGCTCTATTGTGCTTTCTATTTGCATTTCCCTTGAGTAAACAGGCCACGTCAATCTCCATTTACATTTACTAAATATGTATATATAACCGTAAACACAAAACGTCAGAACATTACAGATTTGTTGGCATAAGCAAGAAAGGAAATATTATTACTAAGTTCTATAAGTTCGAAGGTATTATAAAATAAGGTACTATTTCGACGTAAAGGATAAACTATTTGTAAATGTATGTCGATGGATGCACGTGACTCGCAACACTGTTTTTTTTTATTTAAAAGGGAGTCTG
Source organism: Parnassius glacialis (assembly GCA_033319125.1). Taxonomy (NCBI): domain Eukaryota; kingdom Metazoa; phylum Arthropoda; class Insecta; order Lepidoptera; family Papilionidae; genus Parnassius; species Parnassius glacialis. The sequence goes on along the minus strand of JAVANC010000009.1, from coordinate 40,049,118 downwards.
ATGTTCAGCTATGGTTTTGTGATGGGTTATAATTAAGGATATTGTGATTTATACGTGGTAGAGCCATGCTGCCGTTATGTTATAGTTGTAGCACGAATGGGTCGGTTGAACCGGGGAAGAATCACGTGTACCGATACCAGCGTAAAATAGCAGCTTAATGCTGCTGTGTAGCGTATGGTGAATGTAGAAAACCGGTAACCCTTTTTTCTGGAAAGGGAGCGTTCCACCTTAGTCCTCAGGGGTGACAACACATTTACATTTTGATACTTAATGGAGAATAGATGTAGATGTCTATGGGGCAGAGCAATCACTTACCATCAGGTGGACTGTGTGCTCGCTTGTCACCCTTATTCTATAAAAAAAAATCAATGAACCAATTTTGTAACCAAGTAATGGATTTGGAGATAAGAAAAAAGTGACAATCTTTTATAGCATGATTGAAAGTTAACTTTCTTAGCGGACAAAAGTTTGTTATAGTGGTGGCTGGTAGCGAATCTGCACTAGACAAACTAACAAATTGTCTATGGTTATCATAGATAGTGCTGCCGTGCACACTCAGCTTTTTATCTTCAAAAATAGTATTTTGATTTAAATAAACTTGGGTAAATTTACTAAGTTACTTTAAAAAAAATTGTAAAACAAAAAAATTTCGAAACAATTATTTAATCGTAAAAAACCTCGTTAACAACAGAGGATATTTTATTAAGTCTAATTCAATTTTTGAGTAATATTGTATTAGGTAGATCCAAGACCAGCCTTACCATAGGGCGAACGGAGCGGCCGCTCCAGGCGCCAAGTCTCAGAAGGCGCCTTAGTCAAACTTTTATAATAGCATAGCTACGTACATAATAGAAAAATACAATCTTTTAGCTTATTTAGGTAACAATTTTGCACGCTCCTTAGAAGCTTACTCTCTATTCCATTTCTTTGCTCATGTGCCTGAGTTTCTTGATGAAAATTTTCTCGCTTTTCAATATTTTAGTTTCGAACATGTGGCTAGTCGGTATATGTGCGTATGGCCTTATTTGTTGAGACGAGTGCGGCATTCTTCAGCGCTTATTTGTATTTTTTACAAACTCAACAAAAAGATGGGATGTTATTTCTAAACATGTGAAGAGCTTAACTTTAAAGAAGGTGTGTCAAACAAGATGTGAAAGTAGAGTCAACAGCTTGCAAGCGGTGCGGTATCAGTATGCCGAAGTAAAAAGTGCCTTGGAAGAAGAGTCGACACAACTGATCCCGTGGCAAGTTTGGAAACTAAATCACTTGCAGCCAATTTTAAGAAATTCGAGTTTGTGCTGTCTTTAGTCATTTGGTACGACGTTTTATTCCACGTTAATCTTGTCAGCACATGCATGCAAGCAGAGCGCATAGATTTATTAGATGCTACAAAACTGATGCACAAAAAAGAATATACCTAGAGACAAAGGATTAATAAAGGCTCTCATTGCAGCTAAGATACGGCTAAAAAGCTGAAATAAGCTCTGAGTTTGAAAGAATCCGCGAACGAAAAAAGAAGAATATGTTCTTATAGCCCAGGAGACTACTACTGCCGACAAACTGTAATGCAGTTTGGCAGATGAAAATGTTAAAAACGTTTATTGTATAATTGGAAGTAAATAAATTAAAAAAAAAGATACATAAATCGGCGCATGAGTACCAAAACTATTCCACCTCAATTTTTTCATGCGAGTCTCTTCAAGTTGTCCTGCTGATGATATAAATGCATGTTGCCACGGGACAACTCGGTGCCATATTGTTTTAACCGATTTTTTTTCAATTGCAAGGGATTGTTATTTTTAAACTGGACAACTGTGTTTTTTGACAAAACTACAAATATAAAAGTCCCATGACTTTTTACGATAAAGTTAACATTTTCGGAGTTATGAATTTTTAAATGTTTGAAAGATCCCAAATTCGGATACTTTTGACTCTAAATATATAAAGAAAAAAAAAATGTAAATATATTCCGGATCAAGAAATGTTCAGAATAAATGCTTTCTATCCAATGTTAGACACCGTCATAAACTTAAATAGGGACATGCTTTACACGACTTTTTACAATTAATTAGACCTGGCATTTATAGCATAGAATAGAGAGTTTCCTCTAAGATTTGAATAAGACCGATGAAAATTTTAATAAAGTATGCTCAAAGTTGAAGAAATAATGAACGCATGATCTTAACCGATAAATAAATAAATAAAAATAAAGGTCACCCGAAAGCAGTCCTTCAGTTCTTAGTATTAAATAATTGGCAAGATACTTTACCTAATATTAGGTCTTTACCTATGAAATTGCCGTTTTTTATGAAATAAGTCACATAACGTAAGTATTTTTCTATATTTTTTATTTCTATTAATCAAAGTAATCACCCATGCAATCGATGCATCTTTGCTAATGCAGTAGCAGTTTATTGATGCCCTTCTTGAAAAAATCGTGGGACGTGGGAGGCAACAAATTTTTCAAAGATATTTTGTACTGCCTCTCGGGTATTGAATTTTATTCCCGCCAAAAAGTTATTTAAATTCTGGAAAAAGTAGAAGTCTGTAGGCACAAGATCTGGTGAGTACGATGGATGACGGGAACTTCTAACCCAGCTCTTGTAACTTGGAGACCATCTGCTGTGCAGTATGAAGTCGCGCGTTGCCGTACTGGAGCAGCGGGGATGAGCGATTGACCAAAGCTAGTTGGAGACGTGTGAGCTTCTCCATCTTGTTGCTCATCCTGTTTGATAAGAAGCTGTGATGAATCACACCGGCGCTAGACCAACAAACAGTGACCAACACTTTTCTAGGGGTAAGTTTTCGCTTAGGGCATTATTTAGGTGTTGAATCAGGATCCAACCAACTTGCTGAGTACTTACGATTGTCAAACAGAATCCATTTTTCGTTGCATATAACAATGCGGTTCATAACTCCTTTTTTTGTGTGCATGTTAAGCAATGCAAAGTGCATGTCGATGCGTACTCGCGATAGCGATCGTTAAGTTCGTGGGGCGCCCATATGTTAAATTTTTTAGCTTGCCGATTTGACGCAAATGGACCAATATTGTTTTGATGCTAACGTGGAAAGCTGCTACTAATTCAACCGTACATTGAGTATCATCAACTTCCAGAATCGCTTTTAATTCGTCATTGTCCTTTAATTCGACCAAAGTTTTCAGACGATCACGGAGTTAATTTTTCAGGTCGAAATTTTCAGAACGGAAGCGGGCAAACCAATAACAGACGGTGCGTTCGTTTGTAGTATTCGCTCCGTAAACGTCGTTGATGTTGCGTGCCGCTTGTGCCGCGTTGCTGCCACGACGGTATTCATTTTACTTAAGATGTTGTCGAGATCTTCCCAGTTTCGTGCTTGCATGTGTACGTACAACTGGTGCATATTAGGGGTAAGCAAGGGGGACGCCATAATTGGGTTTCGCTCCATCCTAAAACTTGCCTCAGGCCGGCACTGGGTAGATCCCACATCATAATATAATGAAGATAAATAAATGGCGCGGAAAATACAGAGCGTCGAGCGAGTAACTGCGTCTCATATTACAATCAGTTGCTTACGCGTATCTCTTTAGAATAATTATCTATCTGAGGTGTATCTATTTTAATTTAATAACAGATATTCGGTTGCAATGTAATATTTACGTACTATTATTTCAATTCCAGTTAAAGGAGTTAGACATAGCCGATTATACAATTTAATTATACATATACTTAACTAGCTGTATCCCGCGGTTTCATGCCTTTTCATGCCTTGCGACATGCGAACTTCGAGAGAGACATCACGACGGACGGTTGTTGAATAACCAAAGATTTAAAAAGTGAAATATGTTACTAAAATTACATGATTAACGTAATTGGTGGTTATGCATGGTAGGTACAGGTACTGATACGAATAATGTGGCCTAGTTTGTACCGGCGTTACTATTTCACATTTTAACATGAAAAAGTAGTTATTGTGACATAACTGTAATAGTTAAACACATGGTATCGCAGACTTTTTTATAGATATTGATACCCTCCATAAAACTGAAGTACGTTACTTTGCTCTATTATCAATAGTTTGCGCAGCGTACGCGATATAAGGATTCTTATTGGTATTTTTTTCACACCTTGGGTTACATTAACGAAGTTTTCATACGGATCCCTAACAACTTATGTTCATCAGGAATAATGTAGGATTCGTTTTTTTTTATAGGATAAGGGTGAAAAACGAGCACACAGTCCACCTGATGATAAGTGGTTGCTGCGGCCCATAGACATCGACATCTATCCTCTGTTACAGATCAAAATGCAGATGCGTTTTCACCCGTGAGGACTAGGATGGAATGCCTCATTTCCAGTAAAAAGGGCCTCCGGCCACCTGCACTCACCAAGCGAAACGCAGAGGTAAACCTCTACTTCACGCTGGTATTCTGTGAGGTCGTGGTACCACCCCGGTTCGAGCCGGCCCATCCATGCGACAGCAAAAGCTGCCGCCTGGCTCTACCACTGTTAAGATTCTAATATAGATTCTAATGGTGAAAGAATTTTTCAAATCGGTCCAGTAGTTTCGGAGCCTATTCAATTCAAACAAAGAAACAAATCTTTCCTCTTTATAATATTAGTGTAGACGAAAATTTAAGTGTCTATCTATATCGAAATAACTGCCATTCATTTGGTTTATTATGACATTAGCTGAGGGAATATTCGCATGCCATTTAGACATGAAAAACCATTTTTGAAATTATTGTCCTTTTTTTTTAATAGGATAAGGGTGACAAACGAGCACACAATCCACCTGACGGTAAGTAGTTGCTGCGACCCATAAAAATCTAAATCTATTCTCAATTACAACTCAAAATGCAGATGCGTTGTCACCCGTGAGGACTAAAATGTAATGCCTCGTTTCCAGTAAAAATGGTACCCAGTTCTCTACACTCACCATACGAAACACAGCAGCATTAAGGTGCTATTTTACGTTGGTATTCTGTGAGAGCGTAGTCCTTCTCCGGTCGAGCCGACCCATTCGTGCTACAACTGTATCTACTACTAATATATTTTTTACACATAAGATTGACAAACGAGTGCACAGTCTAACTTATGGTAGGCAGATCCTGTGGTCCATACATCTATCCTCGATTGAGATTCAAAATGCAGATGCCATGCAGTCTATAGGTCACAGCAACCACTTAACATCAGGTGGATTCTATGCTCGTTTGTCACCCTTATCGTATAAACATGTTAAAAATATTTGTAGTATTCCTAAGACACATTCTGTGTAGTCATGAATTATCGTGCTACGATAAAATCTGATAATATAATTCTATGAAATAATCTATGCTTTAAATTAATATTCCCATTGATCGATCTAGATTCTAGAAGCAAAAATATCTCAATAAAAATAATTTTTACTCATTTTAGCAGACTTTAAAAGAGGAGGAAGTTCTCAATTCGACTGTATTTTTCTTTCTTTTTGTATCTGTGTTAGGCGATATATCTACGTTTTAATTTTTTTTTATTCAATAGTTTATACGTCTAGGATGATCTCATAAATAATTTGAATAATTAGTCATGAAAGAATTAGTTCTTTGAAGTCGGATAAAAAATAAAATAACTTTTTTATTTTTTTTTATATTTATTCACAAGTTGCAAGCAAATTACCTCAACCAAAATTATCTTCACAATAAAAAAAAATTGTAAGGTAGGTATCTTTTTTTTAATATTACCATGAAGTTTATATTTTATTATTAACGATGCTTCTCTAAAAGCCAATATGTTTATTTTATACTATTTATAAGAGACATAGAAACAATACATATAGTTAGATAGTTTTAAGTGATTGCTAAGTAGGTCAATAATAAACACAGTTATCAAAGAAAAAAAAACATAAGATTTATGTCCGATACAGACGTAGCGTTCGAACGATTAAAATCGCTGCGATTATTAATCGCTCATAAAAGTACCCTTCTAGTTTTTTTTCCTATTCATGAAAAGAACCTATGGGCATTTACCAACGTTAATAATTTAATTCAGTTCAGTAGGATACTAGGCAGTACTACTATTTAATGGTTTTAACAAGTATTTTTTATTTACCCCTTCCACAACTAGATTAATTTTGGTTTGACTTATTCCACAAACTAAAATGAAGTTGTTTAATATTACTACAATGTAAAAAATTATGCATGTAAGTCTAAATTATCACGGTTGTTTCTTATATTTTTAGTTGTATATTAATCTATACATCTATACAAATAAATAAAATTGAAGTGTCTGTTTGTAATGTCAAAACTATGCATATGCATAATAGTCTCTTTAATTTAAGAAAATCATTGCAAATTATGATTTTTATGGGATTTAATTGTTTTTAGGGTTCCGTACCCAAAGAGTAACCAAAGGAACCCTATTACTAAGCGTCCGCTGTCCGTCCATCTTTCTGTCAGAGGGCTGTATTTCAAGACCCGTAATAGGTACACAATTGAAATTTTCACAGAATGTGTATTTACACTGTCGCTATAACAACAAATAATAAAAATTACAGGGTACCCTCCTAGAGACGTGTATTACGATTCTAGTATTCATGCGCGAGCGCGACTCGCAATGGGCCAGTTTTTCTGTGGAGTTAAATATTTATTTATTTTACCAACAACAACAATCTAATGTCTCTGTATTTATTATTACAAAAATAACTATTAACTAACCTCGCCTAAAGTATGGGCTGTATAATCGCCCGTTGTGAACAAAGTGCATTAACACCCTTACTGATATCCGTTTATCGATCACGGGCTTCCTGCGCTCGCGCATACACAGAGTACAACGCGCAGTCGTTTGACGGTTTCTAAGTATATCACACGTTGCTGTTCACAGGGAAGATCCGCCATATTTTATTTAAAAGTTTTATACAATGCATCAAAATGCCGCTTCGTAAATTTCACAACAATAGCGGCAATAAGTTCGTCAAAGTGTACGCGTTATTTTTCGAACCGAATCATCCGAAGAGATTCTTCAAGTACAGTTGACCGAAGCTCCTATCCGTTCCGGGATCTTCAATCATCGATCTGGTAACGGACCGCTGACGTGTTGAATGTAGTGACTTTTGTTTTGATTAGTTTAATTTCGTGTTAGCAGCGATTTCTATGAAATTTTCGACGCTCAATCATCAATAACTTCGCTTTTCACTCCAATCTATTATACCCTCAATTATAAACTATTCGTATATTTTCTTTCAAAAGTTTTATAGGACGATTTCACGTCAAAAATAGCTTAGTTTTGATCCGTTAAAGTAGAGGAAGCTATCAAAATGCTGGACAAACCGAAGTACGTTCGTGTGCAGTCATACGGGAGCATAAGCTCAGCGAGGAGCGAGGATGACATGACGGTACACAGCCAACTCTTCCCTTACCCGAAGAAGATGGTCGTCGAACGCGAGATCCTGTACGAGGAAGAGCATCCGCCATTCCAGCCGCTGATCGCAACAACCAGGATCTTCGGCAAGGCCAGATTCACATGTCTCATGGCATTGTACCTCTGCTTCTATGTGCTGTTCCTGATAGCAGGTGCGATCGTCTTCTCTTCGCTCGAGGCTCCAATTGAAAACGAAATACGACTCGACGTAATACGCGCCAAACAAGAATTCATGGCCCGCTATCCTATTGTCCTAGGTACGTATTATCTATTATTATTTATTTTTCAGTATCAACGATTCGATATATAATATCCATTAGGTATGTATCTCAAACTAAACTAATTAACGCTAATATATTTTACAGTAATCTATACAAATAAATAAAATTGAAGTGTCTGTTTGTAATATCAAAATAACAGCTTTTTAGGGTTCCGTAACCAATTGGCAAAAAACGGAACTTTTATGGATTAGTCATGTCTGTCTGTCCGTCCGTATGTCACAGCAACTTTTTTCCGAAACTATAAGAACTATGCTGTTGAATCTTCGTAAATAGATATATTCTGTGAACCGCATTAAGATTTTCACACAAAAATAGAAAAAAAACAATAAATTTTGGGGTTCCCCATACTTAGAACTGAAACTCAAAAACTTTTTTCCATCAAACCCATACATGTGGGAATCTATGGATAGGTCTTCAAAGATGATATTGAAGTTCCTTATGTAATTTTTATCTAAACTGAATAGTTTGCGCGAGTGACACTTCCAAAGTGGTAAAATGTGTCTCCCCCCCCCCCCCCCCCCTGTAACTTCTAAAATAAGAGAATGATAAAACTAAAAACTATATGATGTACATTACCATGTAAACTTCCACCGAAAATTGGTTTGAACGAGATCTAGTAAGTAGTTTTTTTTAACGTCATAAATCGTAAATTATGTTACTTTCTGCAACGGAACCCATCATGGGCGAGTCCGACTCGCACTTGGCCGCATAATGTGAAAGTATGTACGATACTTATAACAAATAAACAATTTAAAAAAAAATTGTCTGTCTGTCAGTTTGTTCCGGCTAATCTCCGAAATGGCTGGACCTATTTAGACGGGACTTTCATTGGCAGATAGCTGATGATTTTTTTTTATAGGATAAGGGTGACAAACGAGCACACAGTCCACCTGATGGTAAGTGGTTGCTGCGGCCCATAGACATCTACATCTATCCTCGTTTGCGAATCAAAATGCCGATGCGTTGTCACCCGTGAGGACTAGGATGGAATGCCTCATTTCCAGTAAAAAGGGCCTCCGGCCACCTGCACTCACCAAGCGAAACGCAGAGGTAAACCTCTACTTCACGCTGGTATTCCGTGAGGTCGTGGTACCTCCCCGGTTCGAGCCGGCCCATCCGTGCGACAGCAAAAGCTGCCGCGTGACTCTACCACTATTAAAGATTGATATTATAAGGAGTAGCTTAGGATACTTTTATTTAAATTCCGCGCAAAAAATTATAACGCATGTAATCCAATCGTAATTAATTCCACATGGGTGAAGTCGCGGGGGGACAGCTAGTAATTATATAATCACCGTGTAGTGGCGGTGTAAGAATTTCCACTGCCCCATATCGAAACGTGGGTGTCGTAAGAGGCGAGAGAGAAAGAATACAGGAAATGGTATCTTCCTAATAACAACTAAAAAATAAAAACCAACCCACGGGATGAAATGAGGAGTGACGGAACAAAACATGATAATTCGACTTTTTGTAAAAAAAAGTTAGCAATGACATTCCACAGAATACCATAAATTACATCACCCGTTAGGCTGGTGTGGTTCAAATCCCGCGTATTCCTGTAGTAATTAGCCTCTGAAGTTAAAAGTTAGAAGCAAATCATGACATTTCCATGTTTAAAAATATTAATAAACAAAATCGGAACAAAACATGACACATTTCATACATTTCATACAGATTGAAAGTTGGTACAAAATAGGATATTTCCATGTAAAAATAACTTATCGACTTTTGAACGCTTTATTTGCTTAAAGGACAATGGCCAAATTTCTATAGGAGCTGGACTTGACTTTTATTTTGTCCCAAAACAAACTATAGCTAGATTAGTTAGTTTTTATGTTGTAAATACCATCCCGTTTCAAAACCCCATCCCGTTTTAAGACTTTAAAAACTAAGGATATTTTTCATAAATATGGCATATAGTGATGCTATCGTTTCGTTGTCTGGTACGATTTGACCAACCTTCATAAAATTACATTATTTGTTTGGTTGAGATATTATGTCACATGACTACAGATTCAAGTGTCAAAATATTGACATGATATTTGCAAACCGTTTGGTACAAATCATGATATTTTCGTCAGATCTGATCAGAACATATTTCCATTTTTTACATAAGAATAGATAAACAATTTGAAATAAAAAAAATAATAAAAAAACATACTTATTAAGCTTTTACAGTTATTTATTCATTAGAACCCATATTTTTTTAACTGCACAAAGGCAAAATAGTTGCCAGTTTTTGACCTTTTGTGAAATTAGACATATATATCATGTTTTGTTCTGTCTCTCCTCAAATGGCCTAGTGGCTATTCGGATCTTTACATTAACTTTCTAAAGTTAGCACTTTCAAATTAATACTTACCGTCCCAAAGTTATATATTAAGATTTAAGAACAAAATTACGTTTGTAGAGCATCATCCCAGAGCCACCAGACGTCACTTATTTTCTGACGAACGATATGTGTAATTTTATTGAGTAGTATTAGTATGTACTATGATTGCATGCCTACCTGCTAGCTTGGCAGGGCCATTTTCCAGATGTCAGTTACGTTGCTCACCTAATTAAGGTACTAAACTGTCTTTTGTGTGGGTGTAAATTTAATTCGAGGTGTGCAGAACTTTTTATTGCATACATCTATTCCAGTCGTCGAGGAAATGTATTTATTTTTAATTTTATTTATTATGATGGTCCTAAGCCCGTTTAAAGTATGAAGGGAAAATTGGAATCATAATTCGAGTCGTAGTTACAACAACTTAGTAGCGAGCGTGTCATTAAAAAAGTAAATAATAGGCAAATGCTCCGTGCATTGACTCGTACACACACGAGCGCGCCTTTGTTGTCCATAAATCACATTCAATTTCGGATATTTTCAAATAGACGTAGAAACCATATTTACGCATATTTTTCAAAAGTGCAAAAAGTGTATGTCAGTATTTATACTTAGAACTTAATTATTAAATTTCGCTGGTCTTTGAAAAATAACTCTGTATAACATACATTAGCCGAATAAATAAAATACAACCAGTTCGTTAAACCTTCGGCTTTAAAAATAGTGAATTTTTCATCACCCTACCACGGCAAAGTCAAAAGGAGGGTTATGATCTTAGCCGCCATGTACGTATCTTTAATTTTTTATTCTTCTCTAAACAAGTTATCTATAAAAATAAATAAAGTTGAAGTCTCTGTTTGTAATATCAAAATGACAGCTGTTTACTAAATACGTATGAAAGTGTATACGGTACTTCTAAGAAAAACAATTTTTAAAATTTTTGTCTGTCTATCTGTCTGTTTGTTCCGGCTAACTTCCGAAATGGCTTGACCAATTTTGACGGGGCTTTCACTGACAGATAGCTGATTTTATAAGGAGTAACTAAGGCTACTTTTATTTTAGAACAATAATTAAGGTTCCGCGGTCCCTAAATTGAACGCAGGCGAAGTCGCGGGGAACAGCTAGTCTATATAAATAAATAAAATTGAAGTGTCTGTTTGTAATGTCAAAATACCAGATTTTTACTTTATGCATATGAAAGTATATACGGTACTTATAACAAAAACACAATTTCTAAAATTTTTGTCTGTCTGTCAGTCAGTCTGTCTGTCTGTCTGTCTGTTTGTTCCGGATAATCTCCGAAACGGCTGATCCGATTTCGACGGGACTTTCACTGGCAGATAGCTGATGTTATAAGGAGTAACTTATATTTTATAAAAAATATTAGGGTTCCGCGCAACATAATTAAAACCCTAAATTACCCGCGGGCGAAGTCGCGGAGAACAGCTAGTGTTAAAATATAAATTGTTAAAGAAGAGAAGCATGTATGTATGTATGTACTCGGGTCATAATCTATATGACGTCTATATGACTGCCTCGTTGGTCTAGTGGTTGTAGTAGTGCGACTGCTGATCATGAGGTCCCGGGTTCGAATCCCGGGTCGGGCCAAAAAATCAGTTATTGAGTTTTTCCATCAAAAAATTCTCAGTAGCTGCCCGGAGTCGGGAAGTTGGCGGTGTTTCACCCCCGTGCCTCGGAAAGCACGTAAAGCCGTTGGTCCTGCGCCTGATCTCTCTCCGGTCGTGTCGGTTTACCGTCCCATCGGGCTATGAAAGCGAGGGAATAAAGAGTGCACCTGTGATTGCGCATACACTTGGGCACTATAATCCTGTCCTGCGCCGATGGCTAGTCTTCGTTGAGGCTGGCCGCCGTGACCGAAATTCGGTCTGGAGGACATTATTATTATTATATGACGTCACGTATAATGACCGTAGTTATACGTCATTGCTGTAATATAGTGCCAGTACGACTATAATAACTAATTAACTAATTATTTGTCATGCATAATTCAAAAAATCGACAACGTAAATTTATGTTTTAGTTGACTTTAAGTTTTTACCTTTTTTTAGTTTTTAATCGAAATTTTACGCGATTTTACTTAAGTGCTTACAAGTTATTCATTGCTTACAGTATGAAAAACGCAATAATATGTATAACATTATATAGTTATTATCATATAGCTATGTGCCTTGGAAATAATGTCGTAACAGATTTAGATATGAAATCAGAGTAAACACTACGCAAGGAAAATAGTCCTAAGTACTGATATTGATATTTTACACCTAAACCTTAGTTATATTTTAATATACATTTGTTATAGAATATATAACTACTTTTCGTGTGATATGTGCGGGGATTCCACTACGCCATTTCATCTTGTGGATGTGGTAAGAGGTAGTAGGAAATTAAACAGGAGATGGGTAACAGCATCTTCCTTATTACATGTCACAATAATAAAAAAACTGCATTTGCCAACCTACTTGCCAAGCGTGGCAGCTATGGAATATATAGTATATGTGATACTTCGTAGAGCTACGCTACAACTATATTATAGTTGTAGCACGAATGGTTAGGCTTGACTAGGGTAGGACCACGCTCTCACAGTATACCACCGTAAATTAGCAGCTTAATGCTGCTGTGTTTCGTATGGTGAGTGTATAGAACCGGTGACCTTTTTACTGGAAAAGAGGCATTCCATCTTAGTCCTCGGTTATAACAATGCATGTGCATTCTGATTCTTAATTGAGAATAAATAAATATGTAGCATTGACTTAACATCAGGTGGACTGTGTGCTCGTTTGCCACCTATATTTTATGAAAAAATATCCCCCATATAAGACAATCTATCGGAGAGGTAGATTATGTTGAGCTAGATAATAAGCCCTATCGTTAAAACCATAGATACCATTTGCTTTCCTAAAAAAACTCCTATCTATACTATCTCTCAAGGTGGACCAAACTGCACACAGTGTGCAAAATTTCATTGAAATCAATCGTGACACGTCATTTTTATATATAAAGATATTTTTTATATATATATATATATATATATATATATATATATAAAATATACAATCTACATACATACCTACTCTCGAAAAACATTAACCTCCTTTTGGGACAGTCAGGTAAAAAAGCGGTATTGTAACGGTAGCTGGGCGTAGCTAGTTGGAAATAGCCCTTTATAAAAAACATATAAGGAATGTTTTTAAGAGATTTTGACGAAAATTTATCTCAGCAGACAGTCGATGACGGTGATATCTTAAAATGCACAAACAAGCTCTATTGATTGACACTCATAAGATCAACAAGACAATAATTGTTTCATAGATTCTACTAATACGAGTACATTAACAATCGCAAACAAATCATCATTATCAAAGCGCACTTCAAACCATTATAATATAAACGATAGCAAAACAAATGACGACAAAACCAACATTCCGATTGCGTTGAAGTTCCTGTGAAAATTTTGTCATTAAAACTTTCCCGCCATATCGATCATCATTTGTGAAGCAATTAATCTTAGCATTAATTGCTTCACAAATGATGCATTTATATAAACAAAACTTATTGTAGTAATCCGATATTGCAATCGAGGATAAATTAATGACTTATAGGTGTAACAACGCGTAATTTTTATTTTGACAGAATAAGGTTACAAACGAGCACACAGTCCACCTGATGGTAAGTAGACATCTACATTTATCCTGTATTAATAATCAATATGCAATGCTTTCAACCATTATGAATAAAGGTAGAATGCTTCGTATCCAGCAAAAAGGGTCTCCGATTCTCTTCACTCACCATACGAAACACAGTACGCTGGTAAATCTGTAGAGGGTGGTTCTTCCCCGGTCGAGCCAACCCATTCGTGGAAAACTATAAAACATACCTGCATCATTGCTCTACCACGTATTAAAAATTGTTCGCTAGTTCTTATTATATGTTCCATTAGTGTAAGTCAAAAATTTGAATACTTACACATAATGATCCAGATGACTTCCATTGCTTCCATTTAGTTAATAAAAAATAAAATCGGCCAAGTGCGAGTTGGACTCGCCCATGAAAGGTTCCGTAGTAACAAGTAACATAATATAAAAGTTCTTGTAGTTCCTTGTAACTTTGATCGATGTTTTAATAATAGTGTCATTTTTTATTTTTACATTTGAGTTGATTGAATGAAAGGTAAATTGCGGTTTACGATTTATGACGCATTAAAAAAACTACTTACTATATCTCGTTCAAACCAATTTTGGTGGAAGTTTACATAGTAATGTATATTATATATTTTTTTTAGTTTTATCATTTTCTTATTTTAGAAGTTACAGTTTAGAAGTACACACATTTTACCACTTTGGAAGTGTCTCTCGCGCAAATTATTCATTTTAGAAAAAAATGATATTAGAAACCTCAATATCATTTTTGGAGACCTATCCATAGGTACCCTACACGTATGGTTTTTATGATAAAAAAATTTGAGTTTCAGTTCTAAGTATGGGAAACCCCCGAAATTTATTGATTTTTTTCTATTTTGTGTGAAAATCAAAATCTTAATGCGGTTCACAGAATACTCTACTTACCAAGTTTCAACAGCATAGTTCTTATAGTTTCGAAAAAAAGTGGCTGTGACATACGGACGGACAGACAGACATGACGATTCCATAAGGGTTCCGTTTTTTGCCATTTGGCTACGGAACCCTAAAAACGTGACATTTACAAATGCTGCCAAAAGCTACGAACATGTTCAAAATCGTTTTGGCACCAAAGTCTTTAAATTTTTAATCCAAGTAAGCCGAACGCGGCGGAGGTTGAATTGCATAAAGTAATTTTAACTTATTTCGAATGTCATCGTAGTTAGCCGTAGCATCCTACGGACTCTTAATTTGGGTGCATGCGAATGAACATAAAAACTAAATTATAAAATAAGTTCTTAGTAAAATAGAGATTCACATTATCGTCTTATATTCTTCTTCTGATTGTTTTTAACCCCCCCACGCAAAAAGAGAGGTGTTATAAGTTGTCTGTCTGTGTGTATCTCTGTGAAACCGTAGCTCTCAAACGGGTGAACCGATGTGTGTATATTTTTAATTAAAAGCAGGTTTTAATGCGGTAGCTTTTAAACATGTTTTATCATAACCATTTCAACCGTTTCAAGTTCACCAGCTGTTTTGTTTCGGAGGTTTTGAAAATTTTCATCTTTTTTTTTAATCTTTACATAGCATAAAACAAAATCGCCTCCCGCCGTCTATATTCTTAGATCTGTTAAACTACACAACGGATTTTATTTCGGTTTTTATCAATGGACAGAATGATGAAAGAGAAAAGTTTATATATATAATACATGTATATATAGTTATTCTGTCCGTGTGTATGTGACTGAACTCCTCCTAAGCGGCTGGACTGATTTGGATGAAATTTTATGTGTGTGATTAAGTTGATTAGAGAATGGTTTAGATTCACAATTGGTTCTAGTAAGTAGCGTTGTAGTCGAGATGCAGAATTCAACTTCGCGAGTAATCTTATTTTACTAAATAATCCTTTTTTACCTTACTTTTTTTTTAAAAGTTACCTCTAGAGTAAGATTTACCCAGTATCGTGGGGCAGTTTGCATACATAAATTTCACAAGGACAAACATCCAGACCCAGAACAATTTGTCATCATATCATTTCATTTGTCAAGATTAACACTAAGCCCCATCGTCGCTATACTTTCCTAAACACTTTTGTTTTGCAAGTTTATAGAAATAATACGTCCTAATATAATCCTCTAGTAAGAATGTGTCGCCTCTACAATGACTTATTGATTAATAATAGTAAAAATATCGACATATTTAATAGCAAAGTAAACAATTTCAAAAAATCTGTATTAGATATATTTTGTAAATAAGGCGATATTTTAATAAAGAATTAATTTTTCTAAATTTTCCACAACTTAAGTTTATAAGTATACAACGTGTCCCAAAATTCAACGATAAGCCAACACCGGAGGATAGACCTGCCCCGAACTAATCGGGGAAAAAAAGAAAAAAAATATATCCCAATTATATTTTAAGTTATATAAAAAAAATGAAATTCTTCAGAAATTAAGACCGTTTATGATATTTTTCACTACCGTGACCACAATTATTAAATATTTTTTTCTTTTTTTTTTATAGGCAACCTGAATAGTACTGCTATCTACCACAATTCTTAAAAACTCCGGAATAACTCTTGTTTTATCACGAAAATTAATGAAACTTATTTTATTCCCTAAATTTTTTGAAGACTTTTACTTTTAATCAAATTTAACTTATCGTGGTGTAAAAAAAAGTATGAACACTAGTATGGCAAGTTTTTTTAAAAATTGACGCAACTAACCAACATTCCAAAATGGTATAATACTCTAGGAAAACAAGTTATAAAAAAATATGAGCCTATTATTTCTAAACACGGGCCAAATTCCTTAAATTGTAATTGTCAGTAATCACTTTTACTACATGGCCAAAATGGGTTCCTGTTACAATTTCTAGGAATTCGAATGGGGCATTAATACCTTAGATGTTAGAGATAGATAGAGATATTTACGTTAAAAAGAGACAATAACAGGGAATATATGTACGTTTATAAGTAAGATTATAAGTATTTGCGCTGTAAACTCGTTGCTAACTAGAATAGAATAGAATAGAATATTTTTTTATTCAATATAGATCACATGTGTAATTCTTAGATCACATGTGTAATTCTTATTGAAAGTCATTTTACTGTTACGTACTGTTACGTAATATCATGATGTGTGCACATGTTTTGGAATACCATCCAGATTGTAATTTTGCATTTATTATGTTCAATTGTTCATGTTTTGGTGTTATTCTGTTTCGTGTACCTAAATATATAAATAAATTACTTGTAGGCCAACAAACACTTGTACCGTGCGGGATTCGTACCCGCGACCCTTAGCGCAGCAACTCATTGCTAAGCCACTGCGTCAAGGAGCCGTCAGCTTTACGTAGCAAATCTGTATAAAATCGAATGAAGTAGATACATTTTTCAAATAGTAAATTACGTTGGTATCACACAGGCCATGTATTAAGTGACGAAGCTTGCGAAGTCACTTATTGATTTCACGATGTCTGTCCGTCTGTCCGTCTGTCCGTCTGTCCGTCCGTCTGTCCGTCTGTCCTACGATTATCTCGAGAACGGTTTCAAATTTTCAAATTCTGTTGTCAGCAATCGATTACTGATCACCCAGGCATCTGAACCTCCTATTTTGAATTTTTTTTCCGTTATAAACCGCTACAAAGCTGATTACTTCGCCACTTTGCTATGCTGTTAGCTTGCTAGGTTTATTAACTTAACATTGGAAGTCGTTAAAGAATAAAATAAAGCGAACATTACACGTGATTTTCTAGCGACTTCAAAAAGGAAACGGTACGCAATTCGACTGTATGTTTTTTTGTGTTACCTCATTACTTTTTATTGGGTGAACCGATTTAGATGATTCCAAGGGAGTTACCAATATACGAGTAATTTAAAACTAACGTTTAACCAGTGCAAAACTTTGTGTCTGTGATTAATCCTATAAGCATCACATCAAGCTCGGATAGTATGAATTTGTGAGTACCTCTATGTTCACGAGTACGCTCGTGTTTTTAACCCCGACGAAAATAGAGGGGTGTTGTAGTGTATATCTTTGTGTATGTCTGTAGCATCACAGCTCCTGAACGGGTGAACGATTTTGATAAAAAAATTTTTCGTTTCAAAGGTGTCTTGATCGAGCATGTTCTTAGCTGTCTTTTAAGAAAATCTGTTCAGCTGTTTGAAGATCATCAGCTTTTTTTCTTTCGGGGATTTTTAAATTTTTAAATTTTAGTTATTAATAATCTGTTTTATACGTGGTAAAGCCAAGTTGCTGCGTATTATGGTTGCAACACGAATGGGTCGGTTCAACATGGGAAAGACCACACTCACACAATACCAGCGCGAGACAGTAGCATAATGGTGTGTGTTTCATAAGTTGAATGTAGAGAACCGGGGATTATTTTTACTGGTGACGAGGCATTCCATCTTAGTTCTCAAGACTGATAACGCATAGCTGCATTCTGATTCCTAATCAATGATAGATGTGGGTATTTATATGTACTATAACATCCACTTATAACCACTAGGTGGATTATAATTAGCTTATAGTGTTTTTTTTTTATAGAACAAGAGGCAAACGACCATACGGGTGACTTGTTAGTAATTGATCACTGCATTACTGGTGTGTTTTTTATACAAGAGCTACTTTTTTGTATTGGTAATATATTATTTTATACTCAAATATTGATGAATTTTAAAATTTCAACAAATTTATTGTCCAATACGTTTAATAAAGCTGAGTGATTAACCTCTCAGGTCTTTAACTTTCAAATTTCTTATAGCGATTATTTTCATTGCTTTTATCTTGATTGGAATAGAAAATTGACTATTAAATTCAAATCTTCCAGATTAAACTTTATAAAAATTAAATTTTAGGTTTTATAGCATAGGGTGATAAACGAGCACACAGTCTACCTGATGGTAAGTGGTTGCTGTTACCCGTCGACATCTACATGTATCCTCAATAAAGAATCAAAATGCAGATGCGTTGTAACCCGTGAGTACTAAAATGGAATACCTCTTTTCAGTAAAAAACGTCTCTGGTTCTCTACACTCACCATACGAAACACAGCAGTGTTAAGCTACTATTTTATTTATTTTACGCTTGTATTCTGTGAGAGCCTGGTCCTTCCCCGGTTGAGCTGACCCATTTCTGCTACATATATACTACCAATATATATAATACTATAGGTTCCACACCAATTTTACACATCATGGCAGTATTGTGCCCGACAGTTGTTAACTTTAATCTATATTGTGATCTAACTTGTCCTACTCTATTCAACATATTTCAATTTGACTATTCAAAAATGTATGTTTTTTTGACACCATCGCGTCACCAGTAATGCACTATGATGCGTTAGCCATCCTAGGATTATTGCTGCGACTAACGTCATGCTTACTAGACTGCTCACATACATGTTCAAGTTTACTGACGCTGCAATCTTGATCAAGTCGGCAGAATCGAAATTCAATGCTTGCTTGAAGTAGACTTGTCATGCACACTGATAGCCGTACACCATCAAGTTTACCGGACGCCGCGCTGCTTCAAGCGCGCAGCAAAGTTGACAGTAAGTTGGATCCTGTATGGCATCCGTTAAAGATTCTTTCCTTCTCTCGTTAGTAACTCAAAAGTATTATACGTTAACACAAACTATAGGTGATATTGATAGGCCACTAAAACCACTTCTAATTAGATTTTTTTGGTTAATTTAAATAGTGCATAGAATGATTTACTCATTTTTTTACATATTTGATCAGGGTGAGATATCAGAGTAAATTAAATGTCAATTTTAATTTCCAAAAAAATAGTAGTTTGTATTATTTATATACAAGGTTTTATCCATGATAGTTGCACGGCACGTATTTTCTTTTTACTTGTTATAAGCCAGTCCTTGACTACCATTCTACCTGGTGATAAGTGGTGATGAAGCCCTAAATGGTAAATCGCAATGTCTTAGCGTACCAATATATCAGTATAATATATTGATGTTACAGTATGTTGAATCCACTGTTTCTTGGCATTACTCTCGCAAAGACACAAAGCTTCAGTGGGGCCCCCATATATCCAAACTAGCTAGCAGACTTAGTTCTGCAGCCTATCCTGTATAAAAGATTTGAGGTCTCACTAGTGTCGAGACAACTAGATTAGTTTATTTCCTAAGCATAATGTCTTTTGGAATTTTGTATGAGGAAATGCGGCTGATTTAGAAACTATTTTTGTTTTGCAGAAGAGGGCCATAAGACCTATTTACAACCTTAAACCGAAAGAGTCTCTTAGAGCAAATTTTTAAGAAATAATTATATTAACTTTAGCCTCTCAGTATATTCACAAAATCAGTATGTTCACAAAAACAGTGTACAGTTTTAACAGTGGTAGAGCCACGCGGCAGCTTTTGCTGTCGCATGGATGGGCCGGCTTGAACAGGGGTGGTACCACGACCTCACAGAAAACCAGCGTGAAGTAGAGCTTTACCTCTGCGTTTCGCTTGGTGAGTGCAGGTGGCCGGAGGCCTGTTTTACTGGAAATGAGGCATTCCATCTTAGTCCTCACGGGTGACAACGCATCTACATTTTGATTTGTAATAGAAGATAGATGTAGATGTTTATGGGCCGCAACAACCACTTACCATCAGGTGGACTGTGTGCTCGTTTGTCACCCTTATCCTATAAAAAAAAAACAATTTAGTACCAGTTTCTCGACTCCACGGGGTCAGTAATTCATTCTTGGGCAATGTATACGCTATTACAACAAAGTTCCAGAAAATAGACAAGGTATCTCTATTACTATGTTGAAATGTTTTATTACACAAAAACTGTATAAAAAGGGTTATTATAATATAAAAGAAGAAACACTATTGAGGTCATTGAGCATAGTGCTTAGGTCTTCCAGCGATTCTGCCATAAAGACTATATCGTAAGCAAATCTAAGGTGAGTGATGTACTCGCCATTGATGTTGATGCCGTATCCTTTCCAGTCCAGAAGCTTGAAAACGTCTTCCAATGCAGCGCTGAAGAGTTTCGGGGATATGACGTCACCCTGTCTTACACCTCTCTGCGATTGGATAGGTTTCGTACTCTGGTTCTGTACTCGGATAGCCATCGTAGCCCTATTGTACAAGCACTTCAATACTTCGATATACCGACAGTCAACTTGGCACCGCTGAAGGGTCTGCAGCACCGTCCAAATTTCGACGGAATCAAAGGCTTTCTCATAGTCCACATACGCCAGACATAGTGGCAAATTTTACTCCTCGGACTTCTGTACAATTTGCCGAAGGTTATGTATATTGTCCATGGTGCTAAAGCCTTTTCGGAAACCAGCTTGTTCGGGAGGCTGGAAGTCGTCAAGTCTACGCGCGAGACGATTCGTAATGACTGCTGAAAAGAGCACGTAGACGCGGCTCAGAAGGGATATCGGTCTGTAGTGCTTCAACGTCACCTTTTTTGAAGAACAAGACCACCGCACTTCTGCTCCACGTTTACGGTGTAATGCCACCATGGAGGACGGAATTAAAGAGCTTCTGAAGGACTTCAAGTACCGGTTTTCCACCCGCTTTTAGAAGCTCCGCTGTAATTCTATCTTCGCCTGGAGCCTTGCCGTTTTCAAGGTGCTGGAAGCCATTCTAATCTCGCTCAGACTGACGTCCGGGATATCTTCGGAATAGTGTCGGATAAGACTCGCTCTTGGATCGTTACTCACACTTATGTGTGGCTCCAACGATGATGTGTACAGCTGCCCATAGAACCTCTCAATCTCACTCAAACTCTCAGGTGTCCCGGAAACGACGCTGCCACACTCGGTCTTCAGCTTCGACAGTTGGCTCTTTCTGGCAGACAGATCTCTAGCAAAGACTTTGGAGCCCTGGTTATGTTCGATCACTTCTTCAATACGAGGAGTATTAAAGTTGCGTAAGTCCCGCCGCATGCATTTGGAGATCTGTCTGTCCAGTTACCTGTTTGCAGTCAAATCTACTGAAGACTGCAGCTTCATATCCCGTCTAACAGTCATGAGATTAAGAGTGTGATCGGAGAGTTTTTGTAATCTTCTGCGGCGGGTCTTGCAAAACTTAGCTTCGACCGCATGGACAGTTTCCACGAGCTTGCCATTCATATCGTCCACTGCATTGCAATTTTCTGGGCACTGAAAACGGTTTCGTAGCTCGAGCTGAAAGGTTTCGGAACTTTGGAATAGAGCACGAGGGTGACGGAGCGTTGACTTCATTAGACGAGACCTCTCCAACTTAACGTTTAGGTTCAGTGTGCCTCTCACCATTCGGTGATCGCTGCCACTTTTCACCTTCGCGGTCACGGAGACATCACTTAACAGTTGTCGTCTGGTAGTCATAATGAAGTCAATCTCATTTTTTGTCGAACCGTCAGGGTTCGATCGGGTCCACTTCCTGTGGGGCCGCTTCTGGAAAAAAGAGTTAATCATAAAGAGTCCCTGTTTCTCCATGAAGTCGGCCAGCTGCTGGCCCCTTGGGTTCCGTTGCCCTATTCCGAATTTCCCTAGTTTCAGCTCACCGTTTTCTCTTGTACCTAGTTTTGCGTCTCCCATTAACCAACGCATAGTGGGTTTTGGAGGAATGCATGACTCTAGAGATATCCTCTTACATTTCCTCCACCTCCTCATCGGGGTGTGCCGAAGTTGGTGCGTAAACCTGTATGATCTTCAGCAAATACCGTTTGGTGATTCTGAGTTTAAGGTACGCAACCCTCGTCGACACAACTCTTTACAACGCTGTTAACGTGAGATTTGTGGACGATAAATCCGACACCTCCTTGACACAGATGGTCGCCCTCCCGGTGATAGAACAAGTTGCCGGATTCGAGGATTACCGTGTCCTCCCCCTCCTTTCGGACCTCCGATAATCCTATGATATTCCAGCGCAAATTGTCTAACTCTTCTTCCAGCTCCAGGATCTTCTCGCCAGTCCTCAGGGTACGTGCGTTATAAGTTGCCAGATCGAGTACCTACCTACGACGACTCGATCTCTCCACCGGAGATTCTTAGCACCGCCTGCCCCGCCGTTACCATGGTCGCCAGCGTAACCAGGAATAGCGGGGCCACCGGGGACTGGCGTCCGTCTCTTCGTTACTTTCATGGGAGGTATATTGCCATAGTTGCCACGCTGGTCGAGCGGGTTGGCAACCGCAGTTTTTTATTGTTTTTGCTGTTATCAGAAAGATGCTGCTGCCCATCCTCTGCCTCAGTTTCCCTCTGTCGCCTTTTACGACACCCACGGGAAGATATGGGGTAGTGAGTATTCTTACCCGCCACTACACGGGGATTATTACACGGGAATAGAATAGAATAGAATAGAATAGAATAGAATAATTTTTATTCAATATACATTACATGTGTAATTCTTATTGAAAGTCATTTTTTACTTTACCACTGGTTCGAAAAGATACCCTCTGTCCTGGGAAGAACCAGCAAGAAACCCAGCGGGACATTTTTTTAAAATAAATTTTACAATATAAATGATTACGAACTATTTACAAAATTTATTTTAGAAACTGCTTGGAAGCGACCACCTCATTCCCAGGGGTTATTATCAACCATGTATTCATTTATACTATAATAACCCTTTTTATACAGTTTCAGCTTAATAAAACATTTAAACTTGGTAATAGAGAGAACCTGTACACTTTCCGGGTCTTTTGTTGTAATAGCGTATACATTGCCCCAAGAATGAATTACTGACTCTGTGGAGTCGAGAAACTGGCATCACTAGCTTGTGTTTGTTATGTATATCACTTTTTTTACTAAAACTATCTTTGTTTTTGTGAACATACATTAAATTTTCGTAAATATACTGAGAGGCCAAAGTTAATATATTAATTTCTTTAAATTTATCTCTAAGAGACTCTCTCGGTTTTAGATTGTAAATAGCTCTAATGGCCCTCTTCTGTAAAACAAAAATAATTTCTGAATCAGCCGCATTTCCCCATAGCAAAATCCCATAAGACATTATGCTATGGAAATAACTAAAATAAACTAATCTAGCTGTCTCGACACTAGTGAGACCTCTAATCGTTTTTACAGCATAGGCTGCAGAACTTAGTCTGCTTGCTAATTTGGATATATGGGGGCCCCACTGAAGCTTTGAGTCAAGAGTGATGCCAAGAAAAACAGTGGATACAACAGGGCTCAATTCCTCCCCATTTAAAAACACATTGGTATTCAGATTTTTAACATTCGTTGTTGTAAATTTAACACAATTAGTTTTATTTCCGTTCAAATGCAGATTATTAACGTTAAACCAATGCACTAATTTTGATATAGCATTATTCACTTCGTCACATTTAAATGATTGACGTTTAAGTTTAAAAATCAAGGAAGTATCATCAGCAAATAATACTATATCATGACTATCCCCTACAAGGTGAGGTAAGTCATTAATATACACCAGAAACAGGAATGGGCCGAGAATCGAGCCCTGAGGAACACCCATTAGTACAGGTGACCCTGAAGAACTTTTACCATTGATAATAACCTTCTGCTTTCTATTACTTAAATATGAAATAATAAGTTTAAGCGCTGTGTTCTTGACACCATAGTACTGTAGCTTCCTGATTAATGTCTCATGGTGAACACAGTCGAAGGCCTTGGAAAGGTCACAAAATATACCCAAAGCATCCTCTGAATTCTCCCATGCACAAAAAATATGTTTAATAAGCTCAACTCCAGCGTCAGTTGTCGAGCGACCCCTTGTAAAACCGAATTGATTTTTATGTAGCAATTTATTAATATTAAAGAAACTTAACATCTGATCTAAACTAATTTTTTCAAAAATTTTACTTAATGTTGGTAGTACAGAAATTGGTCTAAAACTGGCGGGGTCTATTGTACTACCAGATTTAAATATAGGTATGACTTTACTATGTTTCATTAAATCAGGAAACACAACAGATTTGACGCTTATATTAAATATAGTGGCTAGATAAGGTGCTAATATATCTATTATAGATAAAATAACTTTAACGGAAATCCCCCATAAATCTGCCGTTTTCTTAACATCAATAGCTTTAAAATATTTAACGATATCTTTTGGCAGTACTCTATGGAATTTAAAAGTATTAGAACAAGCCTTTACATTTTGTTTGAGCAATGATTCGGCGACAGTAGGAGAAGAATTTAATGATTTTGTTGTCAAAAAAGGAACATCAGTAAAATGTTTCTCAAAATCCATAGCAACTTCTTGATCAGATCGCGTTAAATTATTGTTAATATTCAATTGAAAATCCGAGCTGCGCGGCTTGACCCTGCCCGTTTCACTATTTATTATTCTCCAGGTCATTTTAATTTTGTCGGATGCAGTTTTAATTTTGTTCGGGGATATTCGTTATTACTTACAATTAATACTCCTAGGAACTAAACTAGCCAAACAATTAAAATCAAATATACACTTTTCTTGCCTTTTGGTCAGCGAACATAGCTGAAGACGATTCGGCGGCATTCATAGCTGAAGACGATTTCAGTTTTTCTAAATTCTTTGCTTCTATAGACGATAGTGATAGCCTTTCCTGTCCCATAGAAGTCCTTGGAATTTTTGTTTACACACGTTCCCCTGTAGCCCGGGGGCCCCGTATCATTGATACGGCTGATACGGCGGTAGCTACGCCCCTGGTCCTGAGCCTGATCTTCCAAGTTGTTTCTAAAATAAATTTTGTAAATAGTCTCTTCAGCCTTTCATATTGTAAAATTTACTTAAAAGTCACGCCAGATTTCTTGCTGGTTCTTTCCAGGACAGAAGTTTTTTCCTGAACCAGTGGTAAAGTAAAAAATTAATTTCAATAAGAGTTACATACATGGGATCTATATTGAATAAAAAATATTTTATTCATTATTCTTTATGACAGATAATTATTTTGCTTTACCTTGCTACTTACCACGAACGCTGGTTGTTTGAACTATACAAAACCTAAAACATTGTTAAATACTTAATTACTGATTTAGTACTGAGATTTAGTACACCTAGACTATGTTAATAGCCTTACAGACTATTAACCTTATGAATTTACATGTTGTTAAGGTTGACAAACAAATATTTTTATTAGTTTATACACGCAATTATAAAAATCTCTCATTTATAATACGTCTCCTTGCCAATTTGGAGGAATTCGAAATTCAAATATCATAGATTTTTTTTAAATTAAAGAACAGTCTATCTTTCCAACAGCTGGACACAGGTCTCTCATTCTCTCAATGAGAGACCTGACTGACTGACTGACAGACTTGACTGAATGACTGACCTGACTGACTGAATGACTGACCTGACTGACTGAATGACCTGATTGACTAACTGACCTGACTGACTGATCGACCTGACAGACTGACTGACTGATAGGGTACCCGTTCCTCAGCGAGCTATATTTAAGGGCAAGGAAGAATCTACCGCGTTGCCATAACGTGTGTTGGCGGGCTTTAACGTCGTAAAAATATTGTTTTAATTTTTCGGACAAAGAGACTACGTAACGGTGTTTTCTTTTACCGTCGAGTACATGGTAAATCAGCACATATAACTACAATTAGCAACTTAGTTGGTGCCAACGGGGTTCGAACCCGAGCTTGTCGGATTAAAAGATTAAATAACGATTACGGGCCCAATAATAAGATCCATTATCTCTACAACTATATGACAAATTCAAGTTTTAAATTAGTTATGTCGGTAAATTACGTAAATAATTGAATAAAACTATTTTTACGGATTCTATCGCGTTTAATTAGCTTATTTTTTATTGATTCCCGACGTTTCGGGTACTTTATAGCAAACATTGTCATAGTGGGCTGAGGTGATTGACGTCCCGATGTCAGACTTAACCTGGAGTACCTTAAACTTTTTTAATTAATAATTTCAAATTCAAATTCAAATTCAAATTCAAATTCATTTTATTCATTTGCGATATATGGGTTACAATAGGTCTTAATAATTTAACAAAATACAGCCATATTCTACCTTTCGGTGTGCAAACTACTTAAATATTAGATTTTATTTATAATTAAAATTAAATGGAAAATGCCAATAATTACATTAACATAATATAACCCTATTTGTATATTTGCACTACTAACATAATAATAATTCACAAAATAATGATAAAATACATGTAATAATTAAAATTGTAATGTCAAAGTAATAATGTCAAAACGAGTAGGTATAAAATATTGTCTCAAAATTAATAACATAGATAACGTTTCGTTCAATAAATTTGATAGTTAAAATTTAAAAATTGTCATATAGATAATCGTCAATATTATAATACGCTTTTTTGGTTAAAAATGTGTTTAGTTGTTTCTTAAAAATGTGAAAGCTCTTAGAATCTCTTATATATTTAGGTAAATGGTTATACAGACGAGGACCCATACAGAATACGCTTTTTTGAAACAAAACTGTCTTACTATTGGGATGGCTCAATTTATCTTTATGACGCTGGACATTTAGTTTTTTGTAAAAACTTAAGTTTTGACGTACAAATAAGACTACCTCATATATATATAGACATGGCATTGTTAATAATTTTAAATTAATGAAGTATGGCTTACAACTCTCACTTTGGTTAATTTTACAAATGGCTCGTAAGCATCTCTTTTGAGCTTTAAATACTGTTTCTTTGTCCGTACAATTACCCCAGAACATAATACCATATCTAAGTGTAGACATAACATAAGCATGATATGATGCCATTACGGCGGATGTGTCTACAACTTTTCCAAGCATATATAACGCATACGAAAAACGATTTAATTTCATACACACACTGCTCACATGAGACTGCCAGTTCAAATTGCAATCTACATTTATACCCAAAAATTTTATATTATCTATGGTATTGATTTTTCGTCCTAGATAATTGATATTTAAATTATTTATTTTATTACGTTTTTGATAGAATGTCAAGTTTTGTTTTTTCTAAATTTATATTTAAATTATTTATGTTTAGCCAATTAATGATTTTCTCTAAAGCAAAGTGTATGTTACTTTCTAAATCTATTTTGTTTTTGCTAGTGAAAATAACTGTGCTATCGTCAGCAAATAATACTATTTTGTGATTAATGACGTTGGGAAGGTCGTTGATATAAATAAGAAATAATAATGGTCCTAAAACACTTCCTTGCGGTACTCCAGTTTATACGACTCTGTATTCAGAAACATAGGTTATTTCTTTTCTTGATTTTAGACAAATTTTTGTAATGTGTGTACTTTGTTTTCTGTTAACTAAATATGATGTTAGTAGAATTTTGGTCAGATCTACGCAGAATGAACTAACTGTGTCTTGAAGTCTTGCAGTGGTATGCTTGGGTTTAGTTTTAATTTTATTAATTACAGGATCTCAAGCAGGTGGTAGTACACAGCCTCCCTCTCTATTGAATCGGAATTGATGTTCTTTCGCGAGAATTTGTAGTTCATCAAATCTAATGTAATGGCGGGAGCCGTCTAGGATATGATCACAAACTGCAGATTTCCCGGAACGATGGTGTTTCACATCAGCTATGTGTCAGTTTGCGTTTTATTCAAGAGTGTTCGCGTAAATATAAGAAATCATTACGTAAATAATTATTAAATTAATGTATTTAATTTCTTTTTCTTCATATGACGAAGAACTAAGATGAAATATAGGTTTACTACTAAACGTTCTTCTTCACGTGGTAGAGCCACGTTATAGCTATATTAATAGTATAGTTGTAGCACGAATGGGTCGGCTCGACCGGGTAAGGACCAGACTCTCTCGCAGAATACCAGCGTAAAATAGCAACTTAATGCTGCTGTGTTTCGTATGGTGAGTGTAGAGAACCGGAGACCCTATTTACCTATTCCATCTTAGTCTTAGTAACCCTATTCCATTTTAGTCCTCACGGCTGACAACGCATCTGCGTTTAATTCGCAAACTGATGTAGATGTCTTTGGGCCACAACAACCACTTACCATCAGGTGGACTGTGTGCTCGTTTGTCACATTTATTCTATTAAAAAAAAACTTGTTTTTTAGTAATTAATCTTAAGCGAAGAATGAATAGTAATATTTGTTTATTTTCTTATAATATCGTTATTTTGTAATAATCTTAATAGAGCAAAAACAAAACATGATTAATGTTTTTGACGCATTGTAAAAGCGGCAAATTAATTATAATTGATTTTACGTTTCAATTATAATGCTAAATAGATATGCATTGTTCTTATTTCGCTTTGTAACTGTTTTTGTTAATAAAATCACCTTACTTTGAGAAATTGATTACTAATAATTAAGAAACGTAAAAATAAGGAAAAGGTAAGTAATTAATATAAGTAGAAAAAAGTGGTAAAAATAAAAATGTTGTACAACCGACTTCGATATAAATAAAATGAGAACATCATCATTGTAGTCGAAGTCAATTAAATACGCATTATTAAAGATAATTCAAAAACTACTGGTCAGATCTTGATCTTTATATGGGACCACATAAAGAAGAAGAAGAAGCACCAGATTTCAACTAAAAAAAGAATCATCAAAATCGATTTATCTACAAAAAAGTTCAGAGGTAACACTGTCGCCGTTCCGCCTCCCGTTTCCGCCGCCTCCTTTTTTGAAAGTTAAAATCGATTTAGGTCGACTAGAAAAGAACTCAACGCAAACTGTCATCTCTGGGATTGATTTCTTTTTTTTTAGAGGTTAAGGATGACAAACGAGCACAAATTTCACCCGATAGTAGTTGGTATTTTGCATTGTTCTTATTTTGCTTTATAACTGTTTCTGTTAATAAAAACAGTTAACTTTGAGAAATACATTACTAATAATTAATAAAAAAAATAAAGAACAATGAATGACGCAACACGTGTTAACTTTAAAAGAATTCAACACACAAAGCATCTCCATTGGAATTGATTTTTTTTATTTTTATAGATAAGGGTGACGAACGATCACACAGTCCGCCTGATGGTAATTGGTTGCTGTAGCCCATAGATATAAGAAAGAAAGAAAGAAAGAAAAGTTTATTTGGTACATAAATAAATCGTATACAAAAAATTATTTACAATAAAAAGAAATACAATGTACATGCACCAAATAGGTTTCCACTCAGCATGAGTTCACGGAGTTAATAAACTTCGTGAATGCTGGTTTTCAGTGGAACCATAGGAGGATGATAGATGGCGTAACAAAACAGTGATTAATATGTAGCCTCATATAACAAACACAAAAAGCCTCATATAACAAAAACAGAAAGCAAAATAAAACAAAATTAAAAAACAACAAAAATAGACATTAAATAAAAAATAATATTAAAAAAATGAAAGAAAAAATAAAATAAGACAATAGAATTGGTTACAAATACGAGTACATGCTTGAGCTGTATGCAAATATTAGTGAGTTATTTGTGGTCACTACAGTTATGCCTTAATTGTGCTTGCTTATTCTTCAAATTATACGGAAACTTAAGTGCTGGACTTTTGTGTTGAAAGGAGATACTTTTTTAAGTTGTTTTTAAAAGACTTAGCAGATATCTACATCTATCCTCGATTGGGTATCATAATACAGATGCATTGTCACCCCTGAAAACTATGACGGAATTAATCGTTTCTGTCCGTGTTTATGTCCATATTACATACATACTGCCAATGTGAAACACATGATAATCTGTGGTCAAATCGTCGCAATGAGTAGTGTAGATTGTCGCAAAAAAATTAAAATATTGGATTGATTTTCTTTTATTGAAGAAGGTACACATAACAGACAGCAGCTATATATACAGTTATAAAATTAAAAGTATGATGGTTTTGATCTAAAACTACAATCCAAAATAAAAACTATTGGTAAATCCAATTATGCATGCCCTAAAATTACGTATAATATGATCATACGTAATTTTTTTAAATTAGTTTAAATACATACAAGTTTTTTCACTAATAACCTTTTGACAATACTTCCAATTTTCCAATAATTTTGTGTCAAACTTCATTTTAAAAAAAAGTTTGAAAAATCCAAAAGTGCACGACTCATAATGCTCATATGATCATCATATCCGTATTCAGGTCACTCCATAAAGTTCAAAGACGTATTTAAGTATGAATTTACTTAAATATATACATCCTACTTTTAGTACGTAGTACTATTATTTATTCTGTGATTTTAAAATATTGTAATAAAAATCTCTGTATAATCTAGTATGTATGGAGTTTGGTTTTTCGAATATTTTGTATTTGCACAGAGCGATCTTTTTGAACCAATGCAAAGAACTGATTCAGTATCCACTCACGACGACGATTGATGCCGAAGTGAGTGAGTGAGGCAGTCTATTTAGTAATTAATAAAATAAATTATTACAAGGGTGATAGAATACCGAAAATTTCCGGATTTCTACGTCAAAACAAATTAATTATACTACATAATATTTACTATAACTAAACAAATGAAAATTAAACTGCCGCTTACATTCCATGGCTTTTCACATGATAGATAAAAAGATTAAAAAATAGATTGAGTTAAACAATTGATATTTTCAAAAGTTATCGTGTTTACCACTCGATGCGAACTTGATAAATCTACACCATAAGCCACTAAACCTCTTTTTTTAATGTAAAAGTAGCAATTAACCGATTTAAAAAAAATATTAGTAAGTGCAACAATCATTTATCTTTTTACAATGTGCTTTTTATATCATTTATGTGTTCAATATGATTCTTAGATACGATTTTATGCGATAAAACGTTGGAATCTTGATTTTTAGGCGCTAGTAGAACATACTCGTACCTACGCTCCTACGCGCTTTGCGCTTAAGGCATGCAAAATTGTACACAGCATAATAATATAACACCAGTAGAATAACAAAAATAAACAAGATAAAAAATAGATTAAAGTTTAAGAGAAACATGTAAATTTCTTTTAAATCTAACAAGACTACTATCAAATATATATCTATCTAGATGTACGTTACTACGCTTAATCTCGTAATCACGGCACATTTTGACAACATGGTTGAAATTGATTAAATGAGTAGTTGTAGTTGAAAGTAAAATACAGTGGCCTCATATACAAACTTAAATCTTTAACGAATTACGGTCGAACTCCGACCACTGGATGATCACTTACTGTTAAACTACGAATTGTACCCAATTCAAGAACCTTTTTATCGGTGAAAGCTTCGGGTGAAAGCATCGTATTTTAATGACCTTGGCGATAACAGCATAACATGCGCGGGCGCATGGCACGACCGCAACCATGCCCATAGCCCATAAGCATAGATAATAATATGACCGTCAGTCAGGTCGCAGACGCCGAATAAGTCAAACAAAAAGCACGCCATAACCGTGTCTATTTAAGTTTTAAAATGCATCAAAATGAAGTGTTGTGAATCCATTGAAGTGTCCGCGTTGTTCTTCGAACCTAAATACCGCAAAATGTTTTACAAGTACAGTTAATATAATGTTGATTTCGAGATGCTAATTTTTTTTTGTTAACGCGCCTTAATCGAATCATCTAAACTTTCTTTACTTACATATTATGTGTTGTTTTAATCTTTTATTTTTTAAATTCTGTTGTCAGGGGCCTAATTCTTTACTATATAAATTAAACTATTATAAACAAGGTCCGTAACTTTCTTCAAAAGTGTTAAAATCAGGAAGTGCTTGCTGATACATTTAGTTGTTGTGGTGGAATTTTACGTGTTGTTTTTTTAATTTTATTTTTCAGTTCTGACGTCAGAAGCCTAATTCTTTACTACCTATATTAAATTATCGTAAACAAGGTTCGTAACTTTCTTGAAAAGTGTTTAAATCAAGAAAAGCTAACAGATACATTTAGCTATTGTGTTAAGTAGAATCCAAAGCGATGGAGAAACCGAAGTATATGCGTATACAATCGTACGGCAGCATGAGCTCGGCTCGGAGTGAGGATGATATGACAGTACGAAGCCAACTCTTCCCATACTCGAAGAAGATGGTCGTAGAGAGAGAGATCCAGTACGAGCAAGAGAATCCGCCGTTCCAACCGCTGTCCGTCACAACGAAGATTTTCGGTGACTTCAAATGCAACTATCTGTTGGGGATATACATTTTATTCTACGTGATGTTCTTGATAGCGGGGGCTATAGTGTTCTCCGCTTTGGAGTCACCGCGGGATGAACTGGCACGACAGAATGTTATTCGTGTGAAGGAGGACTTTATGATTCGTTACCCCGATATCTTAGGTAGGTGAAAATATTGAACCACATTATAATTACAAACTTGACCACTGATGACATACTCCTATATCGTCTTCAGTATTTCTCATCAGTTGTACCTACTTCGTTAAGCACATCTTTTTTGTTTCTTAAAACATAAGACCAAAACTTATTAATTACACATATCTATATAATATATAAAACTCAATTAATGCTGTCTCGCTAGAACTCGGAACTGACTCGACCGTTTCTGATGAATTTTTTATGTGTTTTTGAGTCGATCGCCGGATGGTTTAAATTCATAATTGGACCCGATAGGTGGTGCCGTTGTTGAGATCCTGTGATCACCCGTGCGAAGAAGGGAGAGGATCGCTATTATTATATAAAACTATTATTCCATAAGAAACTTACATCTCTTCATTGAATGAAACTGTTTTTTACGGATTTTATCGCGTTTTTTTTATTATTTTTATTTTTATTCCCGACGTTTCGAGTGCTTTACAGCAACCCACTGTCACGGGGGGGACTGAGATGTTTGACGTCCCGATGTGACAGTTAGCTCGGCTACCTTCAGTTTTTTTATATTAATTTTTGGTTCGATTTACGCAGAATGAACTTACAGTATCCTGAAGTCTTGAAGTGTTATGCTTGGGTTTGGATTCAATTTTGTTAATTATAGGATCCCAAGCAGATGGCAGCAGCCATCCATCTTCTCTATTAAAATTAGGATGTTTTATAATTTCAATAGCCTCGCGTATCATCCTTGGTAGGAATCGGTGTTCTTTTGCAAGGATTTGTGGTCTATCAAACCTGATGTAATGGCGGGGACGATCTTGAACATGTTCACAGACTGCAGACTTCCCAGAGCGTCGGTGCTTCACGTCAGTTATATGTTCTTTCACGCGGGTCTTAATGGATCTTTTTGTTTGTCCTATGTAAGAGAGACCACATTCGCAATCAAGCTTGTACACTCCTGCATCTTGTAGAGGGATATTACACTCAGGGGCGTAGCTACCGCCGTATCAGCCGTATCAATGATACGGGGCCCCCGGGCTACAGGGGCCCCCAACGTGTGTAAGCAAAAACTCCAAGGACTTCTAATGGGACAGGAAAGGCTATCACTATTCTCTAAAGAAGTAAAGAATTTAGTAAAACTGAAATCGTCTTCAGCTATGTTCGCCGAACAAAAGGCACGAAAATTAAATTGTTTGGCTAGCTTAGTTCCTAGGAGTATTTATTGTAAGTAATAACTCATAAGCCCGTGTAGTGGCGGGTAAGAATACTCACAACCCCATATCTTCCCGTGGGTGTCGTAAAAGGCGACAGACGGAAACTGAGGCAGAGAATGGGCAGCAGCATCTTTCTGATAACAGCAAAACAACAATAAAAAAACTGCGCTTGCCAACCCGCTCGCCAAGCGTGGCAACTATGGCAATATACCCCCATGAAAGTAACGAAGAGATGGCCCCCAGTCCCCGGCAGCCCCGCTATTCCTGGCTAAGGTGGCGACCATGGTAACAGCGAGGCAGGGGGTGCTAAGAGTCTCCGGTGGAGGTTCTGTTGCCACCTACGACGACTCGACATGGCAACTTATAACGCACGCACCCTGAGGACTGACGAGAAGGTCCTGGAGCTAGAAGAAGAGATAGACAAGTTGCACTGGAATGTCATAGGATTATCCGAAGTCTGAAGAGAGGGGGAGGTCACGGTAATCCTCGAATCCGGCAATTTGTTCTATCACCAGGAGGGCGACCATCTGTCCCAAGGAGGTGTCGGATTTATCGTCCACAAGTCTC
The DNA here is from genome assembly GCA_033319125.1 of Parnassius glacialis. Lineage (NCBI taxonomy): Eukaryota > Metazoa > Arthropoda > Insecta > Lepidoptera > Papilionidae > Parnassius > Parnassius glacialis. The sequence continues at coordinate 40,014,575 of JAVANC010000009.1, read as the reverse complement.
TCGTTAACAACGTTGTAAAGATTGGGAGTGTGTCGACGAGGGTTGCGGACCTTATACTCAGAATCACCGAACGGTAATCGCTGAAGGTTATACAGGTTTACGCATCAACCTCGGTACACGCCGATGAGGAGGTGGAAGAAATGTATGAGGATATCTCTAGAACAATGCATTCCTCCAAAACCCACTATACGGTGTTAATGGGAGACTTCAACGCAAAACTAGGCACAAGAGAGAACGGTGAGCTGAAAGTAGGGAAATTCGGAATAGGGCAACGGAACCCAAAGGGCCAGCAGCTGGCGAACTTCATGGAGAAAGAAGGACTCTTTATGATGAACTCTTTCTTCCAGAAGCGGCCCCACAGGAAGTGGACCTGGTCGAGCCACGACGGTTCGACAAAAAATGAGATTAACTTTATTATGACGACCAGACGACAACTATTCAGTGATGTCTCAGTGATCGCGAGGGTGAAAACCGGCAGCGATCACCGAATGGTGAGAGGCACACTGAACCTAAACGTTAAGTTGGAGAAGTCACGTCTAATGAAGTCAACGCTCCGTCCTTCTCGTGCTCTAATCCAAAGTCCAGAAACCTTTCAGCTCGAGCTACGAAACCGTTTTCAGTGCCTAGAAGATTGCAATACAATGGACGATATGAATGACAAGCTCGTGGAAACTGTCCATGCGGTCTGAGCTAAGTTTTGCAAGACCCGCCGCAGAAGAAACAAAAAGTCTCCGATCACACTCTAATCTCAATGGCTTTTAGACGGGGTATATAGCTGCAGTCTTCAGTAGATTTGACAGCGTACAGGCAACTGAACATACAGATCTCCAAATGCATGCGGCGGGACTTGTGCAACTTTAATTCTGCTCGTATTAAAGAAAAGATCGAGCAGAACCAGGGCTCCCAAGTCTTTGCAAGAGATCTGTCTGCCAGAAAGAGCCAACTGTCGAAGCTGAAGACCGAGTATGGCAGCGTCGTTTCCGGGACACCTGAGGTTTTGAGTGAGATTGAGAGGTTCTATTGGCAGCTGTACACATCATCGTTGGAGCCACACGTAAGTGTGAGTAACGATCCAAGAGCGAGTCTTATCCGACACTATTCCGATGATATCTCGGACGTCAGTCTGAGCGAGATTAGAATGGCTCTCCAGCATCTTAAAAACGGCAAGATCCCAGGCTGGATGGAATTACAGTGGAGCTTCTGAAAGCGGGTGGAAAACCGATACTTGATGTCCTTCAGAAGCTCTTTAATTCCGTCCTCCATGGTGGCACTACTCCGGAGGCGTGGAGCAGAAGTGCGGTAGTCTTGTTCTTTAAGAAAGGTGACAACGCTCTCTTGAAGAACTACAGACCGAGTTCCCTTTTGAGCCGCGTCTACATGCTGTTTTCGAGAGTCATTACTCCCGAACAAGCCGGTTTCCAAAAAGGCTTTAGCACCATATACCACATACATACCCTTCGGCAAATTGTACAGAAGTCCGAGGAGTACAATTTACCACTATTTCTGGCGTATGTGGACTATGAGAAAGCCCAAAGACTTTCAATCAAAATTACGTCGAAATTCGGGCGGTGCTGCAGTCCCTTCAGCGATGCCAAGTTGACTGTCGGTATATCGAAGTGCTGAAGTGCTTGTACAGTAGGGCTACGATGGCTATCCGAGTACAGAACCAGAGTACGAAACCTATCCAATTGCAGAGAGGTGCAAGACAGGGTGACGTTATATCCCCGATACTCTTCACCGCTGCATTGGAAGACGTTTTCAAGCTTCTGGACTGGTAAGGATACGGTGTTAACATCAATGGCGAGTACATCACTCACCTTCGATTTGCCGACGATATAGTCCTTATGGCAGAATCGCTGGAGGACCTAAGCACTATGCTTAATGACCTCAATAGTTTTTCCCAACGGATAGGTCTTAAGATGAACATGGACAAAACAAAGATCATGTTTAATGTCCATGTCACACCTATGTCGGTAGTTGTTGGTAGCTCTAAGCTCGAAGTTGTTGACGTTTATGTTTACCTGGGACAAATAGTCCGACTAAGTAAGTCCAACTTCGACCGAGAGGTCAATCGAGGGATTCGACTCGACTGGGTAGCGTTCGGGAAATAACGGCACATCTTCTAGTCAGGTATACCTCAAAACTTGAAAACGAAATTGTGCAACCAGTGCGTGTTGCCAGTGATGACATACGGAACTGAGACGTGGTCCTTCACTGCTGGCCGGATGAGGAAGCTCAAGGTTGCTCAGCGAGCTATGGAGAGGGCTATGCTCGGAGTTTCTCTGCGTGATAAACTTAGAAATGAGGATATGCGCAGTAGAACCAGAGTCACCGACATGGCCCAACGAATTAGTAAGCTGAAGTGGCCATGGGCCGGACATATAGCTCGAAGAACCGGCAACCGATAGGGAAAAAGGTTCTCGAGTGGCGGCCTCGTACCGGCGGATGAAGTGTAGGGCGTCCCCCCACTATATGGAGTGACGACCTGGTAAGACATGCAGGAAGTCGATGGATGCAGGTGGTTCAGGACCGTGCTTTGTGGCATTCCTTGGGTGAGGCCTATGCTCTTTAATGGACTTATGAAGGGCTGTTATGATGATGATGATGATGATGAACTAGTGGAATTAGTACTTTTGCCGTTGTCGTGATAATTGACGATAATTTATGTGTACATAGAGAACTGAAGACCATTTTTATGTATATGTTTTTTATTCCTTTATTCGTTTTTTCATTCCTTGGACTTATGAAGGGCTGTAACGATGATGATGAATAACTTAAAATCAATATATAATAATTTGAATTCAATGCAAGCGTTTTTGTTCCTTTTATGAAATCTTTACTCTTCATTGGGGCCCCCCAACAAATTTTGATACAGGGCCCCTCGAAGGCACGCTACGCCACTGATTACACTTGACGGATGGTAAAAATAAACGCGATAAAATCCGTAAAAAACAGTTTTATTCAATGTGTAGTGTTCGCGTAAATATAAGAGATCATTACATCTCTTCCTTTTTATTTATTATATATATATATTGTACTCTTTATTATTTTAGCTCTCTCCTTGTGTGATAGAGATAGCAGTAGTAGTTTTAATAATTTAAAAAAATTACATATGGCAAACGAAATTTTGTTTTCTTAGGTCGAAGCAATAAATCTATTTTATTTCATTTCATTTCTTATAATAGAAATTAAACTTAGATTATCTAATATCATCCAATATTATTTAGTTTTAATATCGTCTCAAACTAAATTAACCATGCGTCTCTCGATAACGCACTTTTAACGTTACTGCAATAGTTATCGTGTCGTGTTATAAGATCCGGTCAGGTAGGCAGCGTAGTGGTAACACTGCCTACCTGATAGGCCTAGCTAACAGCAGGTAGAGGAACACCTTCGAGAAAGCTCCTTTTAGACTTCCCTACATATTTCATACAAACCTTTCTAATTTCTCATATGTACGCAATTTTGTAACTGTACTATTAAATTTTACGATATTTAACTTTTTGCAACATTACCCTGTGTTAGCTGTGGTTGCCTATAACTGGGTGAGCACTTTGCATGTTTCTCACAATGCTTGTATCTTGTTTTTAGTTTTTGTGTAGCAACCCTTATAAATAAATAAATAAATGCTTTGTTTAAAATTAGTAGATTTTAAGTGGGGTCGAAAAGCGATTTTTTGTCTGGAACAGTCAACGAATTTTAAGAAGCGATAATATCACCCTTATATATAAATAAGTTCCGGGTCTCTATGTTTGTTCATATGCAATTTATGTATCGCCCCACGGTACAGGAAATTTTTTTAACGTTTTTAGAAACCAAAAAATAGTTAAGAATTATTTTTTCTTTTATTATAATACTAAGCGAACTGCTCCGGCTTCGCACGGTTGATTTCTGGATCTCGACAAGAATGCCACCTACCGGGTCCAATTGCTAATCTAAACCATTCTCTAATCAACTTAATCACACACAAAATTTCATCCAAATCGGTCCAGCCGATTAGGAGGAGTTCAGTCACATACACACGGACTGAAGAATTATATAATATATAATATACATATACTATACAGATAAACTTGTCCTTTGAATCATTCTGTCCAGTGATAAAGACTGCATCAAAATTTGTTGCGTAGTTTAAAAGATCTAACTGTACAGACGGGAAGCGACTGTGTTTTATCTAGCGACTTCAAAAAGGAGCCGGTACTCAATTCGACTGTGTGTGTTTTTATATGTTGTGTGTTACCTCATAACTTTTTACTGGGTGAACCGATTTCTATGACTCTTTTTTTATTTGAAAGCTGATACTTCTCGTGTGGTCCCATATGAATTTGATCTAGGCCTGACTAATAGTTTTTGAGTTATTCTTAATAATTTATATTGAAGTCGGTTGTACAAAATTTTTAATTTTAAATTATTAAGTGGCGAAGCTTGCGAAGACACTTATTGATTTCACGATGTCTGTTCGTCTGTCCGTCTGTCCGTCTGTCCATCTGTCCCACGATTATCTCGAGAACGGTTTCGAATTTTCAAATTCTGTTTTCAGCAATCGATTACTGATCACCCAGGCATCTGAATATAATAATAATAATAATAATAGGCGTAGGGAAGTGACGACCCCATCGCCCGCTGACGTAACGGTTATGTGACAAAACTGCTACGTCAGCGCAATCAGTCAGCACCTTGCCAAGAGGTGTTAGCACCGTGCCTCGGCAAAATTGAAGGTGCAAAGGCCCGCTTGTGCACATGGCCTCTTCATGAAACGGTGCCGGGTCTGGGCGTCTCCCGTTAATTGACGCCCATTTAAATGGATGATGGATAGAAATAGAACGCGAATAGGGCCGCTGCCTGGGGGTCGCCGGGGCGCGTCTGGAGCTGGCGCTGGACGCGGCAGCATGCGAGCCGCCAGCCGATCGCGAGGTGCTGCAAGACCACCTAGCAGCCCCTCGCGTCCATCATCCCCACCAGACGGCTTGGTGTCGGCGGGGTCCTCCCGGACTCGGCAAGCGGCACCCGCCACTGGTGGAGTACGCCGCATGCGTTGGACAAAACATATGAACATAAACGCATTGCGGGCGTACTATAGGGCGAAAGGGGAAGAAACTGGAGGGATAGCGTATCGGGCTCGGATGCATCGCTTTTTTGCTGAGCTTGAGCCGTCAGTTCCCGTCACAGAGCAAAACCTGGCAGACCGAGTTCGGTACATCATACGCTCAAAAATATTTGATGATGCCGAACTCGAACGACTACGGCGTGAGGCTATTCCCTCATCGAATGAACCGGCTATAGCTGGGGATGCGGCTCCTCAGGCCACAGACCAGCAGCCACATATAGAGGGCGCCATGGATCTCCCCGCTCTGGTTGGTTCAGGCGATGATGGAATGGTCACCCAAGAACTAGAGCAGATGAGGAGTAAATTGGATGAGGCGATTGTGGAAACGCGCAGTACGCCTCTCGAAAATCGACCGCGACTCCCGCGCATACCCCTGAGCAAGCGGAATTGGGCTGTCGTGAGGGCTCTCAACCCAATGCTGGTGACCTATTTAGAAGCCAGCCGGGACCTTTGCGACACGGACTCAATTCTTTTTGGCGCCGCACTGGCAGTCTGCCGCATTGTTGGCGCCAAACTTCCCACGGCTGGACGCGCTACTAGTCAAAGTAACGCCATCCCAGCCTGGAGAAGAAGGATTGAGGACCGTATCGCAAAGGCAAGGGCCCTCATCGGCAGGCTGATAAGCTTCAGGTCGGGCAATAACAGGCCGAGAATTGTGCGCACCGTCAGGATAGCGTTTGCTGGGTCAAACATCAGTTTGTCCCAGCCGGATATAACGCAAAAACTGACGGAGCGCATAGACGACCTAAAGCAGAGAATCGCTGCTTGGGGGAAGCGGATTCGGCGATATACCGAGAGGTCGACACGGTTCAACCAGAATCGTCTCTTCCAGAGTGATCAGAAGAGGCTCTATGAATCATTGGAGCGACCAATGCTACGTGGAACGGGCCCAGCACCGAATCAGGCCGACAGTATCGAATTCTGGCGCGGCCTGTGGTCAGAGCCCGTAAACCACAGCGAGGGCCCTTGGATGGAAGTTGTGGCGAGTCAGTGTGCGAATGTTACGCCCATGGACCCCGTCATCATAACGCCGGATGACGTAGCTGAGGCGGTCCGTAGGGCCCCGAACTGGAAAAGTCCGGGGCTCGACGGGCTGCATCACTACTGGCTGAAGGGGTTCGTGGTGTGTCACGCTGTGCTCGCCCGACAGTTTCAAGAGGCTCTCGACCAAAAGTCGCTCCCGAGCCTCTTCACTACTGGGATCACTCATTTGGTTCCTAAAGACCGGGATTCCACAGACCCGAGCAAATACCGCCCCATAACGTGTCTAACTACCATATACAAGACACTAACATCCATTTTGAGCGCGAGAATCACTCGTCACCTGAACTTAAATCAGGTGATGTCGCGCGCTCAAAATGGATGTCGGGGCGGTGGTCGTGGAACCAAGGAACCACTCCTCATTGACGCGGTCATTGGCAAGGTGGTTAAACGCAACCGTCGGAACCTCTCCGCCGCCTGGATAGACTATAAAAAGGCATTCGACTCGGTGCCTCATACATGGCTTAAGAGGGTCCTCGAGCTGTATAAGGTCAATTGTACAGTTCGAGACTTCCTCGGGGAGTGTATGGGGCAATGGAGTACGATCCTTTGTCATCTAGGCGAGCGGATAACGGCTGCGGAGAACCACATAAGGATAAGAAGGGGTATCTTCCAGGGCGATTGTTTGAGTCCAGTCTGGTTCTGCCTCTCTCTGAACCCTCTCAGTACCTTACTGGAGGGCTCCGAGAGGGGATTTCAGCTTCGGAGAGGAGGTACAAAAGTGACCCACCTTTTCTATATGGATGATCTCAAGTTATTCGCCTCCAGTCGCTCTCATCTTATGGAATTGCTAAACATCACTTGTGATTTTAGCAATTCTATTAGAATGGAGCTGGGGACGGATAAGTGTGCGGTCCTCCATGTGGAAGGGGGAAGGGTTGCTAACTCTGAGGGCATAGACTTATTTATGCCCATCAACATAAGGACCCTTTCCGAGGCTGAAACATACTGATACCTGGGTATGTCACAGAACATCGGTGTAGATGAGGCGGGTATGAAACAATCAGTTTGCGATGTGTTTTATGCACGCTTGACCAAAGTGCTTAACAGCCTTTTGTCCGGTGTGAATAAGACGCACGCATATAACGGTTGGGTCATGCCTGTTCTCATGTATACCTTTGGCATACTCAGGTGGACTCAGACCGAACTGAACGCTCTGGACAGAAAAGTCCGCACTATAATGACGTCCCACAGGGTGCATCATCCGAGATCGTCAGTAATGAGGCTGTACTTGCCGCGGAAGCATGGTGGACGCGGCTTTTTAAGCGCGATTACCATGCATAATCGCGAAGTGTGCAGCCTCCGTAATTACTTTCTGACGAGAGCGGATGATCCATACTATAGGGACGTTATTTGTTGTGATAAAGGACTTACCCCTCTATCCTTAGCCAACGAGCAATGGCAAGACCCGGCAGTACAGAGCATTTCCGACCGGGAGACCGTATGGAAGGAGAAAGAGCTCCACGGGAGGTTCTACAAGGCTCTACATGAGCCTTTCGTAGACACAGTCTCCTCCCTCCACTGGCTACGTTTCGGTGACCTCTTTGGGGAAACCGAGGGTTTTGTCTGTGCGATACAGGATCAGGTTATTAAGACCAACAATTATCGGAGATACATCCTAAAGGATGGCACCGTTGACGTCTGTCGAGCTTGTCGCCATCCCGGTGAGTCACTTAGGCATGTCATCTCCGGTTGTTCGGCGCTTTCTAACTCTGAGTATTTGCACAGGCACAACTTAGTAGCCAGGATTCTACACCAGGAGCTCGCTCTGAAATACGGTCTCGTGGATCGGAAACTGCCATATTATAAGTACTTGCCGGAAGCCGTGCTCGAAAATGACCGCGCCAGGCTCTACTGGGACCGGGCCATCATCACGGACAGGACTATTCTTGCGAATAAGCCTGATATTGTGCTGATGGACCGGGCACAGTCAAGGATATTTTTGGTCGACATTACCATTCCTTATGACGAGAACCTCGTGAAAGCCGAAACAGATAAACTGACTAAATATCTGGACCTGGCTCACGAGGTGACCGACATGTGGGGTGGATTGCCGGCCGAAATTATACCTGTAGTCGTCTCTGCGAACGGGTTAATCCCAGTCAGCCTCTCGGGTCATCTGAGGCGACTGGGACTCCGTGACGGACCGCTCCAAGCTCAAATGCAGAAGGCGGTGCTCCTCGATACCGCCCGCATCGTCCGCCGGTTTCTTTCCCTTTCCCCCTAACCCTCGGCCGTTTGGTCTCCCCTGCCGAGGGCTTCCATCTGGTTGGGTTTTTATTTATTTATGTATTTTTTATGTATTTATTTTATTTTGTTGATATTTATGTATGTTTATCATTTTCATTTACAATTATATATTTATACAGCCCAACCAGATGAGAAAACTATATAGATACCCCTAAATAATAATAACGTTTATTTCTCACCACAAACAAAGTTACATTTAGAGTTAAAAGTAGCATATAAGTAGTACAAAACAACTTTGCCCGTGGATCGCTGGTGCCTATGGTGGGTAAGATACCCGTATTACAGGTCACCAGGTCTCCACCTCTACGAGGAATGCTATTATATCTAAAACATTAACACATAAAGTTTAACTCTATTTCTTTATTTGTCATAAATGGTTGAAATAATTGGTTATAGTTAAGAAAACTTAGAAAAGTGTGTGCATGTGCGTGTGTGTGTGTGTGTGTGTGTGTGTGTGTGTGTGTGTGTGTGTGTGTGAGAGAGAGAGAGAGAGAGAGAGAGTGTGTGTGTGTATGTATGTATGTAGGTGTATGTGTATATTACACGACAACCTCTAAAAGACTTTCTGTTTTTGTAAAGGTTTGCTTAAGGAGCCACTTGAGAATAATGTTTTTGCACTCATATTGATTTCGAGAAAAAAGGGATAAGGTTTTATGCAATTTATTATATAAATAGGGGCCAAGGAATATGAAGAATCTATGACTAAATGCAGTTTTTAACTTGAGTAGACTTTGCAACTAGTTGGTTTCGTCGTGTCCATTCAGGGATATATTTGGTTGAGGCATGTTGTTTGAGAGCGGTAGTTAAAATGAATAATTGTCTAACTGTTACTACTTGGCAATAGTCGTAAAGTTGGTCTGTAGGAAACATACGCGGTTTAAAACAACATACTTTTAAAACAGCTCTCTGTGCCCGTTCAAGTTGTATAAAATTACTTTTAGCCGCACCACCCCACGTGGATATGCAATAAGATAAAATAGATTGACACAATGCCATATAAACCATCATCATGATTTCTGAATCTGCAGATTGACGTAATTGTTTAAAAATGTAGATAAGTTTACGCACTCTGTTTGACAGGTGTTCAATGTAAGCTTTAAATGTGAGGTTATTATCAATTATAATTCCAAGATATTTTATAGATGTCACTTTTTTTATATAGTGTAGGTCATTATTGACTGTACTATTTCTTATATCAAGGGGAGGCTTAACAGCGGTTTGTAATGAGTTAGTTGTTGAATTTTTTGTGTTTCGAATTGAAAAGTCTATTAATTTTGTTTTATCTAGGTTCAACGTGAGTAAATGCGCGTTTAACCATTTCTTTACAATGTCAAACCCTTTTTGAGCAAGGAAATAGGTTTCAGTCCAAGTGTTCGAATGAAACACAAGCGCAGTGTCATCTGCGTAGGAAAAGATCATCCCGTTTAAAAGATTGATGTTACACAAGTCACTTATATATACTAAAAACAGACTTGGGCCGAGAATACTTCCCTGCGGTACACCGTATGTAATTTGCAGGTCAGAACTGCTATAGGGACCAATCCTAACACATTGAGTTCTATTACATAAATAACTTTGGAGTAAAGATAACTGAATTCCTCTTACTCCTAAAGATCTGAACCTCCTATTTTGAAACTGATTGCTCAACGGCAACCGATAGAAACCGCTACAAAGCTGATTGCTTCGCCACTTTGCTATGCTGTTAGCTTGCTAGGTTTATTAACTTAACATTGGAAGTCGTTAAAGAATAAAATAAAGCGAACATTACACGTGATTTTCTAGCGACTTCAAAAAGGAAACGGTACGCAATTCGACTGTATGTTTTTTTGTGTTACCTCATTACTTTTTATTGGGTGAACCGATTTAGATGATTCTTTTTTTATTTAAAAGCTGGTGCTTCACATTTTAAACAGTGGTAGAGCCACGCGGCAGCTTTTGCTGTCGCACGGGTGGGCCGGCTCAAACCGGGGTGGTACCACGACCTCACAGAAAACCAGCGTGAAGTAGAGGTTTACCACTGCGTTTCGCTTGGTGAGTGCAGGTGGCCGGAGGCCCTTTTCACTGGAAATGAGACATTCCATACTAGTCCTCACGGGTGACGACGCATCTACATTTTGATTTGTAATAAAGGATAGATGTAGCTGTCTATGGGCCGCACCAATCACTTACCATCAGGTGGACTGGGTGCTCGTTAGTCACCCATATCTTATAAAAAAAAATGTGGTCCCATATAAATTTCATCAATGTCTGATCAATAGTTTTTTAGTTATTCTTTATAATTTATATAGAAGGTCGTTGTACAAAATTTTTAATTTCAACACATGTTTATATTCGCTTCGTAATTGTGAACCCATTATGATGATTTCTTTTTATTAAATAGGTTCTCTTTATTACCAATCTTTATTCTTTTTATTAAAAAAAATTTTGCGCTAAGGGTGGTAAAATAAGGATTGAAGTTAATAAACCTAGCAAGCTAACAGCATAGCAAAGTGGCGAAGCAATCATCTTTGTAGCGGTTTCTAACGGTTCCCGTTGAGCAATCAGTTTCAAAATAGGAGGTTCAGATACCTGGGTGATCAGTAATCGATTGCTGAAAACAGAATTTGAACATTCGAAACCGTTCTCGAGATAATCGTGGGACAGACGGACAAACGGACAGACGTCCAGACGGACAGACATCGTGAAATCAATAAGTGACTTCGCAAGCTTCGCCACTTAATAATTATGCAATTGATATAAAATTGACATGATAACTTAGATTTAATATTTTAATTTCGATATGTATTTATGACGTGTGAGGTGTGATACGGACTAGTTCTGAAATAGATGATTTTTAATTTATTTTTATTTTAATAATGTAACTATAAGTTTGCTGGAGACGATTGGATTTCAGTGGCCAAGGATAGGGAAAAGTGGAAAAATCTGGAGTAGGCCTATACTCGTAGAGAGGTCCTTAACAATAATTAGATAAATAAAAAAAAATGAAAAATTATTGATTGTAACGATAATTTTATCTTATTTAAATATATTTTCTTTCATGATCTGATTATTTTTTGTTTCTAATTTTAAATTATTTAAGGAAATTAATACTTAATGAAATGTATTTTAATAATTTTGTTAAGGAAATAAATGGCTTTATAATAATGTAACTATTGAAACAACATAGAGATTGTGATATTCAATAGTCCTCGATATTACTCGAAAGGGTAAAAATTAACTTTTAATAAAAAGTAAAATCCAACTTCACGGAACTAAAAAGAAAATAACTTCACATTCTAAGTCGCGGCATTAATTATTTTACAGACTTTAAATGAGCACCGACTTTAGAATATTAAATTATTTTGTTCCTCTTTGTTCTTTGAAGTTGACTTTTAAGGTACGTGAGGGTAATATGGTCACCTTCTGCTTTGCGCGCTATATAACTAAAACTAGGACGAGGACAGAGACAAAACACATAGTCGTATTCTATAACTTACATAATATTAAGAAAAAAATAGCAAACAAGCTTTGCCAAGAATTACACTTCGAAAAATAAACTTATAAAAACTAACTACACTACACAATACTAAAATTGACTAAAATCTAATATATGTATAAAATTCTCGTGTCGCGGACTCGCGGTGTTTGTTATCAAACTCCTCCGAAACGGCTCAACCGCTTTGTATGAAATTTTGTATGCATATCGGGTAAGTCTGAGAATCGGCCAACATCTATTTTTCAAACCCCTAAATGATAAAGGTGACCCGACCCACCCCTAAATATTTATTTTTATTTTTTTGACAATTTTTTTTATTTTTATTTTATGATTTAGCATTGAAAAATACATAAAACTTCATTTTCACCCTTCTACGATCAACCCCTGTTTTTAATCTGTCTGTCCGGTGATGAAGACATGAGGCAGTCAAATTTGACAGAAATATGATCCCTCCAAAGAGTATATAATAAAGTAATTTAATTAATGGCCCCCTTAGAACAATAAATAAAGAGTATTCAGAACTTAGAGTACGCAAGGTATAGAGCGCGCGTATCGCTCAATGCCCATTATGCCAAGCGTAAAATTGACGCCTATGCGTTATTATACTTAAGTTATTAATTTGATTATGTAAGTATTTGTAAATTTTAGGTAAGCGATAATTATAAGGTATGGTTTAGCTCAATAAAACATAGGTACGAATTTATGAAACGAGATGCGCAAAACAGTGCGTTTTAAAGTGATATAATATGACATTACATTTCATACCGAGGAATGTTACGTTATACTATGACTCCAAACATGACGCGAAATGACGATTTTGTATATGATAACAAAATCGAGTCGAGTCTAAATCATAAAGTCGATTTTTCTTCACACTTTATCCCAATCTACTGAACTATTCAACCAAATTGGCATTCCGGGCTTATGACTGACAATAAGCACAGATTGTAATATTGATTATTGACCAATACTATGAATATTGGCATAATTAAAAACCGATTTTATTTACAGTGATTGTTTTTTTAAATACCTAACGGTTTTGTTTTTATTTACATGGTATTAGCATTTTAACTACAACTAATAAATAATATTAGTACTTAATAGTTTTTTTTCTTTAGACATTCAAGAAAGTGATATAGAAAGCACGAGACAACATAACGGCATCATAAAAACATAAAATTGAATAGCATTTGAATATTTGGGCAATAAAGTCATAAATAAAGTAATACGCGATGCATAATTAAAACATCACTAGGCGGTCCGCGCTGTTAAAAAACATTAACCTTAATACATGAATAATACGGTTCTAAGTCTAAATTCACTTATTTCTTAACCAGCCGACCGCCGGTTGCTCCTTCTCGCTTACACACAGCGAAAATTAACGAGATAATACGGACGCACGACTACCTGCATCTGCGAAATCGCGTTATTTTATCGCGTATCGTGTCTCTCGCGCATGTTTGTTTTATCTATCTCGCTCTCACAATTATGGCGAAGTCAAATTGTTAACTTCGCCATGTTTGTGTTTATTCAATCATCATTATAATTTTCAACAAAATAAAATTCAAAAAAAACGACAATACAAAACATTTATTAATATTTAAATACATGTGATTATCAGTACACCATCTTGCTACGGTTTTTCGATGTCCATTTGTAGTGCTTCAGCGTCTTCAGAGGATTATAATTATTTTTAAAATGGCGATTGAATGATGATGAATGATTTTTAAATTGGCGGTGGACGACTTATAACTTAATACATCTTTACATTCATTACACGTTGCTTAAAAGTTTTATTGTCTTATTCAAAATGGTTCAAAAAATCGGCTTTAGCATATTGCATATTTTAGCATTTTTCGAATTTTACGTACCAGGCCAATAAAATTGAACGTATAGTTGTACAGTGGAGGAATATTCGACATACCGACTGGGAAAATAAATGTTCAACTGTCGAATTTCGGTCGGAGGTTCATAAATATAAAGACTCGGCAGATAATAATCCATTTTCGGAGTTAGCTTCTTTGGCCGTATCTATATATATTTTTTGCCACACTCGAATGCTGAGATAGAAAAGAATAGAATAGGATAATTTTTATTCAATATACATTACATATGTAATTCTTATCGAAAGTTGTTTTTTACTTTACCACTGGTTCGAAAAAAAACGCTCTGTCCTGGGAAGAACCAGCAAGAAACCCAGCGGGACTTTTTTTTAAATAAATTTTACAATATAAATGATTACGAACTATTTACAAAATTTATTTTAGAAACTGCTTGGAAGCGACCACCTCATTCCCGGGGTTATTATCAACCATGTATTCATTTATACTATAATAACCCTTTTTATACAGTTTCAGCTTAATAAAACATTTAAATTGGTAATAGAGAGAACTTGTACACTTTTCGGGATCTTGTTGTAATAGCGTATTCATTGCCCCAAGAATGAATTACTAACTCTGTGGAGTCGAGAAACTGGCATCACTAGCTTGTGTTTGTTCCTAGTGTTTACAGAATGTATATCACTTTTTTTTACTAAAACTATCTTTGTTTTTGTGAACATACATTAAATTTTCGTAAATATACTGAGAGGCCAAAGTTAATATATTAATTTCTTTAAATTTATCTCTAAGAGACTCTCTCGGTTTTAGATTGTAAATAACTCTAATGGCCCTCTTCTGTAAAACAAAAATAGTTTCTGAATCAGCCGCATTTCCCCATAGCAAAATCCCATAAGACATGATGCTATGGAAATAACTAAAATAAACTAATCTAGCTGTCTCGACACTAGTGAGACCTCTAATCTTTTTTACAGCATAAGCTGCAGAACTTAGTCTGCTTGCTAATTTGGATATATGGGGGCCCCACTGCAAAATAAGCCAAATGAATATTGTAAAAACAAAATTAAGAAATCGTATGTCACTAAATACACTAAACTCTATCCTACACAGCAGATATGGCCTTAAAAGATCAGGAAAATGTTGTCATTCCTATAACGTTCCCGAACATGTTTTAAAACACATTAAAGGGATTAAAGAGTCGCTTAAGATGCCAATGACTATTGCTTTTGAAGATGGCCCTTCACAAGCACAAGCACAAGCACACGGCGAAGCTGATCTTGATGATCTACAAATATTATTTGATTTATCTTGATGATTAAATTAACTTTAAAATAGCAGAAAAAATAAAATAGAAATACGAAATTAACTAAATAGACATTAAACTTTTGAATTTGTCTTAGAAAAGTTAAACAAAACGAACTCGATTCATTTTGAAAATGGTTTGATACATTCCCGTTTAAAATAATATCTAATTAATGAAAAATTAACTTTGAAACTTTTTCTTTTTTAATTTCATAAAAATTAAAAATATGTAATAATTTAGGTTATTTTTTTCGCAACAGCAGATACAGATACATTTATATTTTCGGCTACAGAGCTTGTAGTACAGACTAATCATTTCAATCGAACTTAAATATAATCGGAACGTATAATTTATATATAATTTATAAATCATGGACTTTTATTTGTCATGCATACATATGACAAAATATATAGTTTATAATTTATAAGATAAGTAAAAATAATTTTAATGGACAGGTGACAAAGATATTAAAGCCATCTAGTGAGTATTAAACTAACTAAACTGAGGAAATTATGACCCGTATCATACACTTGATGGCGTTACTTTCTATGACCAAATGCATTACTATGGAACTGTACCCCCCCTGCACGGGTGTTGTTAAATGACAAAGCAAAAATAACTTTGTTGTTATAGGTCATAAACATGTGTTTTTTTTCACTAATAATATTGTATTATTACTATTATTTTTTATATTAATATTTATATTTGGATAAGAACTTAGTAGTGACTCTAAGTTATATTTACCTTCATTTAAAAAAAAATGTCTTTGGCCTTATGTACTACATACTATGTACTATATACTATATACTCTTTGGCTTGACCTTAGGTCAGACTAATTTGTTTATTGAATTGTCAACATGTCAAGTTGCGATTTTTAATGTATATGGCATAGATAAATATATATGTAGCAAGCTACAGATACGACAGTGACTTTTAGTCAAGTTTCCCAACTATGCGTTTTGGCGCTGCTGTCGCCTATTTTGACAGATGAGTAATAAAAAAAAATAGCTTAGCTTAAATCATCGATATCGATGTTTAGTGGTGTTCTTATTTTATCGATATCGACAGAAGTGCATTATACAGGAATACTATTATTTAATGAAACACTTAAAATACATTAACATTTATTTTTTATTCAAGCACACCAACATCATATACATACACACATAATCTTAGGATTAAATTATAGGTACAATTTGACGAAAACATAGCAATATTTATTGTACATTATATAAAGCAAGTATCAAATTAAATAAATTAATCCACGGGAATCATATTTAATCATAGTGCTCAATATTTTACTTTACAAGTTACTTTTTATATTAATTTTAAAACAGCTATAAATCAAATAGTTATGAATAAGTGAGTACCTTCCCTGTATAAGATAACGAACTTTTCGCTAGGATATGCTAAATTATTATTTGGTCTATATAACATTTGTTTGTTAGACAAGACAAACATTTTTTCCTTAAGTTTGTAGTGTTTGGAGTTTTGTTTCATTATTAGAAATCCTATTCATTTTTCATCTAGGGTAAACCTGGCCATTTTGTTTTTTTTTAATTGTTTTAATTATACTAATAATAAAGTTATTTGTTTAACATTCAACTTCTCTATACTTCGATAGAGATTGGACATTAAGCAAGCCTTTGTGAGGCTTAGTCACCAAAATTTTAATATTTTTATTTTTTCATGAATGTCACCTTTCAATATTTTATTATTTGTTGCACCAATTGTTCCCATGTAACCTAATAAAAACTTTTTCAAAACAAGCCAGGAAAACCTCATAGTGCTTAATATTTTACTTTTCAAACTACATTTTTCATTACTTCCAATACAGCTATAATTCAAATACTTATGAATAAAGTGAGTACCATCCCTGTACAAGATAAGTAATTTTTCATTAGTGGTAATGTTTTGATGCAATCCTTACAACGAATACCTTTCGATATTTTCTGACAAAATGTATTCAGTAGTGTAAGCTGAGCAGTGGTCTATAATTTTTTCCATGACTACATCACCCACCTGCAATTTTTCTTTTGCACTTGATGGTGAAGGGGATAGGAGACAACACTAACATTTAATAATGTGTCTCCATAATCCTCTTCACAATTAGAGAATGTGGACTAACTATGTTAGATAATATCAAATATTTAAAGGCATTTATAAATATGTTTGCATCTAGGTCAACATTTCTATATTTTATTGCTATTATACATCCAAAAATAAATTTCTAAAGGGTGTTGGTTAATATTTAATGGATAATAATATTCTACATTATACTGTTCAAATAATAATTTGTAGACCCTTATAAAACTTTCAAGTTATCCATCCTTGTCGGGATGGTATGCGCACAAGTCGAGGTTTTCCTTTTTGTATAGCATGTTTATAGATTGGAGTCTACAAAACCATTTTTATTTTATTTTATTAATGGCTTCAATCCAAAAAGTATGAAGTTGTGAAGTTTGTTTAATCACTCGTCTTAACTTTCCTCTTTGCACACCACCCGGTTATCCACTGACGCTGTCAGTGTGTCGAAAAATTCAACGACTTCTGCTGTTGAGGCCATTGTTGCGCCAGAGTTTGCATAGTGAAAATCATCTAAAAAAAAGTACTTTTTAATTGAATTACTTTTACAGTTATTGCACCTACAAGTCTTTCGCCAAAAGACACTTATTTGCTTACAACAACAGACTTTGTTAACCTTTATACAATTGTAGTGTGGCTCACGGTATCCACTAATGTAAACCAATTATAAATTTAATGTAGTAATAAACAGCACTTGACAGATATAGGTTGTCTCATTTAATAACGTCATTACATGGCGACCTTGCCAGGCGAGCTAGCCACCGATAGTAATAAACTCATAATAAATATAAGACTTAATAAATACAACACATTACCAAAATGAGGAAAATATTGCATAGAGCCATAAAAAGTTTTAAATAAATATTTAAAAAATAAAGCAAAACATATAAAATTATAACGCAAAGAGACAGCTAAGAAGACTTGAGATGAGAAAAGAGGATTTTTTTAATAGTATAAGGGTGACAAATGAGCACACAGTCCACCCGATGGAAGGTGGTTGCTGTGGCCAAAAGACATCTAATCTATCCTCGATTACGAATCAAAATGCATATGCGTTCTCACATGTGAGGACTAAAGTGGAATGCCTCATTTCCAGTAAAAAGGGTATCCGGTTATCTACACTCACCATACGAAAACCAACAGCGTTAAGCTGCTTTTTTATGCTGGTATTCTGTGAAAGCGTGGTCCTTCCCTGGTCATGCCGAACCATTCATGCTACAACTAAACCACTAATATAGCTGCAGCATAGCTCTACCGCTTAAAAAATGGATGACAGAGATTACTTTTTTTCCTCAGGTTAAAAAGAATATTGGTTGAGAGAATATAAATTGAAGTACACAGTGGTATTCACGAAGGGAATTTAATAACATTATCAAACCAACCATGGAGCAAACCAAATAAGAACATAATTATCAATTATGTTCCTAAAAAATTATCGAAAAATTTATTCAAATGATCAGTTTTAGGAGGACTGAATTTTTTGTGTTTTATCTATAAGAAAACAGGAAAAATGTTAATTTCAAGGAAACCAAAAATCAATAGAAAACAATGTGAAATATATGTTTGATGTATCTACTAAATAATTACTGTATAAAACGCAAATTATATTTTGTATAATACATATTTTGAAATGTCAGATGAGTAATCTTAAATTGTCATTTAAAATTGCAATTTCATAAAATTAAAAAATAATAACTATAGTCTTCAATCTTTTACCATTACTCATTTTATAGATGGAAAACTATTAAGACAAAGCAGGTGCTACTTGTATATTCATATCCTTATTATTTAAGCATGATTATTTTGATTTCAATGTGTAATGAAAAGTAAATTATGTGATTTATTACATATCATTTTTTTTAAGGTCAAAGATTATTTTATAGTATATTTTAAGTGGCTTAGAAAATTCCATAATGAAATACAATTATGTTTCTAAAATTTGGAAACCATTTTACATTTTGAATAACTCCCGGATCTAGGTACAATTTAAATTAGAAAAGTTAAGTTACGTCTGTATAGGATTTCTCTGTACAAAATATTAATTTGATATAGTAATTAATTGTATTTCTATACCTGGTTTACCTAGTATTAGCAAAGATTTTAGTAAAAAAAATGTAATTTATACCATTTTTTTTTTCAAAATTTCCGATAGATGTTTATTTCTTGACAGCGATTGGGCTTTAACAAGTCTTTGTGAAACTGAGTCATCTAAAGTGTTAGTTGCAATCTTTGTCAAAATATTAACCAAGTTTCTCTTCTTTGATACTATTTTCTTCACTAATGTAACCTGTAATGAAATAAATAAAATAATTAAGTATCATATTTTGTTACTGAATGATAAACATAGAAATATTAATTTATTATTTAGAACTTTTGATGTGTTTGACTTGTTTTGACCACCCTATAAAAGCCCTGGCATTTAGAATAAGATTCATTATAGTTCTCATCGTAGTAATGTAATCACGTAGTTAAGGAAGTCAGTATTGCACTGAATTAATTTTAATACATTATTGTAATGTAATAGTTATTAAATGTCATCGAGATATATTTGTAGTTTTTAAAAATCTTCAGCACCACTCCCGAAACTTATATGGCGCAGCCAGCACACAGCTTACAGCTGAGTTCAAGTACACTCAAATTGGTCTTGTCCACAGTTCCGGATATCCTCGAACCAAATAAGTTTATTAAATCAGGAGCTGAAGAAACCTTCCTATCTAGACAAGAGCAGCTCTACGGGTAGACATGGCAGTGAGCGGACTTTAAGTAAAGCTTTAACTATCCTGTCCCATTCTACTTATTTCCTGTGGTTATTTCTTTATGGCTCTATGTTGTAACTTTTGAACTAAAATTGTTGAAAGTTATTTGACTTCTGCACAAAACTTGAAAGTTATTAATTAAGTAAATGTTATTATAAATAAAATAAAATGGATTAAATAAAAACAAAGTATATAATAGTAAGTAAATATAATCTTAAGAAGTGCTAAAATTATAGGATAAGAATAATTAACAGAATATTTTGTATATGTGGTACGTATAACGTGGTAGAGCCATGCTGCAGCTATATTAGTAGTATAGTTGTGCTCTCACAGAATACCAGCGTAAAATAGCAGCTTGACAGTGCTGTGTTTCGTATGGTGAGTGTAGAGAACCAGAGACCCTTTTTACTGGAAAAGAGGCATTCCATCTTAGTCCTCACTGGTGACAACGCATCTGCGTTTTGATTCGCAAACGGGGATAAATGTAGATGTCTATGGGCCACAGCAACCACTTACTATCAGGTGAACTGTGCTCTTGTGTCCCCTTACCCTATAAAAAAAATATACATGTATTGATTTTTTTTTAATAAAAATGGAACAAGGAAGACTGTCACTTTCTTCAAATTAGCCCTAAGGATCTAACAAGCTTGATCATCATGTTTGATGGTGATCAATGTATTTCAAGTTTATTTATTAAGAAATGTGAATATATTATAAGATTTTTATGACATAAACAAAATTACCTATACAAACAATATACTATATATTTTATTGTGTAACAATTACATTATAGGAAAAGATGCATCTCTTTTTAAGATTCTGGTGATTCTAATTCAAACTGCAACTGAATTAGAAAATATTCTTAGTGGTTTCAATAGCTACTTAAAAAAATTTAAATAAATGATAGTTAACCAACTTCAGAATCCACGCATAATAATTCAGAAGGTTTTAGATATCCATTCATTTTGCAAATAATTTTAATTAGATTTAACCACAACATTAAATTGACAATTACATGGAGCAGAAAATAATTCCTATGGCCTTATAATATTAACACTTTCACTGTCTGTTTTCCAGACACAATAGTAAGACAATAGCAGTGCCCTATATATAGTGCACGGGACAGCGAAAGGGTTAATATTGGTATGATACTTAGAGATGGCCATGTTAGTGTAAGTGATGAAAAGTATATTATAATTAAGGTTTCAGATTTAAATGTTACGCATGAGCAGTTAGAATTTAATATTAATAGATACATGAACTTAAATACTTAAATAAGCATGTTAGAATTATATTGACAAAAAAAACTCTAAACATTCAATTTATATAATGTTTCAAACTGAATTTGAAATTAATTCCAGTATTGAACAATTTGAACAGTTATCACCTTCATTTAGAGTCAAACAAGGTATTCTAAACTCCCTAAGATATATTATTAAGATTATTACTGGTAACTTTGATTATAAAAATGCTATTAAGTATGAAATTAAGATTGGTAATTTAAAAACTCGTCGATACACACTAGTGAACAAGATTACCTTAATGAAATAAATAGAATCTCTTGTTAAAATAAGTACCATTTACAAGAAATAATTTTATCAAGATTGATTCAAATTCAAATTTATTTTTATTTGCGAATACAAGTAATATACTACAGGTAACATCTTTGAAAAAGATACATGTCATTGTAATGTGCCTATTGATGCATTGCTTAAATATTAATTAATTGAGTAATAACATTTCTTTGATATGTTTTAAATTATTTTTAAATTTCTGAATATTCTCCATTTGTGAAACATAGATGGAACTTTATTGTTGATTTTAAACAGCGTGCCAAAAACGCTTTATCTAAATAAAGCTGTCTGATGAAATTGTATAATTTTACTGTCAATTACTAAATAATGATTAAATATTTCCAAATTAGTTTTTATAAATGTTACATCTTGATAAATATGCAGTGTTGGAAATGACAGTAATTTAAATTTTTTAATTCTTGATATATTTAATAATAATAATAATAATAATATTTTATTGGTAAAAGTACATGTTTTACAGAGTGTGTGGACCTTATCCATTTAAGTTTGAAATAAACTTGTTCTAGGATAAAGCGCTCTTCAAGTTTGTAATAATTCATACATGCATGTTAACAATTTTTTTTTAATTCCTACAACTCGGCAACGTAGTAACATACAAAAAGTAAATTATACTAAATCATCTGTAATCTAAAAAAACAAAAAACAAAATCTTATCTAATTTAAATTTGGTCATCAAGATGTCATAACTAATTTTCAGTCTTAAGGTAATCCAATTGCTTCAGCCAAGCAATTAACGTTCTTTTACATTCCAGAAATGACATGTTATAAATGTGTAGTACTCTATTTATTTTGTTATATAAAATTATTGATTTTGAGCAGTAGTGATTTTGTGCAAAAATGGTTTTTGATATTTTTTTTCGAATAACACAGTATGGATTTCGTTTAGCATTGATTTTATCATCAGGAATATTGGTTTTATGAGTTTTTAGAACACACAGTAAGATATAAAGCTGTCTAACTGTAAGAACATTACAATCATCATTTACTTTCACGGTGCTGTATGTAATTTTTTTCATTAGTATAACTTTCAAGATCGATCTTTGAGCACGTTCAAGCTGAATTAATTTCGTTTTCTGCGTTCCACCCCAAATAGGCAAACAGTAACTGATGATCGACTGCACTAAAGTTTTATATATATGAATCAGAAGTTGTCTGTCCGCAACATATCTAAGATATTTAAATAACCATATCAATTTTCTAAGTCTTGATGTACAATTTTCAATTTGTCTGTGCCAATTTAATTGCTGATCTATGTACATACCAAGATATTTAACGGAAGAAACCTTTTCTAAAGCGCTACACTCGCAAATGAGAGAGTTTTTGCTACAAGTGTGGGCCGTTAGCTGCAGATTAGAAGGAGGTTGTAGAGAGTTAAGAATTGAGAATGTAATGTAGCAAGTTTTATTAATATTTAAAGATAATAGATTGTTTTTAGAGAGGTATTTGAGAGTTAATGATATGTACTTTTATTAATATTTACAATTTATTTTTACACAATTTCCAATCACTCTACACTAGATGGAATGAAATCGAAACTTCTGTAATCTTTAGCAAATTAGGAATTTTACTTATAGATATTGAAGAATTGTTAAAATTATTAAAATCAGCAGAGTTAACAAATTAATTGATATACCCCATAAGTTATAACAATAAAGTAAAAATAGAACAATATATAAAATTGAGGGAAGTCAAATAACATTTGTTTTAGATACCAATTATACAAAAAATTAATACCCATCACATTACCACTTCCTCTAAACTATAATTTTAATTGTTTAATACTCATACCTACTAGTAAAAGGTTCTGAAACAGTCTTGTTTGCTCAGTCTTGCAACTACCTATGTTCCTCCACTATGACGACAAGTCACAACTTTAAGTAGAAGATGCTTGTGTGAATGCTTTAATGAGATTCTCAGATAGTATGAGCTCCTGCCTTCCAGTACCAGCCGAAAAGCAGATCTATCATCTTGGACATTAGTGATTTAATAAATCTTGAACATTTAAATAACCTTTTAAAATAAGGAAAGTGAAATAAAATATAACTGTGAAAAATTTATAAATGTAAAAAGTGTTGTGATTTAGAAGATGTCAATCACATCATTATTTGTTAAAACAGAACTAAAATTTAACCATATTCGAGCAGCATCTTTGAAAATTTGTAATAAATTGTTGCTTTTTTTGCAAGGTTTGTTCTTGTGATATTTTTATAACGATTTAAGCAATCAGCTATACAATTTTTTGTCTTTCAATAGTTACAGAGACAATTTTTTAAGTGACTGGCACTTTATACCATGTAGTGATAATTAAAAATGGCTGGTGAAGTAATCACAAAGTGATGCAATGTTTTTTAATAAAAATGTATGGTTCAATACTGCATTACTGGAGTCCACTTGATACCCACTTAGAAATCACAACTTTCAGCAGTCGAAATTTAAGTACCTACCATGATAAGTAATAAAATTACTCGCCTGTTGCTGACAGAGGACAGAGTTCTGTCTTGTCAAGAAACTGTTCTTTGGAAAGTTCAATGATCTGGGGACTTATGGATACTATGAAATACATCCACAAGTTTCTTAAATTATCGTTTTTAGGGAATCTGCACCAAGACAGCACTTTTCGTATTCCATACAATATGCACTAGACCAGCACAAAAACAGAATATTGTTATTGTCACAAATAGCGGAGGAAACTTTGCGTCCAAGATCTCAACGCAACATAAATGCGAGGAAATACACTTCAATACACTTGCACTAAACTCATAACTCGGGCGACAATTAGATAAATAATGGCGGCAATTAATAATTAATATCGATAATTTTGACAATTTGCTTTGACAATACAATATGGCGTTTTTTTAAAATGGCGTCCGTAGACAGAGAATAAACTTGCGACGGTAGCGCCAAATGGCATAGTATGGAACTAAGCTGTCACGGGCCTGGTATATGGCAAAACAACGTTTGTCGGGACAGCTAGTATTTACTATAATATCAGATGTCAAAATGGCGTCGATAAAGCAGCGCCCTTTTGACCCTTTATTTTTTAATTGACTGATGAAAAGCTATCGTTTCACAAAGCCATCTATGCAAACAAAGCTGTAGTATGGGAGTTATAAGAAAGTGACCATATTAACCGGATGACCATATTACCCTCACGTACTATACTTTTATTAACGGGTAATTTCGGGTGAACTAAACAAGTCATTACTTAACGATGTATGAATGTATGAATAAGCTCTGACCGTTACTTTGTGTAATTAATATAAATCCTCATCCAGTTATATCTTATAGGTACTAGCTGATACCCGCGACTTTGTCCGCGTTGCTTGATATATGTATATAACAAAGATTTCGTATGTGCGAAGGTAAAACATCAAAAAGATCTTTATAAACAGTGTTATTCGTTGCTCCGTTTGTAGCTAAAATATATAAATAGTCTGGGTTAGTAACGCGAGAGCAAGCGACGTACAGTTGACCGTGTGAAAACCCCCCGTATAAAAATCGTTGTTTCTTAAAACTTTCATAAATTTATATTAAATGAATATATCGTAATATTTTTATTGATAAGGGTCCAAGAAATAAAACTTAGAAAACTTAAGTGAAATCTATGCAGTAGTTTTTCCGTGATACGCGCACAACTGCAAACCTCTATCATTTTATTTATATAGATGTATAACCAATTACAAATTAACGTATTAATTAAAGAATGACTATTTTATTAAGTGGCGAAGCTTGCGAAGACACTTATTGATTTCGCGATGTCTGTCCGTCTGTCCGTCTGTCCCACGATTATCTCGAGAACGGTTTCGAATTTTCAAATTTTGTTTTCAGCAATCGATTACTGATCACCCAGGCATCTGAACCTCCTATTTTGAAACTGATTGCTCAACGACAACCGTTAAAAACTGCTACAAAGCTGATTGCTTCGCCACTTTGCTATGCTGTTAGCTTGCTAGGTTTATTATAAGTAGAATTGCATGCAAACGAACATTCGGCTCACCTGATAGTAAGTGACTACCACTGCCCACGAAGAACTGCAATATCATGAAATTTGTGGATGCGTTGCCGGCCTTTTAAAAAGGAGTAGGCTCTTTTCTTGAAGGTCCCTAAGTCGTATCGGTCCGGAAAATTCGCTGGTGGCGGTCGATTCCACAAGGAAGTTGTCTAGAACGCTGGGTACGTTTCCTCGCTGAATGGCTATTTAAGAGGGGGGTGAGTCGTTCGCGTCCATAGGCTTCGACCTCCTAATGCTAGACTCACCCTACGCGTGTCTCCCGGGTGGTGCTAAACAAACGACAAAGGCGAAAGAACAGACTCGGCTCCTCGCCGTGTGGTAGCGGCGTAAAACTACCACCCCCTACTTTCATGCATGAGGCAAAAAGTAACGAAATTGCTCCGAGTTCCCGGCGCCCCTTCAATGAGGTAGGAGTGCAAAGAATCTCCGGGATGAAAACCGGCGACAAGGTTCACCACCGGTCTCATTCTGTCCTCCGGAGGGGCGAAAAATGGATTGCGGAAGCCCGTCTGGCTACGTTGAATGTATGTGAAGCAATGAATGATAAGATGGATAAAGTATGCGTTGTGATGTATGATAGATGAATAGATGTGTTATATGTAAATGAGACGGAATGTACACATGGCATGTATACCGCGTACTGATCTGGTGTAGACGAGACCGAGCGGGTATGCCAGGGAGTCGGTATCATCCTTTCAGAAAGTATGGGTCATTGTGTGAAAAAGTATGAATGTGTAAGCCCGAGACTGCTATGGATACGAATGAAAGTGGGCTTAAAGAAGTTGTTTGTTCTAGGGGTCTACGCCCCTGACATGTCTAAGCCCACTTATATCAGAGATCAGTTTTGGGAGTTGGTAAGGATGGTGCTAATGAAATGCAAGGGTAAGGAAAATATTATTACATTAGGAGATTTTAATGGAAGGGTTCGGGTGAAGAGGCTTGGTTACGAAAGTATATCGAGAATGTTTGGTGATGAAAGTATAAATGAGAATGGTGAAAGCTTCCTCACCGAATGTGTAGAAAAGAATATTTTTGTGACGAACTCTCCCTTTCGTCATAAGAAGATTCACATGTATACATGGGAAAGAGGTGATTCTAGAAGCATGGTAGATTTCATAATTGTGGATGAAAGAATGAGGAGGGCGGTGGTAGATACAAGGGTTTACCAGGCAAATATTAAAATGTTCTGGAAACTCATAAGAACTACAAGGGGACATTTAAAACAGCCTAGAATGAATGCTATACGAGACCAGAATGCCTGTATCCTGAATGATGAAGTTTCGAGTTTAAGGAGATGGAAGGAATACTTTGTAAACGTGTTTGTGAGTGATGAAACGTTCGAATTAAATGAAATAGAAATTCTGAAAAGGAAATAGATAGAGACATAATTATAGATGAAATAGTGAAAGCAATGAAAAGTATGAAAACAGGTAAGGTAGTCGGATATGATAATATCTCTCGAAATGTTAAGGGCTGGGAACTTAAGCGGGCCCCGGGAGACTGGTGCAAAGCCGTGATAGTCCCAATATATGTATAAAGGAAAAGCATCGCAGCAGGACTGTAAAAACTACCGTGGTATCAGCTTTCTTAGCATTTTGGAAAAACTGTATGCTAAGGTACTAATTGAAAGACTTTGGAAATAAACTGATGGAAAAATTTGGGATGTGCAAGCGGGATCTAGAAAAAGAATAGGATGTACGGATCAGGTATTTTCCATGCGCATGGTCGCGGAGAAGTATATGGCCAAAAACCAACCAAAGTTTTTGTGCGTTCGTGGTCTTGGAAATGGCTTATGATAGAGTGGACAGGGATGTGTTATGGCAAACACTGAACTCATTTGGGTTGAGCGCTGGGTTGATACATGCATTGAAGTTTCTTTATAGGGACTCTGTATAGGACTTGTGACAGGATCAACGGGCCTATTCGGACTGCTTTGGCATTCATAAAGGTGTCAGACAGGGCTGTGTGGCTTGCCCGTGGTTGTTCAAGCTAATTATGGACAGTTGTTTGGAAAATTTAAAAGTTGAAGAATGTTAAGAATGGGTGAGTTAACCTTCAAATGCCTTATGTACGCCGATCATCAAGTCGTACTTGCGTCGTTGGCGGCCGAGTTGCAAATGATGGTTACATTAATGAACAGGACATAAAAAGAAAAGGGAATGAAAGTGAACGCAAGTAAGACGAAAGTTATGGTTTTTGAAAGAGAAGAAATTAAAACGATATGTGAAATAAGAACAGAAAGGGAGTTGGTCGAGCAAGTAGATGAGTAGGTGATTTTGTGATGTGTGTTTGGCAGGGATGGTAGATATGATAAGGATATAGAACGACGAGTGAACGCAGGAAATGGAGTGAATGGCACTCTACACTCTATTGTGGGAGGTCAAAATGTGTCAAAAAGGCACGTATGGCAATTCCCAATGCTGTGTTAGTCCGTACTTTAGTGTGTCGTAGTGAAAGTTGGGTGTGGCAGAAAAAGCACGGGAGTAAAATAAATGTTGTAGAAATGCGATCACTAAGGAGTATGTTAGGGCTGACTCTGAATGACAGGGTGAAAAATTGTGTAATAAGGGAAGAGTGTGGTTTGCAAGATGATTTTGTAACCAGGATTAAGAAAGGAATGCTTCGGTGGTTTGGTCATGTAGAAAGAATGAATGAGGAAAGAGTGACAAAGCAAATTTATGTTGCAGAGGTGAACGGCAGAGTCGGGAAGGGACACCCTAAGCGAAAGTTTATCTACCAAATTGGCGATATATTGTAAATGGTCCAAATTAAGAGTACCTTTAACCGACGATATGGATGTGGAGGAAGGGAGAGAGATATGTCAGGATCGTGCCAAATGGAAGTCCATAGTCTCTGCCTACCCCCCTGGGTGACAGGCGTGAGTGTTTATATATGTATAATTTAAGTGTTTAGTTTTAGTTTTTATCATAGTTTTTTTTTTAATATTGAATATATTTCAATGTTATGTAAATAAATGTATAAAATTAAATTAAGTATTAGACTTATGCGTCAAATAAAAAATATATAAACTCGAATTCCCACATTTCACTTCTATTTAGATTTATCAGTTGGTTATTCGAAGGTCGACATAAAAGGCCAAATTCCAAGCACTTTTACCTCTCAACATCGCATACCCTCATCAAAGTATTGTAGTCGAATCTACGAATTGCGGGAATAAATTGAATTATTTATCCACGTTTAAGCCGGGACGCCGAAAAAAATTAATTCAATATTTTATTGTATTGTAAAGTCTCATCCATACAATCGAATATCAAAATCTAATTTGACCCGAGAAAATCCATAATTAATCACATTTAAAGCTTTTTTTTATGAAAAAGGATGACAAACAAGCATATATTATAAAATATACCTGATGGCAAGTGGATGTTGTAGCTTATTTTCGATTAGAAATCAAAATTTAGATTCGTTGTCACTCCTGAGAACTAAGATCGAATACAAGTAAAAAGAGTCTTCGCTTTTCTTCACTCACCATTATGAAACACGGCGGCATTATGCTGCTATTTTAAGGTTGTATTAAAAAAAATATATCCATATCTTTAACAGGCGTATACTTGCTGTACCAAAGTGCAGACTTAGACACATGTAGAATTGGCTGTGTAAGGATATCCACTACCCCATATCGTCTAATTGGTGTCGGAAGAGGTGACAGACGAAAACAATCCAGGAGATGGGCAGTAGCATTTTCCTAATAACAACTAGAAAATAAATAACTGTTGTTGCCAACCCATGTTGTATGACAAATATTTGACTTTTATGAGACAGTATAAATTAGCTATGTTTAGCAGTGGACTGTATGTATGTGTTATGAGTAGGCTTTAATGGATGCACACTCGAATGGCCAAAAAACAAAGAATTCTTTCGCCGTTTCTTCTCCGGTCAGAGGAATCTCATTTTATACCATAGCAGATTTGGAGGAATAAAAAACTAAAACTGCTGTTTACCAATTTTAATTTACATTTTCATTATTGTCATTTAATTTCAATAGTATGATGAAAAATATCATTAAAATAGTTTTTCTTCTAAAACATGCTTTTTAAGATCCTTTTACATGACCGGTAATGGTTATGTCCACACTTATCAGGTCAATAAAAGCAAACTTCGGAACGTGATTTTACTGTCGACCCTATTACCCGCTGTCAAAATAGACAGAGCAGTCGTTGAGTTACTCTGCGTCAACAACAGGGGTCCTTTTGTGCCTTAAATTGGATCGTGATATCTTTTATTATATCCCTATTAAATTAATCCTTTCCAAATGTTGAGGACAGCTGTAACGTAGAGCTAAAACCAAGAAAGTTTTTGTGTATAGGTGTATTGTACTCATATTTTACATAATTGAATTTACCTGGCTACTACGCTAACAATTTAGACTGTTTCAAACATGAAACTGTTTTTAATACAATAAAAAGTACAATTCCTTTTATAAGGAAAAATTTGGATCAGTTTAATATGCTGCTCCTTTGCAAGTATATGACCTTTATACTGCGTTCGATACATTTCGTTATTAGACGTGTTCTATTCTTAAATGTTTTCACACGCTACCTTCACAGCTGAGTAGGTACACGGTAGATCAAATGTCATCTAAGATGGTAAAATATTATATATAGGTTTAAAAAATATATACTTAAGATGAAGAAATGAACTATTCAATGAAATGAGTCACCTCCGGGTTCATACTGACAATTTCTTAAAGTTACTTTTAATACATGTATACTTATTATTTTTGAATTATTAGAACGAAGTTCTTTATTGGACGGTACGAATTTAGCGGATGGGGGCTAGGCGAGAAAAATTGTAAGATATTTCCGTCACGACCCCTTCTAACGTAGCGTAGACGGCCGTGGCGGCTATAAGGAGGCGAGATGGAATAATATCCATCTCCCTCGCACTTTTTCTTATCTTGCCTTGAAATAAATGTTATTTCATTTTAAATGACGCTTCATTTTAATAGACGCTAGTAATTCATTTATTTGTGTTTGTTAATCAATAATATAACACGTTTATCAATAATAATATACTATGAAAGGAACTTCGTTCCAACCGAGTGTGCCACGACACTCACACATGTTTTATTATTATTATTCTTGTTACGTTTCGTTCAAAAAATTGGGATTATGCTTTTTTTTAAAAAAAGTAAAATAGCAGTCTACTTAATACTTCTGTAAATCCCACATCGAGACGGAAGTTTAGAAAAGTCTCCCACCCCTACGCGACTTATATGTCCTTAAATATTAATTTTTGTTTGTTCGTATTTTATGCGCTGCCATACCGTACAGCAAATGCGGGCTAATAATCTCCCACTCACCAGATGTCGCTAGTTGTGACGAAGGTAAAGTTTTTCGTTACATAGTGTCAGTTAATTAAGAAATTAGTTTTAAATAATAGTTTATCATTATCTAGAGTATTATATTAATATACAACACAATGCGTTTGATTTAGTTTAGTTTAGATTTGATTTAGTTTAGTTTAGTTTGGTTTGGTTTGATTTTTAATATTTTGCACTTTATAACTTTTTTTAATTTTTCTACCCATATTTTACATAATTTAATTGTAGTTAGGTTTATTAATTTCTAATGTAATTAATATAAAATAGAACTAACAATACGGAAAGAAACCTTAAATATTACATTTTCCTAAGAAATTATCGTCCCCACTATGAAATCTGTCAAATATTTTACCTCACTGTAAAGTGGCACCGCCCTGGTGGCAGAAAAAGTTGTGGATGCCCTCATTGCGCGAAAATTTTGTCAACTTATTGTTTGCACTTCGCGAAGATTATAGGCATAGTACAATTAAATTACAGTAGGAGGCGGGCGTGTCTAACCGAAATATTTATTTGAAATTTTTACATCATTCGACTTTAATGAATGTATTATCATTCCTAATTAAATAATATAACTCTTCCAAATTTAAATTATATTTAGACAATTATTTTTTTCTATGGCAGCAACGCGGCGGGTACCAGCTATGTAATAAATAATTAAATATTGCACTACATACAGGTCTAATTCATAAATGCACATGAATATGGAATCATCGTATAATCACTAGTTAACGTTAAAGCAAGTGTGGATAGATCTTTAGAGGTTTACAGCTTTCCATGTCAGTTGCTACCTTCAAATTGACTTTGATCACGGTCGGCCGCCTCGAAACGAATTCTTTGTAGAAACTAATTTAGTACATTTACTTGTAATACTACTTTTCACAGTTACTTGAACTAAAAAATCTGTTTCTTTTAACTGATAATTTCTTTTTGGAAAAGGGAATAAATGGTCTAAGCTGACCACAAAATTGATCTCATTTTATGTGAAAAAACATCTGAGTCAGAAATACAAACAAACACCAAGGTAATTCCAAAAGCGGTTTGTTAATTTTAGCTCGGAACATCAGAAAATAACAATTTCAAAATTGGAAAATTCTGTAATTATTGCAATACGAGTAACTTAAGTTATCGTGAAACCTGGTAACTTTGCCATTTTTGAACTTAAAAGGTTAAGACCATTTTTACAACATAAAAGGTACTCTCATACTGGGCGTTAATGCTAAAAGTGACACTATATAATTCATAGATTTGGTATTTATTAGTGACATACATTAAATAGACAAAATACTAACAAATAAATAGGAAATGGCAAATTTGACATCACTTTGTGGCAACTTTGCCATCAGGGTTTATAACGAAAATAATAGGATTTAACTTCAAGGTTGAAGGATATGCTCCTTTAATTGTGTTGCAAATAGCAAACTTTACGCTTGTGGCAAAGTTGCCATCCCATTTTTCAATTTTCCATATAAACATGGAAATGTGTGTCAGGGTTGTCAAAAATCCTTGAGAACGTATTTTACTTAATTTTTTATTTAAATCTTATCACAATAATTTCCTAAGCAAAAATCTATAATAGGTTTATCAAAAAAATACTCTTCTCTAAAATAGAAAATCAAATTAGTCACCCCTGAGGACTGAGATGGAAAGCCTCGTTTCCAGTGAAAAGAGTCTCTACTTCTCTATACTCACCATAAGCAACAGTATTTGTGCTACACGTATAAAATATATGTTATATTCTTTCCGTACAGGTTTTTAAGTGATAAAGAATATTGAAACAGATACAGCTTAAGTAAAAACCTGGGACTAATTACAAACTTCTTTTTGTCATAAGACCGATTCTGAAAATAACTTGTATCGGAAAGAATCATGCCCACTTTCCATACATTTAAAAACCTGATAGTGAAAGTTGATGTATAATTATAAAGTATAGTAGAAAAACTACATGAAAGCTCAGAAAATAATGTCATATATTTATTTTTACGATTTAAACGCTACGAATCCCAAAATATACTAATGTCACTTTTTAGGTTAGGATTTGCCATAACCAAATAGGTAATAAAGAAATAAATGTGCTATAACTTATTATTAACGCTCGAAGTTAAGATAGCAATACTTATCTAGTTATGGTCTAAAACGTCTTTTTTACTTTGTGAATTTCTTGAAACCAACTGCCCCTAAAGCACCGCTTACTCTCGATGATTGTCACCATAAATTGAAGTGGCTAGCTCTATCTGCTATTTCTTCAGCACACATAAATACTTACTAACTACATTTAGTTCATCTTGTATTGTCAAAATGATCACTTATCAACCAAACACATTTCATTGGCCTATGGTATATACTTACTGATGAACAAAATGGGATAAACAAATAAAACACTATGTTAAAGTGGCATGGTTTGTTAATTATCATCATTTTCACTTAAATCTCTCACTACCACGTCATTCAGAAATTCTGCTGGAGCAGAAATATTTTCTTGATACCATATAAGGTTGTAAAAAGAAGTAATATAAACAAAATGGCACAGTACACAACGAGACGCAAATGCAACAACGAAGAACCATATACGAAGAACTGTGCCGATGCCAATTGCAGAACTGTAAAATGTCAAAAAAATCCGTTTCATTCGTCCGCACTCGATGACATACTGAATGATTAATTTATTTTATTATTATATTATTTTATATTAATATGTACTATACAAATAAATAAATACTTACTGATTAAATGAAACATAAAATAATGTATAAAACTCAGAAGCAGAGTTAAATAAAGTAAAGTAGCAGTGTATAAAATGGAACGTCCTAGAAAAGGGGTAGTTCAGATGCGTTCAAAACATATAATACGTTTACCCTTGACGTAGAATAAACTTATAGAAATATGTAAAAATATTTTTTTCCTGCGTTTCTTTTAACATAGTGATAAGCGTAATTAATTAACAATTCAATTAGCTGAATTTTAAGATTTATTTCATTTCTATACATTTTCAGGTGAAAAATGGGCATTGTTCTTTGGTTATTTATTTGCAATTTGCATCGATAATAGTCGATTTTCATATATAAGCGGGGTGTGAAAATTTATGGGGAGTAAAAAACGCCATGCGTTACGTTATGTATTCACGTTTCCATGACTACGTAATGTTGTGCGCAACTTATCTTGCGCAGCCCCCAGTACAGAGTACTTTCGGTTGTACTACATTATATAAACAAATAAAAACTGTCAACCAATTTTCAATTTGCGGATTTTTGATATTAAATTTCTTATATAATCATTCGTAAGGAGTAAACTCCAGTCGTGCGTCGGAGCTGACACACACACACTTTTTTTTTATATTGCATACCTTAAGCGAAAGCGCAAGGTATGTTCTACTATCGCCTAAAAATTAAGATTCCAACGTTTTATCAAATAAAATCGTATCTAGCAATCATATTATACATATAAATGATATAAAAAGCACATTGTTAGAAAGATAAATGATTGTTAAACTTATTAATATATTTTTTAAATCGATTAATATCTATTTTTAAATTAAAAAAGGGGTTTTAGTGGCTTATGGTGTGGATTTATCAAGTCCGGAAGGCATGTAAACACTCTAACTTTTGAAAATATCAATTGTTTAACTCAGTCTATTTTTTAATCTCTTCATCTATCATGTGGGAAGCCACTGAATGTAAATGGCAGTGTAATTTTGTTTTGTTTAGCTATAATTAATTTTTTTCGGCTCCAAAATGGCGAAATTTTCGTTGATTTGGTAGCCTCGTATGTAAATTATTTCTGTAAAGGGAGCTAAAGCCACAGAGTAGTTTACTCACTCACTCAGTTCGACGCACAGAGTACTTTTTATATACTGGTCAGTCGCCGTCGTGAGTGGACATTGTTTGGGATGTTTGCAGCGGCTCAAAAAGATCGCTGTACAAATACACAATATTCGAATATCCAAATTTCTTAAATACATGATTATAATAATAATAAGAGATTTTTTTATTACAATATTTTAAAAGCACAGAATAAATAATAGTAGTACGTACTAAAAGTAAGTAGTATCAATTTTTTTGTCATTTATGACATTTTCATGGTTTTCGAGAGTGTTGAAACCGATAGGGTTGTCGAAATGTAAATTCAAGATGGCGGCCGCAATAGGTATAAATTTTTTCATCATGGGTGTCATTTTCATGGTTTTCCAGGGTGTTGAAGCGGATAGTGCTGTCGAAATGTAAATCCAAGATGGCGGCTGCAATGGGTATCAATTTTTTTATCATGGGTGTCATTTTCATGGGTTTCGAGGGTGTTGAAGCCGATAGTGCTGTCGAAATGTAAATCCAAGATGGCGGCTGAAGCAGGTACCAATTTTTTTATCATGGGTGTCATTTTCATTGTTTTCGAAAGAGATGAAGCCGATAGGGTTGTCGAAATGTAAATCCAAGATGGCGGCTGCAATAGATATCAATTTTTTCATCATGGGTGTCATTTTCATGGTTTTCGAGAGTGTTGAAGCCGATAGTGCTGTCGAAATGTAAATCCAAGATGGCGGCTGCAATAGATATCAATTTTTCATCTTGGGTATCATTTTCATGGTTTTCGAGGGTGTTGAAGCGGATAGTGCTGTCGAAATGTAAATCCAAGATGGCGGCTGCAATAGGTATCAATTTTTTCATCATGGGTGTCATTTTCATGGTTTTCGATAGAGTTGAAGCCGATAGGGTTGTCGAAATGTAAATCCAAGATGGCGGCTGCAATAGATATCAATTTTTTCATCATGGGTGTCATTCTCATAGTTTTCGCGGGTGTTGAAGCCGATAGTGCTGTCGAAATGTATTTAAACTACTTTAAAAAATTCTGTATAATCATGTTATGCGTATTTTTTTTATGCGCTTAAGGTATGCCCAATTGGATTTACCAATTTTTTTTTCCTTTGCAAGGAAGGCAAAGCTCGTACTCATACAGCCATGAACGTGATCAAAAATACCATCGTTTATGTTTAATTTATTTTACCTACTTTAACGGCGTACGTGTGTTCTGTATAATGTTACACATGGTATTCTTTTTTTTTGTGCACATCTATAGCACAGTAGCTTTCAACAGACGTATGTTGTATTTCTTTATGATATATATACAAAAAAAGGTATTTAATTTTCGTTATTCACGCATTACTATAATGATGTTTACTGAAGCTAATAATTATGTACTATTATTTCTTATCTATTCTCTAACGACGACACCGATTACTTTCTCTAGTGAACTTTCTACTGTATTCATTAAATTAATTACGGTCATTAAGTAAAATTAAATCTATAATATAAAGTATAATATTTTCAACACAAGCCATTTATTATATGGCACATTGCTTTTAAGGTCATTAAAAACAATGTCAGCAGGTCGAGGAAGGACCACGCTCTCACAGAATGCCAGCGTAAACTAGCAGCTCAATGCTGCTGTGTTTCCTACGGTGAGTGCAGATAACCGGAGACCCTTTTTACTGAAAACGAAGTATTCCAACTCTATCCTCAGGGGTGACAACACATCTGTATTTTGATTCTTAATTGAGGAGAACTGTAGATGTCTATGTGCCACAGCATCCACTTATCATCAGGTGGACTGCGTGCTCGTTACTCACTGTTATCCTATTTAAAAAAATTACAAATGTAGGCATTAAACATTATATATATATATATATATATATATATATATATATATATATATATATATATAGTATTATAGCAAACTGCCACACCTCCGTCCCGTTCTGATAGCTAGACCCACGACCACAAACAATCTCATTGTTTCGGAATAGCGTTTTGGTAAAAACGGAAGCGTGAGCAATTTTATATGTTGTGTCAGTTTTGTTTAATTGGTATTTATTATATATATTATTGCGATCATATATTTATGGTGTGATGGTGATTATATATATTAGCGTTGTCATTTGTTTTTTTAGTCATTTTCTGCTTTGTATGACTTTTTTGGCACGCCTTTGGCATAGAAAGCGAAACTTATTAAATTTGGTTTTTTGTTATAAATTAGTATATTGTTCTAGGTCAGTCACGTTTCTTCCTTTCATTATTTCTTCCTCGTACAACTTCTCTGTGGAATTGTTTACCACTGACGATTTTTCCGGATCGATACCACTTAAGGACCTTCAAGAAAAGAGCTTACACCTTTCTAAAAGGCCGGCAACGCATCTGCAATTCCCCTGGTGTTGCGGTTGTTCATGGGCGGGCGTAGTCACTTACCATCTGGTGAGCCGCATGCTCGTTTGCCCCATCTTCTATAAAAAAAAATATTTAATTATTTCTTGACCAATTAAGCTTACAGTAAAGATATATTGCTCTTTGTTTTTACTATACCAAACAAAACGGTGGCATACTGTAGTCGCCTGCGAAAGTCCTAACATATTTGCTTTGTTAAAGAATCATGTTACATGTGTGCGAGGTGGTATATTAAAATAGAAGTGTGTGCAGGCGTTCTCGACCCGTTGTGTTATTTATTTGGTACGTGTTAGAAGTCAGGATCCTACAGAAACAGCGTAATTAAATTTTCAGAGAATGAGGAACTCGCATACATAAACACGCAGTCAGGCTTAGTTAATTGCGAAAGCGATACAACACTTTTAGCCTAAAGGCCTCGTGAGGCCAAGGACGTTGTGAAGGACTCGAAAGGACGGGAAAGTCGGTTCTACTTTTTATTTAAAGCTTAATAGAGGAATAAGAAGTATTCCCTTAGTCTTGCCTATTTTATATATTGTTCAACTAACTTAAATCATTTATCAAAGTCCCGCTGGGTTTCTTACTGGTTCTTTTTAGGACAGAGGTTTTTTTCCGAACTAGATGTAAAGCTTAAATGACTTTCAGTAATTATTCTTTGAATATTGAATAAATGATCTATTCTATTCATTATCAAAATTTATCCCTCAATTCATAGATTATACACGTAAATAGTGAAATCGAAATGGAAACAAAAATACTTCTTTTTTCTGTTTTGTGCAACCATGTGCAACCACAATATCAAATATCACAAGCGCGCGCATTAGATATCAAACGCAGTCACGCCACATCAATAAAAAACACTTTTTTATTCGATCGGTAAAAAACTATTTTTTACTCATGTGGCCGAGATGACCAATTCAAATCGAGGCTGATTACCTTACGTATTATCATACGTGGTAGAGTCATGCTGCAACTATATTATACATAGTTGTAGCACAAACGGGTCGACTCGACCGGGGAAGGACCTCGTTCTCACAGAAAACCAGCGTAAAATAGCAGGTTAATGCTGCTGTGGGTAGAGAACCAGAGATTCAATTTTTTTTTTTATAGGATAAGGGTGACAAACGAGCACACAGTCCACCTGATGGTAAGTGGTTGCTGTGGCCCATAGACATCTACATCTATCCTGGTTTGCGAATCAAAATTCAGATGTGTTGTCACCCGTGAGGACTAATATGGAATGCCTCATTTCCAGTAAAAAGGGCCTCCGGCCACCTGCACTCAACAAGCGAAACGCAGAGGTAAACCTCACGCTAGTATTCTGTGAGGTCGTGGTACCACCCCGGTTCCAGCCGGCCCATCCGTGCGACAGCAAAAGCTGCCGCGTGGCTCTATCACTGTTAAAATTAAATTTACTGGAAACGAGGCAGTACATCCAAGCCCTCATGGGTGAAAACGCATCTGCATTTTGATTTTTAATTGAGGATAGATGTCGATGTCTATCGGCCACGGCATCCACTTACCATCAGGTGGACTGTGTGCCCGATTGTCACCCTTATGCTATAAAAAACAGTCAGCGGTACACTCGTGCCGTTAACTCACTAATTATGCTTGTGATGTATATTTGACTGCATATTGCCTGCGCCCTAACTCCGCCCCGACTTAGCTTACCTTCACGCAAGTTACTCAACGATTTAACTTCAAAAAATATAATTGGTTTGTAAACAAAATATATATAATACGCTCCGCTTAAGCTACCGTCAGCAATATATATGTGCCTACTTGACCTCATCCGGAGCTCAGCACATCGACCGCAAAATAGTTCGATGCTCGACCCGAACTGCATCCAGGGTTGTTAGTCACATAGTTCAATATGCTTATACATATGTTTCAAGAAGATAAAGCTTTATATCTCTACTTAAAACGGACACAATGACCGATGATTATTATTATAACTTTTATTATATATATATTATTATTAACTTTTGTCCAATCAAACTTTACATAAGAGTTAATCATTAAAAAGTTAAAGAGCAATGGCAGAAAAATAGTTGACAAAAATTATAACGTCTAGAAATAAGTTATATATAAAATGAGTTTTATTATTTTTCTATGATTTTCAAATTAAAATTTATTTTAATTAAAGCCACAGTAAAAAAAGAACCATTTTTGAGAATATCAAATGACTGAAATCATTTTACTCTATTCAAATGTTGCCATTTAGTATATTCCTACTATTTTCGTATACACTTTGTAAGACTACCAACACAACACACAAAATATTTTTATATTAAGTTATTATTAGTAATAACTCTACTATCAGTAATAATAAAAATAAAAGTGATATGGCTGAGAATAAGTCTCTTACAAAGAATTTCCTACAATAATACATTATCTCAATCATAGTACTATGTAACAATTCCATTTAATGTTATGCCAACACTACCTAAAATAAAATGTCATTGTTAGTTTTGGCGGGAACTTGACCTGCGGCGGTTTGTTGCTCCTGTATTATTGTTTAAATAATGGTTTGAAGTGGACTTTGATATATAAAAGTGGTGCGATTTTGTGTATTAAGTGTCTGCGCATGTGAACTATTAGTGGAAACTGTGAAACAAGTGCTCTGATGGTGATGGATACTCAAGATAGCTGTTTGTTTGCATAGGCGCCTTTAGATACCATCGCCAACTGTCAGCTGCCTGCTGGCTCAAGTTGTCGTCAAAATCTCCCAAGGGCTGCACAATGTGACGCATCAACATATTGGGAAGCAGTGAACTATGAAGAAATTATAATAAACCGAATAAAAATACTCAAGACTTGGCCTAAAGGTCTAGATACCAGGCCATAAACTCCAAAAAAAAGTCACTGTTTTTTTACTGGCTTTACGGCTCTGGGTTCTAGCCCTTCTGAGAATGTCACTATGATACAAAAGGCCTGGAGCCATTCCAGAAATATACATTTATAGTATGCAAATATATAATAGAGATAAAATAATCTAAAAACTCTCAATTGTGTATTATGTATTAAGCTAACATCAAACAACCACAGGAAACATGACTTTTTTTCAAGTGACATAGGACGTAACCTAAAAAGGTTCAAATGTAAATATCTTTTTTTTGACGCCTTCTCAGTACAAAATTCTTTGACAGAGTTATTATGGGACCGACGCTTAACATTTTAAGATATTTTTGGTATATAGACGCTACCATTTCTTCTCAACTAATTTCATGTATGAAAGTCTGCCATTGTTCTTTACAGCGTATACACGTCCCACTGCTGAACACAGTTCCATATATTTTTGTAATTTACCAGATATGCACGTTTCTTCACGATATTTACCTTCACCGCTGAACACGAGTAGCTCCGGAGCTATGCGCTCGTTCTAAATTTCACGCGAGCAACTCTGGTTCGATCCCCGCCGGCACCAA
Source organism: Parnassius glacialis (assembly GCA_033319125.1). NCBI lineage: Eukaryota > Metazoa > Arthropoda > Insecta > Lepidoptera > Papilionidae > Parnassius > Parnassius glacialis. Next base: position 39,974,138 of record JAVANC010000009.1, on the reverse strand, counting down.
AGAAATTGTAAATTATTGTTTATCTTTATATATAAAACTTACGTGTCACGTTGTTTGTCCGCGATGGACTCCTAAACTACTGAACTGATTTCAATGAAATTTTGCACACTGTGTGCATTTTGGTCCAACTTGAGAGATAGGATAATTTTTATCCTGATAAATGACCCTCAAAATTTTTATTGCGAATTTAAGGATTTTTATAGGAAGGGTCCTTGGAAAGAGCAGAACAACGTCTGCATGGCCAGCTAGTAGAATAATATACTGGTTAATAAATAATGTACATAATTTACAAAATTGTAGAGTCTGTGTTATTTGTGGATCACAAATTTTTCTCTTTTTTTTCTTTTACGTGGTACAGCCACGCTGCAGCTATATTATGGTTTTAGCACGAATGGGTCGGCTCGACCGGGAAAGGACCTCTCTCTCAGATAATACCAGTGTAAAATAGCAGCTTAAAGCTTCTGTGTTTCATATGGTGAGTGTAGAGAACCGGACCGGAGACCCTTTTTTCTGGAAATGAGGCATTCCATCTTAGTGCTCAGGAGTGACAGCAAATCTGCTTTTTGATTCTTAATCGAAGATAAATCTACTATGGTACCACAGTATTCACTTACCATCAGGTGGAGTATGTGCTCGTTTGTCACCCCATTCTACGGAAAAAAATAATAATTGAATTTAACACGAATCTAACCTTAAAAATGTTGCCTCGCACAATTTAAACTGCAAATTTTGAACATATCCACATTTTTAACAGTGGTAGAGCCACGCGGCAGCTTTTGCTGTCGCACGGATGGGCCGGCTCAAACCGGGGTGGTACCACGGCCTCACAGAATACCAGCGTGAAGTAGAGGTTTCCCTCTGCGTTTCGCTTGGTGAGTGCAGGTGGCCGGAGGTCCTTTTTACTGGAAATGAGGCATTCCATCTTAGTCCTCACGGGTGACAACGCATCTACATTTTGATTCGCCAACGAGGATAGATGCAGATGTCTATGGGCCGCAGCAACCACTTACCATCAGGTGGACTGTGTGCTCGTTTGTCACCCTTATCCTACAAAAAAAATAACTTTTACAGGTTGTACAACATTCAGTCATGAAACAAGTAAATTTTTAGAAAACCGTGTTAAAATTAGCAATACGGAACAACTTATGAAATTACCGTGGTTTAATCTACTTGTCTCACTGATATCACCCTACATTGCACCTATATTCCCCCATCGGTTGTCGGCTCTTCGAGCTATGGTTGGCCTTAAATCTCTAAATTACTTTTTTGTGGAAATTTATACACTGTAATAACAACAAATCAACTGTTAAGGACAAAGGCCAGCAGGCTATCAGGCCAACACCCCCTGCACGGAACACATTACGCCAACGTAAACATGCCGCCTCTCGGACGATGTGTGATTGACGTCTATTGTTGATTGCTAATATGCATAAATCATGTAACTTTATTGGTCGATTGCAATAAGGGAGGAATTTCATCGCGATATTTGAAAAATCATATTTGTTTATTGAGTTAACTTGATATTAAAGTTTTTTTTATATGATAAGGGTGACAAACGATCACACACACACATTCTACCTGATAGTACGCGGATGCTGTGGCCCATAGACATCTACATTTACACTCAATTAAGAATCAAAATGCAAATCCGTTGTCACCCCTGGGTACTAAGATGGAATGCCTCGTTTCCAGTAAAGAAGGTCTCCGGTTTTCTACACTCACCCTACCAAACATAGTAGCATTAAGATGGTGTTCTGTGAGAGCGTGGTCCTACACCGGTCGATCCGACCCATTCGTGCCACAACATTAATATAGCTGCCTCATGGCTATACGTATCAAAGTGTACGTACTTAAACTTACGTTGGAACGTAAGTACTTAAAACAGCGTAGATAATTCGAGTAGTTAATTATCTCATTTCCTTGCAATATATGATTAAATTGCATATCAGTTGAGGCGGCGCTGTCGTCGTAACGAAAAAGAACCGATTCCTAAAATCACGCTATCTATATTCCGAACGATTACGGTAATATATATACGATTAGAACAGCTCTACACCCACATGGAGCACTGACCGCTGAATTCGATCATATTACATCGTATTTTTACGGTAAATCGGTACTCCAGCAAGCAAATACAACGTTAAGCCGCGTATCCACCAAAAATCTTGACAACAGTTATGTTTACAACTGTTTCCAACAAGCGTCTCCCACCGAGGGAACAAATGTTTGCAACAAGCGTATTCCTTTGATGTTGCCGCCGAAAATGGAAACACGGTTCCCGACCTTGTCTCAAGTTTTGTTGCCAACACAAGGTGATTACAGAAACATTTGTTGGCAACACGTGTTGGCAACTGTTGTGTTGATAACAAAACTTTGGTGGAGACGCGGCTTTACCAACTGTTGTGTTGGCAACAAAACTTTGGTGGAAACGCGGCTTTACATACCTAGTTAATAATAATAGAATTAGGCGATACTTCGGAAATCTATTACATTAAAGATCATGATTTCTTTTTATTAGAATAAAACTATTTACACAACACAAACTTTAAAATTAATTTTAGCGTAGTTACGAAGGTTACCTTAAACTTTCATTTATTAATTTTGATCCGATTTTTTTTATAGAATAGGGATGACAAACTAGCACACAGTCCACCTGATGGTAAGTGGATGCTGTGGCCCATTGACATCTACATCTATCCTCCATTACAAATCAAAATTCAGATGAGTTTTCATCCGTGAGGAATAAGATGGAATGCCTTGTTTCCAATAAAAAGGGTCTCCGGTTCTCTACACTCACCATACGAAACACAGCTGTGTTGAGCTGGTATTATACGCTGGTATTCTGTGCGAGCATGGTGCTTCCTCGGTCAAGCTGACCCATTTGTACTACAACTATACTTACTAATATAGTTTGGACAACCCAAAATTGCACGCCTCATGAGCGTTTCATTTAATTTTGATGAAAAAAATAAAATAATGACGATATTTTTTACAATAACAAAAACAGAGAATCCGATCGAGTTTAATTAATAACTTTTGAACGGTGTTGAGTTCAATAACAAAAATCAATAAGGATCCTACTTAGAATTTATGAAATCTTAAATAATACTCTATATTTCAATATATTGCTTACATTTCTATTAAGCGAGAAGACTCACCGACGCACAGAACAACGGACGGCAGTCCACATACTTTTACAATTACTTTTATTTTTATGTAATCTAAAGTGAATCAATTAGAAAATAAACTAATCTTATAATTCAATGTCTGTAGTTATTGTAATGTTAATAATAATATGGATGATGTCTAGCTAGCTGAAAATAAGAACGATTTTATGTAGCGAAATTCTCTCTACCACGTCCATAAACCGACCAATCTACGCAGAACGAGCTTACAGTAACTTGAAGTCTTGCAGTAGTATGCTTGGGTTTGGATTTAATTTTATTAATTATGAGATCCCAAGCAGATAGTGGCACCCAGCCATCTGTAGTTGCGAGTATTTGTAGTCTATCAAATGTGGTTAGGACGATCCTGAACATATTGACATGCTGCAGACTCTTCGGAGTGTCGGTGCATCACGTCAGCTATATGTTATTCCACGCGGGTTCTACAAAAATATCCATAAAAACTTTGTTAACCATGACATCAAGACGTCAAACGTCTCAGTACCTCCCGTGACCATGGGTGCTGTAAAGTGCCTGAAACGTTGGGAATTAAAAGTTAAAAGTAAACTAAACGTGATAAAATCCATAAAATTAGATTTATTAAATATTAAAAATGTTAAAACGTAATTAGCTAATATTCGCGTTATAAAATAAAGTGACTTACCTAATTTGAAGAGCATCTCCGGCCCTCCCACTTGCGTGCACTGCCGCTGTCACCACTAATCCCAGCGCCACTACTCTAGGAAAGATACACCACCGTCGACAATACGACACGTGTTTCCCTCTAAATAACGCATCCTCAGGTGAAGTCGACTGCGATAGGTGACCGCTAAGCTTAGCTTAGCTAGATCTTAGGTATAAAGATATTTTGATAATATTGACGTTATTTAAATATTATATGATGCAACTTGTAGTTGAAGTAGTTTCGATAAATAAAACGATTGTCAACGTTAAACAACATTCTGAGATCTTGTGACGATAACCGTGTGTGGATCAGCGTCGCGCACGCAAATCTCAAACCAGACATTAGTGTTCATGATTAAAAATGACATTATGTGGCAGTCTAAGTTGCGAGTACTATTATTTATTCTGTGGTTGCGAGTAGTTGATAAAACGGTAAAAAATAGACACTCGTTTTTAGTGTACAGACATCTAAGACTTTAAGTTGTTGATTGTGCTCAAAACTTATTTAGGAGTTATGTTCTCCCTGTAGATAGGAGAAATATCCCTTAGTTTTTTTTTTTTGGTAATGTCCTTTTACGATTGTACTAGCCTGTGTCAAAAACCTAATATTATGAAATTATGCTTTATAATAATTTGTTCAGAAATATCCCCACAATATGTTAATTGCATCACATTGCAGAGTTTATGGAAGATTTCGATGTCAATTTAAGCCATTAGAAAGGTGACGACGACAGAATTCCAAGATTTTTAGGCGCCAAGCAGCTTAAAAAATTACTAGAGGTTTATTTAAATTCGTTTATTGGTGAGACTTGCCACTTCTTCAAGCACGGCTGCGGGTCCACAAAGCAGCATAACAGTTTAATACGAGTATGTTGTTGTGTGGATCTAGCTAGTGTTGCCAAAAATCGGTCTTGGTATTGTTCTTGCATTATTGCAAGACCAAGACCAAGAACAAGACCGCCTATTTTCAGCAAGACCAAGACCAAGACCGACCGTGCAAGATTTGCGCAAGAACAAGACTCAGCTTGCGAGACTCTTACGTCTTGCAGTTAGGACTGAGTATCGTTTTAGGGAGTATAGGAGTTCGGGTATACGCTTAGACTCTATGAGACGCAAAAAAATATATTAAAAAAATGGAAAATTGGACTTGCGCATTACGAACAATACCATAAACATACATAGCGAATGAAAATATCCAGTAAAAGAAAAAAGAGTGCATCCCTAGTTTTGACCAACGGCACTATGATAGTGCGTGGCGTCTTGTTGTCGGCGTCATCAAAGGTCTGATACTAACCTGTCAAAGAAATTGTGTAGCTATTCCAAAGTACAAGGTCAAAATACACGTGCCGGCGGCTACTATTGGTATCGCATACAATCGTCGCCGCCGCGCCACACGCACTACATTTGACACTGTTTGATTGCCGTCACAGAGTACATGTTCCAAAGAATAAAATAAGTTTCCGTGTGCGCAGAATGGACACGAATACATTATGCTGATCTGGCAAGGAATATTGTAATTAGATGTAAGGATGATGTAAGGGATGTAAGGATAGATAGATATCATAATAATTTATTGTAGTAAGTAATGATTATAATATTAACTATATGGGTTTATAATAATTACTTACTATTATTATTATTACCTAATAGATAAACATGTAAAATTCACTGCTAATCTCGACTTTTGGAAGTGTGTGTTTTTAAAACACGAAGTGCTCGAATATTTGATAAATATTGTAGACATTTTTAAAACACTTGAAATGTGTAAAAATGGATCTGGATCTTGTCTTCAAGGTTTAGTTATTAACGGGTTGAAGGAGTACCTAAGTAAACCCAGAGCCGCGAGCTCGGAAGTAATAGGCTAATAGGTCATTGCGAGACTTGCGAGATTCTTGCTGCAAGACCAAGACCAAGACCAAGACTGGGAGTGCAATACCAAGACCAAGACCAAGACCCGGTGTATTGGCGCAAGACCAAGACCAAGACTTGCTAAGTCTCGTCTTGTTCTTGCATTTGGGCAACACTATATCTATCCCACAATTGTTTGAATTTTTCTTTTGTTTTTCATAATGTTATCATGGTTTTTAGGGTTCCGTACCTCAAAAGGAAAAAACAGAACCCTTATAGGATCACTTTGTTGTCTGTCTGTCTGTCTGTCTGTCAAGACCCTTTTTCTCAGGAACGCGTGGAGTTATCAAGCTGAAATTCATATCAAATACTCAAGTCTACTGTCCCTTGGAGCTGTGAAAAAATCAAACTTCTAAGCCAAAGCAATCAAATGATACAGCCGTTTATACCGCAAATTTTCGACATTCGCAAGGGAATCAAAACCTACAGAGTACTTCCCGTGAACTCAGAATCTTGAAATTTGGTACGAATCAACGTTTTATAGCACAGATAAAGGAAAAATTGTGAAAAGCATACATTTTTAGTTACAGCATATAATAAAAATATTTTTAATAATTTTAAACTTATATACCTACGAATTTGTTCGGAACCCTTGGTGCGCGAGTCTGACTCGCACTTGGCCGGTTTTTTTTTACTTACTCTGTATATGATTTAATTTCTTAATAACACATATGGGTACTGCCTTAAATAAATAAATAAAATAAATATCAACGTCCGAGCACTTGTTTCGTCCTTTTCACCAATAGTTCACATGCGCAGACTTAATACATAAAATTGCATCACTTTTACGTATCAAAATCAAATTCATACCATTATTTAAACGATAAAACAGGAGCAACAATCCGTAGGCGGAAAAGTTTGGCGGAAACTCCTAGTTTGTAATTTTTGTTTCTAAGTTATAATTTTCTGCGTATGCCATAAGATATGCTGTTGAAAAACAGAGTTCTCGCTATGTTTTGGTGTTATACATAGGTATATGAAATATTTTTCTCGATTATAGATTATAAATATATCAACTAGATATCGCGCTAATGTTTCCTATACCGCTGCCATCGAATATTTTTGTCTCACCATTTATTACTCAGATAAGCTTCTACTACATCTGCTATTCTAATTTATTTTTTACATCATTATCATATCATTATCATTATGTTATATGTGCAAATGATTTTAGATGCATATGTATGCGGGCCTCCTCCAAAGAATGCTACTAATCACAGCCCTGAGCCAGCTGCACCCATCGACTTCCTGTATGTCTTACCAGGTCACCACTCCATCTAGAGGGGGGGTTGCCCCACATTTCGCCTACCGATACGAGGCTGCCACTCGAGAACCTTGCTTCTTTTTCTTTTTTGTTGTCTGTTCTTCTAGCTATATGGCCGGCGCATTACCACTTCAGCTTATTAATCCGTAGGGCTATGTCGATTACTCTGGTTCTACTGCGAATAACCTGATTTCTAAGGTTATCACGCTGAGAAACGAATAGCCCTTTCCATAGCTCGCTGAACGATCTTGAACTTCCTTATACGCCCAGCAAGGACCAGCTTGGCGGCAGATGGTTGTGGTATGGTTTAGAAGAGGCCTATATTCTGCAGTGGGCTTGCGAAGGATTGTAATGATGACAATGATGTGTCTACCTATAAGTACTATAAGAATAAGTTAAGTTCTTATAATTATAGAATAAGTTGGTTATGGTCTTGGTTTGGTATTGGCATCATTCCGACTATCTTCATTTGTTTGAGCATGTTACTAAACCATAATGTCACAACAGTCTGAAGTCACTGGAAACTAAACGGAACAAAGAACAACATCTCATATATTATTTGTATAAACGTCTCACCCTTACAACAGTGGACATTCATTAAAGTTGTAAAATTACTAACGGCTTAGGTACGTTCTGCGACACAAAACTTCTCTGTCTTGTATTGTATAATATACTTTAGTTTATGGTTGGGTCTCATATAAATCTCATAAACGTGGAGTGGTTTAAAAGAGTTAAACTCAAGTGAGCCACTTTTGGTTATGAAACACTGAACTAATTTGAAAACTTCGTAATAAAGCACTTAGATTGTTTGTTGCGCTGGTATTAGGGAATGTTGTGGAACATTGTGGAATACCAGAGTAATAGAAGCTGGAATACCAATGTGAAATAGTCGCATAACGCTGCTGTGTTTTGTATAAGTGTAGAGAACTGGAGATCCTTTTGACTGGAAACGACGGGTAGGTATTTACTTAAGGGTGACAACGCATATTTTGATTCTTTATCGAGGATTGATGTAGATGTCTATGGGCCACAGTATTCACTTACCATCAGGTGGACTGTGTGCTCGTTTGTCACTCTTATACTATTTTAACACACTTCAAAAAGGAGGAGGTTCTCATTTCTAGTGTATGTTTTTTCTAAGCATGTTACGCGATATCTTCGCAGATTCTGAACCGATTTTGATGTTTCTTTTTTTTATTCTACTTCAAGGGTGGTCCCATATAAAATTGTAGAAAAAGTTCCGCCCCTACGGGTAGGAAATAAATAGCTTCTTTTTGACAATTTGCAGTCGGTTTTTACTTTTTCTGAAAAGTTATAATTATTGTTATTTATTACTAACTGTTCCCCGCGACTTCGCCCGCGTGTTAGGGTTTTTATGTTTTTGCGCGGAACCCTAATTCTTTTTCTAAAATCAAAGTAGCCTAAGTTACTCCTTATATCAGCTATCTACCAGTGAAAGTCCCGTCGAAATCGGTCCAGCCGTTTCGGAAATTAGCCCGAACAAACAGACAGACAGACAGACAAAAATTTTAAAAATTGTATTTTAGTTCTAAGTACCGTATTTACTTTCATGTGCATTTAGTAAAAAAACTGTAATTTTCGTATTACAAACAGACAACTTTTAAGTAGCTGAAAATTTGTTAGTATATATTTATGGTACAAAAGAGCTCTATTAGAAGATCTTAGAAAAACCTGTTATTTATTTATTTATTCATTCATTCATTACAGCCTATCAAGTGTCCATTGTTGAACTTAGGCCTCCTTATAGATTGCCTCATAGGGGAATATTTTCCAAAGTTGTCACACTTGGCGTCCAAGGTTGGCAACCGCAGTTTAATTTATGAACTTAAGGTTTTATAACGTGGTAGAGCCATGCTGCAGCTATATTAGTAGTATAGTTGTAGCACGAATGGGTCGGCTCGACCGGGGAAGGACCACGCTCTCACAGAATACCAGCGTAAAATAGCAGCTTAACACTGCTGTGTTTCGTATGGTGAGTGTAGAGAACCGGAGACCCTTTTTACTGGAAAAGAGGCATTCCATCTTAGTCCTCACGGGTGACAACGCATCTGTATTTTGATTCGTATTTGAAGATAGATGTAGATGTCTATGGGTCACAGCAACCACTTACCACCAGGAGGACTGTGTGCTCGTTTGTCACCCTATCCTATAAAGAAAAAATACTGCCCATCTACTTTTTAATTTCTCTCGTCGCCTCTTACGGCACCCAATAGTGTAATTTAATATTATTTATTACTCTATAATTTTTACCTAGCAATGCTATGACGCTACCATAGATTTTGTCACCATAATCCGTTGCCGGTTTTAGGTTGCCGCGTAATCGGATATATAATACATACTCATAATTAAATTAAATTAATTAATAAATATACAAGTTGTGTGCAGATTGGTGTGGAGTCACAATGCAATTTACGAATTTACTGTACGCGATTTTTTGTTTATTTTATATTTTATATTACCTTTATACAGACGTTCCATGTTCAATTTTAGCAGTGTCACTGATTAAGTTGGTCACGGTTGTGATACCAGATACATGTAAAAGGAGAACTTTTAAAGAACGAATAAATGGTTATGTTTTGTAACTGTTTTGACATATTTTTCATAGCATAACATAAATACTACTTTTGGTGCTTACCTTTTTAACTTTTAGCTACAAGAATTTATTCATGAATTTTAAACAATTAACTAACGCAGCGATAAACTAAGTCTGTGCTTTAAGTAACAATCTAGGTTTAATTTGCTTCCCATTTCCTGGAAGTTTAACGTAGTTAATTGATGGTGGAGATGACCTATTAGAACGGTGTAATTATACGCTTTAGATTAACCAGAACCTCCAGGTTTAACGTCATTCTGCAGGCTGTGCTAGGTGAAAATTAAACGGAAAATTATTCAAGATGTTGTATAATATTGTATGTCACTTTGTATATATAGAGTTCAGTGTATGCCACGGAATAACAAGAAAGATACAACTGTGTGTTCACTTGTTGGGAGTTTAATGGAGAGTTGACCGCCAGCGGATCGTTGCTCCTGTAATATCGTTTAAACTGAATTTTAATACGAAAGTGGTGTGATTTTTTTATATTAAATTACTGCGTATGTAAATTGTAACTAATGTTAGTGGAAATGATGAGTTTTATTTCAACAGACATCAAACTGGTACCCCGATGGTGGAATGGAATAGAATAGAAATTTTTTTTTATTCAATATAGATCACATATGTAATTCTTATTGAAAGTTATGTTTTACTTTACCACTGGTTGGAAAAACCCCTCTGTCCTGGGAAGAACCTACAAGAAACCCAACGGGACTTTTTTTAAAGTAAATTTTACATGAATGTACAACCATTTACAAAATTTATTTTAGAAACAGCTTGCAAGCGACCACCTCTTTCCCAGGGGTTATTATCAACTATGTATTCATTTATATTATAATAACCCTTTTTATACAGTTTTTGCTGGATAAAATATTTAAACTTGGTAATAGAGAGAACTTGTATATTTCCTGGGACTTTGTTGTAATAGCGTATACATTGCCCGAAGAATGAATTACTGACTCTGTGGAGTCGAGTAACTAGTGTCACTAGCTTGTTTGTTCCTGGTATTTACAGAGAGTATATCACTTTTTTTACTAAAACTACCTTTGTTTTTGTGAACATACATTGAATTTTCTTAAATATACTGAGAGGCCAAAGTTAATATATTTATTTATTTAAATTTTTCTCTAAGAGACTCTCAGTTTTAGGTTATAAATAGCTCTAATGGCCCTCCTCTGAAAAACAAAAATTAAAAGACATTATGCGATGGAAATAACTGAAATAAACTAATCTAGCTATCTCGACACTAGTGAGACCTCTAATCTTTTTTACAGCATAAACTGCAGAACTTAGTCTGCTTGCTAGTTTGGATATTTGGGGCCCACTGGAGCTTTTTTATAGTATAAGTGTGACAAACGAACACACAGTCCACCTGATGGTAAGTGGTTGCTGTGGCCCATAGACATCTACATCTATCCTCGTTTGGGAATCCAAATACAGATGCGTTGTCAGCCGTGAGGACTAAGATCGATTGCCTCTTTTCAAGTAAAAAGGGTCTCCGGTTCTCTACACTCACCATACGAAACACAGCAGCATTAAGCTGCTATTTTACGCTGGTATTATATGAGAGCGTGGTCCTTTCCCGGTCGAGCCGAGCCATTCTGCCTGATGTATTCGTGTGTGCCCATTCATGTTGATGAGAGTGATGCTAAGGTGATATAAACCTCAAGGAATTTGTCCGCAAAGTTAAGCTTTCGTTACAATATCCTCAAAATTTTAAGAATACGACACATGAACGTAATATTGTAAAGAATTTTGTAAACAAATTATTATAAAGTATAATTTCCAATCAACTACCTGATACTGGCAAAAGTAGAGACAATAACGAAAGATCACCCGTAAAAGCCCTATCGTACTTCCCACTTTTGTTACCGGATTTACTGTAATCAGCACATTAATTTGTCACGTGGTTTTCAGTACCGACAACATTTTACACCTTTAAAATTTAGACATCTACATTTATCCTCGATTCCTCAATTAAAAATCAAAATGCTAATGCGTTGTCACCCCTGAGGACTGAGATGGAATACGTCGTTCCCAACGAAAGGGTCTCCGGTTGTCTACACTCACCATACAAAACACAACAGCATTGAGCTTTAGCAGCATTTTAAGTTTAGAAAAGAAAATCTGAAAAGTCTAGAGCTTCTTGACAAATTCCAGTGATGGATTTTAATAAGACACACTAGGCATTAAAGGGCATCGGTTATTAAAAAAAAATGAAAAAAAAATGCATGTATGACAAGTCAATCAAAATAGAAAAAATAAATATCTTGCTCTTACAAATGCACCAAAATGCAAAATGATTTATTGTGAAACGTCATTCACAACATATTTAAACATTAAATCCAGCGATTTTCATTTTACATTATGTACCTATTGTTAAAACTATAGTATAGCCCATATAGCCCACTATTGGGCATGCTGTTTGTACTCCCACATCACCATTCCGCTTTAACGTTTTGCCCGCTTCGAAATTATAAAACCAAATTAAATTTCACCGAATTCGTTAACCAATCTATTAATAAACACATAGTGTCAACTTTCCCAGACATTATATCATTAAAATAACCTGTTTTATCGGTACTTTTTGCCAATTCCTTTTTTATCGGATTAGAATCTCTAGCTAGGGTTATCAACTCAAATATAATAAAGTATCCTAATTTATTAAGGATCCCAACAAAATATGTAGCTTTTTAAAAAAATATAGTAGGCAAAACTACTATACGTGGGCTGCTCAGAGAATATTGCGAATAAAAAAAAATATTACCAGTTTAAGCTTTTAATATTAAATATTTTTAAAGAACTCCATCAGCATCTATACAATTTTTTTTACAGTTCGTATCAGATATTTTTTTCTACGGCCTGCTCGAGCAGTTGCAAAGCAACAAAAATATTCCTTAATGAATAAAATATTAGTTTCAAACATACTGGCTTTTTATTTTTAACCATTTACGTACAAAATTTTTAGAGGCTCGAAAATAAGTGTTATATTTCATATATATTAAGTGCTATATTTGATATAAAATAACTACTACTGCATGATATAAAAAAGTTGGCAACCCTAACCTCAACTCTACATAGATGCGAAAGGCCAATGACTGGTAAGGTATAGTTGAATCGTGAGCCATAAAAATAATCTTGTTTATTTATTCCGCCGATGAGGTCAATACTTGACTATAATATCGTAATAATGACAAATTCTCCTGACAGATCAAGAGCACGGTGATGATTTATTATAACTCGAATAACATCGGAAATTTGCAACGGCGCAGGCCATATTAGTGTGATATAGGTTAATTGTATGCATAGAGCACTTTAATCATTTTACCGCCTGTGCAATACGATCGGAAGTAGGATGCAATGTCAAAAACGTAGGAACAACAAACCCAATACTTTGGCTAGGCTTTGCATGGACCTGGACTAGACACTCTGTACTCTCAACCACGCAGTCGTCAGTTCCTCTATTTTTAAATACGAAAGCTTTTCATATCAATATAACTATTTATATGAAAAGGGTAAGGGTAATATTTATATAAACTATTTTACGAATGGGTCGGCTTGACCACGTTACGTATGGTGAGTGTAGAGAACTGGAGACCCGTTTCACTGGGTTTAAACGAGGCATTCCATCTTAGTCCACACGAGTGACAACGTATATGCATTTTGATTCGGAATCGAGGATAGATGTAGATGTCTATAGGCCACAGCAAACACTTACCATCGGGTGGACTGTGTGCTCATTTACCTTATCCTTATCTCTTATAAAAAAAACATAAAGTTTACAATTGGCGAACTTAATGCTTTTAGGCATTCTCTACCAGTCAACCACGAGCTAAGTAGAGAAACTTAAGCAGGTGCCACAAAAAACATAAAAATGTGTTTACATGAATATATATAAAATGAACATAATATACGTATAAAATACACATATAAATGTTAATATATTTCTATAAATAACCTAAATAATACTCAATATACTCTATATACCTCATACATAGCATACACAATTTTTAAATAATACATTATACACACATATTAAGCATACTTACATACGAACATATGATAATAATAATAATAATGTCCTCCAGACCGAATTTCGGCCACGGCAGCCAGTCTTAACGGAGATTAGCCATCGGCGCAGGACAGGATTATAGTGCCCAAGTGTATGCGCAAGCACAGGTGCAGTCTCTATTCCCTCACTCTCATAGCCCGATGGGATGGTAAACCGACACGACCGGAGAGAGATCAGGCGCAGGACCAACGGCTTTACGTGCTTTCCGAGGCACGGAGGTGAAACACCGCCAACTTCCCGACTCCGGGCAGCTACTGAGAATTTCTTGACTGCCTCGTTGGTCTAGTGGTTGTAGAAGTGCGACTGCTGATCATGAGGTCCCGGGTTCGAATCCCGGGTCGGGCCAAAAAATCAGTTATTGAGTTTTTCCAAATACGAACATTGACGGCTCCGTGGCGCAGTTGCTTAGCAATGAGTTGCTGCGCTGAGGGCCGCGGGTTCGAATCCCGCACGGAACAAGTATTTGTATCGCCTACAAATAATTGTTCCGGGTCTGGATGTTTGTCCTTGTGCAATTTGTGTTTGTAAACTGCCTTCACGATACAGGAGAAAATCCTAGTGTGGGGGTAAGGTTTTTTTTTTTAAAATAATACAATATCAACATATATTATAATAAATTTAAACGATTTTTTTCTATTTATCCATTAAATTTATATTCCCCTGGTAAAAAGAGTAAAATATCCTTACATGCACAGCGTGCTCATACGTCGCAGTTAATAGAATAACTTCAGTAAAAGTCTCCCTCTGCTCCCTAATCCAATTAATCTATCCTCACATAACCTGATTATGATAACGATGTTTCTCCTCAAAGAAAATAATGAGCTAATGCCATCACTTCTAGTACATACATAAAATGGTATCTTATCTTTTAAAATATGTTAATTTAGCAGACTACGTACTAAAATTTAAGACATGGTAAAGCCACGCTGCACCTACATATATTATTGTTGTAGCATGAATAGGCTGGCTCGACCGAAGAAGGACCACGCTCACAAGATACCGGCGATAAAATGGCAGCTTGATGAACAGAATGTGAAATTTCTTTTTATTTTTTATTTTTGCTTAAATTCAGTTTTATCAACTGACTTCAAAAAAGGAGGTTCTCAATTCAATTGCTTTTGTTGTGTTAACCTCAGAACTTTTTTCTAGGTTAACGATTTTGATGATTCTTCTTCTCTGTTTGAAAGCTGGTGCTTTTCGTATGGTCCCATATAAATTTGATTAAAATCTGACAAGTAGCTTTTGAGTTTTCCTTAATAATGCGTATCCTTAATAATTGACTTCGACTACATTGATGATGTTCTCATTTCACTTATATTAAAATCTTAAATGTTTTTAATGAGACTCATTGACGTACAAATTTTTGGATTTTCCAAAATGTATCTTTCCTACCAATCTTTACTGGATATTGCTACGAGGCGGTTTGCGTAGGATAATCTCTCTCATCTTATTACGATTAGGTTAGGATTCCCGTTCTATCAGTTGTAGCTCAATTTGTTTAGTGAAACTCATCAAGCCAAACCGTAAATGACACCATTGCCCAAAATACTAGCTATAATTGTTAGTCCTCATACTAAATAATGACCTTTACGTTACGGAGGATAGAGACAAAAACACAAAGTCGAATACTATAACTTATATAATATTAAGAAAAAAGAGCAAACAAGCTTTGGCAACAATGAGGAACACTTAGAAAAATAAACTTAAAAAAACTAACTACACTACACAATAGTAAAATCGACTAAATTATTTACTATAATATCAACTGTGAAAATAGCGTCAATAAAGCGGTGCCCTTTTGACCCTTTATTATTTGATTGACTGATGAAGAGCTATCGTATCGTATCACAAAGCCATACATCCAAACAAGGCTGTAGTTTTAGAGTTATAAGAAAGTACCGGATGTACCGGATGTACCGGATGTAACCGGAAGTAACCGGATGACCATATTACCCTCACGTACTGTAGTATCATAACACAACTCTTATAGTATACGAGTATGAAACGTTGTACACGGGTATGATACGTTGTTGAAAGAACGTATCAATATGTACTTGTAGGCGTAATAGCGACTGCCGTTTGTTTTTCGTACCTTATACGTTCGTAGCACGTTCACAGCAGTAAGAGTCGTTGAAGTGGTCTGAGAACTTAGTTTAAATTTATACGCTAGAAAAACCCGTAACACATTGTTACAGATGACGACCTTGAAGCACTGCTGGAAGAAGTAATACGGGCGAGCAACCAAGGAGTGTCCGCCTCGAGGAACGTCAGTGGCGGACCGAACTGGAGCTTTGGGCAGTCTCTTTTCTTCTCCTCCACAGTGGTCACGACGATTGGTGAGATTTAGTTTTGTAAAATACATATATTTGCATAACTGGTCCATATTTAATTTAAGTAAACTTAGACGTAGACTAACATAGAAAGTAAGCCAAAACCATGCTCATGTTATTTTTGAAACACACACTCACGTACACATAATATTATGTATCTAAAATTATTTGCAACCAACAACTTAGGTGCTTATGTGTGCGTCCAGTGAGTGTATATATCAAGAAGCTTAATATTGTTTTGGCATTACTTGAAATACACGCAGCACTCTGGCTATCTTCCTTTGTTGGTCTGAGAGCTCCCCTAAGCTAACAGAGATATCCTTGTAAGCCTAGTTCATTTCCATCACATGGAAGATTGTGGGTCATCCTCAAACATGTTAATGGTTGAACTAAATTCACGTTTTCGTTCCAGGCTACGGTCATGTTACCCCTCTTTCGAAACCTGGCAAGCTGTTCTGCATGGTGTATGCTCTACTCGGTATACCATTGACATTGGTGCTGTTGTCTGCGCTGGTGGAACGTCTCTTACTGCCCGCCACGGCACTGCTACGGTCCCTCAATGCAGCACTTGGCCACCTATACCGCCCCTTCACGATACGACTTGTGCATTTGATGATCATCGGTAAGTAAAATGGTATATAGACGTATAAAGAATGAATGAGAAAGACTCACAAGGCCAATTTATGCAGCAGTATCGGCAAAGGACGCTTCACATGAAAGTTTTTTTACAGAATAAGAGTGACAAAGCAGCACACAGTCTACCTGATGGTAAGCGGTTGCTGTGGCCAATAGACATCTACATCTATCTTCGTTTACGAATTAAGATGCAGATGCGTTGTCATTCGTGAGGACTAAGATAGAATGCCTATTTTCCAGTAAAATGGGTCTCTAGTTCTCTACACTCACCATACGAAACACAGCAGCATTAAGCTGCTATTTACGCTGTTATTCTGTGAGAGCGTGGACGTAGTTCTTCCCCAGTCGAGCCGACCCATTCGTGCTACAACTATACTATTAATATAGCGACAAACGAGCACACAGTCTACCTGATGGTAAGTGGTTGCTGTGGCCAATAGACATCTACATCTATCTTCATTTACGAATTAAGATGCAGATGCGTTGTCAGCCGTGAGGACTAAGATAGAATGCCTATTTTCCAGTAAAATGGGTCTCTGGTTCTCTACACTCACCATACGAAACACAGCAGCGTTAAGCTGCTATTTTACGCTGTTATTCTGTGAGAGCATGGACTACCCCGGTCAAAGCCGACCCATTCGTGCTACAACTATACTATTAATATAGCTGCAGCATGGCTCTGCCACGTAAATCACCAAATTGATATGATAGTGCTAAAATCTTACACTTTTTCTCACCTAGCCCGATTCCGCCAAATTCTTACCGTCTGATAAGGAACTTTGTTCCGAAAAACTAATAGTCATTTTGTATGGTACTATATTATAATTTATAATAATAATTGTATTACGCAATTAAATATTATTAAAATATATTACTAGAAAAAATTATACTCATTTAAAATTATTTTACAATTTCTCTGACGTCCGAACCATTTCCCGAACTTATCGCACAAACGTTAATATCATCGTAAAGACAAGCAAGTCACATAAACACAATAACATAAGCTTGTGCTTTTTGGTCGAAATTGCCAATTCGTTCTCAGTTAGACTAACTCAAGATATGTAACTTGGTGTAGAGTACTTATGTTTTTGAATCTTTTTTATAGTTTCGTACCACTCCTCCCTTCCCGCCTAGAAGCAGGGCAAATCTGAGTTCGGGTTTAAAAGATAAGAGATTTTATAATTACAGGCTCAAAGTGGTAGAATTTATTATTAACAGTGGTAGAGCCAGGCGGCAGCTTTTGCTGTCGCATGGATGGGCCGGCTCGAACCGGGGTAGTACCACGACCTCACAGAATACCAGCGTGAAGTAGAGGTTTACCTCTGCGTTTCGCTTGGTGAGTGCAGGTGGCCGGAGGCCCTTTTTACTGGAAATGAGGCATTCCATTCTAGTCCTCACGGGTGAAAACGCATCTGCATTTTGATCTGTAATAGAGGATAGATATAGATGTCTATGGGCCACAGCAACCACTTACCATCAGGGTGACAAACGAGCACACAGCTCGTTTGTCACCCTATCCTATAAAAAAAGACAGGTACCACGTGAATCGTGAATGCTATCCTGTGTTCCAGTCTGAATAGTATAGAGGGTCAGTAAACTACACGTTGTAAGTCATTACGTCTTAGTCCTCACTATTGACAACGCATCTGTAGATTTCTTTCTTTGAAGTTGGCTGCAGGTATGCATGGGCTGCAGTAGGGATTGGATGCGTCGGCTCAACCCGGGAAGGACCACGCTCTCACAGAATACCAGCGTAAAATAGCAGCTTACATATTATTACTTATTTAAGAGTAAGATTTTATCTTCACTACCCCTTGTGTCATAGTGTAAACGGCCTTGGCGGCGAAATAAGGAAGTGAGATGGAATAATATCCATCTACCTCGCACTTTTCCTTATCTTGCCATGAAATAAATATTATTTTATTTCAAATGGCACTTCATTTTAATAGACGCTGGTAATTCATTTATTTGTATTTGTTAATCAATAATATAATACCCACGTTTATCAATAAAAATATACTACGCAAGGAACTTCGTTCCAACCGAGTGTTCCACCACACTCACGCATTTTTATATTTTATATTATACATATATTTATGATATAAAAATAAGTAATAATGTGTAATTTTATATCATAAAAATACATAATACAAATATACACGTGATAAAATTCGTAAAAGCTAATTTTATTTAAATGTGCGTAAACATAAGAAATAATAATATAATTCAATTTCAGTGATGATATTCGTGGTGTTCTTCATCCTGGTACCAGCGGCGATCTTCGCGAGCCTTGAGCCCGATTGGGATTTCCTGGATTCATTGTACTATTGCTTTATCTCTTTGACGACCATCGGCCTCGGCGACTACATCCCCGGCGATTCACCCGGACAACCCTACCGACCTCTGTACAAGGTGGCCACTACAGGTGAGTTAAATTACTTATAATTATAACCAATAAGTAAAAACAAAGTTAAACGTTAGACAAAATGCCGGTCATGTCAGGTGACAACTGCGGTCTCTCAACGTCACATGTTCACAAGGTCTCAACTCTATTTTGAAATATAAGAATATTGTTTATTTCCTTAACTATTGGAGAACTCGTACAGCTATATACTTTTGCCAGTATCAAGTTATGGGAAATGCTTTGGTACTGTAGGAGAAAGATAGCTCAGGTGAAAAATGATGTGCACATCTTCGAACTTTGAAAACGTGTAATTCGGTTGACGCCTTACAGTTACAATAAAATTATATCTAATGACATACAGTAGGTAAAATAAAAAAATAATACATTACGATTGTTCTTCAAACAACACATTCCGTAATGATAAATTGCTAGTAGTACAGTCGGAGGCGCTCCGCAACAGGTACCTAATTATATAGTTAAAAAAAACATGTGTGCAGTTCACACACGGTAAAAGTGAAACCTTCAAATGAAATGAAATATAAAACAAAAACATTTCACGCAAATAATTTATTTAATTTGATAATTTTCAACCACAAGTGTGGCATAAAATATAAGAAAAAATTTAATTTTATAGCAAATAAACAATACAATATTTATAGCCTTAACTTTAGTCTATTAAATCAAAATAATATTTTCTTTCGACTAAAATTGCTCTGTAATAGCGACGTCTACTGGAG
This sequence comes from Parnassius glacialis, assembly GCA_033319125.1. NCBI lineage: Eukaryota > Metazoa > Arthropoda > Insecta > Lepidoptera > Papilionidae > Parnassius > Parnassius glacialis. The sequence continues at coordinate 39,954,325 of JAVANC010000009.1, read as the reverse complement.
TCAATCAATTTTTACAATGAAATCATTTTATCGAACAAGGAAACAACAATTGATTGACTCAATGTGGTTCGTAAAAGAGTCTAATTTAATATAAATCGTAACATAAATTCGTTGATTGTTAATAATGATTTGTATGTGATAATTTAATTCAATATAATAAATTTTATTTATTTCATAATAAATTTGTAATTTTTTAATTCTTTATTTCAACATTTAAAAGTTTTATTAGCCATTTTTAAAGCACCGCACACAGAGAAGGCTGAGATAGTAGTAAACACTTTAAACTGAACTATTGCTGTTATCTACGCTGTTACTAAGCGGTTTCTCGCGATGTCAGTCAGTGTATATCACGCTGTCGCACGCGCGACATGACATCTTGCTAATTCTCTTTCGGTTCTCATTGAGAAGATTGAGAGAAGGCCAGCTAGGCGTCGTTCGCGCACCCGAGTCGTGTTGAATTGTTTTAATTTTTAATTATCTCTTAAACTATGCGTCCAATAACATGCTAGAAAGAGCAAAGTTTATCTTCATAAAATTGTCTTGATAATGAAATATCTTTCTTTCGTATGGATTAAGAGCCCTCTTACAATTCGGCGTTTCGCAAATTTAGGTATTTTACGCACCGAGCGGGCGGTGAACTACGCGACCGATACTTTCTTTCATATCTATTCACTCGCTCGCACTATAATACTGTGAGTATGGCGATTAAACGATCTTGATCTTCCATAATACAAAGTTTTCTTAGGATGGACTTCAGTGGATGGAATATTTTTTGGTGTGTCATTTTAATGTTATCTTATTAATTTATTATTATATTATTATATAATTTATTATTTATTATATATATATATATATATATATATATATATATATATATATATATATTATATATATTATATACCATTTTGATATATTATTCATTATTTATGAAATTTAGTGTCAAAATAAGTACACATAAATATTTTAATTGTTACGCTGTAATCGAATGTTAATAATCGATTATGTCTACTACCGGTAGAATAGTAGTATAAATAAATAAACGGTTGCAACCTGTTTTAATAAATATAACAACCAAATGTAACTAATATTTTTTAATCGGTACTTACAGTCAATTACTTTTATTACAAAGTGGTAGAGCCACGCGGCAGCTTTTGCTGTCGCACGGATGGGCCGGCTCGAACCGGGGTGGTACCACGACCTCACAGAAAACCAGCGTGAAGTAGAGGTTCACCTCTGCGTTTCGCTTGGTGAGTGCAGGTGGCCGGAGGCCCTTTTTACTTCCATGTGAGGCAAAGGCCAAATGAGGCATTCCATCTTAGTCCTCACGGGTGACAACGCATCTGCATTTTGAATTGTAATAGAGGATAGATGTAGATGTCTATGGGCCGCAGCAACCAGTTACCATCAGGTGGACTGTGTGCCCGTTTGTCACCCTTATCCTATAAAAAATATATATATATTTTTTTTGCATAAAATTATTTGCTGCGACGGCATTGACCGAACTTTTCTCGATTCGATAATTTCAGGCAGTACACACTTTTCATAAAAAGCTTGTAACTTGGGTAACATATTGAAAATCTAAAATTGGTCGTATTTGTAAATTTTTAGTACTTTTACTGCATTAATCTGGGCCAATACATATTATGGCAAGTATTCAGACATTTTTATTTGCTAAATGAAGCTGGCCTTGGATTTGGTAAAACCAGTCATTATTTTGATTTAATGTTAGACTTGAATCACTGAATTTATAACCTTTAACTTTTTATTTGTCGAAAGGCCGTATCAAAATCTATTCCGAAAGCTGAAATAGGATATTTAACTTCAATAAGACCGTTGCTGTATAAACCATTAGGTGAAGCCCTCAAATAACAATGATCTAGGTCAATGAATAGACCACATTTTTCTATAATAATATTTTTTTGTTTGCTCAATTGTGCACATGCTGCAGACTCGTTTTCCCTACCATGTTTAATGGAAGAGACGTGATCTAAATTATAACTATATAAAATAGTTTTAAACCGATCGATCAAAAATTGCGGTCGTAGTTGACAATGTTCTAGTATGCAGGCAATCGACGCACACTACGATAGCAATCGACGCACACTACGGTAGTATCGAAACCATGCAGCGCCCGAAATAAACTGACGCAGGTCCACCCTCGGCAAGCGCTCGCGCGTTAATGATCTCAGATGGCCGGCGCAGTTAAATATATAGTACTTTTATTTAATTAATTATAATATAATAGTAACGATTTTAAAAGTAAAAATAATAGCATAGTTTAAGCAAATGTTGATGATTATTTTGGAATAAATTTTACGTCTAAGTGATGTAGAACTTCGGAAATATAGAGCCTTGCATCGAAGCTTTTTTGGTCGTTTTTTGAATTATGTCGAATTTTTTTTCCTAGTGTGAAAAGCATATAACGAAAACGTATTCCATTATTATTAAAGTGTAGGATATTTGGGAGATAAAAATATTTTTTTTGATGGTCGATATTCAATAGAATCTACAAATTAGAGCTCCCAAATCATGTCTTCGAGAGTTTTTGCCTAAACATGCATCGGGAGAATGATTATTACTGATTAAATAAATAAGTTATCTAAAATCCATTTCGAGCTTATTTGAGGAGAGAAAACGAACTATTTTTACCAGGTAATTGTTATTTCAAGAAATGAACGATAAACATAAAATTTCAACGAGGAAACCTTGTAATTTCGCGTTTTTTTGTAATACACCTCTTAATATGCTATGCCTAACAATAACGGTTATAAATTACTTTTTAATTTTCAATATTTTTTGACATAGTATACCTTATTGTAACTTATGTATAAAGAATAAGACTATAGTATCGCGGACTTTCTTTTAGATGGAAGAAAGATATATATTTTTGTAGAACATAGTATTTACGTATCACTAATCATTACGCCAGCGCACTCACGGATTAAGCAGTTCGGGAGTGCTTTTTCTTTCGACGTGCTTAACAAAAACCAATATTTAAGGGTAACTGATAGGTGTAGCCTAATACTAAATAGCCTGTACTATTCCTATAGAATCTGGCTATGCTACACAAAAATAATTTATCAAATCGGACGGGTAGTTCCAGAGATTAGCGTGTTTAAACAAACAAAAAATCTCTTACGCTTTATTATTATAGTATACATTCTATTTCATTCCCTCCTATAATAGATTTATATATTTGTCTCTTTTTAGTGTCGCTTTTTTGTTTCATTTGTTTCAAATCACAACGATAATAAAGAAGGAAAAGGATTCACTTCATAAAACATCTGTACAATAAGCTGATGCGTCTCATTGCGAATATTTTGAGAAATTTTGATGACAGCTTAATCCAGCGGACAGTCGCTGACGACAGTATCTCAAGTTCATATTTGTCTGTTACTGGCATAAGTGCAAATTATTGTTGTTGGAAAAAATCTCCCATCCTTTATTTTCCTTTATTTTTCCATCATTATATTATATTTAGCTTCTGTAAATTACAATTTAATAAATAACTTATCTATGAATAATAACGCAGATATTATAATTTAGTATTGTAGTAGATATATAAGGTTCACTTTTGTTTTATAGGGATTTGTTAACAGAGAGACGTGTTTATACTACCTACTTGGTGATTTATTTGCAACTGATTCAACAAATTATGTTTTTAAATATTAAACGGACTCACACATACATACGTATTCACACTTACGCTCGCTCTTGTATAGATCATTCTATCCGAACAACTATCGTAATACATTAATTCAAATTGTTATAAACTTTTTTTCCACAAACATGCCTAGAAAAAAAATCAGCAATTTTACCGCTAAAAATAACTGACACTACAATTTTCAGTATACTTAATCACCGGGCTGACGTTCCTCATGCTGACGCTCACCGTGTTCTACGACATACCGCAGCTGAACCTCAGCACGGTGTTCTCGTCGATAAAGTTGGACGAAGACCCCGAGAAGATGCGGCTTAGTGGGTCGGGTGCGGGACCCGGATACGGGATCGGAGGCCTCGTGATGCGCGACGACTACGGACACGACCAGCGCCGCTCCGTCGTCCACATCCGGCCCCACCTCGACGACAGCCCCAGCCCTGAAGACACCACGCCCGTACACGCGCGAGACATTCGAGTTCATTAAAAAAATATAAATACTATATACCTATATGCAACATTTTTTTTTCTTTGCCACCTTCATTGTGTCTTAAACGTTTTGGGCAGTGTAAAAGTCAATAAACTTAGCATTATATAAAATATACCAACTCAAGTAATAATATTAGAAACAGGCCTCTAATTGAAATCTATTCGTCTATCTTTCATGAAAATAAGAATCATTTAACACGCGCAAAACGTTTAAGGTGGTTCATTAAAATGAAACAAAAATATGTTTTTTTTTATTGTAATGATAACCGAGTCAAACACTTTCCAGCCAGTGTCAAGAATCATAATTAAAATCTATGAACTTTTTAAGAAATATTAGCCTCTCATATAAAACTCGGTTGAAGATAAATAAGATGACTAATAGGATTCAGAATGTCTCAAAAAACTTAAAAATTCTCCTAAGCTATTGTATTTTGAAAATAGAATCTTTGGTATATTTAGGTAATCGTAACATATTATTAAGAAAATGAGTATAGAACTTGACTTGTGTTTATTTTATATTTCGCACAACTGAAATCAAGTATTTATTTTTTCATAATGTTTATAATTGTTTACACAACCCATTTAAAATATTTATATATTAATAATTCAAATGAATAGCAAAGCAATTCTAATCAATTTTAATAGTAATCTCAAAATATCTAAATTGAGAATAGTGCATGGTATCACGTCAGTACCTAATCTGTTATAATATTTAAAAAGGGTAACTAAAAATATATAATCTTATGTTTTGGGAAACCAAAGTATGTATAAAATATAACTAGCAATGTAACTATATGCGTGCTTTCCAAAAAAAAACATGTAATTAGTGCATTGTATCACGTCAGTACCTACTCCGTTAATGAAACTTTATACCTAAGTAAAAAAATGCAAAATTTACCGTCCCTTTACGAATCATAATTACTTTAATTCTTCAAAATCTCGATGAATGGAGAAAAAGGCCTTTCTTCGTATGGTATTTAATCGAACCTTGTTCGCGATAAGACTGAAAAAGGTTTTTCAAATTTTCACACTTTTCTATTCAAACTTATATTTTCTACGCGTAGAAAATTTTAAAGGATACTACGTGACCAAATTATCCCAATGTATACGCCTACAGATACTATACAAGGAACGAACAAAGATTTAATCTCAAATATATCAACGGCATATCAATAAAAAATCAACTACATTTATTAATATTTAGTAAAAATATTGTATTCGTATTCCTTATCAGTAGAATCTTGCACAGTATATTCTATACAGGAAAGAGAAAAAAAAAACTTTAAGAAGTACATTTATCAAATGCGATTACAAGTCATAAATTTTATAACCAATAATTTGTAGTATGTAAGAAAAATTATAATATAATATAAACTCTAGTAGTTCATAATCCTATGTAGTCAATGCTTAAAATGCGTTGGCCTAATATATGCATAAATATCTAGAAGCCGAAACGCGGTTACACGTAGGTTTAGCCGGCTAAACTACGTGCAGCCGATTGCAGTTGGTTAAACTTAGGTGTTTTCAACTTATTAATGGCTATAATTCAAAATTTAAAAAACAGCTGATGACCATGAAACGGCTGAATCAATTTCGATAAAACATGTCTATGACCACCACTAAAAAATTAGCTTTACAGTTATATTTAAAAGCAATAAAAAACCTCACATAAATCGGTTCAACCATTTAAGAGCTAAGGTGCCACAAACAGACACACAGACAGACAGAAATAGACACATAGTTGTCAAACTTATAACACACTACATTTTTTGCGTCGGGGGTTAAAACCTGGGTGTGTCCGGTTGCTTTCGAGTAAAACAAGATATAGTAAAGTCCTGATAATAATTGAAATGTCTATGACTACTAACAACTTTGTCAAAATTACGAAAGCACATACATTAGGTTAAGCCTGCGGCCAAAGCTATGGACAATTATATTATTTATAAATTATTTAAACAAATAACTTATAAGTTTAACCAACCACAATCGACTGCACCTAGTTGTAGCCGGCTAAACCTAGATGTAAATGCAGTTCGGCTTCTAACTATAACATATATACAAAAAATAATGTTATATTAAAATAAAGATACTAATTATTGTAAAATCATATAAATGTCTTATTAACGTTTCATATAAATATAATAAATGATATAATATGTGGTTATAAATGTTTTAACGCAAATGTAAAAAATATAAAAAATATCTCTGTAGTTGTTTAGAAACATGTTTTTCTAATCTCGTTCTTCATTACACTACCTTGACCTCCTATTCAGTTTTTATTTTAATAATTTTAATAAGACATTAAATAATTGAAAAGCTAAAACGATGCACAATCATTGACAATATTAATTAAACTTACGACGAGATTTGTACAAATTATATATCATAATTATTTTTTAACGTATACTTTTTCATACACACCATTTCTTTTATACTCTTTTATCATTAAAAAACTATGATATATTTTTATAAACTTGACAACACTTGTATCTGCAGTATATCGAAAATTACACGAAAATGTAAAACAACAAAAACTTCTGAAAAGTTTCAAAACATTCTCAGTGTCGTCGAATATACTTATTGCAACAATTACAGGGAACATCATAAATGGACATCTGTTATTTTTATTTGCTTTTTAATTCTTGACTGTAGGATTAAATTTAAGAACTCTTATTATAATGTCTACAATGTGAATCAATGTATCAATTTAGAAATATGTTAATATATTAAGAAAAATATTTATTTACACGTGAAATTATCATTGGGATATCATGTACTAATTATATAATATGTATTAATAGAAAATAGATTGTAGTGAATAGCGAAGTTGTAACACAAAATGCCTTTATGTAGTAAAAAAATATTAGACCGAAATAACAACTACCTATATCTGAAAAACTGAAATAAATACTTGTACCTATGATGATTTTTCCGTTTTATTTACAACCTCAAAACTATACAACATGTAAAAAAAACTCTCTTTGTCAATATACTTCCCGCCCAATGCATATACTTAAAATTTGTAAATGAAAACACCGTGCTACAACATGTCCCATTCGCAGAGATCGTGATACTCGGTGATTTTAACGCCCATCACACTGAATGGCTTGGTTCTCGTTTAACCGATCATGCGGGTAGATCTGTCTATGACTTTGCCTTGGCATGTGGTCTAACACAACTGGTTACTTCGCCTACGCGGATCCCAGAGTGTGGAGGATCATGTACCTTCCTTGTTGGAGCTTCTGGAGGTCAGCTCTCATCCGGACGGATGCCCCGTCGATGCCCCTCTGGGCTCTTCGGACCATTCTCTGATCCGGAGCACGGTGCCAGTCACGCTCAAATCGCAGTTGCGATCTACAGCTTGCCGCCGTGTTTAGCATTATAGGTCGGCCGATTGGGACGGAATACGGTCTTTTTTTGCATCCTACCCTTGGGGCCGAGTTTCCTTCTCGCCGGAAGATCCCACCGTTGTTGCCGATTATGTTGCTGATGTGGTACTTCAGGGTATGGAACTTTTTATTTCATCCTCTGTGGTGTCCATCGGAGGCAGATCCCAGCCATGGTTTGGTCGCTCCTGTAAAACAGTATCACGATATAAGCAGGAGTGCTACTAGGCCTGGGCAGACGCATCAACGTCTCGGGATGTAAATACCAGCGCACTTAAAAAGAAGTATAATCCCGCCTCCAGGTCCTTCAAAAGCATCATTGCCAAGGCAAGGTCTGAGCACATCGGCAGAATTGGCGAGAAACTAGTTCGCCTTCCTTCGGGAATCTGTGCATTCTGGTCTCTCGCCAAGGCTGTCCAAGAGAACTTCAATCAGCCATCTCTTCTCTCTCTCATCTCTGCACAGAGAGGACGACTCACTGGCCCATGCCGCAAAGGAGAAAGCCTCTCTTTTTGCATCCAACTCGACTCTAGATGACGGGGGGAACACACCGCCGACGATCCCGCGATGTGAGTGCTCCATGCCGGATGTGCGATTTACACAGCGCTCGGTTCGCAAAGCACTCTTCTCCCTGGACGTCAGCAAGTTGCGTGAGCCCGATGGAGTCCGTCCCATTGTGCTGAAGACGTGTGCTCCGGAGTTGGCACCGGTTTTAACGCGTCTTTTCCGGTACTCCTACTCCCAAGGCTAATTCCCGAATTCATGGAAGACAGCTTTGGTCCACCTGATACCTAAAAAGGTGACAGCTCAGACCCGTCCAACTACAGGCCTATCGCCATCACCTCCTTGTTCTCCAAAATAATGGAATCCATTATAAACTGCCAGCTCATGAGGTAACTTGAAGATCACCAGTTGATTAGTGACAGCCAGTACGGTTTTCATCGGGGTTAATCAGCTGGTGATCTTCCAGTCTATCTGACTCGTATATGGGCGGAGACAGTAGAGTCCAAGGGTGAGGCATTAGCCGTTAGTTTGAATATAGCGAAGGCCTTCGATCGGGCCTGGCACAAAGCGTTTCTCTCGAAGTTCCTATGGGCTTCCCGAGAAATTGTGCAAATGGATCAACAGTTTCCTTGCTGATCGGAGCATCAAGGTCGTAGTAGACGGTGCATGCTCTGATTTCAAGCCTATCAACACTGGTGTTCCACAAGGCTGCGTGCTATCACCAACGCTGTTTCTCCTGCATATCAATGATATGTTGCAAACTGGTAGCATTCATTGCTATGCAGACGACAGCGTTTTGTAGTATAGTTGTAGCACGAATGGGTGGGCTCGACCGGGGAGGGACCACGCTCTCACATATTACCAGCTTCAAGTAGCAGCTTAACATTGCTGTGTTTCGGTGAGTGTAGAGAACCGGAGACCCTTTTTACTGGAAACGAGGCATTCCATCTTAGTCCTCACGGGTGGCAACGCATCTGCATTTTGATTTGTAAACGAGGATAAATGTAGATGTCTATGGGCCACAGGAGGCACTTACCATCAGGTGGACTGTGTGCTCGTTTGTCGCCCTATACTATAAAAAAAAGCACTGGTGATGCCTTATATACCGGCCGTGCCAATATTTCCCGGGAAAACGCCGCCGAGTACCGGGACAAACTTGTATCTGAAGTCGAGTCTTTGCTTAAGAAAGTCTCGGATTGGGGGCGACTAAATCTAGTCCAGTTCAATCCCCAGAAGACACGAGTTTGCGCGTTTACCGCTAAAAAGAACCCCTTTGTCGTATGTCCTGTTTCAAGTTACTCCCCTTGCTGCCTCAGCTAGCATCGGAATCATTGGCGTCAACATATCGAATAGTGTGCAGTTTCGTAGTCAATTGGAAGGGAAGGCCAAATTGGCCTCTAAAAAGCTTGGCGTGCTCAGCAGAGCGAGACAGTATTTCATGCCGGCACATCGCTTGCAACTTTACAAAGCGCAAGTTCGGCCTCACATGGAATACTGTTCTCATCTCTGGACCGGGGCACCCCAGTGCCAGCTCCTTCCACTTGACCGCATCCAGCGCAGAGCGGTTCGAATCGTCGACGACCGAGTTCTTTCTGATCGAGTCGATACACTGGCACTGCGTAGGGATGTTGAATCTCTTTGCGTATTTTATCGCATCTATCACGGGGAGTGCTCTGAGTAATTGTTCGGACTAATTCCAGCCGCTCAATTTCACCATCGCACATCGCGACAAAACTCGCGTTACCATCCATACCATCTGGATGATTGGCGGTCCACCACTGTGCGATTTAGAAGAAGTTTTCTCCCTCGCACAACTTCCTTGTGGAATCAATAACCACCAGCGATTTTTCCGGACCGATACGACTTACGACTTAGTCTCGCGCGCAGACTTGACGTCTTCCAGCCTCCCGAGCAAGCCGGTTTCTGAAAGGGCTTTAGCACCATAGACCACATATATACATACCCTTTGGCAAATTGTACAGAAGTCCGAGGAGTACAATTTGCCACTATGTCTGGCGTATGTGGACTATGAGAAAGCCTTTGATTCCGTCGAAATTTGGGCGGTGCTGCAGTCCTTTCGGCGGTGCCAAGTTCACTGTCGGTATATCAAAGTGCTGAGGTGTAAGACAGGGTGATGTTATATCCACGAAACTCTTCACCGCTGCATTGGAAGATGTGAAAACATCTTCCAATGCAGTTTCTGGACTGGAAAGGATACGGTATTGACATCAATGGCGAGTACGTCATTCACCTTCGTTTTGCCGACAATATAGTCCTTATGGCAGAATCGCTGGAGGACCTAAGCACCATGCTCAATGACCTCAATAGTGTCTCCCAACGAATAGGTCTTATGATGAACATGGACAAAACAAAGATCATGTTTAATGTCCATGTCACACCTATGCCGGTAATTGTTGGGAGCACTAAGCTCGAAGTTGTTGACGAGTATGTTTACCTGGGACAAATAGTCCGACTAGGTAAGTCCAACTTCGACCGAGAGGTCAATCGCCGGATTCAACTCGGCTGGGCAGCATTTGGGAAACTACGACACATCTTCTCGTCAGACATACCTCAAAACCTTAAAACGAAATTGTACAACCAGTGAGTGTTCTCAGTGATGACTTACGGATCTGAGACGTGGTCCTTCACTGCTGGCCGTATGAGGAAGCTCAAGGTCACTCAGCGAGCTATGGAGAGGGCTATGCTCGGGGTTTCATTGCGTGATAAACTTAGGAATGAGTATATCCGCAGTAGAACCAGAGTAACCGACATAGCCCAACGGATTAGTAAGCTGAAGTAGCAGTGGGCCGGCCATATAGCTCCAAGAACCGACAACCGATGGGGAAGAAAGGTTCTTGAGTGGCAGCCTCTTACCGGTAGGCGAAGTGTAAGGCGACCCCCCACGAGATGGAGTGACGACCTGGTGAAACATGCAGGAAATCGATGGGTGCAGGTGGCTCAGGACCGTGCTTTGTGGCATTCCTTGGGGGAGGCCTATGTTCAGCAGTAGACTTATGAAAGATTGTAATGATGATGATGATGATGACGACTTAGGAACCTTCAAGAAAAGAGCTTACACCTTTCTAAAAGACCGGTAACGCATCTGCAATTCCCCTGGTTTTGTTGTTGTTCATGGGCGGCGGTAGTCACTTACCATCAGGTGAGCCGCATGCTCGTTTGCCCCCTATTCTTTAAAAAAATAATGTCGAAAAAAGTTTTAGTATCAAAAGGTCCCGTTGCTGAAGTAACGAGGCAAAAATTAAGCTACGTACTAGATCAAAACAAAGGATTTCATACCCTAAAGAAAATTAACAGCATGCGGTGTGGAACATTAGAAGGCACCATAGATGTGCCCTACTCACTTGCAGAATTATGCAAATTTAAATATGCTCCAATCACATCCTGTGGTGTTGAAATATCATTCAGCCAGTACAAAGCATTATTTCGTCCAAACCGAAAGGAATTTCATTTTGAAAATTTAATAAAACACGTAGTTATCTTCTTTATATATAAAAAGTACGTGTCACGTTGTTTGTCCGCGATGGACTCCTAAACTACTGAACGGATTTCAATGAAATTTTTGGTCAATGTGCAGTTTGGTCCAATTTAAAAGATAGGATAGCTTACATCTCAATTTATAGTCGCAATACAATATTATTTTATTGAAAATTATTTGTCTACTATTTGACAGTCACAATTATCTGTTAGCTCCAAACGATTATGTTAGATGACGATATCTGTTGACTGGATTGAGTTAATATTTAATAGATGGCGCTATGTTAAAAATGCAAACGTTTAATATAAGCTACAATTTAGTAGTATAACGTGTTGCTGTAAGTATTCAACAAATAGAATCGATTTAAAAAAAAATTTGCAGACTGTGTGCAGTTTGGTCCAACTTGAGAGATAGGATAGTTTTTATCCCGATAAGTGACCATCAATTTATTTATTGCTAATTTCAGGAGTTTTTTTGGGAAAGCAAATGGTTGTTCGAAAAGGGCAGAACAACGTCTGCCTGGTCAGCTAGTATACTATAATTCAAATAATAATGAATCAGAAGCTGAGTAAAATTGTATTTTTTTTTGTTTTTCTTAATAAAGAATCGTTTTAATGTTTAATGTCGTTATCTTTTATTACACATATTTTTCCCATATTTAAGGATTTTCAGTCCATGTTATATGTACATATTTTGATATTTTCTATACATATTAATCCGGGCCCTACTGATCAGCATGAGAATTCATGCTGATCACATTCTGTCTGTGCACGAATTGAACATTTTTGATGCTATGTAGAGGAACAGTTAATATATAAATAGTTTTTAAGTTGATTCGTGCCACATAATTTTACTATGAAATCTGTATAATGAGTCTTATAATATATTCTTAAAATTTCTCTCAAAATAAATTGAGCGGCAATATTTGGATTTACAGCTTGTTTATTATACAAGTGATCAGATAATATGTCTGTAATGCGATGTGTTTCTAAAGTTCCTACATATTGACTGTACAAAATAATTTAAATTGGATTCATTAATATGAATGATAGATTTCACCTACCAGAACATTTGTGTAACTAATACAGTATAATTTATAATACAAAAATGATTGTAACTTGATTAAATTATTGTCATATGATCCTGCCATTATTATTAAATAGTCTAATTTTGTGAAACTTTGTCAAAACTGATCGCAATGTTGCAAAATTTGATCGATATGAGATATGTTTTAAGTAAGAGGTCAGTTCCTAAAAGGTCTTGTAATTTGTTTCTCAGTCTGCAAGCTGTTTGATCCTTTTGTTCTGGATAAATTTTCCAAAAACTCAATTTGAGCGAGTTATAACGATTTTTAAAAAGACACGACTTGCGTGGCATACGCCACACGCAAAAGTAATCGATAGCACGCCTGGCTTGCTATCCGCACTGAACCGGTTAAGTGATGAATCAACTTTTGATAATTCTTATTAAAGGTTACCTAATATTGGAAATGCGGATATGTAAGAAATAAATGAGTTGAAATGTATCACAGATTAACTTAATACACAATTAAAGGCTGCTAAAATCAAACTTGAAAACCTAAATATCGAGCATTATAATCTTAATAATAAATTATTAGAATACGAGAAAAAGCAGAAACTATATAAATCAGTTGTAGTACATAATATTTTGACTAGGTCATCGATAGGTTCACCTGTAAAATTTTATTCAGCTAAATACAGGAAAGTTAAACCTGTAGAGGCATTACCTATAACACCAATCTCCACACCACTGAACCAAACACTGAATAAAAGGATTAAATTTAAAAACATCGATTATCGCTCCAATAGTTTGGCGCAAAGACGCTCTTCTAGCCTATGTAATGGATTAACGTTATTACTGGATAATAGCAACAGTTCGCCGATCAAATATTTAAAGGCAGAAGTTAATGAATTATGAACCCCGACAAAAGATGACGCTAACATTATTTTCAGTAAGATGAGATGTAATCTACCAAGATATAAACATCGAGTAATCATTCGGATCGGATCAAACAGGTTGCAGACTGAGAAACAAATTACAAGTCCTTTTAGGAACTGATTACCATATGACCTCTTACTTAAAACATTTTTTTTTTATAGAATAAGGGTGACAAACGAGCACACAATCCACCTGATGGTAAGTGGCCGCTGCGGCCATCAAATCAATCAATCAAAATGCAGATGCGTTGTCACCCATGAGGACTAAGATGGAATGCCTCATTTCCAGTAAAAAGGGCCTCCGGCCACCTGCACTCACCAAGCGAAACGCAGAGGTAAACCTCTACTTCACGCTGGTATTCTGTGAGGTCGTGGTACCACCCCGGTTCGAGCCGGCCCATCCGTGCGACAGCAAAAGCTGCCGCGTGGCTCTACCACTGTTAAAATCGATATATCTCATATCGATCAAATTTGCAGTGCAGATCAACATTGCGATCAGTTTTGTCAAAGTTTCACAAAATTAGACTATTTAATAATAAACCTGGCAAGCTAACAGCATAGCAAAGTGGCGAAGCAATCAGCTTTTTTTTTAGCAATAAGTTTCAAAATAGGAGGTTCAGATGCCTGGGTGATCAGTAATCGATTGCTGAAAACAGAATTTGAAAATTCGAAACCGTTCTCGAGATAATCGTGGGACAGACGGACAGACGGACGGACGGGCGGACAGACGGACAGACGGACAGACGGACAGACGGAAAGACGGACAAACATCGTGACTTCACAAGCTTCGCCACTTAATAAGTGTCTTCGCAAGCTTCGCCACTTAATAATGGCAGGATCAAATGACAATAATTTATTCAAGTTAGAATCATTTTTGTATTATAAATTATACTGTATTAGTTACACAAATGTTCTGGTAGGTGAAATCCATAATAACAATTATATTAATGAATCCAACTTAAATTAATTTATTTATTTGTGAATACAGTAAGTTAGGTGTTCGTAAAATTTACATTAGATATCGTATTCTACCACAGTGTGGTGTACAAATATTCAATGCGATATTGTCAATAGAAGCAAAATTAATACTTTTAAAATTGATTGCACATTAAAAATACCATAATGATGATGTATAGGTAGTATTAAATATTCAAAAGTGAAAAGCATCGTGAAAAGCATGAATGCAACTTAAATTATTTTGTACAGTCAATATGTAGGAACTTTAGAAACACATCACATTAGAGACATTATCTGATCACTTGTGTAATAAACAAGCTGTAAATCCAACTATTGCCCCTCAATTTATTTTGAGAGAAATTTTAAGACTATATTATAAGAATCATTATACAGATTTCATAGTAAAATAAGTGGCACGAATCAACTTAAAAACAATTTAATATATTAACTGTTCCTCTACATAGCATGAAAAATGTTCAATTCATGCACAGACAGAATGTGATCAGCATGAATTCTCATGTCAGTAGGGCCCGGATCAATATGTATAGAAAATATCAAAATTTATAACATGGACTGAAAATCCTAAAATATGGGAAAAATATGTGTAATAAAAGATTAAATTAAACATTATACATTAAAACGATTCTTTATTAAGAAAAACAAACAAAATATAATTTTACTCAGCTTCTGATTCATTGTTATTTGAATTACAGTATATAATTATGTGTTTTCTTAAATTATCAAAATGAAAACCCTTTCTGTTTCGACGAAATAATGCTTTGTACCGGCTGAATGATTTTTCAACACCACAGGATGTGATTGGAGCATATTTAAATTTGCATAATTCTGCAAGTGAGTAGGGCACATTTATGGTGCCTTCTAATGTTCCACACCGCATGCTGTTAATTTTCTTTAGGGTATGAAATCCTTTGTTTTTTCTAGTACGTAACTTAATTTTTGCCTCGCTACTTCAGCAACGGGACCTTCTGATACTAAAACTTTTTTCGATATTTTGTTTTATAGAATAGGGGGCAAACGAGCATGCGGGTCACCTGATGGTAAGTGACTACCGCCGCCCATGAACAACCGCAACACCAGGGGAATTGCAGATGCCTTGCCGGCCTTTTAGAAAGGTGTAAGCTCTTTTCTTGAAGGTTCCTAAGTCGTATCGGTCCGGAAAAATCGCTGGTGGTAATCGATTCCACAAGGAAGTTGTGCGAGGGAGAAAACTTCTTCTAAATCGCACAGTGGTGAACCGCCAATAATCCAGATGGTATGGATGGTAACGCGAGTTTTGTTGCGATGTGCGATGGTGAAACTGAGCGGCTGGAATTAGTCCGAACAATTCCTCAGAGCACCCTACGTGATAGATGCGATAAAATACGCAAAGAGATGCAACATCCCTACGCAGTGCCAGTGTATCGACTCGATCAGAAGGAACTCGGTCGTCGACGATTCGAACCGCTCTGCGCTGGATGCGGTCAAGTGGAAGGAGCTGGCACTGGGGTGCCCCGGTCCAGAGATGAAAACAGTATTCCATGTGAGGCCGAACTTGCGCTTTGTAAAGGTGCAAGCGATGTGCCGGCATGAAATACTGTCTCGCTCTGCTGAGCACGCCAAGCTTTTTAGAGGCCAATTTGGCCTTCCCTTCCAATTGACTACGAAACTGCACACTATTCGATATGTTGACGCCAATGATTCCGATGCTAGCTGAGGCAGCAAGGGGAGTACCTTGAAACAGGACATACGACAAAGGGGTTCTTTTTAGAGGTAAACGCGCAAACTCGTGTCTTCTGGGGATTGAACTGGACTAGATTTAGTCGCCCCCAATCCAAGACTTTGGTAAGCAAAGACTCGACTTCAGACATAAGTTTGTCCCGGTACTCGGCGACGTTTTCCCGAGAAATATTGGCACGGCCGGTATATAAGGCATCACCAGTGCTTTTTTTATAGTATAGGACGACAAGCGAGCACACAGTCCACCTGATGGTAAGTGGCTGCTGTGACCCATAGACATCTACATTTATCCTCGTTTGCGAATCAAAATGCAGATGCGTTGCCACCCGTGAGGACTAAGATGGAATGCCTCGTTTCCAGTAAAAATGGTCTCCGGTTCTCTACACTCACCACGAAACACAGCAGTGTTAAGCTGCTATTTGACGCTGGTATTCTGTGAGAGCGTGGTCCTTCCCCGGTAGAGCCGATCTATTCGCGCTACAACTATACTACTAATATAGCTGCAGCATGGCTCTACCACGTATAAAAACGCTGTCGTCTGCATAGCAATGAATGCTACCAGCTTGCAACATATCATTGATATGCAGGAGAAACAGCGTTGGTGATAGCACGCAGCCTTGTGGAACACCAGCATTGATAGGCTTGAAGTCAGAGCATTCACCTCTACTACGACCTTGATGCTCCGATCAGCAAGGAAACTGTTGATCCATTTGCACAATTTCTCGGGAAGCCCATAGGAACTTCGAAAGAAGCGCTTTATGCCAGACCCGATCGAAGGCCTTCGCTATGTCCAATTTAACGGCTAATGCCTCCCCCTTGGACTCTACTGCCTCCGCCCATCTATGAGTCAGATAGACTAGAAGATCATCAGCTGATCGGCGGTCACTAATCAGCTGGTGATCCTCAAGGTACCTCATGAGCTGGCAGATTATAATGGATTCCATTATTTTGGAGAACAAGGAGAAGATGGCGATAGGCCTGTAGTTGGACGGGTCTGAGCGGTCGCCTTTTTTAGGGATCGGGTGGACCAAAGCTGTCTTCCATGAATTCGGGAATTAGCCTTGGGAGTAGGAGCACCGGAAAAGACGCGTTAAAACCGATGCCAACTCCGGAGCACACGTCTTCAGCACAATGGGAGGGACTCCATCGGGCCCACGCAACTTGCTGACGTCCAGAAGAGAAGAGTGCTTTGCGAACCGATCGTTGTGTAAATCGCACATCAGGCATGGAGCACTCACATCGCGGGATGTTCGACGGTGTGTTCCCCTCGTCATCTAGAGTCAAGTTGGATGCAAAGAGAGAGGCTTTCTCCTTTGCGGCATGGGTCTGTGAGTCGTCCTTTCTGTGCAGAGATGGAAGAGATGGCTGACTGAAGTTCTCTTGGACAGCCTTGGCGAGAGACCAGAATGCACAGGTTCCCGAAGGAAGGCGAACTAGTTTTTACTAGGACCTGGAGGCGGAATTATACTTCTTTTTAAGTGCGCTGGTATTTACATCCCGAGACGTTGATGCGTCAGCCCAGGCCTAATAGCACTCCTGCTTATAGCGTGATACTGTTTTACAGGAGCGGCCAAACCATGGCTGGGATCTGCCTCCGATGACACCACAGTGGATGAAATAAAAACTTCCCTACCCTGAAGTACCACATCAGCAACATAGTCGGCAACAATGGTGGGATCTTCCGGCGAGAAGCAAACCCGCCTCCAAGGGTAGGATGCAAAAAAGACAGCATCCCGTCCCAATCGGCTGACCTATAGTGCTAAACACGGAGGCAAGCTGCAGATCGCAACTGCGATTGGAGCGTGAATAGCACCGTACTCCGGATCAGACAATGGTCCGAAGAGCCCACAGGGGCATCGACGGAAATCTGATATCCGTCCGGATGAAAGCTCAGCAGAAGGTCCAACAGGGAAGGTACATGGTCTTCCACATTTGGGATCCGCGTAGACGAAGTAACCAGTTGTGTTAGACCATATGCCAAGGCAAAGTCATAGACAGATCTACCCGCATGATCGGTTAAACGAGAACCAAGCCATTCAGTGTGGTGGGCGTTAAAATCACCGAGTATCACGATCCCTACGGATGGGACCTGTTGTAGCACGGAGGCATGTAGGATTTTCGATAATCTTCAAATTATGCTTTAGAGAAGTGGAAGAATTTTCGAGTGCCTTTATCTGGTGTGATAAAAAGCAATAATTGCTATTTATGTAAAGCAAATCGTTACGTAGAGTGTCATCTTGGAGAAGTTCTTTTGAGGTTGAAATAGCAGCAGCTTCGTTTTCCAATTCAAAAATAATAGTTTTGATTTTAGTGTAATACAGAGCATAGTATTCAACTGCTGTCAGCCATGTTCCCCAGCGGGTCAGCATTGGCTCTGGCGGTGAAGAAATTATATTTTGAAAATATGAAAATTTTAGGGGTTGACAACCTTTTTTTTTAATTTGTACATGGTACTCTTTTTACTTTGTAGGTTTTCAATAATGTTGTGGAAAAATAGTCTAATAAGTAACAAATAATAGCACTCATTGCGATCGCTCACAAACTCAAGTTGTAAATAAATTTCTGGAAAACAAGTCTCCTGTTAAAAAAACAATGCGTTTGTCTTGTTATTTAATTTTGCTCAAAATGGTTGAACTGCCGTCGTATTACTATCATATGACCGAATAGACCTACGAAGTACCATGTGCTCTTGTGATATGGTATAAGGTTTATTTTTGCTTGAAACAGTTTGAAACCGTTCATGCATAAAAAAGTTCGCAGATAAATAGTCTTTTGTCTATCTGCCGCCGTATAGCGCCGGTGTTTGTTTACTTTTGAAAACACTTGTTTTGTTATTCTTACTAATTAAAAGTTTTCGAATCGACTTTTCTTTTACATTTGTATAACATTAAATAATATTTAACATTTGTAAATATTAATGAATCCAAATTAAGAATTTGATTGTTTGATATTTACAAATATTATTATTAGGTGAAAATTTAATTTAATAAAAACCAAGGTTTTCCAGGGCGATTTAGCTGTACCTACTTATATAAATATTTTTTATAAAACCATAAATAGTAGAAAAGGTTTGTAATCTCTTCACAAAAAAAGTCACTTACACTCAATTTCAAAGAAAACACGTAGTTACCCACTAAAAACAAGTATCCTTCCGTTTGTAACTGATGTTTGATGTCAAATAAACTTAATTAGGTCTAAACAAGTAAAAAAGCATAAAAAAGAACATTACTTAAACACATGGCTGATGGCACAATGGGCGTGTCATGAATGTCTGTAGCGCGAAATATTTGTTCGCCGCCACAGCTAAATGTTGTCGAAAATCGGTGTCACAACGAATCGGTTAATTCAGTGATGTTATTTGTTCTTTTACGATAAGTGATATTTTCATCTATCTCGAATATGAACAACGCTCTTTATTGTCATATGTATGAAGTAAATTGTAACTGTCAATATATTCCGGATTTCTAACTCAAATCGGTCTGCTTTTAACGTAGATAGAGGATTGGCTTTTAAGAATTCTAATACCACCACTCGTCACTAGATGGTCTTAGATGTTTATTGTTTACATAAAACAGGTGACATTTTAGAACTGTTCTGGGGTCTAAAGTCCAAAACTTGTGATAATGTTCAGAATACTAGGTAAATGAAATCGTTAACACATTTTAAATTGCAAGCACAAATCATTTCACTGGGCAGATTGGTGACTTTACTGTTGCAATCACGGAGCAAATACAAAGAGTCTAAGCAACTGTGCACTGTGATTCTAACTAGATCCTGACGGCATCAAAGCGGGCATGGCTTTAGTTAGTATACTGTCAGCGTTCGTCCTGTACGCTTACGTGTCGAAAATCGCAAATCGGGGTATTTTCGTAGTATTGAGAAGAAAAGGATAAAGTGTTGTGTTTTATCGTATAAAAACTACTCAGATAGACGCTCTGATGCTATGGATGGCATAATATTTCATTTGTAAGTAATTTTATACCTAATTTATTAAAATACTTCTAGAAAAATCTCTGCGTCGGCTTTCAAATATAATTAAATATATTGAACACTAGATGGCGACACTTTCGTGTCATGGGAACTAAAAATATAAAGGTACGTAGAGTGGTAGCGAAGCCTCCATAGAAGCCAAGCTGCCTCCATAGAAGCCAAGAAGCCTCAATTCTATTGGTTCTGCCAAGAAGACCGGCTTGCCCTACCAAACTGCTCAATCAATAATATCAACTAATAAAATAACTCGTAAACTGTTTCAAATTATTTCAAATTTCCCGTACGCTCCTCTTTTCTGCACATGTCATGACCTCGTAGCCTTATTATGTAACGTCAACACTTGGCAGATTGTATTACTGCGCGATACTGCTGTCATAAAAAAGGAGTTGAGTTGAGCGATTAGTCGTCTCTCTCGCACGCGTGGGCTTTTTACCGGACTTTCGAGAAGACGATCGCTCCCTTTCTAACCTGTGGCAAAATATTCTATAATGAAATATAACTACTATTGTTTATATAGCAATTAGTATGGAGCGATAAGCCTGCCTATAGATATGAAGTTAGTCGAGCGCGGTGCAACTTCACTTCACATTTCAATGTTTACTCTGTGTGTTTACTTGAGCGAATCTATGGAATTAATATTGGGTTGGGAGTTGAAAATTTATGCTTTTTTAAAGATTTTTAGTAAAAATGGAGGATAATGGTGTTCCTTGTGAATCCATGAATTGAAGTGTGTTAAAGTGCTAATCGGCGAGGAAAAGGTAAAATATTTAAACTTTGTTGAGAAAAAACAGCGCATATCCACATAAACAGTTATTGGTACAATTAAAACGTTCACCAACATTTCACGCGGACGTAATCAAGGCTTTCTTTATGAAAGAGAGACGATTCGATTTAGAATATAAATAATTTGTTTTTTAATGTTGCACAATGTTTGTATTTTGTTCATGCTTTCCTTTTGTTCATGTATTGTATTGTGTGTATATATCTTTTTCTTTAGCTCAAATTAACCCAAACGGCCTTTTTCAAAGCCACCGAAGGTATGCATATAGTCCTATACAATCTATCTAGCAGTAGTATGCCTTATGTATGCTTTGTTAAACACGAAGAGTAGAGACAGATTAAGATTGGTGTATTTTTATAAAACTGCTAAAACAACAAAACCATATCTTGGGCTTGCCCTAGTTTGGAGCCCTAGCTTCGCCACTGACGTAGAGCTCAGTATTGACAAAATAATAATACGAAAGTGCTGTTGTTTTGCATTGAGTCCCAAAGAATTTTTATTTGCTAAAATATTACTTTTATAATTTTTATAATCATTTTGTGAACAGGGCGTCATCTGTCGTCAAGGTAGCTAAACTACATTGCAACATCGATATGGAACGATGCGAGTAGTTTTACTATTTATCGGTAAATGGAAAACAGTTAAGTGGGCGGGGCTTAACGCCCCCTCACCCCTCAAATTGTCACGCGTTGTTACATAGTGAAATTTAATTACAACACCTCCACTTTGTATTTGCTCCGTGGTTGCAATTATCTTACTTTTTTAACATTATTTTTATGAAACACACATTGGTAAATACTGTTGCGCGCCACTATTAAGGTTTTGTACATGGCAACACTAGTTACCACCAGTGCCCTCTAGTGTCGAGTAGCAGAACTAGGAGAGTCAAGATCCTTCTAGAAATTTCAGGACCGATATGTACTCGAACATTCTAGATGTCGCTACAGTAGAAGGTTCTGGAAACTATCTGAGGGCCTATATAAGGCCGGTATAGACCACGACCAAGGCAGTATTGAATTGGCGATACAAGCGAATACTTCGAAGCGAAATAAATGCGAACTAAAGTTATCAGTAGAAGAATTGTGTTTTATTATTAGTGTGGTTTTAAACTGTAATTAGTGTTCTGTAATTAAAGTGACAATTTAGGTAATTCAATCGACAGTTTTTAATTGTCTCGAACCCCAAGCTCGTAACAATAGGTGTCAGAAGTGGGATCAAATCATGCCGATTTTACCAAAGGACGACATGGAGGGTATCCGTACCCGAAGTCAACGCCAGCTTGACGGACCAGAGACGATTTGGTAATGCAACGCCGCAAACGTCGGAGGGCCAGCTGCTGACCACGGAAACCGGCCCGTCAACAGCTCCTGCATCTGCAGCACCTGACTTAGGTGCTCTTATGATGATGCTGCAGGAACAAGCTCGCCGACAGGAGGAACAGGTCCATAGGTTGGAAAAGCAGCTGCAGCGCGACAGGAGGAACAGGCCCGTCGGTTGGAAGAGCAGCTGCAGCACGGGTAGGAGGAACAGGCCCGCCAACAGGAGGAACAGGCCCGCCAATAGGAAGAACAGGGCCGTCGGTTGGAAGAGAATAAATACAGAAACTTATATAATAAGTATAAAAACCCTCTTGATGAAATATCGTTTAAATTACTGCGTAAAAGATGTGAAACCTTAATACACTCATGCTATAAAAATCACATTAAAAATGTGGAAGAAAACTTAATTAGTAATCCAAAATATTTTTGGTCATATTTAAAAGAGATTAGAAATAATAAAAGTGAATATCCTTCTTATATGACATTAAATGCACAAATTTTTTCCAATGGTAGAGACATATGTAATAGCTTTGCAAAACATTTCTCAAGTATATACTCCGATTATCCTATAGGCAAAGAGAATAAGATTCCTAACATTGAATGCGTTGGTATTAATCAAACTTTATCTAATATACATATAAGTGTAGAGGAAGTAGAATCAAAGCTTAAGAAACTTGACAGCAATAAAAGCGCTGGTTCCGACAATATACCGCCTTTCTTTGTTAGGAAATGTGCAGCAGCCCTAGCGCGCCCTTTAAGTATCATATATAATGCTTCCTTGAAAGAGGGTTTTTTTACAAGCGCTTGGAAGGAGGCTAGAGTTGTGCCTGTTTTTAAAAGCGGAGATAGAACCGATATAACAGAATACAGGCCCATATCAATCTATCCGTAAAAGTGTTTGAGGCTATTATCTGTACAATTATAAATTGGCACATGAAATCTATACTAACTGATAGGCAGCATGGATTTTTGAGAGGAAGGTCCACAGCGTCAAATCTTTGTGAATATATTGATAATTTATGTGTGTCTGTGGACAATAACCTTCAAGTTTCTCAAAAGCGTTTGACGTCGTGAATCATTCCATACTAATAAAAAAGCTTGAATATTATGGATTCCACAGCTCCTTTTTAAAATGGGTGTTTTCTTACTTACACAACCGAAAGCTGAAGGTTGTAATAAATGGATTTCAATCTGAGGCATTTATAGCATACTCAGGTGTGCCACAGGGCTCACACTTGGGGCCAACTCTATTCAATATTTTTATAAATGATCTAGTAAATTGTTTCCTGAACAGTGATGTACTTCTCTTTGAAAATGATTTAAAATTGTATCAAGAAATAAAAACCGTTAATGATGGAAACTTACTACAAAATGATATTAATAGGCTGGTCTCCTGGTGCGAGCTTAATAATGTAATCCTTAATCGTGAAAAATGTTACCAAATATCTTTTAATAAAAAAATCCATCCAATTTTTAAGGAATATAATATTAATGATTTTGTCATAAAAAAGACAAATGTTATTCGTGATTTAGGTATTTTAATTGATTGTAAATTAAGTTTCATTACGCATATGGATCAAGTTATATAAAAATCATTGAAATTTTTAGGATTAATTAAACGGGTAACTAAGACTTTTAAAAATAAAAAATCCAAAGTAATTCTTTTTAACTCATTTATTCTTAGTAATCTTGAATATTGTTCTTCTGTCTGGAATCCACATTATCAAGCACATATAAATAGATTAGAACGAGTGCAAAAGAAATTCCTTAAGTACCTTTATTTCAATAATAACAAAATACACAGGCAATTAACTTACATTGAAAGACTAGATAATTGTAATATGATTTCATTAAATGATCGAAGAGCGCTTATGGACTTGTGCTTGTTACACAAAATCGTTTACAATAAAATTAGCTCGAATAATCTTTTAGGTAAAATATCATATGTTATTCCTAGACCTAATTCTAGAATAAGAAATTATAGTTTATTCAAAACTAGGTATTGTAGAACAAATGTCGGACTATCAGCTCCAACTAATAGAACCTTAAAAACTTATAATGTAATTTCTAAATTAGTCGATCTTGACATATTCAACGATTCTGATACCACTTTTAAAAATAAAATTAAAAAAACATTTTTATAACAAAATTAAGATACCTCATGAGTTATTGTAGAAAAAAAAAGTTTTTGTTTTTTTTGTTTGATGCATTACAATAGGTTATTTTGTTATCCTTTCTTCTTTTTTCAATAATAATGTGCGTTACTTATTATTTTACTTTAACATGTTAAGTTAGCCTATAAGTATGATATGTACTAAACTTTAGATTAATCCATAAAATTTGTAAACATTTATTCATTGTATAATATCATGTTGGCTTCCTAATAAATAAATAAAAATAAATAAATAAATAAGAGCAGCTCAAACGCTATAAGCAAGAGCAGATGCTCCTCATGAAGGACCTTTACGCTACCTTCGGGAAAGAGATAAAGGAGGTGAAGGATAGGGTTGCTCTATATGACAACCGCCCGTCGTAAGCTGAAACCCGAATCGACCAAGTGTACAATCGGGTTGACAACGTGATGGCTGACGTGAAGAAAACGCTGGACGACCTCAAACATGGAGATGGATTACAGCACCCGTGGTAGCTACAACACCTTTGCTAGGTGGATTATTCAAAGTGCCGCCGTTTGACGGGACTTCTTCCTGGTTGGCTTACAAAATCCAGTTCGAGGCTGTTATGAAGGCGAACGGCTGCTCTCACCCTAGGCCCACGCGACTAGGCCCTAACTGTTCTGGAAGCTCTCGGAAGTGACTTATGAGCAGCTCCTTGAGGCATTGGAGACGAGATATGGCGACACTCACCTGGAACACGTCTTTCGTGTGCAGCTCAAGGATCGCGTGCAACGCAGCAACGAAAACCTGCAGCAGTGGGCCCTTGAGGTGGAGAAGCTGGTTCGACAAGCATACCAGTCTGTACTTGCGGTGATTGTAGGGAACCTGGTGCAGACATTCATTGACGGCATCCGCGACTTTGAAGTCAGAGCTGCTGTGAGGCACGGGCACCACGAGACGCTTAAGGACGCGTTGGCCCATGCACTGGTGCCGTGCGGCATGATCATCGTTCCTATCGCATCAGGGAGGTTGCAGCGGCTACAGTTCGCGACCGCAATAAAGGATATAGCCCTAGTTGCTACGGCTGTGGGAAAAGGGGCCATCTTCG
This sequence comes from Parnassius glacialis, assembly GCA_033319125.1. Classification (NCBI taxonomy): domain Eukaryota; kingdom Metazoa; phylum Arthropoda; class Insecta; order Lepidoptera; family Papilionidae; genus Parnassius; species Parnassius glacialis. The sequence goes on along the minus strand of JAVANC010000009.1, from coordinate 39,928,828 downwards.
ATCCAGCTGCCCTAAACTAACTGTAGAAAGGGAAGGTGATCGATCTCGAGAGGGTAATGTGGCTAACAGCACCACCCAGCAGCAGCAGGGAAACTGGCAGGTGCTGACTGATGTTTGAAGAGGTACTCCTAAGATTGTCCATGTTGATCGACTGGCGCGTTATTATGGGGCCAATAATGCTCGGGACGAGCATGTCTTAGAAGGGGGCATTATTGCGCGCCACTATTAATGTCTTGTAGATGGCAACACTAGTTACCACCAGTGCCCTCTAGTGTCGAGTAGCAGAACTAGGCGAGTCAAGATCCTTCTAGAAATTTCGGAACCGATATGTACTCGAACATTCTAGATGTCGCTACAGTAGAAGGTTCTGGAAACTATCTGAGGGCCTATATAAGGCCGGTATAGACCACGACCGAGGCAGTATTGAATTGGCCGCCAATTCAATACTACCTCGGTTTTCGCCAATTATTGGCGATACAAGCGAATACTTCGAAGCGAAATAAATGCGAACTAAAGTTATCAGTAGAAGAATTGTGTTTTATTATTAGTGTGGTTTTAAATTGTAATTAGTGAATTAAAGTGAAAATTTTGGTAATTCAATCGGCAGTTTTTAATTGTGTCAAACCCCAAGCTCGTAACAATACTTTTAAATAATATAGTAATACTTCGATTGATTAAGCCTTGGTTCTATTTTGATTTATTCTTCAGATAAAATATCACTAACAATGTCACTTGTAAATAGTAGAAGTAACGTCATGAATCATTTATAACACATAAAATTCCTACGTTTACTATTTTAACAATTTGGAGGATCACACACTTATTCGTGCCCGGCTCCATTCTAATAGAATTGCTAAAATCACATATATATATTAATACATAAGATGGGAGTGACTGAAGGCGAATAATTTGAGATCACCCATATAGAGAAGGTGGGTCACTTTTGTACCCCCTTTCCAAATCTGAAATCTCCTCCCGGAGTCCTCCAGTACTATCCATACCGCAAATGAAAAAGTAAAACTAATAATAGTAATGTTGTAAATTCTGCCGTTTCTGTGAATTCATTTTTGCCTACTGACTTCAATGACGTGTTTACACCCTAAATAAGTTACCACGACTACTGACAGCGTGTAAACAGACCGAATCAGTCCTAAGCGCTAGCACTGGCGCTTGTTACTGACCCCGTAAATCGGCTTTTATAACAAAGAGGTAAGTATACTACTACAGAGAAATGTCAAAACTACTTGTCGCATTTTTTTAATCAAAAAGCCCAAGATTTCTACAGTAGCGGGTTTATGTCACTACCTACAAGATCGCAACGAGTTATCGAACAAATATCGAACAATACGAAGAAACTTTTTCCACGTTGTTGAGATTGTTGTTGTGAGCACTAAGCTCGAAGTTGTTGACGAGTATGTTTACCTGGGACAAATAGTCCGACTAGGTAAGTTCAACTTCGACCGAGAGGTCAATCGACTGTTTCAACTCGGCTGGGCAGCGTTCGGGAAATTACGGCACATCTTCTCGTCAGGTATACTTCAAAATTTGAAAACTAGACTGTACAACCTGCGCGACCTATGGAACTGAGACGTGGTCTTACACTGCTGACCATATGAGGAAGCTAAAAGTTGCTCAGCGAGCTGTAGAGAGTAGAGCCGGGTAGAACACCCTGCCTGGCGAAAGATCTCACCTTTTCCTTCCATGGCCAAAGCAATAAGGTGAGTTTTTGTAGGAGTATGGAGGTAATTCATATTGGTTAGTAATTGACAGAGCCAGCACGGCTGCCTTTTTTTATTTATTAGGTTCTCCAACAGTTATAACACAATACATTTGAATTATAAATACAAGTTCCAACATATCTTAAACTAGGTGCATAACTACTTATAGGGAACACATCATGCGCTTAATAATAATAAGTTACTTATATGTAAAAGAAAAGAAAAATCATAAAAACCTATTTTAAGTTATTTTTTAACATGTTACAGAAGATACTTTTCTGTGATAAAGTCCCTGATCTGCTTACGAAAAAGTTTTAAAGAATCAAAATTAAGATCTACTGATGTGCTGCATTCATTGTAAAGTCTATTCAATCTAGGAACAGGAGAGAAATTACCAAGTTTAGTCCTACGCATTGGTGGGTTCATAGGTTGAACAGGCTTTCTCGGAAGCCGAGAAAGCCTGTTCAACCTGTGAACAGTTGGAGGACAGTCTATCTTATTATGGAACAGCTTGTATACGAACATTAAATCCAAAATGTCACTTCTTGCTTCAAGTGGCACTAAATTAAAAGCGAGAAGCCTAATTTTGTACGATTTAAGCGATCGAGCTTTACCTACAGAGAACGTTGCGTGCCATAGAAACCTTTTCTGAACGCTTTCCAAGCGTAACGTAGGTATGTGTTGCGAAATTGGGCCTCCAAACAACACTGCAGTATTCCATAATGCTACGCACAAAACTATTATAAAGAATCATCTTGGTCTTAACGGTCTTGAAAATCTTTGTATTGCGTATGATAAAACCGAGCGTTCCGGATGCTTTTTTTATAATATGGTCGAAATGTGTTATAAATGTCAGCTTCTTATCAAGCAGTACGCCTAAATCACGAACATTGTCAACTTCTCGTAATTTGACACCATTGATTTGGTATGACGAATTTTTAATATTTTGTTTGCGCGTGAATTTTATATGTGTACACTTTTTCGCGTTTAGGACCATAATGTTTTCATAACACCACCTCGTCAACTTATTGAACTCAGCTTTCAGGAGATTCACATCATCCATGGAATCGATTTCACGCAAAAGTTTAAGATCGTCGGCATATAAAAAAGATTTTACATTATTAAGGTTAACAGAGACATCATTGACGAATATGTTAAATAAGACAGGGCCGATATGTGAGCCTTGTGGCACTCCTGATAAGTTTTTGTAGATTTTAGATGAATAACCACTAACTACAACGAAGAAAGACCTGTGAGTTAGCTAAGAACTGAACTATTCCAGCAAGGCACCATGCACTCCATAGGCTGAAAGCTTACGAAAAAGGAGACAATGAGATACTTTATCAAATGCATTGCTAAAATCCGTGTAATTAGCATCAATCTGTTTGATCTTGTCCATAGACTTAATCAGTTTTTCAGTGAAGCACACTAAGTTTGTAGAAGTCTATCTACCCTGCGTAAATCCGTGTTGTTGGTCTGTTAAAAAGTGTTTGAAATAATTTTGAAAAAAAAAAACATAAAAAACATAAACACTCACGCCTGTCACCCAGAGGGGTAGGCAGAGACTATGGACTTCCATTTAGCATGATCCTGACACACCTCTCTTGCTTCCTCCACATCCATATACCTACGCATACACGCTCGTCGGTTAAAGGTACTCTTAATTTGGCCCATATTCAATATATCGCCAATTTGGTCGATAAACTTTCGCCTAGGGCGACCCTTCCCGACTCTGCCATTCACCTCTGCAACATAAATTTGCTTTGTCACTCTTTCCTCATTCATTCTTTCTATATGACCAAACCACCGAATGATTCCTTTCTTAATCCTAGTCACAACATCATCTTGCAAACCACACTCTTCTCTTAAATAATTTTGAATATTGTATTTTTTAGATGCCTTGAGCTCCTTATTAATTTTTATATACTGACTACTCATAAATGACATTGACTCTTTTACATCTTGTATTTCATCATTGATTGATTTAAGTTGGGTGTTAAGCAAAGTGCCCGTTGAGATGTTTAGTCAGTAAATTACTCATTTCCATCTGTACTACATCTTCAATTATGTTGCGAAGCGCTGTGTTCGTACTATCGTGCGCGCCTTCCGGTAAATTCACAATTAGAGGAGACTTTACGGCAGGGCGTTTGCTAGGCCTTTTTGATACGTTAAATGACGCAGGCACAGATGTATAGTCACCCCCGTCGCTGTCGCTATCAAATATTTGAGAGGTTGTACCCGGCGGTGTTCTTTGCGTACTCATTTTGGAACCAGGACTTCCGTTCACATCTTCCGGGTCGATGGTACAGATGGGCGTGCTTCAAGGCTCAATTCTAGACCCCTTTCTGTTTCTTGTATACATTAATGACTTACCTTACATAGTAGGAGATGGCCATGATATGGTATTATTTGCAGATGACACTTCTTTAATTTTCAAATTAAGTCGACAATTGCTAAAATATGACGAAGTAAATAATGCTATATCTAAGTTAGTAAATTGGTTCAATGTTAATAATTTGCATTTAAATGGCACTAAAACGAAATGTATAAAATTTATGACTCCAAATGTCAAACAATTAAATACTAATGTAATTTTAAATGGGGAGAAACTGAGTCTTGTAGATACCACCATTTTCTTGGAATCACACTAGACGCGAAGCTTCAATGGAGCCCCCATATATCAAAACTAGCAAGCAGACTTAGTTCTGCAGCATATGCCGTAAAAAAGATTAGAAGTCTAACTAGTGTTGAAACAGCTAGACTATTTATTTTACTTTAGCTATTTCCATAGCATAATGTCGTATGGTATTTTGCTATGGGGACACGCAGCTGACACTGAAATTATATTTGTTTTACAGAAGAGGGCCATAAGAGCAATTTATGATTTAAAGCCTAAAGAGTCGCTGCGACAAAAATTTAAGGAAATTAATGTATTAACTTTGGCCTCTCAATACATTTATGAAAATGTAATGTACGTACACAAAAATAAAAGTAGTTTTACAAAAATAAGTGATATTCATTCTGTAAATACTAGGAACAGACACAGGCTAGTGGTACCGGTTGCTCGACTCCATCGAGTCAGTGATTCATTCTTGGGGCGATGTATACGCTTTTACAACAAAATTCCAGAAAATATACAAAATTTGACCTGCTCAAAGTTCAAAAACTTTATTAAACTAAGTTTGTATAAAAAGGGTTATTATAGTATTAAAGAATTTATAGATGATAATAACCCCTGGAAATGAAGTGATCGCTACCAAGCTATTTCTAATTTGTTGTGTTGTTAATTTGTGTAACATACATGATTGTAAGCTGTTATTTTTTAAAAAAAGTCCCGCTGGGTTTCTTGCTGGTTCTTCCCAGGACAGAGGTTTTTTTTCGAACCAGTCGTAATTATACAAAAGAGTGACTTTCAATAAGCATTATTTATAATCTATATTGAATAAAAAAGTTTCTGTTTCTGTTTCTGTTGCGTAGCGAGCGCGCGGCTACTCTAACCGCTGCGCCAACTGAGCTCACTCATAAGTGGGCGAATTTAAGAATCGCAAGCAACTGACGATGAATGACTTTGCACTTTGCAGTATATAATATGGGTTGGTTAAGAACACACACGAATAGCACACTTTTAACTTTATCCGCGTGAGGGTGATTTTGAGTGAACCGTGTTTGCAATGAACACTTTTTTAATGTTTTATAGTCCAATCCCTTAATAATTTCAATACGTTATATTGGCACAGTGAACTGGATGGTGTTAAAGCACTTTTTTTCCAATAAATTTCTCGGGAAACATCACTTTTAACAGTAATATGATTTTTGAAACACAGAGGTACACTATTTACGTCTTCTCGTACCAACTATAGTACGGAGTTGAATTACATGCGAAAAGAGATGTGAAGTCCGCTTTCTCTTTAGCCGTATGCGCGATTGCCGATGGTTGGACGACCAACCACAAAGCTAAAACAGATCAGTAAGCTGAAGTGGCAATGGGCTTGCCATATAGGTTGAAGAACCGACAACCGATGGGGAGAAAAGCTTCTCGATTGGCGGCCTCGTACCGGCGGATGAAATGTAGGACGCCCCTCCCCCCTCCCCCCACTAGATGGAGTGACGATCTGGTAAGACATGCAGGAAATCGATGTATGCAGGTGTCTCAGGACCATTCTTTGTGGCATTCCTTGGGGGAGGCCTATGTTCAGCAATGGACTTGTGAGGGGCTATAATGACAAATGTTTTCCCCGACCTTATATATTACTAGCTGACCAGGCAGACGTTGGTCTGCCCTCTCCGACAACCCCGTGTCCTTTAAAAATTCTTAAATTCGTAAATCTTAAATTATCCTATCTCTCAAGTTGAACCAAACTGCATACAGAGTTTAGTTTCATCGCGGACAAACAATGTGCCACAGAATTTTTTTAAATAAAGATTATTGATTGCTTTATGGTTAGTATTGCTCATGCTCACTGCTGCTGTCATCCCAGTGTTGCCAACCGTACGATTTAAATCGTATTCATACGATATTTTTGGCCCGAGTACGATGTACGACCATGTATTCGAAATCGTACGCAAAATATACGATCTTTTCAAATCTTATAATCTTTATAACAAAATAAAAATGATAATTAATTAAGTTCATTTTATCGATATGAAAAATAAATAATTTCAAAATTGAACGAGCTCTAAACTTCTTCTTTGCATTTTTTCATAAACGCATCCTATAATATTTAACAATAATTAAATAGTTTTTAATAATTTTGAAGTGAAAACTTCTTTAGCGGCGTTGTGCACCTTTTTTTGTAATGGGTAAAAATGTTAAACTCGCGTCAGGTCACGTGTCCTGATCGAAAATTCGTAAGACGGACGGAGAGTAGACAGCCTGCGCGGCGTAGGAGAGGAAGTAGGTTAGGTTTAATTAATTTGCATTTATTAATTAATATAATTTTATTATTAAGATTAGGTTTCGATCGAGTCTGCTGTACTGCTTGACGAAATTATTAATATAGATACATATGTACTTACACAGTATAGATGTAATATTTGTAATATGTTTATAGTTTATAGCATTAACCTATATTTTCATAACATCACAATAAGCACATGTGCGGTGTAGGTTTACCAAACAAATAATTTCGAATGAAAATAAATGAAATAAGATAATAATAAATAATCTCCGCCATTCCAAAATATCAAAAATGCACAACGTTAATATTCATGTTTTCACTTCTGCCGGCACTCCCGGAGTGCAACCCGTCGTTTTTTTTTAAACTCTTTTCCTCGCGCAGTTTAAGGAGGAAGCTGCAGGGTAGCCCGCGAAATTCAAATTTTCTTACGATTTTTACAATTTGCAGGTCAGTGTCAGGTAATATGTTTAACAAAATATGATTCGCAGTCGTAACAAGTATGCGTTTACAGAATTATAATCATTATAATCGTCAATATAACCCTCTAAGTTCATATAATCGCATTGTATGGCTATTTCCAGAAAAACTCAGTCAAAGGGATTATATGAACTTGGGGGTTGTATTGGTGATTTTAATGATAGTAATTCTGTAAACACATACTCGTTACGGTCGCGAATCATACGAGGGTGGATTGAAAAGTACTCGGCCTAACACAGATCCATTCAATTCTAAAAATCAAATCTACCCACATTATTTAGTTCAGTTCAGACTAGTTCATTGTGTGAAGTTCGAAACGTGTGCGATAATTAGTTGTGATTTTATAAATTTATTAACAAAGTAATCGGACATAATTTCCGCGAATGGAGCAAATCGAGCAGCGTGCCGTCATTAAGTACCTCCATAAGAAGGGGCTATCATCAAAAGCCATCCATGATGACATGGTCAGTATATTAGGCGATTGTGCTCTGTCATATTCATCCGTCAAAAAATGGATAGCAGAATTTAAGCGTGGTAGAGAGAGTGTGAAAGATGAACCCCGCTCTGGAAGGCCTTCGACGTCAACTACTGACGAAAATATTAAAAAAAGTACTTGATTTAATAATGGGAGACCGCAGATTAAAAATTAGAGAGATAGCCGAGATTATAGGCATCTCTTATGAACGAACTCAAAACATCATTGTCAACGAGTTGGGTTTCCACAAGGTGTCTGCGAGGTGGGTTCCGCGACTGCTTTCAGTTGAACAAAAAAGGACGCGATTGACTATTTCACGCGACTGTTTGGAGTTATTTGAAGCCGATGCAGATGATTTTTTGAATCGTTTTGTTACTATAGACGAAACATGGGTTCATTGTTGTACACCGGAAACAAAACAACAATCAAAACAGTGGAGAAGACCTGGTTCACCACCCCCTAAAAAGGCTAAGTCGATTTTGTCGGCAAATAAGGTGATGGCTTCAGTATTCTGGAAGTCGAAAGGTGTGATTATGATTGATTATCTTGAAAGGGTCAGACTATAAACTCTGATTACTACTGCACCTTACTACGTCGTTTACGAGAGGAAATAAAAGAAAAACGTCGAGGAATGCTCAGAAGAAAAGTCCTGTTTCATCAAGATAACGCCCGTGTTCACACGTCAGTACAGTCAATGGCTGAAATTCACAACTGTGGCTTTGAACTGTTACCGCATCCGCCGTATTCACCTGATCTCGCACCATCAGACTTCTTTCTGTTCCCTAACCTAAAAAAGCACTTGGGAGGTCAAAGATTTTCGACAAACGACGAGGTCAAAGCAGCTGTAGACGCATATTTTGACTCCAAGGAAGAATCATTTTTTTTCAACGGTCTAAATGCTTGGAAGGGGAGGTGGCAAAAGTGTATTGAACTTGATGGTGATTATGTAGAAAAATAAAAATATAACTGATTTAGTATGTGTTTATTTTCTTGGTTAGGCCGAGTACTTTTCAATCCACCCTCGTATTTTGTTAAACATTCAACCTCATCCTGACCGGCAAATTCCAAAAACCGTAAGAAAATTTGAATTTCGCGGGCCACCCTGGAGCTTTCACCTTAACCTTCTTTCTTCGAGTTTGTTTTACGTCATTCTTTTCGTTCTAATCCAAATAATATTAAACTACCTACGCAGATAATCATATATTACATATTTTTGTAATAGATGAACACATTCCGAGCCCATTTTTTTAAAAATAAATAATGTAGTAAAGTTTAGTGTCAGATTCTTAAATGTTATATGGTTATACTCTAAATGTAAAATTTTGCTTTGACGTTATAATAATATTATTTTATTGAAATATTGATGCGTACTATCTTTTTTGTTGAGTTTTTAGCAAAATACGATCTTTTCCAGTTTATGGTACGATCTCCTAAAAAATAAAGATGGCAACCCTGTGTCATCCTGTCAATGTCTAAGTCAAACCAATTTTGTCTATGCTGTTCACGCTCATGCTCACTGCTGTCAAACTAATTTAGATTTAGTTTTCAGGTGAAAATTAAATTTATTGAAAAGAATAGAAGAAAGGTGAAATGTAATATTATGATCACATAGTAACGATTGTTGAGAATATTACAAGTAATTTTTTTAAATACCTACATATTTGATTGTGATATTTTTTATGTTATAATCTTTCAAGAAAGTGCCTACCGTATTATGTAGAGGTTATAATATTGTAAATTTTTTTGAATTATATCTCATCTACTATTTCATAATCATGTATTCTCCTATATCGGCGTTCGCGATGTATAAAGCTACCATGCAATCTACACCAAAACGAGACAAAAAGAAAAAGAAGAAAGTATCTTTATCACCAAAACATACGTCTCCTAATTTAAAAGAAAACGTTATGATAAAGATCGCTCAAAAAGTGAAACGAAAACAAAAAAAAGTAAAGGAGCCCAAAAATATTATAAAAAAGAAAACTAACAAGAAAAAGAAATTAAAAATTAATAATAAAAAGGATGATGGTTTAAATCATGCAGAAGTTTTAGATGAAGATGATTGCGAGGCTACTGAAAGCGAGGAAATTCCGGCGCTAATTCCAGCCCCGCTATCTAATACAGATTGTAACAACATTACTTATGAGAATGAGTCCTGTTCACACTCAAGCAATGGTAGTTTTGACTTCACTCCAGTTGTAACAGACAGTTGTGAAGAAGCCCTAAAAGTTTTCAAGTGGATGATAGCCCCTTATAACATTAATGACTTCTTTAAGTGTATCTGGGAAAAGAAACCCTTACATATTGCTAGAAATAAGCCTAAATACTACAATGATATTATTTCTACACCAGTCATTGATAAAATGTTACGCACTGAGAATATACAGTTCACCAAAAATATCGACATTACATCTTATGTTGATGGAAAAAGAGAAACGCACAATCCTGAAGGAAGAGCTCATCCTCACTTGGTGTGGGATTTCTATTTAAATGGTTGTAGTATTAGATTATTAAACCCCCAAACATATATATCGAAATTACATCTCCTAAATGCTACCTTACAAGAATATTTTAATTCCTTTGTTGGTGCAAATGCTTACTTAACACCTCCAGATAGTCAGGGATTTGCTCCGCATTATGATGATATTGAAGCCTTTATTTTGCAAGCTGAAGGCAAAAAACATTGGCGTATATACAAGCCTCGAGAGGAAAATGAGGTATTACCCAGAGTGTCATCAAAGAACTTTTCAGAAGATGAAATAGGACAACCAATATTAGAAGTAACATTGCAAGCTGGAGACATGTTGTATTTTCCACGGGGATATATACATCAAGGTGTAACCATTGATGGGGAACATTCTCTTCATGTCACTGTTAGTATGTATCAGAAGCACTCTTGGGCGGATCTATTTGAAAAAATGGTTCCTGCTGCTTTGCAAATTGCAATTAATGAAAATACCGAGTTTAGACAAGGCCTACCATTTGATATCTATGACAATTTCGGAGTAGTACATTCTGATGAAAATACACCAAGGAAAGTAGAGATTGAAGAAATTATAAAAAATCTCTTCTATAAGGTCAAAAACCACCTGCCTATAGATGAAGCTGTTGATCAGATGAGTAAAAATTATCAACACGATGCCCTACCTCCGGTTCTGAGTGACTTGGAGAAAGCATGTACAGTATATGGTGATACAGATGTGATGGTTGAAAATGGTAAAGTTACAAATAGAGTAGAAATAAGCCTGGACACAAGAATAAGATTGTTAAGAAAGAATATAATAAGAATGGTAGCAGAAGAGTCTATAAGGCTGTATTATTATGCTGAGAATTCATTAGAGTATCATGGAAATGAGTTAACATTCCTTGAAATTGAAGAGGAATTGGCACCTGCTATCGAAACACTGATCACTTCTTATCCAGAATATGTTACTGTTGAGAACCTAGAAGCGCCCAATGACACAGATAAAATACAAATAGCTGATGCTCTGTGGGGCAGGGGTTTAATTATGACTGAATATCCTTTAGAAACTGTGTTTGATTAATGTTGAATAACTTTTTTGGTAATTATGTTTCATAGAAGCTAATACCATAGAAAATAAGATGGATTTACTTGCTATACTGTTTTCCTCTAAGCAAAACCGTTTATAGCAGCAAATTGATGTTTACATGTTTTGTTTCTAATATAAATTACTCTAAATTAACATTTTTTTTAATTTATTGAAGATCTATGCATACAATTATTGAGTGCCATTGAGTTAATGTGTACTTTGTGCTATATTATCTGCACATAACATGAACCGGGGTGGTACTACAACCTCACAGAAAACCAGCGTGAAGTAGAGGTTTACCTCTGCGTTTCGCTTGGTGAGTGCAGGTGGCCGGAGGCCCTTTTTACTGGAAATGAGGCATTCCATCTTAGTCCTCACGGGTGACAACGCATCTACATTTTGAATTGTAATAGAGGATAGATGTAGATGTCTATGGGCCGCAGCAACCACTTGCCATCAGGTGGACTGTGTGCTCGTTTGTCATCCTAATACTATAAAAAAAAAAAACATTTACTTGAAAAGTTAAGAAATCACCTATGGTTGCAAGCAACCTGAAGGAGAATGGTATCAATGTTGAATGATGAGCCTATAGACGAGAGTACCTGACCACTATGTAGCAGTTCTGGGTTTGAATCCTATTCCCCATTTCTAACTTTAAAAAGTAATATTCACTTGGGGATTGGAAGTGATGAGACTGAAAATGGCAAGGCTACGGCTAGGCTAAAACTAATGGCGGCCACTGCTCATATCACAGTTGATAATTATTAATTAGAAAATATACCAATCATATTCAGACATCACTGTGGGCCATATCAACTAGAATAAGATCATTATATTAAAACAAAATCTATTTCTTTTGTTTCTGAAGATAAATTAGAAAGCTTAAGCCGAGAGTAGCGTGAATCTCCATCTATCCATAAAAGTCCACTGCTGAACATAGGCCTCCCTCATAGATTACCTCATAGGAGGAATTTTGCCATAGTTGCCACACTTGGCAGGCGGGTTGGCAACTGCAGTTGTTTATTGTTTTGAGTTGTAGTCAGGAAGATGCTGCTGCCCTTCGCCTGTCACAGTTTCCCTCTGTCACCTCTTACGTAACCTAAGGGACGATATGGGGTAGTGGATATTCTTACACAAGTAAAACATGAACCAGGTTTCAACATAAATCTAGTTTGATTAAATTTTGCTTAGTATGTATAAACTTAGCAGAAAAATGTATCAGTGCAAAAAAATAAACTTATTGACTTTTTGAATATCATTATCATAAATGCATAAAGCTTAAGTTAATCTAAGTTCAGCTTGTTGGAATTGATGAGATCTTGACTTGGTTAGGTCGGTAAACTGTCAAATTATGACCTACATGGTTCAGGTTGGTAGACTCTATGAGGATGATTTTTGCGGCCTACATCTGCCACTTTCAAGCACTCGCAGTTCGGGATTCCACACAGACTCCTGTATGGGCGCATCCATGTTTCGGCAGGAGGGAGTTCAAATGTCTCTCATGAAGAGAAGCCACTAGTGGGTCGCCACATAGGTATGCGAAATCATTTTTTTTTATAGGATACGGTGACAAACGAGCACACAGTCCACCTGATGGTAAGTGGTTGCTGTGTCCCATAGACATCCCACATCTATCCTCAAAAAAGAATCAAAATGCAAATGCGTTGTCACCCGTGAGGACTAAGATAGAATGCCTCGTTTAAAAAGGGTCGCCGGTTCTCTACACTCATCATACGAAACACAGTAGTGTTAAGCTGCTATTTTACGCTGGTATTCTGTGAGAGCGTGGTCCTTCCCCGGTCGAGCCGACCCATTCGTGCTACGACTATACTACTAATATAGCTGCAGCATGGCTCTACCACGTACAAAAACACACATTAACACGTATAAAAATACACGTTTCCGTGTCCTTGCACATGTATATGTTCCATTTTAACCGTATGGTTAAAATGATAAAAGATCCCCCAAGGAATGCCACAAAGCAGGGTCCTGAGCCACCTGCATCCATCGACTTCCTGCATGTCTTACCATGTCGTCACTCCACCTAGTGGGGGGTCGCCCTACACTTCGCCTACCGGTACGAGGCTGCCACTCGAGAACCTTTCTTCGGGCAAATACCCTCAATGAAGAAAAGGCATACGTAAGAGATATCAAATAGGCCTTGCCCGCTGCTTGGGGATTTTCTCATAAGAAAACAAAATCAAGATTAATTATTACAAGCTGCTTCTTAAATCTCCCTATTACTACTTATATTACATTGAAATAAAACAAGCAATAGTTTTCAAGTTACAAATTTAATATTAAAAATGTATGAGCAGTTGAGCATCTCATTCATATTTTATATTTTGAAATATGTACAAATTAGGTATTACTTTACACAGAAATTGTGTACGCAAATTCATAATTGCGAACATGTAACATGTGTCATCTATCCATCCTTCTAATTATACTATAGCCAAGTTTTTACATTAATACAATATAAAACAATAATAATAACAATAATATCGCATCATTTTGGTGAGTACACACCGATAAAGCAGTCGAGAAGTGCTTTCTTCAAACTTATGTACGACCAGTGCCGGATTAACCACGTAGCAAGAATAGCAATTGCTACGGGCCCCGCGTTTCCAAATGCACCCATCACCGCCTAAGTGTATTTTTTTGAGTGAAATTTATTAAGACGTGATATATTGAACTTACTTGATGTCACTAAAACGTGAAACGGTGAAACGCTACACCTTTTTCGACTAAGACAATCCACATCAGATCCGTACACAGTAACCGATTAATTCGTTGACGAAAATAAAACAGAATTTCATGCGGTAAACGCACAAGTTTCAACGCGCACCACGCGTTGGTACTTGGGCGTTTATATCGGTTTTCATCCCGGGATAAAAAAATTCACCCCGGGATGGAAATTTTCATCCGATCATCTGTAGTACCCATCGACGGCGATCTCAGCGTTAGTTTGGATGCTCCTGCAAAATTGCGTCACTGCAAAAAAAAAAACAGGAGTTTTATAGCGCCTGAGCTGAGGCATCGACATCCCGGGATGCAAACAGTAGGGTGAACTGGCGAGAAACTAGTTCGCCTTAATTGGAGAACTCGTGCGTTCTGATCCCTCTTCTTCGGTGTTTTACAGTTCTCTTACTTTTTAGGCGTCGTTCCAGGCTTACGGAAGACAGCCTTAATGCATCCGATCCCTAAAAAAGGTGACCACTCGCACCCGTCCAACTACAGGCCTATAGCTTTCACCTTCTAGTTCTACGAAATAATGGAATCCATCATTAACTGCCAGCTCATGCGGTACCTTTAAGAGCAGTTACAGTTTTCATCGAGGTCGCTCAGATGGTGATCTTGACCTGACTCACAATTCTCATCTCTAGGCCGGGGCACCCCGGTATCAGCTCCTTCCATTTGACCGTAATTAATGGAAAGTGGACAGAACTGTCGACAATAAAGTTCCTTTCGATTGGCTTGATCCACTGGCCTTGCGAGGAGACGTTGCATCTCTATGTATCTTCTACCGCATATACCTACCACGGAGAGTGCTCAGAGGAATTTTACGGATTAATTCTAGCTGCTGAATTCCACCATTGTACTCTGCGACAGAACACTAAATTCCATCCTCATCATCTCGATGGCTGGCAATCTACTACTGTGCGATTCATGTGGAATTTTCTGCTTCGCACGACCTAACTGTAGAATTTACTGTCGCCAGCAGTTTTTCAGGACCCATACGACAAACTTATGCCCATAAAGGAAAAAGACACACGTCATATTTCTCTAAAATACTATGCGAAGAATTTATCTAACTAATTGCATCAAGCAAGCAAAGCATTAAATGTATGAAACGGAAGTGACAATTACGTGGAATGAATACGGGATATAGCTTTTATTAATCATTTTATGGATTTGTCCAAACAATGCGATCCACATTTTCAGATATTGAAGCAAAAGCCAAAGATTTGACAGGTTGTCATGAATATCAGCAACAGACTGCAAGACGACGCAGGCGAAACACAAAGTTAGACCATTTTCGCGGTTCTACTTGAGGAATTTGTTAACAAAAAAACACCTAGTAAACAATTTGAAGTTGAGGTGTTTGTCGTCATTATTGGTACTTTAGATAAACGCATAAAAGCATACCAAAATTTAACTAGCGTTTTTGGAATATTTGGACAGTTAAAATCTATTACAGCAGAAGAGGTTTTTAAAGAAACTCCAATGAGGGCTAATAATCTTCCATTCACCAGATGTCGCTACTAGCGACTGAGGTAAAGTTTTTTGTTACACTGTGTCATTTAATTGAGAAATTAGTTTTAAATAATAGTTTATCATTGTCTAGAGTATTATATTAATATATAACACAATGCGTCAGTAGTTTGATTTTTAATTTTTTGCACATTATAACTCTTTTTTTTAAAAGTCGTCTTTTAGTTATATTTATAGTTTGGTGTATTCATTTCTAATGTAATTAATATAAAATATAACTAATAATACAGAAAGAAACCTTAAAGATTACATTTTCCTAAGAAATTATCGTCCCCGCTATGAAATCTGTCAAATATTTTACCTCACTCGAAAGTGGCGCCGCCCTGGTGGCAGAAAAAGTCGTGGATGCCCTCATTATAGTCAGTGCTTATGGAAATGGTTCGGAAGACAGAATAGACGGCGAATTAATGCAGTTTGACGAGTTGCTAATGCGTTTGACAGTACGAAAATCGAATCTCTGAAAATTCAATATTATAAATTCTTAATGGATAATTTTTTAGAATCATGTTCCCTCAATTTAGAAACTGCTTTGCAAATTTATTGTTTCTCATGATCAATAACTGCACTGGCGAACGTTCATTTTCAACATTAAACCGTACAAAAAATAAATTAAGGAACACTCAAGTCAAGAACGCCTGACTTATCTCTCTGATGTATATAGAATATGATTTGCTTAGAGAAATTGATATGGGTAGTAGATTTCTAAATTTTGACATGAAATTTAGAAAAAAATAAATAAAAACAGAAACAGATAAATAAATGTTAAATATACACATAATTTAAGGTACACCATTGACAAAATATAACATTAGCTATTCCTAACGTTCTACTATGAAACACCAACAAAATTGTAGCCTATAGATGGCAAATAAACGTATTGAGTATTGGGTGCTATGGGTTCTTAAGTATAAATTGGTTTTTACCATTTTATACTTAAGAACCCATAACAGATCAAGGGTCCGCGATAAAATTGGCAATGGGCCCCGCGCTTGCTTAATCCGGCAGTATGTAAGACTCATATTGCACTCTCAAGATGCACTTTAAAATTAACATATTTTTATTTGTTTTCCAATATAACTGAATAAACAGAAAATGTTATTATAGAAAATCACATAACATTAGTTAATTATGGCGAAGTTTAGACTATACAAAGTCAAAGACAAAAACTTTAAAAAATTAGCTGCTATTAGATACATATTATTTGTATATATATATAGCCAACATACTGATAATACTTAATTAATAATTTGAACATATTTGTATTCCTAGTTAAATAATTGGTATTTGTTGGATATATATTGCCAAAAAATACTATAAAAATGACACCTGGTCGTTAAAAGTAATAGGGCAAGATTATATACACCCAAAGACATTTAAGTAGTTATATATTTTAAATCTCTTTGTATACACCATACAAGTTTCTTGCCTGTTGCATACAATAAAGTTGAAGTTTTAACTAACATCATCTTCTAAATAATGTGTAATCATCAAGCTCTAGTGTAAACAGCACATACCAAAACCCACTTATTTGAAATAACATTCAATATTGAATGAACAATTTACATCCAAATATACATGAAATGCTAGAAGAAACCAAAAACGGTACAATCACAAAGGTACAAATAAGCATGTAAGCAAAACAATACCTTTTTTTTAATAGAAAAAGGATGACAAACGAGTACACAGTCCACCTGATGGCAAGCGGCCACTGCAGCCCATAGACATCTACATCTATCTTCAATTACGAAACAAAATGCAGATGCATTATCACCGGTGAGGACTAAAATGGAATACCTCGTTTCCAGTAAAAAGGACCTCCGGTTCTCTACACTCACCATACGCAACACAGCAGCGTTATGCTGCTATTTTACGCTGATATTCTGTGAGTGTGATCCTTGGTTGGCTTGATCGAGAGTTCAAGCCAACCTATTCGTGCTACAACTATACCACTAATATAGCTGCAGCATGGCTCTACCACATACATAACATTTCTGTCCATTATGTTTGTGGTATAAACAAATAGAGATTTCAATAATTATTTGTCAAAACTTGCTACATTATTAGCATCAAGATAATGTATATCAAACTCATGTAAAGTTATATTCAATTACTTAATGATATTCTTTAGTGAGAGTAATTGCATTCAATTATGGCCGTTAAGAAACTTGCATAGTGTAAATAAGATATTAAACCACAGGCACTAATCATGAGCTGTGATGATTCTAGTGAGAATACCACACATTCTGTAACAGCCTATTAAAGTCCACTGCTGAGCATAGGCGTTGCCGCGCTTGGCAAGCAAATTTTTATTTTTAGTAATTATTAGAAACACTGCTCCTGATCTGTTTCCCTCTGACGCCTTTTACGACACCCACGAGATCACATAGCGTAGTGTTATTCTTACTTATATTGAAATCTTAATAAGTCTGCAAAACTTTTAATTTACATATAGAAATGGGAGAAAACTAAATTATAAGATTTAATTAAATACAGACAGACAGTTCAAAGTAGTAAAGGTTATAAAATATCAGTCATAAGAGCAATTTAATAACGCATCTTTTTTTTATAGGATAAGGTGACAAATGAGCACACAGTTCACCTGATGATAAGTGGTTGCTGTGACCCATAGACATCTACATTTATCCACAATAAAGAATCAAAATGCAGATGTGTCGTCACCTCGAGGACTAAGATGGAATGCCTCTGTTCAAGTAATTTGGGTTTCCAGTTCTCAACACTCACCATATGAAACAGCAGTGTCAAGCTGCTATTTTACGCTGGTATTCTGTGAGAGCGTTGTACTTCCCTGGTCGAGCCGACCCATTCGTGCAACAACTATAGCTTCTGTTTAGATTAACAATTAAATAATACATAAGAGGAAAATTTAAAAAATATATTAACTAAATGCAAAAGAAGGGTTATGGAGATTAATTTACAGACAAAAACTACTATTAAACCGTATTCTTAGAATCTTATTACAAACTTAGATCTAATATTATATAAACTAACTCTATGCAATATTAAATATTATCCAAATAATTATTAACTGCAAAACAATCACTAAACAAAGGCACCTTATATAGAACCAAAGCAGTAACTTTATGCTGCAATTTCAATTTTTTGTTCTTGTGCTTCCGTGTTTAACTTAGATGCACATTTAAATCTTTTCTTCACTTCATTGTTCAAGCCTTCTCTATTTCTTGCTATCTCTATTGCATAAAATTGTACCCGAGGCACTAAAATAGTGTTTTGTTCTGAATAATCTCCCTTAGTGTCTGCTCTCAGTAAAGTGCCAAAACTATAGTCTTCAACAATGTTTTTGAATTTTTCACAGAACACCCTCCATCTAGCTTTGTTAACACTATTCTTTATTTCACTCTCTTTTATGCATCTAACATCTAAGTCAGGAAAATCTTGTCTGAATTGTGTGTATATTAGGTCGTCATGAGGTGTTAGACGAAGCAATCTAGTGTCTACAGAGCAGAGAACCTGTAAATCATTTTCATTTGTTAATAAACAATGTAAACAAGAGTAGTTTCAGTAAGCATATATAGGTTTATGCTAAAAAAAATTATAATGAAATATATCATTGTTGTCATTACAGCCTTTCAGAAGTTCAGTGCTGAAACAAAAACAGAAACTTTTATTCACTGTGGATTATTTTATTTATTTAGAAGTCACTCTTTATGTTTAATTACCACTGGTTTGGAAAAAAACCTCTGTCCTGCGAAGATGAACAAGAAACCCAGCAGTGTTTTTTAAAAAAATAACGGCTCACAATCTTGGATGTTACACAATTAACAACACAAAACAAATTAAAAACAGCTTGGTAGCGATCGCCACTTTCCCAGGGGTTATTACCATCCATAAATTCCTTAATAAGGTAATAACCCCTTTTATACAAACTTAGTTTAATAAAGTATTTGAACTTTGAGCAGGTCAAATTTTGTATGTTTTCTGTGATTTTGTTGTAAAAGCTTATAACATCGCCATTGTAACTGTTGAACGTAAGCCTCCCCCAAGGAATACTACAAAACATGGTCCTGAGCCACTTGCATCCATCGACTACCTGCATCTCTTTTTAGATCGTCACTCCATATAGTGGAAGGTCACTCTACACTTCGATTACCGGTACAAGGCTGCTACTCGAGAATCTTTCTATCATAAATTATGAATCTTGACCATATTGTTTTAGACAAACAAGTACAAATTAAGCAATTAGGTTTAAAGGAAGTTTATAAGATCAAAATCTTAATCACATCTAAGAATAAATTATTTATACAAACATTAAAATATATATCACTGTGTTCCATGGCTTTGGCCGCCCACAAATGCTCCAGGGTTTCATCGTTCCCAAATTCTTCTGCAGGCCGGGTTAAAACATCCTTGAAAATACGAAAAATACTTATGAAATAGAACCCAAATTTAAGTATTCCGAGTGAATTTAAATAGGTATAAAAGCGCTAACCATATCTAATTTTATGAGTTGATAGTGGGGTACAATGTGATTTTATTCTCAAATTAATTAAGGGTATTAGGTAAAAAAACAAAACTTGTTAATATCGTATTACAAATCACTATTACTCCACGAAATTAAAACGTAGTCTGCACTGGTCTGCACTCTGCACTCTGCAGCATAGATAAATAAATATGTAGCTATGCAGTCTGCACAAAATAACCTAGAAATACAAAAATGAAAAACATAGCAAAAGAGAATATAATTGCTATAGTATTTGCTTTGCCTTATAGCCATGGAGCATGGAGAATCTATACTCCATGGTTATAGCATGGTGCGGGTGACAGCTTAAGGCGGCTACTCACTTGCCGCCTTAGGGGGAATCTAGGGTATGGAAGTGGGGATGAATCTCAATTGCCTCCTTAATTGTGATGTATGTATACAAACAGGGGCAATTTTTTAAGTCGGCCCTGCGGCAGGGGCGCTCCTTGCTCCCTAAATCGTAGCTGCCGCTGCTACATGCGTAGCGCAATTGGGGCGATTTCAATCAGTTCGTTAGCAACTTTCGCACGGAGTACACATGTGAGTGCAAATCACAATGTATACCAATAAAGAATGTAAAATTTGGACACTGTTGATAGAAGTGCATAAAGAGCGGTTTCTTCACCCAGTATCTCCTTTTTGTCGTTTTTACGGTTGCACCACAGAAAGAACATTATTTGAACATTATAACGTTTTTAAACGTGGTAGAGCCATGCTGCAGCTTTTAAAGACTATGTTATGGTTGTAATAATTAATGAATTAGTTGTTATATCAAAAAAATATGGGTGTCTATGGACCCAAGTATCCACTTACCATCAGGTGGATATTGTGCTCATTTGTCACTCGTATCTAATATATAAAATTAATTTTCGTTTGTTCCTATTTTATGCGTTGCCATACCGTTAATTAGGTTGTGGTAAAATTTTGTCAACTTATTGCTTGCACTTATACGAAGGTTGTAGGCATAGTACAATTAACTTACAGTAGGTGGCGCGCGTGTCATATGAACAAATTTATTTGAAAGTACCTATTTTATCATAAAATTTCAATGAATGTAATAAATAACATCATTCCTAATTAAACAATATAGTTCCAAATTTCAAACGATATTTCCACAATTATTTCTTCAGTGGCAGCAACGCGCTGGGTACCTTCTAGATCTATAAAAAAAAAGAGCCAAGGCTATAGATACCAGCCATTTCATTGATATTTCGATAAAAGTGGCGCCATTCTCAACGGGTGTGTCCAGAGAGATGTACACTCTCATACTAAACGACAGGCATGTGTGTAGAGACAATTCAGATATTGCCGCGATCGTTGTTCATCCCAAATTGCCCCTGCGGCAGGCAAGTGAGTAGCCACCTTTACACTTTTGGCGTGTCTAGAGATGGAACAATGTTATATCGATTTAAAAAAGACGATTAACGATACACAAAGCAAAGCCAAAATGAGGGCTAATAATCTTCCACTCACTAGATGTTGCTAGTTGTGACTGAGGTAAAGTTTTTGTTACACAGTGTCAGTTAATTGAGAAATTAGTTTAAAATAAATAGTTTATCATTATTTAGAATATTATATTACTACACTATACAATGCGTCAGTGGTTTCATTTTTAATTTTTTGCACTTTATAACTCTTTTTAAAAAAGTCGGCTTTTAGTTATATCTTATAGTTTGGTTTATTCATTTTTAATGTAATTAATATAAAATATAACTAATAATACAGAAAGAAACTTTAAATATTACATTTTCCTAAGAAATTATCATCCCCGCTATGAAATCTGTCAAATATTCTACCTCACTGTAAAGTGGCGCCGCCCTGGTGGCAGAAAAAGTCGTGGATGCCCTCATTATCGATTAGCTATCGATATGAAAATTAAAACCGAAACATATATTTCTTTATAAACTACAGTGCATGTGGAATTAAGATTAAAATAATTAATTAAGTTTAATACAAATTATGACATAATAGTTACATAATAGCTGTTACCGGACCTCGCCTTGGACTTGGTATTTATTACGATTGGATTTCATGGGTTTTAATTTTTATGCGCGGAATCCTAATTCTTTTTCTAAAATAAAATTAGCATGTGTTACTCCTTATAACATCAACTATCTACCAGTGCTAGCTATAGGCCGGTACAAAGAGACTTTTTTTTCTCTCTTTGTTATAAATACCGTATAAACTTTCATATGTATTTATTAAAAGGCTGTTCATATTTTTCTGATAAAACTCATTCAAAGGGCTAATATGAACTTACAGGGTTGTATTGGTGATTTTAATGATGATAATTCTGTAAACACATAATCGCTACGGACGCAAATCATATTTTGTTATATATACAACCTAAACCTAACCTACAAATTCCAAAAAATGCAAGAAAATTTGAATTTCGCGGGCCATCCTGGAGCTTTCACCTTAAACAAACAAAGACCAACAGAGACAAAGATCAAAGAGTAGAACTTCTGAGAGTAGAACATAGAAAACATAGAATATTAAAACTCCAAAAAAAATTGAAATTAAAACAGGTACCTGAACCTAGCCCCACTTGGACTTTTTTTGAGTTTTTTTTTAATGAATTGTTTGCGTTGATTGTTTAGTTTCAATTAATTACTCAATATTTTTAAGTATGAGCTATGAGATGTATGAATCGACGGAGTTCAGCGTAGCAACGTGACACTTAAAAAACAAGTTGTATTTATAATCGAACCATCATCAATAGTGATGGAACAAACGATATTTAGTAAAAATTCATTAATTTAAAGGATAAAAGTTAAATTTTGTAATAAGGGGGGGCCAACCTAAAGACGAAATTTGTTTAATGAATTATAAATAATAATTAAAAGACGAACGAACAATTTTTATGTTCGAACAATAACGAACAAACGACGAATAATTAATTAAAAAAAAACTCCAAAGTACAAATAATAAAATCCAAGTAAGTCTAGGTTTCCGGTACCTAAATAAAACAAAGTGATTATATTATATACTCTTTGATTAGTAATCCTCCAACTACGGAAACCAGTACGTAAAACTGAACGAACTGTAGTTCGTGGAACTCGGTGTTTCAAGAAGCTTATGACGGTGAGTTGTTCCAAAAAGCTTATAATGATCTTCACTTCACTGTGGTATGTGTTTATGGAGGGTAGAGGTAAGGAGGACTATCTCACCTCTACCCTCGGGGACAAGACGAGAAGTGTCCAGCTGTTCGCTTAAAATAACAGTTCAAAAACCTCCCATAATAGCGCTAGTATAGGATATGTATAGTATATATATATATTTTATTTATTACGAAAATGTTTATGTTAATTCCGATATTTTATTGATATAAATTAATATATTATATACGTTTACTGTCAATTTTAAAAGACAATTTTTATGACACGTTTTTTTTATAATTTTGTTTTGCTGTTTTTCGTAGTGATTATATACTCTCTGCTCAGAACAATAACTAGAGCCGGTTTCACGAAGTATGTGTTATTTTTTTTTTTAACATTCTCATTACATACATGTACATTACCTTGGACATTATCTCTGGTCAGTCGTAAAATTGTAGTACTAACCTATATTCTTGGTTGGCATACCTACCTACTTTGAGATTTGAGATCAAAGGTACCTGCTAAAACGAAGTGGTTATATCGTAGAGAGATCATGAACTCTACGGGTTATATACTCTTTAGTAGTTCTTAATTTTGAATTTATGTTGCCAACTCTAATTTTAGAAAGTTGGTAGATGAAGTACCACAATTTATTAGAATTCACAAACTAATAAGAAGGTAGAATGTAAAATTAATGTAAATCAGAAAATATAAACGAAAATCTTTATTTCATTCTCTCACATATGATATATATAATTGCATATAACTGACCTATATTAATAAGATTTCGGTTTTGGTTCATTTACACTTTGTTGAGCGTCTACAGCACCACCATATAATTTTTATCCAACACCCGTTGTTGGTTCTTCGCTGTGATATTGCTGGCCCATGGCCCATTGCTACGTCTGCCTGCTGTCATACTTCCCGGACGTGGTCCAGCCGATTTGAATCCGTCAGATGAACTTCGTCTATATCGGACTTATCATTTCAGAAATTTTGTTTCAGGTATAGATTTTTCAACAACCTCGAGCGTATAATATGGACGTTAGACATGATTTTTGTCTTGTCGATATTCATATTAAGACCTACCTTTTGGGAGACAATTGAGGTCGTTGAGCAGTGTTATGATCCTTAGGAGATTCTGCTATAAGTACTATTTGTCAGCAAATCGAAAGAGAGTGATGTATTTGCATTGGCGTTATTACAATACCGTATCGTTTTCAGTCCAGTCCAGCTTGATAACGTAGAAGACGACGAGACACATCAGTAAAATTTTCGGGATATAATATCACCCTGAACTTATAGTCCACATGTGCCAGATATAATGAGATTTAATTATTTAATGCAAACTCAAAATATTCCTATATTGTAATTAGGTATGTAATAAAATCAAAATCAAAATATTTATAAGAAACATTTATAAACCTATTTAGATTTTTCGTAGTTTTCGAAGTTTCATATAATAGTAAATAAATTAGTAGATATTAAAACTAATTTAAATTTTAAAAACATTCTTAAAAGTTTTTATTAAAATAAAATATTGTAGTCAAATTTTTGTACAATTTGCAACGTTTATCTTATTTTTGGAAAATATTTTAATTATTAAAATGTTCCAATAAAACTGAAAGCAGCATGAGCATTCTTAGGAGCAGTGTGACCATACTTGGCAAGTTACTGCCATTTTGGCAGGATGGACCTCTTATTTTAGCCTCTGGTATGACTGGTTGAAGTTTTATAAAACCTGGCAGTATTTGGCAGTATTGGGGTATTAAAAATAGATTTCATTATAGCATCTTAAAATGCCGAAAATGGCATCGCTAGATACTTCGCCAGCATGTGAAGGATTTCCGTGTACTTCTCGTATTATATTTATATCATATTCAATAAATATTAGCGATACCTAGTTAATAATATTTCGTGGACGATAGTAAATGTAGGTGGTGGTGATGAAGCCAAAATATGAAAGAGCGTATAAAGTAGAGTGGGAGCAAGATCCTTTACTTTCATCGTGGATCTTCAAAACTAAACATGATCCAGATTGTGTAACTGCAAATGGGCACTAGTAAACATCAAAAAAATGAGTGGATTCAGCATGCGAAAGAATATTCTCTCAAATAAATTTAAGACAAAACCACGAAACAGATTCATAAACAAACATTTAGCGTCTATCTTGTACGTTAAACAAAGCATTGGTAAGCATGGCGATTGCATTACATTCAAACCAACGAAAGATATGTTTAATTTTAACTTAATAAAAATATACCATAGAAATGTGTATTTGTACTTTTCTTAGTTTAATACAATGAGGGCTAATAATTTTCTGCTCACCAGATGTCACTAGTTGACACTGAGGTAAAGTTTTTTCTGCCGACTTCCAAAAAGGAGACGGTACTCAATTCGACTGTATGTTTCTTTTTTTTATGTGTGTTACCTCATAACTTTTTACTGCGTGAACCGATTTCGATGATTCTTTTTTTATTTGAAAACTGGTAATTTTCGTGTAGTCCCATATGAATTTGATCAAGATCAGACCAATAGTTTTTGAGTTATTCTTAACAACTTATATTGAAGTCGGCTGTACAAATTTTTATTTTTTAATTATTGTTACACAATGTCATTTAATTAAGAAGTTAGTTTTTAGTAAAAGTATATCAGTTTCTAGAGTATTATATTAGGTCCTTACATATGAAATTGGCATTTGGTACGGGAGGAATATAAAGTCATTTTTGTTTGTAAAATATATATAATTAATCAAAGTATTAACGGATTAGTAAGCTGAAGTGGCAGTGGGCCATATAGCTCGAAGAACCGACAACCGATGGGTAAGGAACGTTCTTGAGTGGCAGCCTCGTACCGGTAGGTGAAGTGTAGGGCGACCCCCCACGAGATGGAGTGACGACCTGGTAGGACATGCAGGAAGTCGATGAATGCAGGTGGCTCGAGACCGTGCTTTGTGGCATTCCTTGGGGGAGGCCTATGTTCAGCAGTGGACTTATGAAAGGCTGTAATGATGATGAATGATGAATCAAAGTATGCACCGTTGTTATCTATGCACTTTTGCCATCTCATAGGTAGTTCATTGATCCCTTTACTAAAAAAAACCATGGGGGCGAGAATCAATAAACTCTTTGAAGGCGGTTTGGACTGCCGGATCGGAGTTGAATTTTTTTCTTGTAAGAAGTTGTCCAAATTACGGAAAAAATCGTAATCTGTTGGAGCAAGGTCGGAGGAGTACGGTGGATGTCGCAGACATTCCAATTGTAGCTCATCGAACTTAGTGGTTGTTTGTTGTGCAGTGTGTGGTCTTGCGTTGTCGTGAAGCAGCAGTGGCCTAGAGCGATTGACCAATCTAGGTTGTTTAGCAGCTAGTTCTTCCTTCATGGTTTGCAGTTGCTGACAATAGATATCTGCCGTAATTGTTTGGCCAGATTTTAGAAAGCTGTAATGAACGACACCGGCTCTAGTCCACCAAACACTCACAAGTAACTTTTTCTGAGTCAATTTTCGTTTAGAGCAGGATTTGGCTGGGTCTCCGGGGTTCAGCCACTGTGATGAGCGCTTCCGATTATTTTACAGTTTCCACGTTTCATCACAAGTAATAATTCGATTTAAAGTTCCTTCATTACTGTCTCGGTTGACCAAATTAACACAGCAGTTGACGCATACACGCGTTTGATTCACTTAATTCATGAGGGACCCATCGTTCAAGTTTTTTTACTTTCCCGATTTGCTTCAAGTGGATTGATACAGTTTCATCACTTACTCCGAAGCCTGCAGTTATCTCTGAAGTGCTTTGTGATGGATCCGCTTCCACAATAGCCTTTAATTCATCATTTTCCACTTTGGTCCCCGGTCGTCCACTGGGTCGGTTCTGAAGTTCTAAACTTCCAGAACGAAAACGTTGAAACCAAAAACGTACCGTGCTTTCTTTTGCAACACCAGCGCCGTACACATAATTAATCCTTCGAACTGTTTCTGCAGAACTGATGCCACGGTAGAACTCGTACTCGTAAATATTCCGATATTTCATGTTTCCCATTGTGCTATAATAAGCAACGCCAAAGAAAAAAATAACGAGGAAAAACATGAATGACTATTTTCAAAACTCAAATGACAGATGACTCAATGACTAGCTAAATGAGAATTTGGAATTCTTAACCAAAGAGGAGAATCAAATTGGTCAGTACGACAAAACGCTAATTTCATATGTAAGGACCTAATATTAATACACAAACAATACGTCAATGATTTGCTCTTTAATATTTTTTATGAATATCTGTGGTTTGGTTTATCTATTTATCTAATTAAATAAAATATAGCCAATTGTACAGAATGAAACAATAACCTTTACATTTTCCGAACAAATTAACTCCCCCCTATGAAATTTGTCAAATATTATATCTCACTTTCTAATGGCGCCGTTCTGGCGGCAGAAAAAGTAGTGGATGCCCTCAACAATGATAAATAAAGTTGGCAGTATTTAGGCATTTTTCACTACAGACTTTGGCAGGATTTGGTAGTTTTTTAGGCAAAGTAAGGCAGGATCTGTATTTAAAGGATGGTCACACTGCTCAGAAGACCACAATGAGAAAGCGTTATGCGGAAACAGAAGGTTAAAAAGAGACACTGTTTCTGGGAACAATTAGTTTTATTTATTCTGTGTATTCATTGGACAACAGAAAAAGAGGGTGGCGCATGCGCGTTATGCCGACGCCATCTCTAAACTACTGTGCATAATACTTGTTGAAAGATTTCAACGATCTAAATCAAACTTAGCTTTTAGTCATTTGTAATAAAAAGTGTTTGAAATCATGGAATTAGTTTACCGCTAGTGAGTTTAAGTGTTCCATTAGTGTGATTGACGTCCGTGTAGTCGAGCCCGGCATCAACGGCGGTCCGAATCGTGCGGAAGTTTCTTAGATATATCAACGCATAATTTTTGTCGGCTGCATCGCCACTATTACTTCAGTTCGCGCAGTTATTTCATGAAATTTTGACGGCGAAATAGTTACTGGTAACTTTTCAAAGATAAATCATAGCTCGTAATCACCTTAGTTAATAGAAAGTAGCGGTAAAGGCGGGCTATGTCGTGTGCGCGTTCTTACGCGCGTACGCCTATACATAGACACAGGTTGTGTTATGTATGAATTATTGTTTTGGGTCAAAGACATCAGAGAGTGTTAACGTCTAAAATAACAGTGTCGTTAACGCATTACCTTTATGTTTCAGTGTGAACCCCTGAAAAACGCATCAAGTTTTGTCGTCGTTTGATATGAATTCTGCTTTAAAGCCGGTGCTGCCCCAGCCGGGGGTCCCGCAGCCGGGCGGTCAGGCGAGTCCCGCGAAGGGCAACGTGGCAAGCGCCAACCACGCTGTCGGACTCCCACAGGGTGCTCAAAATTCTCTACATCACGGATCCAATAATCTGGTGGGACAGAACCTGACGCATCACGTGAATCCACCTCAATTACCTCCTCACCCAGTGCCCTCCATGGCGCCAGTGACAGCCAACATGGCACAAATGGCACAGAACATGAGTCACCATGGAAACCTATCACATGTCACTCAAAATTCAATTCCCCCACCAAGCCCCAGCAAAAGCGCTACAACTGGTGCTCCACTGAGCTTAGTACAAGATAAAGCAAACACATCTCAACCATTAGCTTTGACAAGAACACCTGAGAAGAAGGAGCCTGATTCCAGCAGTCATGCAAATGGTACAATCGAACCATCTAAACCAGGGTCAAACACGCCCACTGCACTCAAACCCCAAAATCCTGAAAGTAATAAGGATAAGCAGGATATTGCTAAAACATCCCCAAGTACCCCAAAACCTCCTGAGAAATCAACAGAGAAACCGGAAAGTACTCAGAGCACTCCACAAAAAAATGATGGATTAAGTCCAGT
Source organism: Parnassius glacialis (assembly GCA_033319125.1). Classification (NCBI taxonomy): domain Eukaryota; kingdom Metazoa; phylum Arthropoda; class Insecta; order Lepidoptera; family Papilionidae; genus Parnassius; species Parnassius glacialis. The sequence continues at coordinate 39,899,931 of JAVANC010000009.1, read as the reverse complement.
AAATCAAACGGAAAGTCCTGCTCAACCTAAAGTGTCTATGGCTAATGAGGCCCCAGAAAATTCTCCTTCCAAACCAACTGAACTCAAACCAGCCTCGTTGGCTGACGTTGCTCCTACACAAAATGACAACAAACCTATACCTGAGGCAGCTAATGAAAATCAAGATAAAGTGTCTACCTCAACTCCTCAAGTATCTGAGCAGTCTGTATCTGAGAGCACTAAAACAGATTCACCTTCAAAATCAGAAGATAAAAAGGAAGAGCCAAGCGAAAAACCACCACTAGTAGAAGAAAAAATTGAGGAAGTTAAAGAAAATGTTGAGTCTCCTGCAAAGGAGGAACAAATAGAGAAAACACAAAAGCCAGAAGAGAAAGTGGAAGAAAAAAAGCCAGATGTTAAAATTCCTGTTAAACCTGAAACAAAGTCTACTCCAAAGTCGACATTGAAACTGGCTACGGTGACTCCTCCAATGAGAAAGAGAAGACAGCTATCACCAACAAAAGTTAATGATGGCACCACATCAGTTAAGAAAACTTCTGATGCTGAGTCCACACCAGACACTAGAATCAAGAGAAACAGGACCAAGGTGAGAATTGATTCTATCTAAACTTATTTTGAACAAATGTCCTTTAATTGACCCTAAACTGGACTTCTCCATAATCACATTTAGTTGTTATAATTATAAGTATTTTAGGCATTAAAGTTCTAACTTAGTGTATATTTTAGAAAAATCTTGATCCCACTAAAAACATAAGTATTAAAAAGGGCCAAGTTTGGTACAAACAATGTTCAGAGCGAACAATGCCACAAAGTCGACATGCTTCATGGATTAAAGAGGTGTTTATGCTTCACTGTAGAATGGAATAGAGAAAAAAACCTGTCCTGGGAAAACCAGCAAGAAACCTAGTTTTTTTTTAAAGCATAACTTACTATATATATTTATACAATTGTTATGAAAACATTTAGAAACAGCATGGTAGTGATCACCACATCCCTAGGGGTTATTATCAATCAAGTACTGTTTAGTAGTATAATAAGTTAGTAGCGAGTGATAAAAATTACACTTATAAGATTTTTTTATTCATGAAATTTAGGAAAGAAGACAAGAGAAGGGAGGATTTATTAGACATGTAAAACTACAAATATTCTGTAACTTGAATTGTTTTATCTAGTCACTCCCAACGTGTCTGTATTTTCTATTCTAAACTTTGTTGACTTTTTTTGATTGTCTTCCGACAATCATTTCTTATATTTACACAAATACTAGACATTTAACAAAACTACTTTTACAGATTTTATCACATTTAGGTAATTTAAATTATTGCTTTTAGTTTTTGTTTGATGCTATATATTTTAGTGGGAAATCAAATAAGATGTTATTTTAACAAAGTACAGAATAATTCATAAGTTTTTTCACAAGTCAAAGGTTTTGAGTTTTGATCAAGCTTGTCAAGTGTTTAGGTTATTGCCTAACTTTTTGATATTTTTGTATTATGTTCAGGGTTCAGTATGTTGGAGACCAAAGTACAAGAGTTTTTTTTTTTGTTATTTAATTTTTATTGACTTACAAAATCAAATTAAAAAAAAAGAAATGATTACAGGGGTCCACTGTTTTTGGTGTTGAATAGTAAATAAAATTATAGTAATTTAAAAGAAAGTTAAAAATTAAATGTAATCTATAGTGTCCAACCGAAACAGGATTTTCAACCGAAACCGAAAACGAACCTTCGGTCTGGATGTCAGTTTCGGACGAAACTGAACCTTATTTAGACATATTCATCTTTTTTATTGTATACTGGAATCTGGTACTTATACATTTAGACATATTCATCTTTTTTTTTGTATACTGGAATCTGGTACTTATACATCTGGTTTTTATACATTTATATGTGGTAGAGCTATGCTGCAACAATATTAATTATATAGTTGTAGTACGAATGGGTCAGCTCAACCGGGGAAGGACCACACTCTCACAGAATACCAGCGTAAAATAGCAGCTTAACACTGCTGTGTTTCGTATGGTGAGTGTAGAGAACCGAATACCCTATTTACTGAAAAAGAGGCATTTCATCTTAGTCCTCATGGGTGACAACGTATCTGCATTATGGTTCTTAATTGAGGATAGATGTAGATGTCTATGGGTCACAGCAATCACTTACCATCAGGTGGACTGTGTGCTCGTTTATCACCCTATCCTATAAAAAAATATATACAGATAGGTAATGCATGTTAAACAAAAACAGTAACTGTAATAGTCATGCAGCAATATATTTATTTATTTTCAAGTAAAAATCAACAATTTAATGTTAAGAAATACTTTTTTAAGTCAATTTTGTAAAAAAAAATCAACACTTACACCCATAAAAAGTTGCTCGCTAATTAAGAACATATTTTATTGTGTTCACAATATTGTTAATATTATTCAATGAGAGCATTAACTTAATATATCACAGTCACACAATATACATTCACACACCTTAACAAAATCCCAGAAAATATACAAAACCTGCTCAAAGTTCAAAAACTTTCATAAACTAAGTTTGTATAAAAAGGGTTATTATGATATTAAGGAATTTATGGATGATAATAACCCCACTATGGTGATCACAACCAAGCTATTTCTAATTTATTTTTTGTTGTTAATTGTGTTACATACATGATTGTAAGAGTGCCGTAGCTACGTGTGGGCGAAGTGGGCCCTCGCGCATGGCCTCGAATTTAAAGGGGCCTCGCGAGACCCCCTAAAATGCGATGCCCCCAGACTTTATCACAGATGACTAATTAATTTGATCACTTTTACCCTTGAAAAAGTGAAAGTGTGTTTGTTTGGGGCCTCACAAGAAGCCCCCCTTAAATGTGACTGCGAGGCCTTTGAAACTACCTTTAAAGACCGTGATTGTTACATTGACGGAATACGAGGCTTGTCAGGAATTAATAGATATGAGTAGGTACGAGGGTAACACTAAAAGTTCTTAAAAAATCAAAATCTGAACAAACTAGCAAGTTATTACTCTTAGTATATCTTTTCAAAATAGTGTCCATATACATCTTTTTTAAGAAGGTTTTCTTTTATTTTCGGAAATAAATAAAAATCGCAAGGTGCGAGGTCGGTGCTATAGGGCAGGTGACCCAATAATTCCACGTCTGACATCGCCAAGTAGTCGATTGTTTGCTTGGCGGTGTGCGACGAGGTGTTATCGTAGTGAAGAAGGATCCTACTGCAAGGTCGTTTCTCCCGAACTTTTTCCAAGACAAATAGCAAACAATTGTTAGTGTAGCACTCTGCAGTAACTGTTATTCAATCCACTAAAACAACTGTTGCATAATGACCTGTCCTTCCGAAGAACGAAGTCACCATCTTTTTTCCCCACGCTTCAACTTCTCTTCACTTTAGTTGGCAACTCCTCGGAAGGAAACACCCAGACAGCAGACTGTCTCTTAGTTTCTGGATCATAACAATAAATCCAGCTTTCGTCACCTGTAAGTATGTCGAACACAGCATTTAAGTCACCTCCATTAAATTTTTGAACCATTTCACGACACCAATCAACACGACGGAGTTTTTGGGCCTCTGTCAAGTTATGAGGTATCCACCGGGCACAAAGCTTCCTGACTGCTAAATATTCATGGAGGATTTTGTGCACTTGACTCATACCGATGTCTTATCTTGTCCGAATCTGCTGATAAGTCACTTTTTTGTCAGTCTCTATCACGCGTCGCACAACACTGATGTTATTTTCAGTCGTCGCCGTAGAAGGCCGTCCCCATTGAGTTATACAAGACTAAATCAATGGCCGTCCCTCACGCAGATCATCGGTGAGATTAATGCGACCACGTTTAAACTCATTAAACCAGTTATAAACAGTGGCACGAGATGGGGCTACATTGTGAAAGGCCAATCGAAGTCTATCATATCTTTCTTGTTGACTTAAATAACATCGAAATTCATAAAAAATCAGTGTACGAAAATTTTCTCGCGTTAAATTCATGCTGATGTGAAACAGACAATTTTCAATTTGCCTCCAAATCGTAAACAAAATTAATAAAATATGTATATAATAATATTGGCAAAGAGTTCCATTTTCAAAATTTGAACTTATTTTTTTATTATATCGTTTACAAGTGGCCAGTTCTAAAAACTTTCAGTGTCGCCCTCATATGTCGTGTGAATGCATGTTAGGTAGGATAGATATATTCGGTAGACCCATGGAACGAAAGAAAAGGGGCCTCGCTGATGCAACTTTGTGCATGTTTATATTAGTCCAGGCTATTTACTGTTTTAATCATGGAGCTTTTTCCTTAAAGAAAAATGGTTAATTTATTTGGCTATTATTCTCCCTGAATAATTGTGACCCTTATAATATGCTGTATTCATTGTCGTTTTTAATTACGTGATATTTATTTCAGGTGCAACTTTACCAGTCGCCCACGCCGGAGATCGCAATGGCGACTAAGCTCTCCGCGTCAGCCGGTCGCTCCACTCCAACCAAGCCAAATGATGACAAGCTAATAGTGTTCTACAAGTAAGTCAACTAAGTGTAGTGTTCTAGTAGTAAGGTGTACTGTTTAAAGGTAAACGCACATTTATCAGCACTGTACGCGCCATACCCGTCGTACGTAAATCTTAGTTGCCAACAAGTTTTGCAGTTTTTTCTAACCACTGGTGTGAAACGGTATAGTGACATCGCTTGGAATCGCTCTGATCGTTATGGAAAAAATTCTTGTAATAACCTTATTGGTAGAGGAAGAACAAAATAAAATACGAAGAAAAAGAAATGATTTTGGATCCACAATATTAAATTAAAAAGGCAGTTGTATGGAGAATATTATACGTTATATAAAGACTTATCAGATGATGATGAACAATTTTTCAGATATTTGCATTTGATGGATGAATCTTCTTTCTGATCTTTGGTCTTGTCTGATGACTCATTGTTGCTTATACAGTAAGTTAAAGTAAATACTGCTGAAATGAAGTAAATAGTATATTTCATTACAAGTGGGGAAAGCCTGTCATTGCAAAGAGTTCCGACAAATGTCTACCCGAGCCGAGGCGCAGCCGAAGGTGAGGGTTGACATTCGGAACAAGTTGCAATGATGGTTCTGCACGTGTACTGAACAACTATTTTTAATACAGTTGCGAAAAAATGAAGCAATTTAATAGAGAACATTTTTGGAAAATGGCGCCAACAGTAAAAGAATATAAGCAGAGATTTTTTTTGTTTTCTTCACCCTTTCTGGGTAGACAAAGAGAACTATGCCCATACAGCCAAGTCTTCAGTAGATTTTTTTTGATATGAAATGAAAATGAAATTTAATGAGATGAAATGAAATGAAACCTAACCTAACTCATTGAATCAAATCATTAAATCTGAATTTCTGAAACAAATTAGTAGCTTCTTTTTAGAAATATTTGCATGAATCATAAAAACTTCTATGAATTTTTTTAGTAAATCTTCATGGTTGGTTTTTTCTTTTTAATAGACATTATTTTGACAGTTGGGAAAGAGAATGCACGAGTTCGGAAAAGGTAAAGAAAAAGCTCGAGTATGTAATAGCCCACATCCCGAACGCTATACGTCCCTGCAATACGCCACTTTTTCAACAACTGTATTAAAAATATATATTTCGAAATATGTAAGTGGGTTAATGGTGGAGTGATCATCTTGCCACTAATTGAAACCTTATTCTACTGAATCACTAAAAAAAATACTAGACGCTGTAAACAATATTTTTCCATCAGAAGGGTAGTCGAAACGACCACTTTTAGTGGAAAATCCACTAACTTAGTAACACCATGTTGCCTAACAATGAGCATCAGCACACGCCGAAAGCGCCGCATTTTATGACGTCATCAGCATGCCTCCTTCAATATTCAGTCGGCTCCGTGGCGTAGTGGCTTAGCAATGAGTTGTTGCGCTGGGGGCCGCGGGTTCGAATCCCGTACGGAACAAGAATTTGTATGGCCTACAAATAATTGTTCCGGGTCTGGATGTTTGTTCTTGTGAAATATATGTTTGTAAATTGCCTCCACGATACAGGAGAAAATCCTAGTTTGGGGGTAACGTTTTTTTAAAAGAAAAGAAAAACTTTTTTTAAAAGAAAAGAAATATTCGGATACTTACAGCATTTTATAAAATACGGCACGTACGATGCAGATGAAATGTGCGAAGTTACATATGATTTCATACAACGAATTCTAAAATGAGTCGCATAGGGCGCGTAAAAGCGTGTACGCTGACAAATGTGCGTTCACCTTAAGGTGAAAGCAGGTGGCCCGCGAAATTCAAATTTTCTTACGTTTTTTACAATTTGTAGGTCAGTGTCAGGTTGTATGTACGTTTAATAAAATATGATTCGCGATCGTGACGAGTATGTATTTACAGAATTATAATCATCAATACAACCGTCTATGTTTGTATAATCCTATTGTATGGCTATTTCTAGAAAAACTTATTCAAAGGAATTATATGAACTTAAGAGTAGACTTGTATTGGTGATTTTGATGATAATAATTCTGTAAACACATACTCGTTACGGTCGCGAATCATATTTTGTTAAACATTCAACCTGACCCTGACCTGCAAAGTTCAAAAAACGTAAGAAAATTTGAATTTCGCGGGACCTTAAGGGGCATCTGTCGGTATTCGACGATTACTCACCCTCTAACTTTAAGTAAGAGTATAAAGGTAAGTAAAGGTAAGGATAGTCTTTATTTATGTGCTTATCATTGTAAATGTTTTTTGTTAAGGTGTTTTTAAACCGCCCTTAAAATTCCTGCTGGATATGGGCCTATTCTATTTAGGAGGATAAACAGAAGAGGCCCTAAACATGAAAGATGGTTTGGTGGTCATAGTAGGTAACGTCTTTCACCTTTGAAGCTGTTCTCCTGTTGCTTCTCTGTGTATTTTACGTTGGGTGTAAACAAGACGGTTATAACTCCATCTATGGGAAACTATAAGCTTTTAAAACATTTCCCATAGTCGCCTTTTACGCCACCCGTGGAATGAAATGGGTTGATGAATTCTTTTACGCCGTCACGTCGGGACCCAAAAACGATTGAAGCACCCAAAACCAGTTCCAAATTTAGGTTGGAAAAATCTACACAGCCATGTGTTTTGTTTCAAGAAAATTTATCACAAAGGACATCATATTCCTATGCAAAATGTGTCTTACTCAACTCTTCTAAACCCATTGAAGACTTAACTAACTGTTTTTTTTTTCTGGACAACTCTCTTGAATAATAAAATATATGAAAAATTAAGACAAGTGGTTAAATAGTTTAATTAGTTAAATAGGACAATTAATAAGTTAAATAGGACAAACAAATAATAAGTTAAATAGGACAGTTTTGAACTACTAACTTATTAGATTTAGAAGAAGTTTTCTCCCTCGCACAACTTCCTTGTGGAATCGATTATCACCAGCGATTTTTCGGACCGATACCACTAAGGTACCTTCAAGAAAAGAGCTTACACCTTTCTAAAAGGCCAGCAACGTATCTGCAATTCTCCTGGCTTTGCGGTTGTTCATGGGTGGTGGTAGTCACTTATCATCAGGTGAGTCGCATGCTCGTTTGCCCCCTCTTCTATAAAAAAAAAAACTGACTTCAATATAAATAAAATGAGGACATCATCAATGTAGTCGAAGTCAATTAAATACGCATTATTAAGGATAACTCAAAACTACTAGTTAGATCTTGATCAAATTTATATGGGACCACATGAGAAGCACCAGCTTTCAATTAAAAAAAGATTCGTCAAAGTAGGTTCACCTAGAAAAAATTCTGAGGCATACATAAAAAAATACAGTTGAACTCTGAGAATCTGCTTTTTTTGAAGTCTGTTGAAAAAATATTTTGAAGAAATGTGAAGTTATTAGATCGTACATAAACACTTGTACGTATACTTTTACACTTTCTTGTTCCAAAATTCTTTCATAAATAGAGGAGGCCCGTGCCCCGCTGTAGAGTAGAAACCCCTGAAGGTGGAATGGCTCATTTCCAGTAAACAGGGTCTCTTGATTCTCTACACTCACCTTATGAAACACAGCAGCATTAAGCTACTATTTCGCGATGGTATTCCATGAGTGATAATGTTGATATTTCCAACAGGAACGAGTATTTAGCAGTGCGCAACGCGGAGGGTGGGTTCTACGTGTGCCAGACCGTGCAGAACGTGTACCGCACCACGCGCAAGATCAAGATCCGCTGGCTCTCCCAGGATAAGAACGACCCCACCGGTGAAACATACAAGCCTGACTTTTACGATGTCACTGGTAATTATTTTCATTTTCTTGTGTTGTATTTTTTCATCCTTTTTATTTGTGTCTCACCTGAATATACTAGGACTTTTCAAGAAACGACAACGAGCATGCTTAACTTAATAGATTTATAAATGCATGTGAAGTGTGCTAGAACCAACAAACTATAAATAGTTTGTTGGCCATAACAAAACAATAGCTTAAATGTTTTCTAATATTTTCTATATTTCTTATATTATTCCATGAAATATTACTGGGCCAGAACAAGATTATGTTTTTGGGCATATATATATATAACAAATGTATGTATGCATGTTTGTTTGTTTGTTTTATTTATTCTCATCCCTGGAGTTTAATTGGCTAAATTTTATGGTTTGCCATAGGGATGTTACGGAAGTGGTTATATCGGAAGCGGAGTTTTAAAATTCTGTTTATCGGAACCGGAACCGAAATCAGAAATGGAGGCAGAAGAGATGTGTTAAGGGCAGGTCTATTGCACTGTATTTTTCTTTTCAGTTTCAAATTTTTTGAATTCTTTGAATTCAGTGGCATTCACAGACTTTAAATGACTTTTTTACGAAGTAGTCCTCCTCACATAGTTTACACTTTGCTGTGTTCCAAGAAACTTCATTGAATAAATAATTCCAAATGGCACTTGATTTTGGCTTCATTGTCCAATTCAAATAAAGCTGTTACACGTCAAATAAAATACTACTAAAACTAATCAAAAACTCGGATAAGTATAAATGAAGCGCGAACGCAAAGCATTCCAATTGCCATATACGAAACAAAACATCAAGTTAAATAGTAATCGACATAAGGCTAAGGCACGGGGGAGGGAGGTTCCCGGGGCGATAAATATAAACTTGTTCACTCTGATCGCAGCCGTCGCTGCCACTGTGCCTCCGATTATAACTTCTGATTAAAATTTAACGGAACCGAAATCGGAATCGAAGGTGCAAAATCAATCGGAAATTCCGAACTTTCGGAATCGGAATCGAACCTCCGTAACATCTCTAGTTTGCCATGTCAATGCTTGCAAAATATAAACATAAAAATAACATGTTTGCTTGAAGCACATTTCGTTGAACATGTGCTAACTTTTTTTTTAATAATAATAGATCACTGCAGTAGGTACTCTGTTTTAAATAATTATACAATTGTTTTATGTAAATCTTTAAACAATCATCTTAGCCTGTACAACAATTACAGCATTAAATAAATTACTCATTTATAAGAGTACACAAAGTTTGTTTTTGTTTCCAGATATGGAGTGTGTGCTCACAACCTTATCCCTAGCGCGGGCTCCAGGTGGTGGGGGAGCTCAGGTAAATAATTTTCTTAAACATTAGAATGTGGTTCCATGACGTAGGTTCGATATCCACATAGAACAACTATTTGTATGGTCTTTCAATAATAGTTCTGTGTCTGGGTGTTTTTCCATGTGCAAATTATGTTTTATATAAATTATAATATATTATATTCATAGCAAAGGAATTCAGGGGTACCTGTTTTTTTTTTTTAAATAAAGAATATTGACAATATTATTGACTATGTACAAACCTTAATTAATTTGCCAACTTTTACTTCCTTTGATGAATACATTTTCTCTCTTTGATTTTAATGGCCGACTGCACTACACTCATTTTTGTAAGTTATTCATTTTTCATATTATTATCGTCGCCTCGCTCTACATTTTGCCCAGAATAATATGGCTTATACTTTCTATTGGACGTAGAAGACGGAATTGAACTATGGTTCCTGTATTAAATTACATTACTTAGTAATTCAATTCTAACTAACAATCTAAGAAACACTAATCACTTCTACATATATTTTTTTATAGGATATGGTGACAAACGAGCACACAGTCCACCTGATGGTAAGTGGTTACTGTGGCCCATAAACATCTACGTTTATCATCGTTTGCGAATCCAAATGCAGATGCGTTGTCACCCGTGAGGACTAAGATGGAATGCCTCTTTTCCAGTAAAATGGGTATCCAGTTCTCTACACTCACCATACGAAACACAGCAGTGTTAAGCTGCTATTTTACGCTGGTATTCTGTGAGAGCGTGGTCCTTCCCCGGTCGAGCCTACTTATTCGTGCTACCACTATGCTACTAATAAATAATAATAAAAATTTAATGTAAAAGTTATAAATAATTTGTCATCTTATTATAAAACGTACTTCTATGCTGCAGCCATATTGTGGTTGCAGCACGAATGGGTCGACTCGTGCGGGTGAGACCACGCTCTCGCAGAATACCAGCGTAAAATAGCAGCTTAACGCTTCTGTGATTCGTATGGTGGGTGTAGACAACCGGAGACACTTTTAACTGGAAACGAGGCATTCCATCTTAGTCTTCAGGGGTGACAACATACCTGCATTGTGACACTTAATTGAGAATAAATGTAGATGTCTATCGGACACAGCATCCACTTATCATCAGGTGGACTGTGTGCTTGTTTGTCAACCTTATTATAAAAAAAAAACAGACGATGTATTCCACAAAAAATCCCATTTGGCATATGACATTTTGTCTTATTACAAAAAGTAGTTTATAATTCGTCTCAAGTTCAGACTAATGTTTGTTTCAATAAAGAAGTTCCGTGGAAAACATTCGTAATAAACTTATGGCATTTGAAAGCGGCTAAGGTCGTGACATTTTATTCTACTTGCAGTAATTTTTTTATAAAATTATCTATTCTCATATATATCATAAAAGTCATCCGAAAATAATTGGAAATTTCGTAACATAGAGTAAACCCATGTATGGAAACTTCGTAGCAAAGTTTACACTGTGTGACTTTCATGAAGTACTTGATGCTGGCAGAATCTACTGGAAGATGCCAAACAAGGGGAAAAAATAGAGAAGAACAGTTACTTTTATTAATTTCATGTAATAACATGAAATACAAGAAATGTAGATTATCATGTATAAAAAATGTAGAAAGATTACAGAATTTGTAGTGTATATCACGCTATATTAAAAAAAATGTCAAATTTATTTGTATCACTTCTTCTATATAGCTTCTCCGACCAGCTGAGGAAGCACGAGCCAAGTCGATCCTGGAGCGGGCTATCAAGGCCGAGCAGAGCGGGGACTCCAATAACCTCGAGCTCACCGAGGAGCACCCTGATGGTCGTATGTACTCATATTCCCTCTTATCACTAAGTCCCTAATATAGTCAGAAACTCGTTTGTTAAAAAAATCACTTTAAATCCATTTTAAAGTAAAATATTTTTATGATTACTGAATAGTTTTGATTATTAATTGTATGGCTATTGGTTGCGTTAGAGAATCTAAAACCTAATATCTTAAGAGGATATTCGGGTGGTGTATAGTCTATTAATACATATTCTTGTTTTCTCCCTGGATCAGGACACTAGAGCAAATACTGTTTTTACAATACAATCTATATTTACCACTGCCAGGTTCCTATGTTTTATTTTATATAATATGAATATTTTAAAAACTAGGAACCTGCTAAAATGATTAGAATTGCCAAGCTATACTGCCGTTATCTGAAATAATATTAAAAATAAAAATTAAAGCTTATTTACCATACAGTACTACTCCCTGTGGTATTATGCCAAGAACGCTGGTTGTGTTTCCTTATTGAATGGCTATACTTAGCCTTTGAGTGAGAAAAGAACCAGCCTTCTTATCACCAGCAGCAACGACCAACCGCTGATGTAGTTCCTTTAGAAACTTTACCGCACGTGGACCCCACGGACCGATAGTCTCTATAGCAAATGGCACAAACATGTAGTCATCTCTCAGATACTCATATTTGCGCCACTTACTCAATTCAGCTGCCTCTGATGCCGCCCCGGCTCTAAACTATATACATAGAGACATAGACCCATGCTGCAGCTATATTATGGTTGTAGTATGAATGGGTCGGTTCGACTGGGTAGTACCACGCTCTCACAGAATACCAGTGTAAAATAGCAGCTTAGTGCTGCTGTGTTTCATATGGTGAGTGTAGAGAATCGGAGACCCTATTTACTGGAAAAGAGGCATTCCATCTTAGTCCTCTGCATTTTGATTCTTAATTGAGGATAAATGTAGATGTCCATGGGCCACAGTATCCACTTACGATCAGGTGGACTGTGTGCTCGTTTGTAACCCATATTCTATAAAAAAAGTTATTCTTGAAAAAAATTAGAATTGGTCAAAGTCTGGAATAGAAAACAGGGGAATAGATGATGATAATATTGTCAAGCTTTCGTAGTTATAATCTGTCCTAGCTGTAGATGCCTGTGTTGGTTGTCTAGTTGTCTGTTCAGTAATTTAGGCACAGCGCGACAGCAATAATTCTGTTGAAACCTATTCTTCAAAATCTAACCGTTCAAATATCCTCTTAAAAATGATTCTGCGCAAACCGGCCTAACCAAAATTTGCCGATCTCCCATCTGTTCATTCTCCCATCCCAATTCTACAAAACAACATTCAGTTTGTCCAACTAAATGTTGTTTGAATGATCGTTTGACGGTAGTTAACGTTGCAGTGGACCTATCACTGTACACAGACGAATCGCAGCTAGAGAAGAAGTCCAGAAAGCGGAACAGCTCCAAGTCCTCGCCGCGCGGGAAGCCCGACGACGCCAATGAGACTGCGGTAAGCAATCGAACACCGGTCATGACTAATCTTACGTGCAAGGTAAAAGAAAAACCATTTTTAGTTTAGTTTGCATTAAAATTATCGAAAGTGGGTCTTTACTGATTATTATATCCACAAGATCGATTTTGGCCACGGCCGCTAGTCTCATAGGAATAGCCATCTGCGGAGGACGGGATTATTGTGCACGAATGTGGACTAGCACGAGACTCACTTGAGAGTGAGTGAGTGAGAGTGCACTTATCTCTATTCCCTCACTCTCATAGTCCGATGGGACGGCATCGACACGATCGGAGAGAGATCAGGCTTAGGAACAACGGCTTTACGTGCTTCCTTAAGTATGTGAGTGGAACACCAACTTATTTTACTTCCAAGCTATGTATAAGAATTTCTTGATAGAAAAACTCTAAAACTTCTATGTATGAAGGGTACACTAGACGAGTTCTGCGGCCTTAATAAATTGCGCACTAAGTTACGGTCAATTATCCGTAACTCCTTTAGTCGACTGCGAGCGGGCGGGAAGACTAGTTCTTTGTTTTGTTACTCTGTCAACGTGATTTGAACTTTAATTCAGACACGTATATAACTTTAATTCGTTATTGTTTAAAACAGTAACTGTCGTAAATGAAAATGCAACTGCGTGGTATTTACCACAGCTACCCGCATAGAGTCAGTCATCGACAGTGGTAGAGCCACGTGGCAGTTTTTGCTGTCGCACGGATGGGCCGGCTCGAACCGGGGTGGTACCACGACCTCACAGAAAACCAGCGTGAAGTAGAGGTTTACCTCTGCGTTTTGCTTGGTGAGTGCAGGTGGCCGGAGGCCTTTTTTCTGGAAATGAGGCATTCCATCTTAGTCCGCACGGGTGACAACGCATCTGCATTTTGATTCGCAAACGAGGATAGATGTAGATGTCTATGAGCCGCAGCAACCACTTACCATCAGGTGGACTGTGTGCTCGTTTGTCACCCTTATCCTGTAAAAAGAAAAAGAAAAAAAAAAGGCGCCACCCACTGACCAGTTTTGTTGTGAATTGCCGGTCTCGTATTATATAAGAGTCTTTGGAAAAACCCAATAAATATTTTTGACCTATTTTTAACCTAACATGAAATTTAAACCATGGACTACATGATCATCGGTGATCAACAATTTTATTTCTCTTCTTTCCAGTAAAATATTTGTAACTGTTACTACGCTACTCTATTCTTAAATAGCTTCAACAAGATGATACAATGAATGTCAGATTTCATGGTGGGTGAAGGTAATTTGTTAGAAAAATGTAATGGTTAATGTTTCTTTCTGAAATATATATTATATTTTATACTTGCAATGAATAAACCAAACAACAGATATTCCTAAAAGTAGAAAAAGTTAAAAAGGGAGATAAAAAATTAAAAAAAAAATTAAGAGAAAATCACTGAGGCATTGTTTTACCCAATGATAATGACATTGCGTAACCAATAACTTCGTCAGTCGCAACTAGCGACGTCTGGTGTGGTCTCATTGAGGAACAAACATCCATACATCTACACTAAAGCTCATATATATAACATGTAACAAAAACCCTGTGGTTCCCGTTAAGTGCGTTATCAGTATCAGTATTCAAACAATCAGAAATAACTTTTATATTACTATTATTTTATATAATTTAACAATTGGTTTGTAAGTTAAAAAATTTGCTTTATTTTTCTGAATTAAAATACAAAAAACTGGCTCGTTTAGCAAAATCTCTAGATAGTAATCTAGAATTCGAAAAAACAAGAATAAGAAATAATTTAGAAAATCGATTGTATTTCGGATACAAAAACTAAAATAAAAAAGCTGCTAAGGTTTCATTAAAATTTTGTTATTTACTTTGAATGATATTTGAACCCAATTGGAAATAAAATATATTATTTGTATAAGGAAGTAAAGAAATAAACATTTTTATTTCAATAAATCAATTAAACTAAACTACAACACTAGTGAAATTCTCGTTTCTGAACGCTACCTACTACTAAATGTCTGTTCATTTTAAAACTACTTGACGGTTCAAAATTCATAATTTAAGAAAAAGACCTATTTTCGATTCTATTCGAATCAAGCTAAATATAATCGATTCTCGAATAAATCCAGCATTTTAAGATCTATTTTCGATAATATTTCTGAAATTACTAGCGAGATAAATAAGTTAAAATTAAAAATTTTGTACAGCCGACTTCAATATAAGTTATTAAGAATAACTCAAAAACTATTGGTCTGACCTTGATCAAATTATCATATGGGACCATACGAGAAGTACCAGCTTTCAAATAAAAAAAGAATCATCGAAATCGGTTCACCCAGTAAAAAGTTATGAGGTAACACACAAAAACAAGAAACATAAAGTCGAATTGAGTACCATCTCCTTTTCGGAAGTCGGCAGAAAAGAATCGGCAAAAAAGACAAACCTCGTAACTCAAACTATCAATTAAAAATTAATAATGAATTGACTAAATCAAATCAAGAAGTCGCAGCGATGTTTGAGAAATATTTCACTGATATTCCTATCTTGACAACCGAGTCATTGAATACTTCTCCAACTGTCGCCGAGTCATTACTCAAACAGAATGTTAACACCTGTTTAAAAGAATTTAGATTTGAAAAAGTATTATCGCAAGATGTTGTAAAATACTTCAAAACCATTGATGTAAAGAAGACCGCAGATTTGTGGGGGATTTCCGTTACAGTTATTGCGTCCATAATAGATTTAATTGCACCTCATCTTGCTATTATTTTTAATACTTGTATCGATTCTGGTGTGTTTCCTGATTTAATGAAGTATAGTAAAGTAATACCTTTATTTAAATCTGGTAGTACATTGGACCCCGCTAATTTTAGACCTATTTCTGTACTACCAACTCTCAGTAAAATTTTTGAAAAAATAATTTTGGATCAATTGTTAACTTTTTTTAATACAAATAAATTACTTCATAAAAACCAATTTGGTGGTTTGACGCCGGTGTTTAGCTTCTGAAATATATTTTTAATGCCTGGGAGAATTCACAAGATGCCTTAGGTATTTTCTGTGATCTTTCCAAGGCTTTCGATTGTGTTCATCATGAGACATTAATCAGGAAACTACAACATTACGGTGTAAAAAATTTAGCGCTTAGACTTATTACTTCATATTTAAGTAACAGAATTCAAAAAGTAGTGATTAATGGTAAAGGTTCCTCCGGATCGGTAGTATCAATGGGCGTTCCTCAGGGCTCGATTCTTGGCCCATTCCTGTTTTTAATCTATATTAATGACTTACCTTATCTTGTAGGGGACAATCACGATATAGTATTATTTGCTGACGATACCTCTTTGATTTTCAAACTCAAACGACAGTTAATTAGTTATGACGATGTAAATAATGCTCTATCGAAATTGGTACATTGGTTTAACGCCAACAATATGCTCTTAAACGGCAATAAGACAAAGTGTATTAAATTTACAATACCTAATGTAAAACATTCGAATACCAATGTGCTGTTAAATGGGGAGGAGTTGAGTCTTGTGGATACCACTGTTTTTCTTGGTATTACTATTGACGCGAAACTTCAATGGGGCCCCCATATATCTAAATTAGCAAGCAGACTTAGTTCTGCAGCATATGCTGTAAGAAAGATTAGAAGTCTCACAGATGTTGAGACAGCTAGATTAGTGTATTTTAGTTACTTTCATAGCGTAATGTCTTATGGAATTTTGCTATGGGGTAATGCGACTGATATTGAAGCTATATTTGTTTTGCAAAAGAGAGCCGTACGGGCGATTTATAACCTAAATTGTTAAGAGTCCCTCAGAGAAAAATTTAAAGAAATAAACATATTAACTTTTGCATCGCAATATATTTATGAGAATGTAATGTATGTGCATAAAAACATAAATAGCTTTAAAAAGAATAAGGATATGCATACTTTAAATACTAGGAACAAACATAAGCTTGTAATGCCAGTTACTAGACTCCACAGAATCAGTAATTAATTTATGGGGCAATGTATACGCTTTTACAACAAAATCCCAGAACATATTCAAAGTTTGTCAATAAACAAGTTTAAAAGTTTTATTAAAGAAAAACTGTACAAGAAGGGTTATTATAATATCAAGAAATACATGAATGAAAATAACCCCTGGGAATAGGGTGATCGCCACCATGCTGGTTCTATGAAAATATCATTTAAAAATTGTATAAACAAAATTATTGTTAAGTGAAATTATGTTTAAAAAAAAGTCCCGCTGGGTTTCTTGCTGGTTCTTCCCAGGACTGAGGTATTTTCCGAACCAGTGGTAAATAAAAAATGACTTTCAATAAGTATTATGTAATAATCAATATTGAATAAAAAAAATATTCTATTCTATTCTATTCTAATTGTGATCACATCTAAAAATACCGAATAAAAAAAATATAAAACATCAACATGCCAACAAATAATAGTAACAACAACAATTTAAGTAATTAATTTCAGATTGACATGTCTAATATTCACTCGCTTGTCACTTACTTGTTGTTGTTTTAGTTTGCACTAATTTGTTTGACCATTTCATTTCCTTCCAGATTTTCTTTAATGATTTTATACTGATCCTGCTTTTGGGTTGGGTTTGAAAGTAAGTCGCCTGAATTTGAGGATTCTGTCACTGCGGTGGGATCAAGGGGGTTTATCTGAAGCACCCCCATGCAATTTTTGCTACCGTAGCAGTGTCGAAGTATTTTTAATTATTTTTTAAAATTATTAATAAATATATAAAAAAAGGCCAGGTTAAGAGTACCCTAAACCGTAGAGCATGTATGAAGGGAATAATGAGAGTGGACGAAGCGAAACAAGTATGTAAGGATCGTAGCAAGTGGAAAGAAGTGGTCTCTGCCTACCCCTACGGGAAAGAGGCGTGATTATATGTATGTATGTTTAAAATTATTGGCAAATCACTAACTAAACGTGAAATGGAACGTATATTTAACTAAATTCTAATGTGTTTGACGTTGAATCTCTCAAAGTCATCTGAATAATGATAAAAGCGTGAAATGGTTCGCTAGGCCGGCTATTTTGTTGACAGTGACAGATATTTTTTTTAAACAAATTTTTATACTTTACGTCGTTCTGTTGCTTCCGAGTTTAAGTGAATGTGTTCCGTTTAACGTTTTTATCTGCCTCCTCCTGTGTGCCTAGTGCAAGATGTTGATTTACGCGCTCGATAACGAGAAAGTTAACTACAATTTGTATGGAATAAAATCAGCGCCAACTAGTGGCAATAATCGGAATCACCATCGAGCATTGACTCTCATTCGTCAGTGAGAACGTTAACGCACGTGATTGGTTGGAGTGGCAATTTCGATCATTCGAGACGTAAAATTTTACGCGGTCGATATCGAATAAGTTTTCACCTAAATTTTTACAGTGAGATAGAAGAGTGAGAATAATTGTTGAAGAGTTAATTTTATTTCATTTTGTGAGAACGATATATAATATAGGCAGGCCGTTTTTTTTTCGTTAGGAGGATGTTTGCAGCCACAAAGACATTAATAACTAATAATAATAGATGACTATTATTATAAAGCCAGTGCTGAAGCCAGAGCTTGTGCATATTTTAGTTCGTTGTTACAACCCAATGACAGGTAGGTAATTTAAGGATAGATATCGCCTTTTCCAAGAAAGTATTCAAGTTTTTGTGTAAATAGCGTTTGATAAATCCAAGTTCCTAACATCAATATTTAATAATTAAGTCAGTAGTAAGTATCATAAGTTCACTTAGCACTAAGTAACTAAATTACATTTACTGCTCCATAAATGTCAACATAAAATCATAATAGAATGAAAACACCTTCATGTTTGTTGCTTTCAATTTAATACTTTCAATAATTAACATTAAAATAAAATGGCTAATTCTCAATCTCATAATACTAACACAAACTGACGAAACCTTGATCAAATTACGAAACATAAACAAATAGCTAATAATGAATTGTGATTCCGATTATTGCCACTAGCTGGCGCTGATTTTATTCTATACAAATCGTAGTTAAGCCCGCTTTTCACTACGGGATATAATATATACTAATATAATAAAACGGAACAGTTTTTTGTTTTTTTTGTTTGTTTAAACGCGCTAATCTCTGGAACTACCAGTCCGATTTGAAAAATTCTTTATGTATATTATAGCCAGATTCATGTGGAATAGTATAGGCTATCTAACATTAAGCTATATCACTCAGCTAGCCTTAAATATGGATATTTGTTAAGCAAGCCAGAAGAAAAAGCACTCCCGAAATGATTTATCCGCGTACGCTGGTGTTATCGTTAGGGATATGTAAATACAATGTTCTAGAAAAATATAGATCTTTACTCCGTCTAAAAAAAAGTCCGCGACACCATATGTCTATTTCTTATACATAAGCCATAATTAGGTATTTTGTGACAAAAAAATATTGAAAATTTAAAAGTGATTTATGAGCGTTATTATTAGGCGTGGCCTATTTATCCTTACGAACGAAAGTTACTTCATCATCAAGACAATTTTATGTAGATAAACTTTGTTCTTTATACCATGTTATTTGGACGTATAGTTGAAGAGATAATGTAAAATTAAAATAATTCAATACTTGGCTGGGCGCGCGAACTATGCATAAACCCTAGCCGCCCGGTGAGAACTGCGAGAAGCCAGTATAGAAAGCTTCTAAGAGCGTGGTTAGTTCAATCGTTATAGCTAAAATAAATTGAAAATTAATTGAGTGCTTTTATGACAATGATTAGTTACATCTTTATTTCTGAACTCTTTCATTTCACATTGCTATCGTTTTTTGAAAATTTAATTGATTAATAAGTATAAGAGTTTGATAGCTCAAGAATCATTTCATGCCTACACACTTCTCATGTAATCGTGTATGGATTTCTTTAAAACTGGAAAAAACCGCGCTTCGTGACACTTTCTGTGTTGTAAGGGGGGGGGGGACGCTCAACCGGGAGGGGGAGGGAAAGTGGATAAAACTTAACTTCGCTTTACATCATACATAATATGCCGACAGATAAAAGTACTCCATTAATTATGCCAATTTTTCCATCCATTGCTATCAAATAAAACATTTAATTTCAATTATAAAATGCTTTAGGGTATGTCGCGCACCACCGACACGTGATGACGCGGGTGAAACCGCGGGGCACAGCTAGTATAATATATATTACATCTCGAGATATAAATTAATATCGCTCACCATACATTTTATATGGAACCGCTTACACTGTGCTATAATATATTATATTACATCTCAAGCTATAAATATTTTTTCGATCGACCGAGCGATATTTTCATTTTATTTCATTTTCTGTACCCCGTACACCGTTCCGTGCCCCCGCAGACGGTCTACGGGGTAAAGGGGGGTAATCCAATGACCAATGACGAATGCACACTGGTTAAAAGATATATCTCACAGTGTGAAAGCCAATCACGGGATATAATTTATATTTCGGGATGTAATATATATTATATCCCATAGTGAAAACCCAGCTTTAACGTTCTCGATATCGAGCGCGTAAATCAACATCTCGCACTAGGCACACTGTTTTTCAACGACTTCGCTAATTTCGCAAAGATCCTTTTTTATAAATTATTTTTATAAATTAAAGTAATTATAAAAGTTAATATTTTGGTGTTTTATCGAGTGCAAGAGCGAGCGAAGCGATCTCGTGGCTTGAAGCACCCCGACTCGGACAGGTTAGGTTAGAAGGGGATGGCGGGTTATTTCGTGGTTGGCTCTTTCCCCCACCATCCCCACTTCAGGTGACTTTTTTTCAAACCTTAGCCCTACTTCTTTATTAGGCAGTGCCTAATAGGCACCGAGAATCTTGCCTACACGACTGACTCTCATTAGGTATCGACATCATGGGCCATTGTTTTAATTGTAATACACTTAAAGTAGGAATGCTAATTTATAAATACATAATTGTATATTTACGTTACTGTAATGAAAAATCGACTGTTACAGTGTAGGTAATATATAACTTTATTATATAACTTACTTTCTACAATAACTCAGCTCCTAGATTGACAAATCTTACCAGATTTTCAGCTATGAATTATTTATAAGTAAGCTTTCGAATGAAATTAAAAAAAAATCTTAATTTCATCTTGTTAATACCCGGGCCTAAGAATGTATGGAAACGTCCCGTTCTCCTTTAAATACACTGTTCTTTGCAAATTGTATGTATTTTTATTACCTATCTCTGCATTGGGCTGGGAGTAAGAGACCCCGCATTACCGATGCGCGTATCAGTTAACACGCAATAAAACTATATACAATTTGCAAATAAAAATTTATTTCAATATTACTTACTTACTTACTTACTTATCTTCACGCACAATCCCTGACGGGGTAGCCAGAGAGAACAGATCGCCAAGTGTCACGATCCTTACATACCTCTTTCGCTTCTTTCAGATTCATTAACTTCTTCATACATGCACGTCTAGGTATCCGAGTACTCTTGACCCTCCCGT
This sequence comes from Parnassius glacialis, assembly GCA_033319125.1. Taxonomy (NCBI): domain Eukaryota; kingdom Metazoa; phylum Arthropoda; class Insecta; order Lepidoptera; family Papilionidae; genus Parnassius; species Parnassius glacialis. Next base: position 39,878,551 of record JAVANC010000009.1, on the reverse strand, counting down.
CTTCGAGGAATTTGCTCACATGGTCTTCGAAAGTTAGTCTCGGTCTACCTCGACACCTTTTAATATTAACTTTCGCGCTATATATTCTCTTCAACATGCGGTCTTCACTCATTCGCTCAACGTGCCCAAACCATCGAAGCACGCCCTTATCAATTTTTGTGATAAGGTCATCTTTCAAACCTGCCATATTGCGAATCTCTTCGTTTCGCTTTCGGTCGGCCATGGTAACGCCGCACATTTTACGAAGAGATCGCATCTCCACTGCATTCAACTTGCTTTTATGCTTCTTCTGGCATACCCAGGTTTCGCTGCCATATAACAAAGTCTGAACCAACACTGCGTTATGTATTGCAAGGCGTGCACTCTTCGCTACGCCTTGCCTTTTGACTAACGCAGTCAGGGCATCATTGACTTTGTTCGCGGCAGCGACACGCCTGTCCACATCTAAATCACATCTTCCATCCCGGCTAAAAGCACTTCCCAAGTATACAATTTCATTTAAATATTTCAATATAAGTTAATTTTTCCATCGTCTTGTTTTCTGAGGTAAGGTTATATAGTAAGATTTCTATACGTTTGAATACTGATTCTGATAACGTAATTAACGGGAACCACAGCGTTTTAGTAACTTGTTGTATATTACTATAGATAAGGGGTTCCCAAAGTGTGCGCTGTAGAGAGTAAAGAGAGAGCCGTGAGGCGCTCCTGTTTACCATTCTTTGGAAACTAAACTTATGTGTTCGCGGGTACAAAGTAAACCATATTTTCAATTGTAGATGTTATAAAGAGCAAATAAATCAAAGATCAACGTGGAGCAAGAAATTAGTAAAGATGGTGTAAAAGTTATCTCACGTTTTAAAAAATGTGTGGAGATCACCAAGCTACCTATTTTTCTTAAATAATAAATGTATTCTTGTGTCAATATAAACATGAAAGTCTGCTTCATATTGTGGATGTTTTAATTTTTGTGCTTATCTAATATGATTATATCCTATTTCGACTAGCTAGGGTACAGAGATAAAATAATGAAACTGTAAGGGCGCCGCGATCTGAAAAGTTTGGGAACCTCTGGTATAGCGGCCTTTAGCCAGAATGCATGCGCGTCAATAACCATACTTGTTACAGGAAGCGGAAACGCCGATCAAAAAGGCGCGAACGACCCCGAAACGCAGTCCGAAAGGCTCGCGCAAATCTAAATCTAGCCCAGCGAAGCAAAGTAACAATAAGAGGAAATCGCCAGGTAGTTCGCCCGTAGTGGCGGCCCCAAGCAAGGTAGGCATAGTACAACGGATATATAGAAATGTACGTATCAGCAATCATCAGCCATTTTACATTCGTGTCTGAGACAAGGTGTGTGGATGTCTCCCTCCCGCCCGTCACACAGCATGCGTGCGAGCGGGATGGATGTGTTTCCGTTTGGGTCATCAATTTGAATGGATATTATTTTTAATTCAATGAGTACTATCACATTAAAGCGAATTTCGTCAGTTTCTTAAATGTTACGAGGATACATAACTTTAAGTCTTTATATGCTAGGTTAATTTAAATGATAATTGTTGCTTGGTTTTATCGCAAACTGTCTTAGCTTGAGACTTACACTTTTATTTTCTAATCTACATGTGATAGCTTAGCATTGGTTAGTTTCTACATAAATTTATAAAAGCAATTGCTTGTAAATTATTGTAAGTTTTCCTAAAAACAATAAAATAAAATACTGTTGTAGTGAGGTCTTTTATTTTATATAATACTATTAAAAATAGTATTAAGAACTGTATCTGCTAAAAACTGTAGCTCCTGTTATCTTCAAAATCGTGATGCTGATATTCTTATAGAAAGTTCCCAAGTGTTTAGTAATTCTATTATGCCTGGAAATATTCACCTAAACTACTTACCCACAAACTTAGTTTCGGCAAGAACAAGATCACAATATTTTTAAATTAATCATATCTTGACGTTTTGTGAGTTGAGTGTAGAGAACGGGATACCCTTTTTACTGGGTCGCACAGGACGCATTTGCATTTTGATTCTTCATCGAGGCTAGATGTAAATGTACACACCACACAGAAACCACTTACCATCAGGTGGACTGTGTGCTCGTTTGTAACCCTTATTCTATAAAAAAAAAACATTAGACCGAGGCCACATCTGATATAAAGTGGCAAAATCCTGAAGAATTCATGCATTAGCTTCGAAATGTCAATTCATTCGATTAATAAAATAGAACACTCACGCCTGTTACCCATAAGGGTGCGCAGATATGGAGACTACTGTGCTTTAGTAAATACACCTAAGAGGACCCAAACGGAAACTAAGAATGATGGAATGAAAAAGTTGAACTAGTTAGAAGATTGATGTTTGTTGAATTAGATATAAGAATGATATATGTGAGAGATGTATGTGAAAGATATTTTTATTTGAGTTATTATGCATGCGCAGTTATATAGTAATTTTGGTTAGCACGGTTCCAGAAAAATCTTCAAAGTTATTTTGGGTCAAGGTATATTTTATTAATTTCTCACACGTCATCTTGCTGGGTCCATTTTCATATGCTAACATATCATCTCATACGATCCCTACTTCTAGATACCATCTGTTTTGTTACTGACTTGCTCAAATTTTGAAGTTGAGATGGGCCAGTTTACTTTGCAAGATGTATATACAACTCCCAAGTGTACAACTTTCACAGCTGTGAAGAAAATAATTTAGTGTAATTGGAAATTGACAGTCGTATCACACAGACCTAAAAATCTATTATTTGTGTTTTCTTCTAATATTGGTCTTTCGGCTGGGACCAATTATCGGTCTTTTTATTTGTCTAAAGTTTTTAGTTTAAAAGTTATTACTTATAACTCAGCAGTCAAATATACCCACCATGCTTATCAAAAAGAAATAAATATACATAAATAATATAGACTATTAAGAATTATTTCATGATTTTTTTTTGATATATACAGGCTGTTCGGAAGATCAATATAACTAAATATTGTCATAAGAACCAAAGGTAGTAGGAATAAATAGCTATATAGTAACAAATACAGGTTGTTCGGAAGGTCGATGCAAAGCTTTGAAGGGGGGAGGGGGGCGGGTATGGGACAGGTTACCTCGTGCGGTATGTATTTTTTGTGTAGGTTACCCTACCCTAATGTCTCAGAATTTCTAGATATCGTGAAAATTATGATTTTTGGTAAATAACGAAAAAATTCGTATTTAACCGTTCATACCGATTAAAACCTTGTTTTTAGCTTAGCTTAATCGACGAACACCAGTACCATCACCTGTATTCATATCATTGACTAAATTGGACATGCTGATGAGTTAGACTTTTTTGGAAAGGTTAAATTAAGTCTTTTTACGAAAACACACTTCTGTGCCAAGAAACGGAATGTCCCCTTAAAATATTTTACTACCCTTTAAAAAAAGGAAAGTAGACTTACACATGTAAACATTTTTAAAAACACCTAGAACGCATGCCCTGTGTATCGGTGTATCGTAAATGAAGAATCTGCCTATTTCTCAGAACTGGAGCGCAAAACCAGACACTTAACAATAAGCCCTTTTTAACAATGAACTTGGGTAGCGCACTCATAGGCCTAGGGATGATTTCCAATAAAAACATTTAGTTCCCTTTCTATTAGTGTATTGTAAATAAAGATATCAGCCTAGTTCCAGGCCTGTCTCACTCCGCGCTTTAGGCATGAAAATATACCTACGCTGTGTGGCCCCATACAAGGGGCTAATTCCGTGAAGTTGTAACGCGCGCGTTCGAGCTGACGCGCACCTTACGTTAACATAAAAATTATTTTTCTCTAATAAGTATTTAGGCGCTATTGATATTATTTATTTTCGAGTTTTTATTCAAGTATGGCCTCTCAAAAAGCCAAAAAGTACCGATAAGCATACGGGTGCTTAAATAACAATAGGAATGTCGACTTTTCATTCTTTACTGTTCCTAAGGATACCGAAAGGTAATACATTATTATTTATAGGTAGATCTAGATAATTAAGTACCTAGTTACTGACGCCATAGTTATATATTTGATTAGTGACCCGACCACAGCTTCAAAGTTTTCGATTTTTTCGCGTATAATGCCAATGACCTTAAAATTTCGTTCGGTGTAAGTATAGGTACCTCCCAGTAGTCACTAGACTGCCTACTAATGTAAAATCAGCATATACTGGTTAATGATTGAAAGTAGCAGTACTTCTCATTGCCACTCTTTCATTAATAATGATGTCGCGTGTCGCATGTTTGTAAATAGCAAAAAATGTGAAACAGACAAGTGACGGCTTCGTGACGCAGTGGCTTAGTAATGAGTTGCAGCGCTAGGGGCCGCGGGTTCGAATCCCGGACGGAACAAGTATTGCTATGCCTACAAATAATTGTTCCGTGTCTAGATGTTTGTCCTTGTGGAATTTATGTTTGTTAACTGCCTCCTCGATACAGGAGAAAATCCTAGTGTGGGGGTAACGTTTTTATTTAAATAAAATAAAAGAAATACTAATACATTGCATAACACCTCTGCATTCTACTATATACCAACTAATATCAAAGGATTCAATTTGTTTTCTCACAACACCTAACCCTACAGTAGGAGCGGTCTTAACAAAGGCGCGTAACGGGCTAAGTGATACAGACACTCGCACGCGGACGTAAGGTCCATTTTGATTTAATACGCGCGCCACATAATTTTTTTCCACGACATAAATAAAATAAATAAAAAAGAAAATAATAAACGGTAGGCTAATTTCACGAAGGTCACTTCCGAGGCCTGCTAAGTATTGTGAACATTAGCGGCGTTGTAACTAAGTTTAAATTCGCAAGTTTGCTATCATAGAGTGAGCCTTCTGTTCTTTTAACTATTATATATTCTGTGCTATTTCTCAGAACGAGAGCGCAAAACCAGACACTTAACAATAGGCCCTTTTTAACAAAGGACTCTGGTAGCGTACTCATTGGTCTAGGGGTGATTTCTATTAAAAAATACATTTAATTTTTCTTTAGTCTAGCTACGATTACTCGTGTACATTGATGTATTTACTTCCGATTCCGAGCTTTTATTGTGTTGACAGTGTTAAGTTAAAGCTCCGCCATCTACTCTGACGTTGAGTTCCTTCATTTCTGACTACGTGTTTTTTTGGACAATTTTGTGGATAAAATGAGTTCTTTCAGTAATGAAGAGTATACTGATATCGTTTTTATGTACGGCAAAACCGATGGAAATGGGTCTTTGGCACGACGATTGTATCAAGAACTTTATCCTCATCGTAGAGTGCCGAACGTCAGAGTATTCCAAAATACGTATCGTCGCCTTGGTGAAACTGGAAGGTTTCAATGCTCGGAACCTGGAACTAACTCAGGTCGACCTGTTCACGAAGAGGAGCTTATTTTAGAAGCATTTGAAAATGATCCTACAGCAAGTGTCAGAGCAGTATCGCGAAACCTTGGCATATCCAAATCGAAAGTTTGGTCAACTATGCATCGTGAGGGACACATGTTTCATGGTACAGGAGTACGTTTTTCTTTTAAACGCGTTAGTAAGTTACTTTGACTTTCCTAAAAATTTCTGATCAATTTAGTCAATGATATAGATACAGTTGATGGTATTCGTGATTGTCGGTTGAATACACATTAAGCTAAGACAACAAAAACAAGATTTTATGTACTGATTGTAGCTGGTTTAATGGTTATGAACGAATAAATACCAAATTTTGTCATAATTTTCACGATAACTAGAAATTCTAAGACATTAGGTTAGGGTAACGTGCTCAAAAATGTGCCCTACGAGGTCACCTGTCCTCCAAAGGCTTTGCATCGACCTTCCGAACACCTGTATTTGTAACTATGTTGATTTTTGTTTTTACCTTTGATTCTTATGACCATATTTAGTTATATATATATACCATATATAGTTATAGTAATGCCCAATTTTCGTCTCGACGTTAAAAGCTATGATTAGGCTAAGTTTGGATTCAAATTCATTCGCTTCGCCACGCCATCATGATTGCTTGCTTTTTGTGTTGGAAATCCATGAGTTTTTATTTTATCTTTATTGGCCAATTTTCTTCTATGTTTTGCGGTTTAATTTTGATTCTCCTTGTATGGATGCATGCAAAACTTTGGCAAATGTTTAGGAAATTGAAATTGTCGAGAATTCGTCTTGTATTAAAGAAGAAAGTTTGGTTAAATTATTCACAAAAAATATCTTTTACAAGATAACGTTAAGATGTTAACAAAATATTGCACTATTCAGTTTCAATTCTTCTTTAATACCTTAGACCGACAAAGAAATTAGACGAATCTCTGTTTGGATTTCAAACGACGCCAAAACCACGCTAAACTCCTTGACGTGCATTTAGCACACATATGCACGTAAGCAATGTTGTTGATTGCAAATTATTTTAGATGTATATGCGTGCGTAAATGCGTAATCCTATAAGTTAAGCATTGGTTTGGATTAGTTTTGGCGTCACTTCAATTGTACGCAGTGCTACGGCAATCTTTCTTTGTTGGTTGTGAGTTAAGTGCAAAAGCAATGCATTGTAAACATTAATTATCTCAAATATGCAGTTGAAATCAAATGGCATAATAAATATTAAGTGTGAAGCATGTAAATGTTTCTTCGTAGAAATACATTTTTTAATTACTGAGAAATGAGAAAAATCGTAAAACAACATCATTTCTGCCTGTATATAATATGTCAGTTCACTTCAATAAATCTTGTAAATGGTCCAATCTTAATATAATTTAAAAATCAAAATTATCCCTATACAGTTAATAGTTCAGGGTTTAACTAAATTAGCGCTATAGTCTTATTACTTCAACAATGAGTTAAAAGTCAGATCATTCCTTATTTTAAACAGTGAGCTGACAATGCCAGAATAAAAGTTGGAAAATAAACTTACCTATTAGAAATAAAGCAACACTGAACGTTCATCATTTCCACAGACTGCAACAGCGGTGACGGATAAAACGAAGGCTAAAGCGACTCCAACAAAGCGAACGCCAGCCAAACAGGCCAAACCAGATACCCCAGTCAGTACGCCCACACGTAAGGGACGGAGGGCAGCAAAGGGTAAGAACATACTTTTTTTTATATGTATTTGATTTTCAAGTGAAGTGAAAGTGTAAAAACTGATTTTTTATTTGTATTTAATTTCTAAGGGAAGCCATCGCCTTATCTAATCTCATAGGTATTCTAAGAGATAAGACGGGTCTATGATAATAATAACATTTTTATTTTCAGATAAAGATCCATAATAATATAAAAACAAACTAAAGTATAATTAAGTAACATTGAAACACCGTGTAGTGGCGGTGTAAGTATATCCACTACCCCATACCATCCCGTGTCATAAGAGGCGGCAGTGGGAAACAAATCAGGACATGAGTAGCAGCATCTTCCTAGAACTACTAAAAATAAAAAAAAACTGCGGCTGCCAACCCGCTTGCCAATCGTGGCAACTATGGCAAATATCCAACATATGAGGCAATCTATGGGGGAGGCCTGTTTTCAGCAGTGCACTTTAATAGGCTGTAACGGAACATTGAAACAATAGTAATATAAAAATAATATGTTTTCTGATTCAATATTCCATGTAAAGACTCTGTACTGTGTATTGAGATATCTTTAATATTTCGTTGTAGATAAGAATTGTAGCCGTCTTGCACTGGGGTGCTATTCTAATTCATCATACCTAAGTACTAGGATATTCTTTATACTTAAAACTGAATTGACAAACAAATTTGTCTTCCATTTGACGGTAAGTGGCTACTGCAGACCTGCAGCCACCTTCAAACAAGCACATAAGTGGATGCTGTGGCCCATATACATCTAAATCTATCCTCGATTAAGAATCAAAATGAAGATGCGTTGTCACCCCTGAGTACTAAAATGGAATATGCCTTGTTTCCATTAAAAAGAGTCCACTTTTCTACACTCACTATATGAAACACGGCACCATTAAGGTGCTATTTCACATTGGAATTCTGAGACAGTGTGGTTTCCCTGGTCGAGTCGACCCCTTCGTGCTACCACCTCAATATCTTTGGCATAGCCGCACCACGTATGTAATCGTCTATCATAATCGGTCTCTTAATGTTCTAATGATGTTTGGGTCCTCTCTCAACGGGACGCTGGACATTTTGCCAAAGGAAGTTAAAAAAAACTAATCAAGGCTTTTTGTCACCTTTTCTCTATATAGGTCTATTTTAGTACTGCAGGTAGTTTAGCCTAAATTAAATAAAATATTTTTATGAATGCTATTTTAATATATTTTATCTTTCAATTTGCTGTTTGGTGCTTGAACGACATTCTATCTCCTTATCTTATTCTATGAATGCCATATTATGTCATTTAAGATGAGTGGTAGAAAAGTATTATACATACTACTATCAGATGCTAGGATTTTTAAGATCTGGGCTGGCTACAATAATTACAAACAAAAATGTTGTCCACAGAAAGCAAACCATCACCAATAATCCCCACACCGTCGACGTCCACGGGTAAAACCACACGCACCCCAAGGAAACCGCCGGCGAAGAAATAATATTCACCGCAAAGCAGTTCTTGTGAAATGACTCTATGAGTTGCCCGCGGTTGGATCAGTACTTTAAACCACTCGTAACTTATTATGGGATTTTTATTTCGGTCACTTCACTCTGCGTAATTGTTTTTTATTTTTGTATCCTCCATTTTATTTGTAATATGTTTCCTTGCATCTGGGATGGTATTTGGACATTGATGAAACATTTGTATGAGTGAGCGTATTTGGTAATATTTGTTAAAAGTAAGGGTTCATGGTATTGTATATTATGGTACTATTATTGTAGAGACTTAACAATACAACCATGAGACATTTTTCTTGATAGGATTTTTTTATATGTAAACTCTGTTATTTTTGGGGTAAATTTATGGCAACATTGCCAGTATTTATTTATATTTATAACACTTCAACTCTTATTTTACTACAACATTTAAGTACACTTAGCCAATCTTAACAATTAGCACAACGTTTTCTGTTTTTCAAGGTTAATGTCATTATATATAAGAAAAGTAAGTGTGTCACTATGTTCATCGATGAAGGGTCCTGTACCAAATAGAAAAAGAAAATAGAATTTATAAAAACATTTATTTTTTAATGAACGTAAATACTGAATGGTGATTGTCATTCCATAAGTCTACTCTGACTTATTTCATGTATGCAAGATTTGGTTATTCTTTGTTTACAAACGATTCAGGTATGAAGTTATATTTAGCTAAAGCAATATTTACTTAAATGGTTATTAGTGGTTTCTTTTTATGCATTCATCACAATTTGTTAAGAAATTCTTTTAAAATACTGTGTAATTTGGGAGTTTCAAGCAAATTGAATAGCTAAGGTAACTTGTTTAATGTTTTTACTAACAAGAATTATTAACTTAGATGTGTTTGTAAATATTTTAAAAAAGTAACTCGTACCATACGGTAGCATGTTTTAATTTCACTGAATTTGAGAGAGTAACCCTATTTATTAAACTATAAATGAAAATTTTGATTCTGATACTTTTGGATAAAAATTGTATTTTAAAGTTGAGAAAAACAAATAAATGCAAACAAACTTGTGAAGTTATATGTGCTATATATTATAACAAGTGAAATTAACATTCTATAGAGATGATGCTCAAATTTTTTGGAGCAATATTTCAATGTTACCTATTGTGTAGTTGCACTGGTCAACAAATAAATAGGGTTATTCACTACTTCGGTGATCATAACAGTTATAATATAATATATTGTATAATGAGGTATTTTTAGCCCTCTCAAACATTAGTTTAGTAAGTTTTAATTTTTTTGGATAGGATTAATTATAAAAAATCTAAAGGTTTTTCTAGAGTATTTGACTTATTGCAATGGAATTATTGTATATTAGTACAAAGTGGAAACAATTGTTTAAAGTTATAAAACATTGTATTAATAAAGGTAATTGAAATTTGTTTTTGCATGAGTATATATTTTGGTATGTACAACCTTTTATTTTGTTTAAAATAAATAGTCGCAATTTTGGAGAGTACCGAGCAAAATGGTATCTTAATTCTGGACCAATGATACGACAGTATAAAAGTTTTAAGTCGACATGTGTATATGTTGATGTGCATAGACATCTAATAGATACATTTTGCTTTTTTAATCTAATTCATTTCGTGTTGTAAGTAATGTATGCCAGCCGTCGAATACTTGGAAAGGCCTAAGACCAGCTGTGGGCTTAAAAAGGCTGTTATTGTCGATGTAAAGTGAATTTCTCAAAACTGTTTTATTACTGTTAACGTATATTTCGTGGGCAACATTTGATAGACAAACGTATAAGTTTTATGAAACATGTATTTAAAGTCAAATTAATCTGTATTGAGTATAAAGTAATGAATTTTAAGTTAGTAACGAGTGATGACTAAAGATATTGTAAAAACTGGATTGGCAGGATTTTAATGTTTAATAATCAACTGATCTATCAACACTGCCCTATATGACATTTATAAAATCGTTTTTTAAGTATTGATCGATGCGCAATGACCCACGAAATGAACGATTATTTTATCGACATATTATCTCGTCTTTGTTACATCACTATTATTGTGACTTACTTATAGTTTTGTTTTGTGTTTGCAGCGAACACTTCATTTTTTTGTTATTTTTTTTCATTATTACGAGTGATCATAAATTGTATGTGGAAATATCTCTTGTGGATGTGTGTGTGCGACCGTAGAAGTTCTAAGTACCTAAGTTAGGTGGTAATTTTAAATAGGTTTAATTTCTAAAGAGATATAAGCATAGAATAAATTATTGTGTGTGCATTTTCTGTTTCTAAAAGGCGTACGGAGCGAATGTTGTCACTGGTCCTCTGGTACAATAGATGTTAAAACATATTTTAGCGTTTTATACAAAAGATATCAGTCGAGAGTACTATTGTGACAGAAAGTCCACAAATTTATATGCAATTCAGAATTAAATATAAATAATTTAAGACATATCGAGTGTTTTTATTTCTTTAAGCCATGTCCGTAATTTTCTTATCATATAAGAATTTCAAAAATTATTTATACAAATAAATAAAATTGAAGTGTCTGTTTGTAATGTCAAAATACCAGCTTTTTACTAAATGCATATGAAAGTATATACGGTACTTATAACAAAACACAATTTTTAAAATTTTTGTCTGTCTGTCTGTTTGTTCCGGTTAATCTCCAAAACGGCTGGACCGATTTCAACGGGACTTTCACTGGCAGATAGCTAATGTTATAAGGAGTAACTTAAGCTACTTATATTTTAGAAAAAGAGTTGGGGTTCCGCGCAATATAATTAAAACCCTATTTATTACACGCGGGCGAAGTCGCGGAGAACAGCTAGTTTTATATAAAAAGTATGTAACTTTAAGAAGTGAAATGTTATTAAAAATGAAACCTACCTGGTTCCAGAGATCTGAAAGGGTTATATTTTTTTTTATATAACTGAAGTGACTAACGAAACAGTCACCAGATTGTAAGTGGCCGCTGAAGTCCAGGAACACCTGCAGCCAATTTTAAACAGAGCAGGTAATGATGAGTTGTCACATCTGAGTAATTAGATGGAACGCCTCACCATCTGTAACTATACTAGTGCTCTATATCTCTCAGATCGGAATGTAGCACTGCTGTTTGGTGGTAGAAGGTAAGAGGATGGCAACTACAACCCAGATGGCCTATTACGTAGAATTTGGCTGTCGCACGGATGGGCCGGCTCGAACCGGGGTGGTACCACGACCTCACAGAAAACCAGCGTGAAGTAGAGGTTTACCTCTGCGTTTCGCTTGGTGAGTGCAGGTGGCCGGAGGCCCTTTTTACTGGAAATGAGGCATTCCATCTTAGTCCTCACGGGTGACAACGTATCTACATTTTGATTTTTAATAGAGGATAGATGTAGATGTCTATGGGCCGCAGGAACCACTTACCATCAGGTGGACTGTGTGCTCGTTTGTCAACCTTATCCTATAAAAAAAAAAAATAATCTTACCGCCATCAAGTAATTTCTATATTGCATGCCGAGCGCAAAGCGCATAGGTATGTTCTACTCGCGCCTAAAAATCAAGATTCCAACTTTTTGTCGCATGAAATCGTAGCTAGCAATCATATTATACATATAAATGATATGAAAAGCACATTGTCACAAAGATAAATGATTGTTGAATTTATTAATATTTTTTTAAATCGATTAATTGCTATTTTTACATGAAAAAGGGATTTTAGTGGCTTATTGTGTGGATTTATTAAGTCCGTATGGCTTTGCAAACACGATAACTTTTGAAAATATCAATTATAGTTCAACTCAATCTATTTTTAAAAATCTTCATCTATCATGTGGGCAGCGGAGATAGAGGTAAGATACAAAGTCTATGGTGGGAAGCCATTGAATGTAAATGGCAGTTTAATTTTGTTTTTTTTTTAGTTATAATTAATTTTTTCAGCTGCTAAATGTCGAAATGTCGAAAATTTTGGTGTTTTCGCAGCCTTGTGTTAGAATTTATTCAAAGAGTATAGTAACTGTCCTATACAGGAAAATTTATTTCAGTAAATAGAGACTGCCTGTTAGCGATGGGTCGTTGACGGCTTTTCCGTTAACAAAACGTTAACGTTGATTTAAGTTTGTAAACTAGTTAAATTCGTCAACGAGTTAACGTACTACTAATGTCAACTTGTAACGTAAACCATTAATTCATTGAATGGTTTTAATTCATCGTTACGACGTTCAATTTTAGAAACAATCTCATTCAATGTATGTATAGGCAGTGGCGTAGCGTGCCTTCGAGGGGCCCTGTATCAAAATTTGTTGGGGGGCCCCAATGAAGAGTAAAGATTTCATAAAAGGAACAAAAACGCTTGCATTGAATTCAAATTATTATATATTGATTTTAAGTTATTCATCATCATCGTTACAGCCCTTCATAAGTCCAAGGAATGAAAAAACGAATAAAGGAATAAAAAACATATACATAAAAATGGTCTTCAGTTCTCTATGTACACATAAATTATCGTCAATTATCACGACAACGGCAAAAGTACTAATTCCACTAGTTCATCATCATCATCATCATCATAACAGCCCTTCATAAGTCCATTAAAGAGCATAGGCCTCACCCAAGGAATGCCACAAAGCACGGTCCTGAACCACCTGCATCCATCGACTTCCTGCATGTCTTACCAGGTCGTCACTCCATATAGTGGGGGGACGCCCTACACTTCATCCGCCGGTACGAGGCCGCCACTCGAGAACCTTTTTCCCTATCGGTTGCCGGTTCTTCGAGCTATATGTCCGGCCCATGGCCACTTCAGCTTACTAATTCGTTGGGCCATGTCGGTGACTCTGGTTCTACTGCGCATATCCTCATTTCTAAGTTTATCACGCAGAGAAACTCCGAGCATAGCCCTCTCCATAGCTCGCTGAGCAACCTTGAGCTTCCTCATCCGGCCAGCAGTGAAGGACCACGTCTCAGTTCCGTATGTCATCACTGGCAACACGCACTGGTTGCACAATTTCGTTTTCAAGTTTTGAGGTATACCTGACTAGAAGATGTGCCGTTATTTCCCGAACGCTACCCAGTCGAGTCGAATCCCTCGATTGACCTCTCGGTCGAAGTTGGACTTACTTAGTCGGACTATTTGTCCCAGGTAAACATAAACGTCAACAACTTCGAGCTTAGAGCTACCAACAACTACCGACATAGGTGTGACATGGACATTAAACATGATCTTTGTTTTGTCCATGTTCATCTTAAGACCTATCCGTTGGGAAAAACTATTGAGGTCATTAAGCATAGTGCTTAGGTCCTCCAGCGATTCTGCCATAAGGACTATATCGTCGGCAAATCGAAGGTGAGTGATGTACTCGCCATTGATGTTAACACCGTATCCTTACCAGTCCAGAAGCTTGAAAACGTCTTCCAATGCAGCGGTGAAGAGTATCGGGGATATAACGTCACCCTGTCTTGCACCTCTCTGCAATTGGATAGGTTTCGTACTCTGGTTCTGTACTCGGATAGCCATCGTAGCCCTACTGTACAAGCACTTCAGCACTTCGATATACCGACAGTCAACTTGGCATCGCTGAAGGGACTGCAGCACCGCCCGAATTTCGACGTAATTTTGATTGAAAGTCTTTGGGCTTTCTCATAGTCCACATACGCCAGAAATAGTGGTAAATTGTACTCCTCGGACTTCTGTACAATTTGCCGAAGGGTATGTATGTGGTATATGGTGCTAAAGCCTTTTTGGAAACCGGCTTGTTCGGGAGTAATGACTCTCGAAAACAGCATGTAGACGCGGCTCAAAAGGGAACTCGGTCTGTAGTTCTTCAAGAGAGCGTTGTCACCTTTCCGGAGTAGTGCCACCATGGAGGACGGAATTAAAGAGCTTCTGAAGGACATCAAGTATCGGTTTTCCACCCGCTTTCAGAAGCTCCACTGTAATTCCATCCAGCCTGGGATCTTGCCGTTTTTAAGATGCTGGAGAGCCATTCTAATCTCGCTCAGACTGACGTCCGAGATATCATCGGAATAGTGTCGGATAAGACTCGCTCTTGGATCGTTACTCACACTTACGTGTGGCTCCAACGATGATGTGTACAGCTGCCAATAGAACCTCTCAATCTCACTCAAAACCTCAGGTGTCCCGGAAACGACGCTGCCATACTCGGTCTTCAGCTTCGACAGTTGGCTCTTTCTGGCAGACAGATCTCTTGCAAAGACTTGGGAGCCCTGGTTCTGCTCGATCTTTTCTTTAATACGAGCAGAATTAAAGTTGCACAAGTCCCGCCGCATGCATTTGGAGATCTGTATGTTCAGTTGCCTGTACGCTGTCAAATCTACTGAAGACTGCAGCTATATACCCCGTCTAAAAGCCATTGAGATTAGAGTGTGATCGGAGACTTTTTGTTTCTTCTGCGGCGGGTCTTGCAAAACTTAGCTCAGACCGCATGGACAGTTTCCACGAGCTTGTCATTCATATCGTCCATTGTATTGCAATCTTCTAGGCACTGAAAACGGTTTCGTAGCTCGAGCTGAAAGGTTTCTGGACTTTGGATTAGAGCACGAGAAGGACGGAGCGTTGACTTCATTAGACGTGACTTCTCCAACTTAACGTTTAGGTTCAGTGTGCCTCTCACCATTCGGTGATCGCTGCCGGTTTTCACCCTCGCGATCACTGAGACATCACTGAATAGTTGTCGTCTGGTCGTCATAATAAAGTTAATCTCATTTTTTGTCGAACCGTCATGGCTCGACCAGGTCCACTTCCTGTGGGGCCGCTTCTGGAAGAAAGAGTTCATCATAAAGAGTCCTTCTTTCTCCATGAAGTTCGCCAGCTGCTGGCCCTTTGGGTTCCGTTGCCCTATTCCGAATTTCCCTACTTTCAGCTCACCGTTCTCTCTTGTGCCTAGTTTTGCGTTGAAGTCTCCCATTAACACCGTATAGTGGGTTTTGGAGGAATGCATTGTTCTAGAGATATCCTCATACATTTCTTCCACCTCCTCATCGGCGTGTACCGAGGTTGATGCGTAAACCTGTATAACCTTCAGCGATTACCGTTCGGTGATTCTGAGTATAAGGTCCGCAACCCTCGTCGACACACTCCCAATCTTTACAACGTTGTTAACGAGAGACTTGTGGACGATAAATCCAACACCTCCTTGGGACAGATGGTCGCCCTCCTGGTGATAGAACAAATTGCCGGATTCGAGGATTACCGTGACCTCCCCCTCTCTTCAGACTTCGGATAATCCTATGACATTCCAGTGCAACTTGTCTATCTCTTCTTCTAGCTCCAGGACCTTCTCGTCAGTCCTCAGGGTGCGTGCGTTATAAGTTGCCATGTCGAGTCGTCGTAGGTGGCAACAGAACCTCCACCGGAGACTCTTAGCACCCCCTGCCTCGCTGTTACCATGGTCGCCACCTTAGCCAGGAATAGCGGGGCTGCCGGGGACTGGGGGCCATCTCTTCGTTACTTTCATGGGGGTATATTGCCATAGTTGCCACGCTTGGCGAGCGGGTTGGCAAGCGCAGTTTTTTTATTGTTGTTTTGCTGTTATCAGAAAGATGCTGCTGCCCATCCTCTGCCTCAGTTTCCGTCTGTCGCCTTTTACGACACCCACGGGAAGATATGGGGTTGTGAGTATTCTTACCCGCCACTACACGGGCTTATGAGTTATTACTTACAATAAATACTCCTAGGAACTAAGCTAGCCAAACAATTTAATTTTCGTGCCTTTTGTTCGGCGAACATAGCTGAAGACGATTTCAGTTTTACTAAATTCTTTACTTCTTTAGAGAATAGTGATAGCCTTTCCTGTCCCATTAGAAGTCCTTGGAGTTTTTGCTTACACACGTTGGGGGCCCCTGTAGCCCGGGGGCCCCGTATCATTGATACGGCTGATACGGCGGTAGCTACGCCCCTGTGTATAGGAAAACGTTTGATTGATGGTTCTACTTAGATGACCTTCCCTTCATACTTTTTCTATAGACAGGACTGATTGAATACAATTAGATATAAACCATATCCTACTCAGACGTATTTAAAAGATCATCAGATTCTATGTGCGCAAATCAATTATTATTTACAATGTTTTTTATAGTTTTTTTTTGTTTTTTTTTTTCATTTTTCGAATTGCAGCCACGATTCACCGTTACCCCAATACGTCCCAACATTTTCAATTTTGTATCTTAAGTAATCCTATTTTATGCAAATATACACAATTATATTATCACAAACAAATTTACACGGTTACTATAAATATTAACTAAAACGTTTAAAC
The DNA here is from genome assembly GCA_033319125.1 of Parnassius glacialis. Taxonomy (NCBI): domain Eukaryota; kingdom Metazoa; phylum Arthropoda; class Insecta; order Lepidoptera; family Papilionidae; genus Parnassius; species Parnassius glacialis. The sequence continues at coordinate 39,861,740 of JAVANC010000009.1, read as the reverse complement.
TCTAAACATTTACGATAAGCCGCAAAATAACTTCTGACCTTCCGCTCAACTTGTCACAAACTGTCAATCAAAAAATTAAAGAAACAGAAAGCAAACTTCCTATCGTTGTATAATATATAAACAAACTAGTATTAACCTATTGGGGATGAGTCGCTCGCGTCCGTAGGCTTCGACCACCTAATCCTAGACCCACCCTACACGTGTCCCCCGGGTGGTGCTAAACGAGCGACAAAGCCGATAGAATAGACTCGGCTTCTCGCCGTATGGTAGCGGCGTGAAATCTACCACCCCTTAGATCGCACCATGAGCCAAGAAATGAAAGAAATGGCCCCGAGTTACCGGCGCCCCTTTAATTGGGCAGGGGTGCGAAGAATCTCCGGGAGAAAAACCGGCGACGAGGTTCGCCACCCGTCACGTCCTGTCTCCCGGAGGGGCGAAAAGTGGATTGCGGAGGCCCGTCTGGCTACGCTGAATGTATGTGGAGCAATGAATGATAAGATGGATGAAGTATGCGAAATGATGAACGATAGAGGAATAGATGTGTTATGTGTAAACGAGGCGAAACGAAAGGGAAGGGATGTGATGCACATGGCATGTATACAGCTTACTGGTCTGGAGTAGACGAGACCGAGCGGGTATCCCAGGGAGTCGGTGTCATCCTTTCAGAAAGAATGGGTCAATGTGTGAAAGAGTACGAATGTTTAAGCCCAAGGCTGCTGTGGATACGAATGAAAGTAGGATTAAAGAAGTTGTTTGTGATAGGGGTGTACGCCCCAGATATGTCTAAGCCCACTTATATCCGAGAGCAGTTTTGGGACATGGTAAGGTTGGTGTTAATTAAATGCAAGGAAAATGAAAATATTATTATGTTAGGAGATTTTAATGGAAGGGTTGGGGTGAGGAGGTCTGGTTATGAAAGGATATTAGGAACGTTTGGTGATGAAAGTATAAATGAGAATGGTGAAGACCTCCTCACCGTATGTGTGGAAAAGAATCTTTTTGTGACGAACACTTTCTTTCGTCATAAGAGGATTCACATGTATACATGGGAAAGAGGGGATGATAGAAGCATGATAGATTTCATAATTGTGGATGAAAGAATGAGGTGCGCAGTGTTAGATACAAGGGTTTACCGGGGGTCCAACGTAGGAACGGATCATTACTTGGTCGTATGCCGAATTAATGGTCTATTCAGGCGTTGGCGGCATCGGACATCTGTGTCTATCACTGCGTTAGAGCGTATAAGAATAAAGAGGCTACAAGATGAAGGTGTGAAAGAGAAGTATAAATGTAGACTGAGGGAAAATATAAGTGATGTGAATGAATTATGTATGAGTGATTTAGACTTGAAGACTGTATGAAATAATGTTAAGAAAGTTTTGGTGGATGCAGCCACCGAAGTATGTGGTGTAAGTAAGAGAAAGAATGAAAGGAAAATTAATACGTTGTGGTGGGATGATGAGGTACGGATGGAAGTTGAAGCAAAGAAGAGAGCATGGCTAGATTTACTAGCAACCAAAGCTGGTAATTCTAGCGGTATGAATGATGAGATTGAAAGAAAAAAGGTAGATTTTAGACGTATTAGTAAAAGAGTAAAACAAGTTGTTGAAAGGAAAAAGCAAGAAAGGATGGATAAGAATGATAGAAGGATATCTGATAATTTCCAGGCAAATATTAAAATGTTCTGGAAACTCGTAAGAACTGCCAGGGGAAATTCAAAACAGCCTAGAATGAATGCTATACGAGACGAGAATGGCTGCATGCTGAAGTTTCGAATCTAAAGAGATGGAAGGAATACTTTGAAAGCGTGTTTAAGAGTGAAGAGTCGTCTGAAGTAAGTGAAATAGAAATTCCGGAAGAAGTGAAGAGAGGTAGGGAGATAAGTGTAGATGAAATAATGAAAGCAATGAAAAGCATGAAAGCAGATAAGGCAGCCGGATATGATAGAATATTACTCGAGATGCTAAGGGCTGGAGAGGGTGTGGTTGCAGGCCTGCTGTGCACCTTGTTTAATTTATGTTGGGAACTGGAGCGAGTACCGGAAGACTGGTGTAAAGCAGTTATAGTCCCAATAACGAAAGCTATGATTTTTGGTAAATAACGAAAAAATTCGTATTTAACCGTTCATACCGATTAAAACCTTGTTTTTAGCTTAGCTTAATCGACGAACACCAATACCATCACCTGTATTCATATCATTGACTAAATTGGACATGCTGATGTCTTTTTACGAAAAAACACTCCTGTGCCAAGAAACGGATATGTCTCCTTAAAATATTTTACTACCCTTTAAAAAAAGGAAAGTAGACTTACACATGTAAACATTTTTAAAAACACCTAGAACGCATGCCCTTTCTATTGGTGTATCGTAAATGAAGAAACTGCCTATTTCTCAGAACTGGAGCGCAAAACCAGACACTTAACAATAAGCCCTTTTTAACAATGAACTTGGGTAGCGCACTCATAGGCCTAGGGATGATTTCCAATAAAAACATTTAATTCCCTTTCTATTAGTGTGTTGTAAATGAAGATATCAACCTAGTTCCAGGCCTGTCTCACTCCACGCTTTAGGCATGAAAATATACCTACGCTGTGTGTCCCCATACAAGGGGCTAATTCCGTGAGGTCACGCGTCCGCTCGAGCTGACGCGCGCCTTACGTTAACATAAAAATTATTTTTCTCTAATAAGTATTTAGGCGCTATTGATATTATTTATTTTTGAGTTTTTATTCAAGTATGGCCTCTCAAAAAGCCAAAAAGTACCGATAAGCATACGGATGCTTAAATAACAATAGGAATGTCGACTTTTCATTCTTTACTGTTCCTAAGGATACCGAAAGGTAATACATTATTATTTATAGGTAGATCTAGATAATTAAGTACCTAGTTACTGACGCCATAGTTGACCCGACCACAGCTTCAAAGTTTTCGATTTTTTCGCGTATAATGCCAATGACCTTAAAATTTCGTTCGGTGTAAGTATAGGTACCTCCCAGTAGTCACTAGACTGCCTAGTAATGCAAAATCAGCATAATATACTGGTTAATGATTGAAAGTAGCAGTACTTCTCATTGCCACTCTTTCATTAATAATGATGTCGCGTGTCGCATGTTTGTAAATAGCAAAAAATGTAAAACAGACAAGTGACGGTGTTACGGCCAACAGCTGCTTATCCCAGGAGCAGGGTCCCCCGCGGGCCCATAGACGGAGAACCTACAAGCAGATGCTGGTCGGGCCTGCTACAAGCCAAGGTTTAAGTTTCTAATTACAATAAACAATCAGCGGGGGGAGCGTCGTTTTCTATAAGGGGAGCTTACTTACCTCTATCCAAAGCGACTGGTCCCTCAGGATTCGGTCAGGTCGCGTGTGGATGTATAGTGCTAGGAAAGTAAGGGTCAGTGATGTGTATCTGGGTGTGGCTGGTAGTGTTATTGACCTTATTAGACCGTTACCATCTGCAGCAGTTCGGCCCTCAGCACCTCTCCAAAGTACGGTCTCCTTCCGCATTAACTTTCTTCGTTTTCTACGATGACAGTTCTTTAACTCTGTCGTACGATTAACTACCTTACAGAAGCCACTAACTCTCGTTTGTTATAACGCCTGACTCGCGAAATGAACACAGAACGTACGGATCAAAGGTTACCGTTATTTCTAGAATGTCAAATACCGCACTAGTAACTAATACAGTCGAATCCACTTATACGCACTCAGCGTTGAACCTAAAAGTCCCGAGTGACGCTCTCAGCAAAGGACACGCGCCACAATTACCAGTGGTATATTTACTATACGCGCCTATCATAAACGAGCTCCCGACAAAACGGACCGCGTACTTATCTCTCGACGCGATGAATTGGACTCTCTTGTTCTAGCGTGTCCTCGACACGATGGGACGTCAAAACCGGTATCGGAGAGGCGCGCGCGCCCTCTGACGTCCATTGTTGACATTAGCGCTTTTGCGCGAACAAACCCCCGTCCCGGACATAAGGATTTAGGTCCGAGAGCAAACCGGTCTGCGGGACAGGGTCGCGACGGCAAGTTGCAAGACCGAATCTATAACCAAACTAGGCCACCTTACGCACCCTATCAGATCTTGCAACCCTAACCAACGCCTCAAAATTACAGCCCCAACGTGGGCTAGCCGGAGAGTGGAACTGGATGCACATAAATAAGTCCTATTCCTAGACAGAACTCCGACGACCTCCTTCAAACACCTATCTGCGCTCCTATGATTAGTTCCGCAATCCGACCGGATCAGGTCTGCAAACAGCGACGCGATACGAAGCGGCCCAGAGGGACCTTCCAAGCTTCAGTGCAGAGAGCACCCCCAAATTCCCCATGAACGTCGTCTGTGGAGAGCCGAACGAAACGCACAGATAGTCCCTAGTATGAATTTTCAAACAAGTAGGCATAACCAAGCCATCCACCTATAATCATTTACCAAATGGTGCGACAGCTGATTTCCATCTGATAACCTACAAACCAGATAGCCCTTTAGGCAGGTAGTCCTATGCTCATATTTCAACTAATTTTTCAAAGCATCAATGTTCAATTACAGAATTAATTAAAACAAGTAATCACCGACGCACATAGGTCAACTTGACAAAGTAAACAAAACAATAAATGTAAGAGACAGCCCTATTTCTAATTTCAAATAAATATCTTAGACAATGCCAACAAAATCCAAACCAAAAGAGAATTGACTCTTATTCCCTTCGGCACAAACAGGGTTATCTAATTTCAACCTTCCTTATCACAAAGCAAAATGATTAAACACTATCACAAAACATATACATAATTTTCAAAATAGCGCGCCATTCAAATTTCAAATGAATTCAAACTTTCCTTTCAGCAACAGACGCGACAATCAAATACAATTACAAAGCATACGCACAAGCATTAAAGCGGGCACACAATTTAATCTCAATTTTCCGTGCAACAACAAACGCAGTGATCAAATGTATTTACAAAACATATGCAGCAGCATTTAAAAGAGTATTTTAAATTCAATTCTTTTACTCACAACCGCTACTATATGAATTTCGCGGAAAACCCAAAAGCATTTTAATTGTAATTTAAAGAATTTTTAACTAAGTGCTCGACCAAAACAAATCTAATACCCCTTGAGAGCGTGATTCAACGCTCCAGGGGGCCCTAATCTTCCCACTACCAAGTGGAGGCCACACCGCGTGAACCCGAGACTAACAGAGCTAACAGTCGCCACTCGGGTTGTACTGAGGCCGTCGGCAACAGAACAGCTTGACAGGTGGACTATTGACGGCTTAAGGCTCATTAGAGGCGGCCGTGGTGGGAGCTAAGGCGGCAGCTAGCTAGGGCCGCCTCCATCAAATGGGGTACAGTGGTACACCAGTCGCGGCCACTCAGCTAACCGGAGTGAGAAGGGTCCAGTGGACTGATGAGTGGCCGTGAAGTTCCTCTCCGCACGCTGAGGGGGGGGGGGGTGATGACACCCCCGCCCCTGGGGGAATTACCCCCCGACTGGTCGGGGGAGGGACCCCTTTCAAACCTAGGGGCCTGTTGGCTAGCCGGCGGGCGCCGAGCGTCGCCCGTCAGAGGGCGTGGCGGGGCGCCCCCGCCCGTGGGGGTCGAGGGCCTGGCAGCGCCCCGAGAGGAGACGCCGTTCGCACCCAGGCACAGTACGGAATGGTGATTGCCCTGGCAATGCAAACAGGGACGCCGGTGCGGAGAGTCTCGCTGGAGGTGCCCTTCCACACATGAGTAGCACCAGCGGCGCTCCTTGGCGATAGTTCGCCTCGCCGGAACCGGCTTACTTAATAATTTCGGGCAAGACGTTACCCGGTTATCAAATGCTCGACAATAGGAGCAGGGGCGGGGGGGGGGGGGGGGTTGACGACGACTTGCCCAGCGGATTCCGCCTCTCACTGGGCACGGCTCGTAAGTCGTTGACGGTGCCCGCTGCGTACTCGATTTGTCGGCACTGCTCCTCCAAAAACCGCAGCAGGTCATAGAAGGGCGGAATATAGGAGGACTCGTCCCCGCCGTACCTCTCCTCAAAAAGTATTCTAAGGTCGAGAGGTAGGCGGGACAGCACGATGCGGAGCAACAAAAAGGCCCATTCGCCCACTGGTAAATCCAGCCGCCTCAACGTATTACAGGCCACCAAGACTGGATCCATCAGGTCCGGAAGTAGTCTGGCCCGGTCACTAAGTAGCGGGAGACTCAGAAGCTGCTTAACATGTTCGTCCGCAATTCGCCGGACGTTGGCGTATCTTCTGGCTAGGAGGTCCCGAGCAGTCTGGTAGGCGTCGTCCGACAAGCTCAAATGGCTGACAACGCCCAGAGCCTCCCCCTCCAGTGAGGCCAGGAGGTACGCCATCTTCTGGCTCGGGGTCAAGTCACTCCGGGCGTCCACTAGGCCGTCGAAAAGACCAACGAAGGTCAGCTATTCGGAAAGGACCCCTTGAGAACCTTGGCAAGTCCAGAGTTGGGAGTCGTCCCAACAGCTCCGGCTGAGGCTGCTTCCGAAAGGACTCGGGCAGGCCACTCGTCCGAGCTTCACGCGCCTCCTCGGCATACCTGCCTTCAGCCTCAATCAACTCGTCCGTGAGCGAAAAGAACTGCTCATAGTCTGCGAAGCTGGTGTCCAGGACTCCCTTTTCCACATCCGAATCCTCGAGCTCAGCGTAAGCCTCGTCCACTGCAGCCCTTCGAGCATCGACCTGCTTCATCAAGTTATGGACCCTATCCGGTCGACCTATCAAAGCATGGGCGCTGGTGGCCCAGCGTAACTCAGTCCGCAGGCAACTGATTAGCATCTTGGGCGAGGACATCACTACTAAATACAAATTACGACGCGGCTCGAGCACAATTACAAAAATAACAAATAACAAATACAAAAAAAATTAACAGCTAACAAATGCAGTTCCTATCAAATCGAGTTGAATAGGAATTAAACAAATAAGAACCGCTACTTATCAAATCAAATACAAGTTGTACTAAAAAAGAAAAGACAAATCAAATTAACAATAACAAATACTAGTGCGATCAAATCAAGTTAAATTCAAATTACGCAAATACAAATTACTACTCTTTAGTTCAAATACAAATTACAATACGAAAGTTACATAAACGAAGACACACATCACGGTCGATCAACAAAAAATGCCCAGCTCGGAAATCGACCCTTCGATAAGTAATCCACTACAACTATCCGACGACGATAATTAACCGATTACGTAAAAATAACCATCTACCCACATGACGCAAACTTCCGCTTGCGTGCTAAACGGGCGCGGCTTTTCAAATTTACCCGCAAACAACAAAGCAAGCCAACAAAGAAAGGAATTTTATTATTACGTATATAATAAAAAAAAATATTTTTACGTATTACGGACGGGCGTGATTGTAGACACAAAATTAAACCAATCAACCCAACGCTCCTTGCCATCAAAATTATTTAATTTTTATCAAACACTATGGTCGGTGGATCGACGGGGAATCGATCCCAGAACCACGCTCTGCTACCAAATGTTACGGCCAACAGCTGCTTATCCCAGGAGTAGGGTCCCCCGCGGGCCCATAGACGGAGAACCTACAAGCAGATGCTGGTCGGGCCTGCTACAGGCCAAGGTTTAAGTTTCTAATTACAATAAACAAACAGGGGGGAGCGTTGTTTTCTATAAGGGGAGCTTACTTACCTCTATACAAAGCGACTGGTCCCTCAGGATTCGGTCAGGTCGCGTGTGGATGTATAGTGCTAGGAAAGTAAGGGTCAGTGATGTGTATCTGGGTGTGATTTCTCATGTCTGTAATTTTCTTAACGCATACTTTAGAATTTCAAAAATTATTTTATATATTTTTGAATTGAAATTATTATATAAAAAGTATGTAACTGAAATAAGTAAATTGTTATTCAAAATAAAAGAAACCTGGTTCCAGAGATCCTAAAAGGGTTGTAATTTTTTTTTTGTGAAGTGACTAACGAACAGTCACCTGCTGAAGTCCAAGGACATCTGCAGCCAATTTTAAACAGAGAAGGTTAATGATGAGTTGTCACATCTGAGTAATGAGGGCATCCACGACTTTTTCTGCCATCAGGGCGGCGTCACTAGAGAGTGAGGTATAATATTTGACAGATTTCATAGCGATTTGTTCGGGAAATGTAGAGGTTATTCTTTATTTCTGTACTATTAGCTATATTTCATATTAATAAGATTAAAAATAAATAAGCAAATCACAAATATTTATAAAAGTAGAAAAATTAAAAAAAAAGTTAAAAATGCGCAAAATATTAAAAAGCAAACCACTGACGCATTTTGTGTATTAATACTCTAGAAACCGATAAACTTATTAAAAACCAATTTCTCAATTAAATGACATTGTGTAACTAAAAACTTTACCTCAGTGTCAACTAGCGACATCGGGTGAGCAGAAAATTACTAGCCCTCATTAGATGGAACGCTTCAGTCCGGAACTATACTGGTGATCCCTTCAGACTGGAACGTAGCACTGCAAGTACTTCTATTTGGTGGTAGAAGGTAAGAGGATGGTAACTACAACCCAGACAGACTTTACGCAGAAAATTAGTCTTACCGCCATTAAGTAATTTTTATGTTTTGTTTTTCGAGCATCGTATTGACATTGCCAACATAAAATTATGATAGGTACTCAAGGTCAAGAGATGAAACGGTATTACTTTAAAATTAAATTAATGGCACTACCGAGTAGAATAATTGTACAGGCGCACTCCAGAGAGACTTCCAGTATGAGTTATACTCATTTATAGAGACGTCCATAATTATATATTATACTGTTATACTATTATCATATATTCTGTGGCAAGCGTTTTATGGTACACAGAGTATACATATGGACTTTTAAACAATATACTTTTTTTTAACTGAGTTTGATATAATTGTATAATTCTAGTAATAAGATTAAATGAAGGAAAAAAAATATTAGTTGAGTTGGTAACATTAAGTACGCCATCAGTCGCGCGCAGAGTTATCTTGCGCGCACTATACTTGTCTGCTGTCTGCTGGATATTGTAAATTATGTAATGAGGGCATCCACGACTTTTTCTGCCACCAGGGCGGCGCCACTAGAAAGTGAGGTATAATATTTGACAGATTTCATAGCGGGGAAGTTAATTTGTTCGGAAAATGTAAAAGTTATTGTTTCTTTTTGTACTATTAGCTATATTTTATATATTAATAACATTACCTCAGTTTCAACTAGCGACATCTGGTGAGCAGAAAATTATTAGCCGTCGTTACAGTTGACGACTAACAGCACAAGCATACCGATAACATTGTGAAAGGTTGCTGAATTTGTAGGCCAGGCGTTGTTTGCAAATAAAACATAATAGTTTTGCAAAAATAACAGCATAAAACTTGATCCTATGGTTAGTAGAAAGTAAAATAAAAAAAAAAACGAGCGAGCCTTACAGTAGTCACATATGATGTGTAACATGTGACATCTCACCTTGGTAGGTAATAAGCAACATTAACATTACACCCTGAAGAAAGCTATTTGTTTTTTTTTATCCAAATTAAAAATAGGTATCAATTGAGCAGCGACAGAAATTACACTCAAAATTTATAAAAGCTAAGTACTGAAATATTTATTTGAATAATTTTCATTATTACCCACTTTCCATGATCTGCATTTTTACAAAAACTTATTATCAACAGTAAATATATCTACACTAATATTATAAAGAGGAAAGATTTGTTTGTTTGAATTGAATAGGCTCCGAAACTACTGGACCGATTTGAAAAATTCTTTCACAATTAGACTCCTACATTATCCCTGATGAACATAGGCGATGGAATATTTCAAAAAAGTTAGGGATCCGTATGAAAACTTCGTTAATGTAACACATGGTGTGAAAAAAATACCAAAAAGAATCCTTATATCGCGTACGCTGCGGAAACCATTGACAATAGAGCAGTGATGCGCTAGTTTTATACAGGACATCAATATCTACAAAAAAGTCCGCGATAACATATGTCTAACTATTACAGTTATGTCACAATAACTACTTTTCCATGTTAAAGTATGCAATAGTAATGCCGGTTCAAACTAAGCAACATTATTCGTACCTAGGTATTAGTCCTTATACGAGGGCGGCACTGAAAATTTCGGGAATCAAAGAAGTGACACAACATTACTATTAGTATTAGTATTTATTGCTTTTCGAAGTATTCTTCGCGAAATTTGACACATTTTTCCATACGATGGAACCAATCATTGAAGCAACCATTCCATTCGGAAGATGGGCTCTCCAAAATAGCTGTTTTGTAGGCGTCCACAGCTTCTTCAGGTGATGAAAATCTCTGTCCACGCAATTTATTCTTTATTTTAAGGAAAGTATAGAAATCATTAGGGCTTAGGTCGGGGCTGTACGGCGGATGGTCTAATAATTCTGTTTTCTTGCTCTAAAAACTCTTTTGTTCTGTGTGCGGTGTGAGAACTCGCATTGTCGTGATGGAGAATGATACGGCGGTTGCAGTTCTCATTACGGAGTTCAGAAACGACCTGTGGCAAACAAATGCTAGCATACCATTCTGCATTAACCGTTCTTTGTCCCTCAAGAGGAATAGTCGTAACATGGCCGGTTTTGGAGACAAACGTGGCCACCATTTTTTTTGCAACACTCCGTGAACGAACAATTTTTGTTGGCTTTAACTCATTTTCGAACACCCAAACTCGTGACTGGTTTTTTGTTTCGGGTTCGTACGCGTATATCCAGGATTCGTCACCTGATACGATGTTGTATACAGCATTTGAGGATCCTACGTGGAATCTTTCGAGAGTTCTGACGCACGAAGTAACGCGAGCCGCTTTTTGCTCTTCACAGAGCGAATGCGGTATCCATCGGGAAAACAACTTTTTTTACACCTAATTGTTCATGCAAGATTATTTGTATTTGACTCATGCCAATGTCTAAAGTTGCCTGAATTTCGCGGTATGTCACTTGTCGATCTTCTTCAATCAGCTTACGCACAGCATCAACGTTTTCTTGGGTGACTGCAGTTTTTGAACAAACTTGACGGGGATCATCACTGAGCTTGACACGTTCACGTTGAAATTCAGCAAACCAGCGATAAATTGTGGTTTTGGATGGGGCTTCATCACCAAATGCAGAAATCATCCGGTCAACACACTGTTTTTGTGTTAAACCACTTCGAAAGTCATAATAAATCATGGCTCTTGAATTTTCTCGAGTCAATTCCATTTTCTCAACGACTAAACAAGTTTGACAAAATCTTGTGACAAGACCGAGAATCTTTTTTAAATAAATAAATGGTATTCGATTTTTAAAACCAAGGAGTTTTCAATTAAAAAGATTTTAATATGACAGGAACAGTGGAAATATTCCATTCCCGATACTTTTAGTGTAGCCTATGTATCCGAATAAATCACTCAGGCTATATCAGTACTTGCACCATGTATAACCACCAATTTCGTTAACCATGTAATTTAAGTAACATTTTTCACTTTTTAAATCTTTTTTACACATCCGTCGTGATGTCTCTTTCGAAGTTCGCACGTCGCGAGGCGCAGACGCGTGATATACGTGGGTGAAACCGCGGGGCACAGCTAGTTTATTAATATAATTAAATTAGTTTATATATATATATATATAACAGCACACTTTACCACCGCGCGCGCTCATTAATCAAATAGCACGCTTCCCCGGCTTCCTGTTACACACTTCTGTCCCTTTTCACGAAATCACTCGCACAGATTGCGGGAAAGCGAGAGGAAAGGTGTTACTCATCACAAAGTTGTTAATGATAAATGTCGTACAGACCGAATTCTGGCTACGGCGACAAGTGTCAACGGAGGCTAGCTATCTGTGCAGGACTTCTGTCCTGTCCTAGTGTGTGTATGCAAATATAGGTTACTCTATTTCCTAACTTCCACAGTCCGATGGGACGACAATCCGACACCACTGGAAAAATCAGCTTGTTGACAGGAAAATCGAATAACTAATATTTGAATAAAACTACTTATACCGATTCTATATTCTATCGCATTTAATTATCTTCTTTTTATTGATTCCAGAGGTTTCGTGTACTTTACAGCACCCATGGTCACGGGGGATACCCCGTAAAAGTAGTTTTATTCAATGTGTAGTGTTCGCGTAAATAAATATAAGAAATCATCTTCGATCAACATTGTTGGTCGAAGGAAATCATTAACTAATATTTGATGCGACACGAGGCTACCTTAATAGCAGGTTTGCTTACGACCTCTTGACCAACGAGACAATAATAGTAAAAGACTCAATACCTAGGTTTTATGTTTAAATTTTAATAAGCACGACTTCTCCTAGACCTAGAACATAAGCCGATAACAATTTGACTGGTATACATAATTTTAGTTTTGTCCAGTCTCTTATTAAGTGCAGGACTGATATTTTTGCAATGGTATAGCAGTTTCCCAAACTTTTAAGACACTGCACTGCACTACGAGTAAGTTCTAGGGCCGAAAGTGCGAGCTGTAATTTGGAAATCTCAGACATAAAGCCTATAAAGTAGATATCCTATATACAATTCAAATGCCGTAATCATCGGGGCTCACACTTGAATATAAATACCTATATCTATAGCCTGGCGTCAGAGACAGGTACCGCTAAGTAGGATTGACAAAGTCATTGGGCTCTAGTACAATACATCGCACTTCTAAGCACAGGCCTGCCCTCATTTCTGAGGTCTATGGAATAAATAGTCTGCATCACTTTGCCCTAGTACTACGTACTACTATAGCTTGAGACCCCTGGTGAGTAGCTCATAGCTGATGTGATTCCTATAACCATTCTGTGGGATTTCGGTTTAGTTTGTTTAAAAACAATCTGTATTTTATGGAGCTAAACAAAAATGTAAATTGATAGTTCTGTCGTAAATTAAAAGGACGTACACTGTGTAAGAGAATCGTGTGCACTACCCCATATCATTTCGTAGTGTCGTAGAGGCGAAAAAGGTAGCTGAAACAGGACATGGGCAACGGTATCTGCCTGATAACTCCAAAAAATAAAAACTGTTGCCAACCAGCCGTGGTAGCTAGCTCAAGGGCTAAGCCAAAGCTAAGTCGATGTAAGTTTCACAGTACGCGAGCAACCTGAGTTCGATCCTCACCGGCACCAATGAAATTGTTGATTGCAATTTTAAGTGCTGATTTACCACGTGCTCGGCGGTGAAGGATAACATCGTGAGGAAACCTGCATGTATGAGAAATAAAAAAAAATATTTCGAAGACATGTGAAGTTCGCCAACACGTATTGGTGCAGCGAGGCGAAAATCTCCTTGCCCTAAAACCCTCTCGGATGTGAGAGAAGGCCTGTGCACAGCAGTGGGACGTATGTAGGCTGTAAGTTTACTGTTGCCAACCCACCATAAGCATGATAATTACGACAAATATTTCTACGAGAATTACACAGGCGGCCAATGTGCATCAGTGGATTTTCGGTGGTCCGAAATTATGATTAAAATATACCGAGCTTGCAGTTTATTTTCTGTAAAGTAGATGGCTTCTCTGGAATACAATAGATTCCCGCAAGCTGTTATGTCCTCCAGATCGAATTTCGGTCACGGCGGCCAGTCTCAACAGAAAATAGCCATCAGTGCAGGACAGGATTATAGTGGCCGATATATTCCTATATGGTTGATAAACAGGCACACAGTCCACCTGATGGTAAGTGGTTGCTTTGACCCATAGACTTCCACATCTATCGTCAATAAAGAATCAAAATGCAGATGCGTCGTCACCCATCAGGAAAAAGATGCAATGCCTCTTTTCCAGTAAAGTCTCCGGTTTTCTACACTCACCAACCGAAACACAGCAGCATTAAGTAGCAGCTTAATGCTGCTACTTAATGCTACTTTTACGCTGGTATTCTGTGAGAGCGTAGTTCTTCACCGGTCGAGCCGACCGAATCGTGCTACAACCATACTACTAATATCTCAGTCTCATGGGACAGTAAACGGACACGACCGGACCAAGGGTTTTACGTCATAAAGAAGCACGTGTGTGAATGTTAAATACCTACCGCTATTCGTGACTCCGGGGCTGCTTCTGAGAATTTCTAAAACGAAATATTCAATAATAGATTTTTTTTGTGGCGTGACCCGGAATTCAAACGATTGACTGTAAGCTAATTTCTCACTGTAATGTTTACTTTTCTTCTTTCCTCAACCTTGCACTATACAGAAACAGACGTGAGGGATGTCTGTTTTAGTCAGAATTACTTGTAGGGTTGTCAATCACTACATCTTATTCTACCTGGGGATGTGTTGATCTAGTCAAAGATGGCAAAGCGCAAGTAATTCTGACTAAAACCGACATCCCTCACGTCTGTTTCTGTAATTTTGTTATCAACCAAAAACAGTTTCCAGCAAAACACATTAGTGACAAACACTGGGGTGATTCTATAGGTGAAACATTTTAATAATTTATACAAAGAAACACTTAAATCCATATCTATATGTAACATGTGAAAGTATGGATTTTGTATTTTAAAAGGAAGCAAATTGACTTTACAAACATTGAATATTATTTTTTAGTTTCTAAGTCATTGTATTGACCATTGTCCGATTGTCCTAAAAATAATGGTATCCATACTGGGGTGGTAGTGTTGCTGTTGATTTTTATAATGTAGGAGTCAGGTATTGACTCTTTACGTTATATTAGAAAAAAATATTCTTTACAAACAATGCAAAATGCCGTTAAAAAAGCTAATACTTCATAAGCAGTCGCTTGTGTCCACTCTACAAATAGGACTGATTTCTCTAAGCAAAATAATTGGTCATGGGTCTATTAGTTCAATAGTTATTAATGACTAACGAGAAATATTACTAATAAAGCAAATTGACTACACTACACAGAGATGACCAAGCTGGCTATATCATCTACAATAACAAAAATATTTCTATTAAAATCAGTGATGTACATTACAATCTACAAGGAAGACACACAATCTAATACCAGTTACTTTATAGACTTAGTTCATAAAAGGTAATGTAAACACTTTTACAACAATGTTCCAGAAAAATATGCTGGGCCTGATTTTTATAGGATAAGGGTGACAAACAAGCACAAAGTCCACCCGATGGTTAGTGGTTACTGTGGCCCATAAACATCTACATCTATGCTTGATTATGAATCAAAATGCAGATGCATTGTCTGTAAGGACTAAGATGGCATGCCTAGTTTTCAGTAAAAATAATCTCCAGTTCTCACCATACGAAATACACCAGTGTTAAGCTGCTATTTCTGTGAGAGTGGGGTCCTAACCCAGTTGAGCTGACCCATTCGTGCCACAACTTTTCATGAGTCTACAGGAATGAATAAATTGCAGTAAAACACAGCTGAAATTTAATTTTTTTATTAATCTTAACCCTACATTCACGAGGTCTCCATGGCTGTGGCAGTCTCCTCTGTGTATTTGCCTTTGTCTTTGCCCAAGGCCGCTAGTCTGCCCTTAGCTCTGCGATCGAGGATTGCCTTACGGTCCTTGTTCATTTTTAATTTGACGATTACACACTGCAAATGGAAGATAAGTGTTAGTAACTGTTGCAGAATGTTTTGATAATAATAATGGATTGTATGCAATCAGAGCCATGGAAGTGTTTCAGCAATAGCCCTGTCTCTTTCAAACGTCAGCAAAGCTGATGTAAGATAGGACAGGATCTAAGTAGAAAGTTATCATCATTTTATTTTTAACAATTTGTGATATAAATTTATTTTATCATACTTTTTAAGGATATAGGAATATGGGCAGTGCTAATGATATAATACAGGGTTATTTTTCAATAAGTAGTCAATTTTAAATGTAAGTTCAAATATATAAATAATGATTTGCTGTTATTGCAGTTTTTGAAAATACGAATAAATAAGGTTTCTACTTTTATTTCAAATTATCTCAAATTGAATGTGATTTATGGGCAACATTTCGCCTGCCAAACGGCAAGTGTGCGTGCACAGTAAAATCAGTTAAAATAATGCATTACCACACATATTGAATTTAAAAGATAAAAAGAACAGAATACTTGAGATTTATTTTATTTAATGTTTCTTCACCATTTGCCTATATTAGTTATTCTAAACCTGAATCAAATTTGGCTGGTTACTGATAAATAACCCTGTATAAATATTTCCTAAATATATTAAATAAAAGAGATTTAATCCTTATCAGCACCAAATAAATGGATAATTGCCATTATAAGTGCTAATTTACCACATGCTTGGCAGTTAAAGAAAATATTGTGAAGTAAACTGCATGTATGTATATTTTGAAGATATTATGAAGTATGCCAACATACAATAAGGCACTTGGTGGACATTATCTAAATCCCTTTTAGAAATAAGAGTCTGTGCACACAAGTAAGATGTATTCAGGCTGCTACTTTACTTTCTGAAGTAAAATCAACCATTCAATTACATTTGCAATGAAAACTAGCAGTGAATGGAAATGAAATTACCAAACGTGATATTTGCCCTAAACTAGAAATTATTCCAGTATATCATCATGTAGGTATTTTACACATGTAAAATATACATAAACAAATATCTAAGTCTGGGGATTATACAGAAATTTCATTATCAGTAGTCTATACAGCAAAAGGAGTCAATATATAAACAGTTAATTAATTTTTTTTAGGTTTATCTTATTTTCAATTATTGTGAATGTCAAATATTGAACCAACAAAACATTTATACAAGGTGTCTCAAAAGTAAGTTCACATTTGCTTATCTTATTACGCGAAAGCAACTATTCTGAGGGGCGCGGGGGGTATGTCAGTCGGTAGTCTGGCTCTTGGGAATTTAGTCGCTATGGAGCGTTTCTCTGGTGCGGACCGTGCGTTGTGCGTACGTGAGTTTTACAAAAACGGTAATTCGGCGACTGTAGCGCGTAGAAAATTCTGCAGTATTCGACATATTCGTCACTTAAATGATGCGCCTAGCACTCGTCTCATTGCAAAATGGGTTGAGAAGTTTGAAGAGACTGGGTCAACTCTGGAGAAACCAAAATCTGGGCGACCAAGAACATCAAGAACAGCCGAAAACGTGGACAGTGTTACTCAGTCTATTCGAGATGATCCAAACCTCTCGATTCGGAAGCGTGCTGTTGCTTTAAATGTGCACAGATCTTCATTATGCCGCATTTTACACAAAGATTTAAAGCTGCACCCGTACAAAATTCAGTTAGTGCAAGAACTGAAGCCTCAAGATGCTGGTCAGAGGCTTGCCTTTGTAAATCAGATGATTGAGCGCTTTCCAACGTTCACCAACATCTTGTTTTCCGATGAAGCCCATTTTCACCTGAATGGGCATGTAAACAAGCAAAATTGTCGTTACTGGAGTGCAACCAACCCAAAACAAAAACATCAGAAACCGCTACATTCACCCAAAGTCACCGTATGGGCAGCGATGTCGGCGCGAGGAATTATCGGCCCTTACTTTTTTGAAGATGGAAGCGGACGCACACTCACAGTGAATTCAGAGCGTTATGTGGAGAAGTTAGACGAGTTTTTCGTACCCCAACTGCAAAACTTTCCTGGTTACAACCAAAGAACATGGTTCCAGCAGGATGGAGCAACTTCACACACGTCCAACAGATCTCTGCCTCGAGTTCGAGAAATTTTTCCGAACAAATTAATCTCCTGGCGAGGTGACATAAATTGGCCTCCACGGAGTCCCGATTTAACGCCTATGGATTTTTTCCTGTGGGGTTATGTCAAATCAAAAGTTTACGCTAATAAACCGACTTCCCTGGCACAATTAAAAGAAAATATCCGTCATGAAATGGCAGCCATCACGGAGACTACCTGCCGAGCTGTCATAGGCAATTTTAGTGCCCGACTAAATGAATGCCGAGAGCGCAACGGTTTACATTTGGACAATGTTATTTTTAAAAAATAAAATCCCAAACAGTGTACTTCAATATAAAATAACAATTTTTTCAATAAAGCTAAGACTTTTCTTTTAAAAAAAGATTTAAATGTGAACTTTCTTTTGAGACACCCAGTACTTTGGAATATATTTTATAAAATTAAAATAAATAAAATGTTACTTTACCTTTGAAGGGTGGATGCCAACATATGCACTAGCTCCATTGGCCTTTTCACGTTGAATCCTTTCAATGTACACAACAAATTTTTTACGGTACACCTGGACTACTTTGCCAACTTGTTGACCTTTGTAGTGACCACGCACAACCTGCAACAAGCTTATATTTGCTTATTTATAGAATATTTTGTATAAAAACATTATGCTAACAGTAAGGCGTATTTGCATTAACTCATACTAAATAATTAAAATAGTTAAAATTACTGTAACAATCAGTAGCGTTAACACAAAACAAATTTCACATTTAACTATAGTTGAATTTTTTTTTGTAACAAAAATAAATTCTTTGAACAGCTAATTTTAAGGCAAAACAATCAGAGCCATATTTTGTACCATGGTGCAGAGTGACATGCCAAGGATTAAACGCACTAAAGAAAACCTTCAGTTTGTCCATACCAAGGCAGCAACAACTGCAGTCTGTGAATGGTTTGTCTTCATCATTTTGTTTTGCATCGATAAATATAACGAAATATTTTTAAATGGAAATAGTTCTATGAAAGTATATGATTATGATAATCACCCATGCGGAACTATTCACAAACAATCATCAATGTTAAATGGAGTAAAGGTATAGTTGAATTTAAAATTTTACCTGAACTTCATCATCTTTGCGAATAGGCATGGATTTTACGTTGAATTTTTGTCTTAGTTCCTTTGAAAGAGGCGAAGACATAAGTACTCTTCTAATGTGAGACGGTGCGCTAAAATGCCTCTTCCTGTTTTTCCTCCTGGAGGAGGTTACCTGCCTGTTGTACTTCATCCTGGCACTGTTTGCTGAAAAGCCAAAATACACCACGTTTATTTCACTGCCTCAAAACATTAGGTTAACCGTCTTGGAGTGCGAAACGTCAAGTTGCCGCCTCGTTTATTTTCATCACTGATATGTAAAAATTGGAAAATACTCATTATTTATATTACGTTATAAACTTGAGAATGATTATTTAATGTTTTACTAAGTTATAAAGTAACATGACAGTGGATTTGTAAAGATTTTGTAACGTACCCGAAACGACACGGCAAAGAATCAAGTTAAGAAAGAATCATAGACTAAAAACAAACACGGACGTACTTAAAATGTTGCCAGTAGAAAATAACATTTTAATTGTAACAAAGAGTATATAATCATTACGATTAAGAAGCGGTACTACCTTACTAAAATAAAAATGTAAAATTAATTAAAAATAAAAAGAATATCTCAAAAAAAAAGGATAATACTTAGTTACTTATTTATTATGTACATGGGCGCTAAGTTACTCTACCAACCTCAAGACATAACATTGAATTTTTGACAAACAGTGCTGACAATATAGGTGAATTACAAGTGCTGTAAATGTTTATCGTCGAATAATTTTATCGACAAAAAATTATAATAAAATTTAGATCTTTACAATGAGAAATAAATAAAACATTATAGAAGTTTTTACGTGGCAATTGAGTAAAAATACCGATCAGGATAAGAAATCAATGTATTTTACACACAGCAATTTGTTATTATAGCTCTACAATTATTAGGTACAAAAATATGTAGTAGTATGTATAGGTAAAAAATACACAATGCACAATTATATTAGTAATTAATTGTCACTTTGAAGTGAAAATTAAAAACTAAACTAAGAATTCTAAAAATAGCCCGAGGCCCATCAGAGTGACGTGTTATGACGGCACTGGTGGCGAAACCGGCGCATGAGCGAGATCGAATTGGCAAATTTTGAATCAGTAAGTATGACGTATACATAATAAATAAGTAACTAAATATTATCCTTTTTTGAGATATTCTTTTTGTTTTTAATTAATTTTCTTTATCAATTTAAAGCTTTTTCTACATAAATTTGATTAATAACAGACAGTGAGAGCAATTTTTGGTAATTACAAAAAATGGGTACACATTCGTAAATTGTAAACAATTGTAAACAATTTAATACAATTCGTAAACCTGTCCAACGTAGATGGATTTCCTTTGACAGCCATCGAATGGCGTCCGTGGTCGAAATTCAGTTTGTAGAACATTACTACAAATAAAAGTTCAAAGATGTATTAGCGTTAAATATCGTTAATTACAATCAAAGATGAATTCACCACATACCTTTCAGCATAAGAGAAATTTTGCTATAAATAGCCTTTTCTTGTTATTATTATTGTATATTAGTAAAATTTTATTATGCATATTTGATTTCTCACAATTCTATAAAATAACAACGGCTCTTTAAGCCAAATTAAAAGCACTCTAATTATTAAAGTTGGTAAAAATTACCTTGCGTACATCCGCTCGATAAATCATATTTATAAAATTACATATTTATCGAGCAGATGTACGTAGGGTAATTTTTACCAACTTTAATATAATGGATTTCCGTAAAAGTAACACCTGATAGTATTAGCAATCTAAATAATTAAAACAAATACAAATGTAACTGATTGATTTGACATTTTAGCCTATTTGATTTGATAACGTCACTGATAGACATAGTATGAAAAGTAGAAAGAAGAGATAACCACCACGCCATTAAAATTAGCTCCCGTTTCATACATATTATTTTTACTATGGAATTTGCACCAGCCTGAATTGTAAGTCGTAGTCTGACGACGCCTGTGCCTACCATAGATTACTGTATATATACTAGAGATAGATGTGCGACTCAAATTTAATTTTCTTTAGTGTCGTGCTTTGCATAACAGACGGCGCTTACAAAAGAAGGAATTTGAAAAAAATGGGAAAAAATAAACACATCTATTAGAAGCGATCCGGGGACTTTCCGGGGATTTCGGGACCGACCGATTATCCACCTAAGCTATTATAATAACCTTGTGCGTTGTGGCGAAATTTACCTTCGTATTCTAATAATATTTTAGCAGTTTTTCACTGTCTGAAAACACAGATAAAATGGCATTTTCTAAAAATAAATAATGTTCAATAAATATTAGTAACAATTAAAGCGTAACCAGTGACCGCTACTAACTGCGTAGTGCGCGTGGATTATTGCGTATGCATAGACTTAATATATAAGTGCCCTCTAGTGAGATTAAAATAAGTCTAGCTTAGCGCTTTGGAATGTAGATGGAAGCACATAAAACGTATCATTTTGTTCGTAAAATAATGTTCTAAGTTGCATGTCCATGGTGCCTACCAAGCACAGGACAGTTCTTCTCCTAGCGGAGACTACCTAATGTTTACTTTTGATTTTCAGGAATTTTAAATTTGAAGGTTTCCACAGTGCACAATATATTTTAATACAGAGTTCAGTGTCTAAATTACATTAGTATACTTATTTACATTTTTTGTTTCGAGTGAAATTATGTCTTGAAAATGACGATGTTGGGTGTGGTGGCGACTGTACGTCATGATATAGTTGAATCAGCATTTTTAGCGAGCCGCCACGAGGAGAGTCACTCGACCCCCGTCACGCGCCCTCCTAGGTAGTCACCTAGTTAGCCAGATAGTTAGTTAAACTAAGGATTATTGTGAAAAAGATAATATATTCTAATATATGAACAATTAAGTTTTATTTGTGCACCACAACTTCTGAACTATCACAAGCAAAAATAATAGGACCGTACAGTGAATGTGGAGTCAAGAATAATATGAATTAAACTAGACCCCAAATAGAACCACAAAATTGCGTTACGTATGCTTTTGTATTAAATACAGAACTAGATATTGATTTTTACCAAGGAAGTACACCCCTCTTCAAGGTAGTGATTATTTACTCTTTGGTTATTGGTTATTACTTATTACCATAGATTGTGCCAAGTTTGACACTTTGAGTTATCGTACTTAAGGTGGAAGCTCTAGGTGGCCCGCAAAATTATTTGCGAGCGTAACGAGTATGTATTTATAGAATTATAATCAATATAATCATCCATACAACCGTATATGTTCGTATAATTCCAATGTATGGCTATTTCCAGAAAAACTCATTCAAAGGAATTACACGAACTTAGGGGGTTGTATTGATGATTATAATGATTATATTTCTGTAAATACATACTTGTCACGGTCGCGAATCATATTTTATTAAGCACACAACCTGAAACTAACCTACAAATTGCAAAAAACGTAAGAACATTTGAATTTCGTGGGCCACCCTGGAGCATTCACTTTTAGTTATTAGTTTAAATAAGGGCATCCACGACTTTTTCTGCCACCAGGGCGGCGCCACTTTACAGTGAGGTAAAATATTTGACAGATTTCATAGCGGGGACGATAATTTCTTAGGAAAATGTAATCTTTAAGGTTTCTTTCTGTATTATAAATTATGTTTTATATTAATTACATTGGAAATGAATAAACCAAACTATAAATATAACTAAAAGCTAATTTTACAAAAAAGAGTTATAAATTGCAATAATTAAAAATTAAAATTACTGACACATTGTGTTGTGTATTAATATAATACTCTAGATAATGATAAACTATTATTTAAAACGAATTTCTCAATTAACTGAACTGTGTAACAATA
Organism: Parnassius glacialis; assembly: GCA_033319125.1. Taxonomy (NCBI): domain Eukaryota; kingdom Metazoa; phylum Arthropoda; class Insecta; order Lepidoptera; family Papilionidae; genus Parnassius; species Parnassius glacialis. Next base: position 39,839,168 of record JAVANC010000009.1, on the reverse strand, counting down.
AACTTTACCTCAGTCACAACTAGCGACATCTGGTGAGTGGAAGATTATTAGCCCTCATTAGGTAAGTTTTTAGCATAGACTTATAATATATTGGCGTATAGACGACCTGACAGCCCGAAAACGCGTTACTAATTTTGATTTGTCATTGTGTGCGTTAGCTAGTGATGTGCATTTTATTTACAAGGACTATCGAAAAATGATTGTTAAGGAAGCAGTAAAAAGATTAAAAAAAATAGTTTAGTGCACTAAATAGAATAATTTCAAAAATTTACTGATTTTTACCACGAAAGTTATAAAATATTTAAAAAAATCGGTTGTCTGTAAAGTCGGTTTACTGACGATAGTTGAACGTGACAACGTCATAAGAAATATTTAATATCGAAAGAATCATTACCTTTATCGCCGCAATGATCGTTGCTATAAACAATTGACACCACATTCGCTCGCACAGTCGCTCGTTCCGCGCTCTCCCTTGCACTTTAAATGGAACGCCTAGGTAACGCCACATGAGTCATGTTTTTTCGTGCCGGCAGCCAGATTCATCGATTTATAAGACGTTGTCACGTCAAAATATTCATGTAACGTGTTCCTAGAAATAAGGTGAATCTACCTGCCTTTTGTTGGATTTTAATTGAAATGTAAAAATTCCCAGGTGACCCTACTGATAAACTAAAATAAAAACTCCCTAAGAATCAGATCGGAAAGTTGTATTTTCGAGTTATAGAGTTATGATCTTTGGAGAAAAATATTTACTTCCATGAAACATTTAATAACTAATAATTAAATATGTTATAGAAGTTTATTTTAACATTTGACTTAAATATGAATGCAAACGTAATAATTTGAGTAAGGAAATTTCTTGGAATCAGTTAAATAAGATTGCTCTGTTTAAAGGCTAATATGTTTATGAGTTTACATCATGCTACTGCATTAATTTATAAAACATAATGATCTTAAAGAGTAAAGTGCACCAAGTGTCTGAGGGTACAGATGCACTCTCTATTTTCCCAATCTCGGTATGTTAAGAAAATGGTCACTCATTTATGCACTGACCGCGGCAAGTGCAACTTAATCTCGTAGATCTATTGATCCGTGCAGTTATTACTTAACCACTAGTTTCTCTTCTTTACGACTAACGCTGTTGGCGATGAACCACGCTATTTAAGCCCTTGGCACAATGTCGGCCATCATGCATCAATCGGGCATCGAGCGTTTTGAGTATCAAATACTATGGAATTTATACTATCCTGGCACATTGAACCGTGCATCTCATGCGCGGGCATCTAGTGGCGCTTCCACAGCATTACTAATTATATTATATCTAACTACGCTAAAAGTTAAAACTTGCCTCACCACTTTCCCTTCTTATTAACCAATCACTGTCGCAAGGAATTGTCCCAGACTTAATAAAAATAGCAATAGTCAAACCGCAACACAAAAAAGACGACCCCGAAAATTGCATTAATTATCGTCCAATAGCACTTCTCTCAACATTTTCCAAAATATTTGAGACAGTCATTTATAACAGACTCTATACCTTTTGTGAAAAATATAATATATTAAATGACGGACAATATGGCTTTCGAAAGGGTCGCTCTACAGGAATTGCAGTATTTCAATACATAAGGGAAGTATTAAAGATAATTGACAAGAAACAACACGCTATTGGTATATTCTTAGATATGAGCAAGGCATACGATAGGGTTTCTCACTCGATCCTATTAAATAAACTTTATAATGTGGGTGTGAGAGGTCTAGCCCACGAATGTTTTGTATATTATATTATTCAACTCGTCCAGTATGTAAATATAGGCTACAGAGACCCACAAACCAGAATTGTTGAGACTGTAAGGTCTAAAAAAATTTTCTTAAAACACTCAATACCCCAGAGTAGCGTGCTGGGCTGTTTGCTGTTTTTAAAATATGTGAAAGACCTTACCTATATGTAATATCCCCTGTGTGCTTTTTGCTGATGATATTTCATTAATTCTTCCCTGTCCCAATAGCACAGATTTACACCATCTCCTAGCCTCTAATTTAAATGTAATAAATTGCTGGCTCCAAGATAACAACCTCGAGATTAATTTCAAAAAGACTAAACTTTTGCAATTTAGACCATACCAAAAACGCCCCTTACATATCAACTACCAATACCTAAATATTCCCTTAGAATCTGTTAACTCTCACTGTCTCCTGGGTATAAAAATAGATGCACATTTAAATTGGACACATTAATAAAATTGTCAAAAAATTATCTAGTTTTACATACGCTCTTATAGAACTTAAAAAAAACCACCGACTTAAAACAGCAACCTGTGCCTGCTACGCGTACGCAGACGCCTGGATACGCTACGGTGTGGTACTTTGGGGTAACAGCACAGACGCTAACAAAGTATTTCTAATTTAGAAAAATGTATTCGCATACTTGCAAATATCAACTCCATAACAAGTTGTAGAAATTACTTCATCAATTATAACATCCTGACATTAACATCCCTATATATATATCCGAAATATGCTCACTAGTTAGAAATAATATCGGCTGGTTCCTTCAATATTTTCGCCCTAAAAATTTAAGACCAAAAATAAAATTATCCACAGTTACATCAAAATTACAAATCGTAAACACCGGTACCTATGCCATGTCAATAAAAATATATAACAAAATTCCAGAACAAATCAGAAGCATCAAAAGCATTAAAAAATTTAAAAAGGAAGTTAATATCTAAAATCCGGTCGAAGGACCACGGTTTTAGGGGGTTTACGCTACTGCGAGTCATGCACCGATAGCGGCACATTTACGACCACGGTCGTCTCCGAGTCCAGAATCCAGGCCCAGAACAAACATGCCGCCCACCAAGGACTTCTCAAGTCCTTAACAACAAGAGAGCTACATATCTTTAAATCAATGAGCGACATCTAGTACCACATTAACCAAACCATTTCGATACAAACAAGTCGTTTAGTGACATCTAGTCTAGTGGCAAATGAACTAAAGTAAATCGAACAAACATGCCGCCCACCAAGGACTTCCCAAGTCCTTAACAACAAGAGAGCTACATATCTTTAAATCAACTCACGAATCAGTAACAAATTAATCACAACAACAATAATATAAAAGAACTTAAGAGCCCTCTTACATTTCGGCGTTTCGCAAATTTAGGTATTTTACGCACCGAGCGGGCGGCAAACTACGCGACCGATACTTTCTTTCATATCTATTCACTCGCTCGCACTATAATACTGTGAGTATGGCGATTAAACGATCTTGATCTTCCATAATACAAAGTTTTCTTAGGATGGACTTCAGTGGATGGAATATTTTTTGGTGTGTCATTTTAATGTTATCTTATTGATTTATTATTATATAATTTATTATTTATTATTATATACCATTTTGATATATTATTCATTATTTATGAAATTTAGTGTCAAAATAAGTACACATAAATATTTTAATTGTTACGCTGTAATCGAATGTTAATAATCGATTATGTCTACTACCGGTAGAATAGTGGTATAAATAAATAAACGATTGCAACCTGTTTTAATAAATATAACAACCAAATGTAACTAATATTTTTTTAATCAGTACTTTCAGTCAATTACTATATTTTTTATAAGAAAAATATTTGCTGCGACGGCATTGACCGAACTTTTCTCGATTCAATAATTTCAGGCAGTACACACTTTTCATAAAAAGCTTGTAACTTGGGTAACATATTGAAAATCTAAAATTGGTCGTATTTGTAAATTTTTAGTACTTTTACTGCATTAATCTGGGCCAATACATATTATGGCAAGTATTCAGACATTTTTATTTGCTAAATGAAGCTGGCCTTGGATTTGGTAAAACCAGTCATTATTTTGATTTAATGTTACACTTGAATCACTGAGTTTATAACCTTTAACTTTTTTTTTGTCGAAAGGCCGTATCAAAATCTATTCCGAAAGCTAAAATAGGACATTTAACTTCAATAAGACCGTTGCTGTATAAACCATTAGGTGAAGCCCTCAAATAACAATGATCTAGGTCAATGAATAGACCACATTTTTTTATAATAATATTTTTTTGTTTGCTCAATTGTGCACATGCTGCAGACTCGTTGTCCCTACCATGTTTAATGGAAGAGACGTGATCTAAATTATAACTATATAAAATAGTTTTAAACCGATCGATCAAAAATTGCGGTCGTAGTTGACAATGTTCTAGTATGCAGGCAATCGACGCACACTACGATAGCAATCGACGCACACTACAGTAGTATCGAAACCATGCAGCGCCCGAAATAAACTGACGCAGGTCCACCCTCGGCAAGCGCTCGCGCGTTAATGATCTCAGATGGCCGGCGCAGTTAAATATATAGTACTTTTATTTAATTAATTATAATATAATAGTAACGATTTTAAAAGTAAAAATAATAGCATAGTTTAAGCAAATGTTGATGATTATTTTGGTATAAATTTTACGTCTAAGTGATGTAGAACTTCGGAAATATAGAGGCTTGCATCGAAGCTTTTTTGGTCGTTTTTTGAATTATGTCGAATTTTTTTTCCTAGTGTGAAAAGCATATAACGAAAATGTATTCCATTATTATTAAAGTGTAGGATATTTGGGAGATAAAAATATTTTTTTTGATGGTCGATATTCAATAGAATCTACAAATTAGAGCTCCCAAATCATGTCTTCGAGAGTTTTTGCCTAAACATGCATCGGGAGAATGATTATTACTGATTAAATAAATAAGTTATCTAAAATCCATTCCGAGCTTATTTGAGGAGAGAAAACGAACTATTTTTACCAAGTAATCGTTATTTCAAGAAATGAACGATAAACATAAAATTTCAACGAGGAAACCTTGTAATTTCGCGTTTTTTTGTAATACGCCTCTTAACAGCTAACAACTTAAGCTACAAGCAACTAACTAAATAATTAACAATAAATTGTTTAATCTAAGCAATAGCCACATCTCTATCTAAGGTTTATAACAAATGTACAGGTATATAAGAAACTTTATAACAAACTTGTAAGCAACTACAAAGCACTACAATGCTACGCTACTATTACACATATTTTTAGGATACAAAAAAAATTTCATCTAAAACTACATAGGGTGGGTGTACCAGTCCCAAACCAGTTAAGGACTCATTTTCGCTTCGAAATGCTCTGAACTGGTATTATTTAATATTAACATAGAAATGTACATACAAAGTTGTTTATTGATCACTAATGTTGCAATATAGATAAATTATTTGATTCCAAATATTTAAGTTTTTTATAAATTTCATTAATTATACGAAAACCGGGAATGTGCCTAAGTTTGACCAGTGCGCTCCAATAAACGACTACTTTTGCGCCAATAGTTGACCACTGAAAAACTTATCAAGAAAAGGTAGCTAATTGAAAATAAAACACTATTTTGTTACACAAATTGACTTTCATATGATGACTGAAAGTTTATCTACACTTACAACCAATTTTAATGGCACAGTGAAGGTAACTAATTAGAAGACAAACATGAAAATTAGAACATTAACGTTAACAACGCTTATTAGCAAACTACAATAGAAAAATAGCTTTGCACATAAATTATCAGTATCACCTCTCACAGACTTTGAATTAAAGAAATCAATCTCATCATATTGAGGTAGGCGATTTTGACAAAATCTGTTCTAGAAACCATAAAATTACTAAAAGAACTAGAAAGCTTTATCTTATAATAGCTGTTCCCCGCGATTTCGCCCGCGTGGAATTTTTTGCGCGGAACCCTAAAATAAAAGTACCTTAAGTTACTCCGTATAACATCAGCTATCTGCCAGTGAAAGTCCCATTCAAATCGATTCACAGGTTTTTGCGTGATGCGTGTTCATGCCAAAATAGCTCGCAGACGACAGATTTTCTTCAGACTTACATATTTATTGTTATATTTTGGTCAATTTACACAATATTTTTATGAATTATAGTTTATGTGTCATTCTAATGTATGAGCTATATTATTGTAATGTTTCATTAAAATGCATTCAGTAGTTTTTGCGTGAAAGAGTAACAAACATCCATACATCCTCACAAACTTTCACATTTATAATATTAGTAGGATTCATTGTAAAAGTTTGGCCATGTCTTCAACCTTGTAGGAACCTCTGGTATTTATAGAAACAGGTGCTTTTATAACTCCAATGATGCTGTCACGTTCATACAATATAATCTTCTTTTTCAAGCCATTTGAAAATGGTCGCAGATGATAACATTATAGTACTGACTTCAACGTTACATCCATCAATGTTTTTGATTTTCCCAGGGAAATAGTTGTTTAGGTGCTTGGCTATTTTTGGCTTTTGGTGGTGTCGCTTCAAGATTTTTTACGTGGAGCGATGTTACAGCTGTATTAGTAGTATAGTTGTAGCACGAATGGGTCAGTTGGACCGAGGCAGGACCACGCTCTCACAGAATACCAGCGTAAAATATCACCATAACGCTTCTGTATCGTCAGTTGAGTGTAGAGAACCGGATACCCTTTTTACTGGAAACGAGACATTCCATCTTAATCCTCACGGTTGTCAACGCATCTGCATTTTGATTCGTAATCGAGTATAGATATCTATGGGCTGCAGCAACTACATACCATCAGTTGGACTCTGTGCTAATTTGTCACCCTTATCCTATAAAAAAATCCTGTGGGAGTAGGGTAACTTCCTTATCTTCTGGCTGTTGGATTGATAGTCCACGTCCAAAATTAGTTAAAGATGTGCTCTCTTATTATTTGGCTAGCTGTTTCCAATAAACAATTATTTTTAACGTTATCGTTAATCGACCTAGATAATACAAACTCTTCTTGTAGGGTCAAGATTATTGGTGGTCCATTTTCCGTTGAGAATTTCTCCTTGAGGGATATGATATTTTCGACATATTCGCCTTATTTTAGCGCTTTTATGAATTTTATCGAGATACTTAAGTAAATTTAGCTCTGTATATTTAAAAATGTCTTTTTGGGTCTATCTTCAATCTAAAACAACGAAAAAAGTAAAAACTCAATCTGGTGGTCATCCATAGGAACACTTTTTTACTACTGTGTACCAATAGCAAACCAGTGGTCAACAACTGGGGCACATCGCATAAAACGATTTTAATAATTGGCTTTAAGCTCTAAATTGTCAAACAAAAGCATCGCTATGAAAAAAAAGAACAAAAAAAGAAACACCATAAGCAACCAGTTGCAAACCAGTTGGTCAACAATAGGAACTCAGTACAAGGTGTGTTCCAGTAGTTAACCACCTTTAAAAATACTTGATAATGTCATTATTTAATAAAAATAACAGCGCATAGCACTTAAATATACACAAAACTTTTTAAATAATACAACTTAATGACAGCAATTAGCAAATAATATGGTGATATTAAAATATTTAGCTTACCATGTCGACGTGCACGTCTAACTGTAATGGCGGCCGAAAGGCAGTAAACGAGACACTGGTCTGAGAAAAAGAGATAGGTATCGATATTTTTCGTTTACTCTCGCAAAAATGATGTTCGGAAGACTGGTTATGGTCTAGGCTACATAACAAAACTATTGAATTCTTAAAAAATGTCCGCTGTTTCTTAATTTATTCAATTGAACATATGAGTGGTCAACCACCGGTACCTGGTTTGGGACTGCTACACCCACCCTATCTAAATTATCACTACTCAGGAGCTATAGGCAAAATACATAATTTTGACACTGGTCTCTTAATTTTAGCATTCTTACATCTCAGAGTAACTACTCTAGTTATATGGTCTGGACCAGGGTGCTTCTCTTCAATTATACCTAATAACCATTTGGATGGAGGGAGATCATCTTCCTTAACCAAAACAACATCTCCACACTTAGGTTCCTGCGTGACTTTATTCCACTTATATCTTTGACATAACGTAGTCAAATATTCTTGCGACCACTTTCGCCAGAAGTGCTGCATAAGTTCTGTGTGAACTGCCATCTGCGTAAACTACCAACATTGTTGTCTTCAAAATTGTAATCTGGTGCAGTAACTAAAGCTTCACCAACCAGAAAGTGACCGGGTGTCAGGGGCATGGGATCACCGTGACTAGAAGGGATCTGATACAAAGGCCTAGAATTCAAGCATGCTTCGATTTGAGTCAGAACCGTTGAAAGTTCTTCGTATGTGAGTGTCGTTCCGTCTAGTACACGACGCAAGTGAAACTTTGTTGACTTCACCCCAGCTTCCCACAAACCTCCAAAGTTTGGAGAGTGAGGAGGGATGAAGGACCACTTAGTACCCTTGTTTGCCAGACACTCTGCGATTTCATCAGCAATATTCGAATTCTCAGCTTGAATTAGCCTTTGCAGCTCCCTTGATGCTCCAACAAAATTTGTACCATTATCGCTGAACACCTCTAGACAGTGACCACGGCGCGCAACAAAACGCTTGAAAGCTGAAAGAAAACCTTCTGTCGTCATGTCACTTACGGCTTCTAAATGAATGGCTCGCGTTGCCAGACAGATAAATAGTGCAATGTAACCTTTATAGCATCAACAACCTCTGCCCTTGGAAATCCTAACATTAATAGGGCCAGCACAATCAATACCACAGCGGGAAAATGGACGACTTACTGTTACCCTAGCCTTGGGTAAGTCTCCCATAAAGGGCTGCTGGGAAGCAGTTCGTCGATACTTAATACATTTTCTACATTTTCTAACGTAATCTTTAATTAGGTTCTTTACCTTTAGAATCCAATACTTAGATTTAACATAATTCAGCATCAATGTAAATCCCCCATGGAGAGTTCTCTCATGTGCTTCTGCTACAATCAAACGTGATAGATAATGATTATAAGGTAAAATGATTGGATGTTTGACATCATAATCTTCATTACTGTTCTGAATACGTCCCCGAACTCATAATATGTCGTCTGCGTCTAGAAAGGGACATAACGAGCGTAATTTACTTCCTCTAGATACATCCGTTAACTTCCTTAGACGACTGATCTCATCCGAAAATGCCGATTGTTGACAATGTCTCAAACAGAGCTTCATTGATTCCTGTAACTCGTCTACTGTAAGATATTTTGGAAAGATCTTTGCTTTGTGTCTGAGCTTGTTTAAAGGTCTTCGGCACCAAGCAACAACTCGTACTAATTTATTCAATGATGAATATTTATCCCAGACGGTAATATCTGTTGGCAATCTTGGGCTATCGTCAATAACAGTGTGAACTTTAATAGACCTCTCTTCCAGATTGGTTTGTGGAACAACCATTTGTGATTGTGGGTATTGAAGGTCACGCAACCAATTAGGACCATAGCGCCACAAATCATGCTTGATGAAATCACTAAGACTTAATCCACGAGACGCACAGTCGGCTGGATTCTGGGCTGATTCCACATGAGACCACTGCTCATTGTCTAGTACTGTAAGAATCTTTGTCACTCTATTGGCGACAAAGGTCTTCCAGCGGCTTGGTTCACCCTTTAACCATGTCAGGACGATAGTAGAATCAGTCCAAGCCCGGATTTGTAATCTCGATAAACCCATCACTAAAGCGATTTCAGACAGCAAGCCTGCAAGCAACTCTGCTCCGGACAACTCCAATCTTGGAGTAGAAATTTGTTTCAGTGGAGCAACTTTCGTTCTTGCTGCACATAAACTGACATGTATGCCACCCCGCGAGTCAACGATTCTTAAGTATACAACTGCTGCATACGCGTCATTGGATGCATCACAAAACCCATGTATGGACACATCAACCACACTTTCACTCATGTGAGTCCAGCGAGATATAATGACGTGATTGAGAACAGGTAAATCTTGTCTAAAGGTAATCCATTCTTGTAGTAAATTGCCTGTTATCTCTTCATCCCACGAAACACCGGCAAGCCAAAGTTTCTGCATGTAGATCTCAGCTCTGATGATAACTGGCGCAGTCTAACCAAGAGGGTCGAAGAGTCGAGCAATGTGTGATAAGATAGTTCTCTTCGTCACCCTTTGCTTTTGTTCTGGTAAATTTACCTTGTACCTAAAGGCATCCAAAGTAACATCCCAACATAACCGAAGAATCTTTACAATGCCATCTAGCTTAGTATTCAATTTCTTTTCCTTTCCTTTATCCTGAACCATCTCCATCAGCTTACTGCTATTGGAGGCCCACTTCTGTAAGATGAAACCACCCCTTGCCAGTAATTCCGACACTTGCTTGTAAATCTCCACAGCTTGCGACTCATCTTTACATCCTGACATGAAGTCATCCATGTAAAAGTCATTTAGAACTCTACATGCTGCCAGCTCGTAATTTTGGCCTTCATCCTTAGCCACCTGTTGGAGGCTCTTCACTGCTAAATATGGTGCCGAAGAAACACCAAATGTGACTCTTGTCATCATAAATTCTTTAACCTCTTCGTTCTGGCTCGGTCTCCATAGAAGACGTTGATATTTACTGGCGTCTTTCTCATCCACCCTTACCTGCCGATACATCTGTATGATGTCCGCAACAAAGCACACAGGATGTGCCCGCCATCTTAATAAAATATGACGTAACTCAGGCTGTAACCTCGGCCCGACCAACAAGTCATCATTTAGAGACCTGCCGTTTTTTCCTTTGCAGGAGGCATCAAAAACTATTCGGACCTTGGTCGTCGTTTTATCCTTACGTACCACGGCATGGTGGGGCAAATAAACACAATCTGTTTGAGCCAACTCTTTTGAGTCAACAACCTTCATATGACCCTGATTTATATAATCACTCATTGCCCTTGAGTATTCTTCCTTTAAGAGTGGATTTTTATTCAACCTATTCTCTAGAAGATTGAATCTTCGCATCGCAATGTCTCTTAAAGCCCCATATTGGCATTGAGGATCTTCTTCCCTAAATGGAAGTCGAACAATATACCGACCATCTGGAGTTCTGGTTGTAGTGGCATCATATAAACTCTCACATCTTTTATCTTCTTCAGAAAGAATTTTTTGAGGCTGTTCATTCTCTATCTCCCAAAAGCTCCGAATCAATTGATTCAACGAATCATCTATATGCAAACTTATGATGTTGCTGGGATATTCTTCCTCCAACTGTACTCGACCTGAAAGGATCCATCCAAGCTCCGTATTCTGTGCTGTTAATGCACCAGATGGATTTTTGACCAATCCGTTTGTCAAAATCTGCGCATAAATTTCAGCACCGAGTAAGATATCAATCTTATTAGGTGTACCGAATCCTGGATCAGCTAGCCTTAATTTTGATAGTTCTGACCAGTTGTGAATGTCAAATCTTCTTACTGGCAGATTTGACGACAGTTGGTTCAGCACATAAGCTCGCACTTCGCACTCAAATGTCGCGCAAATAGTGGACTGTATTTTAAACTGTACCGCGTGTTTAATAGAATGTGATTTCTCTCCACCCAAGCCTGTAACAACTCCTTTCACTGAAGATTTACGAAGGCCCAACAATTGGGCACAATGCTCCGTAATGAATGAAGCTTGGGATCCCTGGTCCAATAAAGCTCTTAGCAAATAACACTTATTCTTACTACTAAATACTCTAACAACAGCTGTTGCTAAGATTACACGACCAGGAACATAACAATGATTTGAAATCACTTGCTCCACCTCTGCCGACGGCTGTTCAATCTTCTTATCCTGGTGGGTTTCCGTTGGATTAGAAACTATATTAAGCGGCGAACCCACACCTCCTTCTGGATGTAACAAAGAATGGTGACGTCGGCCACATCGATTACATTTTGTGCTCCTTTTACAACGATATACAGGATGGCTATCTCCAAAACAATTGAAACATAATCTATGTTTCCGCACAAATTCGTAACGATTTCCGTAACTTTCCTTACAAAACTTCTTACATTGGTGTAATAAGTGACTCTCTGAACAAAACTGACAAGTAACAGTGGTGACCTTGAATACTTTATATTTAAATAAAACTAATTTTACGGATTCTATCGCGTATATTAACTTATTTTTATCTTCCCGACGTTTCGGGTGCTTTCCAGCACCCGTGGTCACGGGGGACTAAGGTGTTTGACGTCCTGCTGTCATAGTTAGCCCGGCTACCTTCAGTTTTTTAATATTAATTTTTGGTTCGATTTACGCAGAATGAGCTTACAGTGTCTTGAGGTCTAGCAGTGGTATACTTGGGTTTGGATTTTATTTTATTGATTATGGGATCCCAAGCAGATGGCAGCACCCATCCATCTTCTCTATTGAAATTAGGATGTTTTTTGATTTCAATAGCCTCACGAATCATCCTTGGGAGGAATCGGTGTTCTTTTGCGAGGATTTGTGGTCTATCAAATCTAATGAAATGGCGGGGACGATCTTGAACATGTTCACAAACTGCAGACTTCCCGATACGTCGGTGCTTCACGTCAGCTATATGTTCTTTAACGCGGGTTTTTATAGATCTTTTTGTTTGTCCTATGTACGAGAGACCACATTCACAATCCAGCTTGTACACTCCTGCATCTTGTAGAGGGATATGACACTTGACGGATGGTAAAAATTGACCAATCTTCTTCAGCGGCTTGAAGTATGTTTTAATGGAAGCTCGCTTCAAGATGTAGCCAACCTTGTCTGTGACTCCTCTGACATATGGTAGTACAGCAGGCACACGCTCGACTGTGGCTGGCTTCACTCGGTCACTGTGACGTAGGCGCGGGACCCGAAGCTTGTTGTCTTGCAATACTTGCTTGACGTGCTGAAGCTCGGCGGCCAGATGTTTTCTGTCACAGATCCCTCGTGCTCTCTGAAACAAAGATTTTCCTACGGTAGCTAACTGTGAAGGATGATGATGCGAATCACCATTTAGATATCGGTTGGTATGGGTATTTTTTCTGTACACAGTATGACCAATAGTGTTATCAGGATTTCGGATGACTAAAACATCTAGGAAAGCTAAAGTATTGTTTGCCTCTAACTCCATTGTGAATTGTATTTTAGGGTTTATGGAATTAAGGTGGTTTAAAAATGCAGTTACTTTGTCAGATGGTAAAATTGTGAAAGTATCGTCTACGTACCGCTTGTAGAATCTTGGATTTACAGGAGCATTAAGAAGGGCTTTCTCCTCAAAGTCCTCCATGAATATGTCGGCGACTACGGGAGATACAGGTGAGCCCATTGCCACTCCGTCTACTTGCATGTAGAACTCTTCTTTCCACAATAAATAGCCAGATGTAAGGCAGTGTTTGAGTAATACTGCATATTCTGTGGGCATGTTGTTATCTTCTAGCTTTCTAGTAACAATTGAGATGCAGTCTTCAATAGGTAGGCATGTGAATAGTGACTGAACATCAAAACTGACCATAGTTTCATTGTCAGCGAGATGTAGGTCTTTTATCTCACTAACAAAATGGTATGAATCCTTTGTGTGTGCTCTGGTATGTCCTCTTAGTGGTGACAGTATTTTTGCCAAGTGTTGAGCCAACTTATAAGTTGGTGAATCGATCTGGCTTACTATAGGACGTAGTGGAGCGTTTGGTTTGTGTATTTTCGGTAACCCATACAATCTCGGTGGTTTGGCACATGATGGTATTGTCGAATTCACGTCGAGATCTAATTTTTCGGAGTATTTCTTTATTAAATCAGTAGTTGTTTTAAGTGTATTAGTTGTAGGGTCTATTTTGACTTTTTTGTATGTACTTACGTCCGATAAAAGTTGTTGTATTTTAGAATTATACTCTGACGTGTCCATTATTACCGTAGCATTTCCTTTATCCGCGTGGAGAATCGTGAGTTCTGGTCTGTTACGTAAGTTGTACAACGCTTTAAATTCGTCTTTGGGGAGATTTAGTTTCGGCGCGGAACTTCGACGTAACAAGGACGAAATGTCTTGACGTATAGCCTCTAAATCCTGTTTACCGATATTGTTCTTAAACAGACAGTTTTCTACGCTGCAGATAATTTCCTCGTACGGGATTTTTTGCGGCGTTATAGCAAAATTCATTTTTTGCTATAACATTTGTCAAAAGAAACACTGGACGAACCTACAATAAAAGTATTGTCGAAAGGCTTGAATTTTGCTATAACGCCGCAAAAAATCCCGTACGAGGAAATTATCTGCAGCGTAGAAAACTGTCTGTTTAAGAACAATATCGGTAAACAGGATTTAGAGGCTATACGTCAAGACATTTCGTCCTTGTTACGTCGAAGTTCCGCGCCGAAACTAAATCTCCCCAAAGACGAATTTAAAGCGTTGTACAACTTACGCAACAGACCAGAACTCACGATTCTCCACGCGGATAAAGGAAATGCTACGGTAATAATGGACACGTCAGAGTATAATTCTAAAATACAACAACTTTTATCGGACGTAAGTACATACAAAAAAGTCAAAATAGACCCTACAACTAATACACTTAAAACAACTACTGATTTAATAAAGAAATACTCCGAAAAATTAGATCTCGACGTGAATTCGACAATACCATCATGTGCCAAACCACCGAGATTGTATGGGTTACCGAAAATACACAAACCAAACGCTCCACTACGTCCTATAGTAAGCCAGATCGATTCACCAACTTATAAGTTGGCTCAACACTTGGCAAAAATACTGTCACCACTAAGAGGACATACCAGAGCACACACAAAGGATTCATACCATTTTGTTAGTGAGATAAAAGACCTACATCTCGCTGACAATGAAACTATGGTCAGTTTTGATGTTCAGTCACTATTCACATGCCTACCTATTGAAGACTGCATCTCAATTGTTACTAGAAAGCTAGAAGATAACAACATGCCCACAGAATATGCAGTATTACTCAAACACTGCCTTACATCTGGCTATTTATTGTGGAAAGAAGAGTTCTACATGCAAGTAGACGGAGTGGCAATGGGCTCACCTGTATCTCCCGTAGTCGCCGACATATTCATGGAGGACTTTGAGGAGAAAGCCCTTCTTAATGCTCCTGTAAATCCAAGATTCTACAAGCGGTACGTAGACGATACTTTCACAATTTTACCATCTGACAAAGTAACTGCATTTTTAAACCACCTTAATTCCATAAACCCTAAAATACAATTCACAATGGAGTTAGAGGCAAACAATACTTTAGCTTTCCTAGATGTTTTAGTCATCCGAAATCCTGATAACACTATTGGTCATACTGTGTACAGAAAAAATACCCATACCAACCGATATCTAAATGGTGATTCGCACCATCATCCTTCACAGTTAGCTACCGTGGGAAAATCTTTGTTTCAGAGAGCACGAGGGATCTCTGACAGAAAACATCTGGCCGCCGAGCTTCAGCACGTCAAGCAAGTATTGCAAGACAACAAGCTTCGGGTCCCGCGCCTACGTCACAGTGACCGAGTGAAGCCAGCCACAGTCGAGCGTGTGCCTGCTGTACTACCATATGTCAGAGGAGTCACGGACAAGGTTGGCTACATCTTGAAGCGAGCTTCCATTAAAACATACTTCAAGCCGCTGAAGAAGATTGGTCAATTTTTACCATCCGTCAAGTGTCATATCCCTCTACAAGATGCAGGAGTGTACAAGCTGGATTGTGAATGTGGTCTCTCGTACATAGGACAAACAAAAAGATCTATAAAAACCCGCGTTAAAGAACATATAGCTGACGTGAAGCACCGACGTATCGGGAAGTCTGCAGTTTGTGAACATGTTCAAGATCGTCCCCGCCATTACATTAGATTTGATAGACCACAAATCCTCGCAAAAGAACACCGATTCCTCCCAAGGATGATTCGTGAGGCTATTGAAATTAAAAAAAACATCCTAATTTCAATAGAGAAGATGGATGGGTGCTGCCATCTGCTTGGGATCCCATAATCAATAAAATAAAATCCAAACCCAAGTATACCACTGCTAGACCTCAAGATACTGTAAGCTCATTCTCCGTAAATCAAACCAAAAATTAATATTAAAAAACTGAAGGTAGCCGGGCTAACTATGACAGCAGGACGTCAAACACCTTAGTCCCCCGTGACCACGGGTGCTGGAAAGCACCCGAAACGTCGGGAAGATAAAAATAAGTTAATATACGCGATAGAATCCGTAAAATTAGTTTTATTTAAATGTGTAGTGTTCGCGTAAATATAAGAAATCATTGAATACTTTATGTTTCTCTACTCTTTCCTTTGGCTTAGTATTATTTTTATTAGGTTCTAAAAATTCCAACGCTCTAAATTTGGACTCTAAAAACTTCTGAAATTCGCTATAGGTTGGAAATGTATCTGTATACTCGCTTATTCTCTGCTCCCACTGCTTTCTCGTTTCCGGATTTAATTTCAGTGCTATAAGGTGTATAACTATAATATCCCACTTCGAAACATCGATTCCTAGGTTACTAAGTGCGTTCAAACAGTCATTTGTTGTATCTAGAATCTGCTTAATACCACTTGCGGATTCTAATGTGAGTGACCTTTGACCCATCAGTCTCGTAAGAATGCAGTTAGCAATGTACCTTTTATTACTGTATCTCTTCTTCAGTTGAAGCCAACATGTTTCATAATTTGCATCAGTGATGGGAATGTGTCTTAAAAGCTGTTCCGCCTCACCCGTCAGATGGCGCTTTTAAATCAATGAGCGACATCTAGTACCACATTAACCAAACCATTTCGACACAAACAAGTCGTTTAGTGACATCTAGTCTAGTGACAAATGAACTAAATTAAATCGAACAAACACATATTTAACGAAAAAATGTTATTACTCGTTGCAGGAGTTTTTTAGTGATTGAGTAGGAAATAGGAAATTGAAACAAATAAATAATATAATATGATCCAATTTATATTTAAGTTAATTGTAAATATTCATTAAATGATAACTTTATAATACTAATAATAATAATGTCCTCCAGACCGAATTTCGGCCACGGCGGCCAGTCTCAACGGAGACGAGCCATCTGCGCAGGACAGGATTACAGTGCCCAAGTGTATGCGCAAGCACAGGTGCACCCTCTATTCCCTCACTCTCATAGCCCGGTGGGACGGTAAACCGACACGACCGGAGAGAGATCAGGCGCAGGACCAACGGCTTTACGTGCTTTCCGAGGCACGGGGGTGAAACACCGCCAACTTCCTGACTCCGGGCAGCTACAGAGAATTTCTTGATGGAAAAGCTCAACAACTGATTTTTTGGCCCGACCCGGGATTCGAACCCGGGACCTCATGATCAGCAGTCGCACTAGTACAACCACTAGACCGACGAGGCAGTCAAAGTGTTTATAATACTATAACGTGAATGTAATAATAATATTAATAATTGCCTATATTTGCAGTGCCCTTGCAGGGTTCTTGTTTTGAACAATTTTTTAAATATAAGAGCAAATGTACAACAAGAATAGCAAATAAATTGAATTGAAAAAGTTTTATCATTGTGACTTGGGATTTTAATCCGAAGCTCCGCGCAACCCCTTGGGGAAAATAACGTAATTCTATGAATATTGCACTAGTGTGAATTTGAGGTGAGGGTGGTGCAGTAAGGTTATACAGTTTTTTGGTTGATAAAAAGATACTTAGTTGGGTTCATATTGGCTTAAATAGGATAATCTCAAGATCTTTAATGTACTACAATTTTATAATGTATAAAAATCTGTCTTTATTTCTTTCTAAAGTTTTTAAAGTAAAATTTTTGAAGTCTTATTATTATAGCAATATTATACTTACTGGTACAAATACCGTCGAAATGGCTTCTTTTAATAAAATTGTTTTTATTATACTTTTTCTTTTATACTTCTCAAGTAAATGTTTGCTGCAAAATGTTGAGTTCTTTTTGGATTCCAACTAACCCGTCCAATGAGGGCTAATAATATTCCGCTCACCAGATGTCGCTCCTTGACAGTAAGGTAAAGGTTTTTATTATATAATGTCATTTAATTGAGAAGTTAGTTTTAAATACAAGTTTATGAGTTTCTAGAGTAATAAATTAAAACACAAAACAATGCGTCTGTTCGCGCCAAGAGCTAATGTCAAGAATCGACGCCAGAGGGCGTTCGGCTCGGCGCGATACCGGTTTTGACGTTCTGTCGAGCGGGGTTTGTGGCAAGAGCGCGCTAGCGCAAATTGGAGTCGTTTGCAGGCAGTGCTAAAGACAACACGCTGTGAATTTTTGTGCGGGAACGCGGAATAGTGTAAGCGCGTCTAGTAAATATACTGTCTACGATTCGTGACGCACATTCCTTGCCAGAGAGCTTCTCCCGGGACTTATTTGTGTTTAACTCTGAATCCGTATATAAGTGTATTCGACAATATTAGCTACTAGTGCGGCATTTGATATTCTAGAAATAACTGTTGCCACGCGAAACGGTAGTGACCTTTGATCCGGACATTCTGTGTTCGTTTTGTTTATTAAGCGTTATAACAAACGAGAGTTAGTGGCTTCTGGAAGTTAGCTAATCGTACGATAAAGTTAATGGACTGTCCTCGTGACGAATGAAGAAAGCGACTGTGTGCGACTCCGCGGAAGATTACCACGATTTGGAGCGGTGCTGAAGTCCGAGCTGCTGCCGACGGCAACGGTCTAATCAGGTCTAACATAATCAGTCACACACAGATACACATCACTGACCCTTACTTCCCATGCACCCTACAACCACATGCGACCTGACCGAACCCTGAGGGACCAGTCGCCTTGGATATAGGTAAGTAAGCTCAGTTTTAATATTCTCCCTGTTGAATTACAGTAGGATAGAACGCTCCCCCTTATTGTTTATTGTTATTTGAGATTTTCCACTTTGGCCTTAGGATGCCCGACCTGCATCTGCTTGTAAGGTCTTCCGCTATGGGCCCGTAGGATTCTACTGTTAGATAAGCAGCTGCACGCCGTAACATTCTGTAGCAGAGCGTGGTTCCGGGTTCGATTCCCCGGTCGATCCCGACCATAGTGTTTGATAAAAATTAAACAATTTTGGTGGCAGGGAGCGTTGATTTGATTGGTTTAATTTTGTATCTACAATCACGCCCGTCCGTAATACGTAAAAATATTTTTTTTATACGTAATAATAAAATTATTTTCCTTTGTGGCTTGCTTTTTTGTTAGCGGGTATATTTGAAAAGCCGCACCCGTTTAGTGCGTAAGCGGGAGTTTGCTGGAGCTGGGTATGCGTCGTGTAGGTAGATGGTTATTATCACGTAATCGGTTAGTTATCGTTGTCGGATAGTTGTAGTGGATTACTTATCGAAGGGTCGATTTTCGAGCGAGGCATTTTTTGTTGATCGACCGTGATGTGTATCTTTATTCGTATTGTAATTTGTATTTGAACTAAAGAGTAGTAATTTGTATTTGCGCAATTTGAATTTAACTTGATTTGATCGCACTAGTATTGGTTATTTGTTTATTTGATTTGTGTCTTTTCTTTTGTGCTAACTTGTATTAAATTTAAGAAATAGTAATTCGTATTGGTGTAATTTCTATTCAAATCGATTTGATAGGAACTGCATTTGTTAGCTGTTAATTTTTTTTGTATTAGTTATTTGTTATTTTTGTAATTGTGCTCGAGCCGTGTCGTAATTTGTATTTAGTAGTGATGTCATCGCCCAAGCTACTAATCCGTTGCCTGTGGACTGAGTTACGCTGGGCCACCAGCGCCCATGCTTTGATAGGTCGACCGGATAGGGTCCATAACTTGATGAAGCGGCTCGAGTAGGTCGATGCTCGAAGGGCCGCAGTGGCTCCTCCACGCTTACTTACGCTGAGCTCGAGGATTCTGATGTGGAAAGGGAGTCCTGGACTCTTGCTTCGTGGACTACGAGCAGTTCTTTTCGCTCACGGACGAGTTGATCGAGGCTGAAGGCAGGTATGCCGAGGAGGCGCGTGAAGCTCGGATGAGTAGCTTGCCCGAGTCCTCTCGGAAGCAGCCTCAGCCGGAGCTGTTGGGACGACTCCCAACTCTGGACCTGCCAAGATTCTCCGGGGTCCTTTCCGAATGGCTGACCTTCGTTGGTCTTTTTGACAGCCTAGTGGACGCCCGGAGTAACTTGACCTCGAGCCAGAAGATGGCGTACCTCCTGGCCTCATTGGAGGGGGAGGCTCTGGGCGTCGTCGGCCACTTGAGATTGTCGGACGACGCCTACCAGACTGTTCGGGGCCTCCTAGCAGGAAGATACGCCAACGTCCGGCGAATTGCGGACTAACATGTTAAGCAGCTACTAAGCCTCCCGCTGCTTAGTGACCGGCCCCGACTACGTCCTGACCTGGTGAATCCAGTCTTGGTGGCCTGTAATACGTTGAGGCGGCTGGATTTACCAGTGGGCGAATGGGCCTTTTTGTTGCTCCGCATCGTGCTGTCCCGTCTACCTCTCGACCTTCAAATGCATTTTGAGGAGAGGTACGGCGGGGACGGGGCCTCCTATATTCCGCCCTTCGATGACCTGCTGCGGTTTTTGGAGGAGCAGTGCCGGCAGATTGAGAACGCGGCGGGCACCGTTGACGACTTACGAGCCGTGCCCAGTGAGAGGTGCAATCCGCCGGGCAAGTCGTCGTCAACCCCCCCAGGCCTATCGGAGCCCCCGCGGGAGGGCGTCGCTCCCTATCATCTTACAGTGGCCAAGCGGTCAGAGAGGCGCCCCCCTGCTCCTATTGTCGAGCATCTGATCACCGGGTAACGTCGTGCCCGAAATTATTAAGTAAGCCGGTTCCGGCGAGGCGAACTATTGCCAAGGAGCGCCGCTGGTGCTACTCATGTTTGGAAGGGCACCTCCAGCGAGACTGCCGGACCGGCGGCCCTGTCTGCATTGCCAGGGCAATCACCATGCAGTTTTGTGCCTGGGTGCGAACGGCGTCTCCTCTCGGGGCTTTGCCAGGCCCTCGACCCCCGTCTGTCTTTTTTGTGTAGCGGTTTGACTATTGCTATTTTTATTAAGTCTGGGACAATTCCTTGCGACAGTGATTGGTTAATAAGAAGGGAAACTGGTGAGGCAAGTTTTAACTTTTAGCGTAGTTAGATATAATATAATTAGTAATGCTGTGGAAGCGCCACTAGATGCCCGCGCATGAGATGCACGGTTCAATGTGCCAGGATAGTATAAATTCCATAGTATTTGATACTCACAACGCTCGATGCCCGATTGATGCATGATGGCCGACATTGTGCCAAGGGCTTAAATAGCGTGGTTCATCGCCAACAGCGTTAATCGTAAAGAAGAGAAACTAGTGGTTAAGTAATAACTGCACGGATCAATAGATCTACGAGATTAAGTTGCACTTGCCGCGGTCAGTGCATAAATGAGTGACCATTTTCTTAACATACCGAGATTGAGAAAATAGAGAGTACATCTGTATCCTCAGACACGTAGTGCGCTTTACTCTGTTAGGTCGGCCACATACATACTGAATTCCGTTTCGTGATTCCGTGAATACATCACACACATACGGTTTTTTCCTTTCGGAATAACTAGGGTCAGTCGAGAGACGTTAGCCATTCAGTGTAGACGTTCTGCCAACGAAAATGACGACAATTATCTAATTACGATTCCATTGATGCTTTATTATTCTTACTGTATTCCTCTTATCACCCTAAGCTTGCTAAGCTATATTCAATATTATGTAAAAAGATATATCTATCCAGAGATATTTTTTAAATATGGATGTCTGTAAATTCTTTTGACGAATTATTAAATAAAATAAGATGAAAGGTTACGAAAATATAAAGAATATAAGATTAAATGTAAAAACATACATAAACACACCTACTCGCTTCGGTCGTGCGACGAACACTGAGCACGTTCCGTACGGAATTTACGTATGTGTTGCGAGTTGCGACTCGTACAAAATTTATGGAAGACTTGCGTTCGGAGCTGCTTTTTTCCGTTCGGGATTCCGTACGCAGAGGCGGTCATACGGAATCTCGTATCAGAGAAAATTCCGTGCGGAAAAATACCGTACGTGTGCGACGTGTCATACATTTTATATGGACTTACTGCGTTCGGGATTCCGAATCGGAATATCGAAACTGAATCCCGAAACGGAATTCCGTATGTATGTGGCCGGCCTTAAGATCTCTTATGTTTTTAAAATGAATGCAGCTAAAATGATGATAAGTTTATTATTACTTTATACTTTTCAGGGACAGATGAAAAAATATAAAAAGTAAGTATGATGAAGCCTCATAAACATATTGGTTTTTAAACAGAATAATCTTATTTAACAGATTCCAAGAAGCTTCCTTACTTAAATTATTAAGTTTACATTCATATTTAAGTCAAATGTTAAAATAAACTTCTATAATGTTTTTAATTATTAATTATTAAATGTTTGTAATTATCGAAAGTAATACTTATATGAAAAATAAAGCAGCCATTATGTGTACTCCGTGTCCGTGTCCTCGTTTTTTATTTCCCCATCAAAACATTTTATAAAATATGTAAAATATAAATAGGTATATTCAAATTTAAATTTATTTATAGCCAGAATGTAGTAGATAATGTTATGATGTTGTTATTTATTAATGAGACCGTACATTCTATCATGATAATGGCGTGCAATATCTTTACAATATACAAAAAATATTATTATTACAATTTAACGAGGTAAAATATTTAAGAAAAATAATTATGTAGTTATTTAAAAATATTTTAGCGTCAAGTTTTTAAATTACAATAAATAAATGTCAAAAGTTTTTTTTTTATAGGAGAGGGAGATTTATTTATACGAGCATGCGGCTCACCTGATGGTAAGTGATTACCGCCGCCCATGAACAACTGCAACACCAGGGAGGGAATTGCAGATGCGTTGCCGGCCTTTTAAAAAGGAGTACGCTCTTTTCTTGAAGGTTCCTAAGTCGTATCGGTCCGGAAAAATCGCTGATGGTAATCGATTCCACAAGGAAGTCGTGCGAGGAAGAAAACATCTTCTAAATCGCACAGTGGTGGACTGCCAATCATCCAGATGGTGTGGATGGTATCGGGAGTTCTGCCGCGATGTGCGTTCGTGAAATTTGGCGGCTGGGATTAATCCGAACTATTCCTCAGAGCACTCCCCGTGGTAGATGCGAAAGAAAATACAAAGGGATGCAACATCTCTTCGCAGTGCCAATGAATCGAGCCGATCGGAAAGATCTAGTCGTCGACAATTCGAGCCGCTCTGTGCTGGATGCGGTCAAGTGGAAGGAGCTGGCACTGGGGAGCCCCTGCTCAGAGATGGGAACAGTATTCCATGTGAGGCCGAACTTGCGCCTTGTAAAGTTGCAGGCGGTGTGCCTGAAAGTTGAATTAATTAGGTAATTTATTATATATAAATGTATAGTATAAAAAAAATAAAAATACAAAAAAAATAAAATAAAATAAATGTAAAAAAAAATTAATAAGTTTTTCTATACTTCACCATTACTTTACATTTCTTTAAAATTCATATATTAGTTTAACCTATAAAAACATTTTGTTGCCAACCATTCTGTGAGTTTCCTTTTAAAAATTACGAAAGGGAGGTCTTTAAAAGTGTTGGGCAATTTATTGTAAACTCTAATAGCATTTATAAATACATTTCTTTTATATAATATATCAAGCTTGCATATAGGCAGATAGAGCTTAAATTTATTTCTTGGCATGGCGCTTCTACTGACTAAACTTGAGTTAATGGTGAAATATTATGGATGCTGTTTGACAAAAACACAAAGTTCCCGTATGTACATACAAACTAGAGGCAGTATGTGAAATTTGTGAACTAAAGGTTTACAACTATCTAAAGACCAAGCTCCACAAATGGCCCTTACACACTTCTTTTGAACACGAATGGCCTTTCCAATCTCAAATGAGTTGCCCCACAACAAGAGAACGTATGAAAGCACTGAGGAGACATAGCCGTGGTAGCCGCTCAGTGCCGATTCATTAGATACTGTCAACCTCAGCTGTTTTATAGCATAAACAAATCTCTACAGTTTATCGCATACGTACTCTATTTGATTCTTCCAGTCACAGTGTCTGTCAACGATTAATCCTAAAAATTTAGTACAGTTGACTTCTTCAATTTTTGTACTATCATAACAGATGTTAAGTCCAATAGGTGGAGTTCTAAAATCCCTAAATTGTATCATCTTGGTTTTATTTAAGATTATTTTTAAATTGTTACATTTGAGCCATCTAAAGATTTTGTCGAGTGTAATAGATATTTCATTTTCATAGTATTTTCTATCCTTACACTTAATAATTGCAATAGTATCATCCGCAAACAGAACAGTTTCGTGGTCAGTGACGTTTGGAAGATCATTAATATATATTAGAAATAAAAAGGGACCTAACACACTTCTCTGTGGGACACCATATTTATTATTTTGCAACCATATTAAATATTTTTGAATTTTAGCAACCTCTACGCACTGTTCACGACCAGTCAGATAACTCTCCAGCCAGTCATAAGCTTTTCCCCGGATTCCATATTTTTCAAGCTTATAAAGTAATAATTTATGGTCTACAAAATCGAAAGCTTTAGTTATATCAAGAAAGATCGCACTTACCGGTGCCCTTTCATTAATGGCCTCCGTAATATATTTTATTAAATCAAAGCATGCCAGTGTCGTGTTACTATCCTTTCTAAATCCAAATTGCTCATGTTTAATAATATTGCATACCTTAAGCGAAAGCGCAAGGTGTGTTCTACTATCGCCTAAAAATTAAGATTCCAACATTTTATCGAATAAAATCGTATCTAGCAATCATATTATACATATAAATGATATAAAAAGCACATTGTTAGAAAGATAAATGATTGTTGAACTTATCAATAATTTTTTAAAATCGATTAATTGCTATTTTTAAATAAAAAAAAGGGTTTTAGTGGCTTATGGTGTGGATTTATCATGTCCCTGTGGCTTGTAAACACAATAACTTTTGAAAATATTAATTGTTTAACTCAATCTATTTTTTAATCTCTTCATCGATCATGTGGGAAGCCACTGAATGTAAATGGCAGTGTAGTTTTGTTTTGTTTAGCTATAATTAATTTTTTTCGGCTCCAAAATGGCGAAATTTTCGTTGATTTGTTAGCCTCGTATACAAATTAATTCTGTAAATGGGAAGCTACAGCCACAGAGTAGTAATGAGTAGTTTAGTTTGGCTCACAGAGTACATTATATATAGGGAATAATGTAAAATAAATAAATTATACTGAAAATTTAATTACAAATTTGTTTTGTAACAAAATAGTAAGTTAGCAAGGTTCGATTGTATTTTAAACTATTCATTAATTTGTTTGATTCTAAATTGGTCTAGCATGGCTAAATTTGAAAAAGCGACATCTACTGCAACATGGACAAACTGTCATGACATAATAATTAGTGTCCGACCGAAACAAGATTTTCAACCGAAACCGAAACCGAAAACGAACCTTCGGTCTGGGCGTCAGTTTCGGCCGAATCCGAAACCGAAACCGAACCTTATTTAGACATGTTCATTTTTTTATTGTATTTTGGAATCTGCTATATTTTGTATACATATACAGATAGATAATGCATATTAATGAAAAACACTAACTGTAATAGTCATGCAGCAATATATTTATTTATATTCAAGTAAAAATCAACAATTTAACGTTAAGAAATACTTTTTTAAGTCAATTTTGTAAAAAAGATCAACACTTACACCCACAAAAAGTTGCACGCTAATTGAGAACATATTTTACTGTGTTCACAATATTGTTAATATTATTCAATGAGAGCATTTACTTAATATATCACACTCACACACAATATACATACACACACCTTAACAAAATTCCAGAAAATATACAAAACCTGCTCAAAGTTCAAAAACTTTAATAAACTAAGTTTGTATAAAAAGGGTTATTATAATATCAAGAAATTTATGGATGATAATAACCCCCCTATGGTGATCACAACCAAGCTATTTCTAATTTCTTTTTTGTTGTTAATTGTGTTACATATATGATTGTAAAAGTGGCATAGCTACGTGTGGGCGAAGTGGGTCCTCGCCCACGGCCTCGCACTTAAAGGGGCCTCGCGAGACCCCCTAAAATGCGATGCCCCCAGACTTTACCACAGATAGTTAATTAATTTGATCACTTTTACCCTTGAAAAAGTGAAAGTGTGTTTGTTTGGAGCCTCGCAAGAAGCCCCCTTAAATGCGACAGCGAGGCCTTTGAAACTACTTTCAAAGACCGTGATTGTTACATTGACGGAATACGAGACATGTCAGGAATTAATAGATATCGGTAGGTATGTTGTGTCAAACCATATTTGGTAGGATCTATTGGGTAAGATCCTTGGGGAACGACGAGCAGGTACGAGGGTAACACTTAAAGTTCTTAAAAAATCAAAAACTGAACAAACTAGCAAGTTATTACTCTTATTATATCTTTTCAAAATAGTGTCCATATACATCTTTTTTAAGAAGTTTTCTTTTATTTTCGGAAATAAATAAAAATCGCAAAGTGCGAGGTCGGTGCTATAGGGCAGGTGACCCAGTAATTCCACGTCTGACGATGCCAAGTAGTCGATTGTTTGCTTGGCATTGTGCGACGAGGTGTTGTCGTAGTGAAGGAGGATCCTACTGCGAAGTCGTTTCTCCCGAACTTTTTCCAAGACAAATAGCAAACAATTGTTAGTGTAGCACTCTGCAGTAATTGTTTTTCAATCCGCTAAAACCATTGTTGCGTAATGACCTATCCTTCCGAAGAACGAGGCCACCATCTTTTTTCTGCACGCTTCGACTTCTCTTTACTTTAGTTGGCAACTCCTCGGAAGGAAACACACAGACAGCAGACTGTCTCTTAGTTTCAGGATCATAACAATAAAAACAGCTTTCGTCACTTGTAAGTATATTTTTTTATAGTCACCCTTATGATGACAAACGAGCACACAGTCCACCTGGTGGTAAGTGGTTGCTGTGGCCCATAGATATCTACATCTATCTTGTATTACGAATCAAAATGCAGATGCGTTGTCACCCGTGAGGACTAAGATGGAATGCCTCGTTTCCAGTAAAAAGGGTCTCCGGTTCTCTACACTCACCATACGAAACACAGCAGCGTTAAGCTGCTATTTTATGCTGGTATTCTGTGAGAGCGTGGTCCTTCCCCGGTCGAGCCGACCCATTCGTGTTACAACCATAATATAGCTACAGCATGGCTCTACCACGTATAAAACACAGCATTTGAGTCACCTCCATTAAATGTTTGAATCATTTCACGACACCAATCAACACGACGGAGTTTTTGGGCCTCTGTCAAGTTATGAGGTATCCACCGGGCACAAAGCTTCATGACTGCTAAATATTCATGGAGGATTTTGTGGATTTGACTCATACCGATGCCTTATCTTGTCCGAATCTGCTGATAAGTCACTTTTTGTCAGTCTCTATCACACGCCGCATAACACTGATGTTATCTTCAGTGGTCGCCGTAGAAGGCCGTCCCCATTGAGTTATACAAGACTAAATCAATGGCCGTCCCTCACGCAGATCATCGGTGAGATTAGTGCGACCACGGTTAAACTCATTAAACCAGTTATAAACAGTGGCACAAGATGGGACTGCATCGTGAAAGGCCAACCGAAGTCTATCATATCTTTCTTGTTGACTTAAATAACATCGAAATTCATAAAAAAATCAGTGTACGAAAATTTTCTCGCGTTAAATTCATGCTGATGTGACACAGACAATTTTCAATTTGGCGCCAAATCGTAAACAAATGACAAATTAATACACAATAATATTGGCAAAGAGTTCCATTTTGAAAATTTGAATTTATTTTTTTATTATATCGTTTACAAGTGGCCAGTTCTAAAAACTTTCAGTGTCGCCCTCGTATGTCATGTAAATGCATGGTAGGTAGGATAGATCTATTAGGTAGACCCATAGAACGAAAGAAAAGGGGCCTCGCTGATGCAACTTCGCACACGTTTATCTTAGTCCAGGCTACGCCACTGATTGTAAGCTGTTATTTAAAAAAAAAGTCCCGCTGGGTTTCTTGCTGGTTCTTCCAAGGACAGAGGTTTTTTTTTCGAACCAGTGGTAATTAAACAAAAGAGTGATTTTCAATAAGTATTATTTAAAATCTATATTGAATAAAAAAGATTCTGTTTCTGTTTCTGTATAATTATGAATAATATACGAATCACGAACTCATCCGAATGACGCACGATAATCCACGAACACTGAGGTTCGGTGCCGCCGAAGGTTCGGCAGGTTTTTTGCCGAAACCGAAACTTTTACCGAAACTAGATTTTTTGCCGAAACTTTGCCGAAACCGAAACCGAAACCGAATCTTCGGTCGGTCACTAATAATAATACCTCTAAGAAAAATTATAGTATGGACTATTATGCCACTGGTTTGGCTTCAGTCTTGCTGCAGTCACCTTCGTGAGTGGACATTGTATCGGTTGTTTGCAGCGGCTCAAAAAGATCGCTGTACAAATACACAATATTCGAATAACCAAATTTCTTAAATACTTAATTATAATAATAATAAGACATTTTTTTATTACAATATTTAAAAGCACAGAATAAATAATAGTAGTACGTACTAAAAGCAAGTAGTATAATTTTTTTTGTCATGGGTGACATTTTCATGGTTTTCGAGGGTGTTGAAACCGATAGGGTTGTCGAAATGTAAATCCAAGATGGCGGCCGCAATAGGTATCAATTTTTTCATCATGGGTGTCATTGTTATGGTTTTCGAGGGTGCTGAAGCCGATAGTGCTGTCGAAATGTAAATCCAAGGTGGTGGCTGCAATAGGTATAAATTTTTTCATCATGAGTGTCATTTTCATGGTTTTCGAGGGTGTTGAAGCTGATAGTGCTGTCGAAATGTAAATACAAGATGGCGGCTGAATTAGGTACCAATTTTTTCATCATGGGTGTCATTTTCATGGTTTTCGAGGGTGTTGAAGTCGATAGTGTTGACGAAATGTAAATCCAAGATGGCGGCTGCAAAATATATCAATTTTTTCATCTTGGGTGTCATTCTCATGGTTTTCAAGGGTGTTGAAGCCGATAGTGCTGTCGAAATGTAAATCCAAGATGGCGGCTGCAACAGGTATCAATTTTTTCATCATGGGTGTCATTTTGATGGTTTTCGAGGGTGTTGAAGCCGATAGTGCTGTCGAAATGTAAATCCAAGATGGCGGCTGCAACAGGTATCAATTTTTTCATCATGGGTGTCATTTTGATGGTTTTCGAGGGTGTTGAAGCCGATAGTGCTGTCGAAATGTAAATCCAAGATGGCGGCTGCAATAGATATAAATTTTTTCATCTTGGGTGTCATTTTCATGGTTTTCGATAGACTTGAAGCCGATAGTGCTGTCTAAATGTAAATCCAAGATGGCGGCTGCAAAAGGTATCAATTTTTTCATCATGGGTGTCATTTTCATGGTTTTCGAGAGAATTGAAGCCGATAGGGTTGTCGAAATGTATTTAAACTACTTTAAAAATTCCGTATAATCATGTTATACGTAATTTTTTTAATGCGCTTAAGGTATGCCCAATTGGATGTACCAATATATTTTGATCTGTAACATAGTCGTAAAGTCTTTTTTATCATTACTTTTTCAAATATTTTAGATAAAACTGGTATTAAAGTGATTGGACGAGAATTATTCATATTGGTAGCCTCTTCCTTCTTAAATAAGGGCTTAACGATTGATTTTTTATAAAATTTCAGGGAAAGTACCTTCCTCAAGTGACATGTTTATAATGTAGCTCAAAGATCTATATATGTACTTAGAACAGGCCTTGATTATTTTTGTATTTATATTATCTAATCCTACTGAATTAGTATTATTAAGTCTTTTAATTATATTAAATATTTGAATTTCATCTGTCGGTTTTAAAAATATTGTGCTTATAATTGATGTCGATTTCTAATTCATAGTTTTATTCGTGTCATCTATTTTAAAATTAAAATCATTTGTATTGGTCATATCTATATAAAAATGATTAAAAGCTTCACTAATGTCACTTGGTTTAGAACATATTTCGTTATTATTTAGAATAATATCTATTTCGAAATTTATATTTATTTTACCAATATTGGCATTTATAACCTCCCAAACTGCTCTGCATTTATTTTTGTTCCTATTTGTATACTTTTTATTGTGTAATTGCAACGATTTATATATACAGTTTTTGAGAATATTGTGATATTTTTATAATTTGTATAATTTTTATTTTTGTTAGCACCTGTCCGTATGTATTTTAAGTATAGTTTTCTTTTACACAAGACTTTTTTAATCCTTTTGTTAACCAAGAGTTTTTGCTAATTTTGTTAGTTTTTTTACACTACGATTACAGGAAATGACAGATTACAAAATAGTTGGAATAGTTGATGAAACTCTCGGAAAGCGTCATTTAAGCCATATTTAAGCATGATTGTTCTTAAACATCAGAAAAAGTGATTGAAGATATGCAGCTACAAAATTTATTAAAATTATTTTCACTAAAATCCCGAGCTCGCTCTAACCACGTGATCAAATCTCGTTCTTTATTCGCCTTTATTGTAAGAGTTTGACTCGTCTCGTGGTCTGATAAGCCTAAGTAGTGGACCTCAGCTCGTATTTGCCTTATGTTACTTGCAATTTGATGGATACATTTCGTTTGTCGAGTAGGTGACTTAATATGCATTTCCATATTAAAGTTTTTTTAATAAATTTATCAGATATTTAGAGTGTCAAAGTTCCAATCTCCACATAATATAATTTTTTTGGATCTATTACATGAGAATTTGTACAAATTCGAACAAAAGTTGTTCCAGTTTGTCAATAAAAATTGGAGGATTACTATTTAGGGTTCTATATATACATATTATGAAGATTTTTTGTGACGTGAGCTCTATACCAGCACCTTCAAAATTAAAATTGCATGCCAAATCACTAACAATGCCAAGGGTTTTACATTCTATACTACTTTTAGCTAGGATACAAGAACCCCTTCTTTTAGAGTTACGGGGTACGTTGAAACGACTCTATACCCTGGTATCTTCAGAAGCTGCGCCATGCCTTTTTTTATAAACGTTTCAGTCAAACATACTAAATAATAAAGAAATAGTCTTTATTATTTTGTGAAAATTCTGAAAGCGCAGATATAATTTCTTGGGACTTATTTATGGCACCAGCAATGTTTTGGTGAAGTATGGTTAAGTTAAAAAAAATATTTTTATTGACGAAAAAACGTTTTATTTTCATTGTTACTACTAATCTTATTCAATTTGTTTTTTAGAAAGTAGCAAGATATTGTACCTTTTTTATAGGTTAAACTTTTGTTCTCAAATTTCTCGGTTATCTGGTTCAGACCAGGCTGAAATTACTGTGGCTCATTATTTCGGCCATTACCTGTGATATTACTAGAAATAGTAGATGCCTTTAATTTTTTAAACTGCTTATTATAGCCAGGAACTCAATTTCCACATGCAATTTAAAACTTAACATTCTAATAAACCGTTTTGAATTATTATGAAAAAAGTCATTATGTTTTAGTTTTACATATCGACAATTACAATAATTATTAGCTATTAATTTTATATTATTATTTAACAAATTTACATTTAGAAAGGGATTATACTGGATATTTGTAACGAAAACATTGTGAATTCGCAAAAGGTATAGCATATTACTTAGGTCTGAAAGTATTTTGTAGGGATTCTTATCAATCGATCCAAATGCTAAAATCACAATGTCTTCAATTTTTAGCGATGGCATTATACTTATACAAGATCTCAATATTTCACAGCTATTTGCTGATGGTTTAATTATGCCTAGAACATCGTACATATCGTCGTTATTTTTTCTTCGCCTGTCATAATATATTTGAGAAGCTAATCCATGAGCTTGCTCATCACCTATTATGTACATTTTCTTCTTTGGAATACTGATAGCGCCACCTAGAGGTGTGGAATTTTCCGAAATTGTTATGTTGAGTTAAATTTTGTTGCTATTTCCTCGGATTCCTTGTCCTTTTGTGAACATGCCATGGCAAAACTTTTAAGGGGCGAAATTAAACTTTGTAGTAGTGGAGGCGGTTTACAGCGACTTTAGGCGTATCATTGAGATGATATCCGTTTCTTGAGTTGTTGACAGGTGACAAGCGAGGCATTTTCATTCGAATATTTGTAAGCTTCTTTATCGTTGGTGAATTTCGGCAGGATGTCGTTGCAAGTGGAATAGTTGATATTGAGCAGCTAGATATATTTTTAAGGAACTGTATTTGCTTATTTTTTTTTGATAATATTTTCCTTAAATGAGTACATTCGGTGTTTAGATTTATTATTTCTTGGTGAGCGCTTGCATTCTCAGTTTGTAAAATTTTGATTTTCTGATTTAATTCAAATATCTCTGACAATTCATTTTCTAATAATTCGGGAACACTTTTTGATGACAAATCTAAATCTTCAGAAGGAATGGAGCTAATGAAGGATGCATTTAAATTTAAATTCGATATATCCATGTCCGATTTTCGTCTCCGCAGCAATGTCTTTCTAAAAGTTATATTGTTATTTTCCATGATCAATTTCTGTTGTTACGTGTTAAGCTAATATATAAATTATTCGGCTTAGTAGATGATATATACTTAGTTAAGTATCTATCTATTTATATTAACTATAGGTTAAAAAAGAAATTCCGGGGAACTGTTCATGGTAGTAAATATTTTTCTCCAAAGATCTCATAACTCGAAAATACAACTTTTCATCTGATTCTTGGGGAGTTCTTTTTAAGTTTATCGGTGGAGTCACCTGGGACTTTTTATATTTGAATTAAAATCCAACAAAAGACAGTTAGGTTCAGCTTATTTTGAGGAACATGTTATATGAATATTTTTTAAATATTTTATAACTACCATGGTAAAACTTCAGTTAATTTTTTGAAGTTATTCAATTTCGTTATTAAATGACGTTCAGTTTCCTTAACAGTCATTTTCGATAGCTCTTGTGTTGAATTTATGAATGATAATAACCCCTGGAAATGAGGTGATCGCTACCAAGCTATTTTTAATTTGTTGTGTTGTTAATTTGAGTAACATACATGATTGTAAGCTATTATTTAAAAAAAGTCCCTCTGGGTTTCTTGCTGGTTCTTCCCAGGACAGAGGTTTTTTTCGAACCAGTGGTAATTAAACAAAAGAGTGACTTTCAATAAGTATTATTTATAATCTATATTGAATAAAAAAGTTACAAGATGTAAGTAAAATCACATCACTAGCTAACGCACACAATGACAAATCAAAATTAGTCATATGCCGCCTCTACACGTTGGCCAACACGCTGGCGAATGTGTTGGCAGAGATATTGGCCAAGAAATTGTGATCGCGTCCACACGTTGGAAGGTCGTTCAGTTTGCTTCGGTTCAGGCCAATGTGCGGACGAATTTATTAAAATGATTATTGAAGCGCTAACGGCTGCTGCGGTTTATTTTTTCACAGCATACCACTATTTTTTTATTTAATTTTCACTATTTTTAATATTTAATATTTTTAATATAAATTTTTAATATTTCTTTATTATACACTAACGTTATACAGATAAGTAAACTATATAAACATTAACACACCTAGGCATAGGTATAATTAACACTTTTACAACTAAGGCCTGGAAAATATTCGAAGCCTGTCTATAAAACTGTTGTAAAATTTTATTAAACAAAGCCTTTTTAAAAAGGGTTATTCTTATTATATAATTATAGAATAAAACTAAATAATAATAATAATAAATAATTTATTTTGTCAAACATTAAAGTTACATTATACGATCAGTGATCGAGGTCACCTAGTAAGCAAAATAATGCCTGTAACAGGTGGCTTCGCTCTTCCATAGCTAAAAATTAAAGTATTATTAACGAAATAAAGAAACTAATAGGGAATAATAAAGACAGTAAAAACATGATTTTAGTATCCTACTTTTTAATTTGATTTTAGTATGCTACCTATAATATAGCATTAATACATCAATAAATAAATGAATACATCAATCACTACAACGTGAATGTGTATAAGATAAGGGTGATCAAAAAGAAATGGAAAAAAGAAATTTTATTTCTTGACGGCTCCGTGGCGTAGTGGCTT
Source organism: Parnassius glacialis (assembly GCA_033319125.1). Taxonomy (NCBI): domain Eukaryota; kingdom Metazoa; phylum Arthropoda; class Insecta; order Lepidoptera; family Papilionidae; genus Parnassius; species Parnassius glacialis. Next base: position 39,805,212 of record JAVANC010000009.1, on the reverse strand, counting down.
AGCAATGAGTTGCTGCCCTGGGGGCCGCGGGTTCAAATCCCGCACGGAACAAGTATTTGTATAGCCTGCACATAATTTCTCCGGGTCTGGATGTTTGTCCTTATGCAATTTATGTTTCTAAACTGCCTCCACGATACAGGAGAAAATCCTGTGTATAATAACATTTTTTTTTAAAAAGACTTGTGTTTTACAAACAATTTTCAGCTTGGTAGGGCTCTATAAAGCGAAAAGTTTATTCATTGGTCATTGTTACTGCCGTTATGTAGACACTAGTTACGATGCGTGTATATAAAATTTAAGCGTGCGTGCGTGCGATCACTCTGAGAGCTCGTAGCAAACTAAACGTGCGCCCAACGTGTGGACGCGGCGGCCAATACTCTGCCACAACCCTTTGATCTTTTGTAAAAAACCGACACCAGACGGATCTCGCGCCAACTTGTGGGCCATCGTCCCAATACGTACCAACGTAGCTTAAACACCCGCTCCACACGATGGCCATCGTTGTCGGCCAACACACTGGCGAATGTGTTGGCCAAGATATTGGCCAAGAATTAGTGATCGCGTCCACACGTTGGAAGGTCGTTCAGTTTGCTTCGGTTCGGACCAATGTGCGGACGAATTTATTAAAATGATTATTGAAGCGCTAACGGCTGCTGCGGTTTATTTATTCACAGCATACCACTATTTTTTTATTTAATTTTCACTATTTATAATATTTAATATCTTTAATATAAAATTTTAATATTTCTTTATTATACACTAACGTTATACAGCTAAGTAAACTATATAAACATTAACACACCTAGGCATAGGTATAATTAACACTTTTACAACTAAGGCCTGGAAAATATTCGAAGCTTGTCTATGAAACTGATTTTTAAAAAGGGTTATTCTTATTATATAATTATAGAATAAAATTTAATAATAATAATAAATAATTTATTTTGTCAAACATTAAAGTTACATTATACGATCAGTGATCGAGGTCACCTAGTAAGCAAAATAATGCCTGTAACAGGTGGCTTCGCTCTTCCATAGCTAAAAATTACAGTATTATTAACGAAATTAAGTAACTAATAGGGAATAATAAAGACAGTAAAAACATGATTTTAGTATTTAGTAGAACTGTACGCGGTAGAGCCATGCTGCAGCTATATTAGTAGTATAGTTGTAGCACGAATGGGTCGGCTCGACCGGGGAAGGACCACGCTCTCACAGAAAATCAGTGTAAAATAGAAGCATAACGCTGCTGTGTTTTGTATGGTGAGTGTAGAGAACCGGAGACCCTTTTTACTAGCAAAGAGGCATTCTATCTTAGTCCTCACGGGTGACAACGCATCTACATCTTGAGTATTTATTGAGGATAGATGTAGATGTCTATGGGTCACAGTAACCACTTACCATCAGGTGGACTGTGTGCTCGTTTGTCACCCTATTCTATAAAAAAAAATCCTACTTTTTAATTTGATTTTAGTATGCTACCTATAATATAGCATTAATACATCAATAAATCAATTAATACATCAATCACTACAACGTGAATGTGTATAAGATAAGGGTGATCAAAAAGAAATGGAAAAAAGAAATTTTATTTCTTGACGGCTCCGTGGCGTAATGGCTTAGCAATGAGTTGCTGCACTGGGGGCCGCGGGTTCAAATCCCGCACGGAACAAGTATTTGTATAGCCTGCACATAATTTCTCCGGGTCTGGATGTTTGTCCTTATGCAATTTATGTTTCTAAACTGCCTCCACGATACAGGAGAAAATCCTGTGTATAATAACATTTTTTTTTAAAAGACTTGTGTTTCACAAACAATTTTCAGCTTGGTAGGGCTCTATAAAGCGAAAAGTTTATTCATTGGTCATTGTTACTGCCGTTATGTAGACACTAGTTACGATGCGTGCATATAAAATTTAAGCGTGCGTGCGTGCGATCACTCTGAGAGCTCGTAGCAAACTAAACGTGCGCCCAACGTATGGACGCGGCGGCCAATACTCTGCCACAACCCTTTGATCTTTTGTAAAAAACCGACACCAGACGGATCTCGCGCCAACTTGTGGGCCATCGTCCCAATACGTACCAACGTAGCTTAAACACCCGCTCCACACGATGGCCATCGTTGTTGGCCAACACATTCGCCAGCGTGTTGGCCAACGTGTAGAGGCGGCAATAGACTTAGGATATATTGGCGTATAGACGACCTGACAGCCCGAAAACGCGTGACCAATTTTGATTTGTTATTGTGTGAGTTGGCTAGTGATGCACATTTTACTTAAAAGGGCTATCGAAAAATTATTGTTCAGAAACCAGTATAAAGACTAAAAAAATAGTTAATACACAGAACTGAATAACTTTTGTGCACTAAACTATTTTATTAAAAATTAACTGAATTTTTACTATGATAGATTTAAAATATGTAACTAAAAATATTCAAATAAGCTGCACCCTGCCTTTTCCATCATCCATAATCCATTACAGGCTATAAAAATCTACTGCTCAACATGGGCCTCCCTATAGATTGCCTCATAGGGGGGATATTTGCCATCGCTTGGCCAGCGGGTTGTCCACCACAGTTTTTTTATTATTTCGAGTTGTTATCAGGAAGATGCTGCTGCCCATCGCCTCTTTCAGTTTCCCTTTGTCGCCTTTTATGACACACATGGGACGATATTGGGTAGTGGAAATTCTTTCACCGGCACCACTTAGCTTTTTTTGGACTTTAATTCAAAATGTACAAAATTGCAATAATATCTGAAGAGGTGAGGTAACTCTACCAATAAAATTAAACAATTTTCTCCAAGAATCAGATCGGAAAGTTATATTTTTGACCTTTGAAGAAAAATATTTAATGCCATGTACAATTTCCCCGGAATTTATTTCTTTTTCAACATAATGTTAATGTTAATCAAATATAAATAGGTAGATACTTACTTAAGTATCTACCTATTTATATTTTATATAATGTTTTGCTGGTAAAATAAAAAACGAGGACACGGAGTATATAATCGCTGCTTTATTTTTTATATAATTATTACCTTTAATATTTATAAAACAGAATCGGATACAGAAACAAAAAAACAAAATCATTTAATCTATACTAATAGAATAAAGCGGAAGAGTTATTTTGTTTGTTTGTTTTTTTGTTTGTTTAAATGCGCTAATCTCTGGAACTACCAGTTCAAATTTAATTTTTTTGTATATAATAGCCAGATTCATGAGGGATAGTATAGGCTATCTAGCATATAACTATTAGCTAACCTTATATATTGATTTTTGTTAGCCAAGTCGGAAGAAAAGGCGCTCTCTAACTGCTTTATCCACGTGCGCTAGCGTAACATTTATTATTACATATCTAAATACAATGTTCTACAAAAATATTGGTCTTTGCTCCTTCTAAAAAAAATGTCTGGATACCATATGCCTATTTCTTATACATAAGCCACAATAAGTTATTTTGTGAAAAAAAATTATTGAAAATGAAAAAGTGATTTATGAGCGTTATTATTAGGCATGGAATATTAACCCTTACGAACGAAAGTTAATTCATCATCAAGGCAATTTTATGAAGATAAACTTTGCTCTTTATAGCATGTTGTTTGGACGCATAGGTTAAGAGATAAGAAAAATTAAAATAAAGAACACTTTGCTCGGAGCACGAACGACCGCATAAACCCTAGCCGCCCGATGAGATTCGAGAGAAACCAGCAGTGAACGCCTATATTGGTCCGAGAGCTCATGACGCATTTTTTAAGAAGTGTTTGATGCATCATGAAACTTTGTTGAAAAGTATCAGTCCACTCAATAAACAGGTCTATGACTGTTTGCCTGGCCTACCTGGTTACACCTGGTACTGCGCATACAGGTAACTCGCAAAAAATTGTCCCAAAAAAAGTGTTTGATTCAAATAATGACTATCTGTCAGCTAATTTGATAAAGAATTAAGAAATAAAAAAGGCAGACATTTTTGAAGGGGTTAACATAGGCGCAGACTACCCCAAAGTTATATTTTAAAAATTCCAAAAAAGTGTTTGATTTAACCTGCCATTTTTACAGCGTGTTTATTATATATAATATAAAAATCCCACAAAAAAGCAGACAGTTTTTTCAGGGATTAATAATTTAAAAATCTATACAAATAGATAAAATTGAAGTGTCTGTTTGTAATGTCAAAATAACAGGTTTTACTAAATGCATATGAAATTATATACGATATTTATAACAAAAACACATTTTTTTTTAATTTTTGTCTGTCTGTCTTTTTGTCTGACTGTCTGTTTGTTCCGGCTAATCTCCGAAATGGCTGGGCCGATTAACGGGACTATCACTGGCAGATAGCTGATGTTATAAGGAGTAACTTAGGCTACTTTTATTTAAGAAAAATTATTAGGGTTCCGCGCAAAAAATAAAATAAAACCCTAAATTACAGGCGGGTGAAGTCGTGGGGAACAGCTAATAATTAATAATTACACAGAATTATAAAAAAAACTTGTAATAATTAATAATTAATTACATCATAAAAGTTTATTTTAACATCCGACCTTAATTTGAGAGTAAACTTAATAATTTAAGTAAGGAAACTTGTCGGAACCAATTAAATAAGATTGTTCTGTTTAAATGTCAATGAGTAACTGTAATTAATTTGTTTAAAGTTATTTCAGGTTTTGTTTTAATTTCTCGATTTTTGGTATAAGTTTTTTTTCTTGGTGTAAATTGATCACTTCTTTCTTGTGATTTCAAAGGTGGAGGGGTTATGCCACGAGCGACATATGATGAGGCTACTCTTTCTTTCATCTGTCCCTGAAAAATATAAAGTAATAATAAATTTATTATCATTTTGGCTGCATGAATTTAAAAAATATAATGATCTTAACAAAGACGAGTCAAATACACTGGAGAAATTAAAGTGCACCAAGTGTCCGAGGATACAGATGCACTCTTCTATCCTCTCAATCGCAGTATGTTAAGAAAACGGTCACCCACGCATGGGCTGACCGCAGCAAGTGCACCTTTATCTTGCAGATCTATTAATCTACGCAACTGTTACTTAACTATGAGTTCCTTTTCTCTACGACTAACGCAGTAGGTAATGAACCACACTATCAAGCCCTCGGCACACTGTCATCGAGCATCAAGCATGAATCGGACATCAAGTGTTGCGCGTATCAAATAATATGGAATTTATACTATCCTGGTACACTAAATCGCACGCCTCATGACATCTAGTGGCGCTTCAGGAGCATTAATTACTCAATAACCATACCTAACTACGCTAAAAGTTTTATCATTGTTGCTTAGGAATATATTCCAAAGCCCTGTAAAACCCCTTGGGGAAAATAGAGTTTTATAATGTATAAAAATCTATCTCTATATTTACCTAAAGTTTTTGAAGTAAAATTTTTATACCAGCGTAAAATAGCAGCTTAACACTGCTGTGTTTCGTATGGTAAGTGTAGAGACCGGAGACCCATTTTACTGGAAAAGAGGCATTCCATATTGATGATTATAATGATTATAATTCTGTAAATACATACTCGTTACGCTCGCGAATTATATTTTGTTAAACATACAACCTGACACTGACCTGAAAACTGCAAAAAACGTAAGAAAATTTGAATTTCGCGGGCCACCCTGGAGCTTGCACCTTAATATGGAAACTTTTCATACAAAAAATTCATCACTGGCTGGGTGTTCCAAGCAAATTAGGTATTTACAGGTTACAGGTGGTCGTCACAAAGATCGAGTCGGGCCACGCGTTTGATCGTGATTTTTTACAAAATAATCATAAAAATATTGTTTTAGGCTATAAACACATATTTACATAATGAGGAATAAAAACACAAACAAAAGCTTCAAAAGTCTATATAAGTTCCAGAAGTAGGCATTGGCAACGTCCGCGAGATACTGACAAGCAACGTGTGGGTCAAAATTCAAAAATCACTTGAATAATCAATAATTTTTTAAATAAATATAATGAAAAAAAAATAAACGATCGCGTGGAGACAATTCCAAAATTAATTACCTATAAATTGATATTTTTATAGAAAAAAAGGAAGTATTAATACTTGTTTAAAATGAAAATTGGCTTGTAAAAAACTGCAAATCGAACGTAGTTCGGTAATTTTTTCTATAGAGAAAATTGTATTATATCGTATATTGATCGAGTGCATCGGAATGAGAAAGAATGTATCTAAAATATTTTTTTTTTCAGATTCTAATTGTAATAATTTGGCTATCAAAAATCAATTTTAAAACGGACAAAAACAGGAACACCCAGTCTTAAACCATTTTTTAAACGGAGGGAACAGTAATCCACCTGCGGTCAAAATACCGTCGAAAGTCTCCTGTTCACATCGGGTGACTAAATGGATAGTTTTTTTTATTGATTGCGGCATTGGCTTAGTACAATATATTGGTGCAACACTTTGCAATTTTTTGAGAGAGCAGGTAGATACTCGTAGTCGACGACAACACTATCCCCAGAGTTTATTTTTATATGACTCTCAATGTAAGCTAATAATTTTCTGCTCACCAGATGTCGCTAGTTGACACTGAGGTAAAGTTTTTTGTTACACAGTGTAATTTAATTGAGAAGTTGGTTTTTAATTAAAGTTTATCAGTTTCTGGAGTATTAAATTAATACACAAAACAATGTGTCAGTGGTTTGCTCTTTAATTTTTTTGCACATTTTTAACTTTTTTTATTTTTCTACTTTTGAATATCTGTGGTTTGATTTATTTATTTTTAATCTTATTAATATAAAATATAGCTAAAAGTACAGAAAGAAACAATAACATTTACGTTTTACGAACAAATTCTTCTTCTTCTTCTTCTTTTAAATTATGGCTTCTCTTGTTAGAATTCTGCCAGTGTCAAGTCAGTCATGGGAGTGACAAGTAAATATTTATTACATTAACGAGTTCTCAATTTTACAAGTGGGTTCACAATCTAAAACAAAAGACGTCACATTTTTAAGTACCATCACCAAAATTGATTAGTAATTTTACAATTTAATATTATTAGTACGAATAAAATCACACAAAATATTTACAAAAGGAGTATACACTAGGGACAACAAATACTGGGAATTTACAGGATGTGGGATGTAAGGAGGCATGATATCATAGAGAGAGTGAGAAAGATGGACATTCAAAAAATTAATGATTTTTAAAAAGAACTGCTCACACTTAGTACCCATATTAACTAGAAATGAGTAGGGGATACCATCAACGCCAGGAGTGGAATCCTTTAGGTGCCTAAGTACTAACTGCAGTTCAGCTATTGAGAATGGTTCATTAAGGTTATTAAAAGAGTTAGTTGAATGACGAGGGAATGATTTAGAGTTAGGAAATATCTCTTCTTCCAATGGAACCCAGGGGGGAGCCAGTCTGTTACTGAAGTCGTCTAGCCAGTGGAAAGGGTCTGCACAAGGGGGATTACTATAATTTAAAGCACCACGGAAGCGCCTGATATTTTTCCAAACAAGAGAAGAAGGTAATCGGGGAGATAGGCTCTCACAGAATGAAAGCCATCCTTTTTTTTCGGAAAGAAGTTTTTTGGTCTCAGCAGCTATTTTTTGATAATCTAGAGAATTTTCCATTGTCATATTACGGGAATATAGCCTTTCTGCAGCCTTTCGTTTTCTAATAATTGAGGAGCAGTCTGCATCTCACCATGGAGGTGAAGAGATTTTTTTTTGTGGAGGAATTCTTCAGAGGGAAAATTTTGCAGGCTATATTATTCAGAAGAGTTATAAATTGGGAGTAGACACTCTGAAGGTTATCTAAAGAAACTGGGGGAAGGTTATTGAAATGAAGTTTCTCATTCTGAGGAAAATACATTCCAATCAGCTTCAGACAGGTTGAATTTGAAAAGGGGAGATATATTTCGAGTAGGGACATATCTATTACTTAAGTTTAAGAGGATGGGAAAGTGATCACTACCAAAAGAGTTTTCCATGATATGCTAGCAGCCAAGATTGGAGAGCACAATGACAAGTCTACTGCGGATCTAGTATTCTGCGAAAGGCAGGACATTCTGGTGGGAGAACCATCATTAAGAAGACAAAGATTAAATTCATTGAAGACATCAAGTAACAAATAAGAAAAAGAGTCAGATTTATGGGAACCCCACATAACATGATGGCTGTTGAAGTTCCCCAGAACAATGTAAGGTGGGGAGATGCTAGAATTAAATTGAGTTCTGGAATACAAGAGGGAGTGGGAGCTGGAATGTAAATGGATAGAATTGTGATGTCCAAAGCCTTAACAGCTACTGCATTAATATTGCCGAGTACATGAGGAAGCTGGATAGGTGATAAAGGAATGGTCCTGTTTAGTAGAATCAGAGCACCGCCATAGCCGTCACTCCTATCACTACGAAAACAGGAGAAGCATGGGATTTCTTAATGTTGACCCTGGCTTAAGCCAGGTTTCCGATATTGCAAGTATTGAAGGATTATAAGATTTAATTAAGTGAATTATATCAGGTTTCTTATTCCTGATGCTCCGACAATTCCACTGGAGGAGGGTTAGGGACTCGAATTTTATATATTCTGGAAAAGAGGGCATCTAGTTTGTTTTTCACGTTGAACGGTAAATGGAAATCATCAAATTTGCCAACAATATCTGTAAGGGAGGCCACAAGGTTTTCTAGAAGATTGTCATTAGAGGATATTGCATTGTTTTGTAAAGCATGTCCATTGGGGAGAGATGAGGAAGGAGTACTTGTAATGTTATAATGTGAAACTTTATCATAACCTACTGAAGATTACGCTGGGATAGATTTGGCTTTATAGATGGTTTTCCTATAGGATTGGGAAGGAGATGGAAAAGTAGGAAGGTTTATAGGTGCCTGAGTAGAGGGGAGATGACTTGCAGGAACTTATGAGAATGCAACATCAGAATAAGGTCTTCTGACAGCTGGGAAACGAGCAGAAGCCTCAATGTATGACACATTCTCTTGTGACATTACTATTTTGATAGCTTTTTGCCTTGAGTATGCAGGGCAACTATTTTCAATGGCCGTATGGTTAGCAGAGCAGAAAAGACAGGTTAGAGAATCTGTGGGACAATTTTCTCCAGTATGCTCTTTGCTGCATTTAAAACAGCGTGGTTCGGATCGACATTGAGATTTGACATGACCGAAACGGCAGCATTTAAGACACTGGATGGTAGGGAGAAGGTAAGTCTCTACAGGAATTGATGCATAAAAGCAGTATATATGGGAGGGAAGCACTTGTCCATAGAAGGTTAGGACAACAGTTTGAGTAGGGACCCACTCTACTTCATCACCCTTCTTGACCTTTCTATTAAGTCTTCTGGCTTTAATGATTTCCCCTCTGCCAGGAGGGAGCTCAGATACGCAAACTAATTCCTCCATAGAGATGTCAGTTGGGATACCCCTAATGACACCCATACGAGTAACATTAAAAGTTGGAATGACAGCCGAAAGTTTATATTGCGAAAGAAACTGAGATTCAATAAAATTATTAGCATCAGTAGCTGTTTTAAAAGCAATTTAAACTCTATTACGTCCTAAGATTTTGATGCCCTGTTTTTCAATATTGGCTACTTTATTTTGTGAGAGGATATGGCCAATTTTCACTGGTCTAATTGTATAACCTGCTGATGGGTCAGGTTCTGAGCGACTTAAATGAATAAAGAAGGGGCCCTTATCGCTATCCATATATTTTTTTCTTGGAATTCAGGGTGGACGAATGTATTTTGATAGGAAGCCGAAGGGTGATCTTCGTGCCCTATTTTTTTCTTTGGGAACCTGGGTAAAGGATCTGTAAGTTTACGTTTGACAGAGCTAGAATCACCGCATAAATCCGATGGTTCAGTGTCTCCCCCGTCAACATCCATCGTCGTCACAAAGATCTACATCAACTATCTAAACAAATAATACTCACCAACTAACAAACAGAACACACACAGACAACAAAAGGAAAATTGAGAAAGTTTACGCAAATTTAAATCGAAAAAGAATTAAAAACTAATTTCAGTAAAAAACAACGTGTAACCACCAATCACTCTGACAGCAGAATCTTCCGAACAAATTAACTTCCCCGCTATGAAATTTGTCAAATATTATACCTCACTTTCTAAAGGCTCCGCCTTGGTGGTATAAAAAGTCGTGGATGCCCTCATTCATAAGACGCTGAAATGGACAAAATAACTTGAGGTTTTTAGTACCTGTTTCATCGTTTTCATTCTTAGAGTATTAAACTAACAGGAGACGACATTGGAGAGCGTTCCCCTCTGTCAAAAGAACGAGAGCGCGGATCATTCCCGTTATATAAAACTAGTTGCGCCGCGTACGGCGTCACTTACCAAGTAGTCGTAAGCCTGAGTTGATCTCCAGAAAAATGCCGAGTTGCAGTGTGTTTTCTTGTAAAAAATGATCACAGACCTCAAATTTACAAAAAGACGGCGTTACATTTCATCTTTAAGTATTTATTTTGATTTCAATAATTAATATAAGCATTAAATCACGAAAATTCTGATTAATATAGCTGAGCAGGTAGTGTTGCCAACTTAAAGTATTAATACTATAGTAAGGACTTTTGCACTACTAGAACATAATTAAATTTTGCTTAATTGTAGACAAATGTCGTTTCTCTTTGTTCTAATTACACAAGACAAAATCGTGTTATTGAATAGTCTTAAATTCATCAATATTATTGTGATCTATTTGCAAAACTATATTATTTCAAACAACATTAATAATCTTTAATTCTTTTTAACGAAATGAAAACATCAATTTAAATTGTTGTATTGTATACATTATACATTTAAAACATTTTAAATAGATATTTTCATTTCATTATGTTACGTTATGAAACGAAAAGAAGGGGAATTTCGAGTATATAAAATGGTATAATTAAGACTATAATAGTGATGTTCACTGTAATCTAAAGATTACAGTGAACACTAAAGTGTCGATATATTTATTTGACTATAAGTAATACTTTGTAATATAAAAAGAGTTTAAAAAAGATCTTTAGTTTTACAGTTTTCCAAAAGATCCTTACAGGCGCCAAGTTTGGATAAAAGCATGTGGCAATCATATAACCTGGGTACCTAAACGAACAAGTACTATTTGTTCCGAGCATTTTGACCAATCGGTTTTCGTAATCCAATCAAATAATAAAAGGAAACTAAATGAAACTGCTGTACCGACTTTGAAATTATTGGAAGTAAGGTTATTATTTTGCTACAGGTTTATTTTACATTATGAAGGATAAAATTTAAAACATGTAACAAATCGAAATGGAAGGTTTAGTGAACGATATTTATTCATTTTAAAATGTTATTTACAAGTTAATTGTCTTAGATGATGTCAACCAAATTGTTGTTTTCAGATGAGACACGAATTATTAGCGCTTAAATAAATAAATAAGGACAAACAAATAATTTCAGTGTCATATTTATAATCTATTATTATTAAATATATACAGAGTACTACACTTTTGTACTGCAGAATACAAAATATTACCGCTTTTTACGAAGACATTAATTATTTTTCAATCCTAAGTAAAGTGACGAAAAAAAATATGTTTGGTCAAGCGTAAACTTCGACCAAGAGATAGCAAATGTTAAATTTTTTTTAATTGATGCATTCCGTTGCTGCGTAAAGGAAGGACAAAAACAAATAAACAAAAAATCACACTTTCACATTTATAATATTATATTAGTATGGATTGTCAAGAATGATATATAAACTATTGAAACCGGTTTACAATCGGCTTTTTGAGGGTAGAACTATACACTTCCGCTATAGTAAACAACGTTTCTGAGTGAACAAAAAGGATAGAAGCACAGGAAAGTGCGAATCCGTGCTGCCAGATGTAGTTCAACCCTAAGCCTTAAAACGGTTTAACTCTATAGGTTGGGTAAACTCTGTAAAATTAGACCGTTTAAAACCCCTATACAGATAACCTTTCCGGTTGGTCATGACATTAAAAATGGTAAAAACATTTTATAGACTAGGCATATTATATATTTTTAAGCATACAGGAACATTATTTTGATAATGATGACGTTCCACATAACATTGAACTGGCAAACTTGGTGATGGAAAAATATGCAAGCACCAGAATTAGCTACCTCGCAAAAAAGAGTGATCACAAAAAGTGTATTTGTAGCGGGTGGAAGGAGAAGGGGAGATCTCCCGCCGGGCAAGGTATTCTGCTCGGGAAGCGGTCAACGCTCCCATTGGTAGTTCGGAGCTATTCTATATATGCTGCTTTAACTTCGGAACTTTGTAAGCGCGATTTAGGCTTCGATGTGTTTCGCTTGTGGCGCGACGACAGCGCCGCCACATCACCCCTCTGCTCAGACCGGAGGTCGATAGTGCAGTCTTGATGTCGACGAATTTGCAAGTGCCAGGGAATTTCCTTGTTAGTCTGCGGTGAGTCGAGAAGAAGGCAAGTAATCTGCGAGAGTGCCGTGAAGCAGAGGCGAGCAGTAAGGCTCAGAGCCGTGCCGAACACTGCAGCGCAGAGAGTAGCTTGAATGAACAGGAAGCATTATTATTCCAGTGCTGCGATGAACCTTTGTAAAGCTAGATGGCTTGCAGAATGGGAAGACTGCAGACAATATCTGCTCGGGAGCGAATGAATGGGTTACTTGAGGATGATGACGAAGGTTTGAAGTTGTAGTTTTCGAAGGTAATGGTTGCGTGTTCATATCACGTCGGTTGGTCACCACTGTGGCGGGTAGGAAGGAAAAGGGGAGATCTCCCGCCGGGCAAGGTGTTCTGCCCGGGGAGCGGCCAACGCTCCGATTGGTAGTTCGGAGCTATTCTATATATGCTGCTTTAACTTCGGAACTTTGTAAGCGCGATTTAGGCTGCGATGTGTTTCGCTTGTTGCACGACGACAGCGCCGTCACATATTCGTCACATATACCAAACTTATTCACTTTAAAAACCAGTTAAAATATAATATAATACTTTTTCAATTTGTTTTAATTTCGGTAATTTTGTATTATTATATTGTACCTTATGTATTTTTTTTAATTTACATTGAATGTAATATTACTCATTAAACATTTGTTCATTTTTATTTTATTTAATTTGCTAATGTAACTTGCATAAAATTTCATCGACATATCCATATCGACAAGGCCCTCGCACTAGTTGTTTATAGCTTATGTACTGTAACGATGAGACATTTATAAGAGATTTTCAAGGTTGTGTGCGTTTTGCTTAATCGTGTGCTCATATTATGCTGTGTGCGTGCGTAACGACGTGGCCCAATGTTTACGATTTGCTTAGTGTGCGTTACCTCGCCTCCCGCTAGAAGTGACAGACTTTTTTGTTTGGAACTTTATGCGCATGGCGTCTCCTGTTAGTTGAATACTCTAAGTTTTCATTAGATAGTTCACATACGCAGACAATTTTATACACAAAACCCATTACATTTACGTATCAAAATCTGCTTCAAACAGTAATTTTAACGATAATACAGTGGCAACAATCTACCGGCGGCAAAGTTCCCGTCAAAATCTACTGGATGGATAATTTGACAATTAGTGTAGTGTTGGTAATATTACAGTTATTGTGATATTGCTATCATAGTAACGCAAACTATTGTAACGGGAACTAAATATTTGCTCCACCCATTTTAAATGACCGTTTAGTGTTATTTTCTTGTTTTTTATCCATCTTGCTTAATCCACTACTGTATATAAAACTTTTTAAGAATACGCCAACTAGACTTCATTGATTGAAAGATCTGCCTCAATAACTGTCAGATCTGCCTTAATTGTCACCTTAGAATAATTACATGCATAAATACATAAATATACTTGTCTCGCTTTTTCTAATTTAATGTTCAAATAAGGCAAAAAGAAACAAATCTATTGAAAGATGTTGAGTGTAATTCATGAGTAGAAATAAAAATGTCAACTGGTCGTCTTTGGTATCTTTATATTATACTAAATATGAGAGTAAATACACTTTCTTCTGATTTATTATAAAAATGACGTCCCTATTGTAGTAGTATTATATGTGACGTTACTTTACAAGACATGACGTCTTTAATCTATAGTGATTTTGTTCACAATGTTAGCAACAATCGACATCGAAATATTGTTTATTTTGATATTTTACAAAGAAAAAAGTCACGTTGTTGATAATTTGCATGAATTTGATAAATACATTTTTATACAAAATATTTTACATGTACGGTAGGGATTGACTCAACTATATCAAAATTAATGTCGATATTTATCTTGAATGTTTATAATTAATCCATAGACTTGCCTACACAACAAGAAAATAAATCCACGGCTTGCGTTCTAAAATGTAATTTTGTTTTGCCGTTTGTCAAACAGATTCCCTCTGGATTCTATAATTATTAAAAATGGTTAAGGTTCATTGGATGGGTTGGTACAAAGAAAAACTCAACAATTTGCAGCAAACATTTTCTTGAGAAGTATTAAAGAAAAAGTAGAATAAAAACAATTTTATTAAAAGAAGTCATTTCTACATTATTTGTACCAGTAAGTAAAATATTGTTATAATAAGACTTCAAAATGTAACTTTCAAAACTTTAGATAAATATAGATAAAGGTTGAAATTTAGAATCGTTTCGCAGGAGGGGACAGGCGGTGAGCGGAGAGGGTGAGCGTCCCCTTACTCCCGATACCACTCCCTTTAAAAAATAATACACTGTTCTTGAGAAAAATCAAAAAGAAAATCCCACAGACTTAACCTCAAAATGATAACATTTATCGTCTCCGGCACGAGGGGGAAGAGGGGAGCAGGAGTGTGCCCTAACAGGGAAAGCCCCTCTACCCTTTCCTTCTTGCGGAAAAGTATAGTTTATGAGTAATGGTTTTTTTTAATCATAACCTCACTTTTTTACACAGGAATATTGACTCAAAGTTACTTCTACAAGGGCTTCGGCGCAGCAGGGAGTACAGCCCCTTCGCCTTTGCGTAGCGTAACCTTGCGGACTGCGCCTACGGCTTTACAAAAACACTCTAGGAGTAGGGCAAACAAGACTACGTGGAGTCGGGGCGTGCTAATTCAATTTTAGTACAAATTCGATCAGATCAGATATCTTATCTATAAAGCCAGGTTGCCTTCGCTTCCGCCACATACTTCTAACCTATTACAACTGAAAGTATATCTGGGTGTTCAAGTATTTCTGGGCAGTTTTAAACAATTCTGAAATAAAACAGTATAATATTATAATCATTTCTTATTTGACACTTGACAGAGAGTATAGACAGTAGAATAATGTGACATCCAGCTTTCACAGTAAAATTGCATACGTTTTTCCATATTTTACGCGTTTTAGGTTATAATAGTTTTTATTTATTTATTCGATAATGGTGCATTACCTTTTAATATGAATGGTATTATTAATTTATAGTCGGGGACCAAATCTCTACCAAATAAAACACCTGACTCCATCAAATTCCTGCCAAACGATTCTAAATCCAACCCTAGATAAATATAGAGACAGATTTTCATACATTATAAAACTGTTAGGTATAGATATTTAGTAATGATAGTATGATAATACAAATTTCATAGTATTTGATACTCACAACGGTCGATGCCCAATTCATGCTTAATGGCCGACGACATTGTGCCGAGGGCTCAAATAGCTTGATTCATCGCCTACAGCGTTAGTCTTAGAGAAGAGGAACTCGTGGTTAAGTAATAGCTGCGCAGATCAATAAATCTGCGAGATTAAGTTGCACTTCCCGCGGTCAGTCCATGAATAAGTGACCATTTTCTTAACCCTTTCGCTGTCCCGTGCACTACATATAGGTCATTGCTATTGTCTTACTATTGTGTTTTAAAACCGGACAGTGAACGTGTTAACATACCGAGATTGAGAGAATAGAGAGTGCATCTGTATCTTCAGACACTTAGTCCACTTTAATGTGTTAAGATCATTATGTTTTTAAAATTCATGCAGCTAAAATGATAATAAGTTTATTATTACTTTATATTTTTTAGGGACAGATGAAAGAATATAAACATGAAGTGTGATGAAGCCTCATAAACATATTGGCCTTTAAGCAGAGCAATCTTATTTAACTGATTCCTACAAGTTTCCTTCCTTGAATTATTAAGTTTACATTTAGATTAAAGTCGAATGTTAAAATAAAGTTCAATAATGTATTTAATTCTTGGGGGAGGCCTATGTTCAGCAGTGGACTTATGAAAGGCTGTAATAATGATGATGATGAATGTATTTAATTAGTAATTATTAAATGTTTATAATTATCACAAGTAATACTTATATGAAAAATAAAGCAGCCGTTATGTACTCCGTGTCCCCGTTTTTATTTCCCCATCAAAACATTTTATAAAATATAAATAAGTATATACTTAGTTAAGTATCTACCTATTTATATAAACAATATGTTAAAAAAAATTCCGGGGAAACTGCCGACCACCGTAAATATTTTTTCCCAAAGATCATAGCTCGAAAATACAATTTTCCGATCTGATTATTGGGGAGTTTTTTGACTTTATCGGTAAATTCACCTGGGATTTTATATATTTTAATTGAAATCCAACAAAAGGCAGGTAGGTTCAGCTTAATCCCAGGAACTAGTTATATGAATACTTTTTAATTATTTTAGAACTATTATGGTAAAATTCAGTTAATTTTTGAAGTTATTCAACTTCATGCTCTAAACACTTTTTTAATCTTTTACCGCTTCCTTAACAATCATTTTCGATAGTCCTTGTAAGTAAAATACACATCACTAGCTAACGCACACAATACCAAATCAGAATTGGTCACGCATTTTCGCGCTGTCAGGTGGTCTATACGTCAGTATATTCTAAGCCCCTTCGCACACCGCGTCGTATCGTAAGCGTATCGTAATACGCGCGTAGGAGGAGAGCAATACGAGCGCGTACATAATCAAACAAGTCCGCACACGAAGCGGTGCTGCAGCGTATCGTAGGAGATGTTTATTGTCATTACGATAGTGGTAGTGCACTGGCATAAAAAACAAGCGTAAAAAGTTAACTGTTCATTAATTTCTTTAAAAATTTAACTGAATTTTTTTTTTTTAAACTTCTTACGACTTTTAATTTCAATGGGTAAGTATGAATAGGACCGAATAATTGATTGAATTCGTGAAACTGGGTGAAGCGTTCCCTTTTCTATATAATCATTCATTAAGTGAATATTCAAGGAAAGATATAATGGATAAAGCTTGGGCAGAAATATCGTCATAAATATCGCTTTCTACCATCTTACATAAGCAAACAATAAAAATTCCTTTCATCTAAAGATACAGTAAGATAATATATAAATTCACCCAAGACATCTGGTACCTTTTCGCACACGAGTCGTAAGCGTAGTCGTATCGTAAGCGTATCGTTAGGACGCAACGCGTACGAGACCTGCAGTGTTCTGCAAACGAATCGTAGAGTAGACGTATCGTTTTGTAAGATCTCAGTTGAAATCATGGTGTCCACGGTACCAGATGTGTTGGGTGAATTTATAGATTGTCTTACTTTCTCCCGTCTTACTCTCTTTCCGTGGGCGAAGGCCCTAAGGCCCTTCGCACACGGCGTCGTATCGTAAGCGTATCGTAATACGCGCGTAGGACGAGAGCAATACGAGCGCGTACATGTTCAAACAAGTCCGCACACGAAGCGGTGCTGCAGCGAATCGTAGGAGGTGTCTACTGTCATTACGATAGTCGTAGTGCACTGGCGTAAAAAAGCAAGCGTAAAAAAATTACTGTTCATTAATTTCTTAAAAAATTTAACTGAATTTAAATTGTTTTAACTTCTTCCGATTTTAATTTCAATAGGTATGAATAGGACTGAAAAAGTGATTAAATTCGTGAAACTGGGTTAGCGTTCCCTTTTCTATATAATCATTCATTAAGTGAATATTCAAGGAAAGATGAAATGGATAAAGCTTGGGCAGAAATATCGTCACAAATATCACTTTCTACCATCTTACATTATCAAACAATAAAAATTCCCTTCATCTAAAGAGAAAGTAAGATAATCTATAAATTCACCCAACACATCTGGTACCGTGGACACCATGATTTCAACTGAGATCTTACAAAACGATACGTCTACGCGACGATTCGTTTGTAGAACACTGCAGGTCTCGTACGCATTGCGTCGTAACGATACGCTTACGATACGACTACGCTTACGACTCGTGTGCGAAGGGCCTTAGTCTATGGAAAAACGGCAACAACCTTATAAAAGAAAGAAGGTGAGAATAATATAGCTATCTTATTTTGTACCATGTTAAAATTCATATGTATAAAGAGTTTAGCTATAACAATTTTGTTTTTATTTTAGGACTCTCTCTAAGTTAGTAATTACTCTGACATTGTCACGCTTGGAAAGCGGATTGACGGTCGCAGTACCTAGTAGACGTCTCGCAACTTTGACGTTGCTGCCCGTTGCCTGTCTTGGTATTGTACGTCTGGCGTAAACGAGATGGAATACCAACATTCACAGGATGTTATACTGACATGAACGATATTTTAACTCATTTCCGATACTATGTACTTATAACATAAATAAACTATCTACAAAAATAAAAAGAGTTGTTGAAAAATAAGTAAATAATTATTACGCGCGAGTCGAACGAAGCTAAATCGATTAAAAAAGAACTTTTCGCTAGATTAGTCGTTTATAATAATAGTAATCGTAAACATTAATCGTGTACTCATCATCTGTTTGAAACAGGCATGTACAAGGTTAGTTTTCACGAACTAGCCATATTTAATAATTAAGTTCAAAATATAAATATTGATATACACTTTTTGCATTTTTTAAAAACACGTGTAAATAAGGTTTCTACATTTATTTAAAAATATCCGAAATTGAATGTGATTTATGGGCAACAACTACAGCATACGGGCGCTCGTGTGAGTACGAGTCAATGCACGGAGCTTTTGCCTACTATTTACTTTCTTAATCATCATTCATCATCATTACAGCGCTTCACAAGTCCACTGCTGAACATAGGCCTTCCCCAAAGAATGCCATAAAGCACGGTCCTGAGCCACCTGCATCCATCGACTTCCTGCATATCTTACCAGGTCGTCACTCCACCTAGTGGGGGGACGCCCTACACTTCGCCTGCCGGTACGAGGCTGTCACTCGAGAACCTTTCTTCCCCATCGGTTGTCGGTTCTTCGAGCTATATGGCCGGCCCATTGCCACTTCAGCTTACTAATCCGTTGGGCTATGTCGGTCACTCTGGTTCTACTGCGGATATCTTTATTTCTGAGTTTATCACACAGAGAAACTCCGAGCATAGCCCTCTCCATAGCTCGCTGAGCGACCTTGAGCTTCCTCATCCGGCCAGCAGTGAAGGACCACGTCTCAGTTCCGTATGTCATCACTGGCAACACGCACTGGGTGTACAGTCTCGTTTTCAAGTTTTGAGGTATACCTTAAATATATATACTTTCTTAATAACACTTTGATATATATAATAAATAATTTTAAAAATTAAAAATTTTGTACAGCCGACAGTACAGACTTCAATATAAGCGACTTCAATATAGGTTATTTAAGAATAACTCTATAACCATTGGTCTGACATTGATCAAATTCATATGGGACCACACGAGGACTATCAGCTTTCATATAAAAAAAGAATCATCGAAATCGGTTCGCCCAGTACAAAGTTATGAGGTAACACACATAATAATAAAAAAAAAACATACACTTGAATTGAGTACCGTCTCCTTTTTGGAAGTCGGCAGAAAAATAATAAAAAATACATTACAACGACCTAACCGATGGCTGTTCTTTATTATGGCGTATTTAATAAATTGGAATCAAGTATTTACAACTCTTATCAATTTAAAACGATTAACTATTTACAACAACGAACTATTTACAACATAAATTTGCAGTCATTTCAAATAACACTAACCATTCACAAAAATGTTTTCGAAGTGAACCATCGTTATTATTCAGTACTTGCACACGTTGGCAATGACATGGGTTATATCCAGAAAATTCAATAGTTTCCACACGTACTGGTTAACTCTAAACTCGAGCTGCATAATTAGTGATAGCGCGGGGGCTTCGTTCGAAAATCTCAATCACTGCGTTTTTGACAGCCGGGCTTATTACTGAATGACCATCTCGAGCACTACCATGTGACGGAGTGGTGAACTGTCCAAAGTCTAATAGCCTTTGGTTAGCTGCAAAAATTAATGTCAACTAATACTTGTTTCGTGCGTCATATCAGCGCAACCAAATGCTTATTAATTGTGACAACAAGCAGGCAGATTGTGCTCCTTTACACAATTTTGTAAAAGGTGCAAGTTCGCCCTCATATGCACCCACTGTTGTCATCATGGACCGGGGCACGCCATTGCCAGCTCCTTCCACTTCTTTCTGATCGGCTTGATTTACTGGCGCAGCGTAGAGATGTTGCACCCTTTTGCATTTTCTATCGCATTTACCACGGGAGTATTTAGAGGAATAGTTTGAATTAATTCCATCCGCCAAATTCCACCAACGCACATCGGTAAAACCTCACGGTACCATCCACACCATTTTTATGGACCAATATGACCTAGAGATCTTCAAGAAATGTTTTTCATGTACAATGGTCGACTCTTACTATCAGGAAAATTTGATTTAATATGGGCGAAAACTAAAATATAAAAATCTTGTAAATATATTCTTGGGTTGCGTATCCACAGATAGAATAGGCCGGTAGTGGTGGTAGGGGGCGCATATTCATAGTTATCCTAGGGCTCTATGAACTCTCCCCCCCCGAACGGGTTCCCACCTTGTCGTGGCGGGGGGGGGGGGGAGGCTTATTAGCCGTGGCTTGGTCACCCGCGGTGAACATAGAGGAACCTTTTGGCTGGCCCGTGGTGTAGAGCCGGCCCGAGGTGGCCACTCCGAGTGGGCTTGGCGAGCCCATTTTGGATGTGTGTCGGTGGGCTGTGGTGAGAGGGGTGACCTCTCCCCCTACCGCTGCAGCCGAGGTGGAGTCGCGGAGGAATAGGAGTGTTGGTATGGCGATGCGCCACTCGCGCTATCCTCCGCGACTCTCACGGGGCCTCACCGTCGATGCGGTGGTGGTGGGGCCGCGGGGGAGAGGAGTGTCGGTATTGCGAGGCGCCGCTCCCTACCTTCCGCGGCCGAAATTTGGTTGGCGGCGGAGCCAGAGACCAGATCCGCCGCTGGGGTCGGGAAAGCGGGTGCTACTAAGCGCTCGATTTTCCTGGCCCCATTGTTGCCGCGTATTGGACTCGGGGGGATCCGATACGCAAGTGGAGTTAGAGGCCGTGGAAGGGGACGTGTCTTGTGTTCCTGGTGCGCCTTGCCTGAGACGGAGAATGGGGAGGAGAGGTCCTCCCCCGAGAAGGGGCTGCCATGGGGCGGCCGGCACTGGTGGGGCCGCGGATGTGTGCGAAAGCGTTCCCGAGGCCCTGCCAATATGCTATGAAGGTGGAACACCAAGGGGGTTTTAGTCGGTGCAAGTCCGACATAACCCGTCCTTGCCCCCGCGAGGCGGGTATTCGTAGTCATTTCCCCATGGAAAAAAGGGCTCTATGAACTCTAAATCAAGCACTGCCTCTGAGGACAAGATAAAACCGGAACATAACAGTGCAAGCACTATGGCGTCAAAATATGTAAGATGGTGGTACCTACCCCTAGTAATAATAATAATAAATAATATAAAATATTTAGTTCAGCACGTAAAATTGCTCTCGGCCGCAGCCTTGAGAGCCTCCTCAGATTCTCCCTCCAGCTACCACCCGCATGAGGTCGACACATATGCTCCACCAACCAATACAATGGCGGATATAGCCAATAGGCAGTTATAAGATATTTAATTCGCCATAAGAAAGGATTTGTGTCACTGACGTTGAGTATATGCATTTTTTGATCATGTTTGTCTCACCCACAAACAAGTTGCCTTCAATCTTTCAAAAGTGGGAACTTTATAGAGATATAATTATTATGTTGTTATATAAAACATCATGGAGGACAGACAGTTAGAAAGTCAGGAGTCAGAAACCAAAGAGTTTAATAGCTGTCATATACAGAACTGTATACTCTTCTGACTATGCAGCTTAGCACTTACTGTACACTATACTTTCAGGATAATTAAGCCCGCTTTTCACTATGGGATATAATATAATATATATTACATCTCGAGATAAAAATTAATATCGCTTACCATACTTTTAAATGGAACCGTTTACACTGAGCTATAATATATATATATTACATCTCAAATTATAAATATTTTTCGATCGATCGAACGATATTTTCATATTATATTTCGCCCCTGTACCCCGCACACCGTTCCCCACCGCCCCAAAACCGTGTGCGGGGTACAGGGGGTAATCAAATGACGAACGCACAGGTTAAAAGATATATCTCACAGTGTGAAAGCCAATCGCGGGATATAATTTATATTTCGGGATATAATATATATTATATCCCATAGTGAAAAGCCAGCCTTAAGAGGAAGTCGGTGCCAATCTGAATTAGGTTTATTCTTTCTTCTTTTTTTAATATAGCTTCATTAACGCTGCCCTGTCTTCTGTCTGCATCGCTCAGTATAAAGAGTTGGTTATAACGCTATTTATCGGAAGCCCTAAAATTTTTCAGTCGCGAAACATCGATGAATCGGGTTTTGGGAATGTAGAAAATCCTTAATATTTTTTTAAGACGTTATCCCCACATTAGGATTTATAGTTATATTTATATTTATATTGGAGGCAGTTTATAAACACAAATTGCACAAGGACAAACATCCAGACCCGGAACAATTATTTGTAGGCCATACAAATACTTGTTCCATGCTAAGCCACTGCGCCACGGAGCCGTCAATAATAATGTTGTATTGTATTCTATGTAAATATAATGTTGTGTAAGGTTTATTATTTAACCCGCTCTGGCTTCGTCTGGGTAGGATCTATAAATGTGGCGTTATTTATATTTAAGATAATTATTTTTTTTTAATTTTAGTTTTAATTTTTTTCTCAAATAAAAAAAAATCTCCAAGTTTTTCGGGTAAAATATAGCCTAGATCACTATTAGCATTTCTCTTTATCTGTTTGTGAAGTTTCATTAAAATCGGTTTAACTATTTCGAAGATTAACCAGACAGACAGACAGACAAACATTTTATAAATGGTTATTCATGTCTTAATGACACGCAAATAACTCCCTTAGATCAATATAAAGCAGTTGTTTCGACAATACGAATTTCGACAGACGTTTCAGGTTTATTAATAAGTATATTATACGTGGTAGAGGCATGCTGCAGCTATATTGGTAGTATAGTTGTAACACGAATGGGTCGGCTCGACCAAGGAAGGACCACGCTCTCACAGAATACCAGCGTGAAATAGCAGATTAACACTGCTTTGTTTCGTATGGCGAGTGCAGAGGACCGGAGACCCTTTTTACTGGAAAAGAGGCATTCTATCTTAGTCCTCACGGGTGACAACGCATCTGCATTTTATTTCGCAAACGAAGATGTCTATGGGCCACAGCAAACACTATCAAGTGGACTGTGTGCTCGATTGTCCCCCTTATTCTATAAAAAAAAATTATAAAATTTATTATATAACTGTGAGATATTGATGAAGAAAAATACAGATTAGACAAGTCATCACGACCATGTAACCTATCACGTTTGCATGAAGTTTTATCCCGGTAGACTTACACAAGAAGTAACAGTGATAGCTCGTATTAAGTTAGGGGAGGAAACATACGGTTGATGTGAAAAAATGTGTGTCGGGGGATTTAAGTGAATAGATGTTTGCTATTATTATGCGACGGCCTCAATCTCATTAACAAATTGAAGTTACGTGTGCACGTCGGCAGGTACTTCAATGATTATTTTTCTTTTATTTTTTTTATACAATGTTACACACTAGTAGAAAAAATATTACGTGAGAAGGTGATGTATATTAAATTCTGTGTAAATTATTTTATTCTTTTTAGCTTTTGTAAATTGAAGACAACTGAAACATCGGTCTACACATTTAAAATTTCATCCGAAATGTTTTGTTTTAGGATATGTTTTCACCATTAGCGTTAGAATTTTTTTATCATATTTAAACGAGATCACTCATGATATAGTCTGTTTAATAAAACAACCAGCCAAATGCGAGTCAGACCCGTCCATGAAGGGTTCCGAACCATCGTAGAACACGTATTTAGTAGAGGGTTAATTTTTTTTAAATTTTACTATGCAATTGAGATTTTATTAGGCAACAGAAATACACATTCTGTGTACATTTCAACTGACTATATATTACGGATCATGAGATACAGTCCGCTGACAGACAGACGGACGGACGGACGGACGGACCTACGAACGGATAGCGGAGGCTTAGTAATAGGGTCCCGCTGGTTACCCTTTGGGTACGGAATCCTAAAAATAAATTTGAAAATTCAAAATCAGCGACTATATCGTGATCTAAAAAATACACTCGAATAGAGATCCTCCTCCTTTTCTAAACGATTAAACAATAAAGTATTTTTACATAATTTAATAGCTATAGTAACTAAGCTAGTAACTCGGGAGTTTAACCCTTCGATTCACTTTGTCTTTGTACTGACCGACTTCGGAAGCTATTGAATAATGTAGTAGATAAGATTTTTTATTCTTTTCTAGTTGTTTACAGAAAATTCTTACTTTTTTTTTTTTAGAAAGTTTAATTAATAAGAATACTCAATAGGTTCTGAGTTATAAACACAGGCAATATTTCTGCAAAAAAAAAAAAAAGATTTTTTCATTTGGATGTGTTACGGTTGTTCTCATGTGTCTTATATTGCATTCGAACCTACCTCAGATCCTCTTTGCTTGTGCTTATGCTTTATACGTGGTAGAGCCAGACTAAAGATATATTATGTTAGTAGCACGAATGGGTCGGTTCAACCGGGGAAGGACCACTCTCACACAGAATACCAGCGTAAAATAGTAAAATATAGTATCAAATAAAGCTGTACGTGCCGCATAGACTAACAGCACTTACGTCACAGAATATAGACATAAAATAGCAGCTTAACACTGCTGTGTTTCGTATAGTGAGTGTAGAGAGTCGGAGACCCTTTTTACTGGAAATGAGGCATTCCATCTTAGTCCTCAGGGGTGAAAACGCATCTACATTTGTTTCTTAATTGAAGTTAAATATAGATTGTCTATGGGTCGCTGCATCCACTTACCATCAGGTGGACTGTGTGCTCGTTTGTCACCTTTTTTCTATAAAAAAATAAATAAAAATAAAAACATGCGTGAGTGTCGTGGAATACTAGGTTTAATCAAAATACCTTTCGTAGTATATTATTATCGATAAACGTATTACTAGCGTCTATTAAAATGAAGCGTCATTTAAAATAATATTTCATGCCAAGATAAGAAAAAGTGCGAGGAAGATGGATATTATTCCGTCTCGCTCGCACTATAGAAAGGGGATCGTGAGGAAATCGTGACGGAAAAATGGTACACTCTTTCTCGCCTAGCCCTTGTGGCGGCGCTGTCGTCGCGCCACAAGCGAAAACACATCGAAGCCTAAATCGCGTTAACAAAGTTCCGAAGTTAAAGCAGTATATATAGAATAGCTCCGAACTACCATTGGGAGCGTTAGCCGCTCCCCGGGCAGAACACCTTGCCCAGTGGGAGATCTCCCCTTTCCCTTCCACACGCCATACCCTCATTCGTCAAATTCATACTGAGCGATAAGGGACTTTGTTCCAAAAAACAACAATCTGAATATTTGATAGATCTTACAGTGGTCCAAATTCAAAAGAAAAATTTCACCATATACGTGTATACTCTAAATATGAATCCTAAATATATATATATATATATATATATATATATATATATATATATATCCAATAAATAATGGCCGTATAGTGGTTCAATACCTGATAATCAATATTTTGTACGCTTCGATTACTTGCGTAGCTTTTTATAGAGAATTATAATCTTCATACCGCTAGCTCACACCTAACAGCCGGAAATTTGGTTCAATAAGAATGATGTTTCATGAAGCGTAGCAAACGCTACGCCTCGTAGCACTTCTACAACGCCAGGTATATTATTATATTTTGGTTTATAAGGCAGCGCAGAAATAAACATTTAAAAAATTATATTGTGACTATAAAATCTTATGGAGATAATGATGACGATGATGGCAGTATGAGAAAACATACTAACACATATCATCCCCTGGTGGGTGAGGCGACAGAAGGAAATGAAAAGGAAATGGGGGTCTGCTTGAAACAATTCGAAAAAAAAACACTTACCTTGAAACTTTTTAATACACTTTTTTCATCCTACTCGGTAAGTTAGTTTCAAATCAATTACTAAATTCAACCCAAACAGACACACGAAAGCGTGTTAATAAAAACGTGGTAAAAATTGTCTGGTACTACGACCATCAATCTGCGATTCAACCCACGTCCATTGGTTGACTTTTTGAGGTGGCGTTAAAAAAGAAAAATATTGTACTTCTATCGGACATTTGAAAACTTTTTTATGTTTATAAACAGTTTGCTATTTCTGTAGTCAGTTAAGATCACAAACCAACCGATATACTTCGGAAATTCTTTAATGAGTATCGCCGGCACTTCATCCGTAACCGATAGAAATCAATTCAGACGGATAAAGCGTGAAATAAACAACATTATATAAGTTAAATGGATTCCACGATTTCAGTGAATTGAGATGTAATTTCAATAAGCTTTTCGTATTTTTATTGATACTGGCACCCGCGTTCTTTAGTGGTTGTTTGTTTTTAATTTACAGTTTTGATTCTAAATTTGAATCCAAATGAAAAATATTATATCGAATATAAAAAAATAAAAATAGGTTATGATTGTCACCGTGTCTCAGAAACTGCATCCTATCACTTTTTTATAATAATTTGAAAGACAAGAGAGCTAACAGCCCATTTGGTGGTAAGTGCCTACTACAGACTAGAAAACTTAACAAACGTCAAATATTATAAAAAAATCTTGCATAGACACTGGTTATTAGAGTAGACTGCCTACTCTAGTTATAGCGGCATTAGAGGCGGCTGATCTTCATAGCGAAAATTTGAGTATCAGAGAGAGGTTTATATATTTGTGCCATTTGCCGAAGAGACTATCGGTCCGTGGGTTACACGGTAAAATTTCAATAGAAGCTATATCCGCAATTCTAGAAAGAATTTTCTTGACAACTTTTTTAAAATTTTAAGTGAGATTATTGCACTTTATTTTCATAAATTATATTATAAACAAAGCAGGCTACAGGTGAGTTGTCACCTCTAAAGCTCACTATTCTATGGTTCGCTATGGCTGGTCCATAGGCTGGAATGAACAACCTGTAATACAAGTAATTGTTCCGGGTCTGGATGTTTGTCTTTGTGAAATTTATGTATGTAAACTGCCCCTACGATATCGGAGAAAACCCTAGTGTAGGGTTAACGTTTTATAACCTGAATGTAAAAAAATATTAGTGTCTCTATTTACCTTTCAGACGCAGCTGTTCAGGCATTGCTGCTTTGCGGGTTAGAGTATGGTATGGTACTTACTCAGACAGATATCTATGCGGAGAAGGAAGCCGTACCACTAATCATGAGAAGTACGCGATTTATATATCTGTAAGGCCTTGACTGGACTAAGGGCCCAATGATACTTGAGATTGACAAAAAAAAAACATAATTGAAATAAAATTTGTTCAGTATTGAAACAGTCACAGTTCAATATGCAAATGGCTGTCGTATGCTGTATACGATATTATTACAAAAAACACTGCAATAGCTGAAAGTGGTAGAGCCACGCGGCAGCTTTTGCTGTCGCACGGATGGGCCGGCTCGAACCGGGGTGGTACCACGACCTCACAGAATACCAACGTGAAGTAGAGGTTTACCTCTGCGTTTCGCTTGGTGAGTGCAGGTGGCCGGAGGCCCTTTTTACTGGAAATGAGGCATTCTATCTTAGTCCTCACGGGTGACAACGCATCTGCATTTTGATTCGCAAACGAGGATAGATGTAGATGTCTATGGGCCGCAGCAACCACTTACCATCAGGTGGACTGTGTGCTCGTTTGTCACCCTTATCCTATAAAAAAAAGACGCAATGCTTAAATTATCATAGGTGCAAATCGCACGTTTGCTCTTGGATTTACCACGTATAATAAATAAATTAAAAGTTAATGTTCAAACTAATTAATGAGATGAGTAGAAGTTTCTTTAGTTTTGTTTTGTTTTGTTGGACCTAAAACCTTTAGCAACCCGCTATTACCTTACTGCTCTCTTCTTCTTCTCAGGCTTTACGGCTCTGAGATCTAGCCCTTCTGAGTCTGAAGTTACAATATACTATTATAATAATTATCCTTCATAGTATACTGGTTCACAATATGTTGATGCGTCACATTGTGCAGGCCTTGGGAGATTTTGATGACAACTTGAGCCAGCAGACAGCTGACGGTTGCCGATGGTATCTCAAGGTGTCTAAGCAGCTCACCTTATTTTGAGAATCACATCACCATCAGAGCACTTGTTTCACAGTTTCCACTAATAGTTCACATGCGCAGACACTTAATACACAAAATCGCACCACTTTCACATATCAAAGTCCACTTCAAACTATTATTTAAACAATAATACAGGAGCAGCAAACCGCAACCGGTCATG
Source organism: Parnassius glacialis (assembly GCA_033319125.1). NCBI lineage: Eukaryota > Metazoa > Arthropoda > Insecta > Lepidoptera > Papilionidae > Parnassius > Parnassius glacialis. The sequence continues at coordinate 39,776,559 of JAVANC010000009.1, read as the reverse complement.
TTCCCGCCAAAACTCCTCCTTGCTGCTCTATGAGCTTAATAAACATAGAGTATATAGAGATACCAGTATGCTCCTGCATTGGACTACTTATAGGCCATTTATCTTAAACTTAGCTATGTTGTCTAAATGGTTTTATAGATGTGTATACCGTGCTCCATTAAATTATCAATAATAAAGTTAAAGTAACTGGTTTATCACAGTTGTTAGATAATGAATATAAAGTAACTCAGAGGAGGTCTCTTTTTTGTGGATCGATATGACCTAGGGACCTTCAAGAAAAGTCCCTACTCTTTATTAAAAGGCAGGCAACGCACACACACGAATAGGCAATTACTAAAAAAATCACTAATAATTATAACCTAAGAATTTAGCTCTCTTATTGCTCCAAAAATATCGTATATTTATAAATTTATGTAAGTGACGATTTTAGTAAGGCAGGTAGCGTAAAATAGCAGCTTTATGCTGCTGTGTTTTGTATCTTGAGTGAAGAGAGCCGACACCTTTTTATTGGTAACAAGGTTTTTACTGATATAATAGTCCTCAGAGTGACAACGCATATACAATATGATCCATAATTGAAGATGGATTTAGGTGTCTATGGTCCACATTATTCACTTTTTTAAGTATTAAAAACTGTGCTTGGTTACTATCCCACCTGATGTTAAGCGGTGATGCAGCCAAATATAGAAAAGCGCACTAAGCCCATTCACTCATGCCTTGAACCCATGTTATAAACGGATGGAAAGACAAATTCTGGTAATTATTATTATCTGTGTGCTTGTTTGTTAAACTTAGTCTATAAAAAAGTAGAGAAGCTAAGGCTAGGGTAAGGGCTGGCCTAAATTTTCAGTGTACGCTAGGATCCATTCGCACATCAATGAAATTGATAATTGTAATTTAAACATTGATTTATCACGTAAAGTGGACTTGGTGACATACGAAGTTCGTCAACGAGCATTGGGACAACGTGGAGGATTCCCCCTGCGCCAAAATCCTCTAATAAATGAAAGGATATCTATGGCCAGAAGTGGGACGCATATAGGCTATTTTACCTTTAAATAATTTCAACTTTTTAGTTTTGATTCCATCTCTCTTATTTTTGAAATTTTAAATGCTACTTATATGCTTACTTTGAAAAGTGCCTTTTCGTTTTAATCAACGGCTGCTGTAAATTGATTGTTCGCCCTAAGGTTTATTCTTACTATACGCTTGTATGTTGACCCAGAATATAAATATAATAGAGGTATTATAAAGGTTTTCACTAACACCTTTACTTAAAGTTAATTGCAACATAAGATATAATTTTTTGGCACAACCCATCAGCGACCTTGTGACCTCTGAGACGTCGTACCTAACCCGGCAAAATGTGTGGCTGAGAAAAATGAGCTTCGCAGAGGGCGTTGGTGCGCCCCCAACGCACGTCCGAGCCTGCGCATTTGACACGTGTCGCCCGGGCCTGCCAGTGAATGAAGCGACTCTGTAGGGTGAGATCGTCGCTCCCCTGTGCTGTAGCTCGGAGAATAATATGAGTGACGTGCAGTGAAGTGATGGTGATGAGATCGTTGTGAATATAGAGATGGCCGCGTGCTCGTCCGAGCCCGGCGATCACCTATCATGTGCTGGTTTGTAGGTAAGTTTTGTTTCTCTCAAGGTCATCCCGTAAACAATTACAACGTCCACCATCACCCAGCTCCGTTCCAATGTGACCACGGTTTTATTTTATAGTGGTTACAGATTGTAAATATAAAAATACGTGTTTTATTTTAGACTTAGAATGGGGTAGTTATTTTATTTTGTAACTGTAATTTTCTGCTTCTTAATTATATTCTATTAATTTAGGCGAGCATTATACTCTGTACAATGGGAGTTTGTTAATGATCATTAAAATATAATGATAATGAAAGGTTCTACTCTACGTTTCGTCGTTCAGAAAACAAGCTGTACATTGAGGTATAATTAATATATTTAAGTGGGAGAGATATAAATGGTTCTAAACTTGTTGATTACTTTAAAAACATCTAAACATTAAACAAGTAGCGAAATATGTCTATAACCTACAGTCTCTGATATAAGACAGACAATAGGCAACTAATTAGTAGTAATATGATATTGAAAAAAATTTTGGAAAATACAAAATATTCGTAAATATTTGTTAAATTCAATTGACAATTAAACACTAACAACGAAAAAACATTAGTAAGAATGAAAAATACTTACTCTATATAAAATATAACATGCACTTTTTTACTTTTCATTATGATAGATAATTAGGTACTTCTCTATATTTTTTAATTCCGAAAGTTAAAATATAGTACATTTTTCATGATAAATCTTTATGAACAAGTTGTCTCATTCATGGTAAATCGGTGACGCCCATTGGTACACGTTCGGTAAATAATTCAAGGCGCTACGGTTACGGCAAAGGTGATAAATAAAAAAAGAATTAAAAGTTTTTTTTTTAATTTATTGAACTAATATTTATTCAAAATTACTATGTTAAATTTACCACTGATTCGGAAAATACAAACCAGCAAGAAATCTAGATTAAAAAAATAAACTTATTTTATTTATTGTGTATTATTAAAGAAAAAGGATAGTTTTACTAGCCATGCCGTTGCTATATTTTGGCTTTTTTTTATAGGGTAGGGTGACAAACGAGCACACAGTACACCTGATGGTAAGTGGTTGCTGTGAACCATAGACGTCCACATCTATCCTCAATAAAGAATCAAAATGCAGATGCGTTGTCACCCGTGAGGAATAAGATGGAATACCTCTTGAATGGAATACCTCTCGGCTGCACTGGACAGGATCACGCTCTCAAGAATACCAGCGTAAAATAGCAGATTAATGCTGCTGCGTATTGTATGGCGAGTGTAGTAAACCAAAGGCCCTTTTTATTGGAAATACGGTATTCCATCTTAGTTCTTAGGGGGTGACAACTCTTCTGCATTTTGCATTTAAATTGAGGATGGATGTACAGTCTATGGGTAGCCGCATTCACTTATTATCATATTATTCACTTACCATCAGGGGAACAGTGGTGAGTTCGCTTATCACCCTTATTCTATAAAAAAAATAAAAGTTTTAACGAACATCATATATTTTGTAGAGAATATTAATGTGGTATAATCGATCGTGGGTTGTGGATCGGGCCTTTCCTCGGCAGTTAGATATTTTCAGATTCAAAATATAATGTTTATACATTATATTGAAATATTATTTTTTATATGTAAACATTGTCCTTTTTTTGGGGTTTAAGGAAAAAGGGATCCTTATTAAATCATTTTGTCGTCCGTCCGTTCGTCCACCTGTCAATCTTTCAAAACCCTTTTACACAACTCTCAGCGCGGACGAGTGCTATTCGCATTTGCACGGGTTTTTTGTTTGGTGTGATACTAGCTGAAAATACATTTACGAGTATAGTTTCTATTTACAACGAGTAGTTTAAAAATGCGTGTTAGCAGTACTCGCGTGGACTGAACTGCTCGCGTTTGCTCACGAGCTTTAACTTAATATTATTTTATTAAAAGAACAACTTTCAGTTGTCTATGGGTCTGATCCTTTTAATTTTCTACCGACTTCAAAAAGGAGAAGGTACTCAATTCGACTGTATGTTCTTTTTTATGTGTATACCCTCGTAACGTTTTTCTCAGTGAACCGATTTCGACGATACTTTTTTTATTTGAAAGCTGGTGCTTCACATGTGGGCCCATATAAATTTGATCTACATATGACCAATAGTTTTTGAGTTATTCTTAATAACTTATATTGAAGTCTGTTGTACAAAATCTTTAATTTTAAATTATATATAAATAACATTTATTTTGTCATTAGATTTTTTTAAATAAAATATAATAAATATAATAATAATAGTACCGATTACTTAGAGGTGGGGTTGTAGGTTAACACTTCTACTGCTACTACAACTCATCACAAGGTGGTCCTAAGCCACCCACATCCATTGACTGCCTGCGTGTTTCATTAGAAGTCATTCCATCTAGCTAATTCTGCAATTGGATTTTTTATAAAATATGTCAAAAACACCACTTACCTCCAAGTGTGTACAAGCACAGCACTGGCTAATTATAAATTAGTATAAATATGATAGTCCTACGGCAGATATAAATTATTTAACAAGGTTATACGTAACTTAAGCATAATGTATTTCAGTATTAGTGACATGTTACAGAAAAGGTATAGCAGGTACATATATTGTGAACAAACTGATTGCTCGATTAGTCCGAACGTTAAGCGGAGCGGGCCGTTCGACGTGTATGATAACAACCAACGCCCTTGTAATTTAAAAAAAAAAACTGAAGTGACAAACGAACTGAAACTTCCGGCCTTGCCATCAGGAGAAACGAACTTGCAGCCAACTTTAAATAAAGAACTACAGATGTGTTGTCATCTCTATAAAATAAATCAAACAGTATTTACTATTATTGTGCGTTAGTTTCTACATCCTTATATTAAAAAAGATTTTTAGAGAAATTTTGTATTAAAACCATAAAATATAAATACATTTCTAATAAATTTAGCGGATTAAGGTTAAGTATTTTGTTAGTTTACTCGTAGGTTATTGTACAAAACGTTCTGTCAAGGTGTTAAAAAAAGAAATTTCTTTGAAAATTTTATGGTAAGCTTATAGCTGAAATTACTATATTTTGTCCCTCGTTGGACTAGTTACCGTAAGCGCGACTGCTGATTAATGAGGTCTCGGTTTTGAATACTGGGTCGGGCCGAAATAGTATGAATTTGAATTTTCTGTAGTCGGGAATTAGGCGGTGTTACGCCTCCATGCTTCGTAAAGCACGTTAAGCCATTAGTCCTGCGCCTGATCTCTTTCCGGTCGTGTTGAATTAGACTATGAGGGTGAAGGAATAGAAAGTACACCTGCGCTAGTGTACACACTCGTTCTCTATAATCCTGCTCCTGCTAGTATTCGTTGAGACTGCTCACCGTGATTGAAATACGGTATGGAGGATATTATTACTATTTTTTATTTTTGGATTATAACCCAAATACGTATGATTATAATATTATATGATTTTAGGTTTCATTAAAGTGTTCAACGTTTGAATTCAATTAATCTAAAGTTATAATTCATACTAGTTAAAGTTACAGCCTATCTCCCATTTCTGAGAATGCCATGGAGTCGTTAATCAAGACGCTAGTGCATGTTCTATTAGCGGACTTTAAAAATCCTTAAAATATTTTTTCCTCAAATATAAATGTTTCCACACGATGTGTTTCTTCACCGCTCATCATCTGATAAAGGACGCGGTTTAGCACGTAATTTTGCAATTGATAATTTCCTGCATGCCAGCGGGGATCGAATTTTAGGTGAAATTTTTTTACTGCTTGACCTTTTTACTGGAAACGAGGCATTTTATCTTAGTCATCGGGGGTGACAACACATCTTATTTTTGATTCTTAATCGAGTATAAACGTAAACGTCTATAGGCCACAGCAGCCACTTTTTTTTACGATAGAGTGACAACGAGCACACAGTCTACCTGATGGTAAGTGGTTGCTGTGACCCATAGACATCTATCATCTTCAATAAAGAATCAAAATGCAGATGCGTCGGCACCCGTGAGGACTAAGATGTAATTCCTCGTTTCCAGTAAAATGGGTCTCCGGTTCTCTACACTCACCATACGTAACACAGCAGTGTCAAGCTGCCGTTTTAAGCTGGTATTCTGTGAGAGTGTGGTCCTTCCCCGGTCGAGCCGACCCATTCGTGCTACAACTATACTACTAATATAGCTGCAGCATGGCTCTACCACGTATAAAACTTAATATTAACTCGACTGTGTGCTGGTATGTCACTCTTATTCTATAATAACTTAAATTAACACCCCCGAAACAAAAAGAGCTGATGATCTTCAAACGGTTAAATAGATTTTTTTGTAACATATCTAAGAACATTCTGAATTAAGACACCTGTCAAACGAAAAAATTTATTCAAAATCGGTTAATCCGTTCAGGAGCTATGATGCTACAGACAGACATACAGATACACAACTACATAGGCTATACACATTACAAACATAATATGTACCCTCTGTATTAGTCGGAGGTTAAAAAAATTATTTAAGGTAGTGAATTTTCTCAGGCCGCCATTACATAGCGTAGTACAGATTTTTTTATATGATACAAATAGTAAATTTAGCATTTTTCGAAGGTTTCAAATCCGTCAGACGGTTGCGAGAGCCGTGTTCTAAAAATTTACTTGCCTTACACCTAACGCTTTAAATGTATTTTTTTAATTTTCACATGAATATCTGTGATTGACATTATCTAATTTATTATTTTCACAAAGCTACTCATGTTATTCGTAATAACAATATAAAAATAGCTTACTAGAAACACCCACGGATTTTTTCGCGTCTCGATCGTAACAGATCTCTCAATTAAACAGAACTGCACAACTCGGCGAATTTATTGGCCTAGGAACAGAATGTGGGCGACATCTGGGTGAATTGGATCAACTATTTCTGATAATGAACTTACCGTAAATAAAGGAATGTTTTAACTTTGTTCTAAATATGATAAACAGACTTTATTGTTTATTTATTGTCATCCACGGCTAGGTAGTGCAGACTAGGCGTTTCGTTTCGGTTCTGTGGGTTCTCAGATTCAAATACGGCCAAATAATTCCGGGGCTGGATGTTTGTCCATTTGAAGTTTATATATATGTAAAACGAGATTTTTAAATAAAGAAGGATAAAATATTTGTTCCTATAAAACTATCTCGGTTATAGCAGATGTAAAATGCCGGCGACGGGTAGCAGCGTCCAAGATGCGAAATATTATTACTTAGAGACTTTCAAGAAAAGAGTCTACTACTAAAGAGTTTAACAGTGGTAGAGCCACGCGGCAGCGTTTGCTGTTGCACGGATGGGCCGGCTCGAACCGGGGTGGTACCACGACCTCCTAGAAAACCAGCGTGAAGTAGAGGTTTACCTCTGCGTTTCGCTTGGTGAGTGCAGGTGGCCGGAGGCCCTTTTTACTGGAAATGAGGCATTCCATCTTAGTCCTCACGGGTGACAACGCATCTACATTTTGATTTGTAATAGAGGATAGATGTAGATGTCTATGGGCCGCAACAACCACTTACCATCAGGTGGACTGTGTGCTCGTTTGTCACCCTTATTCTATAAAAAAAAATACTCCTTTTTAAAAGGACAGCAACGCATCTGCAATTCCCCTGGTTCCCCTGGTTCCCCTGGTGTTGCAGTTGTTCATGAGCGGCGGTAGTCACTTACAATGAGGTGAGCCGCATGCTCGTTTGCCCTCTCTCCTATAAAAAAATATACTGCCAAGCGAGAAGATTAAGGCAGAAATTTTCTACAATATTAGATGTCCATGTTACTAGACTGGAAATGAATTTGCTTTGCTTTCGCTTTTGCTTGCTTGTACATGGTAAACAATTAAAAATTGTACAACCGAATTCAAAGTAAATATTTAGAATAACTCAAAAACTCTTGGTCAGAACTTGATGAAATTTATATGGAACTACATGAGAAGCGCGAGCTTTCAAATAAAAAAGGAATCATCGAAATCGGTTCGCCTAGAAAAAAGATATGAGGTAACACACATAAAAAATACAGTCGAATTGAGTACCTCCTTCTGTTTGAAGTCGGTAGAAAAGCGGTAAGCTCCAATTTGATTTCTTAATAGAACAAGCTACATAACATTATACAGTAGTTGAAGGTAGGTTTTCACGACACAGTTCTTTGAACGATGTCATCCGAAGGACTCTTGTCTCTATAACTGTTCCCTCGGTTTTAGAGCATTGTGGAATATTTGTAGACGATGGCAGGAGACCCGACGGTATGACATTGGTCCCTTGGGAGAGAGATAAAGCCCTAGTGTGGGATGATACTTGCGTATACACTCTGGCGGCCTCTCATCTCAGGGGTACCTCGTTTAGAGCCGGGGCGGCATCAGAGGCAGCTGAACTGAGTAAGTGGTGCAAGTATGAGTCTCTGAGAAATGACTACATATTTGTGCCATTTGCTGTAGAGACTATCGGTCCGTGGGGTCCACGTGCGGTGAAGTTCTTAAAGGAACTCCATCCGCGGCTGGACGTTGCTGCTGGTGATAAGAGGGGCTGGTTCTTTTCTCGCTCAAAGGCTAAGTATAGCCATTAGCGGGGAAACGCAGCGAGCGTTCTTGGCACGATACCGCGGGGAGTAGGACTATATGATAATTAAGTTTCTAGTTTTAGTTTTTTTTTATTATTATAGTTTTTAATATTGTATATAATAAAAAAATAAGATATAAAATTTTTACTCGAATTGCATAAATTGAAGGTTTCGGTCTGAACTTATGCGATAGAAATGTGCATCATAAGTTCAAAAGGCTATTCCATAATAACTGCAGGTATGAGGATTTTTAAGTAAGATTTAGTGTTGTCTACCGTCACTCTATAGTACCATTTTACACATACATGTATATATTTTTTGGCATGTTAGTTTTTATTTTGTGTAGTTTGTAGTATTTGAAATTATTCCCATTTGGAAGTAATTGTTGAGAATTTATTTTTGGAATACCATACTATTAATTGTGTAATATATTGTAGAATTGGACAGTGAGGACCTCAAACCGGTTTGAAGCCCTCACTGTACAATTCTACAGTTTTTAGAAGTATACCGTGTAGAGGCGGTGTAAGAATATACACTACCCCATATCATCCCGTGCGTGTCGTGAGAGCTGTCAGAGGAAAACAAATCAGGAGAGGGGCAGCAGCAGCAGCGTCTTCCTAATAACGACTGAAAATAAAAATCTGCGGTTGCCAACCCGCTTGCCAAGCTTGGCAATTAAGGCAAATATCTCCCCTATGAGACCATCTATGGGGGAGACCCATGTTCAACAGAAGAATTTAATAGACTGTAACGGTTACGGCGGTAATAGTATAAAAAGGATTCATTAATTTTAACTAAGCGAACAACTCAAAGATTAATTATTATTAGAGATAAACATGCTTTAGTTATTGCTTTATTAGACTTTCACAATAGTTTACTGATTAATTAAACTTTAGAAGTCGTAGAAATAGAAAATAGAAAATGCAATTGTGGTATAAATGGACGATTACTGCGGGAATAAGAATGTATCGAAATAAAATACGTTGGACTCCTGATCCGTAGACATAATTTTTTTAATATATATATATATTCTTTGATAATGGACTCGTATTGTTGTACTTTTACCATAAAATGGAGTTATTATTTTCTTTTCTAAAAAAGAAACAAGAACCGTAACTGAGACCCCTTAGTTTTTCTTGCCGGTTCTTTTTTGTGTAGGCTACTCTAGTTTTATTCTTCTCGGAAACGGTGGAATCGACTTAAAAGATTCTTATTTTATTAAAGGTTATATTTAAAGAAGATACATCCCTAAGTGTAAAAAATAGGGAAGATTTTAATACAGCTTTTAAACAATATTCTAGCTGTTCGCTTGAACTTGTGATATTCTTTAGACCACTCAAAAGGAGAAAATAATTAAACTTTTAATAAAAGTAGAACCACAACTTATTTAATTTTTGGAGTCTGTTCCTTTTGATAAGTAGTTACTTCAATTTTTATTTGCTGAACTGACTCCCCTTCTATTCTTATTTCACATATTGTTTTACTTTCTTCTCCTTCAAGTGCCATTACTTTCGTCTTACTTGCGTTCACTTTCATTCCCCTTTCTTTTAATGGTACTTTCATTAACGCAATCAAATTAGCTACTCGCCCGCCAACGACGCTAGTATGATTTGATTGTCGGCGTACATTTCATGGCTGACTATAACATTATTAGCCCATATTTTTCGACTTTTAAATTGAAATTTATTTAGTTATTCATTATTCCTTTACTATAAAAATCTTAATCTAAAGTATAATGGGCGGAATTATTGCCACAGTGGCATTATCTTTCATTCAACCCCGAGTAAATTGAAAAGAAATATGTGGCATGTGCTAACAACTACTAAGGCACAGTTAGTTAATAAGATATATTATAATATTTTTGACATAATAAAATATAAATAAATAAAATTATAATTAATATTATATACACTAAGGTACGTGAGGGTAATATGGTCATCTTAAGCTTTGCCACCCTATAAAAACAAAACTAGGAGAAGGACAGAGACAAAAACACAAAATCGCATAATAAATCACAATATATTAAGAAAAAAAATAGTAAACGAGTTTTGACAATTATAAGGAACACTTCAAAAAATCAACTTAAAAAAGCGAAGTACATCACACAATACTAAAATCCACTAAAATATTTTCCATAATGTCAACTGTCATAATGGCGTCGATAAAGCAGCAAACTTTTGATCTTTTATTATTTAATTAACTCCTGCAGAGCTATCGTATAACAGAAGTATCTATGCAAACAAGGATGTAGTTTTTGAGTTATAAGAAATTGACCATATTACGCATACGTACTAAATATATATATATATATATATATATATATATATATATATATATATATAATATTATAATAATATTATAATATACTAAATATATATATATTTAGTATATTATAATATTATTATAATATATATATATTTAGTATATTATAATATTATATATATATATATATATATATATATATATATATATATATATAATATTATAATAATATTATAATATACTAAATATATATATATTTAGTATATTATAATATTATTATAATATTATATATATATATATATATATATATATATATATATATATATATATATATATATATATATATATATATATATATATATTTAGTACGTATGCGTAATATGGTCAATTTCTTATAACTCAAAAACTACATCCTTGTTTGCATAGATACTTCTGTTATACGATAGCTCTGCAGGAGTTAATTAAATAATAAAAGATCAAAAGTTTGCTGCTTTATCGACGCCATTATGACAGTTGACATTATGGAAAATATTTTAGTGGATTTTAGTATTGTGTGATGTACTTCGCTTTTTTAAGTTGATTTTTTGAAGTGTTCCTTATAATTGTCAAAACTTGTTTACTATTTTTTTTCTTAATATATTGTGATTTATTATGCGATTTTGTGTTTTTGTCTCTGTCCTTCTCCTAGTTTTGTTTTTATAGGGTGGCAAAGCTTAAGATGACCATATTACCCTCACGTACCTTAGTGTATATAATATTAATTATAATTTTATTTATTTATATTTTATTATGTCAAAAATATTATAATATATCTTATTAACTAACTGTGCCTTAGTAGTTGTTAGCACATGCCACATATTTCTTTTCAATTTACTCGGGGTTGAATGAAAGATAATGCCACTGTGGCAATAATTCCGCCCGTTATACTTTAGATTAAGATTTTTATAGTAAAGAAATAATGAATAACTAAATAAATTTCAATTTAAAAGACGAAAAATATGGGCTAATAATGTTATAGTCAGCCATGAAATGTACGCCGACAATCAAATCATACTAGCGTCGTTGGCGGGCGAGTAGCTAATTTGATTGCGTTAATGAAAGTACCATTAAAAGAAAGGGGAATGAAAGTGAACGCAAGTAAGACGAAAGTAATGGCACTTGAAGGAGAAGAAAGTAAAACAATATGTGAAATAAGAATAGAAGGGGAGTCAGTTCAGCAAATAAAAATTGAAGTAACTACTTATCAAAAGGAACAGACTCCAAAAATTAAATAAGTTGTGGTTCTACTTTTATTAAAAGTTTAATTATTTTCTCCTTTTGAGTGGTCTAAAGAATATCACAAGTTCAAGCGAACAGCTAGAATATTGTTTAAAAGCTGTATTAAAATCTTCCCTATTTTTTACACTTAGGGATGTATCTTCTTTAAATATAACCTTTAATAAAATAAGAATCTTTTAAGTCGATTCCACCGTTTCCGAGAAGAATAAAACTAGAGTAGCCTACACAAAAAAGAACCGGCAAGAAAAACTAAGGGGTCTCAGTTACGGTTCTTGTTTCTTTTTTAGAAAAGAAAATAATAACTCCATTTTATGGTAAAAGTACAACAATACGAGTCCATTATCAAAGAATATATATATATATTAAAAAAATTATGTCTACGGATCAGGAGTCCAACGTATTTTATTTCGATACATTCTTATTCCCGCAGTAATCGTCCATTTATACCACAATTGCATTTTCTATTTTCTATTTCTACGACTTCTAAAGTTTAATTAATCAGTAAACTATTGTGAAAGTCTAATTAAGCAATAACTAAAGCATGTTTATCTCTAACAATAATTAATCTTTGAGTTGTTCGCTTAGTTAAAATTAATGAATCCTTTTTATACTATTACCGTAACCGTTACAGTCTAATAAATTCTTCTGTTGAACATGGGTCTCCCCCATAGATGGTCTCATAGGGGAGATATTTGCCTTAATTGCCACGCTTGGCAAGCGAGTTGGCAACCGCAGATTTTTATTTTCAGTCGTTATTAGGAAGACGCTGCTGCTGCTGCCCCTCTCCTGATTTGTTTTCCTCTGTCGGCTCTCACGACACGCACGGGATGATATGGGGTAGTGGATATTCTTACACCGCTCCTACACGGTATACTTCTAAAAACTGTAGAATTGTACAGTGAGGGCTTCAAACCGGTTTGAGGTCCTCACTGTCCAATTCTACAGTATATTACACAATTAATAGTATGGTATTCCAAAAATAAATTCTCAACAGTTACTTCCAAATGGGAATAATTTCAAATACTACAAACTACACAAAATAAAAACTAACATGCCAAAAAATATATATGTATGTGTAAAATGGTACTATAGAGTGACGGTAGACAACACTAAATCTTACTTAAAAATCCTCATACCTGCATTTATTATGGAATAGCCTTTTGAACTTATGATGCACATTTCTATCGCATAAGTTCAGACCGAAACCTTCAATTTATGCAATTCGAGTAAAAATTTTATATCTTACTTAATGGCGTCGATAAAGCAGCAAACTTTTGATCTTTTATTATTTAATTAACTCCTGCAGAGCTATCGTATAACAGAAGTATCTATGCAAACAAGGATGTAGTTTTTGAGTTATAAGAAATTGACCATATTACGCATACGTACTAAATATATATATATATATATATATATATATATATATATATATATATATATATATATATATATATATCGTCACGTACTATAACAGGTGATGGGCAACATCTTCCAGTCACAGTTTTGTAAATAATTTTAACAATTTAAATTTATAAAAATCTGCGGCTGCCGTACCACATGCCGAACGAGGCAACTATGGCAAAATCCTAGGAGGATTTATATGTGGTAGAACCATGTTGCAGCTATATTAATTGTATAGATTGTCGTGAAGCGACAATTAAAAAATAAAGAGAACCTAACCTAAGAACAGCAAAACAACAAAAGTAGACCAAGAAAATAATATATTTAAAATTTTAAAAAGGTATTTACAATTTTATAAAAAAATGAAATATGAAGATGATGGATGAAATGAGATTACAATTAGATTAAAAAAAATAGGAGAATTAGTATTATAGTGGAGCCTAAAAGGTTGAAGTGACACGCTGCTCTTGTAGAAATAGGCACACGCGGGGCTTGAGGTTTTTCAGCGGCGACGGCACGCAGCGCCTGGACTGGGCACACGCAGCGTCCGGAGCCGGCGCACGTAGCGCCTGGGGTAGGTGCGCTCAGCACTTGGAGAAGTAGTCGCCGCGCCCAGAGGAAGCGCGGGCAGCAGGTGCACTCGGCGCCTGAAGCAAGAAGTCGTAGCGCGCCTGAAGGTAGCGCGGGCAGTAGGTGCACTCGGCGCCTGGAGCAAGCAGTCGTAGCGCGCCCGAAGGTAGCGCGGCAGTAGGTGCACTCAGCGTCTGGAGCAAGCAGTCGTAGCGCGTCCGAAGGTAGTGTGGCCCCGTGCTTGAAGCAGACTGCCGACGAATCCGGATGCAGATGGAGGCTTGCAGGATCCCGGGGCAATGCGTCCCCGGGATAAGGCCTTTAGTAGATGCTTCTCCTTTGAGAAATGAAGCGAGACTGTCCTGTATTCTCCAATTGTTCGGCTTTTATACCTTTTTAGAGAGAACGAGAAATTATTTAAATTAAAACGAAATTTATTGTAAATGACCTACAGCCAAAGAGTATTTATGTAGAAAGAACATCATACCAGAGACGAATTTGAATAAAAGTTACCATAACAACGATATAAATAATAGTTGTCATATTTAACAATTTTTGGTTTTTGGACTGTTATTAAGAAACTATAACATTTTAGTAAGAAATGAGATATTATTCATTTAGGAAAAACTAATGCACGGCAGCGTGCATGAAGCCTGAAATTGTAGAGTTACCGAGAATTCAATAAAAGACCGAAAAAGGTAAGACTCCATTGACAGCGATTTTAAAAGTGCTAAATAGTGTGAAAATACGAAGTAAAATGATATGTTATTGTGTAAAAACGTTACAGGATCCTATAGAAATAAAAGTGATGCAAAACATGAATGCAGAAAATCAAAAACAGAATGGAAAAATAGTATAAAGTGATGCAAAACATGAATGCAGAAAATCAAAAACAGAATGGAGAAATAGTGTACAATGAAATGTAAGTAGCATAACACTACATTTTCCCCCCGACCCTGGAAAATTATTGACTCAGCAAAAATTTTGACATGTGCATTCTAAAATAAACCATAAAAACACAGCTTTGCAGAAACAGACATCAACAGGCAAAATCAGATATACTATCTCTTACATTCATCATCTGCATTCAGGTAAGGGTGGAGTTCACATTCAATGACTACCACTCTAAAAGTGTGTTTTCGAAACGACATTAAGGCTTATTTAAGGAGTAGTCAACCGCTCCTGCGGGGAAAAAAAAATTAGTCGAAGAGACACCACTCTAAAAGTGTGTTTTCGAAAGGACATTCAGGCTTATTTAAGGAGTTGTCAACCGCTCCTAAGTGAAGATAAAGATAAAGAACATTAAGGGAATAGTCAGCTGCTCCCAAGTGAAGATAAAGATAAAGAACTTAATCTTAAGCAAGCATTAGTCGTTAAGACTTATGCAACATCACCAACGAGATGTGTCTGAAACAAACATAAAAAGTGAAGATTAATCCAACCAACCTTCGAGGTCTTAAAGCAAGATGTGTTGAAGAACACTGGATCATCAAACAAACAAACAAATTAAAAGAAATAAAAATAATAAGGTGAAAATAATGGTGATATTTATACATATATGTAGCTCGAATGGGTCGGCTCGAGCGGGTAGGACCACGCTCTCACAGAATACCAGTGTAAAATAGAAGCTCAATGCTGCTGTGTGAGTGGTATGTGAAATGGTGAGTATAGAAAACCGGAGACTCTTTTTACTGGAAAAGAGGCATTCTATCTTACTTCTCATGGCTGACGACGCATTTTGATTCGCAAACGAGGATAGATGTAGATCTCTTTGGGCCACAGCAACCACTTACCATCAGATGGACTGTGTGCTCGTTTGTCACCCTTATCCTATATATATACTAGCTGACCAGGCAGACGTTGTTCTGCCCTTTCCGAACGACCATTTGCTTTCCCAAAAAAACTCCTGAAATTAGCAATAAAAAAATTGGTTCCATCTGTTAAATACTTACAGCAACACGTGGTGGTTATACTACTAAATTGTAGCTTATATTAAACGTTTGTATTTTAACATAGCGCCATCTATTGAATATTTACTCAATCCAGTCAACGGATATCGTCATCTGACAGAATCGTTTGGAGCTAACAGATAATTGTGACTGTCAAATAATAGACAAATAATTTTCAATAAAATAATATTGTATTGCGACTATAAATTGAGATGTAAGCTATCCTATCTTTTAAGTTGGACCAGACTGCACATTGGCCAAAAATTTCATGGAAATCAGTTCAGTAGTTTAGGAGTCCATCGCGGACAAACAACGTGACACGTACTTTTTATATATAAAGATATATATATATATATATATATGTAATGCGGCAAATTATGAGGGACGCTTATTTTCACCAGTGCAATTTTACAGCATGTAATGCATCGATGGATGGATCATATGATACAACATAATAAGGCATAAATAAATATATTATAAAATGAAACACTGTACGGATATAATTCATCGTTCTGTTTGCTATTTGTTAGTCTATTCTAGTATAGAGCTAAAATAGCTTAGGTGTCAGTTGCTTTTGGTGTAATGCCGCATCATTGACATTACAAATTTAAAATGCAATACTTTTTATGTGCGATGGCGGGAAACAGAGAGGAAAACTGTATGTTCAGCAAATAATATAAATTTTGAGGACACGTACTGTCCGTTGTAAAGCAGCGTTGAGGACACTTCTATATTCTACTGTTTCAATCCCTCTGAGAATTAAGTGTTCTATGCAGCGGGACTTTCGTAGGCTAATAATTTGTTTTATTTATTTATGCATAGTGTGAAAGTTTAGTTTAAGCTGATGCTTCGTGATCAATTATTAAAATTAAAATTAATTACTTTGTTCATCACATTGAAGTGACACGGAAACAGTCCACCTAGTGGTAAGTGGCCCATAGACACCTACAACCAACTTTAAACAAAGAAGGCTGCAGATATGACGTCATCATTGAGGACAAAGATAGAGTGCTTCACAGTCAGTCGTCATATTGATTCTTTATATCCTTCTGACTAGAACAGAGTAGTGCAGGCACTGCTGCGTTGCTAAAGTAATAGATAAGAGATACTACCTACCCAAAGGGACTCCTAAACATATATATGTACATAATACACCAATGTAGAAAAAAAATGTCCTACGTGGTAGAGCCATGCTGCAGCTATATTAGTAGTATAGTTGTAGTACGAATGGGTCGGCTCGACCGGGGAAGGATCACGCTCTCATAGAATACCAGCGTAAAATGGCAGTTTGACACTGCTGTTTTTCGTATGGTGAGTGTAGATAACCGTAGACCCATTTTACTGGAAAAGAGGCATTCCACCTTAGTCCTCATGGCTGACGACGCATTTGCATTTTGATTCTTTATTGAGGATAAATGTAGATGTCTATGGGTCACAGCAAGCACTTACCATAAGGTGGACTGTGTGCTGGTTTGTCACCCTATCCTATAAAAAAAATGTATTATGTTTTTTTTATAGAGTAAGGACGACAAACGAGCACACAGTCCACGTGTTGGTAAGTAGATGCTGTGGCCCCTACATCCTCGATCATCCGAGTCCTCGATTAATAATCAAAATGCTGATGCGTCATCACCCTGAGGACTAAGATGGAATGCTTCGTTTCCGGTAAAAAGGGTCTCCGGTTCTTTGCACTCACCATACGAAACACAGCAGCATTAAGCCTCTATTTTACGCTGGTATTCTGTGAGAGTATGTTTCTTCCCCGGTCGAGCCGACCCATTCGGGATCCAACCATATATAGTAGCAGATACGTCGTCATCACTGAGAACAAATATGAAATACCTCACAGCCTGTCATTATATTGGGTCTTTACACATTTCTGATTAGAAAACAGCAGAACAGGCACCGCTGTGTCCGAAAAGAACTAGGTAAAAGGATGGTACAAAAATAAATATATACATACATACATATAATCACGCCTCTTTCCCGTAAGGATAGGCAGACCACTTCTTTCCACTTGCTACGATCCTTACATACTTGTTTCGCTTCGTCCGCTTTCATTATTCCCTTCATACATGCTCTTCGGTTTAGGGTACTCTTGACCTGGCTTTTTTCAAGACGTCCCTGATTTGATCTAGAAACGTCCGCCTAGGTCTACCCCTTCCAACACTTTCATTCACACTCGCCTTATACACCTTTTTCGTCAATCGTTCTTCATTCATTCTCTCGACATGGCCAAATTATCTCAGCATACCTTTCTCAATTTTTGTCACTACATCTTCTTTCAGACCACGTGATAGTAAGTTTTTTTTTCTGAAAAAAGGATATATTTATTTTTGTTACACACACACACACACACACACACACACACACACACACACACACACACACACACATATATATATATATACACACACACAAATGTGTGTGTGTGTGTGTGTCTGTGTGTGCGTGCGTGCGTGCGTGCGTGCGTGCGTGCGTGCGTGCGTGCGTGCGTGCGTGCGTGCGTGCGTGCGTGCGTGCGTGCGTGTGTGTGTGTGTGTGTGTGTGTGTGTAATACACCAATGTAAGCAGGTGCATAACTTCAATAGTGTTTACCTTTGGTTATAATTTTCATGACAAAATTAACTATGTTGACCAAGTTATACGGTACGTATGCATTCGAATATCGTTGGTAAATAGAGTTTCACAGTTATACCGATTCCATTGTTGACTACCGCAAAATTAATTATGACGTTTGTTCTGGTTTCCGATGGAGGGTGGTTAATGGTTGACTAGGAAGTACACTATGCCGACTACTGAAATAAATAATATTTAATGCAAATTAATTGCAGTATTTTTTGTAATGTTAAAAATAAAAATCTTTAATAAAAAGCTGAAACTAAAAACACAAATTATCATACAGTCGTACTACACAACAAACTTAAATTTAAAAATTTATGTACAATTAAGTGGCCTTATCGTTAAACAGCGGTCTCTTCCAGGCAAACCTTGGTAAAGGAGATCAATTTCATTTAAAAATATAGACGTGTGCATAAATAGTAGATATACAAATATATATTAATAGTATAAGCTATATATTATAATATATAAGACAATGCAATAATCAAATACATAATATTACATATACATATTTACAAATATTTTTATTATACATTATAATTATCTAAACATAATTGACAAGTGAAGCTGGCTGCCTGGATCGCTCGCTAAGACGAGACTAGGCCGAAACGCATATAATATCTTATTTACTTTTAGTATTTGTACTGATTTTAAAGATAACATGTGTGGAGTGGACTAAGCCCACGCTGGCCTTTTTATACTTGTATATGTATATTATACACAAACCTTATCAAGAAAAGCAGGTATTTCAACAAAATATATTAAGTAGTCAAAATCTAAAAATAAAAAAAAAATGGTCAA
Organism: Parnassius glacialis; assembly: GCA_033319125.1. NCBI lineage: Eukaryota > Metazoa > Arthropoda > Insecta > Lepidoptera > Papilionidae > Parnassius > Parnassius glacialis. The sequence continues at coordinate 39,757,520 of JAVANC010000009.1, read as the reverse complement.
AAATTATTATTTATATATGTGTTATATTTAAATAATAATTTTTGACTCTTTTTGACCCAATGCTTTGGGATTTTTGAATTGTTTAACGAAGCGAGTTGCATAATGTGATTGCTTTTACACAAAAGGAGGAATGAAAAAATTTGGAGTTTTGAGCAGGCATTCGCGAAATAAGGTTATTAGCTAATCTGGAATGATCTTTATCTGCGCCCATGAATTCAAATTTTTCTTTAAGATACCTCGGTGTTTTAGGATCGAATAGTACACACTACAGTAGAGATAATGTGATATATGAGTATTCCGACGAAGTCTGATAGGAAGCCTGAGCTTGGTACGGAACTGGGAAACATGATATTTGCGAAGGCCAAATAGCTGCTAGAAATAGTGAAATTCTGAAGACGCTCAAGTTTATTTAAATGATTCTCAGTAATGTTAGAGAAGCACGCATCAGTATAATCAAGGATAGGGAGTAACAACGACTGTACCAGTCAAATTCTAGTAGGTGTGGGGAGCGAGTTACGCAAACTTTGGCCGGACTTGGAAAGGACTACTTAATATGCAGAGACCAAGAAAGATTCTGATCAATATATAATTCCAGGTCTTTTACAGATTTACTAAAAAGTATCAAAACACCATCAACAACAATAGGTGGAAGATTATGTCCAAAAATTCTAGACATTAAAGTGCTGTTTCCAATAATAATGGCTTGGGTCTTATTGGGATTTAAATTAAGCCCGAGCGATATGCTCCAATCAAGTATTGCTTGCAGCAAGATTCGTATTAGTGTCATTGATGTAATTGGTAAGATACTCCAGTGATATATGGGAGTAAATTTTGGATATCATCTGCATACAAATCGTAGAGAGAAGAAATTCGTGAAGTAATAAATTTAATAAAAACAGAAAAAGGATAGGAGACAACACGCCACCTTGTGGTACACGAGCAGTTAGTTCACACCGCGTAGATGTGGCACCCCCTACCATAACACGCTGTCGGTGGCCACGTAAATAGTTTTGAAACCATTTAATTGCCGCTGGACATATGTTAATAGAACGTAGCAGACTTAACAATACGTCAAAAGTGACGGTTAAAAGCGTTACTGAAATCCAGCAACGTAAGAATAGTGAGTTGCTTTTGGTCAATACTCCAGCGAATATCATCTGTGATTTATCATAGCAGTGCTAAACATAGTAGTCTCCACAAAGAATGCTACAAAAGCCGGCACTGAGCCACCGGCATACGTCTACTTCCCGCATGTGTTATCATTAGTACTACATTTAGTGGGGTGCCAGTTCAAATAAACCACTCGAGAACCTTTCTTCCGCATCGATAACCGTATCTTCAAATTATATGGCAGCCGACCCTTAGCCACTTCAGAAAACCGATCTATGGGGCTATGTCGGTTACTCTGTGTCTCCGATCCTTTGCAATACGTAATGTTTTTAAAAACAAATGGTAAAATTAAAAAAAATGTACAACCGACTTCAATATAAATAAAATAAACATCATCAATGCAGTGGAAGTGACTTAAATATGCGTTATTAAGGATAACTCTAAAAATACTGGTCGAATCTTGATCAAATTTGTATTGAGCTACATGAAAAGCACCTGCTTTCAAATAAAAAAATAATCATCAAAATCGGTTCACCTAGAAAAATACAGTCGAATTGAGTACCTCCTCCTTTTTTGTAGTAAGTAGTTTATGAGTAATATTTAAGAATTTAATTAAGTTGTTAGTCAATAAACAGAATGAAATTAGTGATCTATGTATAATTACTAATATAGCGTATTTAAGTTAATTATATTATATTAAATTAAACTCTTTTTTTATATAAAATTGACGTGAAGGTTCAGAATAAGTAATATAGGCAAATGGTGAAGAAAAATTAATTAAAAAATCTCAATAATTCTGTGCTTTTCATTTTTAAATTCAAAATGCGTGGTAATGCATTATTTTCGCCGATTTTACTGCGCACGCACACATTCGTAAGGGTCATTTGGTAGGTAAAAACGTTGTACATAAATCACATTCAATTTGGGATAATTTTAAATATAAGTAGGAAACCTTATTTACTCGTATTTAAAAAACGGCATTAAAGGTATATCATTATTTTATATATGTGAACTTAAGTTTAAAATGCTATGTAATGTATGTATGCTAAATAATATATAAAATGTTTAAAAATAACCCTATATATTGACGTGTGCTAAGCTCTATTGTTGATTCTCATAAAACTCATAAAATATTATTCTATTAAATAAATGGAATAGAAATGTTCTTCGTCAAAATTCTTTAAAAACGGGGCCAAGTGCCCTTGAGAACAATTTCGAAGGCAGAGAGAGTTAAAATATCTTCCGTATGCTCACTCGTAAAATATCTACGTTATCTCGAGAGTTAAAATGTAAATTATCTACGAGTTGCAGACGTGAATTTTTCATGAAGTTCATCTTCCACAAGAAAATAGACAGGGGTTCTGAGAATACGTGAATTCAGGATTCAAAGGAGAATGGGATTTTTGGGCCTGAAGTTAACTAATTGGTTTATACTTTAAAAATTGACCATATTTTTCTTAAATAAAATACAAAAAAGTAGCTCTTTTTACAATCTAGATTTCGTAAAAACAATAAAATAAGAAATAAGTTAGAAAATCGATTATAGTGTATTCTTTATGGCAATAAATCGATTACCATAAAGAATACACTAGTGAAATTCTCGTTTCTGAACGTTATCCAAAAGAGGACTTCTCATTTTAAAACTTGACTTGACAGTTCAAACTTCAAACTATTTACTTAAAAGAAAATGACAGATTTTCGATTCGATTTGAAACGATCGCAATGTAATCGATCTCAAATCGATATCCCTAATATTCACTTCACTTGTTGTTGTTATTTCAACTTTCATCAATCGTTGCACCATTTCGTTTCATTATTATCCACAGATTTTTTGATGATTTTATATTGATCCTGCTTTTATATCTTTAAGTAATTATAGTGAAAAATAGCCTGTTACAGTGTAACAACAGTAAAAAATCACCTGTTACAGTGTAGGTAACAGATAATCTCACTTTTACTTATTTTACAATAACTCAGCTCCTAGATTGACTAATCTTGCTAGATTTTCAGCTATGAATTATTTATATATACACTTTCAAATGGTCCTACTTTCATCTTGTTAACACTTGGGCCCAAAAATGTATGGAGACGTCTCCTTCTCCTTTATGAAATTAGAAATTTGTAGAAATACATTGTATTAATTAGGAGCTTCACCATGAAAGGTTTTAAGATTAGACAATATATGTAACACACTACAATACACTGATAAGAGGAGACGTATTCCTCTAATCACATACGAGTACGAGGTGTCACAATCACATTGCAAGTTGTTAGACTTTTCCTGTGTAAATATGTATATATTATACTGCGATCTCGTTAACACTAATTCATAAATTAAAGCGTTCTAAGCGTATATGAATATAACATCACTACAGCATAGGATATACAGATGAATTTAATAGAAAAGGAATTTACAATTCAGCACAAAATAATCCGGGTTAAACCCAAATGGACTGTAACCCTTATCATACAAAATATATCCCTTAAATATTCCTTGTGAAAACCCTAATCATAACACAACCGAAATATTTGAGTACCTGCTCGAAAAGACTCATCTGTCATTTTTCGACGTGCTTATTTAATAATGAACTAGTTAGTTCAGAAGACGTTGTTCTACCGCTTCCGGTAGGTGGCGGTGGCTTGACGAGTTTCACAGCGGATTTAAGTCAGTAAATATAAAATTTATTAACAATCACAGAGCTATTATCGAATCCAGATTATGAGATTTTTGTTTTAGGTACTAAATCACTATATATTGTAGTGTTATGGTACTTACATATCATTTTACACTGTTTTAAATTTATTTTTCCATCCTGTTTTTGATTTTCTGCATTCATATTTTGCATCACCTTTATTTCCATAGGATCCTGTAACGTTTTTGGACCATAATAGCACAATAACAGGTCATTTTCACTTCGTATTTTCACGCTATCAGCACTCTTTAAATCGGTGTCGATGGAGTCTTACCTTTTTCGATCTTTTATTTAGTCCTCCGTAACTCTGCAATTTCGGGTTTCGTGCGCGCTGTTGCGCTACTTTTTTTCCTATATCAATAATATCTCATTTCTTACTTAAATTTTGTCGTTTTTTAATTATAAGCCTGAAACCAAAAATTGTTAGTTTTTGACATCGTTATTTATTTGGTTGTCATGGCAATTTTTATTCAAATTCGTTACTGGTCTGATGTTTTTATTTGAATATTTCCACATAAATACTCTTTTGCTCTGGGTCATTTACAAAAATTTCCTTTTAATTTAAATAATTTCCCGTTCTCTCTAAAAAGGTATAAAAGCCGAACCATCGGTGAATACAGAAAGTCTCGCTTCAGCTTCCAAACTTGAAGCATCTCCTAAAGGCCTTATCCCGGGGCCGCACTGCCCCGGGATCCTGCAAGCCTCTATCTACACCTGAAGTCGTCGGCGTAGTCTAATCCAAGCGCGGGGCCGCACTGCTCCGGGATCCTGCAAGCCTCTATCTACACCTGAAGTCGTCGGCGTAGTCTACTCCAAGCGCGGGGCCGCACTGCTCCGGGATCCTGCAAGCCTCTGTCTTCACCTGAAGTCGTCGGCGTAGCCTACTCCAAGCACGGGGCTGCACTGCTCCGGGATCCTGCATGCTTCTGTCTTCACCCGAAGTCGTCGCCTAACCTACTCCAAGTGCGGGCCGCACTACTCCGGGATCCTGCAAGCCTTCCTTCATCTGGAGTCGTCGCCTGCACCTCCACCTACTAGTGCCCGTGCTATCTTTAGGCGCTGCGACTGTTTACTCCAGGCGCTGAGAGCGCCTACTCCAAGCGCTACGTGTGCCAACTCCAGACGCTGCGTGTGCCTAGATCAGGCGCTGCGTGCCACCACCGCCAAGAAACTCCAAGCTCAGCGTGTGCCTACTCCTACTCCAAGCGCAGCGTGTGCCACTTTGACCTTCAGGCTCCGCTTCAATATTTTTCTATCTTTATTTTCTATCTAATTGTAATTTCACGTCACCCATCACCATCATCATACTTCATTTTTTTATATAAAATTGTAAATATCTTTTTAAAATTTTAAATATATTATTTTCTTGTTCTACTTTTGTTGTTTTGTTGTTCTTAGGTTAGGTTCTTTTTTTTAATTGTCGCTTCACGATAATATATAGTAAATAAGAGTCACTATCTTCTATAAAAATAAAGAATTTTTAATAACTTAACTACAGCGTCATCTATCGGATCCTATAAAAGATATGAATCATACTCCGACAAAACAAATGTATTGTGTGTATGTGGCTTTATTTTGGTCAAGTCTTACATAAGTTACACGATCACTAACAGACGTCATTACAGTTACCGTTATAGCTTCTCAAAGTGTATTGCAGGGAATAGAAGTTTTCCATAGATTACCTCATAGGGGTTATTTTCCATAGTTGACTCGCTTGGTAGGCGGGTTGGCATCTGTAGTGTTTTTTAGAGGGAATTAAACCAGAAGTTGGCAGCATTGACATCCTAATAACAATTAACAGACAATAATATTATGTAAAAATAATCTTTACGGACATATATTCACTTAGAACATGTTCCTTCATACTTAGAGATAGACAGAGTTCAGTGTATGGCGGTGCCATTTCCATGCTATCATGAAGGATGTGAGTCGAACAACAATCGATGTCTAAATAACGCTTTTAAAGTTTCTGTACGACCCTGATATAAATAAAAATGCTCAATACTTACTGTGATGAACACCTTGCCCAGTAGATATCCTCTTTTCCTTTGACGACAAAAGGCCTTGTGATTTAAAGTAACGATAATGATGATGATGAATGTGTAAGGTGCTGTGATGGGGCTTTGCTTCAGTTCTGCAATGTACAACTTATTGTTCGGCGAGTCTTAGATTTACTATTTCTTTGAGTAAATTTATAAATCCCCGCCCATTTTTTTTATAAGATAAGGGTGACAAACGAGCACACAGTCCACCTGATGGTAAGTGGTTGCTGTGGCCTATAGATAGCTACATCTATCCTCGATTACGAGTCAAAATGCAGAAGCGTTGTCACCCGTGACGACTAAGATGGAATACCTCGTTTCCATTTAAAAGGGTCTCCGGTTCTCTACACTCACCGTACGAAACACAGCAGCGTTAATCTGCTATTTTACGCTGGTATTCTGTGAGAGCGTGGTCCTTCCCCGGTTCAGCTGACCCATTCGTGTTACAACTATACCAATAATACAGCTGCAGCATGGCTCTACCACGTTAAAAATTCCATGACAATTGCCAACGATTCCATCCATTACAGCCTCTAAAGTCCACTGTTGAACACAGACTTCCCCCATAGATTAGCTCATAGGTGGGATTTTGATATAGTTGCCGCGTTTAGCCACCGCAGTTTTTTGTTTTTTAATTTGGAGTAGTTATCAGGTAGTTGCTGCTGCCCATATCCTGTTCTAGTTTCCCTCTGTCGCTTTTTGCGACACCCACGGTGCCATTCATGCTAATAGTTATTATTGATAGTTATAATTTCACATTTGACTGATTCATTAATTCTTTTATATATTCATCTCACACGCACACGTACAGCGAACACTTTTATATACATTAAATAACCGTAGTCGTCACACATTCGTCAATATAAAAGTTCACGTTGTGTGTGTGTGTGTGTCTATGAGAAGCGATCAATGGAAATTAAATTCTCTGCGATTGAGTATTGGTTTTCATTTACACTTCCTCCACGCGTTCCGTGTCTACGAACGGAAAATTAGATAGAGCTATATTGTTAAAGGAATCGCTTTGAATTTTATTTGATTTTTTTCCGTGTTTAAAAGTAGATGGTAGAAAGAATTGCTTCGTATTATTTGACTCTGTCTCATTACATTAAATGTTTCTCATCCTTTCTATGTAAATGATGAAGCTTATACAAATATATTCTCATGAAAGATACGCTGTGAGTTTTCTTGCTCGTTGATGGAAGGGTATAAGGGAATGAAATCGCTTGATTACAGCGCATGCTCTCCATGTATGTATGTCCTGCAGAACACCAAAAGTCTGGTTATCTTTAAGCCTGTGTCCGAATTTAAGCAGTTTACTTATATTTACGTGGTAGAGCCATGCTGCAGCTATATTATAGTTGTAGCACGAATGGATCGGCTCAACCGGTGAAAGACACGGTCTCACAGAATACCAGCGTAAAATAGTAGCTTTATGAAGCTGTGTTTCGTATGGTGGCTGTAGAGAACCGGAGAGCTTTTTGCTCGGAAAGGAGGCATTCCATCTTAATCTTCAGGGGTGACAAGGCATTGCATATTTTGATTCTTAATAGAGGATAGATAAAGATATCTATGAGCCACAGCATCCACTTACCATCACATGGGCTGTTTGCTCTTTGGATACCCTTATTCTATAAAATAAAAATAAAAACAATATCATACAAAATATACGAAATCGGGGTTGTTAATGAGCCTCGTAACACGTAATTTTATTGCGATGTCATCCCTTTTTTACCCCTGACGGAAACAAAAGGGTGTTCTATGTTTAACATGTGTATTTGTATGTCCGTGTGTCTGTCTTGGATATAGTAGCGCCCGAACGGATGAAACAACTGTGATTTAGTTTTTTTGGTTGATGACCGGTGACTGGTGACTTGATCGAGAGTGTTCTTAGGTATATTTCAAGTAAATCTGTTCAGTCGTTTGAAGATCATAAGCTCTTTTGTTTTCCGGGCTTTTTTTAATTTTTAATTCAAGTTATTAACAGTATTATTCAACAGTAAATAGTACTGACGCTGCGTGAAGTAGTGAAGTTTTGCTGCAGTAGTTTTTGTCTTGGGCTCGATGAGAATATCGAAGAGATTTAGACTATATACATTTAACATTAATATATTATATTTTGGCGTTATTAGACATATAATATTTTGGAGTTCAGTCTATTTCAAACATACCTCCGAAAAGTACGTGATAATATATGTAAATTCTGAAAGGTGGGCGATAAAAATACATTAAATACGTCTGTGTTTTGGTGGAATTGGATCATTTTAAATTGGCAGTGTCCCAGTAGATTGCTTACAATGTAAGATTCGGACTGTACGAGTACTTTTTTTTTTAAATATTACCGCCACTCTAGACTTTTCTTCTGTATCGCAGGGGCAGTTTACATACATAGATTCCACAAGGAAAAACATTCAGACCCAGAACAACTATTTGTGGGCCATACAAATACTTGTTCCGTGCGGGATTGGAACCCGCGGCCATTAGCGCTGCAACTCATTGCTCAGTCACTACACCACGGGGCCGTCCAAGCACGCCATTCTAGATTACCGCCATACTGCCGTACTAGATTACAAAAGGACTGAATTATGTTATGTTATGTATATTATGCCATAGTTGCCACGCGTGGCGGGAGGGTTGGCAACCGCAGTTTTTTATTATTTTGAGTTGTTAAGATGTTGGAAGATGCTGCTGCCCATCTCCTGTTTTCGTGTCGCCTCTTACACACACATGGGAGGATGTGGGTTAGTGGATTTTTTTTTATAGGATAAGGGTGACCTGTTTATAGGTGAAGGGTACCCGAAACGTCGGGAGTTAATAAAAATAAGAAAAATAAGTAAATTAAACGCGATAAAATCCGTCGAAATAGTTTTATTCAATGTGTAGTGTTCGCGTAAATATAAGAAATCATTATTTATACAACAGTTCTGTACCAGATTGTTAACCCAAATATGTTGACGGCTCCATGACGCTGTGACTTAGCAATGAGTTGTTGCGCTGGGTGCCGCGGGTTTGAATTCCGCACGGAGCAAGTATTTGTATGACCTACAAATAATTGTTCCGGGTCTGGATGTTTGTCCTCGTGCAACTTATGTTTGTAAACTGCCTCCACGATACGGGAGAAAATCCTAGTGTGGGGTAATGTTTTAAAAAACCGGCCAAGTGCGAGTCGGACTCGCGCATCGAGGGTTACGAACAAATCCGTAGGTATATAAGTTTAAAATTATTAAAAATATTTTAATTATATGATGTAACAAAAAATGTATGCTTTTCTTAATTTTTCCTTTATCTATGCTATAATACGTTGCTTCTTACCAAATTTTAAGATTCTGAGTTCACGGGAAGTACCCTGTAGGTTTTGATTCCCTTGCGAATGTGGAAAATTTGCGGCATAAACGGCTGTATCTTTTGATTGCGTTGGCTTAGAAGTTTGATTTTTTCACAGCTCCAAGGGACAGTAGACTTGAGTATTTGATATGAATTTCAGCTTGATACCTCCACGCGTTCCTGAGGAAAAGGGTCTTGACAGACAGACAGACAGACGGACAACAAAGTGATCCTATAAGTGTTCCGATTTTTTCTTTTGAGGTACGGAACCCTAAAAAGAAAAAAGATGCATCATTTTTATATTCATTACAGAAAAGTTTAACTTTTCGTTAGACAATATTTGTGACACACTTAACTACATAATACTTCAAACCTATGTGGTATTTGAATGAGTACGTGTAGTTGCAAAATGTTTTACTACACTTTTGAATAAATGCAAACCGGAGCTTTTTATGGATATCTCGTCGTAAAGTTTCATAACTATTTATTCACTAGTAAAATTACTATTACTAATTTTAAATTGTGATATATAAGGAGCAACCGGAAGTAACAGATGTAGATTCTGCTGTGGTAATGTTATTACACAATACATTATGCCCGTCCGAGTTTGTGTGCCGGCTGTGGTTTGGGACGGATATTTGTTGTTATTAAAGAAGTCAGAAGATACAGGCACATCGTATATTAATTCATATATCATTGCAGCCCATCGCTAGTTCTCTGCTGAACATGATCATGATACATAGCTACATATCTTTGTTTAAAAACATTGCCCAACAATAGGCGTCAGTAGCCTATTGACAGGGCGTGGACCGCGAGCTCGATAGGTCGTGGGTTCGAATCCGCCATTCGACTACTGTCGTGAAACACTTCTAAAACAAGCATTTTAAGTTTACCAGAAATGGTTAAAGGGAATATTAGTAATGTTTAATAATATTACTAGTATTTTTTATAACAAAAAAATAGAATTTTCTGCTCTATTTAAGAATTTTCCTTTTTTTATAGAATAACGGTAACAAACGAGCACACGTACCACTTTTTTTTTAAAGGATAAGGTAGTCACCCTTACGAGCACACATACCACCTGATGGTAAGTGGTTGCTGCGGCCCATAGACATCTACATCTATCCTCTATTACAAATCAAAATGCAGATGCGTTGTCACCCGTGGGGACTACGACGGAATGCCTCATTTCCAGTAAAAAGGATCTCCGGTTCTCTACACTTACCATACGAAACACAGCAGCGTTAAGCTGCTATTTTACGCTGGTATTCTGTGAGAGCGTGGTCCTTCCCCGGTCGAGCCGACCCATTCGTGCCTTAACTATACTACTAATATAGCTGCAGCATGGCTCTACCACGTAAAAAGGGCCGCAGCATCCACTTGATGGTAAGTGGATGCTGCGGCCCGTAGACATCTATATTTGTCCTCGATTAAGCATTAAATGCAGACGCGTCGTCATCCCTAAGGACAAAGATGGAATGCCACGTTACCAGTAAAAAGGTTCTTCGGTTTTTTACCCTCACCATACGAATAGAACAGCATTAAGTTGCTATTTTACGTTGGTGAAAGCATTATTCTTTCCCAATCGCGTCAACCCAATCCATAAATTGTAAAAAGATCATGATACATCTGAAACTGTTATTACTAAGCAACTCAAACGCTTGTTCCGGACGAGATTCAAACCCGTGGCCCCGCATCGTTGCAGACAAACGTTTAGTGCAGTGGCACTAAAGAGCCATCAATAAAGACAGCTTGATAGCTCAGTGACATCAATCGACTTACAGTTTTTATGTTATTGATGTTTCATCGGGTTGTTACATCATCTAATGGGAGAGGAAGGTCGCCCTATATTACACGGTTTGAGGTTGCCACCAGGAACTTTATCTTTCTTATCGTTTGTCGATTCTTTGAGCTGTTTTAAGCATGCTGTATATTCATAAATTCCTAACGTTAATATTGCAATTTCTCATTAAGTGAAAAATGTATATTTCTTTTGAGAATAAATATCGTTAAACTGTTTTGCCTGACCAATGGTTCACTGATCAGTTGTCTTGTACTTTTACTATTAAGCTAGTCGCATTAGTTTAATAGATTGCCATCGCACATGATGGTAAATGGTTATGTGATAGAAGATGGTAAAACCTACGGACTTAGTTTACCAGAAGGCTACCAATATCTCATGTTGTACGCATGAGAAACGATGAAGTAGACCATTTGTTTCAATTGCGTGGTATGTTGATTACAAAAAATAAAGGGGTGGATACCGAGTGCTTGGTTGTATGAATAAGGGAGAAGAATTAATCATACAAATCATGAGTCTCCGAAATTTATCCTGTAAAATACCCAAAAGGTTGTTTGGTGGTTACTTTGCGCCTGTGCCCGAAGCTAGTAAAATTGGTTTTACCCAAATTCAGGTCACCAATACTTTGACCGGACTTGCGTTTTATATACTATCCTTCTACCTATCTCACTGACTTTGATCTTCTTGATACGACCAGCCGTAAGGGATCGCGGGTCGGTTCCGTAAATAATTGGCTAACGTCGGCGACATGCACTGGTTGTAAATAAAGTCATTAAAAAAATAATAATTTAAATTAAATTTCCATCAACTACTCAATCCGGCAACAAGGCATTAGTGTCGAAGGTACGAGACGTTTGGTACTGCAATTACCTTCAATCCCATAATTAAGGCAAACTCTCCTAAAAACAAATATTGTGGCTATAAAATCTATCTAAGTGTATTCTAGGTTGTGGAACTTCTTTTCTGTCTATGTGTCGGTCTGGGTAGGTACCATCCTCTTATCTATTTCTGTCACCAAATTACAGTAGTGTGAGAAAGAGAGAGAAAAAGAAACGAATAAAACTTTATATTTTTTTTGTGATATTCTTAGCAGCCTTTGTAAAAGATAAGATAAAATGATACGTAAAGGAAATATTGAGTTTTTATCATTTTTAATGTTTTATCATGAGCAGTTCGTCGTTATTTGTTTTATCATGAACAGTTAAATTACAGGAGAGGAAGAAAACATTTATTATTCCCGATTACTACCTTTTTTCATCAGAAAATTAAATATATTAGACTTAATGGAAAACTACAAATAAGATTGTAAAAGGAAGAGTTGTAAACTGTTTTTATAATTATTAAGAAATGTCATCTAAATATTAATTATAATGTAAAAAATTTAAGACAGACAAATTCTATAATAATGATAGTGTTTACTTAATAAGTACCTTTGTCGTGAAATATTTTTTAAAAACAGGTAATTAAAAAAATCGAGCGCGAAAAATGATTACGGAAAGTGTACATGGAGGAAATACAACCAATTAAAACTTGTGCACGCTCTTCAGTTTGCTTTCATGAGTGGAAAATAATTGTTATCTGTGGCTGATTTCCAATTCATCTATGTTAAATGAATATGTGCCGAGACCAGTGATAGCTTAGCAACTTACCAAATTAATTAAAAAGTTGTCATCATCACCATCAACGTAAACTTGTAGAGTAAAAAGCTTTTTACAGATTCCATTTTAAGGATTCTCGGGACGATATATCAAACAAAGGTTGATATATTGTACAACCAACGACAGTTTTTAAGTTCGTTTTAGAGAATAATGGTGATCAACGAGCACACAGTCCACTTGATGGGAAATGGTTACTCTGGCCCATAGACATCTATATTTATCCTCAATTAAGAATCATAATGCAGATGTGTTTAAACCTGAGGACTGAGATGGAATGCCTCGTTTACATTAAAAAGGATCTCCGGTTATCTACACTCACCATACGAAACACAGCAGTATTATGCTCCTATTTTATGCTGATATTCTGTGAGAGCGTGGTCCTACCCAGGTCGGGCTGACCCATTCGAGCTACAAACATAATATACCTTCAGCGTGGCTATTATATAAATGCTGTATTTCTATTAGAGGTAACTGGAGTACATTCAATAGAACATTTTTAAATATTTAAAATAAAAAGTGATTATTTTTTTTATTTTAGTTTTTATATTTGCAAGACTTAGTGACGGTTACATAGTAAATCTCGTAGCAATGCTACGACGCGTAGCGCTTGCTACGCTCTGTAGTTTCATAAAGTGACATGTACAAATACCATATGTGTATATGTAATATTTCACATACCTAGGTCAAATTAATATCTCTTCCTTGTAGTAGATGTTTATATAATATGTTAAATAGTTATTTCGTTTTTTTAAACACAAACATCCATTTCCAGTCCAATGCTGCAACCCTTTACAATCTCTTTTGTATTGACATCTGAGCGGTTCAATGGTTAGTACATGGCTGCTATACCGCTATACCTGGATTCAAATTTCTCCTGGAACAAACATAATATGAATATACAAATCATTATATTAATATTGTTGATTGTTTTAATAGCTCTGAGTCTGTATTTTATCTCACATTGTATCTTCATCATTACAGCCTTTCATAAGTCCACTGCTGAACATAGGCCTCCTCCAAGGAATGCCACAAAGCACGGTCCCGAGCCACCTGCATCCATCGACTTCCTGCATGTCATACCAGGTCGTCACTCCATCTAGTGGGGGGTCGCCCTACACTTCGCCTACCGGTACGAGGCTGCCACTCGAGAACCTTTCTTCCCCATCGGTTGTCGGTTCTTCGAGTTATATGGCCGGCCCACTGCCACTTCAGCTTACTAATCCGTTGGGCTATGTCGGTTACTCTGGTTCTACTGCGGATATCCTCATTTCTAAGTTTATCACGCAGAGAAACCCCAAGCATAGCCCTCTCCATAGCTCGCTGAGCGACATTGAGCTTTTTAACAACACTCTCAATCTTGAACATTGTATCTTATCATAAGATATTTACATCTGGTAGGGTAGGTAACTACGAGTGAGTGAATCTGTCATCACGGACACCATTTTAAAATAACATGTCCATGTCTTAGCTTCTTGCACTATAATGAAGTCGTCGCCCAGGGAATATTAGATCATAATTTACATCATACAAGTACGTTTCCCAAAGTAAACCTAAAAGCAACTGTTTTTAAGTTTACTTTGGAAAGTGTATATACCAATACAAGGTTAAAATAAACTTTCACCGTATTCAAGTATTATTATCAAGTTCAATTCCCACGTGAAACAAAACAGAAGATGAATGACAAATAGTTGTTTTTATTTAAAAAGGATGAAAAAGTTATATTAAAATGATTGTTAAGTTATGAACGATAAATATCCACTAGCAGTTTGTAGAACAAAGCACTAGCGTACTTCAATGATATTTATGTTTGTATGATCGACGTTTTTTAAAAGCTATAGCGAAAATAACTTTTTTTCTTCCTTTTTAACTGATGGAAGAGCAAAGCTGTAATTAATAAATAAACGGCGTGTTTTTCTTTAGGTTGAAATATTAAATGTGAATCCTTTTACCTTTTGCACAATACAGGCATGCGGTCAAAGCTCTTCCTTTTTAGTAAAAATAAGATTGAAAATTTTGAAATAAAAATTTAAAAATTGAAAAATAAAGGGGCGTCTTGTTTCCTTGTGAGAAGTTAAAGTCCGTGAGAATTAGCCACTCCACTCCAGTGCAGGTTGAACGGACTTGAAAAGTATCTTTTCTTCGTGTATGCAGGTTACCCTATAAATGTTACAATTTTACAATATATTACGTAGTGAATTGCTATTTAAATATCTGCTGTATGCACTGTTCATACTCAAAAAATATGAGTTTGAATAAAATTTATCTCATGGATTTTATCGCTATTAATTTTATGGCAATGATCTCTGGAGCTGTAAAAACATTTGAAATGCGGGAAATTCAAAATAAGTTTTAAAATTAAAAGTCCACTGCTGAACATAGGCCTCTCCCAGGGAATGTCACAAGGCACGACCTTAACCCACCTGCACTCTATACCTGACCTGACTTAGGTCATCACACCATGTAGAAGGTCCGCTCTACATTTCGTTAACTATAGACTATGAAAACTTTACATAGGACTGCTTTTTCGGCCGGGCTTTGAACTGCGCACGTTGGAAGTTAACCTAAAATTTTCCGCTGAGAGCAAGCACTACCAAAATATGCTCCGCAGACTGTTACGACCGTGTAGTGCCGGTGTAAGAGTATCTACTATCTATATCGACCTGTAAGTGTCGTTAAGGCGACAGAGGGCAACTAAAACAAAAGGTGGTCAGCAGCATCTTCCTAATAACACCTCACAATCCTCTCTATGAGACATTCTATCGGAGAGGTCTTATGTACTTTTATAGGCTGTAATGGATGTATGGATACATACACTATATATACACTCCGAGCATAGTACTCTTATAAAGAGTGCTATGCTCGGAGTTCTCTGCGATAGACTGAGTATTAAAGACATTCGCAGTGGAACTAGAGTAACCGACACAGTCCAACAGATTTGTAAACTAAAGTGGCTATGTGCTGGCTGGATTGAACTTGTAAATTGGGGGAGAATGGAATGCGATGGGGAAGAAAGGTTCTCGAGTACCAGCTTCCTACCAGCAAGTGAAGTAACAATTAGCGTAAATATGAGAAATCACAATAAGCGATTTTTGAGTAAATGATCACTTAGGGCAACCAATTTGTTCCCAGTTCGTGAGTTATTCTTCCTTTCTTTCGGGTAATTATTATTCGTTGACAGGAAATGGAATGTAGCGGATGCTGACTTTAAACGTCTAGCGTCAATTAGCCGTGTTTTTTACTAGAGTGTCCTACTCTGCTCGAGAACATTTTCCGGTGTCACGGTCCACAGTGCTATTGAAATTAAAATATACTCAATTTTTTGCTGTAGCCAAATTTTTAGCTAACTTAAAAAAACGACGACGATCGATTAGGCTGTATGTTACGTGATATCTTTACCAATGTAAATCGCTTTTAACTTTTGAAGTAAAAACTGCTTTAGAAATGTTTCGATTAGAAACTCGATGAAACGGAAAAGGAACATTAAAAAGAGACAAATGTATATTTCTATGTAATTCAGCCTGCGAGAGAATTAGATAAAATACAGTATAGTGTTTCCTATTAAGTATGGAAATTACGCATGTTATCTATGAGCAATAAGTAATAAGGTAGTTGATTAGAAAATATTTAAGTATGTACGATTATGAGTCTGTATAATATGTAATGTAATATATTATGTAGAATAAAAAGTAAAATATTTTTAACTTGGTAACAATAGTATAATAAATAATCCCTACAACTATCCCTGATACTCTGAATTCGTCTAATTTTCTCGATATTTAGTTGTCTGAAGGTTTCATTTATACTGCATGTGAACTGAAAACATGTTTATTTTTATTTTTTTTTATTTTTACTAAATATGCTAAAGGATAATGGGATTTTTGGGCCTGAAGTTAGCTAATTCGTTTATACTTTAAAAATTGGGCATATTTTTCTAAAGTAAAATACAAAAAAGTAGCCATTTTTACAATCTAGAATTCGAAAAAATGATAAAATAAAAAATAAGCTAGAAAATCGATTGTATATTAATAAATCTACTCGTATTACCTTATCTTCCAATAGAGGACTTGTCATTTTGAAACTTGACTTGACAGTTCAAACTTCAAACAATTTGCTTAAAAGAAAAAGATAGATTCGATTCGATTTGAAACGACCGTAATATAATCGATTCTCGATTAAATTGCGCATTTTAGTATTTATTTTCGATTATTTTTCTGTGTTAACTAGGGAGAAAAAATAATTGCGTACATATCTGCAAAATAATAATAAAAAATAGAAAATATTAACATTCCAACAGGTAACAATTACAACAACGATTCAAGTATTCGATCTCAGATCGATATCCCTAATATTCACTTCACTTAGTAGTTGTTTTAAATTTTGTTAATCGTTTCACCAGTTTCATTACTAATCAGAGCTGTTTCGGTGATTTTACACTAATCCTGCTTTTATATATTTAAATAGTTATAATAAAAAGTTGCCTGTTACAGTGTAATAACAGTGAAAAATCACCTGTTACAACGTAGGTAATAGATAATCTCACTTTTACCTTTTGTACAATAACTCAGCTCCAAGATTGACAAATCTTGCCAGATTTTCAGTTATGCATTGTTTATATATACGCTTTATAATGGTTCTTCTTTCATCTTGTTAACACTTGGGCCCAAGACTGTATGGAGATGTCTCCTTCTACATGTATTAAAACAAAATCGCGTCCCGCTGTCTGTACGCTTAGGTCTTTTATACTACACAATTAATATAGATGCAATTATCATTAATAGACAGAATGTTTTAAGAGAAACGTTTATATGTATAATATTATATAGTTCTTCTATCCATGTGTATGTGACTGAACTCCCCCGATTTTGATGAAATTTTGTGTGTATGATTAAGTTGATCAGTGAATGTTTTAGATTCACAATTGGACCCGGTAGGTGACACTGTTGTCGAGATTTAGAAATAAACCGTGCGAAGCTAGGGCGGATTGCTAGTAGGATATCAATTAAAAAAGTCACTAAGAGTGGACAAATAGGAGATGAAAGTTTTAGTGTAACTAGATAGACTTTTAAACGTGGTAGAGCCATGCTGCAGTTATATTAATAGTTTAGTTGTAGCACGAACGGGTCGGTTCGATCGGGGAAGGATCATGCTCTCACAGAATACCAGCGTAAAAAGCAGCTTGATGCTGCTGTGTTTCTTATGGTGAGTGTAGATAACCGGAGACACATTTTACTGGAAAAGAGGCATCTTAGTCCTCATGGCTGGCAACGCAAAAATGACATTCTTGTTGTAATCTGGAGGTTGTGACATTGCTAAGTCCATTCAAAATCGTTATTGTCAACTGACTTGTAGAAACAAAGAAGGTAATATCATTTTCGCTCAATTTAATAGCTTCTGAAGTCTGTGATAAGACAGAGTAACAGTGGTAGAGCCACGCGGCAGCTTTTGCTGTCGCTCGGATGGGCCGGCTCGAACCGGGGTGGTACCACGACCTCACAGAAAACCAGCGTGAAGTAGAGGTTTACCTCTGTGTTTCGCTTGGTGAGTGCAGGTGGCCGGAGGCCCTTTTTATTGGAAATGAGGCATTCTATCCTAGTCCTCACGGGTGAAAACGCATCTGCATTTCGATTTGTGTGTGTGTGTGTGTGTGTGTGTGCCGCAGCGCAGAGTGGCCGCAGCAACCACTTACCATCAGCTGGACTGTGTGCTCGTTTTTCACCCTTATCCTATAAAAAAAAAGAGTATATCGAAGAGATAAAGATTTTTCACTATTTTTAATTTTTTCAAGTTTTTAATTTTTTAATAGTTTGATTTATCATTTAATGTAACAAAACAGATACACCTTATTAAGAATAGAGAAATAGAATAATACATTCTTGTCACTTATTACGCTGACCTACTAACCTAGAAGTCTGACATGATCGTTGGATTTTTAAGAAACATCTCGTAAATATAAATATCTCAAGATGGCGGGACACATTCAAATCATTGATTATCTCTTTGTCAGTGTAAGAAATATTATAAGCCTGTAGACCGCGAGCAAGGGTACGATCGAACGCAAATTAGATTGCGCTCTTTATAAGGACTTATACGTACACGTAGTTGTAAGATCAGTGTTATGATTTATTGGTATTTTTAATATGAATTGATATTTTTCATATATGATAAGAGGGCTGGTTCTTGTCTCGCTCAAGAGCTAAGTATAGCCATTCAGCGAGGAAACGCAGCCAGCGTTCTTAGCACGATACCGCGCGGAGTAGGACTGTATGATTAAGTTACTAGTTTTAGTTATTTTTTATTATAGTTTCTAATTTTGTATATAATAAAATATAATAAGAAGTATATGACTTTCATTCATCACAGCCTATTTCAAATACTCTACTAAACATAGGTTTAACTCTTTTTATATACTTGGCACAGATGTCACGTTTGGCACAAAGGTCGGCAATTGTAGTTTTTTTTTATTAAAATAATAGTTGTTATCAGAAAGATGCTGCTGCCCATCTGTTTCATTGCTCTCTGTCGCCTTTCACGACACCCACGGGATGATATATGGTAGTGTATTCTCTTACGCCGGAACACAGTGATATTATGATATTATGGAAATCACTATTTATATTGTATTTTTATGGAAATCAGATAAAGGACTAAGGAAATTAAAGAAATGGGGAGAATTTTTGTCTATTCTTTATGGTCAGCAGTCTACATGCATACGACTTTGAAATAATTAATTTTAATTATTTTAATTTTGTAGACAATGCAAATGATATGCATGTGTGCGTAGTGAAACAGTGTGTTCACTAAAATGAAATTGTAACAATTTTATTACTGCCGTTAATATTTTAGTGGAGGTTATTCTGGCTCATATTACTGTCTATAATTATATACTTACTTAACGAATAGAAGAATAGATACTTCTTCAATTACATACATTTTAAAGTTTATAAAAATTTATATTTATAAGTAAAGATATCTAAAATCCATACATTCACGTTAGAGCTGTGTGGGTAAATATCTCAATATATATGTGTACGTTTGGCGAGCTTCATTCATTGATGGCTTTGTTGGTTAATGGTTGTAACGGGGACTGCTGGTTCAAATCCCAGATCAGGCTGAAAATTCGTTTACGAGTTTTCTGTCAAGAAATTTTCAAGAGCAGCCTGGAGTAACGAACTTGGCAGTGTTTCAATCCTGTGACTCGGAAAGTACGTAACACCGTTGGTCTTGCGTCTGATTTCTCCCTGGGCATGTCAGATTTTCGTCCCATCGAATTAAGGAGAGTTAAGGAACAGAGAGTGCATCTGAACTTACGCATACATTTGTGCATTATAATCCTATTTTGCGTAAATGAATAGTCTCCGTCGAGATCGAAACTCGATCGGAACCCTAAAATTATTAAAAAAATAATTTCTTAGTTGCCAGAGTTGAGTAGCACGTTGAATAAGTGAAATTAGTATTCGAGAGAAGCGTTGGTACACTACCCTAACCTATCACATAATCTATTAATCATAAATGTATGCATTTAACATGCCAAGTAATAAAAACATTATAATATCGTCGCTCCCTAGTTATTACAATCATAAAAGAAAGTATCGGCATAACATTGGAAAACATTATGATTATTAACATTATGTTAATAAATGATAATAAAAAGAAACGGGCAAGAAAAATACTTTTATTCGCTAAAATTTTCTTTTTCTTGAAACTTTATATTAATGCGTTTAAAGAAAATCAAAGCTGACTTAAAAGTTTACAGTAAACTGAATAAATAAAATAATTTCCATATGTAAGAGCGTTAGAAGTCCCTGCTAAAACATAGTGTATTGAAGAATTAAGATTTATCAATATACTTTAAAACTAGCTGTCCCTCGCGACTTCGTCCGCGTGAAATTTAGTACGATTTCAAGGGTTTTAATTTTTTTGCACGGAACCCTGATTCTTTTTATAAAATAGAAGTAAACTAAGTTACTTCTTATAACATCAGCTATATGCCAGTGAAAGTCCCGTCAAAATCAGTCGAGCCGTTTCGGAGATCAGCCGGAACAAACAGACAGACAGACAGATGAATGTTGAAAATTGTCTTTTTATTATAAGTACCGTTTATACTTTACACACTTTGTTCACGCCCAAACGCTGGTTCAAGATTTGACGCCAGAGGGCGCTCGGCTCGGTGCCATACCGGTTTTGACATTCGGGCGAGCGGAGTGGGTTTTGGGAGAGGGCGCGAGCGCAGAACGTGAGTGCAAGGGAGTTGCTAGAATACAGTGCTATCGACAGCACGTAGTGAAGTCGCTCGGGATAACCTCCATTTTTTAGAGTCGGTTTTAATAGCAAATTGTGCACGACGAGGAATTGTAGTCTAGAATTAGACGCCGGGTTGAGAAATTGTTAGGAAGTTAACATTGATTGCGATCAACGTCTGAATTGTGTGTTATGCGCGCCTAGTTACCGCGAATTTGGTTATTCTAATTTGATAGCGTATATAAGTGCATTTGACAATATTAATTTGCTCGTGCGGCCTTTGATATAGTTCGGATACGTTTTCGGTATTAGTGGTGTGTTACGCTTTAGTTTAGTGTTAGTGGCGTCTGGAAGTATAGTTAATAGACTGTCATAGTGAAGAAGGAAGAAAGTGACTGTGGGTGACGCCGCTGGAGATTACCACAATTTGGAGCGGCGCCGAAGTCCGGGCTGCTGCCGACTTCAAAGGTCCCGTCAGGTATATCACCACCAACACCACAAAAACACCACTATACCCAACACCTACACGCTTCCGGCTTGACCGAACCCTGAGACAGCAGTCGCCACGTATACAGGTAAGTAATATCTATTAGACTAGCGGCTCGAATCGGGGTGGTACCACGACCTCACAGAATACCAGCGTGAAGTAGAGGTTTACCTCTGCGTTTGCTTGGTGAGTGCAGGTGGCCGGGGGCCCTTTTTACTGGAAATGAGGCATTCCATCTTAGTCCTCACGGGTGACAACGCATCTGCATTTTGATTCGCAAACGAGGATAGATGTAGATGTCTATGGGCCGCAGCAACCACTTACCATCAGGTGGACTGTGTGCTCGTTTGTCACCCTTATCCTATAAAAAAAAGCCTCCCCAATTAAATTGTAGTAGGATAAAATATAGGAAATTCTTTCATATAGCCACTCGGGCTCGAACCTGCGGCTGCATGTTGAATCTCCGCTCTAGGGCCCCGGAGATTGAAACTTTTTAGGAGCAGCTGTAGTCCGTAACATTGTTGGTAACAGGGAGCGTTGGTTGAATTGGTCTAATTTGTGTCTACAATCACGCCCGGCCTAATACGTAAAAATAAAATTCTTTTCTTTTGTTGCTTTATTGCTTGCTTTTTTGTTTGTTAGCGGGTAGAATGCGAACGCCACGCCCGTAGGTTGAGCGAGCGGCAGTTTTGTTAAGGCTAAGTACTTACCATAGTTGGTTAAGGTGAGGTACCTTGACTAGGTAGATAAGGTTGTCACGTAAGCTGATAATTTGTTGATCGTACTAGGGTTTGTTACTTGTTAATTTGATTTGTGTTTTTTTTGTGCTAACTTGTATTTAATTTAATAAATAGTAATCGTATTTGTGTAATTTCTATTTAACTTGATTTGATAGGAACTGAGTTTGTTATTTGTTAATTTGATTTATATTTCAGCCGCGTATTAATTGTATTTAGTAGTGATGCCATCGCACAAGCTACTGATTCGTTGCTTGCGGACTGACCTGCGCTGGCCTACCAGCGCACATGCTTTGATAGGTTGAACGGATAGGGTCTATAACTTGAGGAAGCGGCTCGAGCAGGTCGATGCTCGAAGGGCTGCAGTGGAAGAGGCTTACGCTGAGCTCGAGGATTCGGATGTGGAAAAGGGAGTCCTGGACTCCTGCTTCGCGGACTACGAGCAGTTCTTTTCGCTCACGGACGAGTTGATCGAGGCTGAAGGCTGGTATGCTGAGGAGGCGCGTGAAGCTCAGATTAGTGGCCTGCCCGAGTCCTCTCGGAAGCAGCCTCAGCCGGAGCTGTTGGGACGACTTCCAACTCTGGACCTGCCAAGGTTCTCCGGGGTCCTTTCCGAATGGCTAACCTTCGTTGGTCTTTTCGACAGCCTAGTGGACGTCCGGAGGGAATTGACCCCGAGCCAGAAGATGGAGTACCTCCTGGCCTCACTGGAGGGGGAGGCCCTGGGCGTCGTCGGTCACTTGAGATTGTCGGACGACGCCTACCAGACTGCTCGGGACCTCCTAGCTAGAAGAAACGCCAACGTTCGGCGAATTGCGGACGAACATGTTAAGCAGCTTCTAAGCCTCCCACTGCTTAGTGACCAGGCCAGACTACATCCGGACCTGGTGAATCCAGTCTTGGTGGCCTGTAATGCGTTGAGGCGGCTGGATTTACCAGTGGACGAATGGTCCTTTTGTTGCTCCACATCGTGCTCTCCCGCCTGCCTCTCGACCTTAGGATAAATTTTGAGGAGAGGTACGGCGGGGACGGAGCCTCCTATATTCCGCCCTTCAATGATCTGCTGCGGTTTTTAGAGGAGCAGTGCCGGCAGATTGAGAACGCGGCGGGCACCGTTGACGACTTACGAGTCGTGCTCAGTGA
Organism: Parnassius glacialis; assembly: GCA_033319125.1. NCBI lineage: Eukaryota > Metazoa > Arthropoda > Insecta > Lepidoptera > Papilionidae > Parnassius > Parnassius glacialis. The sequence goes on along the minus strand of JAVANC010000009.1, from coordinate 39,734,290 downwards.
GAGGCGGAATCCGCCGGGCAAGTCGTTGTCAACCCCCCCAAGGCCGACCGGAGCTACCTCGGGCGGGCGTCGCTCCCTGCCCTCTTACAGTGGCCTAGCGGCCAGGGAGGCGCCCCCCTGCTCTTATTGTCGAGCATCCGATCACCGGGTGACGTCGTGCCCGAAATTATTAAGTAAGCCGGTTCCGGCGAGGCGAACTATCGCCAAGGAGCGCTGCTGGTGCTACTCGTGTTTGGAAGGGCACCTCCAGCGAGACTGCCCGCACCGGCGGCCCTGTCCGCATTGCCAGGGCAATCACCATGCAGTTTTGTACCTGGGTGCGAACGGCTTCTCCTCTCGGGGCTCTGCCGGGCCCTCGACCCCCACGGGCGGGGGCACTCAGCCACGCCCTCTGACGGGCGCCGCTCGGCGCTGACCTGCCAGCCACCGGGCCCCTAGGTTTAAAAGGGGTCCCTCCCCCGACCAGTCGGCGGGTAGTTCCTCAGGGGCGGGGGTGTCGTCGCCCACCCTCAGCGTGTGGAGAGGAACTTTACGGCCACTCAGCAGTCAGCTAGACCCTTCTCACCCCCGTTAGCTGAGTGGCCGCGACTGGGGTACCACCGTCCCCCCTTTGATAGAGGCAGCCCTAGCAAGCTGCCACCCTAGCTCCCACCACGGTCGCCTCCACTGAGCCTTTGAGCCGTCAACAGTCCACTTGTCAAGCTGTTCTATTGTGACGGTCTCAGTGAAGGCGTACAACCCGAGTGGCGACTACTAGCGGTTTGCGCTCTATTGGATTTGGGTTCAAGCAGTGTGGCCTCCACTTTGTTGGTGGGAAGATTAGGGCTCCCCTGGAGCGTTGAATCACGCTGTCAAGGAGTATTAAATTTGGTTTTGGTCGAGCACTTAATTAAAAATTCTTTAAATTAAAAATAAAAATGATTTGGGTTTTCCGCGAAATGTTTTTATATTTGTGGCGGTTGTGAATAAGAAGGCGAATTTAATGTGCTCTTTGAATATTTGTACATATGTTTTTGTAATGTATTATATCATTGTGTTTGCTTTGTGGAAAAGAAAATTGAAATTGAATAACCCTTTTTGTGCCGAAGGGAATAAGAATCATTCCTCTTTGTTTTCACATTTTGTTGGCACTGTCGAAGATATTAATTTGGAAGGAGAAATAGGGCTGTACCATAGGTTTATGCTTTTGTTTAATTTGTCCGTTTGATCTATGCGCATCGGTAAATTAATTTGTTGGAATTAATTTAGTAGTTGAACATTGATGCTTTTGAAATTTAGTTGAAATATGAGCATAGGACTGCATGTCAAAAGGGGCTAGCTAGTTGGGAGATTGTTAGATTGAAATCAGCTGCCGCACAATTGAGTAAATGATTTTATGGTAGATTGCTTGGTTATGCCTACTTGTTTGAAAATTCATACTAAGGACTATCTGTGCGTTTCGTTTGATTCTCCACAGACGCCACTCATGTGGAACTTGTGGGTGCTCTCTGCACTGAAGCTTAGGTGGCCACGCTGGGCCGCTTCATATCGCGTCGATGTTTGCAGACCTGATTCGTTCGGATTGCGGAACGAATCATAGGGGCACAGATAGGTGTTTGAAAGAGGTCGTCGGACTCTGTCCAGTAACAGGACTTATTTAGGTGCTGCGATGTCCAGGAAGGGCATCCAGTGGAGGCTCAACCCTCCGGCTTGCCCACATTGGGGCGGTGTTTTTGAGGTGGTGGTTAGGGTTGCAAGATCTGATGGGGTGCCTAAGGTGGCCTAGGTTTGGTTGTAGATTCGGTCTTGCAACGTGCCGTCGCGACCCTGTCCCACTTGCCGGTTTGCTTGCGGACATAAATCCTTATGTGCGGGACGGGGGTTTGTTCACGCCCAAACGCTGGTTCAAGATTTGACGTCAGAGGGCGCTCGGCTCGGTGCCATACCGGTTTTAACGTTCTGGCGAGCGGAGTGGGTTTTGGGAGAGGGCGCGAGCGCAGAACATAAGTGCAAGGGAGTTGCTAGAATACAGCGCTATCGACAGCACGTAGTGAAGTCGCTTGGGATAACCTCCATTTTTTAGAGTCGGTTTTGATAGCAAATTGTGCACGACGAGGAATTGTAGTCTAGAATTAGACGCCGGGTTGAGAAATTGTTAGGAAGTTAACATTGATTGCGATCAACGTCTGAATTGTGTGTTATGCGCGCCTAGTTACCGCGAATTTGGTTATTCTAATTTAATAGCGTATATAAGTGCATTTGACAATATTAATTTGCTAGTGCGGCTTTTGATATAGTTCCGATACGTTTTCGGTATTAGTGGTGTGTTACGCTTTAGTTTAGTGTTAGTGGCGTCTGGAAGTATAGTTAATAGACTGTCATAGTGAAGAAGGAAGAAAGTGACTGTGGGTGACGCCGCTGGAGATTACCACAATTTGGAGCGGCGCCGAAGTCCGGGCTGCTGCCGACTTCAAAGATCCCGTCAGGTCTATCACCACCAACACCACAAAAACACTACTATACCCAACACCTACACACTTCCGGCCTGACCGAACCCTGAGACAGCAGTCGCCACGTATACAGGTAAGTAATGTCTATTTGACTAGCCTCCCCAATTAAATTGTAGTAGGATAAAATATGCATTTTTTAACAGTGGTAGAGCCACGCGGCAGCTTTTGCTGTCGCACGGATGGGCCGGCTCGAACCGGGGTGGTACCACGACCTCACAGAAAACCAGCGTGAAGTAGAGGTTTACCTCTGCGTTTCGCTTGGTGAGTGCAGGTGGCTGGAGGCCCTTTTTACTGGAAATGAGGCATTCCATCTTAGTCCTCACGGGTGACAACGCATCTACATTTTGAATTGTAATAGAGGATAGATGTAGATGTCTATGGGCCGCAGCAACCACTTACCATCAGGTGGACTGTGTGCTCGTTTGTCACTCTTATCCTATAAAATAAAAAAAAATAAAATATATAGGAAATTCTTCCATATAGCCACTCGGGCTTGAACCTGCGGCTGCTTGTTGAATCTCCGCTCAAGGGCCCCGGAGATTGAAGCTTTGTAGGAGCAGCTGTAGGCCGTAACACACTTTCATGTGCATTTAGTAAAAAGCTGTTATTTTAACATTACAAACAGACACTTCAATTTTATTTATTTGTAAATATTTCATCGCCATTTTGTACGAGATGAAATAATTATTGATACTTTTATTTTTAAATTAAGAAGAGAAATCATAAGTTCTTGGATTGAAGTCGGAGAGTATTGAATTCTTTAACAAAACCAATTAAGTATGAAGTTTGATGGGCGCTGCGGAAACTTTCGCAGATATTGATCACTTTGTCTTTAATAATGGACTTTTATATCGCTTTCACCTTGGAAAAGTACTGCAGAATACATTTTTCTTTGTAGGATAGGGTGTTGATGTCTATGGGCCACAGCATCCACATCAGGTGGAATGTGTGTTCGTATGTTACTCTTATTGTATAAAAACGATGCCATTCATTTTTTAGATGCAAGACGATAAAGATCACAAATAAAATTAAACATCTGGGGGTGGTATTGCATTTGCATTTCGATTCTTAATCGAGAACAAATGTAAATATCTGAAGGCCACAGTATCCACTTACCATCAGGTGGACTATGAGCTCGTTTGTCACTAATACTTCAATAACAATGAAATTTAAATATTAATTATCTGTTTCAATCTTTTATATATATATATATTTATTTATACATGGTAGAGCCATGCTGCAGCTATATTAGTAGTATAGTTGTAGCACGAATGGGTCGGCTCGACCGGGGAAGGACCATGCTCTCACAGAATACATGCGTAAAATAGCAGCTTAACGCTGCTGTGTTTCGTATAGTGAGTGTAGAGAACCGGAGACCCTTTTTACTGGAAAAGAGGTATTCCATCTTAGTCCTCACAGGTGACAACGCATCTGCATTTTGATTCGCAAACGAGGATAAATGTTGATGTCTATGGGCCACAGCAACCACTTACCATCAGGTGGACTGTGTGCTCGTGTCTCTCTTTATCCTATAAAAAAAATACTATCATGATGAAAGTAAACTTTTTTGAAAGCACTTAAATTAATGACTGTGTAGTACATTAGAAAATCTACCTAGCATATCTACTACCACATGTCATTACGTAGGCGTTCAAGAGTAACAGGGGCTAAATAAAACAGGAGATGGGCAGCAGAATCTTCATAATAACAACTCAAAATAACAATAAGTTGGTAGAATAAATTAATGACAATGAATTCGCTAACAAAGTGTAACAATATAAAAAAATACGCAAGTGTATGAGCACCCTACTCTCGACATTTTCCTCACCTTCACACGTGAGCTTTAAATATCTCAGTTTTTTCCACTGCCGTATATATACCTAGTCTATATTTAGACCTAAACTGCGTGTAATGATATGTTCAAATGAACAAGTAGGACAGCCGCATGTTACGTCCGTGGCAAGGCGGGACATAGCACCGGCTATTATGTACCTATTTTTAACTTAGACTAATCGTTTTGAGTGCGCTTAACTAAGTTTTCCTGGAATGAAAAAGAATGTGAAGAATAAAGTGTGTGTGTGTGTGTGTGAATGTGTGTGTGTGTGTGTGTGTGTTTGAGTGTGTGTGTGTTTGAGTGTGTGTGTGTGTGTGTGTGTGTGTGTGTGTGTGTGTGTGTGTATGTGTATGTGTGTGTGTGCGTGCGTTTTTATACATTTACATCTATCCTCGATAAAAATCAAAATGTACAATGCGTTGTCACCCCTGAGGGCTGAGATGGTTTCCAGTAAAGGGTATCTGGTTCTATACACTCACCATACGAAATGCAGCACCATTAAGCTGATTTTACACTGGTATAATGTGAGAGCGTGGTTCTTCGTCGGTAGATCCGAATCCATTCGTGCTACAACCATAATATAGCTATAGCGATGCTCTAACACGTATATGCGTGTACGTTGTAGTAAAATAGCATCACGTAAGCACGTGTGTGCTTACTTGTCCCCCTGGTGATAAATAACTTCTGCTGAACCTTCTTTTTACATTAATATTTTTTCATAGGATAGGGCGACAAACGAACACACAGTCCACCTGATGGTAAATGGTTGCTGTGGCCCATAGACGTCTACACCTATCCTCGATTGCAAATTAAAATGCAGATGCGTTGTCACCCGTGAGGATTAAGATGGAATGCCTCGTTTCTAGTAAAAGGGTCTCCGGATCTCCGGAACCGACCCATTCGTACTATACTACTGGCATAGCTGCAGCATGGCTCTACAACGTATAAATTATTCTGTGTATTATGCCGCAGCATTGTGGCGACATAAGAGTATTCACCATAACTGTCGTCTCGTGGGTGTCGTAAGAACTGAAACAGAAAATCGACACCAGCATTTTCCTAATAACAATTCAAAATTATTAAAAAAAAACTACTTTTGCCAACTCATCTGTTAAGCTTAGCAACTATGGAAAATATTCCATTAAGTATCTGTGGGTGAGGTTAATGTTCGGTCGTGGACTTTGATACGCTGTAATGATGAATGATGATGATGTCTATCATTGCCTGGTCAATCCGAACCATACGTGTAGTTATATTATGGACGCATAGCCTAACTTTCAGTATTTATATTCGTTGTTTTATCATACATTTATTGGCTAAAGCTGGACCCGTGCCAACTTTAGGGTACTTAGAACGTAGTAACGAGAGCGGTCGGCCGATGTTTGTGGTTTGTGAAAGTCCATTTCGCACGATAATGATGTAGTTTTGATTTGGTTGACACATAACTCACATTACATCAGCGTAAAATATCAGCAGAATACCAGCGTAAAATAGTAACGCTGCTGCGTTTCGTATGGTGAGTGTAGAGAACCGGAGACCATTTTTACTGGAAAAGAGGCATTCGGTTTATTAAAATATGCGTTGTACAACGCATTTGTACTTCGTTTTTCAGTCAAGTATATTGTGAATCTGAGTTATTATGGTTCATGAATACAGTATTTTATTAACAAAAACGCAACCGCAGATCATATTCAAGCGGAGCTATGAACCATCGTCTCAAAAAACGAAGCGATTGTATCAATACGACATCAATCAAGCTCAATCAAATCAAATCTTTTCTTATATTTACGCGATTAATTCACATTGAAAAAACGAATTTTATGGATTTTATAGCGTTAATTTTTTAATTCCCGACGTTTCGGGCACTTTACAGCACCCATGGTCACGGTATGGGTGAGTTTTATTTCATGATCTCAATCGGTGAAATTGTTCCGAAGTTATACGATCACTAACAGACGCAATAACCATTATATCTATACAAATAAATAAAATTGGAGTGTCTGTTTGTAATGTCAAAATAGCTGCTTTTCACTAAATGCATATGAAAGTATATTCGGTACTCATAAAAAAACACAATTTTTTTAATTTTTGTCTGTCTGTTTGTTTGTTCCGGCTAATATCCGAAAAGGCTTGACCGCTTTTGACGGGACTTTCACTGGCAGACAGCTGATGTTATCAGAAGTAACTTAGGCTACTTTTATTACAAAAAACCAATTAGGTTTCTGCGCAAAAAAATTAAAAACCTAAATTACACGCGGGCGAAGTCGCGGGGAACAGCTAGTATATAACAAACATAATTCTATTTATTCAGATGTCCGTTAACAAGAAAGTTAAAAAATGGTAAGAGAAAAATCGAAAAAGAAGTATATGATAAAAAGCAAAATATTGTACAAATACATAATGTAAATTTATACATGTTATATAAATAGTTATGTCAATATACATATATTTATTAAATCCTATAAAAGTCCACTGTTGAACATGCCTCCCCATAGAGTGCCTCATAGGAAGGATTTTGCTATAGTTGCTACGCTTGGCAGGCGGGCTAGCAACCACAGTTTTGTGTTGAGTTGTCATTAGGAAGATGTTGCTGGCCATCTCCTACTTAAGTTTCCCTCTGTCGCCTCTTAGGACATTCACGAGACGATGTGGGGTAGTGGATATTTTTACACCGCCACTACACGGATGTGATAATATATATATATATATATATATATATATATATATATATATATATATATATATACCTAGTCAGGTCATAAATACTGTCACATGTTTAATATAAAATATTTGAAACAAGTTTATTCATTATGTAACCATTTATATACCAAAATGAACTTAACAAAACATAGATTCTTATGACACTAAAGTTTATTCAAAATGACCTCCGTGATTTTGAATACAGGCCTTCAGTCTGCGCGGCCAGTCGTCTATCGTAGCACGAACGAGGTCCATGTCAATATCGGTGGCTGCCTTAATCAAAGATGTCTTGAGTGACTCCAAATTGGGATGAGGCTTTGAGCGCGCCTTTTCCTCCAAGTGTTGTCATATTTTGTAATCTAACGGATTCAAATCTGGACTGGAGGAGGGCCAGTCTTCGTGCCGGATGAAGTCGATTTCACGCGTCGCCAGCCAGTCTTGTGTGCTCTTCGCTCTATGAGCTGGCGGCGAATCTTGTTGGAATATCCAGTGCCTGTTATTGAACATGGTATGAGAAACAGGTTCCACAAGGTTCGTCAGGACTGTATTTTGATACACAACTGCATTCGTTTTTACACCTTTCTCACAAAAATGTACCTCTGTTAAGCCCCAATAAGAAACTCCCAACCATACCATGAGCGAGGATGGAAAATAATCTCGTTGGACACGCGGAATACGGTTGCTCGCTTCTTCACTACTGTGTGCGTACACCTTATCATTTTGTTTGTTGTAGCTCTCTTATACGGTAATTTTTTTTCATCCGAAAAAAGAATTTCCCGATATTTTTTTCCCGCGTACCGCTTCAACAAAGCGCGGCATCTCTTCAGTCTCAGGTCCATTAGACGAGCATTCAAACGATTTCCTGTTTTTCTCCGATATGCCTGAAGCCCTAAGTCTTCATTTAACACCCTTTTCATCGTGGTTCTGCTTAACCCCATCTGAAGGGCCAACAGTTTCTGCTTACGTTAGGGATTTCTTTGAATTCGCGCCTTCACAGCTTTTATCACTGCTGGAGTCCTAACAGACCGAGGGCGACCACTTCTTGACCTGTCATCTACACTAGAGTCTTCATTGTATCGTTTGATGGTACGATAAACGAATCTTTTGATTATATTCAAATTTTTCAGTATGTCAAAAATTTGAATTGGCGCGTAACCGCAACGATGCAACGCAATAACTGCAACACGGTCTTCTTTAAGCGTCCACTCCATATTTAAAAATGAGTAAAATTCTAAAAAGTATACAGTTTACATAATGATTTCTTATATTTACGCGAACACTACACATTTAAATAAAACTAATTTTACGGATTCTATCGCGTATATTAACTTATTTTTATCTTCCCGACGTTTCGGGTGCTTTCCAGCACCCGTGGTAACGGGGGACTAAGGTGTTTGACGTCCTGCTGTCATAGTTAGCCCGGATACCTTCAGTTTTTTAATATTAACATATTAATCGAACCAAAAATTAATATTAAAAAACTGAAGGTAGCCGGGCTAACTATGACAGCAGGACGTCAAACACCTTAGTCCCCCGTGACCACGGGTGCTGGAAAGCACCCGAAACGTCGGGAAGATAAAAATAAGTTAATATACGCGATAGAATCCGTAAAATTAGTTTTATTTAAAAGTATACAGTTTTATTTTCATAAACAATTCGAAATTCGAATTCAATAAACTTTTTTGTGGCCAGCATTCTAAAAGAAAAGTTTTTACTGTGTGACAATACTTATGACCTGACTGTGTATATATATATATATATATATATATATATATATATATATATATATATATATATATGTATGTATATATATATATATCTTTATATATAAAAATTACGTGTCACATTATTTGACCGCGATGAACTAACAAACTACTGAACTGATTTTATCAAATTTTGCACACTGTGTGCAGTTTAGTCCAACTTGAGAGATAACACAGTTTTTAGCCCGATAAGTGACCTTAATATTTTTTTATTGCGAATTTAAGGATATTTAATATGACAATACAAAGTATGGGCAGAACAACGTCTGCCTGGCTAGCTAGTCTATATATATATATAGGTAAAGTTGAATCTCCCGTTAATTGTCCTGTATATATATAGTTCCTACACCATTCATCCGATTACCCTGAAATTTCGGCGTGTTGTTTTGTATGCCTACAAACTTAACTGACAAATATATTTAAAAAAATGGCCAAGTGCGCGTCGGGCCACGCAAAATGTAGAAATAGGGTTTCGTAGTTGCTCGTCACAATACGTCGGCTTTCTTGATAATGAGCATAATAAGTGAATTGCCGGTTTGACTGCTAAAACCACTAAAAATGGGCCCAAATAGGAAGATCATAACTGAAGGACTTATTTTCAAAACAGACATATGGAGTGGTATTAAAGAAAGATTGAAAAAACTTTTCGATTTTGAAAATAATACAATTTACATCAAATTATTCACATGCCAGGGTACAGAGATGATCATAGTTGACTATCTATTTATATATTCCCGGCAGTGCAACCATAATATATACAATATGACCGTAACGAACCTTCACGTAAACCACCACTGCCTTAAATTATCCTGAGATCGTCCGAGTAAACCAGCATGTAAAAACCAGCTAGTATATATATATATATTATCTTCATATCTCTTAATACTTATAACATCTATCTAAATACATACAAATAAAATTATCTATATCGAGATAAATATGTAATACATATAATAAAAGAATACTTTAAGTTTATATAAAACTATATATATTTCAATATAAAACGATGCTGATGTAATTCATCGATTAATTAACGATTCATCACGAACGTAACAGCACTTAATGGATTAAGAATTTCATTGGTACCAGCGGGGATCGAACCAAGGTTTCTCGCGTATTGTAAGATTTACTTGATAATAATGATTTACTGCATAATTAATGCTTTAGCGGACTTTAAATGTTCTTTAAAAAAAAAGCTTTCCTTTACTGTTAAGTAACTGCAACTGTAACTGGCTCCAAACTTTGTAATAAAAATATTAATTAAATTATCTAAGAGATTAAGCAATCATGAAATGTCTTTAATTTTCTGCTTCAAATGTTGTTATGACGCGATGCAAATTCGATGTACAATAGACTTTACGTTTTAATAGGCAAGGCAAGCGGGTTGGCAACCGCTGTTTTTTAGTTTTACTCGTTATTAGGAAGACACTGCTGCTGCTCCCCATCTCCTGATTTGTTTCCCCCGTAACCTCTCACACAACCATGGGATGATATGGGAGAGTGGATTTTTTACACCGCCACTACACAGTCCGTCAATTACCAACCGTCTTTATTTACGTACCTGCAGAAGGACTTCGCCTTAAAAAACTGATATGTGCTTAATTTCTTTTTAATCTTAGAGACACCAGGAATTTCTCCTGTATTATTTATGGAATAAGGGCGACAAACGAGCACACAGTCCACCCGATGGTAAGTGGATACTGTGGCCCGTACAGACTTCCTATATATATCTTCTTCTTTCTTCTGCCTTGTGAAGTTTATGTATGTAAACTGCCACGATACAGGTGAAAATACTAGTGTGGAGGCAACGATTTTTTTTAAAGATCAGATGAGAAATGGGTCTTCTTTACCGACGGCGGACCACGCTCTCACAGAATACCAGCGTAAAATAGCAAATAATGCTGCAGTATTTCGTATGGTGAGTGTAGAGAACCGGAGACCCTTTATACTGGAAACGAAGCATTCCACCTAAGTTCTCCGGGGTAACAGAGCATCTGCATTTTGATTCTCAATCGAGGGTAGATGTAGATGTCTATGGGCCACAGCATCCACTTACCATTATGTGGACTGTTTGCTCGTTTGTTACCCTTATTCTATAAAAAAATCTAAATTTTCTTTTCTTTTTCTAACGCTGAAATGAAAAGTTTTCATTCATTCTATTTCAGTAGTGCTAGCCGCGATCGATCTTGGATGTAATGCTATAAATATAATGAAGAGATCATTCATTACTAATATATACGACGGAAGAGATGTTCCTACAATATGTGAGAGGAATTTATATGATGTAATTATTAAAACATACATTGTATACGGCCAGTGAACACAAGGGCGTGTTGACAAATGATCATTGCTGTTTCTCACGGGATATATTGCGCACATCAGTTACCTCGGAGCCTTCCTTCCCCGAGGCAAACGCTGTTTAAACTGATCCAATGTCAAGATGTGTCTGTATGTGACTATGAGAGGCAAAACATCACACAAATTTACTCTGTTTATATGCAAACGCTTATGTTCGTCAAAGGATATGAAAATAAATCTATTGACTGTAAATGCCCTGTGATATAATTGTTTCACTCTAAATTTGGTTAATATTATAATGTTTATTAGAGAATCCGAAAAGTTAAATTAATTGTTTTATTACTCGGTAGCTCAGTGGCTGCGGCACTAAGGGCCCGTGGCTTTAAATCCCACACAAAGCTATGTTTACAAACTACTGTTTTGGGTCTGGATATTGTCCATACATAATAATTTATGTATGTATAGAACACGAGTTGACTGCGAACTATGACGCTTAAGTCGAGCATACACGTAAATAATAGTGGAATCACGACCCGACTCGACTTCGCCTGGATAGGTTTAGGCTTAAGATAACTAGAGACAATTTATTTTATAAATTTTTCGTTTTTCTAAAAAATATTAAAGTTAAAGATAAAATATGGCCTCAATCCTTTTTGACACTGCTCTTTATCTTTTCGTAAAGTGTAGCTTATTAGAAGCCATTTGTTTCAATATTGCAGTTACTTCAATTAACGACGTAGCAAACCAAACGGTTCATAATGCATACAGCAAAGGAGTGGAATAAGTTGCTAGCATCTGTCTATCCATTCGATTAAAGTGTGGGTGTCTTCAAGGAAAGAGTAATAGCCTTTTGTTAAGTCAATGCGCTTCGCCATCTTAGGCTACGTCACTACTTACCATCAGGTGGGATCGTAGATAAGCGCTGGCTTAGTAGAATATAAAAAAAAATGTATTACTTATGTATATGTATAGATTATGGCTCATGTGATCTCCATATTACTATCGATCAGGAACTCGGTTTTTAAAAGTTTTTCATATTGTCAAACGATCAATAATATGCTAGATTTGATATTACAATTATGGTCCCTTAGTGTAGTGACTAAGCATTCTGCTGTTCGGTTTTCAATTTCGGGCCGCAAGTTAAAATCCCGCCCGAAACTATTATTTTCTAGAATATATAAATAGTTGCTCTGGTCTTACATACACGTCCGTGTGCAAATCATGTATATGTAAAACGCCCCAACGATATCGGAGAAATCCTAGAGTGCCTAAAACCTTAAAAAAAAAACAAAAAGAAGTAAGAAAATTAATTATCTTTATACGTATGTCCAAGAAACAGTCATTAAATACTTATTAATTGATATGAAGAATAAAATAAAGTAATTTGTTTTTAATATTTTACATAATACTTATTGAAAGCCCATTTTTATTTACCACTCGATCTTAGCCAAAACGCCGAGAAGCGACTGGCCAAACCAGACGTTCGGCCAGTCTCCGCCCTTTCGTTATTGACTTACCACGCATTTGAACTAAACGGTCTGCTACAACGTTCATGATGCGTACAGCAAAGGAGTGGAATAAGTTACCAGTATCTGTGTTTCCATACGATTACAGTGTAGGTGTCTTCAAGGCAAGAGTGAATTGGCTTTTGTTAAGTCAGTGCGCTTCACCATCTTAGGCTACATCACCAGTTACCATCAGTATACATATATATACATTATTATAATATTAAAAAAAAATACCACTTCTGTCCTTGGAAGAACAAACAATAAAAAAGCAGGATATTTTTTTAGATACATAAACTTTTACCATATTTGTGTACAATTATTTATAACGTTATTATAACAGAACGAGAATGGTAGGGAAGGTAACAATTCAGGCTTAATTTATGTCTTCATTCAGTAACAAGATTAGTTTTGTGTTTCATATTATACAATTATCTAGTTAGACCTTTTTTCATGGGGAAATGCCTACGCATACCCGACTCGCGAGGGCGAGGACGGGCTATGTTGGACTCGCACCGACTAAAACCCCATGGTGTTCCACATTCACCCTCACAGACACTCTAAATAGCATGGGGCTATCTATATATTTTCTGTGATTATTTATTATTAGATAAATACAAAGATGTCATATTATTAGATCTTTATTTATGATATGAAATTCATTAAATAATCATCTAACATTGACAGATGGGAGGAGTTTTTTGTCACTGTATATTGTTACCTTCGAAGGGTTAGTATGACAGCTGTCAGGTAGATTTTTTGTGATAAGGGTTTTCAATATCCGGGTTTTATCCGAATATTTAGTGTTAGCCGTCCACTGTTTTTTTAACAGTTGCCACGAAGCTTAGTAGTTAATTAAACTGAGTGATGGATTCTTTTAGGTAACCATAGGTTAGTTGGTAATATATGTCCATGTGTTGGGCATACGTCTCCTCTCATTTCTGAGAGGTTTATGCAGCAACGCTGTAATGTGTATTGACGGACTCCACAAATCCTCGAAAATATTATTTAATATACAGACATGTTAATGTACTCGTAACAACTCCTTGGGACAGATGGTCATCTTTTTGGTGATAAAAAACAGTTGCCGTATTCGAGGATTATCGTGCCCTCAATCTCTGCAGACGTCAGTTAATCTCTTCTTTCAACTCCAGGATCTTCTGATCAGTCCTCATTGTACTTGCGTTGAATGTTGCCAAATCGGATTGTTTAAGGTGGTAAATGAACCTCCACATTCCTAGCACCCCTGCCTCGATCTTTTTCGGCCACGAGACCAAATAGGCAGTTAAAATTAAAATTAATATTTAGTAATCATGTTAAGACAACATTCTCTCAAGCTTGCTTCTGAGAATCGGCGAATTTATGTGACATCCAATGTGAAACTATCCTTTATGCGAAGGTGTTCGTGTAAAACCTTTTGAACGTTTCCCGAACCAATCAGCTTTACGTGCTTAATCTTCTCATACGTAATTCATCTATTTTCTTCAACTATTTTTTTTACTGCTGGCACGATTCCCACAACAAATGAGATATAAGTGACATTTTATATATTGTTATTTTGTCATTTATAACATATTATTACGATTGGATTTCATGAATTTTAATTTTTTTGTGCGGAACCCTAATCCTTTTACTAAAATAAAAGTAAGCTAAGTTACTCTTTATAATATCAGCTATCTGCCGGTGAAAGTCTCGTCAAAATTGGTCCAACCATTTCAGAGATTAACTGTAACAAGCAAACAGACAGATAGAGAGAAAGACAGACATACAAAAATTTAAAAAAATGTTTTATATTATAAGTGTCTTATATACTTTCACATAGTATATACTTTATCTAGTAAAAAACTGTTATTTAGACATTACAAACAGATACATCAATTTTATTTATTTTTGTATAGATAAGTAGGGCAACACTTACCTAAAATACGTCTGAGTTCACGCAAATTATGATAATCGTGAAAAAATTACGTCCCTCCGCAATACCATGAATCCGCTAAGTACACTTGAATCGCTCGTTTACATAATCAAAAGCCCCCGAACAAGGGGCAGTGTTGGAGATGTAGAACACGATTACTGCGCCTTTCTATGTAAAACTAGTCACAAACTTGAAGTGTGAACACATTCTAATACGTACATTTTAAATTCCGATATGTTTTTATAGTTGTTTTTTTTAAACTGAAGTTATAAACGAACTTACAGTGCACCTGATGGTTATAGCAGTCCATGGGCACCTGCAGCAAACTTCAAACAAAGAACGTTACAGATGCGTTGTCACCTCTGAAGACTGATATGGAATGCCAAACATCCTGTGAATCTTTACCTATACTGGCTATTTACCACAGAGTACATTATATATAGCTATTTACCTTTCAGAACTTCAATCGGTTTGTTTAAATACTAGAGCCCAATGACTTCGTCAATCTTACTTAGTGGTACCATGTAGCGACATCTATGGAAATGCATTAAATAAAGAACGATGTATTTAGCGCGTCAAATTTTCATATCGATATACATCGCAACCGCTTCCGTAGATAGATAATAGATGGCGCTAGAGTAGTCAAGTGAGCTCGGCCACGGTCCTTATTGCTTTGTAAGAGAGATAACTACAAAAAATACTTACTCAGTATTCAAAAGTCAATTTATTGAAAATTATTTACTGTGTCTTACATACTTTTCAATTCCGTTTATTCGTTTCTTTTTAATCTTATTTAAGTAATTGCTATTTTAATTATATTAATTTATTATAAGTACTTATGTATGTTTTATTACTTATATTATAGTGTAGTCGTGTACCTATATGGTTTGAATATACTGTATGTGCATATTGACTTAACATTGTATAATAATGAATATTGTTTAGTTTTGTTTTTGTTAAATGTTATTCGCATCCACGGAAGATCAGTGTCGAAGTACTTTGTTAGTACCAAGACTATGCTGAGCTGGGTACCTTTTTAGGAACCGTTTATCTTTATATGTTATTATGGTTAGAAAACTACTAAATGTGTTACTAAATAAACTTATTTTCTTTCATTCTTTCTTTCAGAACGAAACACAAAAGTGCATGTATAGTGCCACCAACTTATCTGTTCAGGTGGACAAAATTGGAACTAAAGACGCCATTTTGTAAATGACATTTCACTGTCAACTATTATTTATTCTGAGCTATCAGTTGAGTGTTCTTAAAAAGTGTAAATAAAATGCCTAAAGGTCTTTAAAGTGATGCGCGATAGATTATTCCATAGATATAGTATATACTAAATCTATGGATTATTCTAAAAGTTTTATCTTTTATGAACGAAGAGAAATGTGTACAAGTCCCAACTATACCATTTGAAAAGCTGCATGAACGCGTTGCTGCCGCGACAGGTTAGTATTGCTAGATATGGAAAATTAAAATCACCAAATAATGTACTTGTGAAACATAGTAAAAAAATTATCTCACTTTACTACAATTCATCTAAAGTACCTAGCTTTGTACTTTGTCTTTCTAATGTGCTAATGTCCTAATTAGTTGAAGATTCATTCCATAAAATTACACCGGTGCAGCAGAAAAGCATTTGTAATCATGTAAAAAAAATTGAAAATGAATACAGACTAAAAGACGCGTATTTAAATTAACCCTTTATTATAGAGTGCCAGAGCGATAGTGAAAGTGATTCCAGTGACTTAGAAGATGAATTATTGGAACCAGTAGCTAACGCGGGTACATTTATCAAAACAGAAATTTTTGGAATTCGGCCGCTTGAACTCCGAGATCACGACCACAATTATTTTTATAAAATATAAATAATATGTAATATAATAACACTAGTTCTAACTAATTTTAATATATTAACACGAAATTTGTTTTATTTTATATTATGTGTAATGAATATGTAGTTACCTATTTCCTCGGTGAATTTCTTAAATGGCAATAGTAAGCACTCCACTAGCGACGCGAACTGAACAGGTAAGTTGGTGGCACTATACTCAATCGGACTTCTTGGTAGAAAAGGAGTTCCAAACAGTATATAATAAAGTATTACACTTGTAGTAGCTATTGCAATATATTTTTCACTTCATTCTACTCTTGACTATATCTGTGAACGTGTCTAGCTAACAAGATTATATACAGGTTGTTCCAGTTTTAGTGTTCAACTTCCAATTTAATGTATGCTGTACCCGATTCAGCCAAACGGAACACTTAACAGAAGACCTCAATTAAAAGCGTTTGACGGAACATATGCCGGAAAATAATGCGGGTTATACACTAATATTCAATGCACAAAACTCAAGTTGATGGTAAATTAGGTAAAGTCAAATTAGATTGAAAAATTAAGTTTAAAAATTTAAACAACCTATCTGTCAGATGTCCAAGTACCTTAATATGTCAAAATATCTTTTTCTTCTTATTTCTCAGTCTGTAAAAGTCCACTGTTAGACAGTAGCCTCCCACGTTGTAAGGAATATTTGCCTTAATCATCAGGTGTACAGGCAGATAGGGGATCACAGTATCAGGTATCTTGCCAATATAGCAGTATACTATTTAAACAATATGGTATACTGCTATCTATCACAGGCCATAATATCGTTCTGGCAGTCAAAATAGTCACCTTTTTCGACCCCCGTGGCACGAAATGGAGTAATAGCTATTCTTACACCATTATCACCATTACAGCCTATAAAACGTTCACTGCTGAACATAGACCCCTCCTGTATATTGCCTCCCCTGTATATTTGCCTTGGTTGCCAGTTGCGATTTGGTAACCACATTTTTTTATTTTTTTTAACTGTTGTCGGGAAGATGCTGCTGCCCATCTTCTGGTTCAGCTTTCGTCTATCGCCGCTTACGACATCCACGAGATGATATTGGGTGGTGGTTGTTATACCACCACCACAGGATGGTTTTATTCTATATTATTCAAGTTATACAAATTATAATCTTTATTTACATAATACTTATTTTTATCTACAATACTAAAAACTATAATAATAATTAAAAAAAAACTAAAACTAGAAACTTAAATATCATATATTCCTACTCCCCGCGGTATCGTGCCAAGAACGCTGGCTGCGTTTCCCCGCTGAATGGCTATACTTAGCCTTTGAGCGAGGTAAGAACCAGCCCTCTTATCACCAGCAGCAGCGACCAGCCGCGGATGGAGTTCTTTTAGGAACTTCACCGCACGTGGACCCCACGGACCGATAGTCTCTACAGCAAATGGCACAAATATGTAGTCATCTCTCAGAGACTCATATTTGCGCCACTTACCCAGTTCAGCTGCCTCTGATGCCGCCCCGGCTCTAAACGAGGTACCCCTGAGATGAGAGACCGTCAGAGTGTCTACGCAAGTAGCATCCCACACTAGGGCTTTACCTCTCTCCCAAGGGACCAATGTTATACTGCCAACGTCTCTAAATATTCCACAAGGCTCTAAAACCGAGGGAACATTTATAGAGACAAGAGCCCTTCGGATGACATCGTTCAAAGCACTGTGTCGCGAAAATCTACCAGCGCTTTTCTTACATGAAAGTCCGTGGAGCCCAAACTTGTCGACGCTGCTACCACAGGGACACTGATGGGGTTGACAAATCGCCGCTCCTAGTCGGATTCCTACGGCAATGCGTAAGCTTTCCGCATCAAGTAATGTGCCGAGATTACTTGATGGTAAAGCGTGTAACCAGTGACTAGATTCCTTACTCGAAACAGCTAGAAGGCGTGCCTTATCTTAGTCACTATGGAAATTATGAAACAAATCCTTCTGCACGCCCTGTACCAACGGAATATCCCACTGTTTTTGTTGGTTAACTTCCAGTGGAACATTTTCACCAGGACAGAGCGTTTGCCGTGTCTGCCCTGCCTCCGTAGCAAATCATAGGTCTACTTTATTATTTAAAATTATATTACATAAGTCAACACTATGTACGGAAGCAAGGAAAGCAGGCAATGCAACGCTAGAAAGATTTCTCACACCAATGCCACCAAATTTTATAGGTAAAGTAGCTTGAGTCCAGGCTGTTGTATTTAAAGTTAAATTTAGAATTTTTTCTATAGCTATTTTAAGATTATTATCAAGATCTTGTAAAATATCCGAAAATTTCCAGACTGGACTCGAGCGGAGTAAGTATGTAAATCTAGGTACAAGAAGACAATACTTTAAAATAGTAAGAGCTATGTGGGGGTTTAATTTATACAATTATTATGTTATATTATCTTTATTATATTTATTACGTAAATAGTTTCTAAGTCCATCTCGTGGTTTGACTATCCCGATCAATTTATTACATATATAGTTTCTTCGTCGTTTGACTATCCCGATCAATCCAATTTGGCGTTGTGCAGTTTGAATACCCAATTTTCCAATACAATACACGCGAGGCAATGGTACCGACGAAAGCCAATATAAATCCGTCGAAACACAATTCGCGTAGGCCCGTGCCTCCGAGCTCGTAAAATCCTACAGTTATGAGTATGCGATGCATAATTCTAAATCTTCTATTGACACCTTTCAGCGGTGTGAAATATTTTATTGAATACGTATTGTGTAGGATTTTATTAAAGTCCTTTGGATTTTGAATTTGATATTGAAGATAGTTCTTTTTACTACTTTATTGATGTTTTCGGGTGTATTTGGCGGGAATTTTTTTTTATAGAATGAGGGTGACAAGCGAGTGATGGTAAGTGGATGCTGTGGCCCATAGATATCTACATTTATTCTAAGTTAAGAATCAAAATGCTGAAACGTCACTCCTGAGGAACAAGATAGAATGCATCAATTCCAGTAAAAAGGGTTTAGTTTAGTAGGTTCCACTCACCATACGCTCACCATACGAAACAGCAGCATTAAGCAGCTATTTTATGCATGTAATCTGTGAAAGCCTGGTTTGTCTTATATAGCCAGATAATATGTTTGTCTGTTTGTACATAATATATATATATAAATATATATATATATATATATATATATATGTATATATATATATATATATATATATATATATATATATATATATATATATATATATATATAAATATATATATATATATATATATATATATATATATATATATATATATATATATATATATATATATATATATATATATATATATACATACATATTTATATACGAGTTACTCCGACATTTTATAGTTTTAAAATAAATATGTACATAAAAGCTATGATACGCGTGATGTCACAAGCGATAAAAATGGATAAATTGTAAATGTTTTACGTAAAAGAGTTATTATCCTTTCAACATTCCGTGGTCCTATGTTCATATTATCTTCTACTATTATTTATCATCGCAAGTTATAATTTTTTAAGACGTTACTACCACTCTACGATTTTCTCCTGCATTGCGAAGGCGGTTTGCATACAAAAATTGCACAAGAACAAATATTATGACCTGGGAATTAAACCTGCGGCTCGCAGAGCCGCTATCAAATATTTCGCGATTGCGTTACGGAGCAGTCTTTGACGTTTAGATATCCGTTAACAATAGGAAAGGCTTTAAAGAACTGTTAATTACAGATAGATGGCGCTATACTGCTTTATAAATCAAGAGTCTACTACATATGTAAAATACCCCGACCAATGAACAGGAATAGTGTCAAAGGTGCGAGACATCTACTACGATTGCCAATTCCCTTGCCAAACGTAGCTATTACTGTTGTTCCGTACTGGAACAGATTATTAATATATTGTGTTTTTGGTTTCTTTTTTTTTTCGTATATAATAACAAGTACAAGGCAACACAATTTCGAAGATATTATTTTTTCTATATTTCTATTAAATTCATTGGGTTAGCGATCAACTGTTTTCATTCTGAATGCATCCATAATCTTGCGGATTATGGTTCTCTGTGCGACACAAGCGCCACATCGATTGGCGGTAATTGTGAACAGTCTAATCAAAACCACCGACGCGCGCGCCTACAAATAATTTCGTGTTACTCAAGCTCGTCTCTCAAGATCTCTTTCACCTGGAAGTGTTGCACGTGCAACCTATGGACTCTTGTGCGATACACTCTGCTGAACTTTTATACTACTATCATTGCAACGACTGCCCCGAGCTCCTTTAGCCAGCCCCTGGATTCGTGGTTGCAGGGAGATTGTAGCGGTAAGTCGCTAAACCCAGTAGAATATCTTACATAATATTTTTTGGTCATTCGATCCGGATTAAACATTTTTTATCATTCAATCCGAATTAATATCTTCCAGTTTGTGTTGTCTTATAAACAAAAGTATTGCAGTATTACGTACTCATTTCTTTTACGTGTAAAATTCTAATCCGCCATTTTGTAACGCAAAATGTCGGACGACGAATCGCCGTGTGAACAAGATATTTTCGAAGGAGATTTAATTCTTGATGAGCTTAACCGTATTATTCAGCTCGCAACAACAAATGAACAACATTTTCGTTCGCGAACTATTGATTTAGCGGCTCACCAAAGAAAATTCAATAAAGTTCAAACAAAGATTGAGAAAACGCTCATTAAAATAAAATCATTTAACAAAGAGGAGCAGATTAAAGTTCGCAATGATTTTAACGATTTATATTATACTATTGTTACTCATTTAAACAATTTAAAAAAGGAGGAGCAGCTGCGCCGCACGAGTCGGTCATTTCAAGCATCCGAGGTCATAGTGCAAGCAAACAGAAAAAACCTACCTATATTGCCATTGCCAGAATTTCACGGCGATCCAACCGATTGGCCGTCGTTTTATGACTTATTTCGTTCGCTAGTACATAACAACAGCGCTTACTGTAATGCGGAAAAGTTTAGATATTTGCTACTTGCAGTTAAAAACGAGCCACATAATCTTATTAAATCTATTCCTATCACCGACGAAAATTACTTTGTAGCCTTAGATATTTTAGTGTCGCGTTATGATAATAAAAGAATTATTGCATCGAAACACCTTGACAAAATTCTAGATAATGAACCTTGTTCCGATAGGTTAAGTCATAGTGTACGAAATTTACTAAATATATATCACGAGAATATAAAGGCGCTTGATGTTATGAATTTTCCAATAACTCAATGGAGTTTTATACTATTAAATATTTTGTTGCGTAAGATTCCGCTCACAATTAGAAGAACATTTGAACGTTCATTAATAAGCCATCCGAAATTCCAGACGTATGCGCTTTAATTTCTTTCCTCGAACGGGAAATTTCCGCTGACGAAATAACTATTTCTACTATTGCAAACGTACATTCCCCTAAGAAACCATCGTTAAATGTGGGTAGTTCAGTAAAATTCTCGGGCCGGAGCAACAACACAAGCGACGGTACGGTGCCTACGGCGCGACGCTCTTTCATTACTAACCTTAGAGCAGTCTCAATCTAAAAATAATGGTAATAAGGTTAAAACTTGTTTACAGTGCAACGGTCAACATATATTAACTAAATGTTCACAGTTTCTAAATCTTTCTCCACAAGCTATGCTACTTCCCCCAAAATGATTATCAAGCGGCAGCGGAATTATCGTTTTATGAATATTTATCTGATCTTAAAATGGACTATCCTAATGATAAGTTTTTATTGGTAGGAGATTTTAACATAAGGGTTGCTAGATGGATCCCGAATCCACATTCTTCAGATAGTAATTTGTATCTTGATAATCCATATGATAACATATTGACATCGCAACTGTTTGCATTTTTATGCTTTAATGACTGGTCACAATATAATCACGTTAACAATATGAACGAAAGACAGTTGGATTTGGTGATTTCCGATTTGAAGTGTATTGTACAAAGAGTCGTGCCGTTGTCATTACCGGAAGATGGTCACCATCCCTCTTTATGTATTGACATAAGTATTGATTATACTCCAAGTCTGTGTCCAGCCACCCGGATAGTACGACGTTTTCATACCGCGGATTATAATGAAATTAACCAAGAACTATCAAATATTGATTGGGAAGACCATTTAAATCTAAACGATATTGATGCTGCTGTTGATAACTTTTATAAAATTGTGCGTGATGTGATAAATAGGTTTGTCCCTCTTAAAGTCGTTAAAAATAATAATAAATATCCAGTCTGGTTTAATAAGCGTCTAATTAAACTCGTAAATAGAAAACTTAAACTTCATAAAAAATGGAAAATTTATGGTAGACAGTGTGATTATGACAACTTTTCGAATGCACGGCGTGATGTTAAAAAATATGAAGTTTTGTGTTATGAACGATTTATTAATCACGCTGAGAGAAATATTCGAGTTGACCCCAAGTACTTTTGGTCGTTCATTAAATCAAAGCAAAAAAGCTGTGATATACCTGATACTCTATACTTTGGTGATATGTATGCATCGGATGGTCAGACAATTGCTGATCAATTTAATTCATTCTTCCATTCTATATTTGAGCCACCTGACAAGAACGTTATGAACTGCGAAACGGAAAATAATAATTGTATAATTAATTCTGTTTACATTGATAACGTTAAAGTCGAAAAATATTTGAAGTATCTCGATATCAACAAAGGTACTGGCGCTGATGGTATTCATCCAATCTTCCTCAAACAATGCAGTAAGCATTTAGCAGCTCCTCTTTCATTACTTTTTAATATTTCTTTGAGGCAAGGTGTGATGCCCTTGCTTTGGAAACAATCCATTGTTGTTCCCATATTTAAGAGTGGAGACAAGCACAATATAGCGAACTATCGTGGTATATCTAAACTATCTGTTATACCCAAGCTATTTGAAAAAAATATATACGATTCTCTATTTCCTGTAATCAAACCGCAAATAGTTTCAAGTCAGCACGGTTTCATCCCTGGTAGATCCACAGAAACTAACTTATGCGAGTTTCAGGATGAAGCGTTGGAGGCCATGGAAAGAGGCTATCAGGTTGACGCCGTGTATACCGATTTTTCAAAAGCGTTTGATAAAATTTCGCACAATCTACTGATTGCTAAACTTTTAAACATCGGTATACACGGCGATCTCTTGAGATGGCTAACCTCATATCTGCGTGATAGGTCTCAGGCAGTAGCTGTGAAGGGCTATACCTCGAGCTTTGTCCCGATCACTTCCGGTGTTCCGGGTTCTCATATCGGTCCTCTTCTTTTTAATATATTTATAAACGATGTCATACGTAGCATTCAACATTCAAAAGCATTACTATACGCTGATGATACTAAAATGTTTACCTTCGTTAAGAATTTCGAACACGCTTTACTATTTCAAAAAGATTTAAACAATTTTTATGAATATTGCTCGGCAAATAATCTAAAATTAAATATTGATAAATGTTATACTATAACTTATTCCCAAAAAAAACGACCGATTGTTTATTATAAATTAAATAACATTTTGATTAAAAGAGTGACCGAAGTGAGGGACCTGGGGGTATATCTCGATAGTAAACTAGACTTTGCGTCTCACATTGACAAGGCTACTGCCAAGGCTTATAGAATGTTAGGTTTTGTCTTCCGACAATGCAAAGACTTCAAAAACATAAACACGTATGTTATTCTGTATAATTCTTTAGTAAGAAGTCATCTTGAATATGCATCTACGGTGTGGAACCCTATTTACGCTACTTATGTGGAACAAGTTGAAAGGATTCAAAATAAGTTTCTGAAAAGACTTAGTTACAAATTTAAAGATCATTCTGCGCTACATCATTCATTAGAATTACGGCGTGAACATAGAGATCAGGTGTTTCTGTTTAAACTTTTACATAACTATATAGATTCCCCCTTCCTTCTAAGTCGTATTTCATTTAGGTGCCCTAGGTTGAGTGCTCGCTCCAACGCAGTTTTCTCTACTCCTTTTTGCAGAACTAAGTATTCGAAAAACTGGTTTCTGGTTCGTGCTTGCAACACACATAATGAGCGTTATAACCATACTGACATATTTAACTGCAAACTAAACGGTTATATTACATCTATTAAGCAAGTTGATCACGCTTAGGTGGTGTGTGTACTTCTTGTCCCCTATCTAATTATAAAATTACCTTTACTAATATTGCTATTAGGTATGCAGTAAGTATATCCTTCAAAAATCTTAAAACTCAAATATGTATTTCATTTAATTATGTTTAAAGTTTTCGCAATGTAATTCTCAACGTTGGAAACTGTTCTGGCTAATGTATTGTTAACATTCATCTTACATTCAAATGTGATATAAAAGCTGTAAGTTTCTTTTTAAAAAAAAAAGATAGATATTCATTCGTGCAAAATAAAAACATCTGTTTTAATTGCTTACATGTTGGACACGACGTTCAGAATTGTAAATCAAATTTCGTTTGCCGTTCGTGTTATAAACGACATCATACATTAATTCATTTTTCAACGCAATCGTTATCGGTCATTGGCGAAACGGCGGCGGCGGATAGTGCTATACAGATCCCGCCTACGAAAGAGCGAATGAGAGTTATCACGGCTGAGTCACCTTTTACCTTACCTGCCGACAGCAGCGCGGTACATAATAATTGCGCGTCCAATGCACCTTTAGTTCGTACTAATACAGTCCTATTATCTACAGCGCTTGTTGATATTTGCGTAGGTGAATCAAAGGTATCAACCGTTCAATGTATTGTAGACACGGGTAGCCAGGCGTCCTTTATCACAGAGTCTTGCGTACAACGTTTAGGTTTAGCGCGTAAACATATAAATATTCCGGTTTTTGGCATAGGCGATAGCGATCCTGTGCAACCTAAAGGTATAGTATCATGTGTAATTTGTTCCAAAGGGTAAACAGCAGCCCATTGTACCCGTGGATGCATTAATTTTGCCAAAATTAGTTACAAAATGCCCAGTGTACTTCTGCCCTTTACAGGCTGGTTACATTTAAAAAATTTAAACTTAGCTGACCCTGACTTTCACACACCGGTAGAAATGTTACTAGGAGCGGATATACTATCCCACATTTTATTAGGCAACATGAATGCTGGACCTCCGGGGTCACCAATTGCGATGAATAGCGTGTTAGGTTATTTATTATTAGGTAAAATAACGTTCGATACAATCGTTTCGACTCCACTCCAAGTATGTTTTAGCCTAGAAGCGGATATACTATCCCACATTTTATTAGGCAACATGATTGCTGGACCTCCGGGGTCACCAATTGCGATGAATAGCGTGTTAGGTTATTTATTATTAGGTAAAATCACGTTCGATACAATCGTTTCGACTCCACTCCAAGTATGTTTTAGCTCGTTTGATAACGACAATCTTCAAAGGTTTTGGGAGCTGGAATCATTTTCTGAGAAACGTACTTACACTCCAGACGAGGAGCTATGCGAATCCTTTTTCCAAAAGACGCATACACGGGACGAGACAGGACGGTACGACGTCGCCCTGCCATTCAAGCTCAATACACCGCGCCTCGGCGAATCACGGCAAATTGCATTGGCTCGTTTTCGAAAATTAGAGTATAGATTGGAACGCAATGTGCAGCTGAAAACTGATTATCACACGTGCCTCCAGGAGTATAACGACCTGAATCATATGGAGCTCGTTGATAGTGAGCCTTTGCAAGGTGCCAGCTATTATATTCCACACCACTGTGTAGTTAAAGAATCGAGCGAAACAACTCGCACACGCGTAGTGTTCGATGCGGGTTGTAGAACGACGAGTGGTTTGTCGCTTAATGACGTTCTTCTAACGGGTCCCAAGCTTCACCTTGATATAGTAGACGTACTTTTAAAGTTTCGTGTGCATGCCGTAGCGTTCACTGCGGATATTAAACAAATGTATCGAAATATACTGATTCGTGAAACTGATAGGGATTTCCAGCGCATCTTATGGCGTAAATCGCCAGAAGAACCTATACGGAATTACCGTCTCCGCACGGTCACATTCGGTGTAAATTCCTCACCATATCTCGCTTTGCGTACAATTCAGCAGCTCGCTCACGATGAGGCCGAGCATTTTAGGCTCGCGTCTCCCGTATTATTGAATGACGTATTTGTCGATGATGTTGTTTCTGGTGAGGATACGGAGTCTAAACTCTCGCTCTGCAGCGAGAGCTTATCGACATTTGTAAAACGGCTGGATTCGAACTACGCAAGTGGCACAGCAACTCGTCAGCGATACTCGCTACAGTACAGCCACCAGCTTGTCATGGTGAGCGGCCCGAATACGTCCCATTTTCTGAAATGGAGAACGACAAAAGAGTTAAGGTCCTCGGACCCCAATGGAATCCGGGATCTGATACATTTAATTTTAAAGTTCAAGTTACCACTCATAAATGCACCAAGAGGTCTATTCTTTCTGAGATCGAAAAAATATATGACCCTCTCGGGTTGCTATCACCGGTAACCTTATATGCCAAGCATTTGATTCAGCTATTGTGGATGGCAAATGTAGATTGGGATGATAATCCGCCCATTGATATCATTAATTCGTGGACACGTTTCATAAACGAGCTCCCGCTGCTATCACAGATATCGGTTCCGCGATACATTTTCAGTAACAATATCGATTCGATAGAAATTCATGGATTTGCTGACGCATCCCAGACCGCATATGCCGGCTGTGTTTATATTCGACTTACAGGCAAGGACGGCAATATTTATACTTACCTAATTATGGCGAAGACTAGGGTAGCTCCGCTCCGCGTACCCCTTACCATCCCACGTCTCGAGCTGATGGCAGCTCTATTGCTTTCAAAGCTATTAGATAAAGTAGCAAATTTATACAGAGATCGCATCTGCCGCGAACGGATTTACGCATGGTCCGACGCCTCTATCGTGCTGGCCTGGCTCCGTTCATCACCGCATGAATGAAAGACGTTTGTTTCCAATCGCACTAGCGATATTCTATCTCGCGTTCCCGCCAGCTGCTGGCACCATGTTCCGTCAGTCGATAACCCTGCTGACGCTGCATCACGTGGCTTACTACCTACCGCGATAGTACAACACGACTTGTGGTACCATGGTCCCGCATGGCTCCGACGAAGTCCCGACAACTGGCCGGTTGAGAATCAAACTATGAGAACCTGTGAAGAAAAACGTAACTTAACGCTATCTTCTGCTATGTCTACGGCACTGTCGGTACAAAATGCCGAAATTATAATGCGATTTTCGTCGCTAGGCAAACTCGTTCGGATTGCCGCGCTAATATTTCGTTTTTATAATACATGCAAAAAGGTTAAAATTCCGTTCCCGGGTTACGTTACAGTACCTGAATATAATTTCTCATTAAATAGACTAATTTACCTTACTCAACAAGCGGTCTTTCAAGACGATATTTTAAAGATATCTCAAGGAAAATTACCTTCTAATCAATTGCGACGTCTTACGCCCTTTTTGGATAGTGACAAACTGTTACGTGTAGGAGGTCGAATTCATTAATCATTGTTACCATTTGAATCTAAACATCAAATAATTTTACCGAAAAAACATGCTTTAATTAACTTAATTATCGACGACGCTCACATAAGCTATCTGCACGCAGGACCTCAGTCCGTGCAATACTTGCTGTTGCAGCGCTATTGGATATTGTCTTGCCGCGACATCGTGCGTCAACGCATACATCGCTGTGTCCATTGCTTTTGTGCTCGTCCAACGCGTGATCAACCGATTATGGGACCACTACCAGCTTCGAGAATACGTCCGGCGCGTCCTTTCCTTAAAACGGTCATAGATTATGCCGGTCCATTCTTTGTTCGTGCAAATAAAGTACGTAACGCGAAAATAGTGAAGTGTTATGTTTCGGTATTCGTATGTATGAGCGTAAAGGCCGTACATCTCGAACTCGTTTCGGAGCTTTCGACTGATGTATTTTTAGCAGCTCTGCGACGCTTCACGTCCCGTAGAGGATTATGTACGGATATATATTCAGATTGCGGAAAGAATTTTGTCGGATGTAACAATTATCTTAAAGACCTATACGCGTTTTTACGTAGTGGTGTCGTTCAAGGTACAATTAATTAACAAACCCTTCAACAGGGACTTACGTGGCACTTTCAACCTCCGTATGCTAGCCATTTTGGAGGTCTCTTCGAAGCCAGTGTTAAAAGTTTCAAACATCACCTACATCGTGTGGTTGGAACTCGTACTCAAACTTACGACGAGATGCATACTCTTCTCTGTCAAATCGAAGCCGTGTTAAACTCACGTCCCCTTTGTGCCATGAGTTCGGCTTCTACCGATCCCCTCCCTTTAACACCGTCTCATTTTTTAATAGGAGAACCCTTAACGGCTCTACCTGATGTATCTTTGCTGGACGAAACTCCTAACCGTCTCACACGCTGGCGCTGGATACAACAGTCAGACCAGCACTTTTGGAAAAGATGGAGTAGAGAATATCTCCATCATTTACAACAGAGTAGTAAGTGGCTTCATGACCGCGGCTCCGCCATTCGTGAAGGCACTGTTGTTGTGGTATGCGACGAGCACCTTCCGCCATTACAATGGAAGCTCGCGCGTATGCATGCAGTTCATCCTGGCTCTGATCAAGTCACTCGTGTAGTGACATTAAATTTTGGGAATACTATTTTTAAACGACCTGTAGTAAAGGTTTGCCCACTTCCGTTAGAGTAACGTGTTATGCTTACAATCTTAATCTTAGTACTTAAGTTATTTTGTTTTTCTTTCAATTTATACCATAAATTAGCGATTTTTAAAAGAAATTACTTTTTTTAAGGTGAGCAGCATGTTCCGTACTGGAACAAATTATTAATATATTGTGTTTTTGTTTTCTTTTTTTTTCGTATATAATAACAAGTACAAGGCAACACAATTTTGAAGATATTATTTTTTCTATATTTCTATTAAATTCATTGGGTTAGCGATCAACTGTTTTCATTCTGAATGCATCCATAATCTTGCGGATTATGGTTCTCTGTGCGACACAAGCGCCACATCGATTGGCAGTAATTGTGAACAGTCTAATCAAAACCACCGACGCGCGCGCATACAAATAATTTCGTGTTACTCAAGCTCGTCTCTCAAGATCTCTTTTACCTGGAAGTGTTGCACGTGCAACCTATGGACTCTTGTGCGATACACTCTGCTGAACTTTTATACTACTATCATTGCAACGACTGCCCCGAGCTCCTTTAGCCAGCCCCTGGATTCGTGGTTGCAGGGAGATTGTAGCGGTAAGTCGCTAAACCCAGTAGAATATCGTACAACTGCAAATTTCTGCATGTGTATAGCAGATGCCAAAACAAAATCACCAATAATCTTTTCCATCTTATTACAAAAAGTAGTTTTTATTTAGTCTCAGGTTTAAACTAGAGTCTGTTTTAATAAAGAAGGTCTATGGAAAATATGCGAAGTAAACAGTAGCAATTTTTTTATCAGGATTACCAACGACTGATAAATTATTACATCTTTAAATAAAATTTATTGTAGTCTTATTTCTAAATGTACAATTACCGCTGTCATCGCGCCACAAGCGAAACGCACTGAAGCCTAAATCACGCTATCAAAGCTCGCGAAACACTGCGATAATATAGAATAGTACAGAATACAACCATAAGGAGCCTGTGGACGAAGTTTACTCACTGAACTCTCAATGTGCTGCGTATTCAGTACAACAATGGATTCAGGATGTTGTTAGGGCTGCCACGCTTTTGCAATGTGTTTCGTATGTTTGCCAAGGCACGCGTGGACAGCTTTAAAATAATATTACGCAAAAGAATTGCTTCCTTGATGCGTCGCTTCCATATATGGAAGGCAAGATTGCCCTGTGATGAGACGCTGAAGAACAGTGCATACGGGTTCCAGACCCAGTATGTTTAATAATAAATAATATTTTCTGTTTGCTAACCTCTAATTTTAAGTGTGCTAACAAATGGGGTGTATTTGCATGAATAATTAATAAATAATAATTAGCCGCACCTTGCCCGGTGGGAGATCTCCCATTTTCCTACTCCAGCAAAAGAGTGGTGACCAATCGACGTGATATGAACACGAAACGAACAATCTTCGGAAACTACAACTACAAGCCTTCGTCGTTGTCAAGATCCCCTACCATTCACTCCTGAGAATCGTCTTCTGCCGTCTTCAGTACCTGCAAGCCAGTCCAACTTGTCTTCATTTTGACTCACCGTAGATTTGTAAGGCAGACTTCTGGGACTTGATCAGGCTCATCGTTCTTACCGACATCATTTGCAAGTGCGTTACGGCATGCATTACACATCGGCATATCGTTCGCACCGTCACTTATCCTTGTATACACATCATCCGCCACAATAAAGACGCACCGGTTACAAGACTGGACTATCGACCTCCGGTCTGAGCAGGGGGGTGATGTGGCGGCGCTGTCGACGCGCTGCAAGGGAAACGCGCTAAAGCCTAAATTACGCTATGAAAGCTTCGAAGTACTGCGGTAATATCTAGCTCTGTACAACCAGATGGGACATTGGCTGCTCCCCGGGCCTATCACCATGCCCTGCGGGAGATCTCCCCTTATCCTTCCCCGGCTAAAGTGCTATAAATTTAAAATTTACGAGTAGTAATATTTACTTCATATATAGAATCGTTATTTTTAAAGAATTTGATATTGTGTGCGTATATACGCGTGCATGGGTGTGCGTGCTTATATGTGCGTGCCTGTGCATTCCTATGTGTGTCTTTATTTGACGGTATATGTCAAGTCTGTGGTGGCCGCGGCTAAGTGCTGGCGGTTCTTTCGTGAAAATTATTCTTTTTAAACTTTTGCTATAAGACAGTTTTATGATTGGTTACAGGTCTATTATATTTATATCTGGTCTACGTAGTACTAAACGCTCTGATTGAAAATCGGTCTGGAGCATTTCCACAAAAATGTTACGATTAGTTATTAGTTAGATTAGCAAATAAACTTTTCCTTTAACATATGAATAACCTAATCTATGTTCATAATTCTAATATGTGAGTTTGTTTTCTCTCGTTGTGTCTCAAGACATATTTTACGTGAAAACTCAGTGCTTGATGTTTTTACGACTTTGTTTACGTTCCACTTATCTTTACGTATCATTTCATCTTATCTTTGTTATAGGCTGCTAAGAATATCCTAAGTAAATGTAAAGTTGTATTCGTTACTCTTTCTCTCTCTCTTACACAAATACGCATACGCACACGCACACACACACACACGCACACGCACACGCACACGCACACGCACACGCACACGCACACGCACACACCCACGAGCACGCCCACGCACACGCACACGTACACGCACACGCACACGCACACGCACACGCACACGCACACGCACACGAACACGCACACGCACACGCACACGCACACGCACACGCACACGCACACGCACACGCACACGCACATACACGCGCACGCGCACACGCACACGCACACGCACACACACACGCACACGCACACGCACACGCACACGCACACGCACACACACACACACACTCACACACACACAAACACATACACACATACACACACACACACACACACACACACTCAAACACACACTCACTCACACACTCAAACACACACACACACACACACACACACACACACACACACACACACACACACTCAAACACACACACGTTATTATTAGGCATGGCCTATTTATCCTTACGAACGAAAATTACTTCATCATCAAGACAATTTTATGAAGATAAACTTTGTTCTTTATACCATGTTATTTGGACGCATAGTTTAAGAGATAATATAAAATTAAAATAATTCAATACTTGGCTGGGCGCGCGAACGACGCATAAACCCTAGCCGCCCGGTGAGAACGTGGGGGGGGGGGGGGAGGAACTACTCAGGCAGGAATTAAGTCCTACCACTTAGTAAATCTAGTTCATGGGCTGCAGTAACCACTTACCATCAGGTGGACTGGCGGTCCTTTCCAAAAGACTCTTCTATGAGTCTTCTATGTGTTCCTGCATCGTTTATCCGATTAGAATAACACTTTAGTAAGCTGTTGTGTGCAAAACGTTTTCGTCAAAATAGGTATTGCTCATAAGAATTCCGTGGCATGGAAATACATGTCAGGCACTGTACTTATCTATAACATTCTAATCTAATCTAATCTAATTTTTTGTTAAAAACGTTACCTCCACACTAGGATTTTCTCCTGTATCGTGGAGGCAGTTTACAAACACAAATTGCACAAGGACAAACATCCAAGCCCGGAGCAATTATTTGTAGGCCATACAAATACTTGTTCCGTGCGGGATTCGAACCCGCGGCCTCACTGCCACTGCGCCACGGAGCCATCAACATCCCTTTATATATATAACATTGGTCCCTTGTCATACATCCCTTTTGATAAAAAAATACTTTTCAATGGTAACAGTGATATCCATACAATCTACCATAAAATTTTTCATTAAATAGAAATTTATGTTACATATGTATATTTTTTTATAGAATTAGAGTGACAAACAAGCACACAGTCCACCTGATGGTAAGTGCATGTTACGGCCCATAGACTTCTACATTTATCCTCGATTAAGAATCAAAATTCAGATGCGTTATCACCCCTGAGAACTGAGATAGAATGCCTCGTTTTCATTATAAAGGGTTTCCCGTTCTCTACACTCACCATCAACGTCAACACAGCAGCTTTAAGCTGCTATTTTACGCTGGTATTATGTGAGAGCGTGGTCCTTCCCCGGTCGAGCCGACCCATTCGTGCTACAACTAATCTATATTAGTTGCATGCATATTACGTGGTAGATGTAATGCATATTACGTGTTAATGTAATATGCATTACATTTACAATATTATAAAATTTAATTTAATTAAGTTTAAGTTGGTACTATTTTTTTTATAGGATGAAGGTGGCAAACGAGCACACAGTCCACCTGATGGTAAGTGGTTGCTGCGACCCATAGACATCTACATCTATCCTCGTTTGCGAATCAAAATGCAGATGCGTTGTTACCCGTGAGGACTAAGATGGAATGCCTCATTTCCACTAAAAAGGGCCTCCGGCCACCTGCACTCACCAAGCGAAACGCAGAGGTAAACCTCTACTTCACGCTGGTTTTCTGTGAGGTCGTGGTACCACCCCGGTTCGAGCCGGCCCATCCGTGCGACAGCAAAAGCTGCCACGTGGCTCTACCACTGTCATTTACTATACCTATGTTCTTCAACTTAATGATTCAGATGACGGCGCAGAGTGAAACGTTTAGTTTGTGTCAATAGGCACTCGAATGACAAAGAAAATGTAGTGACAGCCAGTTCATTTCTATAAATGGTCTAAAAATTATAAATGCGAGAATTTTAAATTCCTTTTATTTTACTTCTTCTGAGTATACCAACCAAAGTATTTGATATACCTTAAATATATTTTCAAAAGATGAAAATATAGAACACCGGTTAGAGACAATTTCATTTATAATATTAGACAACCTAAAAAACACGCATCGATCGTAAGCTAATTATTTTACTTTATCCTGGTGATCCTAATCAGGATACAAGGATAAAGTTATTAAATTATTGTATTGTTATTGGTCCTTGATACGAGACCACATTTTCAAGTCAACCGGTCGTCAACAAGTTAGTGAAAATTACATTAAAAGATTCCGTTACATAGATAGATATATAGTTAGATACAAGCGAAGTTAATAAAAGCGTGTGAAAAATGACTGCTTTTACACTCACTATTCTTTTTATGCTATTCAAATCGCGATATAAAACTGGCTAATGATAGACATTCGAAAAATTATTTTAAATTAAAAGTTTGTACAACCGAGTTCAATATAAATTATTAAGAATAACTCAAAAACTATTAGTCGGACCTTGATTAAATTTATATGGTACCACATGTGAAGCACCAGCTTTCAAATAAAAACAGAATCATCGAAATCGGTTCACCGAGTAAAAACTTATGAGGTAACACACATAAAAAAAAACAAAAAAATACACTCGTATTGAGTACCGTCTCCTTTTTGGAAGTTGGCAGAAAAGTGAAGTGCAACGGAGTGAAAAAAATGACGATTCATAATTGTCAAATTCGAAATATAAATATTCATGCATTTAATTTACGTTATTACCCAAGTTTTTTTATTGAATTGTTTGAATTGATTTAATTTATGGCTGTTTTTTCTTCCACGTTATAATTTAGTGTTCTGTTTTTCTTTATTGTTTTTTTAATATTATGTTTTTTATTATAGGTACTTGCAATTATTTTCACTTGTTGACTTTATCTTAATTTTATCAGTACAATGAATTTTGTAGTTTATATAGTAGAGCCACGTTGGAGCTATATTATGGTTGTAGCATTAATGCGCCGGCTCGATCGGGGTCGGATCACAGACCTCTCAAAGAATACTAGCGTGAAGTAGCAGCTTAACTCTGCTGTTTGCGTATGGTGAGTGTAGAGAACTGGAAATCCTTTTTACTGGATATGAGGCATTCCATCTTAGTCCTAAGAGGTGACCAAGCATTTGCATTTTAATTCTTGATCGAGGACAAATGTAGATGTCTCAAACGTGGTAGAGCCATGCTACAGCTACATATATTAGTTATATAGTTGTAGCACG
Organism: Parnassius glacialis; assembly: GCA_033319125.1. Taxonomy (NCBI): domain Eukaryota; kingdom Metazoa; phylum Arthropoda; class Insecta; order Lepidoptera; family Papilionidae; genus Parnassius; species Parnassius glacialis. The sequence goes on along the minus strand of JAVANC010000009.1, from coordinate 39,699,291 downwards.
ATTGGGTCGGCTTGACCGGGGAAGGACCACGCTCTCATAGAATACCAGTGTAAAATGGCATCTTGATACTGCTGTGTTTCGTATGGTGAGTGTAGAGTACCAGAGACCCATTTTACTGCAAAGAGGCATTCCATCTTAGCCTTCACGGGTGACGACGCATCTGCATTTTGGTTCTTTATTGCGGGTAAATGTTTTTTTATAGTATAGGGTGACAAACGAGCATACAGTCCACCTGATAGTAAGTGGTTGCTGTGACCCATAGACATCCACATCTATCCTCAATAAAGAACCAAAATTCAGATGCGTTGTCACCCGTGAGGACTAAGATGGAATGTTGATGTCTATGGGTCTCAGCAACCACTTACTACCAGGTGGACTGTGTGCTTGTTTTTCACCTTATTCTATAAAGCAAATTAAGTGAAATAGATGATATTGTGTTTTAATTTTCTTTCTTTGTAACTTGAGATACGGTGATTGAAAGTGGAATTACTGAAGGGATTACCCGTAGTAAATTACCATGAGGGTCGCGTTGCTCTTTAATTCACCTACCAAGCATTACGTTTGCTGCGCCCCCTTTTCCCAAAAGAGGATCGCTTCCGATTCGGCAGAAAGGCCTCATAAGCCAATGTCAGTCTCACAGGTGGTGTTTAGTGGGTATACTTAGGGGCGTTATGTTTAAAGTAAATTCTCTCCATATTGAAAAAGGTCTCATGTGCACTAAAGGAGTGTTACGGGCTAGTAAATGATAAGACAATGATGTGGTCGTGATCATTCGGGAATAATTATCTGAATCTTTTTCTATCTCGTAATTGGATTAGAATTGAGTGAAGAACACATTCCCCAGCAATAAAACAAAATAATCTTTTCGCGCAACGAACCACGTCACTGTTAAATCGCTGTGAAAGCGGCAAGAGATAAAATGACGTTATTACCAAATATCTAATATCGCATTTATGGCTTTTTCATAGGCGTCATAAATTTAGGCCGCTCCTGCCGACACGCTTTACAGCCTCTAGATTAGATTATACTTGATTAGATATAGTACATAAGTCATGGTAGCTTAGTGGCTAAGGGCTTGTTGCTAATTTGAGAGCACGCGAACAACCCAGGTTCTATTCACGCCAGCACCAGTAAAATTGTTAATGCAATTAGTAAAGTAATAAGTTTTGATTTAATGTGCTCCGCAATAACGTCTCGTATACGCTTTACCATGGTTGCCATGCTTGGCAGGTTGCCACGCTTGGCAGACGGGTTGGCAATCGCAGTTTTTTTATCGCAGTTTATTTCAACAACAGGAAAACTGAAACTAAAACTAGTTTCAGTTTTCCTCTGTCACTTAAACCGTTTTTTACGTGGTAGAGCCATGCTGCAGCTATATTAGTAGTATAGTTGTACCATGAATGGGTCCGCTCGACCGGGGAAGGACCACGCTCTCACAGACTACCAGCGTAAAATAGCAGCTTAACGCTGCTGTGTTTCGTATGGTGAGTGTAGAGAACCGGAGACCCTTTTTACTGGAAAAGAGGCATTCCATTTTAGGCCTCACGGGTGACAACGCATCCGTATTTTGATTCGCAAACGATGATAAATGTAGATGTCTATGGGCCACAGCATCCACTTACCATCAGGTGGACTGTGTGCTCGTTTGTCACCCTATCCTATAAAAAAAACCTTTTTACCTAATAATACGGTTTAAATAAATGATAATATAAAGTTAACCCAATTTAAAGGGGTTTATAAACTAATTTGCTTAATTCCGAGTAAAGTTAGAAAATGATGTGTCCTGCCCAGTTTTAAGGGGACCTCCCACTCTCCCTCAATCGCGCGCACTATACCTGTCGCCGTCAATCCCAGCACCACCACACTAGGCACGACACACCACTCTCGAAAATACGACACGTGTTCCGCTTCTACACGAGGCATCCTCAGGTGAAGTAGAGTGAGGAGGCTGGCCGCTTAGCGGAGCTGCTAGGCAGGACATATTATTTTCTTTCTTTACGCGGAATTAAGCAAATTAGTTTATAACAACCCCATTATAATGGATTTCCGCAAAGTAGCGCCTGATTCTATTAATTCACAATCATCATCACATGTTATAATGATGTATGTATGATGGTTTTTTTCTTTACAATATATCAATAAAGTTTTGAGAAACTTAAGTTCGATCCCCGGTGACGGCATTACTGATATGGTTAAGCTATAATGATTTCTTATGACATTTGAATGAAACTATCTTTTGTGGATTTTATTGCCTATATTAACTTATTTTATATTTCCGATCTTTCGAATACTTTACAGGACACATAATCACAGGGGACTGACGTATTCGATTTGCCAATGTCATAGTTATGTCCAATGCCCGGCAGATCTCCCCTTTTCTTTCTACGGCTAAACTGGACCAACTAACGTGATGTGAACACGACCACAACCTTCGGAAACTTCAACTCCAAGCTTTCATCGTCGTCTGCAAGTACCCCATTCATTCGCTTCCAGGTAGATATTGTCTGCAGTTTTCAGATCCTGCACGATATCTAGCTTTACAAGGTTTATCTCAGCACTACATGCTTACTGTTCTTTCAAGCAACTCTCTGCCCTACAGTGTTCGGCGCGGCTCTGAGTCTTAATCCTCGCCTCTGCTTCACGGTACTCTGGCAGATTACTTGTTGTTGTTTCTTCTTGACTTACCGCAGACTACAAGGCAATTCCTGGCACTTACACATTCGTCGACATCTAAATATGAAAAAATTCCTGGTGTTGATGGAATTAAAAGTCCAAGATTTTTATATGCCAAAAATGAAATAAGTCCTGTAATCGCTAATTTTATCAATTGGACGTAGTTATACAAAAACGTTCCAACCCACAAGTCATTCAAAAATGAGTTAAATATACAGATCTACTTATCGAAGATGTCAAAATAAGTAGCTCTGTATATTTAACTCATTTTTGATTGTCACTCCCATGACTGACTTGACATTGGCAGAATTCTTTTAAGAGAAACCAAAAAGTAAAGAAGAAGAAGAAGAACTCATTTTTGAATGACTTGTGGGTTGGAACGTTTTTGTACTCGTATAACTACGTCCAATTTATGTGTAGAAAAAAGGTATCTAACCAGATTGGCATAAAAAGGCAAAAATTATAAGCAAGGATGCCACAAAAATTATGAAAATTATAGGCCTACTGCTACACTTTCTGTCATAAACAAGATAGTCGAAAAAGTAATTGTTAAACGAATAACAGATTATTTAGAGGATTATTTTATATTAGGAGATCATCAGCATGGATTTCGAAGAAATAGGACTACAAATACAGCTATAACTAATTTTACAGACTATATAAATGAAAGGTTAAATTAAAGGAAACATATACTAGGGTAACCGTAATATCAACATAAGGCCTACCCATAGATTTTCTCATATTTTCATTAAAATTCTGTATTATATTAACACAAATTAAATTAAATATGTACAGCCGACTCTAAAAACAAAAATATTTAGTAAGGCTAAGAACTTACGAATTTTCCGGCGTCCGCACCGGTAGATAAACTGCGATTTTCTCACCAGACCGCAGTTTTGTGCGGATTCCTGCCCGCAAACTTGGCGGGAGGTGAAATTGAAATAGAAACTTTAAAATAAAGTCACTCCTATGTTTAATTTATTACTTACCACTGGTTCGGAAAATACCTCTGTCCTGGGAAGAACTAGCAAGAAACACAGCGGGACATTTCTTTTTTGAAAAACAAAAAGTTTACAATCATATAATGTGTTACATAGTTAACAACACAAAACAAATAAGTAATATCTTGGTAGCTATCACCTCATTCTCGGTGATCGCAAGTCGGGCGCAAGGCTAGTTTTAGCTATTTGATCGACCAATAAACGCGACACTGTCTTGCGCCAATAAACGCCAATTGCTTACCAGTAAAGAACTTGCGCGATTCTATTAGTTGCCTGCCGATGCAAAAGTAATTACAAAGATCCACACGTGTCACGGGCTTAAATTACATCGTGAAACTTACTATAATCTTATATTATAATCATATGAATTATACGAATACATTTCTCAATATAATATTTATAAATTCATTCTTTGCGTTTCGCAGTCACGCTACCGCTGCGGGCGCCTTGGAATGTTATTATACCCATATAACATTCCATGAAATCCTAATTCTAACCTGACTTTAACGAGACATGGGCGACGCGGGTCAGAGTCGCGCCGGGTTTTTAATTACGTTTTCCCAATCTCTACTCTTTCATATTAAGATAACTATGACTCTATGTTCTGCCCGGGGAGCAGCCAACGCTTCATGTGTTATTTCGGAGATGTTCTATGTATAGCGCGTTAACTTAAGAACTTTGATAGTGCGATTTAGGTTTTGGTGTGTTTTGATTACGGCGCGACGACAGTAGGCCAACACCAAGAAGGATTCGACTTAATCGCTGCAATAACAGAGTCGCAGGTCCAGTAGTGTGCTGACAGGTTGATAAAAAATGAGAAGAGGAATTTACATTATTTTACTATTTTCAATCCTATTTTTCCTTTTTTTATAATGATTAGAATATAACGTTAAAGCACGTACAAAGGCTCCATCTCAACGGAGTGATTGTGACTGATTGGCAATCAGCATTCAGTGATTTACAAAACAGGGCCAAACAAATGCATGCATGTGACAACCGTGTTTTTCATAGAATTGAAATGCGCCAAAATTATTATAATTGAATATTATTTGAAAATAATTGAATATAAATAGTAAACAGTTGTGTCTCTAATTTTTGTCCCTGAAATGTGGATCCTATAGAGAAAATAACTTAAATAGCCGAAAAAGATGAATAAATAAATATTATCCTATTATGTATTTGAATAATTACAGAACAATGAACAGTTAGAATAACATTGAATTCTCCTCAGATAATTTGTGATTAGTTTCGACCTTGATTTATTATAGTAAAATTTAAATGTACTTTACGCGAATTTGCTTTGTGCGCAGCAATTAAACGGTATACCGTATAAATATAGTATTGAAAGCACTAGGATTTACTGCACAATAACAAACGTATAATGGCGATGTTAGATATCCTCTACCCCATATCGTCGCGTGGAGTGTCGTAAGAGAGAAACTGAAACATGAGATGCACAGCAGCACTTTCCTGATAACAATTCAAATATTAAACAATTGCGTTTGCAAACCCGCTTAATCTATGGGGACGCTTATGTTCAGCAGTGGACTTTTATATGCTGTAATGAAAATGGAATGGAATATTCTGAACAGTTATTTGTAGGTTATACGGAAAACAGAAAAAGTGGTTCCGTGCGGGAATCGACTTCACGGCCCCTCAACGTCGCAACCAAAAGCTCAGGCACAACACTACTGAACCATCATTATATCAACATTTTTTTTATAGGAGAAGGGTGACAAACGAGCACACAGTCCACCTGATGATAAGTGGTTGCTGTGGCCCATAGACATCTACATCTATCCTCGATTACGAATCAAAATGCAGATGCGTTGTCACCCTAAGATGGAATGTCTCATTTTCAGTAAAAAGGGTCTTCGGTTCTCTAGACTCACCATACGAAACACAGCAGCGTTAAGCTGCTATTTTACGCTGGTATTCTGTGAAAGCGTGGTCCTTCCCCGGTCGAGCCGACCCATTCGTGCTACAACCATAATATAGCTGCAGCATGGCTCTACCACGTAACGAATATTATGCTTTTTTAATATGATTCTGAAGGGGCAAACGAATTTATAGCTCACCTGCTGGAAAGAGGTTCCCGCAGTTCATACATACCTGCTGCTAACTTCAAACAAAGAAGCCTACATATATTGTAACCTCTGAGGTTTGCGGACTTTTATTGGAGTCGACTTTTATAGGTTTGCATTACCACTATAGCCTGTAAAAGCCCACATAGGCCTCCCCAATAAATTACCTCATAGCTATAGTTACCACGTTTGGCAAGCGGTTTGACAACCTTTTTTTATTATTTTAATTTGTTATCAGGAAGAAGCTGCTGCCCATCTCCTGTTTGTTACCATATCGCGAAGTAATACTGATGTTTACTCAATATGCGAACAATCTGTGACTAGATTTGAAACGGTCGTTAACTCCAAAATCAATCAGGTCCGACTCTGAGTTGCCCCGTTACTCGTAAACTTCGATTCACCGCTTCACTTTACGACCGCAGACAATTTACGAGGTAGGTCATATTACATTAGCGGTCGCAAGATGGCGGATGATGTATTGGCAAATGAATTATTATTGAGCATTTGTTGTTGTTTACTTGATAACTAGATTACGTTAGGTTGTATTTGAGGGTACAAAATATTTTATAAATTAGTTTAATTTACCTTAACGGTGTCTGTAGTTTAGAGCTCGTCTTAAATATCGTCTTTGATTTGGTTTAGCAATGAGTTGCAGAGCTGGGGGAGCACGGAGCAAGTCTGAATGTTTGCCCTTGTGTAATTTATGTTTGTAAACTGTCTCCACGATAGCGGAGAAAATCCTAGAGTATTTTTTTATAGAATAAGTGTGACAAACGAGCACGCAGTTCACCTGATGGTAAGTGGTTGCTGTGGCCCATAGACATCTACATGTATCTTCGTTTGCGAATTAAAATACAGACGCGTTGTCAGCCGTGAGGACTAAGATAGAATGCCTCTTTTCCAGTAAAAAGGGTCTCCGGTTCTCTGCACTCACCATATGAAACACAGCAACGCTATTTTACGCCGGTACTCTGTGAGAGCGTGGTCCTTCCCCGGTCGAGCCGACCCATTCGTGCTACAACTATACTATAAATATAGCTGCAGCATGGCTCTACCACGTATAAGTGGGGGTAAAGTAAAAAATTTATGCGACGAAGTAAATTGCTATTTGAAGTGTTAATTTACCACGTTCCCAGTGGAGAAACGTCAAAATAAAGTCTAGGGCATATTGAAGTCTGTCAACACGTTTTGGGGCAGTTCGGCAGTCTCTCTTGTTTTCTTATTATTTTGTGGTAGCATTTTGGGGATAGGGTCAATACTATTTATATTATATACTCTAGCTATTATATATTATCTATTCGGTTTCATGTGAATGTCACATCAAATGTATACACTCAGATGATGGGGTTTACTATTATATAATAATTACTAGAATATTAACCAACATAGTCTAACGGATCAGTGAGATGAAGTGACAATGTGGGGCCATATACTTGAAGAAACGACAACCGATAGGATAGACAGATTCTAGTAAACGAAGTGTAGGACAACCCCCTTCCTCTTGATGGAGTGACAATCCGGTAAAACATGGGGAATGTCAATGAATACAGTTGGCTCAGGACAATGTTTAGTAACATTCCTAAAGGCAGGCCTATGTTTAGCAGTGGACTTCTATAGGGCTGTAATGATGACGTTAATTATTGAATTAATTAACATATGTTAATTTTTTTTTATAGGATAAGTGTGACAAACGAGCACACAGTCCACCTGATGGTAAGTGGTTGCTGCGGCCCATAGACATCTACATCTATCTTCTATTACAAATCAAAATGTAGATGCGTTGTCACCCGTGAGGACTAAGATGGAATGCCTCAATTCCAGTAAAAAGGGCCTCCGGCCACCTGCACTCACCAAGCGAAACGCAGAGGTAAACCTCTACTTCACGCTGGTTTTCTGTGAGGTCGTGGTACCACCCCGGTTCGAGCCGGCCCATCCGTGCGACAGCAAAACCCGCCGCGTGTTAATGTTAATAATTGCACTGTTAATAATTTTATTAATACTAAATTTTATTAATACTAATTATATAGAACAACTATTATAACCAACTAATTTTAAGACAAACGTTTAACCTGTTTAAATCTACATTAAGTTAATTAACAGCATAATTGAGATGTTAAAATTAATAATTAATGACACTTGAATGAAACTAATTTACAACTATGATTACGTAGAAACTAGGGGTAGGGATTTGGCGTTCGAATCATATAGTTACCCCGGTTACCTTCAGTTATTAATTATTAATTTTGATCCGATTTACGCAGAAGAAGATCTGCGTTTGTTGAAGACTTGTAATGCATTGATTTGAATTTAATTTTGTTAAGTTTTTAATTACAGTCTGATAAGTCGATTGCTGAGCAAAGAACATAGACTGCCTTATGGTTTTGCAATAGTTGTTTGGTAGGTGGGTAGGTAACAGTAGTTTTTCTACCGACTTCAATAAGGAGGAGATACTCAATTCAACTGAATGTTTTTTTTGTTACGTGTGTTACCTCATAACTTTTATTTTCTTCTCTGGGTGAACTAATTTCGATTATTATTTTTTTATTTAAAAGCTGGTGCTTCTTAAGTGGTCCCATATAAATTTGATCAAGGTGTGACCAGTAGTTTTTGAGCTATTCTTAATAATTTATATTGGAGTCGGTTGTACAAAATTGTTATTTTTAAATTATTACTTTTAATAATTTTTAGGAAGATGTTGCTGCTCATCTCGTGTTTCAGCTTGCCTATGATGCCTTTTACGACACCTACAGGATAGGGAGCAGTGCATTTTCTTACGCAAAAACTATATGACATGTTTTAGGTATCTTTATTTAGGTAGTATCTTTGTAAGATAAATATTTAGAAAAAATCTCTGCAAGATCAACACCGCTACTTCTTTCCTATATTTAAGCGCTTTGTTAATATCAAAGAGTAGAGATTGGAAAAACGTAATTAAAAACCCGGCGCGACTCTGACCCGCGTCGCCCATGTCTCGTTATAGGCAGGTTAGAGTTAGGATTTCATGGAATGTTATATACCCGCGCCCGCAGCGGTAGCGGGACCGCAAAATACTTAGAATGAATTTATAAATGTTATATTACGAAATGTATTCATATGATTCTAGTATTGTAAGAAACTATTCCACTTCTGATGTTAAAAACTATTCTCAAAATTATTTAAAATAAAAGAATACTACTCGGTAACAAACCATGCTTACTATCAACATGTCAAAATCAAAGTATGTAAACAGCAACACTACCCATCTCAATGTAACACAGGGCAACCTATCAGCAACACGATCTTTGTCTACACTAGTTGAATACCCCAACGGGCATAGTAAGGACAATGTGACTCGTAGAATTACAGACTGATGCCTGTTAGTCGCCTGTGCGATACTTTATACTGCTAAAACAAGTGGGAAATTACCATTCTTCCTTTATTTGTTCGTATTTCCTTTTATTTTTTTACCCTCATTACCAACAGTATATGATTATAGTAAGTTTCACGATGTAATTTAAGCTCGTTACACGTGTGGACCTTTGTGGCTGCTTTTGCATCGGCAGGCAACTAATAGAATCGCGCAAGTTCTTTGGTGGTAAACAGGTGGCGTTTAGTGGCGTAAGACAGCGTCGCGTTTATTGGTCGATCCATCGCAATCAACTAGCCTTGCGCCCGACTTGCGATCACCGAGAATGAGGTGATGACTACCAAGATATTTCCAATTTGTTTTGTGTTGTTAACTATGTACCTAACATATTTTATGATTGTAAACATTTAGTTTTTCAAAAAAGAAATGTACCGCTGTGCTTCTTGCTAGTTCTTACCAGGACAGAGGTATTTTACGAACCAGTGGTATCTGATAATTTAAATATAAGAGTGACTTTCATTTAAAGTTTCTATTTCAATTTCACCTCACGCCAAGTTTGTGGACAGGAATCCGCACAAAACTGCGGTCTGGTGAGTCAATCGCAGTTTTTATACCGGTGCGGGCGCGGGAAAATATCGCTTCGTAAGTCTTTAGCCTTGCCAAATATGTTTTACAGTCGGCTGTACATATTTAATTTAATGTGTGTTAATATAATACAGAATTTTAATCAAATCGTAACATATAAAGGCTGTAAAAGGATTAGAAGGGATGGGCGGAGTTAGATTTTAAATTGCAGAGGCCAAACTGCAGTATTTTTTTATTTTTGCCTTATATATAATGTTATTTTAAACAACAGTTTTATCAATTTATGTTTTATTAGCAGTAGTAATTTATTATAGCTTTATTAATGAAGACGTCATCGATTGTACTGAAAAGTTCGGATCCTTTGTAAAGCATAAAAAAGTAAAAAAAATCAATAAATTGATATTTGACATTTTACGAAAATGACATACTTATTGTTTCATCATCATGATCATCATCATTACAGCCCTTCACAAGTCCACTGCTGAACAACGTCCTTTCCCAAAGAATGCCAAAAAGCACGGTCCTGAGACACCTGCATCCATCGATTTATCATCATTAACTAAAAACAAACATTGTTTTTCGCGCGTTATGACAAATTCGATAACACAGACTATGAGTAACAGAAAAACGGTATATTTTAAATTATTGTAAAAAAATATTTTTACCGAAGCGTATCTAAAAAACTTTGAATTAATTGACGAATTAAAAAAGTTACAGCCTATTAATATACGTCCTACTGCTGCTGGGCAGAGGCCTCCTATCATTTCTGACAGAGTTTCAGGGCTAGGAAATTTGCATTGGGGCATCTCGGCAACATTTGGTGAACTTCACATATCTTCGAAATAATTTTTTTCTTAGAAATGCAGGTTTCCTTTCGATATTTTCTTTCAACGCCGAGCACGTAGTAAATCAGCACTTAAAATTTCAATTAACAATTTCATTGGTGCTAGTGAAGATCGAGCCAGGGTTGCTCGCGTACGTGTAAATGTATAGCGTAGCGCTTAGCCCCTGAACTACCACGGCTACCACAATTGACGGATCAACATCGCACAAACTGTTTTAATTAAAAAAAAACTAGGAAGACATTCCTCGTAGCATGGCAATCGTCAACAGAACGTTGTGATCAAAAAATATAATCCTACTATATAAACAAAACCGAGATGTTAGCTCTTGACATCTTGACAAGAAAGAAAATAATATTATATTTCCTTTATCTCACTAGATATTGTCCCCACTTCACTGAACACACTATAGGACGTCATGTGGAGCTGGAATAGATGTCAATTAACTTCATACATTGATAAAATAAATACTATTCCTTATATAAGAGGTTTAAATAGCAAAGAAACTAGTTTGGAAAATCCAAAAATGCGTTTCATTTAATTTTGATGAAAAAAATAAACTGTATTCCTGGCTTTCAAAATATATCATTTACTTGTTTTAAATTTAGCGCTCTATTATCTCGACAGATAGTGTCACCTACAGGGAAAAGAAATTAATAATGTTTATCAAAATAATCGATTACACAAAGTATAAAATCAATATTCATTCAATTCGATTCGATTGAAAGGCTAAAAAAATATGAAAGCGCCTATAAATTTTTAATAGCAATAAAATTTGAAAATAATTTTATTAACAAACTTCGCGTACTAGGCTATTGATATAAAAGAGAGTATTGGGTTATGGATTTCTAAATTAAGATAAGAATTTATATTCAATGCAAAACTTATTTATTATATGCGATACGATACAGACATTGCAAGCATACTCAGTTACAATAACATACATAAAAAGTGCTGCCACCTAGTATGATATATTTCTACCTAAATTTTCATATCTAATACTCCCACTAAAATTTAACTCTATCTATAAAGTATAAACTAACAAAATGAAACATTATATAAAATCTGATCTCTCAGATATGCGAAGGTTTGAGTGGGTAATGCTTTAGTTAAAATGTCTGCTAATTGACAATTGCTTGGAACATAATTAATTTTAACTAAACCCAATCAACCTATTCCCTTATAAAGTTATATTTAACATCTATATGTTTTGTCCTTTTATGATAAACAGGATTGTTAATTAATCTGATTGCACTCTGATTATCTATATTTACTGTGATACAATCATAACTTTCATCTAAATCAGACAATAGCTGCTGCAACCACAATATCTCCTTAGCACATTCACTAGCAGCTACAAATTCAGCCTCTGTGGTGGAGAGAGCAATGGTCTTCTGTTTCTGACTGGACCATGTCATTGGTCCTCTGTTCATCACAAACAAATATCCTGTAGTGGATTTACGTGTATCAATATCACTTGCAAAATCTGAATCTGAATATGCAACTAGATCATTGCTTTCCCTACTGTACATTGTACACAAATTTTTACTTTTTATTAAATATCTAATTACACGTTTAACAGCATTTACATGTTGTGGACTTGGATTGTTTACATATCTGCTTAATACATTTACAGTAAATGAAATATCTGGCCTTGAGAGAGAACTCAAAAATAGTAAGCAACCTATAGCTTCTCTATACGGAAAATTAATAACAATTTCATCAACATTCTTTGAAATAATAACATTGATATCTGCTGGAGTGTTGGTAGGATTTGCATCACTCATACAAAACTTCTCAATAATCTGACTTATATAATTTTCCTGATGAATGTATATAGTGTTATTCATACGTTCTATTTGCATGCCCACAAAATATTTGAACTCTAACTCTTTGATTTTAAAAGCTTGTTTTAAATATTCTATTATCTCTTTTATAAGCTGTTTATTTGAAGATATTACAAGAGCATCGTCAACATAAATTATTAGGAATACTTTAGTTCCATCAAAAAATCCTATGTAAATACAATTATCAGCCTGAGATTGAACAAAACCATACTTAAGCAAAAACTCTGTAAATGTTTTGTTCCAGCATCTAGATGCCTGTTTTAAACCATACAATGATTTATTTATCTTTAATACATGATCATCTTTAATTGACAAACCCTCAGGTATATTTATGAAAATATCCTCTTCAAGATACCCTTTTAAAAAGGCAGTCTTTACATCAAACTGTTGAATTTTTAAGTTATACTTTGCAGCAACAGAAAGTATAACTCTTATAGAATCATAACGAGTTGTTGGAGAGAATATTTCTTGATAATCAATATCCTTAATCTGATTGAACCCTCGTGCGCATAAACGAGCCTTATAGCGTGCAATCTGATTATTCTCATTCTTCTTTATGGTGAAAACTCACTTGTTAGTAAGGGTTCGTTGACCAGACCTTTCAACCGCAGTCCAGGTATTGTTTTCTTTATGTGCTGACAATTCTTCTTTTATAGCTTTAGACCACTCAGCCTTTTGTGGACTATTCAGTGCCTCTGCATATGTTTGAGGCAATGACAGCTCTACCAGATTTGCTTCATAATTTCTTTTGATCCGTGGTCTCAAATTCATTGTATGTATTGTTGAATCTTCCAATTCTCGAGATAGTTCATAGTCTGGATCATCACCGGTACAACTCAGCATGCTATCTTCACTCTCTGTTAACTGACTTTCAACTAGAGTAATATCCACATTAGATTCTTGTGCTTCATCACTCTCATTCACATTTGTAACTTCATCATCAACAATACTTATTTGTGCAATATTTTTCCTTGTACTTGGAACATGATGTTCATCAAACATTACATTTCTTGAGATAGTTATTTTCTTTGTATTCATATCATACATTCTGTAGTTGATGTTGTCATAGCCAACTAGTATCATTTTCTTGCTTTTCTTTTCCAATTTTGTTCTTAATTGATCTGGAACATGAACATAGCCTATACTACTAAACACTTTCACATGTCCTAATTGGGGTTTGATCCCGTTCCACAATTCAAAAGGTGTTGTATTTGGAGTCTGGGTGGAGGATGTTCTATTAAATATATGTGTAGCACATTATACAGCTTCTGCCCACAGCTCCAATGGGACATCTCGCGCATACAACATTGAACGTGCACTTTCAACTAAGGTACGATTTTCCCTTTCTGCTTTACCATTTTGTTCTGGCGTATATGGTGCAGTACGTTCATGAACTATCCCCTGTCTCTCCAAATACTCTTTGAAAGCTTTATTTACATACTCTGTTCCATTGTCGGTATGTAATATTCTGACATTGTGCATGTATTTATTCTTCATCATAGCGTTGTATGTTTTGAAGGCTTCCGTGACATCACTTTTATGTTCCCAATATTTTTGTTATGATTGCCATGTCACTGATAGCTTCACCGCTTTCTTTCAGCTGTTTAGCTAAGGTTTCTACTTTTGAAATGTGGTGAGCTACACTGTCAGCCGGCACCATCTTGTATTGATAAAACTTTTCGTGGATTAACATTTTGCACAGTTCACTTTTCTGTTCATAGATTGATTCTAATTTTGACATAATCTCCAAGGCAGTTTCACAATTTTCTATTAGTGTAATTTGTTTGAAGTCCATCGAAGATGTTATGATGAACATTGCCATGCCGTCACTTTTCAACCAATCTGTACATTCTCCTTGTGGTTTCGGTTTCGAAATATTTATTCCTTTAGCTTTTTATCGCATTTTATCTGGAATTTCCACTGACGAAAGTTGTTTCCATCAAATTTTTCTAAATTCATTGGCCGCATGGAATCCATTTTGAGGTTATTTTCTCAACTATTTCTCAAATACGATTGTAACTTTTTCTTTGCATATTTCTTCTGTACTTCTATGTCCAGAGTTTTCTGGGCCCATATCCTATTGGGTTATGGATTTCTAAATTAAGATAACACTTTATATTCAATGCGAAACTTATTTATTATATACGACACGATACACACATTGCAAGCATACTCAGTTACAATAACATACATAGAAAGTGCTGCCACCTAGTATGATATATTTCTACCTAAATTTTCATATCTAATAGAGAGAACCACTTGATGTAATTCTGAAGCTAATAAAAAAAACCCGGTTACGATACGTTAACTTTTTCGGGAGTTATCGTGACCACATACAAAATCAACATCCGGATTCTAGATGTCCACGTAATTTTTTTTTGAAAGCGTTTTTTTTTCAAAGTAGCAATATTAAATGATTTTTTACAAAATATAAGATGGATTAATTCGTGTGTTTTTTGATAAACGGCTACTCATATTATTGTATAAGTGCAATATAGTTATGATAGGAGCATTTTAAGAATACAAAATTGTTTGACCTTGACGTGTCGCGAGTAATGCATTACCTAATAACCCTTCGTCTTATGAGGCGTGTAATACAGTTTACTAATTAACAATCTTGTAACAGTTTTAAAATCAACATGGATAATAATTTTCTTTATACACCTATTTGAGTTGGCTCGACCGGGTAAGGACCAATAATGAATAGTGAAAATAGCAACAGTGGTGACCCGAAAACTCATTCCACTTTAGTCCTCAGTAGTAAAAACACATCTGCGTATTCCTTTTACTGGTAAAGAGGCATTCCATTTTAGTCCTCAGGTGTAGTAACGTATCTGTATTTTGATTCGTATTGGAGGTATAGGTAGTACATGAGTTCTCAGTAACCACTTACCATGAGGAGATCTGTGTGCTCGATTGTCACCCTTACTGCTATATAAAAATACTAGAGCCCAATGACTTCGTC
This sequence comes from Parnassius glacialis, assembly GCA_033319125.1. NCBI lineage: Eukaryota > Metazoa > Arthropoda > Insecta > Lepidoptera > Papilionidae > Parnassius > Parnassius glacialis. The sequence goes on along the minus strand of JAVANC010000009.1, from coordinate 39,683,948 downwards.
AATCTTACTTAGCGGTACCATGTACCGACATCTATGGAAATGTATTAAATAAAGAACGATGTATTTAGCGCGTCAAATTTTCATATCGATATACATCGCAACCGCTTCCGTAGATAGATAATAGATGGCGCTAGAGTAGTCAAGTGAGCTCGGCCACGGTCCTTATTGCTTTGTAAGAGAGATAGATATTTTTTCAAAGTACTAACAGTTACGTACGTTTTTAATCAAGTACCAATGAAACTAATCCGTACGTATGTATGGCTTAGATTGTCGACAAAACTAATGGATGTCGTCTCGATTCGACTGTATTTTTTATGTGTTATTTCAGAACTTTTTTCTAGGTGAACCGATTTTGATGATATTTTTTTATTTGAAGCTGATGCTTCCCATGTGGTCCCACATAAATTTAATTGAGATCTGATCAGTAGTTTTTGAGTTATTCTTGATAATGCGTATTTAATTCACATCGACTACATTGATGATGTTCTCTTTTCATTTATATTGAAGTCGGTTGTACAAAATTTTAATTGAGTGATATACACTTCTTATTTAGGCTGGGATTCAATCACAGGTAAACCGCATATGTGTGAAAACTCATTGATGTGTTTTTCACAGTTCTTTTCAAAGTTTGATAAGTGCCGCATTGGAAAAGGAAGGGTGTCCCCTTGGATGATGCAATAGATAGAGATGATGATGATTATACCTAATACAATTTCATTTGTATAATATGATTAGGGTATATGTATGATAGGATAGGTACGTGGTAGAGCCATGCTGCAGCTATATTAATATTATAGTTGTAGCACGAATGGGTCGGTTCGACCGGGGAACGACCACGCTCTCACAGAATACCAGCCTCAAATAGCAGCTTAACACTGCTGTGTTTCGTATGGTGAGTGTAGAGAACCGGAGACCCTTTTTACTGGAAACGAGGCATTCCATCTTAGTCCTCACGGGTGGCAACGCATCTGCATTTTGAAAATGTAGATGTCTATGGGCCATAGCAGCCACTTAGCATCAGGTGGACTGTGTGCTCGTTTGTCACCCTATACTATAAAAAAAATATATGTTTTCATTAATGAAATCGCGCGAATAGATAATAATAAATACTAATGATTTACTTCAAACTAGCGTCTCGTCCCGGTTTCGCCTAGATACATCTTATGTATCTATTAATGTGAAGTTATTTAAATTTAAAATTTTCAAAGATCATTTATTGAATCAACTTTTCGTTTATTCCAAAAAAATGTTCTTGGTTTTAGGATAAAAATAGCCTAGGTCCCTCTTAGCATTTCTCTATCTGTTCGTAAAGATTTATCACAATCGGCTCAGTCGACAAAAAATTTAAAAATGTTGTTTTTATGTCTCAATAGTATTCAAAAACTTCCACTTGAAATAACTAGCTGTTTTTTAAAACGTTATTTAGCTATAGAAGCTAGTTATTTCAATATTACAGACATACACTTCAAATCTATTTATATGTATAAATTAACATACATAATCTAATTTCATAGAACAATTGCCATTTTGATGTTATATTATATTATAAATATTTTCCTTATAAAACGAACGTATACATAGGCTCCGATGGTCACAATATTCCGAAAATATGAACGGGCCAAAGCTCGGGTGAAACGAGACCGAGTCGCGGCCGTTTTTAATTAAATTCTCCAATTAAATGCATGGGGAGGCTTCTTTTTACAATTTTATGGCATGTTTGATATTAAAAGTCAACGATGTGAATATTTAATGAATATTAATTTTTCGTAATACGAGCAAAAATCAAAAATATCGTCCCATGTTGGTGTGGGACTATATGTCCTATATTTATGTGGAACTTATAACAAAAATAATGCGACTGTGTTACCTGCACTTAGGATATGATAAAAGGCGACGAATGTCGACCTGTCACTTTGTTTATTTATATATTTATTATTGAACCTAACACAATGTTTAGGAACAAAAGTCGGATTTAACGTTAAAATTATTTTCTGTCAGTATCTTAGGGCAATGACATAACGTCAAAGGCGTTTATAAAAAAAAACACAATAAATATATAATAATCGTTCCATCTATCCTTTTACAATGTTCCATTAAAATAATTTTTTTGACTAAATGTCGTCCGAGTAGCTCGCTGCTCTTTGGACTATGTTCACCCTTTGAGGATTACAGGCGTGATGCTATGTATGTAAGATTTAAAAAAAAACTAGTATGTAAGTGTACAGTAGCATAATAGTTACGATTGCCGACTGCAAACTGTGAAAGTCGTTGGTTCGAATCTGTCATTCGACTACTAATAAACCTAAACCACTCCTAATTCATGCATTTTCTACCAACTTTAATAAGAAGACTGTATTCAATTCGACTGTATGTTTTTTATGTGTGTTACCTCATAACTTTTTACTGGGTGAACCGATTTCGATGAGTCTTTTTTTATTTGAAAGCTGGTGCTTCACATGTGGTCCCATATAAATTTGATCAAGTTCTGAACAATAGTTTGAGTTATTCTTGATAATTTTTATTGAAGTCGGTTGTACAACATTGTTAATTTTTAATTACAAACTTGCTTGGAATAAATAAAGGGTATATTATTAACGTTATAATAGCGTTTGTAATTTTTTAAACTCGCATTATTCATTATCAGTCTTGCTCATAATGTGAAAATAGCGTCAAGTCATCCGCTTGCCAAGTGTAGTAATCAAAAGATCCGTGTTCCTAATTTTTTTTTAAACTCGCAATCGTTATTATCATTATTTCTCGTCATTTGAAATACCTGTGACAGAGAATAGCGTCAAAAGTCATCAGCTTGTCGAGTGTAGTGATAATAATATTTTACCTATTAATGACATTTGGACGAATTCCATATGATTTTCTACGAATAATTTTTACGATACTCACAAGAGAATCATATGATATGAGTGACATTTGAAATGTATATTTAAATCCTGTTCTTGTCCATATGTTTAGGCACATCGCATAAATCCTTGCCGTAAACTAGAAAGGCGAATCGAAGGCATCAGGTTTTGAGATTTATGTCTGTCGAAATTTACGAGTAACAAACCAGACGGATTCACTTATTGAAAGTCCACTGTTGTACAAAGGCGTCTCCTATTTATTGCCTCGTATTAGATTTATATATTTGCAATATTTGCAACAGTTGACACAGTGTGTATAGTTGCAAAGGTTGGCAACGCAGTTTTTTATTACTTTGAGTTGATATGAGAAAAATGCTGCTGCCTATATCCTTTTTAGGGTTCCGTACCCAAAAGGTATTCAACAAGTCCCTATTACTAAGCTTCCGCTGACCATCCGTCCGTCTGTCTGTCTGCGGGTTGTATCTCATGATCTGTAAAAGGTAGACAATTGAAATTTTCACACAATGTATATTTCTGTTGCATTAATAATTAAAATAAACTAAAAATGAAAAGAAGCTCCCCACCTACAAACGTGTATTACGATGGTACGGAACCCTTTATGTGCTAGTCTGACTTGCACTTCGCCGGTTATTTATTTTCCTCTGTTATGGATGCTATATACGATCCAGTTTACTGTCAAATTTGCAGCGCGCTTGAAGCGGCGTCAAGTTTGCAGTGCATCCATATAGACCACTCACGTTCAAGTTCGCCGTCAAGCGTGCATGATGCCGCATCAGTTGAAACCACGTCTCGCTTATTTGCTCCGACTACCGTCATGCATACTAGACTGTTGACTGCTCATACACACGTTCAAATTTGCATGACGCTGCAAGCTTGATCAAGTTGGCAGAATCGAAATTCAATTTTTGCTTCAAGTAGACTTGTCATGCATACTCATAGCTATACACCGTCGAGTTTACCGGACGCCGCTTCAAACGCGTTGCAAACTTGACGGTAAACTGGATCGTGTATGGCATCCATTACGTGTTCTGCCCTTACGACACCCAAGGCCAAATTATATTCTGCATCTACTGAGGATATCCTCATTTCTAAGTCTATCATGTATAGAAACCCCGATCATAGCCCTTTCCATAGCTCGCTGAATGGCAATGAGTTTTCTTATACAACCAGCAGTGAAGAACTACGTCTCAGATCCATATAAATCAATTCAATATGAAAATTCCTACTGGCAATTAATTTGAAATGCCATTTAAATTTTTTAATCCTTAATTGCCGCACTTGTTTAATTTCTTTTTTACTTTGTGCATTGATTACATCACAATTTAAAAAATAAGCATATTCTATATGTAAAAGAAACGATAATATCAAAAGTAAATTAACATTCCTGCCTTGTCAAATTAAAACGCCTCCGTCCCCTCGCAGCCTGAAGAAAGGAGGTCACGAGGTATGCTTGTCAATTGATTCCTCCCACGCGTTTAGCGTTATATAAAAGTAAATTACACGCAAGAAATCATGCGTTATTAGATTATGTAGGAAATTTTTGTCGGCTTAATTTATTTACTCATTTAAACTTCATGTCTTAAGGCATTCTCTCCCAGTCAACCATTAGGCTATAAAGAGATAAATATATGGGAAGTAGTGCAGCAAAAATAAACTACTAATGAGAAAAAAAGGCAACCAAGTTCGAATAAACCAGCGTATATATACACATATAATCAATTAGGTGTATAACCATTATTCTACTCACATCATCACAACCAACAGCTTTAGATTTAATAGACAGAAGTGTTTTGCGTATCTCGTTTTAATTTCATTAGCCTCGCTTTTAAAAACACCCTAATTTCAATAGAGAAGATGGATGGGTGCAGCCATCTGCTTGGGAGCCTTTAATTAATAAAATTAAATCCAAACCCAAGCATACCATTGCAAAACTTCAAGATACTGTAAGTATATACGAATAATAATATTAAATAATAATATTCTGCGTAGATCGAACCAAAAATTAATATTCAAAAACTGAAGGTCAGTTGTCACAGTTAGCCCGGAGCCCGGTTAGGGCTAACTGTGACATCGGAACGTCAAACACCTCAGTCCCCCACTGTGCTGTAAAGCATCCGAAACGTCGGAAATTAAAAATATAAACGCGATAGAATCCGTAAAAATGAGTTTCATTTAATGTATAGTGTTCGTGTAACCATAAGAGGTAAGATTTTCCTTAGTCATAGGGAAATCTTACCTCTTTAGACGGATGGCAGTAGACTAACTTGTTTAAGCCAAACTTAAGATGCGGGGACCGGCAACGGGCAGTAGCGTCGAAGATGCTCACATCTGACGATAAAGGCAAATCCCTCCTAAAACAGTAGAGGCTCATGTCCAGGAGCGGATTTTTACGGGCTGAAGAAGAACCTCTAATGGGCGACCACTTCTTTATTCGTTTCTTATGGTTAGCCTTTGATTTGTTATACCAGCGGAACAAAGTTACCTTAGATGGCTTTTACTCATAAATACCATTTGCAGAGGTTTTAGGTGACATTTTAATTGCGCAAAATCATCTCGCGGAAATGTTTCCTATGCAGATCTATTTTTCGATGAGAGATTTGAAACAAATTTAGCTTCTAAAAAATATGGAGAGAAATTTAAAATTCGAACGTTCGTATATTTACGTGAAAATAATTGTATTTTAAAAATAAATTATAACAGACTAGTGTCTCATTAAAAACTTCTTTTCGCAAAGCTACAAAACTTTTTTTGTGCGTGGCCTATTATTATAATTTTGCATCTGAATGTGTTCATCGATTAAAGTCGTATTCACACAATGTAATATATTATATGTTTTATCGAGAAGATAGTTTAAAGCTAGGATCCAATAGGTGGTGTTGTAGTCAATTTATTAACAAATTCTATATTTATGGACCAAATTAATTATATTCACAATATAATATATTCGTTTGACGCCAGAAAAGAAAATCAGCCTGTAGTCGAGTTAATTGGAACGAAGTTCCTTATCGCACAGTACGAATTTGACGGATAGGGGCTAGGCGAGAAAAAATTTAGGTTTTTTTGTCATGACTCCTTTCTATAGTGCGAGCAAGATGGAATAATATCGAAATCCTTCGCACTTTATATTATCTTGCTATGAAAGAAATATTATTTTAAATGACGCTTCATTTTAATAGACGCTAGTATTTTTTTATATGGGCAAACGAGCATGCGGCTCACCAGATGGTAAGTGACTACCGCCGCCCATGAACAACTGAAACACCAGGGGAACCAGGAGAATTGTAAATGCGTTGCCGGCCTTTTACAAAGGAGTAGGCTCTTTTCTTAAAGGTCCCTAAGTCGTATCGGTCCGGAAAAATCGCTGATGGTAATCGATTCCACAGGGAAGTTGTGCGAGGGAGAAGACATCTTCTAAATCGCACAGTGGTGGACCGCCAATCATCCAGATGTTGTGGATGGTATCGGGAGTTCTGCCGCGATGTGCGTTCGTGAAATTTGGCGGCTGGGATTAATCCGAACAATTCCTCATAAATTTGTTTCCTCATAAATCATTGATTTATTTGTATTTGTTAATCAATAATATAATACGTTTATCAATAATAATATACTACAAAAGGAACTTCGTTCCAACCGAGTGCTCCAGGGCACTCACGCATGTTTTTTTTATATTCATACTAAAAAGTTGGAATTTGATTCGAAGTGAAACTCTTCGCGTCATCTACCGGAAAGTGCATAGCAACGTCTGCCTAGTAGATAATGAAAGTGTTAGGAAAACAATGTTTGTTGAATAAATATCTTTTTCTTTTAACTCAATATCGTTACAAATTGATTAAGCATTGAGATATTTAATTGCTTTCACGGTGAGAGACGTTCCTTTGTCGACAATTTATCCTTAGCAACCCAAGATATTAAAAGTTTTTTAATCACTCCTTTTGTAATCTTTACACATCATTAAACGAGAGTAGCTAGCATTTAAACTTAAATATGTAATTTCTTTAATAATTTTTACAATAAAACATTTTTAAATATTATTCATAACAAAATATTTTTTTAATTTAATGTCTCTCAAAAATATTTTGCGTATAGTGGAATATAAAAGAATCTGATAGTTGCATTCTAGCACAATTCCCATTCCAAGCCATAGCAATTAGGAAGATAGTTAAGTTGAAGAATTGTTACGTGGTAGAGCCACGCTGCAACTATATTGTGGTTGTAACACGAATGGGTTGGCTCGACCGGGGTAAAACCACGCTCTCACAAGATACCAGCGTAAAATAGCAGCTTAATGCTTTGTGTTTCGTAGCTTGAGTGTAGAGAACTGGAGACCCTTTTTACCGGAAACGAGGCATTCCAGCTCAGTCGTCAGGGGTGAAAACGCATCTGCATTTTGATTCTTAATTGAGGATAAATGTAGATGTTTACAGGCCACAGCATCCTCGTACCATCAGGTGGACTGTGTGCTCGTTTGTACGTAAAAAAGAGTAATTATAAGAATTTTCCCCGGAAAATTTTAAGCACCTGAACAACCAATTTTTACCTTTTAATTATAAATTATTATCTATTTTTATGATGTATTCAGACATACATCTTGGCGGAAATTTTTGACTTTCTCTAGGGCCAGCAATTTTGAAGCATTTATTCTAAAATATTAAAATAAAATAAAAACAAAAGCATTAAGAACACTTATGAATATTCTATATTCTTTAAAATAAATTAATAAAATAACTGAACTCGTGTACATTTGAATTGTGCGTCTTATAACTTTCTTTTTTTAAATTAACGATAGAAAAATATTACAATGAAACTCTTAAGTCGAAATTTAACAGTTTTAAGTTCTCGTCTGTTTGGGAAATCGCATTTTGTAACTATGTCAAATTTGAATCTAAACATTTGGTTAAATCTGACACGGAACACTAATTATTTAGTTTTAAAAAGTAATTATTTAATTTTATGAAACATCAACGTTATCTGCAATAACTACATACATTTGTCTATTTGTTTTAAAATATGTTCAATTAGTGTGTAGAAAGTTATCTCAGCGAGACACTCAAATCTATTTTAAAATATTCTTTTTCCATCTATTTGTAATAAAGGATTATGTATTCATAACTTTAATAGGGGAATAACGTTATGTCGAATAATTTGACCTAAATACATAAGTTAATATGTGATCAAAGTATACGATTTTGAACAAGTCCATCTTTATAATTTAGTCGTAATTAATGTGTATGTGGTTTATAGTGTTTGTTTTTTATGGTTACACTGTTAGATTATTTTTTCATTTTATTTTTATTTATTTTAAAAACAGTTATAATATCATAACAGTATTGACCATGACAATGACATACTGATTCGTATAAATTATTGTAATTATTTATTTTATGAAATTTCTCATAGACTCTGCGTGGTGCATCGTTTCTATGTATGTCAGGCTGCAGTCAAAGAGACGTTTGCTTCGAAAATAATATTCAATAATTTGGAAGCGCGTGGATTGTCTGAAATAAAGATGATCGTGGAAAATGATGAGAAGGACTCTGAGCTAGCTCTGAGACTACCGAGCGTTTTCACGAAATTTTCTACCACGCATGACTACATTATGGAATTTACTGTCACCAGCGGTTTTATAGATCGATACAAAATGCTGAATCGAAATACAAAAAGAAATATTTTTTTTATTCAATAAAGAAGTGTGCGCAGGAATTACACGCTTTAATTCCTCTCTCTCTCTCTCTCCTTTCCACCATCGGACAACCAGGCGGTCGGCGGGTCTTCATCCCTTTGTTGAAGATATTCCACGCATTAGAACCAAATGATTTGCTTCGTCTTTTGTAATGCGTACGGCAAAGAATTTTTTCGTTCTTTCCGTACGAATACACTTACTTACCACCAGGTGGGATTATGGTCAAGCACTGGCTTATAATAAGTAAAAAAAATATAAGTACCAGCAAGAAACCCAACGAGATATTTTTTTAAGGAATAGTTGCCAATGTAGACAATTAACTACCTACATAAAACAAATTAGAATTAGCTTGGTAGCGATCACTTCATTAGGGGCGTTTAAGAAAAGAGCCAACTCCTTTTAAAGGGCCGGTGTTGCGGATGTTCATGGGCAACGGTGATCACTGATCATCAGGTAAGATGTATACGTGTGTAGCAGGTAGCTGTACACGTTTGCCTTCTCTTCCATGAACAAAAACCCAGACGTAAATGTCAAATAAAGCCCAAACGTTGTTTTAATGGAGCAATTTTGAAGTCGTTACGGAATGCAATGTTGGTTTGGTTTTCAGCTAATGGCCGTATAATTATAACGTTGCATCTGTCTCTTCTATAATAAATTTGTATATGTTTTATTAATTATTTTAATGTTTGAATAACAGTATTTTCTATATAAACAATATATTATTTTACCTCTAAATATTTTTTATATACATATTAACTTAATAAAAATATTTATTTTATTTTATATTTTATTTTATTTAAAAAAAAGATTACATAATGTAATAACCGTACGTCGACCCAGTGTCAATTTATGAAAGCCACGTGTGATAGAAAATCAGGCCCTCACGACAGAGGCATGCCGTGTGAGGACTTGCTTATACACTCCACCTTAATTGGTGTGATAAGATCATAGTTTATAATTGTATACTAGAGAATTAAGGCTACTGTACTTCCATTTTATTATCTTATATTGTATATTATAATCTGTACCAACTTAGCTGTAAATAAACATTTTTTTCATTCATTTTCATTTCATTTAAAAATTATGTAAGTTTGAGTATATTGAACTTACCCTATAATATAGTTAACTTTAAGGGTGGAGGTATTGTATTACCAAATAGTCAAGCCTACAACTTTATTTTTTTTATAAAACTGAAGTGACAAACGAACTTACAGCCTATCTTACTGAAAGTTTCTGCTGTAGTCAGATGCATTATCAACTCTGAGTACTAAGACGAAACGCTTCTCAGCCTGCAATCTCCGGCTCTCTATATATCTTAGACCGGACCAGTGTTCGCGCTACTGCTTCTTGCAGCTGAAACAAGTTAGACGGTGGTACTTACCCAGCTAGAGTACTAGGTAGAAAATCGGTGCCGAAAACTGATGGCTCTTACCTTACCTTAGTCCTCAGGAGTGACAACGAATCTGTAGCAATCTTTGAAGTCGGTTGTAATTAGTTAGACTCTAAGCTCTTTTGTTACTTTAATTTCAAAAAAGTGACAGAGAAGAGAGACGAAAGAGAAAAGTTGAACCCAGCAGTGAACCTATTATATAAACTAAGTAAATGCAAATATCTTTTATTTATTTTCACTGCGTGGGTTGTTGTATTAATTTATTTTTTTACATTAAAAATTATAGTCAATCAATTAGGAGATATGAATAATTAAAAATTAAAATTTTTGTACAACCGACTTTAATATAAATGATTAAGAATAACTCAAAAACTATTGGTCACACATTTATCAAATTTGCATGGCACCACATGTAAAGCACCAGCTTTCAAATAAAAAAAAATCACCGAAATCGGTTCATCCAAAAAAAAAGTTACGAGGTAACATACATAAAAACACAGTCGAATTGAGTACAGTCTCCTTTACGAAGTCGGTAGAAAATATAAGGCCTTTTGCACATGCTGCTGTAATGTAGGCGTTGATACAATTACTAACACAGGAAATTCACCTCCATTTTCCCAATATTCAGGAGTCAACGAGCTCTTGACAGCGGAAGATTAAATTTTCAATTAAACATCGGGCGCCACCCGGTTCACTGTGAATATTTGATGTTGTTCCATTACTTCGAATATTGCGTTAAACTTCACAGATATAAATGTTCCATGGTATTTGTGATATCTTGGTACTGACGAATTATTTCTTTATATTTTTTAAATTTTCTAAAGGCAGATTTTTGAATTGTCAGATAAAAGTTATCCATCAGATAAATTATAATACAATTAAACCTTTTTTTTATAGAATAAGGATGACAAACGAGCACACAGTCCACTTGATGATAAGCGGATGCTGTGGCCTATAGACATCTAAATCTATGTTTGATAAAAATCTAAATGCAGAATGCGTTGTTACCCCTGAAGTTTAAGATAGAATGCCTCGTTTTCAGTGAAAAGGGTCTCCGGTTCTCTACACTCACTATACAGAACACGGCACCATTATTTTGCTATTATACGCTCGTATTCTGTGAAAGCGTGGTCCTCCCCTGTCGAATCGACCCATTTGTGTTACAACTATAATTAAGCTGCAGCATGGCCCTACCTCTGAATCTCACTCAAAATCTCAGGTGCCCCGGAAACGATGCTGCCACATTCGGTCTTCAGCTTTGACAGTTGGCTCTTTCTGGCAGACAGATCTCTGGCAAAGACTTTGGAGCCTTGGTTCCGCTCGATCGCTTCTTCAACACGAGCTGTATTGAAGTTGCGTAAGTCTCGCCGCATGCATTTGGAGATCTGTCTGTTCAGTTGCCTGTATGCTGTCAAATCTGTTGAAGAATGTAGCCTCATCTCCCGTCTAACAGCCATGAGATTAAGAGTGTGATCGGAGAGTTTTTGTGTTCTTCTGCGGTGGGTCTTGCAGAACTTAGCTCCGACCGCATGGACAGTTTCCACGAGCTTGTCATTCATATCGTCCACTTCATTGCAGTCTTCTAGGCACTGAAATCGGTTTTGTAACTCGAGCTGAAAGGTTTCGGGACTTTGGATTAGAGCACGAGGGGGACGGAGCGTTGACTTCATCAGACGAGACCTCTCCAACTTAACATTTAGGTTCAGTGTGCCTCTAACCATTCGGTGATCGCTGCCGGTTTTCACCCTCGCGATCACTGAGACATCACTGAACAGTTGTCGTCTGGTCGTCATAATGAAGTCAATCTCATTTTTTGTCGAACCGTCGGGGCTCGACCAGGTCCACTTCCTGTGGGGCCGCTTCTTGAAGAAAGAGTTCATCATAAAGAGTCCCTCTTTCTCCATGAAGTCGGCCAGCTGCTGGCCCCTTGGGTTCCGTTGCCCTATTCCAAATTTCCCTACTTTCAGCTCACCGTTCTCTCTTGTGCCTAGTTTTGCATTGAAGTCTCCCATTAACACCGTATATTGGGTTTTGGAGGAATGCATGGCTCTAGAGATATCCTCATACATTTCCTCCACCTCCTCATCGGGGTGTGCCGAGGTTGGTGCGTAAACCTGTATGACCTTCAGCGAATACCGTTTGGTGATTCTGAGTATAAGGTACGCAACCCTTGTCGACACACTCCCGATCTTTACAACGTTGTTAACGAGAGACTTGTGGACGATAAATCCGACACCTCCTTGGGACAGATGGTCGCCCTCCCGGTGATAGAGCAAGTTGCCGGATTCGAGGATTACCGTGTCCTCCCCCTCTCTTCGGACTTCGGATAATCCTATAATATGCCAGCGCAACTTGTCTATCTCTTCTTCCAGCTCCACGATCTTCTCGTCAGTCCTCAGGGTGCGTGCGTTGTACGTTGCCAGGTCGAGTCGTCTAAGGTGGCAACCGAACCTCCACCGGAGATTCTTAGCACCCTTCAAAGGTTCTATGGGAAGCTGTACACGTCAGCGTTGGAGCCACACGCAAGTGTGAGTAACGATCCAAGAGCGAGTCTTATCCGACACTATTCCGATGATATCCTGGACGTCAGTCTGAGCGAGATTAGAATGGCTCTCCAGCACCTTAAAAACGGCAAGGCCCCAGGCGAGGATGGAATTACAGCGGAGCTCCTGAAAGCGGGTGGAAGACCGGTACTTGAAGTCCTTCAGAAGCTCTTTAATTCCGTCCTCCATGGTGGCATTACACCGGAGGCGTGGAGCAGAAGTGCGGTGGTCTTGTTCTTTAAGAAAGGTGACAACGCTCTCTTGAAGAACTACAGACCGATTTCCCTTCTGAGCCGCGTCTACGTGCTGTTTTCGAGAGTCATTACGAATCGTCTCGCGCGCAGACTTGACGACTTCCAGCCTCCCGAACAAGCCGGTTTCCGAAAGGGCTTTAGCACCATAGACCACATACATACCCTACGGCAAATTGTACAGAAGTCCGAAGAGTACAATTTGCCACTATATCTGGCGTATGTGGACTATGAGAAAGCCTTTGATTCCGTCGAAATTTGGGCGGTGCTGCAGTCCCTTGAGCAGTGCCAAGTTGACTGTCGGTATATCGAAGTGCTGAAGTGTTTGTACAGTAGAGCTACGATGGCTATCCGAGTACAGAACCAGAGTACGAAACCTATCCAATTGCAGAGAGGTGTAAGACAGGGTGACGTTATATCCCCGAAACTCTTCACCGCTGCATTGGAAGACGTTTTCAAGCTTCTGGACTGGAAAGGATACGGAATTAACATCAATGGCGAGTACATCACTCACCTTCGATTTGCCGACGATATAGTCTTCATGGCAGAATCGCTGGAGGAGCTAATCACTATGCTCAATGACCTCAATAGTGTCTCCCAACGAATAGGTCTTAAGATGAACATGGACAAAACAAAGATTATGTTTAATGTCCATGTCACACCTATGCCGGTAGTTGTTGGGAGCACTAAGCTCGAAGTTGTTGACGAGTATGTTTACCTGGGACAAATAGTCCGACTAGGTAAGTCCAACTTCGACCGAGAGGTCAATCGACGGATTCAACTCGGCTGGGCAGCGTTCGGGAAGCTACGACACATCTTCTCGTCAGAAATACCTCAAAACCTTAAAACAAAATTGTACAACCAGTGCGTGTTGCCAGTGATGACTTACGGAACTGAGACGTGGTCCTTCACTGCTGGCCGTATGAGAAAGCTCAAGGTCGCTCAGCGAGCTATGGAGAGGGCTATGCTCGGAGTTTCTCTGCGTGATAAACTTAGGAATGAGGATATCCGCAGTAGAACCAGAGTAACCGACATAGCCCAACGGATTAGTAAGCTGAAGTGGCAGTGGGCCGGCCATATAGCTCGAAGAACCGACAACCGATGGGGAAGAAAGGTTCTCGAGTGGCAGCCTCGTACCTGTAGGCGAAGTGTAGGGCGTCCCCCCACACGATGGAGTGACGACCTGGTAAGACATGCAGGAAGTCGATGGATGCAGGTGGCTCGGGACCGTGCTTTGTGGCATTCCTTGGGGGAGGCCTATGTTCAGCAGTGGACTTGTGAAGGGCTGTAATGATGATGATGGCCCTACCACGTATAAATCTTGTTTTTTAATATTACCGATCCATTGGCAGTGCAAGATACAGATGCTACAATGACGTTGATTTTTTTAAAAATAAAATAAGGGTGACAAACGAGCATACAGTACCTGTATAGTACCTGATAGTAAGTATAGATGCTGTAACTGATAGACATCAAAATGTAGATACGTACGTTGTCATAGAGGACTAAGATGAAATGCCTCGTTTCCAGTAAAAAGGCTGAATAAAAGTGAAATAGTTGAACTATTTTATACGTAATACAACTGGAATTTTTATTAATTAAAGATATTAAATTAATTAGTTAATTTCCGCGTAAAAAGCGTTTTAAGCGGATCTTAGTTAACAAATTTTAACATATTTAGGGCCGATTTTTCAATCCTCAGATAAAAGTTATTCTTCGAATAAAGTAATAATATAATAATAATGCCCTCCAGACCGAATTTCGGTCACGACAGCCAGCGTCAACGGAGACTAGCCACCGGCGCAGGACAGGATTATAGTGCTCAAGTGTATGCGCAAGCACAGGTGCACTCTCTATTCCCTCACATTCATAGTCTGATGGAACGATTATCCGACACGATCGGAGAGAGATCAGGCGCAGCACCAACGGCTTTACTTGCTTTCCGAGGCACAGGTGTGAAATACCGCCAACTTCTTGACTCCGAGGTGCTACTGAGAATTTCTTGTTAGAAAAACCCACCAACTGATTCTGGCCCGACCCGTGATTCGAACATGAGACCTTATGATCAGTAATCTCGCTTACGACCACTAGGCTAAACTAAAGATTAAAGTTGCTTGAATTTGATGGTTCAATTGTTTCACTTTTATATTTAGCCGGGTTATAATCAGTTCGATGGATAACTTTCGTCTGACGATTAATAATAGGTCCTAAATAAAATGAAATTCCACAAAGTTACGTCTGATTCTGTAAAACCTTCATATTATATTTTATCCTTTGAATAAGTTTTATCTAATCAGTGAAAAAACAGATCTCAATCAAATTCCACGAAAATATGTATAAAATATGTAAATAAATAACCGTGTTAACATTGTCGTGGTGGAGTAAGAGCATCCACTACCCCATATCATCTCGTGGGTGTTGTACGTATGTGCGCAACTGAAAGAAGCTGAACCAGATGAGCAGCAGTATCTTCCTCATTACAGCTGTTGCAAACTGCAATTGGTAACCCGCTTACTACGCGTGGCAGCTATGGCAAATATCCCCTTTTTGAAGTAATATAAGGTTGTCCGGAAGAAATATACTATATAATAAATTTTTACGTGGTAGAGCCATGCTGCAGCTACATTAGTAGTATAGTTGTAGCACGAATGGGTCAGCTCGACCGGGAAAGGACCACGCTCTCACAGAATACCAGCGTAAAATAGCAGCTTAACACTGCTGTGTTTCGTATGGTGAGTGTAGAGAATCGGAGAACCTTTTTACTGGAAACGAGGCATTCTATCTTAGTCCTCACGGGTGGCAACGCTTCTGCATTTTGATTCGCAAACGAGGATAAATGTAGATGTCTATGGGCCACAACAGCCACCTACCATCAGGTGGACTGTGTGCTCGTCTGTCACCCTATACTATAAAAAAATAACTTTCAGTGTGATAAGACCGCCTGTTGTACATATTATACTTTAAATTGTACTCTTCTCGTTTTCAGTATTTCAGTGTACAAAATAAATATAGGGGAGGCCTATGCTCTTGTAAGTTTCGATATAATGAAGTGGGAGTAACGGTCAATAAAATTAAAAGTCAATTTTCTTAATGATTTCATTCATGAGTCATTGAAACAGACAGCTTAATACCTACTTGTAATTTATGAAAGGCAACGACGAGCGTCCAATGGAATCCATTTGTAATTTACTGCCGTCCACAAAGCGAGGCGTTGCGAAATGAAAGAGATTTCTTAACTATAAATTTACTTAACTAAATTTGTGTTTGATCAGCAATTTAACTTTAGAACAAGTTAAGCTGATAACTTTCAACCGCAACTTTGTTCATGAAATAGGAATGTTAATAAAGTCCATAAATAACTATATTTTATACAATGATTTATTATATTTACGCGAATACTACACATGGAATAAAATTAATATTACCGATTTTACCGCACCCATGGAAACGTCGGAAATTAAAAAAAAATTAACGCGATAAAATCCGTGAAAGAAGTTTAATTCCATATTTTGATACGTTATATTGGCGAAAGTAAATTGATTTTACTTACTTACTTACTTACTTATCATCACGCACAATCCCTGACGGGGTAGCCAGAGAGAACAGATCGCCAAGTGTCACGATCCTTACATACCTCTTTCGCTTCTTTCAGATTCATTATCTTCTTCATACATGCACGTCTAGGTATGCGAGTATTCTTGACCCTCCCCTCTTCGAACAGTTTGCTCACATGGTCTTCGAAAGTTAGTCTCGGTCTACCTCGACACCTTTTAGTATTAACTTTCGCGCTATATATTTTCTTCACCATTCGGTCTTCACTCATTCGCTCAACGAACCCAAACCATCGAAGCACGCCCTTATCAATTTTTGTGATAAGGTCATCTTTCAAACTTGCCATATTGCGAATCTCTTCGTTTCGCTTCCGGTCGGCCATGGTAACGCCGCACATTTTACAAAGAGATCGCATCTCCACTGTATTCAACTTGCTTTTATGCTTCTTCTAGCATACCCAGGTTTCGCTGCCATATAACAAAGTCGGTACCAACACTGCGTTATGTATTGCAAGGCATGCACTCTTCACTACGCCTTGCCTTTTGACTAACGCAGTCAGGGCACCATTGACTTTGTTCCCGGCAGTGACACGCCTGTCCACATCTAAATCACATCTTCCATCCCGGCTAAAAGCACTCCCCAAGTATACAATTTCATTTACCTGTTCTAGACATTCCTGATTTACCCATATTTCACACTTCGTTCTCTCTTCGTCCCTTTCAAATACCAGAACCTTAGTATTTTTAGCATCCAAACGGAGACCTTTAATTTCACATTCCTCTTTCATACACGTGACTAATGCCTGCAGTTCTGCCTCTGGTGGTGCAATAAGCACTGCATCATCAGCATACAGCAGACAATTTACTTTTATGTCACCCAATTTCACACCCAAACAGCTATCTTTCAGCTTCTGTAAACAGCTGTCGAGATACAGTATGAACAGCCAGGAAGACATGACACAACCCTGTTTTACGCCCGTTTGGACGCTAAACATAGGTGACAGGTCATGCCCTACCCGCACACAGGCTTTACAGTCACAGTAAAGTGACTGCACAGCCCTTAGCAATCGACCATCCACACCGTACCCCGGCAACAGTTCCCACATTTTCTTCCTTACAACCTTATCAAATGCTTTCTCAAGATCCACAAAAGCACAGAAAATCTTTTGGTTAGCAGCCAGAAGCTTTTCCGTGATCATGCGGAGAGAGAACATTTGATCCGTGCATCCTCTTCCAGGTCTAAATCCGCATTGAGCCTCCCATAGAAATCTTTCCGATTTCTCTTGCATCCTACGTGTCAAAACCTTCGAGTAGACTTTACTTGCTAAACTGGTCAAGCTGATCGCCCGATAGCACCCGCAGTCAAAATGTGAACCTTTACCTTTATATAAAGGCACAATGACTGCGGATCGCCAATCATCCAGGACATCCCCCGTCCGCCAGCACAAATTGCACAGCAGATGAAAGCTGTCCCAGACGCGAGGCCCACCATACTTGACCATTTCAGCATTAACTCTGTCTAGTCCCGCAGCCTTACCACATTTCAAACTTCGAATCGCACGTTCAATCTCTTTCATACTGATGACCTCAGTGTCATCGAGGTCCGGGTCTGGCGTACCAGTCTCGGCGTCATCCCAGGATCCCTCACTAAGATCATCACACGCATACATTTCTCTATAAAATTCGCTCCATCGCTGCATGACGTCCGATTTGTCTGAGAGGACGTCATTAGTTCTCGAAAGCACTTTGTTCATTCTTAAGGCCGTCGCACCACTTCGGGTCCTTCCAACCTTTTTCCAGAAGAGTTTGGAGTTCTCCTTAAAGTTGTGCGACAACCTTTCGTCCGTTTTCATTCTACACCTTTTACGCACTTCCTCAATCAATGCTTTCGTGTGAACTTTTTGCAGCTTATATCTTTCTTTCATCTTCTCTCTCATATCCTTATTATTACTAGAGGCCAAGTAGTCTAACCATGCTTTCTTCTTCTTCTTTACAGCTTCTTTCACTTCATCATTCCACCATGCATCTCTTCTTTTACTACTGCCTCTTTTTATTGTTCCACACACTTCTTCCGCTGCACTTACCATTCCATCCCTAAGGTTCTACCATGTTCTTTCCACACATTCTTTTCTATCATCGATGGTGTCAAGCTTTTCGGCTACCCTTGCATGATATTTGTCCCTAGTATCCGCTTCCTGAAGCTTCCAGCTTCGGATGCGACAGACCGACTGTGGTTCTGTTACTGCCATCCGGTAGCGCCATCCCGCGAACAGACCCCTAAATCTAGTAATCACTAGATAGTGATCCGTTCCCAGGTCAGTACCCCTGAATACTCGCGTATCCATCACCTATTTTCACAGTCGGTCATCCACTAGGAACAAATCGATCACACTTCTCTTATTCTTTCTTTCTCTAGTATACATATGGATTTTCTTGTGATTAAACATAGTGTTTGTCACAAGAAGACCCTTTTCCTTGCATACCGCCAGTATACGCTTGCCAGCATCATTAACCCTTTTATCGCCAAACTTTCCAAGCACCGACTCGTACCCTGGTCGAGCGGTACCAACCCATCCATTCAAATCACCACACACAACAATTCTTTCGTTTCCCCTAGCCAAATCTAGAACTTCTCTTACATTCTCCCAAAACTCCTCCAGCTCAGCCCTGGACGGCGAAGCTACCGGCGCATAAACAGCCAAAAGGAATAACTTCGTCAGTTCCAATTTAAAGCGAACCCAGAGAAGTCTTGATTTCACAATCTTATATTCAGTCATAACATCGACCAACCGAGACGACAGCAGCATCCCCACTCCCTGGCAGGCGCTCTCGCTCTCCGGGACTCCGGACCATAGAGCTAACGCCCCGCCAGGGAGCTCTTCAGTACCACTGCCCTTCCGTTTGGTCTCCGACATACACACGACATCTAATTCTCTTTCTTTCATTATTTCAATCAACTCATTCGTCTTATCTCTCATGCCTCCTCTAACATTCCACGTGCCAACTCTGCACTCTGTCCTCCACCTTCCGCCGTGTCGGGTGGCGGTCCCCATCGCCGCTTTGCGCGCTGCATTTCACACCAACGGGGACGAGCTGGTGTGCGTCGCCTTAGGGGGACGCCCTAACCCTCGTTGGCATGGGTGCGCAGCTGAGTAGAATTGCAGCCCTGAAAAGGGCTGACAGGGGTCGCGACGAGCACGCTTCTACAATGACCCCCTATATATAAATTGATTTTAATTTTCTTAATTCGTTTTTTAGACGTGTACAACACTAGGAGCCCCTCGATATACGAGAAGGAAAGACACCAACTCTAACACTACACTGTTTAATTAATAAACCTTAGTTGAAACTTTTATACAGTGTGTATGAATACCAACCAGTAACAATTATTTCTTATTAACTTACTAGCTTTACAATAACGCAACCATAGTGTGCCTTAAAACAATAGTGGCGCCATCTATTATTCACTAGATAAACAAAATATACTTAATATTAAACAATACGTTATCTGCACTACTTTTTTTTGAGTGAAAACTTCTCAAGGTGCGTTGGGTGATTTTGTATGAGTGAAATCTTATTTCATATTTCGCGTTCATATAAACACGTGTTGACGGACTTCATGTGTCTTCGAAGTATTTTATTTCTCAGACATGCAAGTTTTCTCTCGATATTTTTGAGCAAATGGAAATGGTAAGTGGATCTATCCTCGGTTAAGAATCAAAATGCAGATGTGTTGTCACCCGTGCGGACTTTTTTTATAGGAGAGGGGGCAAAGGAGCATGGGGCTGATGGTAAGTGACTACCACCGCCCATGAACAACTGCAACACCAGGGGAACGAGGGGAATTGCAGATGCGTTGCCGGCCTTTGAGTTTACGATGTAATGCCTTATTTCCAAAAAGGGTCTTTCGACCTATTCGTACTATATACGCAACATAGCTGTACCACGTATAAAACATTCTTTAATCCTACAATTTTTTTTATTTAAGAAATATTTTTTAGTTATGTATTTAAACAACAAACGGCCCAAAGTATAGACAGTTCTGTTTTAATAACTGTATAAATATTACTCCTATTTGTGTTTAAAGCTAATTCGATAAAATTCGTAATATTTCGTAATATTCGTAATAATTCGTCTTTTCATTAATAATCAACGCCAACATAAATTCATTACGGTCTATCAAATGTCCACTGCTGAACATAGGCTTTCTCCATAGATTGCGTCATATTTGCCACACTTTGTAGGCTTAGGTTTATATTATTTTCTCTTCATCTCCTGTTTCAGTTTCTCTTTCTTACCTGTTACACTATCCGCGGGTTTTCTTTAATAAGTGTGACAAGCGAGCACATAGTCCACCTGATAATAAGTGAATGCTGTGGCACACAGACATCCACATATATTCTCAATTTTTTTTTATAGGATAAGAGTGAGAAACGAGCACACAATCCACCTGATGGTAAGTGGTTACTGTGGCCTATAAACATCTACAACTATCTTCGATTACGAATCAAAATGCAGATGCGTTGTCACCCGTGAGGACTAAGATGGAATGCCTCGTTTCCAGTAAAAAGGGTCTCCGGTTCTCTACACTCACCATACGAAACACAGCAGGGTTAAGCTACTATTTTACGTTGGTATTCTGTGAGAGTGGTCTTTCCCCGGTCGAGCCGACCCATGCGTGCTACAACTACATGTACTACTAATAGCTGTAGCATGGCTCTACCACGTATAAAATTTTGTTACACAACAATACAATTAAAAAACCCCTGAGAACTACGATGGAATGCTTCATTACAAGTAAAAAGGGTCTCCGGTTCGCTACACTCACCATACGAAACAAAACAGTATTCAGCTGTTTCACGCCGAAATTTTATGAGGGCGTGTCCCACCCCAGTTGAGCCGAACCGTATTGTTGTAGACATAATAGAGCTATAGCGTAGCGCGTACACGTAAATGATATGGGTAGTAGATATCATTACGTCGTCATTATACATCTATTCAACTGCATGATATTAAATACTATATTTGCCTTGTTTCAGGTAATGTTTGTCGTCACGAAACACTTGTAAGTGCGAGTAGTATGTCTATACAGATTTATAGGTCCGACAATATGTATGTTATTTGTATGCATATATATATTGTTTAAAAACCCGGAAATAAATTTGAAATCGATATTGTTATATGCTGATATAAAACATAGAGTAATTACCCAGAGAGACAGAAAATAAACTACTGCGGGCATAAGCTGTGGGTAAGTAGGTGGTTACACATGCATATTTCTACACAAATTTAAACAAGCAGTTATATCTAGCAGGAGGAAATTTATAATATTTCACGTATTTAATGTTAACTTACTAGGTTTCAATCTGTGTATAGCATAAAACAAAGTCGCTTCTCGACGCCTGTACGCTTACATCTTTTAAACTATGGAATGGATTTTCATGCAGTTTTCATCAATAGTTAGAATAATTCAAGGGAAAAGTATATACGTATAATTATATTTATAATTTTTCTGTCCGTGTGTGTGTGTGTGTGAGACTGAACTCTTCCTAAACGGCTGGACCGATTTTGATGAAATTTTGCGTGTGTGATTAAGTTGATTAGTGAATGGTTTAGATTTACAATTGGACTCTGTAGGTGACTCTGTTTTCACGATCCAGAAACCTTGTAATAATGTGATGTAAAGTTTTTAACAACGCAAGATATGATGCCTTAAATAAACTAATTAATAGGCGGACACTGGATAGGTCAGTGGCGCAGTAGCTTAGCAAATAGTTGCAGTGCTAAGGGCCGCGGGTTCGATTCCCGCACGGAACAAGTATATGTATGGCCTGCAAATAATTGTTCCTGGTTTGAATATTTGTGGTTGTGAAATTTATGTATGCTAACTGCCCCCACGATACAGGAGACATTCCTAGTGTGGATGTAACGTGTTATAATAATGAATAAAACGATTTTTGTCCTTACATACTGGTATTGTATATAAGCCATATGCAATGAGATGGGGGTAGGACGGAGAAACAAAATCGACAATTTGTGTCTTTGAATAAATTATTGTTCCGAAATTCTGGAAATTCGCGTCTCCAGACAAACGGGGCAGCTTCATTTGGGTACAGAATACCAGCGTGAAATAGTACAATAATGCTGCTGTGTTTCGGGTGGGGAGTGTAGAGAACCAGGGTTTTTACAGGAAACTATCTTAGTCCTCAAGGGTGATAATGCACCTGCATTTTAATTTGTAATTGAAGATAAATTTAGAGTCTATGGGATACAGCAACCACTTACCATCAGGTGGACTGTGTGCTCGTTTGTCTTAAGAAACTTGTTAATATTTTAGCGTTGGAAACGCCCAATTAGCAGAGAGAACTATAACAAAAAGTGTTTATAATTTATTCATTCAGAATTAAGCATTTTATAAATAAACACAATTTTAAATTCAAGGGATCAAAAAATAGATTTGAATGAATTTGTTTACTAGAATTAATCTTCGTAATACATACCTTTCTCTTGTTAAAAACCAATATTTCCATAACCAGTTTCAGTATTTCGAAATTAGTTCCAACAGTGGTAGAGCCACGCGGCAGCTTTTGCTGTCGCACGGATGGGCCGGCTCGAACCGGGGTGGTACCACGACCTCACAGAATACCAGCGTGAAGTAGAGGTTTACCTCTGCGTTTCGCTTGGTGAGTGTAGGTGGCTGGAGGCCCTTTTTACTGGAAATGAGACATTCCATTTTAGTCCTCACGGGTGACAACGCATCTGCATTTTGATTCGCAAACGAGGATAGATGTAGATGTCTATGGGCCGCAGCAACCACTTACCATCAGGTGGACTGTGTGCTTGTTTGTCACCCTTATCCTATAAAAAAAAAAGTTCTCCAGTATGGGGAATCAGTTCCGGTATTGAAACCCATCTGATGTTGAATGCATTGTTTCCGACTGGGATTAGAACACGAGTACGCGCTTTTATATTTAATGCGAATTCGTGTGGTTTATTATTCTATTACTGTAGGAAAACTATAAAACTAATATAACATTATGATTTTTTTATTAGAATAGGGCGTGACAAACTAGCATACAGTCCACCAGATGGTAAATGGATGCTAAGGTCCATAGACATCTAGTTCTATGCTTAAACACTTACTATACTTAAACTTAATCAAAATGCAGATGCGTCATCACTCTTTTAAGATGGATAACCGGAGATTCTTTTTACTGGAAACGAGGCACGTTTCCAGTAAAAAGAATCTCCGGTTATCTACACTCACCATACGAAACACTGCACTGAGCTTGATCCTTGCCCGTTCGACCCATTCGTGTTATAACTATATAGTGGCGGCATGGCTCTACCACGCAGTAAGAATTATTTTTCGAATAAGCGAACATAGTTAATAACTGAACAAATCTAATTTCCATCTGAAGGGGACGATATGATATTAAAAAACTTTCGGGTTAATTTTATATTGTGTGTAAATAATTCGCCATATATTTGAAGTATATTAAATTTTTTGCGTCTACCGTACCGTGTTCATATATTATATTAGCGGTTACCCATCCGCTTCGCTGGGAGTAGATTAAACTTTAGTAATAATAGTTATAAAAATATCTCTATCCTATTTCACGATATAGGATCGACTTCTTTGCCAAATTTCATTAGAATCCGTCAGTTCGTTTAAGGACTAACATCAAAATATATTCAATATTGTAGTAAGATAGTAATTTATGTCTGATTTTGAATATAGCAAGAACCCGTGAATGATTGACTCGAATAATTATAGAATGTATTGATTTCCTTTATTACAGAATATGCATATAAATAATAATTTATGGTACGTAATAAATGAACCCTGTAGGGCACAGTGATGATACATAAGGTAGCACATCAAGAATCCATTACTGAGCATAGGCCTCTCCCATAAATAACCTCATAGGGAGGATATTTGCCATTGTTGGCACGCCTGGAAAGCGTATTAGCAACCGCAGCTTTTCGTTATTTAAGCATCTCTTACGATATAATGAGGATATGGTGTAGTGGATTATCTTACTCCGCATCTACACGGCGAAATGGCTTTGATCCAATTTAATATGACATAATATTACTTAGTTATTTGTAAATCCTATTATACAATTTCCACTTTATTTTTTTTTTCGTACTTAAAAAAAAAACTAAAGTTACAACCTGTATACCTCCACGCTGAGCACAGCCTTCCCTCTTTTCTGAGAGGTGAACCCACACAAAATTAATAAAAGGTGGAGTGGTTTTCTAATTAAAGCCTATATTTTTCCAATCGGTTTATTGTTGAGTTTATAAGGTTTTTGCTCGGTGATAGACAGCCCTATAATGACTCTGTTTGTTCCAACTGGGGCTATTAAATCTTTTTTATTACGAGTATTGGTATCTTTTTTACGCTTCTAGGCACAATCACATTTGTTAATAAAATTTTATTTTTTCTAAATTTTGAACTTGTAATGTTGATGATGTTAATATAACTGATAATATGCATATATTTTATGTAAATTAAGTATGCTTTTTTGAGAGATAGCCAAGTGCTGGCAAGCGCTTGGGCAACGCACCACTAAATGGAGTGTCGATCTGATGATAAGTACTTCGTGGCAATCTATGGCCTATGTTTAGCTGTGGACTTGTGAGGGGCTGTAATGATAGTGATAGTAATATGTAAGCTAGCTTAAGTTTATGTAAATGAAATTTTCAATAACCTTTGTAAAGCATAACCATGTACTTCCGAAGTGGGGGCCGTAGCGGCGGCAATTCGGAAATAGTATGTCATACTTCTGGTATGCCAACGTAATATCCGTGAAGCTTTATTACATTTATTTTAACATCGAAATATTATTAGATGTTAAAAGGTATGCAAAATTTAATGGTCCAGAAATTTATTCCATATTTTGCATTGTGAAGCTTAAACTTGATATTGTCTCTGAATATGGTTGATTGTTCTCTTAGATACGGTCGCCTTTGTATCGCGCCGCCTTGGCACGTGCCGCATCTTCGCATTGTCGCTGCGTGCAGCGTACACCCGCAGGAGAATTCGGCATTTTAAAACGAAACGCCGTAGCGAAAGTTTATTTGCTACCTAACTTGTGTTTATTATTTATATTTGTATTAAATTAGAATTCCGTATAAATGAAATAGTATTTTATATTATTCATAAAATAGAAAGACATTTATTTAACAAACACAATAATAAGTGCGCCTCCGGGTATACTGACACTATCTTAATGAGAGACTATACCGGCTTTGAGAAACTGAGGTACTGTTCATTTTGCTTCCGTTTGGAATATCTCTTTAAAAACAGCAAAACTAAAGACGCAGGCAGTAACCGTCTTACTGCTGGGCATAGACTTTTTCTAATTTCTGAGAGTGTTTTGGGGCAAGGATATAGCCGCCGGGCTCCACGCGACCGCCAACACTTCTTCGTTGGTAGACTTCACATGTATTAAAATTTTTTAAGTAGTAATTTTTCAGACATGCAGGCTTTTCATGGTATTTTCCTTTGTCACCAAATACGTGACAAATTTGCACATAAAATTGCAATTAATATTTATAATGGGGCCAACGAGGAACCCAGGTTGCTCGCGTACTGCGAAATTCACGGTGAACGCCTAAGCAACTACGGTTTTTCCAAATGAGATAATAATAAGTTAATAAATAATACATTTATTCGATATTACCGAGATGTCTGAGGCATCTGAAAATCCGTGAGGGACCGCTCTACCCGCATGCTCCGCCATTTTCAATTAATTTTCCCTATTCTCTCGGACGCCGTTTCTCCCCGGCCGAGAGCTGGGGACAGGGAACTGACCTCTTTGGCTGTGTTTTACTATGCATGAATTTTTATAGTATATTTAAAAAAAAAACATTAAAATCATTTTTAGATTTTGGATTTTCTCCTGTATCTCGAAGTTGTTTTAAGTTTATTAATAGCACATAGATAAGCATCTAATTATTTGTAGGTTCTAAAAAATATTTGTTCCGTGAAGGATATGAACCCGCGGCCCGAAGCTACTGCCATACGTTTCAAGCGACCGAGAATTATAAGTTCAGATATTCATAGTATTATTGCACTAGCGCCCTCTAGTGTCGAGTAGTAGAACTAGGAAAGTCAAGATCCTTCTAGAAATTTCGGGATCGATATGTACTCGAACATTCTAGATGTCGATACAGTAGAAGGTTCTGGAAACTATCTGAGGCTCTATATAAAGCCGGTATAGACCACGACCGAGTCGGTATATAATTGGCAGTATAAGCGAATACTTCGAAGCGAAATAACTGCGAACTAAAGTGATCAGTAGTACAATTGTGTTTTATTATTAGTGTGGTTTTAAATTATTATTAGTGTTCTGTAATTAAAGTGTCAATTTTGGTAATCCACTCGGCAGCTTTAGTTGTCTCGAATCCCAAGCTCGTAACAATTGGTGTCAGAAGTGGGATCAAATCATGCCGATTTTACCAAAGGATGACATGGAGGGTATCCGTACCCGAAGTCAACGTCAGCTGGAGACGGACCAGAGACGATTTGGTAATGCAACGCCGCAAACGTCGGAGGACCAGCTGCTGAACACGAAGGCCGGCCCATCAGCAGCTCCTGCATTGGCAGCATCTCACTTACGTGCTCTGTTGATGATGCTCCAGGAACAGGCTTGCCGACAGGAGGAACAGGCCCGCTGACAGGAGGAACAGACCCGTCGGTTGAAAGAGGAGCTGCAGCGCGGACAGGAAGAACAGGCCCGTCGCTTGGAAGAGCAGCTGCAGCGCGGACAGGAGGAACAGGCCCGCCAACAGGAGAAACAGGGCCATCGGTTGGAAGAGCAGCTCAAACGCGATAAGGAAGAAGGAACCTTGAAGTCAACGCTGCTGTGAGGCTCGGGCACCACGAGACGCTTAAGGACCCCTTGACCCATGCACTGGAGGTGGAAGCCTTGCCGCAGGATTATCGTTCCCATCGCGTCAGGGAGGTTGCAGCAGCTACAGTTCGGGACCGCAATAACGGCTACAGCCCTAGGTGCTACGGCTGTGGGGAAAGGGGCCATCTTCGATCCAGCTGCCCTAAGCGAACTGTAGAAAGGGAAGGTGATCGATCTCGAGAGGGTAGTGCGGCTAATAGCACCGCCCAACAGCAGCAGAGAAACGAGTTAAAGCCAGGACTGCGGGGCGGGTGCTGGCTGATATTAAAAGAGCCCCAAGGATGTCGATCTCACAAACTCATGATGGGAACAGCCTAATCATCAAGGGCGAGGTCAACGGAACGCCTTGTAAATTGACCATAGACACTGGAGCCTCTCGCACGGTTGTCAGTTCCCAACTTATAAGTCAGTTCCTTGGGGACTCCACATATAACCGAGAACGCATTAATTTGGTGACAGCCACTAGTCAGCGCATGCCTGTCCGTGGAGAGAAGGAGATAGAGTTGAAGCTAGGCAATATAATCTACCTGCATAATGTCGTCGTGGCTGATATAATGGACGACTGCATCCTGGGCCTAGAGTTTATGAGGAAGAATTGTGGTGAGATCGACGTTAAGCAAGGTGTTTTGAAATGTGGACAAGAGGAACTTTTCGTGGAAGGGGCGTTGCCAGGGAATGTGTACAGCCTTAAGAAGATTGTTCTTCCGCCGAAATCGGAAACGATTGTGCCGGTTAGACTTCATCGGAATCCTGAGCAAACTTTTCATTGTGTACTCGTGGAAAGTGTAGACACTGACCTTCCATGGAAAGTGCCTTGAATCTTGGTCAGAATCGCCGTCATTTCAGGAGTACGTGTGCTGAACCTTTGTGATCAGGAACAGATTATAGGAAAAGGCACATTGGTTGATACTAGTGAGGAAGTGGATTGGTTGCGTCGGTGCCAATATCTATCGACTGGGACCCCCAGCAAGGATGGACAAACAAGAGTGACCACACTTTTAGAAGACTGTCGCAGCGTTCTCTCTCCGAATGAAATGATCAAGGCGAAGAAGTTGTTACTCAAGTACGCTGATGTTTTCTCGTCAAACGAAGCTGACGTAGGAAAGACTGGCTTAGTTCAACACAAAATAAATACAGGAGAAAAATTGCCTATTCGTCAGCGGCCAAAAAGATTGCCTGTAGCTCGTGAAAAGGAAGTGGAAACTATGATTGAGGGAATGGTGAAGGATGGTGTTATTGAACCTTCATCTAGTCTATGGTGTTCACCTGTGGTGCTGGTAAACATGAAGGACAGCAGCACGCGGTTTTGTGTTGACTATCGCCGTTTGAACGACGTTACTAAGAAGGACAGCTATCCCTTGCCAAGAATTGATGACACGCTGGACATGCTTACAGGCGTAAAGTGGTTTAGTACGCTGGACCTGAAAAGTGGCTACTAGCAGGTTGAAATTGACCCTAAGGACAAGGAGAAAACTGCATTCTCCACAGGAAAGGGTCTGTGGCAATTTAAAGTGATGCCGTTTGGATTGTGCAATGCTCCAGCAACGTTTGAAAGGTTGATGGAGCTTGTACTTACCGGGCTAATTGGAAATGCCTGTCTGATCTATTTGGATGACATCATCATCGTAGGCCGTACGTTTGAGGAACACCTTCAAAACCTGGAACGCGAGCTCATGAAGATCCAGAGTGCCAACCTCAAGTTGAGCCCGAAGAAATGCTTGGAAGAAGGTATCCGCACGGATCCAGAGAAAATTGCCGCTGTCAAGGATGGGCCGGTTCCAAACGACAAGACACAGGTTAGAGCATTTTTGGGTTTGTGCTCTTATTATCGACGATTTGTGAAGAACTTTGCAGATATAGCCAAACCTCTCCACAAGCTAACCGAGGAGAAGCGACATTTCTGCTGAGATGAAAGTTGCGATATTGCATTCCAGGAGCTCAAAAACTATCTGTGCAAAACACCTATTTTGGGGTACCCTAGTGCGGGCAAGGAATTTATAGTTGACACTGACGCAAGTAATATAGGACTTGGCGGTGTGTTGTCTCAACGGAATGGTGATCAAGAGATTGTGATAGCGTACTTCAGCAAGTCGTTGTCAAAGCCGGAAAGGAACTGTTGTGTCACAAGACGGGAATTGCTTGCTGTGGTAAAGTCCTTGCAGCATTCTAGCAAATATCTTCTGGGGCGGAAATTCCACTTACGAACTGACCATGCTGCACTGAAATGGCTATTGCAGTTCAAAAATCCGGAAGGACAAGTTGCGAGATGGATTGAACTACTGCAGGAATACGACTTTGTGATCGAAGATCGCAGCGGGAAATCTCATGGCAATGCAGATGTATTGTCAAGAAGACCTTGCCCTAAAGATTGCAAGCATTGTACTAGGTGAGAGGGTAAGGAAGTGGTATCTGTGAGTATACTCAGGACAGACCAGCTCAGCAATGAGTGGAAGGACAGCCTACAACATGCACAGCAAGAAGATTCGGACATTAAGCCGATTCTGGAATGGATGAAGGCCAGGTGTGCGGCTGTAAAGGGACCTCAAACTCGTAGTAGAGGCGCATTGAAATTGTACAATGTTGGTGAACCATGGGAGAGGATAGCCATTGAAGTTGCGGGGCCGTTTCCGGAAAGTGAAAGTGGTAACAAGTATTTCATGGTTGTGATAGATTACTTAACTAAGTGGCCAGAAGTCTTCGCCATTCCAATCAAGAAATTTCAACAGTTACAGATAAACTAGTTCATGAAGTCTTCTGTCGTTTTGGAGTACCTTTAGAGATTCACAGCGATCAAGGAAGGAATTTTGAGTCTCAAATATTCCAGGAAACTTGCCAAGTTATGGGTACTCACAAAACAAGAACAACTTCTTACTACCCAATATCTGATGGAATAGTAGAACGATTTAATCAGACATTGGAGAGGTACTTAGCAAAAGTTGTGGAAAAACGGCGACGAGACTGGGACAGGCACATACAACCGTTTTTGTTGTCATATCGAAGCGCTGTTCACGAAAGTACATCAGTGACACCAGCTTTCGCAAACTTTGGGAGAGAATTACGACTGCCTGCAGACCTGATCACCGGAATACCACCTGATGCCCCACGCAGTATAACCGATTATGCAAATGACTTGCGGAACAAAATGAATGACATTTATGAGCACGTCAGACAGACGGGCCAGCAAACGTCTGAGAAGATAGGGTTTGACGAAGGTTCACTAGTGTGGTTACACAATCCAGTTCGCAGCAAAGGGAAATCTCCTAAGCTTCAAGCTAAATGGGACGGACCGTACCGGATTGTGATAAGGATCAATGACGTAACCTACCGGATACAGAAAGGTGCCAGAGGTACTCCTAAGATCGTCCATGTGGATCGACTGGCGCGTTATTATGGGGCCAATAATGCTCGGGACGAGCATGTGTTAGGAGAGGGCAGTGTTGCGCGCCACTATTAATATCTTGTACATGGCAACACTAGTTACCACTAACGCCCTCTAGTGTCGAGTAGCAGAACTAGGAGGGTCATGGTCCTTCTAGAAATTTCGGGACCGATATGTACTTGAACATTCTAGATGTCGTTCCATTAGAAGGTTCTGAGGCCCTATATATAAGGCCGGTATAGACCACAACCGAGTCAGTATTGAATTGGCGATATAAGCGAATAGTTCTAAGCGAAATAACTGCAAACTAAAGTGATCAGTAGTACAATTGTGTTTTGTTATTAATGTGGTTTTAAATTGTAATTAGTGTTCTGTAATTAAAGTGTCAATTTTGGTAATTCACTCGGCAGTTTTAGTTGTTTCGAACCCCAGGCTCGTAACATTATACTACCGATCCATACGGGTGATTTCTGTATAACGATACAATAGCGCCGAGCTATCGAGTCCAATTGTGAATCCAAAGACTCACTAAATTACACAAAAAAGTCATCAATGTCGGTTGATAAACTTTCATACATACCGCAATTGATTTTTATTTATAAAGATAATAGGCATCTAGGTGATAGAGCTTTCCTCGATGTAAGAAAAAAAAAAAAATTGTCACGAAAAAACGCATTTTCCCATTAATGAGGCTTATATAGATTTTTCGGCCCACGTAAGTCTTTATATTGTGAATTTATTCGAAATCGTTAGAGCTGTTTTTGAGAACTCAATTACAAGCATGAAAACAAATATATAAGTATATTATATTGTTCTATCCTCCATCTTTCTAGTAGGTTCTCTCTCGTAGTATCTTTCTCGTAGACAGCGTGATGAATTTCACTCTTTATTCACTCCGGGCTTTTCACAGTGTAAATATAACATTTACTATTACCTCAGCCACAGACAAACCACAGTCACAGAAAAATAATAGTATGCCACTGCGCCCTATCAGATTTTGTGATTCTCTTGTTTTGCACTAAACCGATATATATAGTAAGTATAAGTAAGTTTGATCCATAAATATTATTAACTAGCGACTCGCCCTCGCACGGGTGGTATCTGAATCTCGACAACAGTGCCACCTACAGGGTCCAAATGTAAATCTAAACCATCTAGGGACCCATTCAAACATACACAAAAAAAACCATCAAAATCGGTCGAGTCTTTTAGCGTTACTACAGGAAAGCAAAAGGCTAGCTAATAAAGCGACAAATCATCGCCTCGATAAAAATATATTGTTTGAACATGACCACAATCGGTAAAGTCATTCAGAAGTTACACGATCACTAACAGATGCACCAACAATTATAAAATAAAAATTGTATCTCTTTTTTCGTATGTTAAATATTTAAATGAATAAGGTGTTTGAATGTACACCAATGATTATCGTGTCTATCTTGGTTCAACTTGAACTATGCGGCAGGAACTTCTTCATATCGTAGGAAGTTATGATTTATGTAACCCTAACCCTCTCAGAAATGAGAGGAAACATGTTCTCAGAATAAGGACGTATATAGGCTGTAACTAATAATGTTCTCCTGACCGAATTTCGGTCACGGCGTCCAGTCACAACAGATTTAGATGGTTACATCCATATAGAACAGGATTATTGTGCACGAGAGTGTGCGCAAGCACAGGTGCACTGATTATTCTCTCAGTCTTATAATCCGATGGGACGGCAACCCGATATGACCGGGGAGAGATCAGATGCGGGATCAACGGCTTTACGTATTTTCGAGGCAACAGGGTTCTTCACAGCCATCTTTTTGACTCCTGTTACCGAGAATTTTTTGAGGGAAAAACCAAATAACTAATTTTGGTCCGAAACGGGATTCGTGACTACTAAATCAACGAGACAGTCAAATAATATTGTATATCATAATATTGTGGAAGAGTAAATAATAATGACATTTTCTCGAAGAGATTGTGTTTATCTCAGCAGTCTCGTATGTAGTCTGTATATTTATTTTGTGGTTTAACGCTATGATTAGTTTGATAAGGGACAAAACTGATTTTAATAAATGTAATTTAAAAACATGCTTTGCAAATCAATTTAAAAATACTGAAACATATCGTAAAATTTACGCTTTGAAAAGATTTCTAGTACATGAATTTCCAAATGAGTTATTACAGTCACGCCATTTCAAAGGAATGAAATTTTAAACCTCTAAAATGATTCACTTTTCTCGTCGTGATGAATAAAAGAAAGAAAACATTGTTGACAGAGTCTCTTTAGTTGCCGTTTCTCGACTAAGTAGAATCTTTTGTTATTGCACTACTAGCTAGCTCATAAAAGGACCAAGCAGATCGTACGTAAATTTCCGGCAATACTTTGAACGGGATTGCTATTACATTTTATTAAACCATACAGTGCTTTAACGCTATTTTAACAAGTTTTTATTACATTGATTATTTGTGTATGTAATGTTATAATTAGAGAATAAGGGTGACAAACGAGCACACAGTCCTGATGGTAATTGGATACTGTGGCCCATAGACATCTACATTTATCCTCAGTTAGGAATTAAAATGGAGATTCGTTATCACCCCTGAGGACTAAGATAGTTTCCAGTAAAAAAATCTCCCGTTCTCTATACTCACCATACGAAACATAACCGCATTAAGCTGCTATTTTACCCTCGAACTAACGCACTCGCGCTACAACCATAATATAGTTGCAGCACGGCTTTACCACGTAGGTAATATGAATGTGACTGCCTCGTTGGTCTAGTGGTTGTAGTAGTGCGACTGCCGATCATGAGATCCCGGGTTCGAATCCCGGGTCGGGCCAAAAAATCAGTTATTGAGTTTTTCCATCAAGAAATTCTTAGTAGCTGCCCGGGGTCGGGAAGTTGGCAGTGTTTCACCCCCGTGCCTCGGAAAGCACGTAAAGCCGTTGGTCCTGCGCTTGATCTCTCTCCGGTCGTGTCGGTTTACCGTTCCATCGGGCTATGAGAGTGAGGGAATAGAGATTGCACCTGTGATTGCGCATACACTTGGACACTATAATCCTGTCCTGCGCCGATGGCTAGTCTTCGTTGAGACTGGTCGCCGTGGCCGAAATTCGGTCTGGAGGACATTATTATTATTAATATGAATGTAATGTAATTTTATTATTCAGTTTCCACCTACTTTCGGACGTAAAAAACCGAAATTTAGAAATCTATTACGAATGGATGACAATACTATAGTAATGTCCACATAGATCCTCACAGCTCATGAACAAAGCGTGTTATTTATGTTTCTTTTCATTCTAATATTATTAAGAAAATAAATAAATTTATAAAAAGTAAAACCGACTTCAACACGTAAAGAGATTTTTTTTTTATAGGTTAAGGGTAAAAACGAGCACACAGTCCACCTGATGTTAAGTGGTTGCTGCGGCCCATAGACATCTACATCTATTCCCTGATACAGATCAAAATGCAGATGCGTTTTCACCCGTGGAGACTAAGATGGAATGCCTCATTTCCAGTAAAAAGGGCCTCCGGCCACCTGCACTCACCAAGCGAAACGCAGAGGTAAACCTCTATTTCACGCTGGTATTCTGTGAGGTCGTGGTACCACCCCGGTTCGAGCGGGCCCATACATGCGACAGCAAAAGCTGCCGCCTGGCTCTACCACTGTTATATAATAATTTTATATAGATTATATTTTTTTATATAATATAGATTATAATAATTTCCACTGAATATATTTTGAAGTCGATGTTAAGACATAATGTAACCGACTCCGACTTTAGAAGTTATTATGTGAAAATTTATTTTTATTCTTTTAGTTTATAAAGTCGTCTTTTTTCTAAGTTTTGTTTTTAAAAGATTACCATAAATTCATTGTAACAACTAGAGAATGTCGATCTTATTTTTCTACCATTAGGGGTGAAATTTATTCTTGAAATTTGACGGGATCATCTCTGAAATATTTATTATCTAAAGAAAAAATACATAAAATCGGTTCATTGACAAATTACCGCAAATAAAATTTGGTCTGGGAGACATGATATCCTATATACATAGTTACTTTTTCTTTTGGTGACAGTAAATGTTAAAATAAAACCAACAGAAGAATTAACGCGATATTTAGTACTATCGACGTAGGCATCGCGTTATCTTCTCTCTATTGTGCAGGTGAAACTCTCACTTTGGAGCGTGAGTTGCGAGACGATTATACGAAGCATCCGTACACTTGTTCACACATGATCCGCATAAAGTGTTTATAGGCATAGCGAGTTATTGGAATTATTGTTTGCGTCTTTCTTCACCGATTACTTTAATACGGGACTTTTTAAGACATATTTTAGGCTAATGTGTTTACCTTCTAAGACCATATGCCTACTTAAGATCAGGTAATATTATAGTCAGACGTAGGCTTATTATTGTTAAAAAATATAAATAAACATAAATACTATATTATATACGTGGTAGAGCCACAAGGCAGTTAAATAAATAAGGCATTCCATTTTAGTCCTCACGGCACTCAATATCGTTTTTTAGTATTTTAAGTAGTCAGTATCCCGTAATGTGATAAAATACAGATTATTTCTTATATTTACGCGAACACTACACATTGAATAAAACTAATTTTACGGATTTTATCGCGTTTAATTAACTTGTTTTATATAGACCCCCGTGACCATGGGTGCTGCAAAGTACCCGAAACGTCGGGGATCAATAAAAAACAAGTTAATTAAACGAGATAGAATCCGTAAAAGTATTTTTATTCAATAATATACAGATGAATCTACTGCGGCGTTAAGAGTAACAAATCGTTAAGGGGTTCGATTCTAACGGGGAACAAATTGTATTTGATGTAACTGAGAATAACAATTATATATTATAAAATATACATCACTGTTTCAGAATCTGTATTCTATTTATTAATCATAACAGCCTTTAAAAGTCATCCAGAAGATTGCCTAACTGGGATGATTTTGCCATAGTTGCCTTTTAGTTACTTTGCAAAAAAGCCTCTGACCTGGGAAGAACCAGCAAGAAACCCAGCGGGACTTTTTCTTAAAAAACACAATTTACAATATAATATTTTATACAATTATTGTGAAAACATTTACAAACAGCATGGTAGTGATCACCTCATTCCCAGGGGTTAATATCAGCCGTGTACTCTTTAGTAGTACTTACTTACTAGACAATTTTTGCTTAATAAATATTTTAAACCTTTTGATAGGGTCCTGCATATTGTCTGGGACTTTGTTGTAAAAGCGTATACATTGCCCCATGAAAAAGTTACTGAGTCTTTGGAGTCGAGTAAGCGGTCAAAATCAATATACGTATGTATAGATATACAGATCTGCATTACTTGATTTTATTATTTTTGATTTTTTGAATTTTGATTGATTTATTGAAACCTGTTAAAATTATTTATTTTTCCATACCAATTGCTGGGCCTGAGTATAATGTCAGTTGTGGTCTTTGGCTGAAGTTATTTTTTATTTTATGCACAATTGCAGACAAAACATTATTGATTGCGCCTCTCTAAAATAAAATTTTACCTCTTCTCCTTCTAACAATAGCTACTACAACCGACAGGACGAAGGACCACGTCCTTATAGATTACCAGCGTAAAATAGTAGCTTACATTGCTGTGTTTCGTATGCTGAGTGTAGAGAACTGGAGACCCTTTTTACTGGAAAAGAGGCATTCCGTCTTAGTCCTCATGGGGGACAACGCATCTGCATTTTGATTCGTAATCGAGGATAGATGTAGATGTCTATGGACCACAGCCACCACTTACCGTCAGGTGGACTGTGTGCTCGTTTGTCACCCTTATTCTATAAAAAATAACATAACTTTCTTACTTGGTAGAGCCATACTGCTGATATTATATGGTTGTAGCACGAATGGGTCAGCTCAGCCGGGAAAGGTCCATGCTCTCACAGAATATCAGTGTCAAATAGCAGCTTTACACTGTTGTGTTTCATATGGTGAGTTAAGAAATCCGGAGACCTTTAGAGTTTTACTTAGTCCTCACGGGTGACAACGCATCTGCATTTTGATTCTTTATTGAGGATCGATGTGGATGTCTATGAGTCACAGCATCCATTGACTAACAGGCGGACTGTTTGCCAGACTTATTTTATAAAAAATAAGTAATAAATGCTCTTTAAATTGATTTTTGACGGTTAGGCAATCAAAAAGCCCATTTTGTATTCAGCTATATATTTTGATATCTATTTCTACCGTTTTACGATCAACAGCGACAATCTACCGGTAGACGCCATTTCACAATTTTATTAGCGGATCAAAGAGAGGTTGTACTGAATTTATAGTAAAATTTTTCGGCTATAATTCTATAAACTTATTGTTTACTAGTGTCCTGCCCCTGCTTCGCCTGGGTAGAATATATTAATGTGGCGTCATTTAGATTTTTTAAAGTAATCCATCCATCCATTACAGTTTAAATAATTCCACTGTTGAAAATAAGCCTCCCCCATAAATTGCCTCATAGGGGGGATTTTGCCATAGTTGCCACGCTTGGCAAGCGGGTTGGTAAGCGCAGGTTTTTATTATTTTAAGGTGTTATCAGGAAGACGCAGCTGCCCATCTCCTGTTCCAGTTTCCCTTTGTCGCCTTCTACGACACCTACGGGATGATATAGGGTAGTGGATAGTCTTACACCGCCACTCTATATATTATTACTGATATTGATCTCTATCTATTTGTGAAGTTTAATTAATTACAATCAGTTAAGCCATTCTGAAATTTGAAAAAAAATACAAATGGTTTTTAATGTCTTAAAGGCATCCAAAGAATCCCATGAGCTCGATAAAAAGCAGTTATTTTCATATTACAGATAGACACTTCAATTGTATTTATATGGTAAAGATTTATCGCTCGTAGAATTGCTAGCAGTAGTACAGTAGTTATATAAAAGACGCATCAATAATTATACTAACGAGCTATATATAAGCAAAACGCCACTTACTCACACACTCATCATGGAATCTCCAAAACTATACGCCTGATTGACTTTCAACTATACTTGGGACTTGAGGACGGCTCCGTGGCCCAGTGGCTTTGCAATGACTTGCAGCGCTAAGGGCCGCGGGTTCGAATCTCGCACGAAACAAGTATTTGTATGGCCTACGAATAATTGTTTCGAGTCTGGATATTTCTCCTTGTGAAATTTAGTGAATGTAAACTGCCCAGGAGAAAATCCTAGTGAGGAGGTATAGCTTTTTTTTAATAAAAGCCAAAAAAATTGGGATATATACTCCTTTCCCGACGTAACACCCACTAACAAAGGATTTTGAGTTAAATAGGGTGTTACAACTTGTATATACAATGATAAACTGATTATGGTAAAATAGTACATATAAAAATATATCATATCTTTCTCAGATCCTATCGTTAATAAAGTATGATTTGAAACATGAACTTCAGTGATCCATCACTCTTCTATTATACGTGTTGACTTCACAGCAACAGCAACAATAAGTTGGATAACAATGTAAATTACTTTGTTGTGCACAAAAAACAAAAAAGTTTTAGCAAGCCTCCGTCGTGTAACAGAAATTTGGAAGAAAAGTTAGCGTTGTATTATTCATAAGATTCATGTTTTCGTAAAAGTAAAGCATTAGGACGATAATAAATATTATGATTTCTTATATTTACGCGAATACTGATGAGCAAAATAGTTTTTAAGAATTTTATGGCGTTTGTTCGAACTTTTTAATTTCTGACGTTTCGGGCTCTTTAGAGCACTCATGGTCAGTTATGGTCAAAGCGTAAGAAGTAAATCGCCATAAACGTCGGGAAATCATTGAATTAACTATTAATAACTAAATTGAATTAAATTTTAACGTGGTAGAGCCATGCTGCAGCTATGTTAATAGTATAGTTGTACCACGAATGGGTCGGCACGACCAGGGAAGGACCACGCTCTCACAGAAAACTAAGGACCACGCTCTCACAGAAAACTAAGGACCACGCTCTCACAGAAAACAAGCGTAAAATAGCAGCTTAACGCTGCTGTGTTTCTTATGGTGAGTGTAGAGAACCGGAGACCCTTTTTACTGTCAAAGAGGCATTCCATCTTGGTCCTCACGGGTGACAATGCATCTGTATCTTGAGTTTTTATTGAGGATAGATGTAGATGTCTATGGGTCACAGTAACCACTTACCATCAGGTGGACTGTGTGCTCGTTTGTCACCCTATCATATAAAAAAAAATTAAAAAAAAATTCAAAACCCCCGAAACAAAACACATTGAAACGTTTGAATCGATTTTGATAAAACATGTCTAACCACCGCTAGAAAATTTGCTTTTAAATAGAAAAAAACCGCATCCAAATCGATTTGCCCGTTTAAAAGCTACGTTGCCACAGATAAACAAACACACATAGTGGTTAAACTTATAACACTCCTCTTAATAAGGTTAAAATAAATCTAGCAAGCTAACAGCATAGCAAAGTGGCGAAGCAATCAGCTTTGTAGCGGTTTAGCTTTAGCTTAGCACTTCAAAAAACAAAGACAGTCACAAGGACTGCCTATAGACATGAAAACTCAATTATATATGCGAATACATAGGTTGCTATACTACAGAAGACAGTAGACACAATACGTCACAAGCATGTCGAGGTCATCGGTGACGCGAACCTGTAAGTTTTTCCCTAAGAAGTTTTCATTTAAAAAAAATTGTTCTCTAAATTTAAACCACCCTGAACTAACTGCTCCAGTCCTGAAGTATAAAAATATTGCTATTTAATAAAAAAAAAATATTCTGTTTTATCGAAGTCTTATTCAAATTTCCCTCCTAGAGGCAATCTATCGATGTTCAGTAGTGAACTTTAATAGGCTGTAACGGTAAGGAGTAAAATCAAATTTTGCTCATTTTCTTAGAAAAGAGCCGAGCGTAAAATGCAATTGAGTTTTAATTGGAAGGCTCATTTGCTTTATCGTTATTGAACGTCATTTTAGAATACCTTAGAATGTGATTTAATGGAGACCGGTTTTATCGTAGCTCAGAGCAAAGACAATTATTAAAAGCGATAGACTGGCTATCACTAAAATTATTTTGTCATTCAATTTACACAAACTATTGATTCTAATTAGTGTTGCAGTCTTGTACAGTTGTAGATAGATAACTTTTTATTGCATTTAAAGATAAAGTTACAATAACGGAAAACTTATGAACCACAACCAAACGGTGTTCATATCGCTTTAAGCGATTTCTACTTGAAAAAGGATAT
The DNA here is from genome assembly GCA_033319125.1 of Parnassius glacialis. Taxonomy (NCBI): domain Eukaryota; kingdom Metazoa; phylum Arthropoda; class Insecta; order Lepidoptera; family Papilionidae; genus Parnassius; species Parnassius glacialis. The sequence continues at coordinate 39,644,103 of JAVANC010000009.1, read as the reverse complement.
ATATACACAATTTACTTACAACAATACAATACCAGGTCGCTATATATATAGCGTTAAGTCAAGACTCCTGAGTGGCCACAAAATGTCGCCTCTCCGAGAAATTAGCCTTTCCAGGAACATCTATTTATCGACCGACAGTGACCCATTAGTGGTGTGGCAAGTGCACCGACGTGCTGGAACTAATAAATAGCGCCCAATTATTCTTTCAGCTGAAATTGCTGCCCATACTGTAAGGTGAAAGAAGGGGCCTTTGATGTTTTGCTTTAGGATTTACACTGCTCCAGTACCTACAGTTCTGCTTATTGACGTGACTATTGGGGTGGAAATCGGCTTCGCCCGTAAATAAGATGTTGCTGCAGTTACGGACGCGATCCAACGTACGTAAAATGTATGTGGTAGAGCCATGCTGCAGCTATATTAATAGTATAGTTGTAGCACGAATGGGCCGGCTCGACCGGGGAAGGACCACGCTCTCACAGAATACCAGCGTCAAATAGCAGCTTAACACTGCTGTGTTTCTTATGGTCAGTGTTAAGAACCGGAGACCCTTTTTACTGGAAACGAGGCATTCCATCTTAGTCCTCACGGGTGGCAACGTATCTGCATTTTGATTCGCAAACGAGGATAAATGTAGATGTCTATGGGCCACAGCAGCCACTTACCATCAGGTGAACTGTGTGCTCGTTTGTCACCCTATACTATAAAAATAAAACATTATCTCGGCATAAAATTTGCGTAAATTAAAATCTTTAGGCTTTCATTACGGCAAGAACTGAATCTTGTATGGGTGTAATTTCAAATCTAATTTCAAAGTACGGCGTAAGGTTGAGGTGGATGTTCTTAATTCAGTTGGAAGTTTACGTGTCGATAATCAGAATCGCGTCGAACTGAAGTAGAAACTTTCTGCACGTTCTATTCACTCCGTGAAGTCCGTGGGCCGACAGTTTTCTGCATATTTAGTGTCGATCCCGTCTCTTTGTACTTCTACCATTTCTTTTTTGTTATGAATTCCATTTCTATTATAAACTAAACTTTGACACTATTTTAAGTTGTGTGAATCGTACTAAATGCGAAACAAGCGCCGATTACTGTTAGGCACTTGTTTCGCAAGAAGCACTTTGTTTACTTGAATCTCATTCATGGCCCACCGTGTATTTTGATCGCTCATTAGAGACGTGATGCCTAGTCTTACGTTAATTCGCCTTCTCGTCGCAATTTGGCTAAATCGGTTTTATTTTGCATCAGTAAACAAACTATTGCCATTGAGTCGCATAGTCACATCTCCTGTATCCCGATAGTGAGACCACAGGCTAGACATTAAGCATTTACTGGGGCCTATGGCATCAGCAATTGAACACTCCATGGCGCCTACTTATTTCTACTCTTGCCTTCAACATCTCTTTTCTGGCTTTATGTCGGTATTAAATCAATTGTCTAACTTGTGAAAAATAAAAAAAAATTAAAACGGTATTAGACTTTAAAACACGCAGAACAATTTATCGTACGTAATAAAGGTAATTCAATTTTAACGCTTCCGTCTCGTCTTTTTTTCTTCATTTGAATTTAGCATACTCAGAATAAATGTAACGAGATATATATATTGAAATCTTTTTTTTAATGACCAGTACTATTCAATGGTATTAAAAGTAAAATATCCCTGGGCAGTGTTGAGTGTGTATTAAATATGTAGTTAAGCCTATGAGACGAAGAAATTATGTAAACTGAATAAGAAAGAGAAAACATACCAATGATAATTACTTACTATAATTTAAAAAAAAAACTAAATTGTTAAATTCTTTTTGATTTATATTTGTTTTTATATTTCTGTAAGTTGCTGTAAAAATTGTTAGCAAGTAGTTTCGCTTGTTCTTCTTTGTCTTTGCCAGGCTTATTAAATATTAAAAAGTGGCAAAATAAGAAATTCGTAATATAACTCATTAGACAACTTTGAGGTTGGGGTGTTTATTATAGTGTAAATTTTGTTGTATTAAAAAGTAAAAGCTGAATGCAAATAAAAAGAATGAAATAATTTCATATTCCGAAGTTAATTTTTTATGTTTTACTTTTAATAAAAGTACATTTTTAAGACATTAAGATTTATTTTTAAATTTTTTTTTCCGGACCGATACGACTTAGGGACCTTCAAGAAAAGAGCCTACTCTTTTTTAAAAGGCCGCCAACGCATCTGCGATTCCCCTGGTGTTACAGTTGTTCATGGGCGGCGGTAGTCACTTACCATCAGGTGAGCCGCATGCTCGTTTGCCCCCTCTCCTATAAAAAAAAATTAATTTTGCGTTTTCCATTCCAAAGCTTATATCAATTGTTTTCATATTCTCTTTGTGTTACCTTGTTTCTGCATGTAGCCTAGGTAAAATTTATACCCGGCGGGAAAGCGATAAACTCTGGCTAGACAATCCAGCGGCTTTAAGCCGGGTCCAGACTGTGGCTTTGAAATTATCACTGGATTTCAACATTACTGTGTAGCCAAATAACTTGTTATGTTATTGTTGATCGCAAAAATTTTGCCAGTAACGTACGAAATAATAGCTCTTATTTTCTTTTATTTATTATGAAATAGAAATAGATTTTTTTTTAATTTATAATAATAGGCTATATGTTATACTCACTGAGAGTAAAAGTTAGATTAAAATATTTAGTTTTATTTATTTATTTATTATATGATTAAATTTACATCGACGACCATCCCCGCGTCTATGAGTGCCTGTATAGGTCCCATAGCGGTAATGCCGACACGATTTCTTGCTACAACAGATCGCATCCGTAGAGATCGTGATACTTGGCGATTTTAACGCCCACCACGCCGAATGGCTCAGTTCACGTTTAACCGATCATGCGGGGAGGTCTGTTTATGACTTTGCCTTGACATATGATCTAATACAACTGGTTACTTCGCCTACGCGGATTTCAGATGTGGAAGATTATACACCTTCCCTTTCTGTCGATGATCCTCTCGGCTCTTCGGACCATTGTCTGATCCGGAGTGTGGTGCCACTTGCGGTCCCATCGCGGTTGCGTTCTGCAGGCTGCCGCCGTGTTTGGCATTACAGGTCGGTGAATTGTGGCGGAATGCGGTCTTTCTTTGCATCCTACCCATTTGATTTTTATTTGGTTTGATTTTTACCGAATGTTTCTAGCGCTGTTGTTGACTCTGTCACTGATGTGATGCTACAAGGAATCCCAGCGCTGTTGTTGACTTTATTACTGATGTGGTGCTAAAGAGAATGGAACTATTTATTCCATCACCTGTGGTACCCATCGGAGGCAGATCTCACAGCCTTGGTTTGGTCGCCCCTGTAAGACTGCATTAAGCAGTAAGCAGGAGTGTTATCAGGCTTGGGCTGAGGCTTCGGCGGCCTTCGGGATGTAAACACCAGCAGCAGCTTAAATAGAAGTATAACTTCGCCTCCCGGTCCTTCAAAATGGTTATTACCAAGGCAAAGTATGAGCACATTAGCAGCATTGGCGAGAAATTAGTTAAGTCTTCCTTCGGGAACCCGTGCATTCTGGTCTCTCGCCAAGGCTATTCAAGGGAATTTCTGTACGCCATCACTACCATCTCTGTACAGGGAGGATGACTCACTGGCCCACGCCGCTAAAGAGAAAGCGGACCTTGTAGGCTTCCTTTTTGCGTCCAACTTGACTTTCAATGACGGGGGGGGAGGGGAACACACCGCCAACCATCCCGCAGTGTGATTGCTCTATGCCTGATGTGCGATTTACACAGTGCTCGCCATCACCTCGAATAATGGAATCCATTATTAACTGCCAGCTTATGCGGTACCTTAAGGAGCACCAGCTGAATAGTGACCGCCATTACGGTTTCCGTCGAGGTCACTCAGCTGGTGATCTTCTTGTTTATCTAACACCTAGATGGGCATAACACATAGTTTGGACATAGCGAAGGCCTTCGATTGGATCTGACACAAAATGCTTCTTTAGAAGCTTTCTTCCTATGAACTTCCCGAGAAATTGTGCAAATGGATCACCAGTTTTCTGGCTGATCGGAACATCAAGGTCATAGTACACGGTGCATGCTCCGATTACAAGTCCATTGATGCTCGTGATGATAGCATGCAGCCTTGTGGAAGGCTGCATGCTATCATCAACGCTGTTTCTTCTGCATATCAATGATATGTAGCAAGCCGGTAACATTCATTGCTATGCGGATGACAGCACTGGTGATGCTCTATACACTGGCCGTGCCAATATTTCTCGGGAAAACTTTGCCGAGTACCGGAACAAACTTGTGTCTGAAGTCGAGTCTATGCTGAACAAGGTCTCGGATTGGGGACGACTAAATCTAGTAGTTTTATCCTCAGAAGACACAAGATTGCGCAATTACCGCTAAAAAGAACCATTTTGTCGTATCTCCTCAATTTCAAGGCACTCCCCTTGTTACCTCAGCCAGTATCGGAATCTCCGGCGTCGACATATCGAGTGGCGTGCAGTTTCGTGGTCACTTGGAAGAGAAGGCCAAATTGGCATCTAAAAAGCTTGGCGTGCTCAGCAGGGTGGGACAGTATTTCATGCCGGCACACCGCCTGCAACTTTACAAGGCGCAAGTTCGGCCTCACATGGAATACTATTCCCATCTCTGGGCTGGTGCCCCCCAGTGCCAGCTATTTCCACTTGACCACGTCCAGCAGAGAGCGGCTCGAATCGTCGACGACCGAGTCATTTCCGATCGGCTCGATTCACTGGCGCTGCGAAGAGTTGTTGCATCTCTATGGCTCTCTTTTGCAAAACAAAGATAGTTTCAATGTCAATCGCATTACCCCATAGCAAGATTCCATATGACATTATGCTATGGAAATATAACTAAAATAAACTAATCTAGCTATTTCAACACAAATAAGACATATAATCTTTTCAACTGCATATGCTGCAGAACTAAGTTTGCTAGCTAGTTTATATGAGAGCCCCATTGAAGCTTCGTGTTGACTGTAATACCAAGAAAAACAGTGGAGTCAACAAGGCCCAGCTCATTAAATTAGACATTTAAAAGCACATTGGTATTTTTACATTAGGTAAAGTGAATTTAATACATTTCGTTTTGTTACCGTTCAAAATAAATTATTGACGTTAAACCAGTGTACTATTTTTGATATAGCATTATTCACTTCGTTGAAAGTGACAACCCTTAGTTGAAGCAAAACATGGCAAAGTAACCGTTACATTGTGGCATCACTAGCATGGTAACTTTGCAAAGTTAGTTTTATAGATAAATGTTAAGACCAACACGTTAAAAACGATATATTACATATTCTAACCTTTAATATCACGTTACTACAAACATATAGATACCTAAATTCAGTGTTTCAAACAAAATCAACAACAGTTTTGGAGCACTGAACAAAAAAATTACTTCGCCGGAACAACTCCGTGTTAAAATAAACAGCCAAAATTAACTCTCATGTTGTCGTATCAAAAACCATGCTGTCAATTAGTTATTATTTTCATCCAAACAATGGCATATCTTGAAAAACGTTACGTTTTCCGTGTTAATCGTAATTTTTTACCAGTACACCCCTGATGGCAAAGTTAACTTCCATTCGTAAAGTTGCCAGACTCGACTGTAGTCAAAGAAAGACCATAATTTATTAAATCAATTTTTCGATTTTTCAAAAAAGAAAATTTTAACTTTTTGGGATGAAATATAACCGAGATTTCTCCTGTCATTGCTCTCTATCTATTCATAAACTCGGAAAAAAACTTACAATCTTTTCAGATTTTTTTTTAAATGTTTTTATGTCATAATAGCGCTTAGAACTTAATAAAAGCCAGTTATTTTTTAAGTTAATTTATATTTTATTGTAGAAATAAAAACAGCTATAGTTTTTAGAAAAAAAATTTAGTACGGAATAGAACTCGGCAAGAATTCCCTGTAGATATTCTCCCAGAAATCGACTTCTTCCTTGTCAGGTCTCGTTCCCATTGTTAAATTCTCGTTTATCTCGAGGTATGCCTGTTCATCCAAAGTATACGGTGTCCATTTAAATCCAAAACTATCATCAGGTGTTGGGTGTCTGTAATGAAATAAAATCTTTGAATAAAAAATTTAGAATGTTTTGACGTGGGTTAAGTGTTAGTCTTACAAAGATTACAGCGTCAGAGAGTGGTTGTGACCACTCTCTGACGCTGTAATCTTTGTAAGACGTTAAATTGTGGCTATGGTAGATTTAGCGCTTAGTACTAAATTTTAGTTAATTGGACTAAAACTATTTACTTTACTTTATAGTAAAGTAAAGTACCGTGTAGTGGCTGTATAAAAATTAACATTAAATACCACATATCATCTCGTGGGTGTCGTCAGAGGCGACAGAGGGTAATAGGTCAGGAGATGGGTAACAGCGTCTTCCTAATAATGATTGTAATAAAAATAAACCAGGGTAACCAACCCGCTTGCCAAGCGTGGCAATTATGGAAAATATCCCCCTATGAGGCAATCTTTGGGGGTGGCCTATGTTCAGCAATGGACTTAAACTTTAACGGTTACGGTACTATAGTAAATATAATAAGTAGAGCTAAAAAGTTAACGACAACTACATTATCCGTTGCGGCGGCAATAAATTCAGCGCAAGGTGGCAAAAGAAATGCTATATAAATAATTGTTTTTTTTTTATTTACCACGTGCTGGGCGGTGAAAGAAAACACCGTGCGAAAACCTGCAAGTCTGTGAAATAAGACAAAAAATATTTATATGTGAAGTTTACCAACACGCATTGCGGACACTTACTTGCCCTAAAAACCTTCTCAGAAATGAGAGGGGGCCTTTGCTTTACAGTGGGACGTATATAGGCTGTAACTTTAACTTTAACAAAAGGTATGTTATTTCCTCTGGGCACTAACATAGAATGCTTCACTACCTGTCATTACATAGGTGTTAGGCTTGGTTGGCGCTTACAGTGGTAAGGCAAAGGCCCCCTCTCATTTCTGAGAAGGTTTTATGGCAAGGAAATATTCGCCGCGCTGCCCCAATGCGTGTTGGCGAACTTCACATGTCTTTGAAATATTTTTTCTTTTTTTTAGACATGCAGGTTTTCTCACGATGTTTTTTTCACCGCTGAGCACGTGGTAGATCAGCAATTAAAATTGCAATTAACAATTTCACTGGTGTCGACGGGGATCTAACCCGGGTTGCTCGCGTACTGTGGAATTTACAGCGAGCGCTTTGCCCTTGAGTTACCACGGCTCTATACTACTTTATATACTACTACTGTATATTCTATTCTATACTACATACGTTTAACATTCTTTATTATAAGCTAACTGGAAGTGTCAAAGAACTGCTGTCTCTTACCATCAAGTAGAGTCTTGGCTCGTTTGTATCTTCAATTAAAAAAATGTATTTAGGTGAGTCTAATATCAACTACGAGTAGATTATGGTTTACCATCTTTGACATATTTATTATTTTTTTACAATCATCAAATATTTATTACATAAAATATTATTTAACTCATAAAAGATATCAAATACATATATTTATAAAGTATTAGGAAAAAATATAAAGGAAGCTTTAATTTTTAATGACTTACTTACCCGTACTTAGCGAAATTAGTCCAGAGTTTCGTAACATTTTCAATTATTCTGAAACTTTTCGAGTTTTTGTCAAGTTTCATGTTGACTTTTTTCATGGGGAACACATAATTCAATTCATCAGCGTGACAAACAGGTATTTTGTCTCCGACTAATTTTTCAAGTCGTAAAATATGAACCATAAAATTTCTTTCAGTTTTACCGTTAAATTTGTAAAAATAAACTTTGGTTTTCTTGCAACAACTTCTTGCCAGTTGGAACATAGGATATGTAAACATATTTAAAGAGAAAAATTTTACTAATTCGTTTATGTTTTCCATATTAACCATTTCGTTATTACAATACAACCTTCTTATTCTCCTTGCAACCTCAAACTGCTCCTTTAGTGTACAATTAAGAGCAATAGGTTTGGGAACAAAAAATTCACGAAATTCGTTAGCGTAGACGCAAATCTTTTCTAACGGTATTCCCGTTCTCATGTTTATAAGACCTTCGTCTTCTGTGTATCCCATTAAAAGATCAACGCCTTCGTGTATGCCGTTACGCAGTATTTCAGTCACATTTCCAAATATAAATCTTTCATTGTTGCCAAATTTCTTTTCATCTACAACGCCAAAATTGACATCAAATGATTCTTTGGCCTTTTCAGCCAATGTGATTGGTACTTGTATACTAATAAGGGATTCCTTTGGCTTGGATTTAAAGAATTCGTAAAGTTCTGTGTCGTCTTCAGAATAGAATCCAAATTTTCTAGCTAATGCAAGCGCTCTTTCTCGAGGTTCAAAAGTAGTACCCCATGGACAGGTGAAGGACCCACTTTTGACAATAGCTCGCTTAAATAGACCTTTTGTCATCGGTGATATCAAATGGTAGGTAACACTGCAACCACCAGCACTATGACCAAAAATTGTAATGTTTTTTGGATCACCACCGAAGTTAGCAATATTTTCGTTTACCCATCTTAATGCAGCTACTTGATCTTTCATTCCAGCGTTGCCTGGGACATCTTTTGTGTCTAAACAAAGAAACCCTAAAATTTCTAGCCTGTAATTGAAGGTCACAAGGATCACTCCGTGTCTAACTAAGAATTCAGGACCGTACATATCATCATTACCACTGCCGCTGACAAGCCCTCCACCATGGATGTAAAACATGACTGGCAAAGCAGTTTCTGGTTTAATTTCAGGTGTATATACATTCAAATACAAACAGTCTTCACTGCCGGCAGGAAGTGAATCGATAGAATGCAAATCGAACTGATAGCAAATAGATCCAAATTTTTTTGCATCTCGGACTCCATCCCAAGGACTTTTCGGTTGCGGTGGCTAAAAAAATTGAATACAAACATAAATATATTACATTCATTTTGATATTCAAATAAAATTCAGAAAGCTTTTTAATTTGAATAGAATTGTGGGATTTCGTACTATGGGATTGGTAACAGACCTTGTAGTGGTGATCTAAGAAATATCCACTACCACATGTCGTCTCGTAGATGTTGTGAAAGGCAACAGAGCGGAACAAATTAGAAGGTAGGCATCAGCGTCTTCCTAGTAAGAAATAAAAAAAAATATATGGTTGTCAACTCGCCTTCCAACCATGGCAACTACAGTCTCTCGAGGTCATTTAAGGGGAGGCCTATATTTGGCAATGGACTCTTGACTGGTCGAAATGTTGGATTTACACATGAGAAACTACTATAAGACATTCATAATATTATGAGTTTTTTCTTCGACTATATAAAACAATTAATTTGAAAATTGTATTAATTATAATTGTAATTGACATGACGTACCTTAAATCTTAGGTCACCAACAGGAGGCTCAGCGTAAGGAATACCCTTAAAACTACAATATGTTCCTCCTAAATAATTTTCATTCAGCTCTCCTTCCAACAATCCTTCCTTGACTTTAACCTGAACCATCGTTAAGGTTTATTACTGGTCTTAAGCCTTGTAGTTGTTACTATACTATCCTTGTTATTAAACAGTTTTAGATAAAATCCCTGTAAAATAAATTTATTACGTTAAATGAAGATTATTTTTATAGATATTATTAAAAGATTATACTAAGGTAATAATATAAAGTATAAAAAAATAAAGCGTATCATTTTATGTAAATAAGAGGGCTCTAAAAGATAGTTAAAGTCCATCAATAGTCAAAAGATGCGAGCGTATTTTAGTAAGTGAAATCTCTTTACTGTGAACCAACGATCAGCATAATAGATATTAAAAAAGAGCTTTTAATGAAAAGAAATTGTCATCCGGCATCACAAAGGGTTTTTAAAATTGCTTCTGCAGTCTGGAATATCGGATATCTAAGTAGATACTGTGATTTATTTTAGTCTTTATTTCAATTACCTTTGATAAAACGAATATAATAGTACATTGTTATTGCTATTATAAAAAAAAAAACGTACATAAAGTCAGTCAACAAGTGAAGACAGACCAAATTGCACCTTATTTAGTATCATCATCATTATTGCGCTCTGTAACAAGTCCACAGCTGAACATAGGCCTCTTCCAAGGAATGCAAGAAAGTGCGGTCCTGAGCCACCTGCACCCATTGAACAATTCGCACCGTAATTAATTTTTTTAACGAAAAAACAACATTATGTATTAACTGACTTCAAAAAAAGGAAGGTTCTCTGTTCTGTCTATCCCTCCGCCTTATGTTTGTATACGCGCAATTTTTTGAAAACTATACGACCGATTTTTATGATTCTTTTACTGAGGTAAATGCATACGGAAAGCTTAGGGAAAGGTTCTAATTTCTGTTATTTGTACATTCGTACTTGTTTCACGTAGGTAGTGAACTTGTGTGAAGAAATGTATATCCAAATCACAAAAATGAAGCTGGGGTTTCACAAAGTGACAACAATCGCATGTATAAAATAAACGGTTCTAATTTATGAATGATTCAGTTCGCCAACTTTGAAGTTATTTTTAATTTCTTAATTTAATTAAGATATATGATTAGTAATTTTGAAGAGTAACACTTAATAAAATTAAGCAAACCTTTTCTTGTAACAAAAAACTGAATAGTATATAAAATAATCTTGTTAAAATAATGAAAACTATGGTATATATATAAAAGGTTGCAGATTCCTGTAATTGAGAACAAAATTAAAAATTGTATGAAAACATACTTAATATTTTGTGTTACTTGATGGTTATTTAGAAAAGTTATTTAAAGTGCTTTGTGGTATTCCTTGGGGGAGGCCTATGTTCAGCAGTGGACTTGTGAAGGGCTGTAATGATGATGATGATGATCGTTATTTCTAGTTGCTTCGCAATTAAAATGCAAGCCTTCGTAATATCGTTACAATAAAATTTTGTTTCATGTTTTATTTGAGTCAAACCTATTTTTATGTGAAGCCAAATTTTAATTTTTGTTTGTGTTTCGTGCATTCTCAGTACTCAGGGTTGACAACGCATTCTACATTTTGATTCTTAACCGAGGATAGATGTAGATGTCCATGGGGCACTGGATCCACTTACCATCAGGTGAACAGTGTGCATGTTTGTCAATCTTATACTATGTAAGAAAAGTATTGTGTTAGCTGATAACGATATCTCTTGTGGGTGCTGACTGAGAGACGAGTGAAATAGATGTAGGTTTTTTTTAGAGAGACATGTGAAAAAGGGTTGTAGTTCATACATATGGGCCTATAACTTTTTATTAAATAAGATATAAATCGAGAACGCACTACAAAGTCTACGTGATAGTAAATGGATGCTGTTGTTTAGAAACTTTTTTTTCATAGTATAAGGGTGACATACGAGCTCATAGTCCACCTGATGGTAAGTGGTTGCTGCGGCCCATAGACATCTACATCTATCCTCGATTACGAATCAAAATACAGATGCATTGTCACCCGTGAGGACTAAGATGGAGTGCCTCGTTTCAAGTAAAAAGGGTCTCCGGTTCTCTACATTCACCATACGAATTACACCAGCGTTAAGCTGCTATTTTACGTTGGTATTCTGTGAGAGCGTGGTCCTTCCCCGGTCGAGCCGACCTATTCGTGCTACAACTACACTACTAATAAAGCTGCAGCATGGCTCTACCACATAACTTACATCTCGAGTAAGAATGAAAATGCAGATGCGTTGGCATCTCTGATACTAAATTGAAATAAAGGGTGTTAGTGTTCTATGGGTGAAATATCTCAACTCGTTACAAGTAAGAAGGGTTTTCGGTGGAAGTTTTTTGTATGGTCTTCATACACCATACGAAAAACTTGAAGCTGCTTTTTACGCTAGTATTCAACGTAAGAAATAAATATATAAATAAATAAATAAACGAATAAATACATATATCAATCGATACATAATTGAGAAATAAATAAATATATGGCATGGAGGAAAAGTTTGTTCTTTCTATTTTGTTTGTATAAAATTGAAGAAAAGTCTCTTTGCTTGTACTGTTTGTATCTGGCTGGTTTTAATATCAATACAGATAGGATATTAAGAAAAATAAAAAGTAAAAAACACTATCCTGCCAATTTTTAATTGTTTTTCTGTCCGCAGAAATGAGTGCATCTAACGAAATTTGTTACATTCTGAAGTTTTATTACAAAAAAGGGAAAATACGACTCAAGGCGCGAAAAAAAATTGTGGTGTTTATGGACCTAATGTATAAATAGATAAATAATTGAATAAAAGAAAAAACAGGTCCAATCCTGGCTAGACCCAACTTGTTAGTTGCTATTTTAAGTGCTGTTTCATTACGTGATTGTTGGTGAAGTAGTTTGTAGTCCGCCAACACGCACTACGCGATGCCTTTAATACTTTATAACCCTCTAAGAACTTAGATGAAGCCTTAGCCCTGCAGTGGCCTCAGTTTGTTATGGCTGTAGCTTAAACTTCTTAACGTATTTCTGACAATTTAACGAACCTTGAGCGGGAAACTAATATAGCAACTGACGTCTGAGAGATTAAGACGCAGTATACTCGTGAGTTTACAATACCTTCAAGTGAGTTAGCTGCCATACATTTCAATATGAATTGTTTAGTGGTGTTGCTGGGAACGTCACCTTGGTGTTCCGACAAGATACGGCCTTAAGAAAATATTTACAATTGCCTTGAAATGAACTAAGATAATACTGATAACACTGAAAAAGTACTTATCATATACTTTTATATATTTAAAAAAAAATCCCGCTTGTTTGTTGTTGGTTGTTACCAGAAGTATTTACCTAATTTAAATAAAAAATGGCGTTGAATAAGTAATGTGTAATAATATACATTGATTGATAATATTATTCTATTTTATAAAATAATCATTATACGAAAAATATATACATACCTTAAATAATTTGGACAATTATATCTCAGAATTCACATCACAAGCACTGAAATAACACTGTTCGAAAAACAATTTATAACAAATAACTTTACGTTGATTGTCGCGTATCGTAGAGAGAGAATGAACTACAGCACCAAAAAGTAAAAGAGAATGTACATACTCTCTCTATGTCGCTTACACAAATTATGTATTAATTTTCTTGTTACCTGTCCCTTTCTTTAGTCATTTAGTGAAGAGAGAGAGGGCAACATTAAGCATTTCTTAAAGTGTCGATTTTTATGAGTAATGCCGATTGAACGCCTGTCTAATGTGAATGTAATGTAAATGACCTTCAAGACGCAACGCTAAAGACTAAATAATTATTTGATAACAAACGTCGCTTGATAATTTCGGAGAATACTAATCAAACTGGTTTTAGACTTAATTGCTTCGACATACGAATGTAGCGAAATAATTGTTATTGTAATATGTTTATAAACTGATAATTAATGTTAAAAAAACTTAAGTGATTATTTAATTCAAGAGGCAATGTCAATTGATATGAAAGCCGTATTTGTCTAAATTACACAAGAAAGTTGTTTTTTTTTGGCGTACGGCATATCTACACGAGGAATTTTGTATCGTGGAGGCTCAAAGACCATTAAATATATCCTCAATTAACAGTAAAGATGTAGATATGCCTCATTACCTCTAAATAATGAAACGTTTGATAAAAGATAAAGCCTAATTCAAAGAAGTAAGTAAAATAATAATTTAACGTAATAGCTTCTAAAGTAAGTGCAAAGATATAGTGTACAGAAGAAGTAGAGATCCGATTTCGGAAGTTATTTTAAGTTTTTAACAGTGGTAGAGCCACGCGGCAGCTTTTGCTGTCGCACGGATGGGCTGCCTCGAACCGGGGAGGTACCACGACCTCACAGAAAACCAGCGTGAAGTAGAGGTTTACCTCTGCGTTTCGCTTGGTGAGTGCAGGTGGCCGGAGGCCCTGTTTACTGGAAATGAGGCATTTCATCTTAGTCCTCACGGGTGACAACGCATCTACATTTAGATTTGTAATAGAGGATAGATGTAGATGTCTATGGGCCGCAGCAACCACTTACCATCAGGTGGACTGTGTGCTCATTTGTCACCCTTATCCTATAAAAAAAAATTGAGGATATATATGGAGTTCTTTGACGTCGGCATTTAATTTTAATTGAAAGTTCGTTTAAAGGGTTCCGTACCCAAACGGTAACCAACGGGACCCTATTACTGAGCCTCTTCAGTCCGTCCGTTTGTCTGCCAGCGGGCTGTGTCTCATGATCCGTAATAGGTAGACAGTTGAAATGTTCACATAATGTGTATTTCTGTTGCTGCTAAAACAAATAATAAAAATAAACATATATTAAAAAATAAATGGGGCTCTCCTAGTAGAAACGTGGTACGGAACCCTTAATGCGCAAGTCCGACTCGCACTTGGCCGGTTTTTAATTACCCTTTTAAGTGGGCTAAGGAATATCACAAGCTGAACATAACAACAGCTAGAATGTCTTCTAACTAGTTTGATTAAACATTTTAACCGTTGTTTTTTGCCCTTTGGGTTGGAATTTTTTTCTCGATTTTTATATAGGACTAGATGTGCCCCACGGTTTCACCTGCGTCATCACGTGTTGGAGGTGCGCGACATGACCTAGTTCAAACATTTTATAATTGCAATTAAATATTTTATTTGATAGCAATGGATGGAAAAATTGGAGTACTTTTATCTGTCGGCATATTATGTATGATGTAGAGCGAAGTTAAGTTTTATCCACTTTCCCTCCCCCTCCCGGTTGAGTAGTTCTCGCAGTTCTCACCGGGTGGCTAAGGTTTATGTGTCGTTCGCGCGCCCATCCAAGTATTGAATTATTTTAACTTTACATTATCTCTTAAACTATGCGTCCAAATAACATAGTACAAAGAACAAAGTTTATCTTCATAAAATTGTCTTGATGACAATTTTATGTACTTTCGTTCTTAAGGATAAATAGGCAATGCCTAATAATATCGCTCATAAATCACTTTATTAATTTTCAATATTTTTTGCCATAAAATACCTAATTATGGCGTATGTATAAGAAATAGACATATGGTATCGCGGCCTTTTTTTAGACGGAGTAAAGATCTATATTTTTCTAGAACATTATATTTACGTATCCCTGACGATAACACCAGCATACGCGGATAAATCATTTCGAGAGTGCTTTTTCTTCTGACTTGCTTAACAAATATCCATATTTTAGGCTAGCTGAGTAATATAGCTTAATGCTAGATAGCCTATACTATTCCACATGAATCTGGCTATAATATTCAAAAAGAATTTTTCAAATCGGACTGGTAGTTCCAGAGATTAGCGCGTTCAAACAAACAAAAAAACAAAAAAACTCTTCCGCTTTATTTTTTTTTTATAGAATAGGGGGCAAACGAGCATGCGGCTCACCTGATGGTAAGTGACTACCGCCGCCCATGAACAACCGCAACACCAGGGGAATTGCAGATGCGTTGCCGACCTTTTAGAAAGGTGTAAGCTCTTTTCTTGAATGTTCCTAAGTCGTATCGGTCCGGAAAATTCGCTGGTGGTAATTGATTCCACAAGGAAGTCGTGCGAGGGAGAAAACTTCTTCTAAATCGCACAGTCGTGGACCGCCAATCATCCAGATGGTATGGATGGTAACGCGAGTTTTGTCGCGATGTGCGATGGTGAAATTGAGCGGCTGGAATTAGTCCGAACAATTCCTCAGAGCACTCCCCGTGATAAATGTGATAAAATACGCAAAGAGATGCAACATCTCTACGCAGTGCCAGTGTATCGAGCCGATCAGAAAGAACTCGGTCGTCGACGATTCGAACCGCTCTGCGCTGGATGCGATCAAGTGGAAGGAGCTGGCACTGGGGTGCCCCGTCCCAGAGATGAGAACAGTATTCCATGTGGGGCCGAACTTGCGCTTTGTAAAGTTGCAAGCGATGTGCCGGCATGAAATACTGTCTCGCTCTGCTGAGCACGCCAAGCTTTTTAGAGGCCAATTTGGCCTTCCCTTCCAAGTGACCACGAAACTGCACACTATTCGATATGTCGACGCCAAGGATTCCGATACTGGCTGAGGCAGTAAGGGGAGTGCCTTGAAACTGAGGAGATACGACAAAGGGGTTCTTTTTAGCGGTAAACGCGCAAACTTGTGTCTTCTGGGGATTGAACTGGACTAGATTTAGTCGCCCCCAATCCGAGACTTTGTTAAGCAAAGACTCGACTTCAGACACAAGTTTGTCCCGGTACTCGGCGACGTTTTCCCGAGAAATATTGGCACGGCCGGTATATAAGGCATCACCAGTGCTGTCGTCCGCATAGCAATTAATGCTGCCAGTTAGCAACATATCATTGATATGCAGGAGAAACAGCGTTGGTGATAGCACGCAGCCTTGTGGAACACCAGCGTTGATAGGCTTGAAATCAGAGCATTCACCGTCTACTACGACCTTGATGCTCCGATCAGCAAGGAAAATTTATTATATTAGTATAGATTTAGATCCGATTAGTCTAGTTAGATTCTCTACACTCACCATACGAAACACAGCAGCATTAATCTGCTATTTTATGCTGGTGGTCTGTGAGAGCGTGGTCCTACCCCAGTCAAGTCAATCCACAAACCATAATATAGCTGCAACGTATAAAACAAGGTACAGCAAGTAGTAAAATTAAGTTTTATCTAATATAACTTCAATGTAAATAAATTGAGAACATCATCCACGTGGTCGAAGTCAATTAAATACGCATTATTAAGGATAACTCAAAAACTTCTGATCAGACCTTGATTAAGTTTATATGGGACTACATGTGAAGCAACAGCTTTTAAATAAAAAAGAATCATCGAAATCGGTTCACCCAATAAAAAGTTATGAGGTAACACACATAAAAAAACATACAGTCGAATTGAGTACCGGCTCCTGTTTGAAGTCAATAGAAAATGAACTGAAAGGTTTAGGTCTTATCGCCGGGTGATGCGCTAGAAGTGTTCGATATGGCCGTGACAGAGGTGTCTCAGGCGGACTAGAAAAAGTGTATCGAAATTGGAATATTTTTTTTTAAATTTAATTTAAAAAAGAACCATCAAAATCGGTTCACCTAGAAAGAAGTTCTGAGATAACATACATAACAATACAGTACCTTCACCTTTTTTGAAGTCGGTTAAAAAAGTCGCGAAGTAGCCAGCCTTTCGGTGGTCTATTTAGGTACATTTAGCGAGCGTGCGCAAGAATTGTACTAAATTTCCTTCTTTCCCTTCCACCATCAAACAACCAGACGCTCGGCAAGTCTCCACCCCTCTGACATACCACGCATTCGAACTAAATACTTTTGCTTCGTTGTTCGTCATGCGCAGTAAAGGAGTGTTTAAGAATATCCAAGCATCGTTATTCCCATCCGAATTCTATACGGATGTCTTTAAGGCAAGAGTGAATAGGCTTTTGTTAAGCTAAACTCGGTGCGTTTTACTATCCTTGGCATCTACACTACTTACCATCACATGGAAAGTCAAGCACTGGTTTTTTAAAGTTATTTTATTCATAGAAAAAGGGTTTTGTCGCTGATGCGATTATGACACCCTGGTAGTTACCGTAACCGTTACAGCCTATTAAAGTCCACTGCTGAAGAAAGGATTCCCCCATAGATTACCTCATAAGGGGGATTTTTGCCATAATTGCCATGCTTGGCAAGTGGGTTGGCAGCCGCAAGCGTTTTGTTTTTAATCGTTATTAAGAAGAAGCTGCAGCCTATCTCTCGATTTGTTTCACCCGTAGTGTATATCCTTACACCACTGCAGAGTTACAACAAAAAATGTCAATTAAAATAAACCTAGCAAGCTAACAGCATAGCAAAGTGGCGAAGCAGAACACAGTTGTAGCGGTTTCTAACGGTTGCCGTTGAGCAATCAGTTTCAAAATAGGAGGTTCAGATGCCTGGGTGATCAGTAATTGATTGCTGAAAACAGAATTTGAAAATTCGAAACCGTTCTCGAGATAATCGTGGGACAGACGGACAGACGGACAGACATCGTGAAATCAATAAGTGTCTTCGCAAGCTTCGCCACTTAATAATAACTAAGAAATAAACTTATTAATTATTAATTACTAATTACTCAATATCTTATTTACTAAAAAATAAAGTTTAATAAGTTAAAAGAAGTTAGACAAACAATGATAGGTGGGTAGGAGTGAAATAAGTAACACACGTTTTGATCTGTCTCGTGTAATTTATTTTTTAAAAATAGAAATTAGGATGTTTTAATGTGTTACACATATATGTAATAATCATCTGATTACCAGCCTTGATTCCTTGATATATATTATCTTTAACTTGTTGTTTTTTAACACTGCACTAAACTATGGAAGCCCTCAAAGGATCCCTGTCAGCCATGTCAGAACTCTTCAACACTCGTATGAATGAGTTTCAGCAGGACTTACAAAAGACTAGTCCAACTATGACCCCAAATACATCAGTACTTTCAACGGAGTTTGCAACATTCAGAAACTTCATCTTGTCCGCTCTTGAAACAGTTCAAAGACAGGTTGAATTTCTTGGGAGAGAGATCGACCGCTTGGAGATGAGACGGCGCCGTAAGATTCTGCTGCTTCATGGTATTCCCGAGGACAAGTCCGAGGATACATCTTCAATGGCTGCTAATCTTATAATGGAGAAGCTCAAGATATCCAATGTGTCCAACACTTCTTTTATCAGCTGCCATCGCCTTGGACGTCCAAAAGAAAAGAAGCCAAGACCAGTTCTTGTAAAGTTCCGGGATGTCCCAGTTCGTGATCAAGTTTGGTTCTTAAAAACAAAACTGAAAGGCACGGGTGTCACTATGTCTGAATTCTTAACAAAAGATCGTCACAAGGTGTTCATGGTGGCCAGGCAGAAATTTGGCATAAGTAACTGCTGGACTAGGGATGGTTATATTCATGTTATCGCTTGTGACGGCTCGCGCCATCAAGTTGAATCGCTGGCTGAGCTCGAAGTCATCCCAGTAGCACCAGCTGATGCTTCCCAAGCACAGACGGCAGTTGCTGGAAGAAGTAGATCTCCTGACAAGGTAGTTCAACGCTCCAAGAGGGCAGCGAAGAAATGATGGTGATTTGGTCTATAAACTAGTTCTCTTTAATAAACCGTATGTATATCACATTATGCTTTCCATCTATATTTTAATGTCTCTGCATTGTACTTTTTGCTAACCTGATTTCTTTTCCTTTCGTATCTGTTTATCACTCTAATCTTAAGTGTTAAATAAGATTTAAGAGTTAATTAGTAAATTAGTGGTACAATGTATCTCCATTATATAAAAGTACTATTTGATATCTATCTACGCCACTTTGAACTTCGATTTTGTGTTTTTGTTTTGATTTTATTGTTTTAAGTTAGATGCTAATCTATGTTAATAATAATATTATATTATATTATTTACCTATATATAGGTAGGTAATAAATAACAAAGTTTTGATCACAGATTATAAACATTGAATTGAGCGTTTTCATCACAGATTATAAAGTTTCAATTTTTTTTTAAACTGACTTTATGGCTTTGGGTTCTAGCCCTTCTGAGATAAAGTTTCGATTTAACACATTGAGCAAAGAGTATATAATTGCTATGTTTTTTGCCTTAGAGTAATATCTTCTCGATTCAGAGTATAATATAGTCTTTGGTACTATCGTGGTGATTGACTTTATGATTGATATGACTTTAAGTTTTTATGTTTATATATATATATATATATATATATATATATATATATATATATATATATATATATATACTCGCAAATGTGTGTGTTCTAATATTTTAACCACAGAACATAATTCTATTTGATGTCTGTATCGGTAATTTCAGATTTTTTTATCGTTGAGTACCATGTGTTATATGTTTATTTCTTTCTTTATTCAATCAATTATGATATGAATCATCTATGTGTAGTATTAAATTTTTTTTTTTAAATATTTGCACTATTTTCTATTCTGTTAATGCTGGTAGGTAATAGATGTAATTAAAAGTAAATTTTTGTAGTTTATAATTTTTATTTGTTTGTAGTTATTAGTATACTTTTTTAGTTTGTAGTTATTGTTTTTTTTCTTTTTGTAAAAGATAACATGTCTTTTGGTGAAAGTGATCATAATCAAAGCTCCTCTTCTTTCATTTCAGCGTCCGATGTACTAAGTAATGACGACAGTTTTGAGAGCATTCCTCCATTAAAAGATACTCTTGACTCGCATTTTTCTCAAGCTCTAAGAAACTTCAATATAGTTCACATAAATGCACAGAGTATTCCGGCTCATTATCCTGATATGTTAGCTAGCTTTGTAAGTGATAATGTTCATGCAATTCTTGTTTCGGAGTCATGGTTAAAGCCATGTCTTCCATCCATATCCTATTCCATTCCAGGATTCCAGTTAATACGCAACGACCGAACTGCACGGGGTGGTGGTGGTGTTGCCATTTACCTTCGTGCGCATATACCTTTTTCCATTGTTCGTTTATCATCTCAACTTTCAGCTAAGAACGAAGCGGAATACTTATTTATTGAAGTGCTTCTTTCGCACAACAAATTACTTCTCGGAGTTTTTTATAGTCCTTCTTCCACAGTTGACTATTTTACCACATTGGATAACCTTCTTGAAGAGCTAACTCCATTATATAAACATACAGTGCTAATGGGCGATTTTAATACTTGCCTTCTTAAGAATGATGCCCGATCTCTTCGTCTTAAGTCCCTTATAGAAGCAGCCAATTTAAATATCCTTCCTCTTTCTGAAACTCATTATTTTCCTAACTGTGTTCCATCCCTCCTTGATTTGGTTATCGTTTCTTCTCTCGACCATGTTGATAAATTTGGTCAATGTGCTGCCAACGCCTTTTCCTATCATGACCTCCTGTTTCTATCTTATAAAATAAGACCACTGAAAGCCAAATCAAGGATACTTCTGCAGCGTAATTTTGAGGAAATGGATTTGGAAAAGCTACAAAAAGATGCTGCTAATATGGACTGGAGTGTTATAACTAAGGCTTGCTCAGTGGACGAACAGGTAGCATTGTTTAATTCATTTCTTGTTCAGCTCTATGATACACATGCTCCTGTCCGCCCAGTGCGAATACGTCATCCTCCAGCCCCATGGTTGACTGAAGATCTTAAAAGATTGATAGTTAGGAAGAATAACGCAAAGTCGAGTTACAGGTCAGATCCAAAGAATGACAGGATTCGGGAAAAGTACAGACTCCTGCGGAATCAATGCAACAAGTTGTGTAGAGATTTACGACGCCGCCATATCCATAAATCAGTACAAAACGAAGATCCATGTCGTGTTTGGAACTTTTTAAGGTCCATAGGAGTTGGGAAAACACGTTCATGCCATATACCAAATAACGTCGATTTAAATTTGCTTAATCAGCATTTTTCTTCTGTTTCTTGCTTGGATAATATGGCAAAATTTACAACGCTTACTCAACTTTCATCCTTTCCCACTCCTGACTTTTCCCCATTTGTATTTAGGCAATTTGCAGATTGTGATGTTAGGAAACACATTCTCTCTATCCATTCTGACGCTGTCGGAAGTGATGACGTCAGTCGTAAAATGATCATTCCCTTATTAGATTTCTTAACACCTATAATAACCTATATCTTAAACATTTCCATATCCTCATCTTCTTTCCCTAACCAATGGAAGGATGCCCAAATCATACCTATACCCAAAAAAACAAATCCTTCAAGTTTTTCTGAATATCGTCCTATATCGATTCTTCCTTTCCTTTCCAAAGTCTTAGAACGACTAGTGCAACAACAAATTAATTCCTTTTGTTTAAGAAATAACATCCTCAACCCTTTCCAATCTGGCTTTAGATCTGGTCATAGTACGACTACGGCGTTATTGAAAATCACGGACGACATTCGCCACGGTATGGAAAATCATCAAGTCACATTATTGGTGTTGCTGGATTTCAGCAATGCCTTTAATACTGTTGATCATGACATTCTGTTAGGGATTCTGCGTTCTCTTAACATATCTCCAACTGCAATTTCCTGGTTTCATAGTTATTTGAATGGGCGCCGGCAACGTATTCGTGTCCAAGATAGACTTTCTTTGTGGCTTGATACAGTAGCTGGCGTTCCACAAGGTGGCGTCTTATCTCCTCTTTTATTCGCAATCTTTATTAATACGATTACATCCCAAATAACTTCTCTCTACCACTTGTATGCAGATGATCTCCAAATATACTTACAAACAACCATTGAAGATCTTCCCAAAGCAGTGGAATGTATCAATAAGGATCTGACATGTATTCTCGACTGGAGTCGTTCTTATGGGTTAACAGTGAACCCTTTAAAATCCCAAGCCATAATCATTGGGAGTTCAAGAATGATTTGCAAAATAAAAAAATGTCAACTACAACCCGTTGTATATAATGGAGTTCCCATCCCTTATAATGACGTTGTCAAAAATTTAGGTATCCTTTTGGATTCAAGTCTTTCTTGGGCTCCCCAAATTAATGCAGTGAGCCGTAAAATGTTTGCGGCTTATGCTTCACTCCGGAGGCTTAATTACTTTTTACCCATTGCCACCAAAATTACGCTTGCACAATCTTTACTACTCCCTATCCTCGACTATGCTGACATTTGTTACCTTGATATCACCGAGGAGCAACTTAACAAGCTTGAGCGCCTCCAAAATCTCTGTATTCGGTTCATATTTGGACTTCGCAAATATGACCACGTCTCAGAATACCGCACTAAGCTCAAGTGGCTCCCAATCCGTCTTCGTCGGAATACTCATTTACTTTCTGCTCTCTACTGCGTCTTATTTAATATAGCTAGTCCTTCCTACCTAAAAGAACGTTTTAGATTTCTCAGCTCCTATCATAATTTTTCCTTAAGATCCAACGAAAACCTTTCCCTCCAATGTCCTGTGCACTCCTCGACTTATTATGACAAATCATTCTCTGTTCTTGGAGTAAGACTTTGGAACTCTTTACCCCAGTCAATTAGAAGTGCTCAATCCTTAAATGTGTTCCAGAAACAGATTAAAGAATACTATTTGTCTCTCTAACCCCTCTCACTTCCTCCGCTTAATTATGGTCATTGATCTGCCTGAAGAATGTTGTCTTATTAATGCATAAGTTTGTATCTTTATTTTATTTTTATTTGTCTTTATTATTTTTTTATTTTTTATTTTAGTACACCCTACCCATTGTTCTTTTTCTTATTTTGTATTTATTTCTTCTTCTGGGTTGTCTGGAAGAGATTGCTATGTAGCAATAAGACCGCCCTTTGTATTTACCTCAATAGTTGTTATTTTTTTATTTTTGATGTTATCTTTTGTTGGTGTACAATAAAGAGTATTGTATTGTATTGTATTGATAATGAAGAATTATTTAAAAAGATAAGGTTAATTTGTACGTGGTAGAGCCATGCTGCAGCTATATTAGTATTAGGTATAGTAGTAGTACTAATACCATTGTAAAATAGCAGCTTAACGCTGCTGTGTTTCGTATGTTGAGTGTAGAGAACCGGAGTCCCTTTTTACTGGAAATGAGGCATTACATATTAGCCCTCACGGGTGACAACGTATTATCTGCATTTTGATTCGTAATCGAGAATAGTCCATGAGCCGCAGCAACCACTTACCATCAGGTGGACTGTATGCTCGTTTGTTACCCTTATCCTATAAAAAAGGCACGAAGAAGAATCGTAGACCCTGATATGAGAGGCTGATAACTCTTAGTTCTTGAAATTGGTGTCAATTTTACATTACAATTGTACAGACTTATATTTTTTATAACAGCAGAGAGACCAAATTGCCTAAGCATTTAAGGACTATTTTTATTCCATTTAAACAAGTTTGATTCCCGTGGACAGCAATAAAATTATTACAGTTTTCGTATTGTATTGTTTTAAGCGTTAATTAACCATTGAAAACACGCATTGGGGTAGCACGGCGGACACTGCCTTACGCTAAAACTCTTTCAGATGTGAGAGGAGGCCTGTGCCCAGGAGTGGACGTATATAGGCCGTAACTTAAGTATTAAGTACACTGTCAGGAAACATGCACATCTGAGAAATATATATTTTAGGTAAGTGTTGGCAGACGCACTGGAGGGCCTAAAATAATACTCCGTAACCGAATATAAAGAAGGATATTATAGCTTCCAAACACGGCACTATATGCTCTTGTTTACGCCAACCGTGAAATGTCTATGCGGAAGTCGGGCAACAACGTCAAAAGTACGATACGTTTGTCACCAGGATCGTTATTCTGCCTGCCAACCGTGACGATTAGGGAAATCCCCCTTACAATGGGAGAGGCACGCCAGCAGTGGACTTCTATGAGCTGATGAAGAAAAAATGCGGTTATCACTTACTATATCTGAAATTGTATATAAAGCACGGGCGTAGGGCGTAGCGGGGCGGGTGTAGAGCGTGTGCGGGGCCGGCGCGGAGCGGGAACGAGGCGGGCGCGTGGCGTGGGCGAGGCGTGTGCGGTTGAACGTCGATAAATGCAATTTCAGATTTATTGATTTGACATAAGACTCAAATTATATGCAACAAATTTCAAAGCGAGTTCGACGCGGGTGCTGACGCGCGTGGCGGGTGCATGTCCTCGGAAATCGGCCTAACGCAGTGATTTCGATATTACAGACACACTCCAATTTTATTGATATGTTTACTGTATAGATAACAAAAGAGTCGCTAATATACAAACTCTTGAATAATCACTCCCGCAAAATTCTTGTATAATGAAATTGAAGTCTAGTTATCGTGCAGATAATCTTCTTCACCGCTATTGGGGTCGGATAAACCCCGGATTTAGGTCAGCGTCGGCCACAAATAAACGGCTCTAAAGGCTAACCCGGTGTGGTTCGCGTCCATTCACTCCTTATTTTAGGATAGACAGAGGCTATTCTTTTCCAAGTGTTATAGCGACAGTTTTTATGACCGAAACAAAAAGTGAAAATTTTATAACGGGTATGCCATCCGGTTCCTTTCAGGTTTAAACCGTCTAATGCTGAATGAAGATTCCCAATAGATTGCCTCTTATATATATTTGCCATAGTTTCTACACTTGGCAGACGGGTTGGCAAAATTATTTTTTATTATTTTGTATTCTTAAGCTTTTTATTATTTTGTGTTATTAGATGCTGCTCTGCTGAATGCTGAATGACACTCACGGGATGTCTTAGTGGGGTTTTTTATAGGATAGAGTGACAAACGAGCACACAGTCCACCTGATGGTAAATGGTTGCTGTGACCCATAGACATCTACATTTATCCTCAATAAAGAATCAAAATGCAGATGCGTCGCCACCCGTGAGGACTAAGATGGAATGACAGTTTTCCAGTAAAATGTGTCTCCGGTTCTCTACACTCACCATATGAAATACAGCAGTATCAAGCTGCCATTTTAGGCTGGTATTCTGTGAGAGCGTGGTCGTTCCCCGGTCGAGCCGACCCATTCGTGCTACAACTATACTACTAATATATCTGCAGCATGGCTCTACCACGTACAAATAGTATTGCCACTGGTAAACGTTTTTTTTTATAGGAGAAGGGGCAAACGAGCATGCGGCTCACCTGATGGTAAGTGACTACCGCCGCCCATGAACAATTGTAACACCAGGGAGGGAATTGCAGATGCGTTGCCGGCCTTTTAAAAAGGAGTACGCTCTTTTCTTGAAGGTCCCTAAGTCGTATCGGTCCGGAAAAATCGCTGATGGTAATCGATTCCACAAGGAAGTCGTGCGAGGAAGAAAACATCTTCTAAATCGCACAGTGGTGGACCGCCAATCATCCAGATGGTGTGGATGGTATCGGGAGTTCTGCCACGATGTGCGTTCGTGAAATTTGGCGGCTGGGATTAATCCGAACAATTCCTCAGAGCACTCCCCATGGTAGATGCGAAAGAAAATGCAAAGAGATGCAACATCTCTTCGCAGCGCCAATGAGTCGAGCCGATCGGAAAGGACTCGGTCGTCGACGATTCGAGCCGCTCTGCGCTGGATGCGGTCAAGTGGAAGGAGCTGGCACTGGGTAGCCCCTGCCCAGAGATGGGAACAGTATTCCATGTGAGGCCGAACCTGCGCCTTGTAAAGTTGCAGGCGGTGTGCCGGCATGAAATACTGTCCCGCTCTGCTGAGCACGCCAAGCTTTTAAGAGGCCAATTTGGCCTTCTCTTCCAAGTGACCACGAAACTGCACGTCCCTCGATATGTCGACGCCGAGGATTCCGATACTGGCTGAGGCAACCAGGGGAGTGCCTTGAAACTGAGGAGATACGACAAAGGGGTTCTTTTTAGCGGTAAACGCGCAAACTTGTGTCTTCTGAGGATGAAACTGGACTAGATTTAGTCGCCCCCAGTTCGAGACTTTGTCCAGCAAAGACTCGACTTCAGACACAAGTTTGTTCCGGTACTCAGAGACGTTTTCCCGAGAAATATTAGCACGGCCGGTGTATAGAGCATCACCAGTGCTGTCATCCGCATAGCAATGAATGTTACCAGTTAGCAACATATCATTGATATGCAGAAGAAACAGCGTTGGTGATAGCACACAGTCTTGTGGAACACCAGCGTTAATAGGCTTGTAGTCAGAACATGCACCGTCTACAACGACCTTGATGCTCCGATCGAAGGCCTTCGCAATGTCCAGACTAACGGCCAACGCCTCACCCTTGGACTCTACTGCCTCCGCCCATCTATGGGTCAGGTAGACCAGAAGATCACCAGCTGATCGACCCCGACGAAAACCGTATTGGCGGTCACTAATCAGCTGGTGATCCTCAAGGTACCGGATGAGCTGGCAGTTGATAATGGATTCCATTATTTTGGAGAACAAGGAGGTGATCGCGATAGGCCTATAGTTGGACGGGTCTGAGCGGTCGCCTTTTTTAGGGATCGGGTGGACAAAAGCTGTCTTCCATGAATTCGGGACTACGCCTTGGGAGTAGGAGTACCGGAAAAGACGCGTTAGGACCGGTGCCAACTCCGGAGCACACGTCCTCAGCACAATTGGGGGGATTCTGTCAGGCCCACTCGACTTCTGGATGTCCGGGGAGAGAAGTGCTTTGCGAACCGAGCGCTGTGAAAACAGCACATCCGGCATGGAGCACTCACACCGCGGGATGGTCGGCGGTGTTTTCCACCCGTCATCAAGAGTCGAGTTGGAGGCAAAAAGGGAGCCTAAAAGGTCGGCTTTGTCTTTTGCGTCATGGGCCAGTGAGTCGTCCTCCCTGTTCAGAGATGGTAGTGATGGCTTACAGAAATTCCCTTGGACAGCCTTGGCGAGAGACCAGAATGCACGGGTTCCCAAAGGAAGGCGAACTAGTTTCTCGCCAATTCTGCCTATGTGCTCTGACTTTGCCTTGGCAATAACTCTTTTGAAGGACCTGGAGGCGAAGTTATACTTCTTTTTAAGAATGCTGGTGTTTACATCCCGAGTCGCCGAAGCCGCAGCCCAGGCTTGATAACACTCCTGCTTACTGCGTAATGCAGTTTTACAGGAGCGACCAAACCAAGGCTGACCCGCTCCCATGGGTAGGATGCAAAGAAAGACCGCATTCTGTCCCAATCCGCCGACTTTTATTCCAAACACGACGGCAATCTGCAGAACGCAACCGCGAAGGGAGCGTGAGTGGCACCATACTCCGGATCAGACAGTGGTCCGAAGAGCCGAGAGGGGCATCGACGGAAACCTGATATCCGTCCGGATGAGAGGTCAGCAGAAGGTCCAACAGGGAAGGTGTATGATCCTCCACATCTGGAATCCGCGTAGGCGAAGTAACCAGTTGTGTCAGACCATATGCCAAGGCAAAGTCATAAACAGATCTCCCCGCATGATCGGTTAAACGTGAACCGAGCCATTCGGCATGGTGGGCGTTAAAATCGCCAAGGATCGTCGTCGCTGTCTACGCGTAGCCAAAGGATGGACAGGTCCGAACCTTCAAGACTGCCAAGGCGTCGAGAACAGATGTCCTCTCTGACATACACGCAAACTCCAGCCCGAGGCACAAAGGAGTGCTCCAATTTGTACCACGGGCAGGAGAGATATGAAATATCAGCCGGAGAGGAAACCTGCGTCTCGGTCAGGAAGAGCAAGGCCGGCTTCGCCGTCTCGAGATGGTAGTGGACGGCGTTTAGGTTAGAGTGAAGTCCCCTGATGTTGCAGAAATTCACGGATAGCGTGGCAGGGGTCGCCTTGGTATTGTTGCTCAGTTTGCCTCGAGCAGTTATGTTTTTGAGCGGAATTTTGCCCCCCCCCCCCCCAGTATACGCGGGGCAGCCTGAGCATCCACGCTCAGGATTGAAATAACATGGTCGTGGATGCTCAGTGAGGGATTCTCCAGGGGTACTGGTACCCTCCTGGGGTAGTCTAATGTGTAATTCCGCTACCATGTTGATGGGGGGGGGGGGATTGGGCCTCCGGCCACCTGCACTCACCAGACGAAACGCAGAAGCAGGACTTCTACTTCACGCCGGTATTCTGTGAGGTCGTGGTACCAACCCGGCTCGAGCCGGCCCATACGTGCAACATCAAAAGCTGCTGCATGGCTCTACCACCGTAATTGTAACCAATTTATTTTTAATTAATTATTAATAATTATTACCAATCGTTTTCAATATAGTTCGGTACAGTGAAGTTTGTAGTGCGATGTCAAATTAAAATATTTTTTATGTTTAATATAATAAAAATAAAAATCGGCCAAGAGCGAGTCGGACTCGCGCATAGATGGTTTCGTACCATCACAGGTTTCTAGTATTTTTTATGTAGTTATTTTTTGTTATAGTGGAAACAGAAATACACATTCTGTGAAAATTTCAACTGTCTACCTATTACGGATCATGAGATACAGTCCGGTATCAGACAGACGGACGGACAGCGGAGGCTTAGTAATAGGATCCCGTTGGTTACCCTTCGGGTACGGAATCTCAAAAACATACAAAATGTTTTTAAGATTCCGTACAATGTGTTAATCAACTTATTTAAACAATTTGTTAATCAACTAAGGTCATAGGATAATATAAAAAAGTTTTACGTGGATATAACATTTTTCATATTATATAAAAGCAGGCTGCAGCTATATTATGCCTGTAGCAGGAACGGGTCGGCTCGACCGGGGAAAAACCACGCTGTTACAGTGTATCAGCATGAAATAGCAGATTAATGCTGTTGTGTTCGTATGCTGAGCTAAGAGAACCAGAAACCTTTGTTACTGTACACGAGGCATTTCACCTTAATTGAATAGCATTCTGTATTTTGATTCTTAATCGAGGATAGATGTTGATATCTATGGGCTATAGCATCCACAAACCATCAGGTGGACTGTGTGCCACCATTATTTTAGAAAAAAAAACATTTACATGACGAGATAAAACTATTTTATAACATATATTATTAGAAATCGTATATAGTGTTAGTTGTACCAAACGTACGTACGTAATTTTTTACTAATTTTAATTCCTAACGACTTGGGTGTTTTTCATCACGGGGGAGGGGGAGGGGGGGGGGTCTATATTATTAGACCAAATGACTCACACGAGATCTTTTTAAATAAAGTAATAATTGGATTATGTTATGTATATAAAAGACACCATTTTAATTCCGCTGACTGATGAGTAATTTTCATAATTATAACACACGCAATAAATCTAAACCTGCAACATGTACCAAAGTACAACCTCCATACAACTAGCGGCTTATTTTGGGTAGATGTACGACTATTAATAACAAGATGCCCTGTAATATTACTGACTTACCTTTGCATATATTTTAAGCGCATTTAAAAATAATTATTATAAAGAAAGGATATTATAACTTGGATGATTTTTTAAAGATATGAGTGAACGGACATTATGAGACACTTTTAGACTATTTTTGTCTTCATTTTATAAGATTAAATTGAATTTTGGGGAGAAAAGTACTCTATTTGTGAGTTTCTTGGCGCTTCTTCTCACTAGTTCACCCTGCAATAGGGTCCAGTGTAAGCGATGCCGTAGCTGTGATTTTCAAAAATGATTTGCAATTTTTGAATAAAAATATTTTAATTTAGTTTCGGGTAGGGGTTCTGTTTTACATATACTGAGTGAATAACCGACACTCTTTTACTGATAACGAGGCATTCCATTTTTATCCTCAGGGGTAACTACGTACCTGCGTTTTTATTCAGAATCCTTGATAGGCATATTTAGACTTAGAGTTAATTGTCTAATCCTGTGATTCGTTTATTTTTTTTATAGGATAGAGTGACAAACGAGCATACAGTCCACCTGATGGTAAGTGGTTGCTGTGACCCATAGACATCTACATCTATCCTCGTTTGGGAATCAAAATGCAGATGCGTTGTCACCCATGAGGACTAAGATGGAATGCCTCTTTTCCATTAAAATGGGTCTCCAGTTCTCTACACTCACCATACGAAATACAGCAGTATCAAGCTGCCATTTTAGGCTGGTATTCTGTGAAAGCGTGGTCGTTCCCCGGTCGAGCCCGGTCGGCTTTACCACGTAATAAAATCGTTTGTCATCCTTAACTTTATAAAAAAAATCGTTAAAGGCTCAATGTGTAGCAAAATTACGTTAAGTTTTGTTAGCTATATCGCTTTATAAAGAAGTGAACAGTTATTTGGCATTTCGTAACCGTCTCCGTAAAAGTAATTAAGAATTCTTTCTACTAAAGAAAACTAACTCGTGCTAAGTGTAGTTTCCCTTGGGCTCGCAATTAAAATCCCGTTTCAGTGTTAAATCTTGCGTTTAAATTAAATGCAAAATATTTACTTGAAATTTTGATAAATTTTTATTTTGGCATGTAGCTATAATGTGCGCTGTTTTCGAAATGGTAGCTCCATTCTTTCTTAGCACACTAACTGTAAAATACACCAGTTAAAAACAGAATAGAATAGAATAATTTTTATTCCACATAGATATAAATAATACTTATTAAAAGTGATTTGTGCTTATAATAACAATAATAGTGCTGACACAACTGTGTTCTGGTGTGAAGCGTAAAGACAGCAGGTATGATTACAAGCTTTGATGCATTCAATTTTAGTCCTCAGAGGTGACAACGCACCTGTAGCCTTCTTGGTACGTTGGCTGCAGGTGTCTTTGAACTGTACTGGATATTTACGTCAATTTTATGAAAAAAGAAAGTTGACTAGAGAACTCAATCATTGAAGTGTATTGCCGAGAGTTATTTGAACGAGCGAAAACAAGAAATATTTAGCCATGCTGCAGCTCCCGCTACAATTCACAGTTTTAAGACTACATTTTAATAAAATAGCATAAAATGTAAAGAATTCACTTTGAAATAACCTTACAGGGTCGCTTAACCGAGGATTATCCACTACTGACCTGGTTACAATACAAAACGGTGTTTATGTTACAACTCTATATTGTAACAAAAGAGGACATATTCTACCTGATAGTATGTGGATATTGTGGCATATAGTCACCTATATTTATTTTTGACTAAGTAGGTACCAAATAATTATTAGAATCTGCCGTTACTTTGCGGAAATCCATTCCATTAAATAGCATAGATCCGCTTAAAGAAATATAAATGTGTCTTACCCAGTTTGAAGAGCACGCTAATAAGTTTGAAGAGAAATCCGAGTGTAGTGGTGTTGGGATTAGTGGTACCGTCACCATCCATCCCCTCATCCACGTGGATGTGTTACGCAATCAACGGGTTTGCTTTTCAAACTAAATAAGACAACATTTTTATTTATTTACTAATTTCAGCTAAATAAATAATTTTTTACAACAAAATCGCGGAATATGTTCAAAGTTTGTCAATTAACAATTTTAAATATTTTATTAAAGAAAAACTGTACAAAAAGGTTATTATAATATTGAGTAATATATGGGATAAAAATACCCTGGGAATGAGGTGATCACAACCATGCCAGTTTTATTATAATTTATATAAAAATTGTAAAGTTATAAACTCGTAATATGTCTAAAAAAATATTACACCTCTTGGTTTCTTGCTGGTTCTTTCCAGGATAGAGGTATTTTCCGAACTAAGGGTAAATCAAATTGACATTCAAGAAGTATAGTTATGTATACACTGAATACAAAGTATTCTATTCTATTAGTTTTTAAAATCTTTAAGTACCAAACGTTATCTCTGAAAACTAAGATAGAATATACGTGGTAGAGCCTTGCTGCAGCTATATTAGTAGTAAAGTTGTAGCACGAATGGGTCGGCTCGACCGGGGAACGACCATGCTCTCACTTCTGTACCAGCGTAAAATAGCAGCTTAACACTGCTATGTTTCGTATGGTGAGTGTAGAGAACCGGAGACCCTTTTTACTGGAAGCGGGGCAATGGATCTTAGTCCTCACGGGTAACAACGCATCTGCATTTTGATTCGTAATCGAGGATAGATGTAGATGCCTATGGGCTGCAGCAACCACTTACCATCAGGTGGGCTGTGTGCTTGTTTGTCACCTTTATGATATAAAAAAATGATTTAGGTTGAAATTTTCTGGATATGAATATTTGATTTATTGGTCTGAGTGTAAGCAAGCATTAATGCAGTGGAAGAAAAACGTCACACAACACCCCAAGATGTTCAAGGTGAACAAGTGGCCGAAGCGAAATAAATAAGCAAACTGGCCTTTGAGATTTTGAAAGACAAGCTCAGATATAATGTTATATATTTTTCAAAATCGGAAAAAGAACACTGAAAGATGAAGACTGCAGCGCGCCCTATTTCTGCTTTTTTAAAGAAGAAAGATAAATTATTTTTCGACGACATAAATATTATGTTAATTAACCGAGTTGAAAAATGTATAAAGGGCTAAGGGAAATATATTAAAAAGAACCAAATTAAAATGTTGTTTTTTTTTACTATTCTAAGCCAGCGCTTAACTACAATCCTCCCTGATGGTAAGCGGTGATGCAGCCTAAGATGGTGAAGCGTTTGATTCGAATGCGTGGTAGGTCAACGAGGAAAGACTTGCCTGGCCGGTCTGATTGTCCGATGGTGGAAGGTAGAGTGAGGAATTAAGTTATAAATTACATTGTATCACGAATGTTCGTACGTACGTTCGTATGTACGACCAGGGAAGGACGCTTAATGCTTCTGTGTTTCGTATGGTGCTCAGGGTTGACGAAACATATCTACATTTTGATCCACAGCATCCATTCATGATCAAGTGGACTGTGTGTTTGCTTGTCACCCTAATTCTATAAAAACATATCCTCGATATATTTTATTTTTCGGAAACGTAGATTTCACTTCTAGGCAAAAAAGGAGCCTTACCTTAGTAAATGTAATATAAGTAAAGTTGCTCGCGTAAATCGCGAGCATGTAGTCTTTGAACCTTCACGGCTTTTATAAGACCCTAATGCCTAAAAGTATTTTCTACTAATCTATCTGTAGACTAAGTAGAAAACAAGTGTTAAAATTAAAAATTTCGTACAACCGACTGCAATATAAATAAAATGAGAACATCATTAATGTAGTCGAAGTCAATTAAATACGTATTATTAAAGCTAACTTAAAAATTACTAGTCAGATATAGATAAAATTTATATGGGAGTACATGAAAAGTTCCAGCGTTCAAATAAAAAAGTATCATTAAAATCGGTTCACACAGAAAAGTTCTGAGGTAACACGCATAAATAAAAGTTGAATTGAGTACCTCCTCCTTTTTTGTAGTTGGTTAAAATGGGTGCAATGAGCAACAGTAATTTACGATGTCATAACAGAATATCTGTATTGATCATGTAGTGCAGGGTATGAATATCCACTACGTATAGTCCCGTGGGTGTCGTAAGAGGAGACAGAGGGAAACAAACCTGGATATGGGCAGTAGCATCTTTTTAATAACAACTTAAAAAAAAGTGGTTGCCAGCCCGCTTGCCAAGCGTGACAACTATGATAAATATCTCTTATGAGGTAATGTATAGGAGAGGCCTACGTTCAGCAGTGGACTTTTAATAGGCTACGATGGTACAGGCAATGGAATATGTAAAATACATATAATCAATACGATGTAGTGGCTTCAAACTACGAAAGATAATGTTAGGCTATATAACAAGAAGTGATGAACTGATTAAATGCGCAGAAGAGGGAGAATATAAGCCCTAAGACTATAAATTTACAACTAAAGCGCTAAAATTACCAGTTTTAAGACTTTATATTAATAAAATAGCATAAAATATAAAGAATTTACTTTTAAATAAACCTACAGGGTCGCTTAACCGAGGATTATCTACGACTGACCTGGTTTCAATACAAAACGGTGTTTATGTTACAACTCTATAACGCTTTTTTATACAAATGATTGTAACAAAGGACGATATATTCCACCTGATAGTATGTGGATATATATATTACCTATATTTATTCTAGACTAAGTACCAAAATAGTTATTAGAATCTGACGTTACTTTGCGGAAATCCATTCCATTAAATAGCATAGCTTCGCTTAAAGAAATATAAATGTGTCTTACCCAGTTTGAAGAGCACGCTAATAAATTTGAAGAGAAATCCGAGTGTAGTGGTGTTGGGATTAGTGGTGACGGGGATGTGGTACGCAAACGAGAAGGTTGGTTTTCAAACTAAATAACACACTGATTTTATTTATTTACTAATTTTAGCCAAATTATAATTTTTTTACTAGAAAATCGCAGAAAATGTTCAAAGTTTGTCAATTAACAATTTTAAATATTTTATTAAAGAAAAGCTGTACAAAAAGGGTTATTATAATATCAAGTAATACATGAGATTAAAAAAACGATGGCAATGAGGTGATCACGGTGGGAAAGAGGCATTCCATCTTAGTCCTCACGGGTGTCAACGCATCTGCATTTTAATTCGCAAACGAGGATAAATGTAGATGTCTATGGGCAACTATCCAATAAAAAAATCACACAATATCCATTTGTAATATATATAGAACGCCTTATAATCCTTTATAGGTAACTTACAGCATTTATATTATATAATAATATATAGCAGCTATATTACTGGTATAGTTGTAGCAAGAATGGGTCGGCTCGACCGGGGAAGTACCACGCTCTCACAGAATACCAGCATAGTACCAGCTTAACTTATTGTGTTTCGTATGGTGAGTGTAGAGAACTGGAGACCCTTTTACTGTCCTCACGGGTGACAATGCATTTTAATTCGTCATCGAGGATAGATGTAGATGTCTATGGGCCACAGCAACCACTTACCATCAGGTGGACTGTGTGCTTGTTTGTCACCCTTATCCTATAATTTATATATATATATATATATATACTCTGGTTAACCCGAAATTAGTAATTTTTTTTTTCATTATTAGTTTATTTTTGCCGCACTACCTCCCATAAGTTATCTGTCTATAACTATCTCTGCTTAGCCTTATGATAGACTGGTAGAGCATGCTTTAAGGTATTAAGTCCGCCATATGTACGTTTTTATTTTTGGTAAATAAAAGTTTAAATAAATAAATAAATATCCCGTTACTAGCGAAAAGAGCCTCGAGCTATCACCGTTTTCTATTTAAACGCAGTGTTATGTCGCTGTTTACCTTAGTGTTTTGTAAATCCGTGTTAAAATTTCAGCGCTGTTGAAATGTATGTTTGCGGTCGCGCTTTTGCTAACAAAAATTAGCCAAAGCGCAAATTTAAGCTTCTATTTATATACCCCTGACCACGGACTCTGTCGACTGTTTCACGTGGACTTAAATAATATAACGGGACGAGCCGAGGTCAGAATATGAGCGGAATATGATGTTTGTTTGCATATTAAGTAAAGCTCTGAGTAAGTTATTCAGGAATATATTATGTTCAGGATGCTGTAACGAACTTTATAATAATCTTATTCGTGTATTCTTTCTTTGACAGTTTTATGTAAGATGTATTCATATTTTGTTACATATTTTATGTAACATCTTTAGATGGGACAAAGGACTTTGGTCGAAAGTCCGATGTTATGACAGAAAAATTACTACAATATAATGTTTTATAAACGAAAAGAGCGGTCTAGTACTCCGGTCTGCCGGTGGCCCGCGTTGCTCTATGATTTTATGTTGGTACTTACCTACGTTCATACGCTGTAACGGTATAATAACGTGGAAGTAAACCCTTTGAAATGAAACCCTTGAGAAACCATTGAAATTTCACAAGTTTACTGTATAACATATTCATAATTTCACGCTCGTGACATTGTACAATGATTTCACTGAAATCTGTTTTAAACGTTCCTTCGTAAAGTTTTTAAATTATTCACACAGGCGTTGAAAGCAGCATTAAAATTAAACTGCGCACATCAAATTATAATCTCATTTTTAAAAGATCGCGTGTGCTTTTGAAATATTTTAGAAATATTAAAGTTTTATAGCGTTTATTGAAATTTTTCTAATGGTGCGTTTCAACATACAAGCTTGCTTTTTTACATACTATTGAGCAAGTTCGAACGTGTGGCTAAAGGCGCAAAACGCAAATTGCACAACGAACATGTTGGGATATGTAGCCGCTGCCTCGATCATGTCAGTAGATTCTGGTGTTTTTTTTATTTATCAAGCAAACAACACACAGTCGACCTGATGGTGTGTGGGGATGCTGTGGCCCATAGGTGGTTCATGCTGTGCTCCATAGACATCTACGAGTACATTTATCCTCAATTAAGTATCAAAGATGCGTTTTCACTCCTCAAGATTATGGATGGAATGCCTTGTTTCCAGTAAAATGGGTCTCCGGTCCCCTTCACTCACCATACGAAACACAATAGCATTAATCTGCTATTTTACACTGGTATTCTGTGAAAGCGTGAACCCCGATCAAGCCAACCCGTTCGTGATACAACTATAATATAGCTGCAGCGGGATTCTAGCACGTTAAAAGTATGGTGAAGACAAAGTACCAGCGCACAAGTACTACAAATCTCTAGCTGGATTATTCTTGATATCCGAAATGAGCAGCGGAATTAATTTTTAGTCCGCTCAATGCAGAATGAGCAACTACAGTAGTTCATGAACTCTTGTCGTAAGTAAAAGTCGTAAGTTGGGTTTGGATTAATTTTATTAAGTGGCGAAGCTTGCGAAGTCACTTATTGATTTCACGATGTCTGTCCGCCTGTCCGTCTGTCCGTTCGTCTGTCCGTTCGTCTGTCCGTCTGTCCCACGATTATCTCGAGAATGGTTTCGAATTTTTAAATTCTGTTTTCAGCAATCGATTACTGATCACCCAGGCATCTGAACCTCCTATTTTGAAACTGATTGCTCAACGGCAACCGTTAGAAACCGCTACAAAGCTGATTGCTTCGCCACTTTGCTATGCTGTTAGCTTGCTAGGTTTATTAAATATGGGATCCCAAGCAGATTGTAGAACTCTACCTTCTTCTCTATAATTTTTTTTAATCTTGAACATGTTGACATGTAAAAATAATACACATGTTTAGTTCCCAACCATTTTATAAGAATAATTCGCGAGGCTCTTAAAATAAAAAATAAAAACATCCTAATTTCATCTGTGTAATTTTGCATTAATTAAGGGAAGATTATTATGAGTAGCCGATTTGATTTAATAGAAAATGTTACAAAACTAACCTAGTTTTATGTATATATCGCGTTTCATAGAGTTATCTTGATGTTATTAAATGCAGTAAAATCCGTAAAAGTCTTATTCCATGTAGTGTTTGCGTAAATAAAAGAAGTCATTATACGATATACTAACGGTCCGCCGCGGCTTCGCACGGGTGATTTCTGGATCTCGACAACAGCGCCACCTACCGGGTCTAAATGTGATTCCAAGGTGTCCCTGAAACACACACAAAATCATTAAAATCGTTCCAGCCGTTTTGAGTTTTAGCGAGACTAAAGGAGAGCAATTGCTTTTTATATTTAGAGGTTATGTACGGTAATAAGATATTTCTTTTGTTTTAAAGAAGAGGGGACTAACGAGGAAGTTACCTGGTAGTTAGTGACTAGCTCCGCCCATCAAATACTGCAACTATATAAAGATATTTAAAATTCTGAGCATGTAATAACAACATTTTTACTTTTTGTACGTGATAGGTTTAAACTGCACCTATATTACGGATATAGCACGAATGGGTTGGCTCGACCGGGGCAGAGAGCTCTCACAGAATTCCAGCTCGAAATAGCAGTTTAATGCTGCTGTGTTTCTTATGGTAAAAAACTCCCTACAATAGTCAACTTGCGCTTGCTTTTGAAGCGCAGTGAGCATTTGCGGCATCTTGCATTGACTTTTGTGAGGTTGAGATAGTTATGCAATATGGTGTGTATGGTACCAACGAATAGGTTAGTCATTTTTGCTCAAATCATAATTCGTACTCGTGCATCTTCTAATACAAGGTGTTCAATAATTTTCACATTTTATTCTGTAGCCGCTGTGATTGGCCCACCCAGGTGGAAGTAATCTTTGACGCTTTCCCTGCCTCTTTTGAATTCACTTAACCACTTCTGTACGGTTGACATTGAAGTAAAAGTCTTGGTAAACGGCCACCATTTCTTCATGGATGTTTTTTGAGTTTTTCCTTGTTTAGTGAGAAATTTAATCACCGCACGATGTACGATTTATTTCAACATTGTCGAGTCAGTCATTCCCGTCAAATTTGACTGAAGGTTACATAAGAAGTAATGAAGTTATCAAGACGAAATTTCATATTTATACCCTCATGTAGTGTCGTTAGTTAATGATTTTTTTAATTACCCAAATTATTAGGAAACCACCCTAATACCGAGAATACATTGAATGCCCTTCGTACTATATAAAAACCTTCATTTATAACATTTGTTTAAAATATTTACACTGTCTACAGTATATATATATATATATATATATATATATATATATATATATATATATATATATATATATATATATATTTATAGGATAAGGAAGACAAACGAGCACACAGTCCACCTGATGGTAAATGGTTGCTGCGGCCCATAGACATCTACATCTATCCTCTATTACAATTCAAAATGTAG
Source organism: Parnassius glacialis (assembly GCA_033319125.1). Taxonomy (NCBI): domain Eukaryota; kingdom Metazoa; phylum Arthropoda; class Insecta; order Lepidoptera; family Papilionidae; genus Parnassius; species Parnassius glacialis. The sequence goes on along the minus strand of JAVANC010000009.1, from coordinate 39,605,241 downwards.
ATGCGTTGTCACCCGTGAGGACTAAGATGGAATGCCTCATTTCCAGTAAAAAGGGCCTCCGGCCACCTGCACTCACCAAGCGAAACGCAGAGGTAAACCTCTACTTCACGCTGGTATTCTGTGAGGTCGTGGTACCACCCCGGTTCGAGCCGGCCCATCCGTGCGACAGCAAAAGCTGCCGCGTGGCTCTACCACTGTTAAAATATGTATATATGAGATATTAAAAATTAATACCAATTGAATACTAAATTTAAATTTATTTGGTACGAGTTATGTTACTGTTCGTTTGTACATATTTATAATTAAAACCAAAAAATTGTAAATAGCCGCTGGAGGTAACTTGTAACTGCCACCCCTTAATTTGTTTGTTTACGGATCGTTAGACGGGTTAACTTGAAGATTGGATTTGGAATTAGATGATTATTGCCTACTTTGATGGGACTTTTTACCCGACTTCAAAAACGTATCAGGTTCCCAATACAACTGTATGTTTTGTATTTATGTCAAACGATATCTTCGCCAATTGTGACCCGATTTTGGTGAAGATAATTTAATTAAATAGGTTTATACATCAAGGGTGGTCAAATTGAAATTTAAAGAAAAATTCACCCCTAAGGGTGGAAATATTTAGTGTAATTATTTAGAAGACATTATAGTTGTTTTTTAGGTTTATGGCACTGTTTATAGTCCACTCAAAAAGACCAAATAATTAAACTTAAAAAAAGTTAAAACTGACTTAAAAGTAATAAAATTTCCGATTAATAAAGATGAAAAAAACTAACCTACTTCATTATACTTAGGTATATTGGATTCATTCATGGCTAAAACCAAAATAAATGTTACTGGTCACCCGTAGGTGAAGCCGCGAAAATTTTTTTATAATATAAAATTCAAGTTATTAGTATGATAATTTAAAATTAAAACTTTTGTGCAGCCGACTTCAATTTAAGTTATTAAGAATAACTCAAAAACTGTTGGTCTGACCTTGATCAAATTTATACGGGGATACAAGAAAAATACCAGCTTTCAAACAAAAAAAGAATCATCGAAATCGGTTCACCCAGTAAATAGTTATGAAATAACACATATTAAAAAAATATACAGTCGAATTGAGAACCGTCTCCTTATTGGAAGTCGGCAGAAAATGATAATATTAGCCTACATTCAAAACTAAACTTAAGCTTAGCCAGCTAATCTTGAGATTAATATTTACACTATAATTAGTATACAATATTATTTTATATATGTTTTAAAATATATATAAAAAATAAAGAAAATGAATACATAGAAATTTAAAAAATGTAAGAAACCCATTCAAGGATTCTTTGTACGAGTATTTACGAGTAAATAACCATCTTATTTATAATAATTAACTATAATTTTTTCTATCGAATGCTTTTTACGTGTGTCTTGAATTTATGCAAAGGCAACTCAATCATATTACAGGGAATCTTGTTATAAATACTAAAATCCTTGGAAATTTATTATTAATTTAAAGAAATACTTATTCCATTCAAGGAATCGCTATTTAACATTCAGGTCCTATGTTAACGCATCGTATTATTTTTCAATTTATGAATCTTAAATTCAAGTTGAAATTAAAAATACAAATTTATTATTTCCCGGTTAAATTGCTCCTAATTGTTTCCTCTGCCAACTATATCCGTAATGTAAAAGTATTTTTGAATTTAAAGATGAACGCTCTTTCTAAAAATGTCCATGAATAAAATGCGATTTCAACGGTCGCTTTTCCAGTTCACTTCAAGTCGCACTCAGCGTTGGTTGCGACTGAATCGTCGTTTTATTTAAAATTTATATTTATTTCACATATACCGGGTGAATTTTTTACTGCGAGTAAAAGAAAATGAGGAGATAGACGTATAATGTACTCTACTTTACTCCTGCCAAATATTAACGATTTTGTGCCGCTCTAGACCTTAAAACGGCATCTAGATAAAAAGGTTATTTATATATCAATGTGACAAGGCAAAGACCAATTTGATTTATACTAGTAGGAGTTAGTAGTTTATCATGCAAAGAAACCTCAAGCATAGCTCTCTCCATAGCTCGCTGAACGAACTTGAGCGTCGGACGCATACGGACAAACTTATGAATAAGGATATCCGTAGTAGAACCAGAGTGACCGACATAGTCCAACGGATTAGTAAGCTGAAGTGGCAATGGGTCGACCATATAGCTCGAAGAACCGACAACCGATGGGGAAGAAAGGTTCTCGAGTGGCAGCCTCGTACCGGTAGACGAAGTGTATGGCGACCCCCCACTAGATGGAGTGACGACCTGGTAAGACATGCAGGCAGTCGATTGATGCAGGTGGTTCAGGAACGTGATTTGTAGCATAACTTTGGGGAGGCCTATGTTCAGCAGTGGACTTATGAGAAGCTGTAATAATCATGATGATGATGATGATGATGATGAATCAAAAAATAGCAAGGCTGTCTTATGAGAGAACGTATTTTTGAGATTTTCCACACATGTACTGCACAGGACATGAGTACTTCAAAATAAATATTTTTGAACCCCGACAAAAACAGAGGGGTTTTATATGTTTGACGTGTGTATCTGCTTATCTGTGTGTCTGTCTATAACATCTTAGGACCCAAATGGATGAATCGATTTAGTTTTTGTTTTGTTTCAAAGGTGACTTGATTGAGAGTGTTCTTTGCTGTGGTTCAAAAATTTAAATTTTTTCAGCTGTTTGACGATCTGGTCTTTTTGTTTCTTTTTTTAATTTTTAATTTAGGTTATTGCTTGTGCACAAACATCATCATCATTACAGCCTATTATATATATACAAGTTTACTGTTGAGCATGTTCGTCGATGATCGTCGGAACAAACTTGTTTCTGATGACGAGACTTTGTTAAACAAAGTTTCGGATTAGCGGTGACTAAATCTAGTCCTGTTTAACTTTTAGAAGATCCAGGTTTGCGAGTTTACCGCTAAAAAACCCGTTTGTCGTATGTCTTTAATTTTAGGACACTCTCTTTGTTACTTAAGGCTGCATCGGAATGCTCTGCGTAGGCATACCGAATGACGTTCAGTTCCACGGAAGGGAAGGCCAAATCTGGCTAATTCAGCCTCATATAAAATACTGTTTCCATCTCTGGACCGGGAGACCCCATTTCCAGCTCCTTCCAGTTGACCGCATCCAGCGAAGAGCGACCTGAATCGTCTACGACCGAGTTCTTTCTGACCGGCTTGAATCATGGGACTTTTATTATTATAACATATAATGTTTATTTTTATGTTACGTAAATAAATATACATAAAAAAGTGATTTATGAATTTCCAGTACACCTGACGGAAAGTGGCTATTGCCACTACTATTGTCAGTTCGCCTGCGGCGTGACGAATAAGATCTCTAGGTGCTAGGATTCCCTTTCTGCCTGGCAGTCTGTATGTGTCATCCTCTTACCTATTACTGCCGTCAGATGGCAGTGCTTGCACTGCTGTGTGTCAGTCTGAAAGGTATAAAGAGCCAATATAATCATGGACTGTGACGCATTCCATCTTTCCTCAGAGGTGGCAACGCATCTAGTAGCCTTATTTGTTTGAAGTTGTTTGCATGGGTCCATAAACTGCTGTAGCTTTTTAAAATCAGCTGAAATATAAGTTTGTTATAAATGTTTCATTAAAAAAAATACACTTAATTGCCTGCGACCAACTTCAGTCACTTAAAATATAAATTACAATTTGTTCTCGGCAATCGGCATCCCGATCGAGGCTGGGTGTTTTCTTTTGCGAGTATTTGTGGTATATTAAAACTGATATAATGGCGGGGTGATCCTCAACATGTTTACAGAGTACAGTCTCCCCAGTACGTCTAATTTTGACGTCAGCTATATTTTTTTACGCAGGTTTTTATTAACCTTTAGTGTTTCCTATAAAGGAGACGAGATTCTTGAACAGGGATATTACACTTGACAGATGATAGAAACTGACTAATCTCCTACGGTAGCTTGAAGTATGTCTTTACAAAAACTTGCTTCAAAATGTAGCCGTAGAAAAACATCGATCATAATAAAATAGGTAAATCACTACGTTGTCCTTTACAAACAAACAATTAACTTAATTAAATAGGAACATATTGGTTATAACCGGCGATATCCGGATTGGTATATGAAATATCCGGACGTTTCAGGCAATTCTAACAATCCAACCCTGCCCTAGACCACCAATTGGCAAGCGGCCAGGGTTTCGTTAATCCCACGCCGTAATAACTGCCGCTAATAAATTACAACTCTAACGCTTTGTGGGATGAAAAGAGGGTTTAGATTCTATTTTGCAAATATCTTGATGGATTTTTTTCTGAGTTTACAATAACAAAATATTGATGTGTATGCCAATTAAAATTTTAGATGGATTAAAAACCCTTTGTCACACACACACACACACACACACACACACACACACACACACACACACACACACACGCGCACACGCACACGCACATGCACATGCACACGCACACGCACACGCACACGCACACGCACACGCACACGCACACGCACACACATATACGCACACACACACACACACTCGGGCCTGTCACCTTTGTCCCATTGGGACATAATGAAATTACAATGTATTTTTAGAGCTTGGCAGAAGATATTGTTACAATTTTATTAAACATAGCCTCTGAATTCGTAGACATTTTTTATCTATTACAATCAGAGATTCCATTGGTTAATTGTAAATTAACGCTAAATTAAAATAGTTGCCATTTTCTGACACAAAAAACCCAAAGTTATCTAAAAATTGTTAAAGATTTACTTTTTGGAGCTGCAAGAGCTCTAGGGCTATGCGGTTGTCCTAAATTTTATAAGTAAGTGAGCAACCTCAGTTCGACGTCTGCCGGCACCTCTGAAATAATTAATTGCAATTTTAGTGTTGATTTGTCAAGTGCTTCGCAGTGATAGAAAACACCGTGAGAATGCCTGTAATTCTGGGAAAGTCTAAATATATTGAGGACATACGACATTCAGAATGACCTGTGCCCAGTAGTAGGACGTATAATATAAGCTGTATACCTGTACTGCATACCTATATATGCTTTAAATCGACTGCTTTGTTTGACGCCACAGAGTGATCATAAAAATTGTTTACACCTGGTGCATCAAAATATACAAGGTATGAAGAGCTAGAAATTGAATAGTTCTTAATTAGCAACAATATTCATATTTTATGTATTACTGACCATTGGTTAAAAGCTTAATGTTTAACTTCAGTAATCACCAGGTGGTCAGTTCTTTTAATAGAGAAACGGTTTTAAGAGGTGGCTCCTTAATATTAGTTAGTAAATTATTGTCATGTAAAGAACGTAAAGTTATTGGGAGCCTCTCTGTTGAGCGAACTGTAGAAATGGCATGTGTTGAGTTTGAGCCCCTCATTGTTGTGAGCGTCTACAGACCCCCATGTACGTACTACTATATACGATACTTTTGAAAAAATTATGGAGGAAGTTTTTGTTAATCTTAATAAATCCGAAAATAAAATAAAATAAAATTGCCTCCCGAACAAGCCGGTTTCCGAAAGGGCTTTAGCACCATAGACCACATACATACCCTACGGCAAATTGTACAGAAGTCCGAGGAGTACAATTTGCCACTATGTCTGGCGTATGTGGACTATGAGAAAGCCTTTGATTCCGTCGAAATTTGGGCGGTGCTGCAGTCCCTTCAGCGGTGCCAAGTTGACTGTCGGTATATCGAAGTGTTGAAGTGCTTGTACAGTAGGGCTACGATGGCTATCCGAGTACAGAACCAGAGTACGAAACCTATCCAATTGCAGAGAGGTGTAAGACAGGGTGACGTCATATCCCCGAAACTCTTCACCGCTGCATTGGAAGACGTTTTCAAGCTTCTGGACTGGAAAGGATACGGTATCAACATCAATGGCGAGTACATCACTCACCTTCGATTTGCCGACGATATAGTCCTTATGGCAGAATCGCTGGAGGACCTAAGCACTATGCTCAATGACCTCAATAGTGTTTCCCAACGGATAGGTCTTAAGATGAACATGGACAAAACAAAGATCATGTTTAATGTCCATGTCACACCTATGCCGGTAGTTGTTGGGAGCACTAAGCTCGAAGTTGTTGACGAGTATGTTTACCTGGGACAAATAGTCCGACTAGGTAAGTCCAACTTCGACCGAGAGGTCAATCGACGGATTCAACTCGGCTGGGCAGCGTTCGGGAAGCTACGACACATCTTCTCGTCAGACATACCTCAAAACCTTAAAACGAAATTGTACAACCAGTGCGTATTGCCAGTGATGACTTATGGAACTGAGACGTGGTCCTTCACTGCTGGCCGTATGAGGAAGCTCAAGGTCGCTCAGCGAGCTATGGAGAGTGCTATGCTCGGAGTTTCTCTGCGTGATAAACTCAGAAATGAGGATATCCGCAGTAGAACCAGAGTGACCGACATAGCCCAACGGATTAGTAAGCTGAAGTGGCAATGGGCCGGCCATATAGCTCGAAGAACCGACAACCGATGAGGAAGAAAGGTTCTCGAGTGGCAGCCTCGTACCGGCAAGCGAAGTGTAGGGCGTCCCCCCACTAGATGGAGTGACGACCTGGTAAGATATGCAGGAAGTCGATGGATGCAGGTGGCTCAGGACCGTGCTTTGTGGCATTCTTTGGGGGAGGCCTATGTTCAGCAGTGGACTTGTGAAGGGCTGTAATGATGATGATGATGATGATAATAAATCTCTTGTAATATGTGGAGACTTCAATATCAATCTCCTAGAAGCTTCCTCCACTAATATTAAATTAATATCATTGTTGAAATCATACTGTTTTTTTAATTTATTTTTAAAGCCAACGCGTTTTACTCAATCTAGTGCAACATGTATAGATAACATTTTTACAAATGTTAAGTTCTTGCATAAATGTATAATTCAAAAATTAAATTCTTATCACTGCGGACAATTAGTTTCGTTACTTTTTGTTCACAAAAGGCAAGTAAATGATAAAGCTGTGTTGTTCCAGTAAATGTACGTCGCTTGGAGAAGTTTATAAGTTACAAAGTAAAAAGACTTCAATCAATTTCATACCAAAATGATACTAATTTATTGTATGGAACATTGTTTAAGCTTATTTGCAATGAATGTAATAATACTTTTACTTCTAAATCATTCTCATTGAACAGTCGGAAGGCATTCAATGAATGCGCGACAGTAGGAGTCCATAATAGCAGACAAAGGTTATATGATCTTTACCATAAAAGGTCATATGATCCTAGCGTCGAATTTAGGGATTATGTAAAAAATATTCAAAAATATTTAAAAGAAAATCTTTGCATTTGAGCAACAAAATTAAGACGGCAGCTAATAAAATTAAAATAACATGGAATATAATTAATAGTGAAACTGGTAAGATCAACTTTCGCAATTTAAACTACTCGTATCAGTCAAGTTTTAACAACAAATTAACTGAATCAGATCAGAACGTTGCAATGGTTTTTTAGAAATTTTTACTGATATTCCGATCTTAACCACTAAGTCACTGAATTCTTCTCCTGCCGTCGCCGAGTCATTACTTAAACGAAATGTAAATGCGTGTATAAAGAATTTTAAACTTCATAAAGTATTATCAATATATATTGTAAAATATTTTAAAACTATTGATATTAAGAAAACTGAAGATCTGTGGGGAATTTCCGTTAAAGTTAATGCGCCTTTATTAGATACAATCGCGCCTCATATTGCTATTATTTTTAATATTAGTATCAAATCTGGTATGTTTCCTGATTTAATGAAGCATAGTAAAGTAATACCTTTATTTAAATCTGGTAGTACATTAGACCCCGCCAATTTTACACCTATTTCTGCACTACCAACACTTAGTAAGATTTATGGAAAAATTGTTTTTGATCAAATAATTTAGTTCATAAAAATCAATTTGGTTTCACAAGGGGCCACTCGACAACTGATGCCTGTGTTGAGCTGATTAAATATATCTTTAATGCATGGGAGAATTCACAGGATGCTTTGGATATATTCTGTGAGCTATCCAAGGCCTTCGATTGTATTCACCATGAAACATTAATCAGGAAACTTCTACACTACGGTGTAATAAGTGATGCTCTTAAATTAATTATTTCATATTTAAGTAACAGAACGTAAAAAGTTGTCATTATAGTATGAACTCTTGCGAGTCTATGGTACAAATGGGTGTGCCTCAAGGCTCAATTCTCGGCCTCGTTATGTTTCTTGTTATATATTATATATTAATGACTTGCCTTACATAGTAGGGGATAACCATAATATAGTGTTATTTGGTGATGACACTTCTTTAATTTTCAAATTAAGACGACAACTACTAAAATATGACGAAGTAAATAATGCTATATCTAAATTAGTAAATTGGTTCAATATTAATAATTTGCATTTAAATGGCACTAAATCGAAATGTATGAAATTAAAGACTCCAAATGTCAAACAATTAAACACTATTGTAATTTTAAATGGGGAGAAACTGAGTCTAGTCCATACCTTAATTTTTCTTGGAATCACACTAGACACGAAGCTTCAATGGCGCCCCCATATAATAAAATTAGCAAACAGACTTAGTTCTGCAGCATATGCTGTAAAAAAGATTAAGAAAAGGAATCTTACCAGTGTTGAAACAGCTAGACTAGTTTACTTTAGCTATTGTCAAAGCATAATGTCGTATGGTATTTAGCTATGGGGACGCGCAGCTGACACTGAAATCATATTTGCTTTACAGAAGAGGGCCATAAGAGACATTTATGATTTAAAGTCTAAGGAGCCGCTGCGACAAAAATTTAAATAAATTAACATATTAACTTTGGCCTCAGACATTTATGAACATGTAATGTACGTACACACAAATAAAAGTAGTTTTACAAAAATAAATGATTATTAAATACTAAGAACAGACACAAGCTAGCAGCACCAGTTACTCGACTCCACCGAGTCAGTAATTTATTCTTGGAGCGATGCACTTTTACAACAAAATTCCAGAAAGTATACAATAAATTTTGTACCTGGTCAAAGTTAAAAAACTTTATTAAACCAAGGTTGTATAAAAAGGGGTTATTATAATATTAAGGAATTTATGGATGATAATAACCCCGAAGAATGAGGTGATCGCTACCAAGCTATTTATGGTTTGTTTTGTGTAATTAATTGTGTAACGTACATGATTGTAAGCTGGTATTTAAAAAAAGTCCCGCTAGGTTTCTTGCTGGTTGTTCCTAGGACAGAGTTTTTTTCCGAACCAGTGGTAATTAAACAAAAGAGTAACTTTCAATAAGTATTATTTATAATCTATATTGAATAAAAGATTCTGCTTCGTTGGTCGCTGTTGTCCATCTGGGTATTTAGTTTGGAGTATACGTAGAGACAGTTATACAGTTATACAGTCTGCATGGTCTTGGTATACCACACACCCTTTACTTGATTGATGTATATATATGTAATTTAAACACAATCTTGAGGAAAAACAAAGATTTATTGAGATTTCACAATATACGGAACTTAGTAAAAATATAAGGTTGAGTCACGACCGTATTGGTAGGCAAACTCCAAAGCACTGAAAATGTAGAATATTAATAAATAAGGTCAGTCGCGCATAGTGTTTATTTGCTAAAATGCCGACGCCGGAGAATGCACGGTGTTGCACCGTACACAGTCGGTTATCGGAAACTACAAGATCTTTTGACGAAATGGATGAAAGGATTCTCTTAAGCCTTAAAAGTCGTTGGTTCGAATTTGTAATTCGACACATACAGTCGTGATCCACATTAGCATAAGCATTAACCTACTTTTTAATCTTAGTTGAAGTAGTTAAGAGTACCTCCTATTTTATCATTAAATATGCGATTTTCCTATTTTGTGACTTATAATTTATTAACGACCTTACAAATCGACATCATTCTTAAAAATTAAAAGTTGTTTTTCCCTTTCACTATGTGATATGAGAAAGTGACAGTTATCCCGATAAGTACCCTCAATTTTTTTATTGAGAATTTAATGATTTCTTTTAGGACACATAGTCGTCGGAAAGGGCAGAACAACGTCTGCCTGGTCAGCTAGTATATATATATTAATGCTTAATTAATCGATAGTCAACCTGTTTACATATTTCTATTTTAATTTTTCTTTGTAGACTAATAAGAATTGTCAGTGAGTTAACAAAGAAGCATGTCAAGGTTTAACTTTTCATACACGACCCTTTCAACACATTTGTTTTCGGATGTTTATATTTTTTATAGGATAAGGGTAACAAACGAGCACACAGTCCACATGACGGTTAGTGCTTGCTGCGATCCATAGACATCTACATCTATCCTCTATTACAAATCAAATTGCTGATTCGTTGTCTTTCGTGAGGACTAAGATGGAATGCCTCGTTTCCAGTAAAAAGGATCCCCGGTTCACTATACTCGTCATATGAAACACAGCAGTGTTAAGCTGCTATTTTACGCTGGTATTCTGTGAGAGCGTGGTCCTTCCCCGGTCGAGCCGACCCATTCGTACTACAACTATACTACTTATATAGATGCAGCATAACTCTACCACGTAATACTAGTAATGTCTCCAGTTAGAACTCGTATTTTTTTTAAATACTAGTAATGCCATTAAACATTACTAATATTCCTTTTAACCACTTCTGGTAAGCTTAAAATGCTTGTGTTAGAAGTGGTTCAGGACAGTAGTCGAATGGCGGATTCGAACCCACGACCTTTCGAGTTCGCGGTCCGCGCCCTGCCATTAGGCTACTGACGCTGATGTATTTCAGAGTGATATTAAATTAAATCCCGAAGAATCTATCAATATATGGTATAGAGTTATAGAATAATATGATATAGTGTTACAGAGTTGAGTGGATAGTATTTCTAATATATAACCGCATGACAATTTCATATTTCAGTAGGTAAGTGTACTTGACATGCTCGGTTCTTATATACAAGAAACGCTCTTTATTAAATACGAGATACCTACAGACCGCAGGCTTATAACAAACTACTTGTACAGGAAATGAAATTTGAAACTTTCTTTGTTCGAAGTTGGCTATAGGATTCCATTGATGAAGTAACCACATACCATTATTTGGACTGTGATTTCGTTTGTCACTTCAGTTTTATAAAAAAAATGCTTAGCGATTCGATAACGCAATGGCTAAGCATTTTTTGCAGGTATAGCTTACAAATAATAGTTTCTGGTCTGGATGTTTGTCCATGTGCAGTTTATGTATCTAAAACGTCTACACGACACGGGAGATAAGTGTGGTAATGTTAAGTTTAAACTTTACTGCGAGGAAGAGATACAACATCCTTTTGCATTAATGTGCCAGCCTTTAAAATAAAGTTGTGCATTGATATCGTATTCACATATATCACGTATTTCTATTTGATACTAATGATGTCGCTATAAATTTCACAGTGCATTACTCAAAGTTGTGAGGTGCACGGATCAGTTAGCTGAACTCGCAATAGGTCGGCTATATAGTTCAAAGAACCAGTGAGATATTGTTAATTTTGATTTCATGTGTTGATAATATTCCAGACTAGACTAGAACGAATTTAGGTCACGGCGGCTAGTCTTCGCCACTATCCAGCCGCCTTGACCTAAATTCTCTTTTGAGACTATAATTATATTGCACGAATGTGTAAACTATGCTGCCACTAAGAATTTTTTGACGGAGAAACTCAATAACCGATTGGCCAGATCCGGGATTCAAACACTTATGGTTATCAGTCACGTTTACGACCACTAAAACGCCGAGGCAGTTAAATAGTATACGATCATATTCATCATATTACTAAAACTGATAGACCAGACTGGCGATGGGCAGCATCAAAGCCGTGTGACGACTAATTCAAATCCTACCTGCAAAGTAAGAGATCCAAGTCCAGTCCTGCAAAGGAAGAGTACAGAGGACTTTTATGGACCGATATAGAACACTTTTTTTATAGGATAGGGTGACAAACGAGCAAACAGCCCACCTAATTTTAAGTGTTTGCTGTGACCTATAGACATCTACATTTAACCTCCTTTGCGAATAAAAATAAAGATGCATTGTCACCCGTGAGGACTAAGATGGAATGCCTCTTTTGCAGTAAAAAGGGTCTCCGGTTTTCTTCACTCACCATACGAAACACAGCAGTGTTAAGCTGGTATTCTGTGAGAGCGTGATCTTTCCCCGGACGAGCCGACCCATTCGTGTTACAACTATACTACTAATTTAGCTGCAGCCTGGCTCTACTACATATAAATACCGCGTAGAACACGAAATGTAATAAAGATTGAAAAACCTCATAATCGTAATGATTTCTTATATTTACGCGAACACTACACATTAAATGGAACTCATTTAACGGATTTTATCGCGTTTGATTTCCGACATTTCGGCTGCTTTACAGCACCCATGGTCATTGGGGTAGGGTTACTGAGGTGGTAAGCTCGTTTTGCGTAGATCGGACCAATAATTAATATTCAAAAACTGAATGTAGCCGGGCTAACTATGAAATCGGGACGTCAAGCACCTCAATCAAAAAAAGCACCCGAAACGTCAGGAATTAAAATGTTAAAAATTCAGCACGATAAAATCCTTAAAATTAGTTTCATTTAAAACTTCATAATCATCATCACAATCAAACAGCCCTTCATAAGTCCACTGCTGAGCATAGAACTCCCGTAAGGAATGCCACAAATCATGGTACTGAGTCACATGCATCCATCGGCTTCCTGAATATCTACCATGTCATTACTCTATCTAACATATCACATATACTAGCCTACATATTAAGAAAGAAAGAAAAAAAAATGATATCACTAAGAAGAATAAAATAACACGAGATATAAAAAAACAGGATTTTTGTAAAGTCAAATTAGGTCCCTATTTCAGTTAACAGCTACTGAACTAGATGACAGCAGCTCTGATTTTCAAATTAAATTACCTAAAGCTAAAACTTAAAGAAAAACAATCAACATAATAACAGTTATTATTTGGAAATAATAATACATTGTTTAAGCAATCATAAACATACACTTATATATATATACCCATATGATACATCTCATACATTACATTAAAAGCCTATGTAATAAAAATTTAAAACCACTACAAAAAGAATTGAACTTCGTAAACAGCAAAACATTTCTAAAGTCTGAAGCATTGAACTGAAGAATCGTGTCAAGGTCTGTGGCTTATGTCAGTGTTATACTGTATATTCTATGTCAGTTTTTTTTGCTGGTTTTGTTTTGTTTGTAACGCAGTTATATCGCTTTAGTGTATATTTTATAACCTAAATATTGACTGTGCAGGGGCGGTGTTAGAATATCCCTTACTTCATATTTACCGTCGTAAGATGCAACAGAGGGAAACAAACGGGGAGATGGGCCAGCGTCTCCCTAATCCTACTTAATAATATTATAAATGTGAAAGTCTGTGAGGATGTATGGATGTTTGTTACTCTTTCACGCAAAAATTACTGAATGTGTTTTTAATGAAACTTTACAATTACATAGCTCATACATCAAAATAACACATAAGCTATAATTCATAAGAATATTGTGTAAGTTTGTCAAAATATAACGATAAATGTTAAGTAAGACTGAAAAAAATCTGTCATCTGCGAGCTATTTTGGCGTGAACACGCATCACGCAAAAACATGTGAACAGATTTGGATAGGACTTTCACTGGCAGATAGCTTATGTTATGAGTAACTTAGGGTACTTTTATTTCAGGAGTTCCGCGCGAAAAAATTCCACGCGGGCGAAGTCGCAGAGAATAGCTACAAACAACTAAAAATTAAAAACTGTGATTGCCAACCCGTCTGTCAAACATGGGAACTATGTCAAATAGTCCCAGTATAAGGCAATCTATAGGAAGTCTATATTCAATAGTTTACTTTTGTACGGCTGTAACAGTAACGGTGTAACCTTTTTATGAAATATAACCAGTGTAAGAGTAAGAATATTTTCTTCTTTTTATTTAAAAAAATATTACATTCACACTAGGATTTTCTTCTGTATTGTAGGTTTGCATACATAAATTTCACAAGGACAAATATCATGACAAGAAATATCAAGTGCGGAAATCGAACCCGAGTCTCTTATTGCCAAGTCAGTTTTTTATAGGATAAGGGTGACAAACGAGCACACAGACCACCTGATGGTAAGAGGTTGCTGCGGCCCATAGACATCTACATCTATCCTCTATTAAAAATCGAAATGAAGATGCGTTGTCACCCGTGAGGACTAAGATGGAATGCCTCATTTCCAGTAAAAAGGGTCTCCGGTGTCTCTACACTCACCATACGAAATAACGAAACACAGTAAGATAAGTTGCTATTACGCTGGTATTCTGTGAGAGCGTGGTCCTTCCTCGGTCGTGCCGATCCATTCGTGCTACAACTATACCAGTAATATACTTGGAGTATGGGTCTACCACTGTGTAATGGAGCCGTCACCATCTCAATCCATCATCTCATATCGTCTCGTGGGTGTTGAGTATTCGATTAAGAATAGACATTTAGTTACTTATTCGTTCAAGTATAAATATTAATTGTATGGGAAATATCAAAAAAGACCTTATCGATTGCCATAATCGATTTAACAGTCTTTTTTTATAGGATAGGGTGACAAACAATCACACAGTCCACCTGATGGTTAGTGGTTTCTGTGGCCCATAGTCATCTACATCTACCATCGATTACGAATCAAAATGCAGATGCGTTGTCACCCCTGAGGACTAAGATGGAATGCCTCGTTTCTAGCAAAAAGGGTCTCCGGTTCTCTACACTCACCATACGGAACACAGCAGCGTTAAACTGCTATTTTACGCTGGTATTTTATGAGTGCGTGGTTCTTCCCCTTTCGAGCTGAACTATTCATGCTACAACTATACAAGTAATATAGCTGCAGCATGGTGCTACCACGTAAACCTTCTAACCTATTTTTGTCGTGAAATATCAGAGTCTGCACTGCAGTGTTCAGTGGTGTTAATCTAAAAGTGCCTTACTATGACATGTCAACGTTATACACCTTAATTAACTTGTTAGCATGGGTTACAGCAGAGCACTCAAAATGTCTAAAATATCACACACATAACATAAAATTAAAAAATTATAACCCGTAGATTTAGTTTTGTTCACATTACAAACCCTTAAAGGGTAGATGAGGATGTCTTCGCAACGTTGCATCATTAATTTAAACGACAATCGACAATAGAAAATGTCCAAATGATTGATGATGCAAACACAGCACATCAGATGTGTGTGTCAGGAATTATATGTAAAGTAGGAGTCACGTTATCTACAATGGTGTACAATAAAGACAATCCAAGTACAATACAATAATAATCTTAAATTATATGATTATTTTTTACGTGGTAGAGCCACACTGCAGCTATATTACAGTTGTAGCAGGAATGGGTAGGCTCAACCGAGGCTCAATCGGGGCAGCGTATTGTTACTGTGTTTCGTATGGTACCCTTTTTACTGAAAATGAGGCATTCTATCGCGTAGTCTTCACGGGTGACAACGCATCTGCATTTTGATTCTTAATCGAAGATAAATGTAGACGTCTATGGGCCACAGTATCCACTTACCATCAGGTGGACTGTGTGCTCGTTTGTCACATCCAATCTATAAAAAAAATATTCACATAACAACTAAGTGGCGCAAATATTAGTCTCAGAGACATGACTACATATTTGTGCCATTTGCTGTAGAGACTATCGGTCCGTGCGGTCGACGTGCGATGTAATTCCTACTAGTACCGTGACTGGTTGTAGCTGGTGGTGATAAAATTACTTGTTCTATTCTCACTCAAAGTCTAAATGTAGTTATTCAGCGAGGACACGCAACCAGCTTTCTTGGCACTATACTGCTGCGATTTGGACTGTATGATAATTTTTTTTTTCTTTTAAAAACGTTACCCCCACACTATGGTTTTCTCCTGTATCGTGGAGGTAGTTTACAAACACAAATTGCACAAGAACAAACATCCAGACCCGGAACAATTATTTGTAGGCCATACAAATAGTTGTTCCGTGCGGGATTCGAACCCGCGCCCTCCAGCGCAGCAACTCATTGCTAAGCCACTGCGACACGGAGCTGTCAAGTTTAAGTTTTTAGTTTTAATTTTCTTATTATGTTTTTTTTATATTATGTACTCACGTAAATATAAAAAAATATTATGTGTTTATGGCTGATTAAGAGCACGTTGCAATATGCTTCCAAATTATTTTTAATTTGTTTAATTTTATCATTACTCTTTGTAACGATTCTTGAAAAACTAATTTGTCCCTTTCGTAACATTACACTTCTTATAATCGATTCGTCGCTTTCAAAGTTTTAGCAAATTTCATCAAACTCTCAGAAGAAGTCGTTAGTTTAACAAAATACCGCAGTTACAAAGTAAAGGAACGCATTTAATTACAAAAGCTTCTACTGAAGCTTTATAAGTGATCGAAAAAAGCTTTCGTGGTAAAAAGAGAAACTTCGTGATGTTACTTGATAATGTAACTAAGATACTAAATAACAAAAAACTTTTAACACAAGTAATTAATAATAAAATGTAACCTTTTTTCATATGACAGTCGCCGAGCTCTTAGTACTTGTACTGGTAAGTATGTATAACATATCTATGTCCACGCTTAACTCGTTATTTTTTTAATATTATAATCCAGCGCTTATTTTACAATCCCACCTGGTGGTAAGTGGTGATGTAGCCTAAGATGCTGAAGTGCACTGACTTAACAAAAGCCAATTCACTCTTACCTTGAACACACCCACATTGTAATCGGATGTAAAAACAAATGATGGCAACTTATTCCACTCCTTTGCTGTATGCATTACGAACGATGTAGCATAACGTTGGGTTTGAATTCGTGGTAAGTCAACAACGAAATGGTGGAGACTGGCCGAACGTCTGGTTGTCCGATGGTTAAATTATGCAATCGTTAAATCCTTTATTAAAGTTAAAGTTACAGTTTACTACGCCCCACTTTTGGACACAGACCTCCTCTCATTATTGACGAAAGGAACCATAATCTTTATTGTAGGAACCTATTTTAAAAATGAAATTATTTCTTTGGAGAGAACGGCGAAAAAATAATTTTATTTCGAAAAAATGATGTCTAGGAAGGCCTATGTTCATCAATGAACATGTAAAGATTATGATGATGAGAGATCGGCCAGAACAATTAAATAAATCGTTATTCCAACATGATAAAATAATCCCAATAAACTAATTTATGTGTTATTTCGTATTATCACGTTCTCTATATGTTTTTGGAAACAAAATAAATTGAACATAACATTTCGTGCTAGTTCTTCGCTGTAACCTTGCTTTTGGAAGTGATGATAGATTTGTCGTTGATATGAGTTTTAAACAGCGTAAGCCAATCAAATGTTTTTGACTTTGACTTCAGACTTTTATGTTATATGTTGTTTTGTACGTGGTAGAGCCATGCTGCAGCTATATTAGTAGTATAGTTGTAGCACGAATGGGTCGGCTCGACCGGGGAAGGACATGCTCTTACAGAATACCAGCGTCAAATAGCAACTTAACACTGCTGTGTTTCGTATGGTGAGTGTAGAGAACCGGAGACCCTTTTTATTGGAAAAGAAGCATTCCATCTTAGACCTGACGGGTGTCAACGCATCTGCATTTTGATTCGCAAACGAGGATAAATGTAGATGTCTATGGGCCACAGCAACCACTTACCATCAGGTGGACTGTGTGCTCGTTTGTCACCCTATCCTATAAAAGAAAAATGTTATACGGTTGCAGTAAAACACATTCACAATGTCAGACAGAATAAGTCTCTCAGCATTCCGTTCTTCTTTCTTCTCTCTTTGTCCAAAATTGTAGAGAAAATCTTAAATACTAGGATATTAAACTACTTAAGTAAATATAATATTTTATCAAATCAACAATTTGGCTTTAGAAAACAACTTTCCACAGAAGACGCTATTCTCACATTAAGCTCTTTAATCGTAAAGAATTTAGATAATGGCAAAAAGTGTATTACAGTATTTTTAGACCTGAGAAAGGCTTTTGAAACGGTCTCTATTCCTGATGTTTTAAAGTTTTTGGAGCTTATCGGCTTCAGGGATACTTCGCTAAACCTGACGTTCAGCTACCTACATGAGCGCACTCAGCGTGTTCATGTGAACGCTGTGTTGAGTGACGAAGAAAATGTTGTTTTCGGCGTCCCTCAGGGTAGCGTCTTAGGGCCTACGCTGTTTTTGGTCTATATTAATGAGCTGTGCAAACTTTCTATTCCTCACGGTCACATCTTCTCCTATGCTGACGATACAGCTGTTACTTTTTCGGGAGACACTTGGGAGAAAGTGAAAATGCGTACAGAATCGGGACTTAATACTATAGCAGCCTGGTTAAATAACAACCTACTCTCATTAAACACGCATAAAACAAATTATATTTGGTTTGCTATTTGTAATTACACTCAACCACCAGCTAACTTCAGCATTAAAATACACACTTGCCAAGACAGCCTACTTTTTAATTGTGACTGTGCTGTTATTGATAGAGTGGACCAAACAAAATATTTAGGTGTTATTATTGACCAGAGACTGTCTTGGTATAACCATATTGAATTAATAACTGCCCGCATAAGAAAATTAATGTGGATTTTCATAAAGTTACGACATGTAACAACCAACGAATTACTGAACAAAGTATATACAGCACTGGCTCAATCTGTTCTTACTTATTGTATCCCAGTATGGGGAGGAGCTTTAAAAACAAGATTTCTTGAGGTTGAGCGAGCTCAAAGAGCCCTGCTTAAGGTCTGCTATTTCAAACCATACCGATTCCCCACTACTGACCTTTATAATTTGTCTGGTGTCTTGTCAGTTCGAAAGTTATATATTTTATTCTTATTGCTTAAAATTCACAAATCTACTAGGTATGAACGTGAAAAGACAAACAAAGGAAGAAACGACTTAGTTCTATATACCGATCGCTGTAAAACGACATTTGCTTCAGTAAAATATGAGAAAAGGGCAGTATACTTATATAATAAAATAAATAAAATCTTAAGCATATATCCATTGCATAGCATAGAAGTTAAAAATAAAACAATAGAATGGTTGAAAACTTTAAATTACAACGAAACCGAAACACTTTTAGACAAAATTACTTAACTTGTTACACATAATTAATAATTTACTAAATATACCACACCTCAACATTCACACACCACATACACATACACTACACAATCACACAACTAACACCAACGGATATTTTATTGTAAAAATACTACATAAGTTTAACTGTAAGTCAAAAATCTATGTGTTACCTAAGTTCTAAACAATAATTTATATAAATGAAGGACGGGAAGAGCGTAGCCTCCTAACACAAGTTTCCTAACTTAAAAGGAGTGTTCCAATAATGTATTTAATTTTAAGTATTACTGGTTTGAGAATAAAGATTTTTGATATTTTTTTTTTGGTTCTAAATGGTAGCCAATATAATTACAGGTTATGTGGCATTTTATCTTGGTCTTCGAAGATGACAACGAATCTCACTAACTTTAGTTAGTTGCAAGTGTTCATAAGCTACAGTAGCCAGTTACCATCAGGTAGACTGTCAGTTCGGTTGTCACTTCAAAGGAGAAGGAGACGTCTCCATACATTCTTGGGCCCAAGTGTTAACAAGATGAAAGTAGGACCATTTGAAAGCGTATATATAAACAATTCATAGCTGAAAATCTGGCAAGATTTGTCAATCCAGGAGCTGAGTTATTGTACAATAAGTAAAAGTGAGATTATTTATTACCTACACTGTAACAGGTGATTTTTCACTGTTATTACACTGTAACAGGCTATTTTTCACTATAAAAGCAGGATCGGTATAAAATCACCAAAAAATCTGTGGTTAATAATTAAACGAAATAATAACAATAAGTGAAGTGAATATTAGGGATATCGATCTGAGATCGATAACTTGAATTATTGTTGTAACTGTTACTTGTTGGATTTTGATATTTTGTATTTATTATTATTATTTTGTAGATATGTATACGCAATTTTATTATCTTCCTAGTTATCACAGAAAAATAATCGAAAATAGATATTAAAATGCTCAATTTAATCGAGAATCGATTATATTGCGCTCGTTTAAAATACGAATCGAAAATCTGTCTTTTTCTTTTAAGTATATAGTTTGAAGTTTGAACTGTCAAGTCAAGTTTCAAAACGAGAAGTCATCAATTGGAATATAACGTTCAGAAACGACAATTTCACTAGTGTATTCTTTATGGTAATTGATAATACACTACAATCGATTTTCTAACTTATTTCTTATTTTTCGAAATCTAGATTGTAAAAAGAGCTACTTTTTTGTATTTTACTTAAAAAAAATATGGCACATTTTTAAAAATACATCCAAATCGAAAAATTACTATTTATGTTTAAATGATCTCCATTAGTAGTCACTTCAATTTTAAATTAAAGAAAATATCCTGATCGGAAAATTCTGATTATAAAATCTTCAGCTGAAATTAAAATTCAGGAAACAGGAGTAACAGGAATTTTGACCACAAAGCCGTGCGATAATTGTGGTCACAAGCTTCTCTCGTCACACAGATTCTCCAATATAGCGAAAAGGTGTGGCGATTTTTCAGCGTAATAATTTCCGTTGCAGATTAAACAAAAGTTTAATTAAAATTTCACGAGAGCTTAAGCTAGCGTGGCTAATGTTTTTGTTGCTTTTAATACTGAAAACAATTATAAACCAAAGATAAAACTTCTGCGTGAAACATAGTACTTATTAATTTTTATTTTTATCTCTATTTTACCTAGCCAAAGGAAGTAATTGAAAAGAAACAAAGTATTGTTTTGTTATAATAAAACTTTGAAAAATCGGCGGAGAAGTGAAACCCAAGCGATACGTTTTAATACTTTAAATATTGTCTATTTTCTGCCGACTTCCAAAATCGAGACGGTACTCAATTCGACTGTATGTTTTTTTATGAGTGTTACCTCATAACTTTTTACTGGGTGAACCGATTTGGATGATTCTTTTTTTATTTGAAAGCTCGTGTGGTCCCGTAATTTGACCATAGTCAGACCAATAGTTTTTGAATTATTCTTAATAACTCATATTGAAGTCGACTGTACAAAATTTTTAATTTTAAATTATAGAATTACTGGAGAGTTTACTTCTCTTACAACGCCACTATACGGCGTATTGACTGCCTCTTATGTCTAGTGGTCGTTAGCGGGGCTGATAATTAGGTCCCGAATTCAAATCCCGGGTCGGCCAAAATCAGATATTGGGATTTTGTGTCAAGAAATTCTCAGTACCAGCCCGGAATCAGGAAATAAGCGGGTTTCATTCTATTGTCTCCGAAAGCACGTAAAGCCGTTGTTCCTGCATCTGATTTCTCTCCGGTTTTATCGGATTGCAATCTCATTGGATTATCAGAGTGATCGAACAGACAGTACAAATGTGCTTGCGCACACTCTCGATCAATATTGTGGCGGGTGGAAGGAAAAGGGGAGATCTTCCGCCGGGCAAGGCGTTCTGCCTGGGGAGCGATCAACGCTCGGAGTGGTAGTTTGGAGCTCATCTATATATACTGTTTTCACTTTCGGAACTTTATTAGTGGGATTTAGGCTTCGATGTGACAGCACCGCCACGATATATAATCCTTTCCTGTGCAGTTGGCTAGTCTTTAGTCTTCATTATGACTGGCTGCCGTGAATGAAATTCTGGAGTCTTGAGGACACTATTATTACACGGAGTAAAAATGACATCCTTTAGGAGTCGTTAGAGGTGACAGAGAAAATTGATATAAAACATGGGCAACATAATCTTTCTAATAACAATAGAATTAATTAAAAATTTGTGACAAATATATCCCCTATGCGACGTTCTATATCTATAGGAGAGGCCTATGTTCAGCAATGGACCGATAGGTTGCAATGAAGAAGATGATAATGGTCTTCTTAAAAACTAATCGCATCTGAGTCTTCACAGATTTTGATCAAACTGAAGGTTCTCAAAATAGGAATTGTTATTAAGATGTTGGTGTTGCCCAACATCTTAATAACTTGTGATTTTCTATTATTTGGCTGTGTATAAAAGAAATAAAATCCCAATGAAACTACATTTGTAACTTACCAATTAAAAATAATTAACCACTTAAAATATTTTAAGAATAATTTAGACATAAAATAAAATTGAAAGGTCTGTAATAATTGGCTTCCATTAATCTCAGGGTGTTATTTGCATGCTATTAAGACAGATATAACAATTTTCAAAAAATTTGTTTGTCTATTTCACCAGGTTAATCTTCGGAATGTCTGAACCGATTATGATGAAACATAACCTGAAGGTTTTAAAAGAATATTGTAAAATAAATGGTCTTTGATTATATAAAATCTAATTAACTTCACAATATTCTAATATACCTATATAAAATTCTCGTGTCGCGGTATTTGTTACCAAACCCCGTTTGGACCCCGCTAATTTTAGACCTTTTTCTGTACTACCAACTCTCAGTAAAATTTTTGAAAAAATAATTTTGGATCAATTCTTAACTTTTTTAATACAAATAAATTACTTCATAAAAACCAATTTGGTTTTAGAAGGGGTCGCTCGACTTCTGACGCCGGTGTTGAGCTTATGAAATGTATTTTAGTGCCTGGGAGAATTCACAAGATGCCTTAGGTATTTTCTGTGATCTTTCCAAGGCTTTCGATTGTGTTAATCATGAGACATTAATCAGGAAACTACAACATTACGGTGTAAAAAATTTAGCGCTTAGACTTATTACTTCATATTTAAGTAACAGAATTCAAAAAGTAGCGATTAATGGTAAAGGTTTTTCCGGATCGGTAGTAACAATGGGCGTTCCTCAGGGCTCGATTCTTGGCCCATTCCTGTTTTTAATTTATATTAATGACTTACCTTATCTTGTAGGGGACAATCACGATATAAGATTATTTGCTGATGATACCTCTTTAATTTTCAAACTCAAACGACAGTTAATTAATTATGACGATGTAAATAATGCTCTATCAAAATTGGTACATTGATTTAACGCCAACAATATGCTCTTAAACGGCAATAAGACAAAGTGTATAAAATTTACAATACCTAATTTAAAACATTCGAATACCAATGTGCTGTTAAATGGGGAGGAGTTGAGTCTTGTGGATACCACTGTTTTTCTTGGTATTACTATTGACGCGAAACTTCAATGGGGCCCCCATATATCTAAATTAGCAAGCAGAATTAGTTCTGCAGCATATGCTGTAAGAAAAATTAGAAGTCTCACAGATGTTGAGACAGTTAGATTAGTGTATTTTAGTTACTTTCATAGCGTAATATCTTATGGAATTTTGCTATGGGGTAATGCGGCTGATATTGAAGCTATATTTGTTTTGCAAAAGAGAGCCGTACAGGCGATTTATAACCTAAATTGTAAAGAGTCCCTCAGTGAAAAATTTAAAGAAATAAACATATTAACTTTGGCATCGCAATATATTTATGAGAATGTAATGTATGTGCATAAAAACATAAATAGCTTTAATAAGAATAAGGATGTGCATACTTTAAATACTAGGAACAAACATAAGCTTGTAATGCCAGTTACTAGACTCCACAGAATCAGTAATTCATTTATGGGGCAATGTATACGCTTTTACAACATAATCGTAGAGCCACGCGGCAGCTTTTGCTGTCGCATGAATGGGCCGGCTCGAACCGAGGTGGTACCACGACCTCACAGAAAACCAGCGTGAAGTAGAGGTTTACTTCTGCGTTTCGCTTGGTGAGTGCAGGTGGCCGGAGGCCCTTTTTACTGGAAATGAGGCATTCCATCTTAGTCCTCACGGGTGACAACGCATCTACATTTTGATTTGTAATAGAGTATAGATGTAGATGTCTATGGGCCGCAGCAACCACTTACCATCAGTTGGACTGTGTGCTCGTTTGTCACCCTAATCTTATAAAAAAAAATCCCAGAACATAAAGTTTGTCAATAAACAAGTTTAAAAGTTTTATTAAAGAAAAACTGTACAAAAAGGGTTATTATAATATCAAAGAATACATGTATGAAAATAACCCCTGGGAATAGGGTGATCGCCACCATGCTGCTTCTATGAAAAATCATTTAAAAATTGTATAAACAAAATTATTGTTAAGTGAAATTATGTTTAAAAAAAGTCCCGCTGGGTTTCTTGCTGGTTCTTCCCAGGACTGAGGTATTTTCCGAACCAGTGGTAAATAAAAAATGACTTTCAATAAGTATTATGTAATAATCAATATTGAATAAAAAATTATTCTATTCTATTCTATTCAAACTCTTCCGAAACGGCTGAACCGATTTGTATGAAATTTTGTGTGCATATCGGGTAGGTCTGAGAATTGAACATCTTTTTTTCAAACCGCTAAATGATAAGGCTGATCCACCCCTAAATATTTTATTTTTATTTTTTGACTGAAATTTTTATCTTTACTTTCTTATAATTTAGCATTGAAAAATACATACAACTTAAAATTTTCACCCTTCTACGATCAACCCCTGTTTTTTTAATCACGATATTTAAAACTAAAATATATTTCCTAGAACTAATGTATATGGTAAAACAAGCCGGGTCAGCTAGTATATATATATATATATATACGTACTATACTATATTGGCTCTTTTATATATAGTGCTCTATATATAATAGAGCCCATCCAGGCGAAGCCGGGGTAGGTTGCTAGTCGAAAATTAGAAACAACCATGTACAAATATAATACGTTATTAATAACACCCCCGAAATGTGTAAACTAATTTTATTAAATATCGAGTAATATAATTTTTATCCGTCAATACCATCACAAGGTTTCAAAAACTCTAGAAGTATAACGAAATATTTCTATACAAAAGAGTAGCGACCTATTTAATTACAGAAGTGCTGGCTTCATTATAACTCAGAAAAAGCTTTCGTGTTGCTTAAGAAACGTTGTGCTTATTAAGTTACATTTAGTTTATATTAAAAATATTACATAATGTATATTTCATTTTATATTACACGTCATCTAAGGTGTATATTATTACATGAATGTTCATGAAAATGATTTTTTTATAGCACTAGAGTGAAGAATGTTCGAAAAGGGTTAAAGTTATAGCCTATATACGTCCCACTGCTGGGCACAAGCCTCCTTTCATATCTGAGA
The DNA here is from genome assembly GCA_033319125.1 of Parnassius glacialis. Lineage (NCBI taxonomy): Eukaryota > Metazoa > Arthropoda > Insecta > Lepidoptera > Papilionidae > Parnassius > Parnassius glacialis. The sequence continues at coordinate 39,580,028 of JAVANC010000009.1, read as the reverse complement.
GGGATTTAGGGCAATGAAATGTCCACCCTGCTGCGCTGCCCCAGTGAGTATTGGTGAACTTCACATGTCTTCGAAATATTTTTTTCTTATTGCTCAGACATGCAAGTTTCTTCACGATGTTTTCCTTTACTGCCGAGCAAGTGGCAACTTTTATCTGGTGCTCAAGTGCCACAATGGAAAAAGTTTATTCTTATGGTATGATTTTGTATAAGGGTAAAATCATATAACAGTCCGATTCTGCTGTGTTTCGTATGGTAAGCTTAGAGAACCGAAGACCCACCTTATTGGGAATGAGGCATTCCATTTTGATTTTGAGAATAGATGTTGTTGTCTATGCGCCTTAGCATCAATGAATACTCAGTCCACCTGTACTTTCTACCCAGTTCAATCATTCTACCTGATGGTGATACTTATGTGAATACCTACCAGCAGGTCGACTGATGGTAAGTATTAAGGTATAAAATTAACAAAGGAGCACACCTCCTTTGTTACTTTTCTACCGACTTCCAAAAGGGGACGAAACTCAATTCGACTGTGTGTTTTTTCACGTGTGTTACCTCATAACTTTTTACTGGGTGAACCGATTTTGATGATTCTTTTTTATTTGATAGCTGGTGATTGATTAAGGCCTAAACAACATGTTTTGAGTTATTCTTAATAATTTATATTGAAGTCTGTTGTACAAAATTTTTAATTTTTAATTATATTCTATAAAAAATCTGATTCTGGTTGCAATATCCAGACGATCTTTTAGTTTCTATTTTGTTACTGTCTTCCTGAGCATGATTGATATCATTTCTGATTAGCAATAAATTCTATAACTGATTCTCGCCTGTAAAAATCGCTTGCTACAATAGCATGGACTATTACTACAAGTGGTAGTTAGTTACTGTTTGCCAGCTTCGGATAGTTCTTGGATTTTGTTTTTTTTTTTAACTTTTTCCTGCTCTACTGACTACCGAATCGTTGGGACTGCTTTCGAGAGTAAATAGGCTAATGTTAGGTACGGTCACGGGGATCATGAACCTGGGTGGTCCAATAACCATGGATGCTGCTAACCACTGAAAATGTCGGGAATTAAATGAAAATTAAATTAAACAATAAAATCATAAATATACGACATTATTATGCTTACCGGGTTTCTTGATTACAGCTCAAAGTAGCTTAGTAAATGGCATAAGATGTCGCAATTTATAGAGAGGGTTAGAAAAATAACTAAAATATTGCCATTCTATTTAGGGTAGCTTATTAAAATAAAATCCTTCAGCCGCCGAAATTGTAGATATAGGAAATTTGAAATTACTCAGTGAAATTATACTCCAATGGAAATTAAAATGAAAAAGCTTAATTAAGATTTCACGAGGGCCTTCTTTTTGATTTCCTGCGTAAAATGGGTACATAATAAGATCATTACTTCCTTTCAAAAAATAAATTTTACAAAGAGGCGTATCGAAAATGAAACAAATCAGTAACTTTAGATGAAAGTCCCCAGCTGTATGAGACTTTCGCCATAGATTTCCTCATAGCGGAATATTTGGAGGTCATATACATAGATAGAAGACATCTATGACGAGGCTTGTTTTCGGTAGACAACTTTGATAGCTGGTAATGAATAAATGAATTTATTCATTTATGAAATAAACCATAAAGTGAATTCAAAGAAATTCTTAGTATAAAGTCGTATATAAAAATAGATAAGAGATGGTCAGGGTAAAGAAAATATGATAAACGCGTATCTCAGTTGTAGGTCTCAATTAATGAACCGAAATCATGTTTACCGTGATGAGAATATGTTCTCTACAACACTCTGTCTTTCTGTGAGTTCGAAAACTATCCAAAAAGACAAAAAAAGAAGGGACAAGTGGCGTGAGACTGTAAACTAGAGCGTCCTATTTTAACCATTTCCCATAAACAAGTTTTTAAGGTTGGCTATTCGCTTTTTTATTTATTTTGTACCTATCGGCATTTTTTTGTTATAATTATTTATTTTTCATTGTATGGTCATATATAAGTCTAGTTATAAGCTTACCTATATAATGCTATTTTGAGTTTCCAGTGACAATCAGTTTATAAATGGCCAAACTAATATCTTCTTCTTTCTTTTTTTATTAAAGAAAAGTAACACTGAAAAAACCACAACTGTGCTCATTTATAATTAAAAATTAAAAATGTTCCACAACCGACTTCAATATGAATTATTAAGAATAATTCAAAAAATATTAGTCAGACACCAGCATTCAAATAAAAAAATCATCGAAATTGGTTCAAGTTGAACAAAGTGATGAGGTAACACACATAAAAAAAACATACAGTCGAATTGAGTACATCCTCCTTTTTGAACTCAGTAGAAACGTAAAAGTCACATTCAAAGAACTAAAAAAGTAATAATTTCCACATAATAGCTTCAGGAGCCGGTGCTCAGACATGTATTTAGAACTATCCTCGACTTCATTTGCTATTATGTGGAACTTCTTAAATTTATTTTTAGCTCTTAGAAGTCGGCTTTTGCTAATTTTCTTTGAAAGTTTAATTTTTAACCCTTTCAAATCGACTAAGGAATACCACAAGCTCAAATGTTGTCTAAATATTTATATTAAAAATTTCATACGCTATTTTTTCACCCATAAGGGTGGTTTTTAAAATTTAAATTTATATAGGACCCCCCCATTAAGTGTAACCTATATAATACAAAATAATCATTGAAATCGGTGTACTATCAAAAAAATTGCAACACTGTAAAGTCTTTTGAGATTCTCCTCCTTTTTTGAAATCTGCAAAAATATTGTATAAGTAAAAAGTTTTGGCTTCGACTAAAATATTAATGTTGTGTAGTCTAAGCTAAAACTCTCGATTGTCTGTGATACCGGCCCAAGTATCGCATCGTGAAGCTACGCCGTAGCCGTAGCTTATCTGTAGCGTTTCGTAGAACACGCTACATTCAACGAATTTAGGCTTGTTAAGGCACGATATACTACGCTTCTGGAGCTGAGATCTACCTCGTAAACACAATATTTATGTGTTTTTCATACTAGACATTAAAAACATAAAATGTTTCATACGTTTGGAGCTAGATGTATGGGCAGATTACAAAACACACGTGTCGTTATTACAAAATATATACCCTATATTTTCATAATGGCATATAGGTTTATTCACTAAGTACAATATGTTCGATTTTCAAATTAATTATCCCAAACGAGTGTACACGATAATGTTCGAGATCGAAGCGTCCACGAAGATTTTGTTGCGGGAGTCACGGCCGTTGGCCCTGCCGCTCCGCCGCAGTGCCCAATGCCCGTCATAGGCTTATTTTGGTGTGAACACTTTTTCTTTCTTAGATTTACTTATCCGAAGTATTTGATAATAAAATCTTTCAAGATATTCTTTATCTTTAAGAGTTTAATGGTTTAATTGAGTTTAACGCATCTGCAATTCCCCTGGTGTTGCAGATGTTCGTGGGCGGCGCTAGTCACTTACCATCAGGTGAGCTGCATGCTCGTTTGCCCCTCTTATATGAAAAAAAAAGTTTATAGAAGACACGTTAATATGTATGATGTTTAGGCAAAACCTCTTTGAAAATTATCTCTATCGCGTTAGATATTCTTCGTTCATATCGCATTGTCTTGAATCGCTCACAAATTCGGCTCAATGTAATTCATGTCACGTTGTCGAATAAACTTTAACCTTCTACCTGCCGTACAATATCTGTTATCAATTTGATGTTTCTGTTACCTGTGTGATTTCGAAATCATTGTTCTGTTTTGTCGAGATCAGTTTTTTTTTTGATAAACCATTGTGTTCAGGGGTTAATCGAGTTTATAGCCAATAGTAATGATGTTATTAATTGTAAATTTAATTGCTCATTAACCACGTGCTCGGCTGACTTTACATGTCTTTATAATATTTTATTTTTAAGGAATCCACGTATCCTTACGATGTTTTTCTTTAACGCCGAAGATGTGGCAAAATTTTGGCGCTAGCAGTGAACAGATTGTTTCCGTGCTATGATATTTTAAGAGGCTTAACCCCCGAGCTATTTTTTATAGGATAGGGTGACAAACGAGCACACAGTCCACCTGATGGTAAGTGATTGCTGTGATTCATAGACATCTACATCTATCCTCAATAGAGAATCAAAATGCAGATGCGTTGTCACCCGTGAGGACTAAGATAGAATGTCTCTTTTCCAGTAAAAATGATCTCTGGTTCTCTATACTCACCATACGAAACACAGCAGTGTTAAGCTACTACTTTACGCTGGTGTTCTGTGAGAGCGTGGTCATTCCCCGTCTAGCCGACCCATTCGTGCTACAACTATACTACAAATATAGCTGCAGCATGGCTCTACCACGTAAAGAGTATTATGGCATACTATGAAATAGTGAGCATTACGGTCTATAAATGCCCACTGCTGAATATAGGCCACCCCCATGGATTGCCTCTTTGGGGATTTTACCATAGTTGCCACGCTTGTCAGGCGGGTTTGCTACCGCAGCTTTTTATAATTTTAGATGCTATCAGGATGATGCTGCTGCGCATCTCCGGTTTAATTAACATCTGTCGCCTTTTACGATACCTGTGGGAAGATATGGGGTAGTAAATATTCTTAAACCGCCACTACGCGGTTCCAAAATCGCGGATACTAAATAAAAATTTATAAATACAAACGATGAGAGAGATCAAATTTAATTTAAAATACTTCGGTCAGTTAAGTCGTTGTTATCGAATGAAATGAAGACAAAGTAGGTAGGGAGAGGCCATTACCACCATTATAATAAACCACTGCTGAACATAAACTTTCCCTAGAGCACAACCATGACCATCCATTGACTTCCGGCAGCACTTCCTTACCTAGTCGTCACTCCTAGCTTACCAGTACGAGTTTGTTACACGAAATACTTATTTCTCCAACGTTGATCTGTATTTAATATTTTTATTCGTAATATATGGGCTGGATAGATATTTTTTTTATTTTATAAAATTTTAAGTGTAATACTTGATCGCTACCATACTGTTTCTAAATATTTTCATACTTATATGTATAAAATATTAAATTATGAATTTTTTTTTTAAAAGTCCCGCTGGGTTTCTTGCTGGTTCTTTTCAGGACAGAGGTTATTGCGGACCAGTGGTAAAGCTAAAAATTACTTTCTATAAGTATCATTATAATCTATATTGAATAAAAACAGATTTTATTCTATACATATTTAAATGAAGATAAAATGATTTGTTCATTCTCATATTATGCGAATGTTAAATTACACAACACTTCTAGCGTCTGCTTTGCATTCAAGCAATCATAGCAAATATTTCGCAGGCGTAAACAGAATAATCCAGATTATTCCAGTTATTCCTGATTGTGGTTCGGTAAGGAAGGTATTCAATATTTATCGACATTCCATGGTGACTATTGTCTCTCATAATTAATTCCAAGTTACACAGAGTATGTGAACTTAGATGCAGGTGGATTTATTATTGTAAACATTAAGTTAAGTTAACTAAGTAATCTAATAGAAAACTCTTCGCTTACTCCCGCGAGTAAGCGAAGTAAGAGAATACGCTTTTGCAACATAATTCTAGGAAATACATTTATCCACCGTCAAGTATAAACTTTATCAAACAAATATTGTATAAGAAGGGTTAATATAATATTAAGGAATTCGTGGATGATAATAACTCTTGGGAATAAGATGATCGCTATGAAACTATTTCTTATTTGTTTTGTGTAGTTAATTGTATAAAATAATATATGATTGTAAATTGTTCATTTTTAAATGTCCGGCTAGATTTTTCGCTGGTTTTTCCCAGGACAGAGGTATTTTCCGAACCAGATATAAAGGCAAATTAAGAATAAGAATAGTTTTCAATAAACAGTAAGTTTCAATTTCTATTTAATAAATTACCTTATTGCGTCCCGTGGGTGCATAAGAAGCAACTATAGGAAACGCCTTAAAACCGTTCTGTTGGACGTTACCGATTGTTTGTTTTTGATTATTAATTATTGTGAGCGGCATACCATCTAATATCACTGATCATACAATGATTATGGCTTTCAGAGACAAATGTAAATTTCGCCAATATACCGTCAAAACCGGCTAAATACGGGATAAAGGTCATTGCTGTAGTCGACGCACGAAATTTTTATATCAAGAACATAGAAATATATCCTGGCAAGCAGCCTAAAGGCTCTGTTTCTATAATCAACTAGCTATTTGATGTTGTAGAGCCTATAATACAGCCTTCAAGAATAAACCATAATGTAACGTTTGATAACTGGTTTACTAGTTATGAAATTGTCCAGCATTTGCTCAAAGAACATAAGTTGACATCACTTGGTATCCTACGAAAAAATAAAAGGCAGTCCCGGCGTAGTTCACAAAAACTCGTGTAGTTGAAGTTTTTTAAAACTTAAATTAGTTAAATACCCATAATTATTTAGGGGTATGATTTTAACCAAATACAAACATTAACTTTTACATATTATTTAATTATCAGTTGATGATGAATACCATACCATCAAATAGTCGGAAGGAGGAAGGGAAAACAAGCTTGCACCATACTATACCGTTTAAGTCTATTAAAGTCCACTGAGTCACACTGAACATAGGCCTTCCACATAGATTGCCCCATAGGGGAGTATTTGTCATAGTTGTCTCGCTTGGCAAGCAGGTTGGCAACTGCAGTTGTTTTATTTAAGTCATTATTAGGAAGACACTGCTAACATCTATCATTATTAAAAATTAAAGTACAACTGACTTACATGGGGTCAATATGGAATGCATTATGAAGAGTAAAAGGACATTCAGTTAGCAGCATTATGCTGCAATACGCCAGTATTGTGTGAGTGTGGTCCTTTCCCGGTCGAGCCGACTCATTTGTGCTGTTTCTGTAATACAGATATATCATGGCTTTTTTTATAGAATTAGAGTGACAAACGAGCACGCAATCAACTTGATGGAGAGTGGTTACTGCGGTCTATAGAAATCTACATGTATCTCAAATTACGAATCAAAATGCAGATGCGTAATCATCCCTGATGACTACGATTGAATGCTTCTTTTCCAGTAAAAAAAGGTCTACGGTTCTTTACACTCACAATTTGAAACATAGCATCGTTAAACTGCTATTTTACAAGGGTATTCTGTGAGAGCGTGGTGATTTTTTATAGAATAAGAGTGACAAACAAGCACACAGTCCACCTGATGGTAAGTGGTTGCTTTGGCCCATTAGACATCTACATCTACCTTCTTTTGTGAATTAAAATTCAAATGCATTGTCACCTGTGAGGACTAAGATAGAATGCCTCTTTTCCACTAAAAATGGTCTCAGGTAGAGAATACACTCACTATACAAAACACAGCAGCATTAAGCTACTATTTTACGCTGGTATTCTGTGAGAACGTGGTCATTCCCCGGTCGAGTCGACCCATTTGTGCTACAACTATATAATTAATATATCTGCAGCATGACTCTACCACGTATATTGCTACATATGTCTACTAGGTAACATTATTTAGTTTCGCAGTTCATATCCTAAAATATTCTTGCAGGTTTTACCGCTTCAGCTGTTGTTTATAATTAGTCGCATTGTTGGAAATTGAAGTCAAGGGCAAGGAAATCGCTAACAATGAATTCTTCCGAAGCTGTACCTCTTGTATAATTAACATTGTTTATCTCTTTCTGCAGAGGTACTAAACACAGCCATTTGTCTAAACACGACTCATAGAATACTTAGTTTATGGTTGGGTTAGTATACAAATATAACGTTGGTTTTATTTGACAATGTTGGTATATATATACATACAAACATTATGTATGAGATATGACATATATATATTTATATAGTCCCGTGGGTGATTACTATGTATGTACACGGTATATTTTTTAATAGAATTAGGATGACAAAGGAACACACACTCGCCTGATGGTAAGTGGTTGCTGTAGCTCTTAGACATATACATCTACCCTCGCCTAGGAATCAAAAGGCAGATGCGTTATAACCCTGGAGGACTAAGATGGGCAGCCTAGATTAATTAATATAATTTGTTTTTTTTTTGGTTTGAGGTTGGTTATAATCATGTTTTGGTATATAATCCCGTATTCCTATGATTTTTATTAAACGTTTATGGTTCTGAGGTGTAAAAAACCTTTCCCGTATTCCTTGAATAGTGAATACAACAGTAGGAAAAATATATTTGCGTTTCCAATTGGGGTTCTCGCTTTCTTTACATCAAATCGGAATATAAATGATTCCAGTGAATCCAAATTTATGTTTCTGAAGGACTCGGTTCCTTTCGCAAATAACGTTGGGAATTCTCTCCGACACGTCGCAAACGGCGAGAGATATCGTCTAAAAGCATTCGCGCGTTTGAATTAATTCGATTAGATTTAATGCTGCCGAAGGACGTTCGCAGTTTTTTTTAATAGTTTGGTGTATGAATGTTTTCTGTAATTTACAAAAAGTGTGATGAAGCTTCACGAACAGGTAGAGAGTAATACCAGGAGTGGTCTAGGCTATATTTTATCCAAAAAACTTACGAATATTTTTTCTAAAATTTAAAAATTCATAAAATTGTCAATGATGATTATTTTACAAATCTAAATGACGTCACTTTAATATACGAGTATGTTATCCAGTCCATGTAGTGGCGGTGTAAGAATGTCCACTACCCTACTACTGTGGGTGTCGTTAGAGGCGACAGATGGGAACAGAACCAGGCGATGGCAGCAGTACTTATGTTCCTGATAACAGTTCAAAATAATTAAAAACCGCGGTTGCCAACCAGCCTTGCAAACTTGGAAACTACGGTAAAATCACCACAGTGAGGTAATCTATGGATGGATTATTTATTTATTTATTTAGGCACCAACAAGATATTATAAGCTTTACAAGTTAAAAAAAAACTTAGTCTAAGAACAAAACAAATGGCTAAGTAAAAAAAAAAAGAATTAGACCACTAAAATACAAAAAAAGCTCAAAAAAAGGAAAATTGTGAGTAAAGGGAATTTAAGAGCTAAATTGACTTCGATAGTGAATAAAAAAAATTAAAAAATGTAATGTTACTAACCAATTTATGGACCTTTGTCTGAAATAAAGTTTATTATAATTATAATGTTAGTTAAATATGAATATTATGACTTTTAATTTTATGATTATTTATTTTTTCTATTTCTGGATATACAGATAAGACCATTTTTCAACCGACTTCAAACAAGGAGATTTCCAATTGGACTGTATTTTTATGAGTGTTATTTCAGAACTTTTTTTATATGAACCGATATTGATGAGTTTTTTTTTATTTGAAAGTTGGTGCTTCTCATGTGGTTGTTGAGTATTTGAGTTAACCTTAATAGTGCGTATTTAATTTACTTCGACTACATTGATGATGTTCTCATTATATTTATATTGAAGTCGTTTGTACAAAATTTTTAATATTACCACTTGTATTATCATCAGTAGTGTACTTTTATAGTCTGTAATGGAATGGATTCAAGCAAATTCGGGATAGATTTTAGTATTCCTTCTCGAAAAATATTCTAAATAGTTTACGTTAGAATATTTCATCAGCTATAACTTTAATAATACGGATAAAGGAACCATTCAGTAAAATTACACCATCGTTGTTTACTTATTGTGAAGCTCTTCACTTAAATCCCATCTGGTTGGTAAGTGGTAATGAAGACTTAAATTACTTCGCGCATCAAAAGTTTATTCAATTCGTTTTAAAACTCTTTAGATCGTTTGTTTGCAGTTTCACCGGCGCCATTTTACTTTTTGCAATTTATTCCCTCTCAGTAGGTATGGCCATTATTTCAATCACATACTTCTCTGTGGTCTGGGCGGAATATAAAATTGAAAGGAATTGCAAGAAATTCATAACAATTTCCGATAGAGGCTTGTTATTTTTTAATTTAATTTTTTACTTATTATAAGCCATTGTTCAATTATTTGTGGTGGTGATGGTGAAAAAGTTGATGAATCGCACTGCCTTAGAGTACGAGTAACAAGAGCTTATCCATTCTTGCCTTGAAGACATCCAAATTGTAATCGGATGAAAAGACGACGGCAAATTATTGCCATCCTTAGCTGTAAACATTATAAAAGACAGACACACAATGAGTACACGACAACAAAGTTGAGAAGATCTCACTTATTTTTTGTCATTATTTTGGAAGTTCGAGTTGTTATAAACAACGAAATTAATTACGTGTCCGTATTCGCACACGCGTGCCCCATGTACGTACCCTTACACGAAGTATTTATAACAATAAATTGAATAAATTCTTGACACTCACTCGAGACATAAGTATACAGGACTTCATTTATTTGGTACATAATTGGCTCGTATTGAAGAACACAAGCACATGAGTAAAAAAAAACTGTACAGAGGCAAAGCTTCTAAGGAGCTGTCAAAATTTTTACCTATTTTGGTAGGGTTGGCACAGGAGGATAAAATAAAATAAAACTTTATCAGCTTTTATTATATTCTTAACATATAATATTTTTTATTAACTACTTATTGTAAATATTTTATTTTATAATTTTTGTTCTTCAACAATTTGTGGTGCCTTTTGATTAAATGGCAAATTATGAATCTAACGTAAAGTTTATTTAATAATCTATTGAAACGCACTCACATGGCATAACAAATGTACAATCTTGCACACGTTTAATATTTTATTACCAATATTTAGAATGTTTCTTTCGAGATCAAGATATTCGCAAGATTTTTGCTCAAGCAATTCATACATTTATTTCAAATACATTTTCACATTGGCTGGAACTCAAACAAGCACCGTCATTTGTCAGCAAGATGAGTGTTGGAAAAGCTTTCCAAATAAATATTTTACACGTATTTTTTTTAGAAAACTTAATACAGGATTTTTCGAAGTTATCCTCACAGAGTCTATATTGTTGCCTTTTTTAAGATCAAAAAGTTTTGAATGGAGATCTTCTCGTCCGACACCTTTTAACCGCTCTTGCCGACTGAAATAATAATAATTAAAAAACATGGACCTATGTGCTTAATTTATAAACGCAATTATTAAATTATAAACATTATAAATAACTGTTCATTCACTTATAGGTAGGTTGGTCACTAATAGGTGAGTTATCTATCTACCACATTAAAAATATTAAATTATAGTCAAGTTACCTAGTGGAGTCTTTGGGATAAAAAAAAATTATAAATTTTTATTAGTTCTATTATTGTTCATACAAACAGTACAGTAAACCATATTAACACTTTTTTGTATTTTATATGACACGAATAATTCTTTAAAAAATAAAATTTGATACTTATTATTCTTTACATAACCCTGAGTTTGAGCACTGGCCGAGCCGGCTTAAAGCAGTTTCTCTTTGTACGTGACGAGCCGCCAGTGCTCACGCACACACGCGCCTCAAGCTTGTAGTAGTGTAATTATAATAGCGCGGTTGTATTAAGCTTTGCCTCTGTACGGTATGGTTTCTTTACTCTAGTCTAGCGAACGAAACGAACTACATTCATGCATATGGTTTGTACTTCATAGTTGAGCATCGCATGAGAGTTGTGAGTAGAGAGTGCACGGGACAGCTTCAACTGATTAGTTCGTATCACATAATTTTGTTTACTGAATTTATAACTTTATTTTAATTGAAATATTGCTAATTTATATTTGCGAAATTGTTCTCTGGAGATTATTGACAATTTACTGATATTTTTATTTGCTTATTACCAAAAAAAAATCAATTATTGAGAGTTTACTGTTTTTATAATCAAGCTAAATAAGTACTGTAAACTGTTTTCATTCGGTATGCTAGGTATTTGATGTCATTTCATTTTAAGCGTTTTTTTTTGTGCTTGTATAGGAGTACACATTTGAATGAAAATCAAATATTCCACGCAAAAGTACATTAGTAAAGATCACTGTAACTCTGTAATTATTGTAGTAGAAATCCGAACTAGTAAATTAGAGCGACTGTATTAAATACGAGCGCTCCGTACGGTGCCTTAGTAAAAACAAGTCCACTCCTGATGTTTTTCTTCAACGCCGAGGACGTGGTAAATCAGCATTTAAAATAAAATTTCATTAGCTACAGATTTCTTATATTATATCCGGACTGATACGACTTAGAGACCTTCAAGAAAAGAGCCTACTCCTTTTTAAAAGGACGGCAAAGCATCTGCAATTCCTCTGGTTCCCCTGGTGTTGCAGTTGTTCATGGGCGACGGTAGTCACATACCATCAGGTGAGCCGCATGCTCGTTTGCCCCCTCTCCTATATAAAAAAAATACGAAAATACATTTAATTAAAACTAATTTTACCGATTTTATAACGTTTAATTTAAACCTTTTAATTTCCGGCGTTTCGGGTGCGTTACACCACCCATGGTCACGGAGGGTACTGAGGTGCATGACGCCACGATACTTAGCGCGGCTACCTTCAGTTCTTCCATTGATTTTATCTACGTAGAATGAACTTACACGTTAACTTCGGGAATTAAAAGTTAAAATAAAGCGCGATAAAATCTGTAAAATTAGTTTAATTTATTTTCATTTCATCAGGTAAGATCCGGGTATTGAAATAAAATGATATTTTATTACACAGATCTTCAACGAACTACCTAGTTTGAAGAGCACCTTCGAACTAGGTCTTCTAGGAGTCCATTTCACTTGAGATGCCTCGTTTAGAGGCGAAACACCTGTCGTATTATTGACGGACGTGTGTCTTTCTTAGTGTAGTAGTGTCGGGAGTTGTGGTGATGGGTTTAGTGGTGACAGGGACAGTGCACACAATTGAGGAAGGGCGGCGAGCTCTTCAAGCTAGGTGAGACACATCATTTTTTTTATTTACTTTATTAAGCGGATCTTAGGTAATAAATTTTTAACATCTTTAATATACGTGTAATGGATTTCCGCAAATTGACGCCTGATTCTATTCATTAATTTCATTAGTCCTGGCGGGGATCGTACCCGGATTGTTCTAGTTCTGTGAAATTTATGGCAAGCACTTAGTCACTAAGCTACGCGCACTACAAATTGCTTTGCCACATCTATACATCTAACCCTTTTATCGTGGCGAAATGCCTACCCGCCTCGCTTGCAGGGGCAGCAACGGTTTATAACGATCCCGCATCATTTAAACACCAAGTTATTTGATCTTCACTGGATATAGTCTACCTACCCTGAAAATTTAACTTTTAATAAAAAGTAAAAATCGACTTCAAGAGGTAACAGCTATAATTTAAAATTAAAGATTTTTGTACAACAGACTTCAATATAAATCATTGAACCATATGTGAAGCACCAGCTCTCAAATAAAAAAGAATCATCGAAATCGGTTCACTCAGTAAGAAGTTATGAGGTAACACACATAAAAAAACATACAGTCGAATTGAGTACCGGCTTCTTTTTGAAGTCGGTAGATAAGGTCGTTTTCATTGATTTATTATCTTTATTTTTCTACCTTTTCGATAGAATTTTTTAGTTTAGTTTATATGGAAGTGCTCTTGTCTTCTATTAAATAAAAAATACATCACTTTAAATTGGTTCAGTCGTTTCAGAGAAATGGGTGTTTTAAAAAACATACGCCTCGTACATCCAATTTTTTTTATACCTATTTCTATTGTTCGACATTCCCCGCTTGATAGAGAGAGTTATGAAATAGAGAAATTTAGTCGCGCTGCTGTTATGAAAATCTGCTATTTCAAATTGCCTAGAAGAATTTTACACTTGAATCAAAAAAATTGTTAAACTTAAAGAACAAGTGATATTTTCAAAAATATGTATTTTTTTTAATTACGCCGTTTATTTCATATTCTTACATTGTCATCCGATTTTGAGCAATGTTCAAAATATTAAGTCCCTATCTGTTAGATAAGTCTTAAAATCAATGACTAAATGCGACCAGAACATACTGAACCGACTGGAAACAAACGTGGTACAAAACAAGCATTATGGAAAGTCAATCAATTTCCTTTAGATATTCTACACTAAAAGCTCCTGGAAACTCACCGTAATTTATATATCTGACGTAAGAGAGAAGAGTACCCATTAGGGACCCAGATCGATCTTGCTTTCGTAGTAACATGACACTGCTAACCCATTTTGAAGATATGTCGGAAGTGAGATTTTAGGTGCATGTTGCAGGGAAATAATTGAGATACGTATTTTTTCAAAGGGAATTGATATAAAAAAATTTAAAGGGTAAGTCTATACATTTAATAAATACTTATAAATTTGAAGTGTATGTCTGTAACATTGAAATAAGTGTCTTCTATTAAGCTTAGGGGGTATTTGCATGCTATGAGCACATAAATAATCATTTAAAAAATATTGTATAAATGTAAAATATTTGTCTGTCTCTCCGCGGCGCAATATTTGTCTGGGGGGCGCGGGTTCGAACCCCGCACGGAACAATTATTTGTAGGCCTACAAATAATTGTTCCGGGTCTGGATGTTTGTCCTTGTGCAATTTGTGTTTGTAAACTGCCTCTACGATACAGGAGAAAATCCTAGTGTGGGGGTAACGTTTTTTTTTAAAGAAAAAAAAAAGGAAAGTTTATACGTACTTATAGCCCATTGTTCTTTTTCTTATTTTTATTTATTTCTTCTTCTGGGTTGTCTGAAAGAGATCGCTATGTAGCGATAAGACCGCCCGTTGTATTTCCCTCAATAGTTGTTTAATTTTTTGTTTTTGATATTTTTATCTTTTCTTGGTGTACAATAAAGAGTATTGTATTGTATATTGTATTGCATAGCTACTAGTAAAGTGCTAATAGTTACTATCACAGAATACATGTACCCTGACGGTTACTATGACTGTGTAGTGCCGGTGTAAGAATATCCACTAGCCCGTGTCGTTTTGCGGGTGTCGTAAGAGGCGACAGAGGGAAATACATCAAGAGCAGGGCAGCAGCGTCTTCGTAATAACAACTGAAAAACTGTGGTTACTAAACCGTCTGGCAAGCGTGTCAACTATGACAAATATCCCCCCAATGAGGCAATATATAGAGGAAGCTTTTTACGTGGTAGAGCCATGCTGCAGCTATATTAGTAGTATAGTTGTTGCTCGAATGTGTCGGTTCGACCGGGGAAGGAACACGCTCTCACAGAATACCAACGTGAAATAGCAGCTTAACACTGCTGTGTTTCGTATGGTGAGTGTAGAGAACTGGAGACCCTTTTTACTGGAAACGAGGCATTCCATCTTAATCCTCACTGGTGACAACGCGTCTGCATTTTGATTCGCAAACGAGGATAAATGTAGATGTCTATGGGTCATAGTAACCACTTACCATCAGGTGGACTGTGTGCTCGTTTGTCTCCCGATCCTATAAAAAATGGTAAGCCAGGGTACATCTCTAGCTATCAGTATTATCCCACCGAATGGTGATGAACGGTGATGTAGTCGAAGTCGGTGGAAGGCATTAATTTAGCGTAACAGAAACTTTTGTGTTTTCACTGTTGTCTTGAAGACACTCAGATTGTAAATGGCCAAGTTATTTAACTCCATTACTGAACGCATTACGAACGACAAAGAAAACCGT
The DNA here is from genome assembly GCA_033319125.1 of Parnassius glacialis. NCBI lineage: Eukaryota > Metazoa > Arthropoda > Insecta > Lepidoptera > Papilionidae > Parnassius > Parnassius glacialis. The sequence continues at coordinate 39,564,496 of JAVANC010000009.1, read as the reverse complement.
TTTGTTCGAATCGTGGTATGTTGATAATATACGAGTGGAGACTGGTCGAGCATCAGGTTATCCAATAGTGCTTATTCCTATGTGTTATCTATTCTCCGATATCTGAGAGGGTTTTTGGTGCAAAGAAGAGACGCTGCGTTCCACTGCTTTGGCGGAATGTAGGTACATAGTCTCAAATGTTTTTTTTTATTACTCCGATACTCAAGTTTCCTTATAATTATTATTTTTCATTTCACCGGCGAACATATTGTAAATATCATTTTAATGCAATTGAAAGTTTTCCGGCAGTGGCGGTGATCGATCTCAGCTTTTTTCCTAACATAGAGTCTTCGAATATTTTTGTATGCTCAAGACCTTGCTCATAAAAATAGACGTCAAATTAAGAAACACTTAAAGTTGTTCTCTCTCTTTTTAGTAAACGATAATGGAAAGAGACAAATATAGCGATAATTATTACTTCAGGCTTTTTTAAACGTCAGTTAACATTTATACATTGAATAAATGATATATAATGACATAACTTAACTGAATATAAAAGTGAAACAACATTATTATTTATACAACTGTAATTTTCAATTGTTTTTTATGTTGCATTTTATCCTATCAATGAATTTTAACTAAGGATTGAAAAATTGGCAATTAATTTACTTAAACAACATTCAACGACTATAAGTAAGGCCGTCTACGTTAGAATATTTTACTAGTAAAGAGGCTTTCCATTTTAGACCTCAGGGGCGATATTTGATTCTGAGCTGAAAGTATATTAGATAAGAGGCCACAGCATTGACTTACTATTAGATGAACCATATGGTCGTTTATCACGCTTATGTCTATAAAAAATGCAGATGTTACCATTATGGTTTAATTTACAACAAAGACGTGGTGTCGGCGGGAATGAAGCTTAGTTTTTTCACGTTATATAAATTTTAAAAATTATTAGAAAAATAATAATGCCATCAAAAACATAACTTGTAAAAAAAGCCAAGTCTCGCAACTCAGTTCTTCTACCGTAAAAAGTTGTGAGATCCATGTAATACCAAGTCGGTTAATTTATTCAGTCCATAGATTGATACATAGATTGACTTGGCAATCGCATGAAAACACAATATATCTCACAAGTAATACATATTATATTAAATTAGATTGTTTAGTGCGATTGCCAAGTCAATCTATGTATCAATCTATGGACTGAATAAATTAACCGACTTGGTATTACATGGATCTCACAACTTTTTACGGTAGAAGAACTGAGTTGCGAGACTTGGCTTTTTTTACAAGTTATGTTTTTGATGGCATCTCATTTCTTTTTGTTGACAGTTATATCTAGGTAGCTATTTACACCTATTATTCCATTATACATATATAGGTACACTGATTCATTCACTGCAAATGTAACTTTGTAATACTATATGTTTATATGAGATTACAAAGTTATTTATGCAGTTGATGTATCTCAAAAACTGGACCGAAATTGTAAAATATTTTAATTTTTCCTGGATTTATATATTAAACAATAATAGTATTCCAATTTTCAAGTTTCTATGTCTGCTAGAAGTGCCTCAGAGTTTTGATGATCGGTCAGTCAGTGAGTGACAAAATTAAGAAATTTTGACTAGTTATAATTCTTAAACTACTGGTTCAAATTTAATGAAATTTGAAATATACTGAGTCTATACAATGCCTACTTGGTTAGCAAAAATTCAGGCATCTAGTTTTATCCATAACGAAGTTATAGGGTTTCAGAAATGGCCTGAACTGCTTCGAGAAAAGGAGGCCGTGCCGCTTTTTTGCTCGACTTGGCGGGGGCACTGCCGTGCCCCCAGATTTACCATCTAATGTTATGGTGCAAGTTTTACTCACGCACATTATCATGGTGTTTATAAGTATAAGGATAATCATTCCTTATGTTTACGCAAAAGCTACACATTTAAATAAAACTAGTATTTATGGATTTATTGCATTTATTCATATATTTTTATTCCCCCGTGACCATGGGTGCTGGGATGTGAGAATTATGTATATGTCGCAGTAAGATTGTTAAAGCTGTGACATAGTTATGTACCTAAGGATATAGCTATATACTGTAATATAGTTATATGAAAGCAGTTCATTACTATCTTAATAGACAAATCTAGTGAAATAATTGTAATTGTAAACTGAATGTACAGGACGAACTAATATCGCGACATTGACATTAGATCATACATAAGTCCCTGTTGTGTTCATGTTCCTGCCTCATGAACCGCTTTAATATAACTATATTACGGTATATAGCTATACCTAAAGAGATATAACTATATCACGACTTTAACTATTTTACTGCGACGTATATATATAAAGATATAGGATCTTTTTTAGTGTCGAACTTAGTTTGAAGTTCTAAACGTAACTAATAAAAAGACATTTGAGTTTTGATATTCTTAAATAATAATAATAAAAAAAAAAATTTCTCACTGACTTCTGAAGCTATTATGCGCAAATAATTTTATTCTTTATAGTTATTTAAAGTCGACTTTTATTTTTTTTAAATGTAATAACCATTTAGGGCGACTTTTCCACCTAGAAGTCTGAGTTGCTTGTACACTCTCATCTATTTCTGCCGGTAAGCAGCAACGCATCATGTCTTGAGTGCTGGACTGAGCGGTCTGGATAGCCAGTACTATTACAAGAAGAGTGGAATTTTATAGAGCAGTCATTCTATATCTTAAGTATGAGAACGCATCTGATACATTATTTATTTCAATTTTTTTTTATAGAATAAGGGTGACAAACGAGCACACAGTCCACCTGATGATAAGTGGTTGCTGTGGCCCTTAGACATCTACATCTATCTTCGTTTGCGAATTAAAATGCAGATGCGTTGTCATCCGTGAGGACTAAGATAGAATGCCTCTTTTCCAGTAAAAAGGGTCTCCGGTTCTCTACACTCACCATACGAAACACAGCAGTGTTAAACTGCTATTTTACGCTGGTATTATAGTTTGGGAATTCCCGACAATTTTAAAATCCCGGGACATGGGACAACCTATAATCAAAGTCCCGGGAATTCCCGGGACTTCGAGACTTTTAAGAAAAAGCTTTTTTGAATTTTTAAGATGGGTAAGCCTTTTTGAAGAATTTTAATTGAGTTAATTTCTGGAGAAATGTATTAAAAAGAAGTATTTTTTTGTAAAAATCAATATTTATTAAACAACTAAACAGAAAATTAAATAACTTTGACGTTAATTTTAGCCTTAATAATTGCTTTGTTTATTTCTTTTCGTCACACACAGATGCACTTCTAAACAGTTAAATCTTATAGTTATGAAACGAACTTAGTTAAAAATCATACTAATTCTTAATAACTTTACTATTATCTAGTAATTCTAGTATCTAATCATAGTTCATAATCTCATTGTTAATTCTCATAATCACATATTTAATTTATTGTGTTGCGTACTCAGTAGTTACGTAGTAGACCAAGTAATTATTCATTAAACTAACACATGGCGCTAGGCTCCTTCAATTATTTGAAAATAAAAATGATTACATAACAATTTCGACAATCTTGTCTCGTCTCGAGTCTCGACCCGAAAGTCCCGGGACTTCAAGACACGAGACGTTCCGGGACTCAAACCCTAGCTGGTGTTCTGTGAGAGCGTGGTCCTTCCCCGGTCGAGCCGACTCATTCGTGCTGCAACTATACCACGTATAGCAGGTATCAAGTTATCCAATTTAGCCATTTACCATTAGAAGGACTCTTAACTCGCATAACACTACAATGTTTAACTCGCCTATCACTAAACAAAACTAAAAAAAAAAACTAAAACATAAATGGATGTCAATTTCGACAAATTTGAATGTGTTCTTGCCATTGCAATTTGCCAATATGCTAGAATTAGAACTCTGTTTCAGTAAACACCTGTCTTTAAGCAAACAGGGTACTATATAGACAGACAAACTGCGATCAATTTAATGAACAAACATTGTTCCGGCTGCAGGCACTTGATTCAACCTGAGACGTTATTCGTTGCTATATGAAAGTTATGCTGTAACACGTAGTAATAAAGTTCAGTTTCGCTTGTGGCTTTTTATAGAATAGGAAATTCGTGATTCAAAGCTTTAGTGGGTTTCAATTTAACGAGTGTAATGGACACTTTCAACGCGAGTAATTAAAATCCAATGCAGTTGCAACCGTTTGTCTTAAACAATGGATAACTGCTTAAAAGTTATTTATGTTATTCCTATTTAATAAGCAACTTTTAATAATTTCTGTTCTAAAATTAAACAAAAACAAGAAGTTTATCAAACAAATCCTGTAAAGCCGAGTACTTAGGCTATCACTTCGATGTCTATATCTCTCTCTTTCTCTCTCTCTCTCTCTCTCTCTCAGTATGCCACATTTTTTGTGAGAGTACGAAGATGATTGTATATGATAAGGATGATTGGCATAGCTAGAAAATAAGCAAGCTAAAAAACAGTTTATACATTTCATCATCTACCTCTTAATAAGTATTGATGCAAAATAGATTTTAAATATTTTTTACTTCAATTCAAGTTTCCTATGAGTATAAAATGATAAGGTGATAAGACCTTTTTAGTTGATAGTAGCTAGTACTCGGTCCATTGCTGCCGTAGAAAGAGAACATTTGTGGGAATATCGTTTTAAATTTAGAAGGGTTGCTATATACTTATATTACCAAATACAGATTTGAGGTAAAGAATTTGAATATTCTATTTAAGAAGTTATTTTTCTGAGTAAAATTAGTTAAAAAAAGGATGCTCTAAATCGTAGTAAGAATTTTTCAAAATGATAGTCTCCCTCCACCATAACCCTAAAGGATCCCATGAAATATCTGGAAAAAAAATATAAATGTGAATACAATAAATTAAAAAAAATAATTACGCTTGCTCCTATGCATTTTTTTTCAAATATTTTCTGTTCTATGTATATCGAAAACATAAGAGAAATTAAGATAAAAATCTGTTTACACAAAATTGCTCGAAATGAAACAATTAATTTATTAAAGATAAACGATAAGGATTAAATTTGAAAGCAACGTAAAAACTTTTTTGTTTGCATAATTTTCTTAATATTTTCCCGTGGAAGGAAGGTAAAGGTATCTTAGCTCATACTGCCATGAATGTGATCAAAATGTTTTCATTTAATGATTTAAAAAGTTTTGTATGGAGAGTTCACTTTATTTTAAATGATATAAAATCTGTTAATAAATACTTAAAAAATGCTTCAATTTTCGATGATCCCTTATATATTATAATATGTAATCAGTTACCGACATTTGCTAATTAAACGATAAAATAAACTATTTTAGTAATGACTTTTAATTTGGAAAATGTTTGTTCACAGGCGGGTTGGCTCTCGGTCGGCGTAAGTGCCGGGGCGGAGCGGGGGCCGCGGGCGGCTCGCCGAGTTGACGTCATGCTCAACGACTCCAACTCAACAGCCAACCTCTCAGACCTGGCGCTCGACCCCGACCTCCCAGAAAGCCCCTACAGCCTGGCCCAAACGATCGTTATCGCCATCATCGGTAGCGTCCTCTCCGTTCTAACCGTCGTGGGCAACTCGATGGTCATGATCAGCATCAAGATCGACAAACAACTGCAAACAATCAGTAACTATTTTCTCTTCTCACTTGCGGTCGCAGACTTCGCTGTAGGCTTGATATCCATGCCGCTATTCACAATGTTTACAATATTCGGGTATTGGCCACTCGGACCGCATGTATGCGACACTTGGTTGGCACTCGACTATCTAGCGTCAAACGCCTCGGTGTTGAATCTGCTTATAATAAGTTTTGATAGATACTTTAGTGTGACTCGCCCGTTGACGTACAGGGCTAAAAGGACTACTCGTCGTGCGAAAGTTATGATAGGTGGTGCGTGGGGTTTTAGTTTAGTGTTGTGGCCTCCGTGGATTTATGCGTGGCCGTACATTGATGGTGAGCGAAAGGTCCCCCCACACGAGTGCTATATTCAGTTCATAGAGACAAACCAGTTTATTACCTTCGGGACTGCTATCGCGGCATTCTACGTGCCAGTGACAGTGATGTGTATATTGTATTACAAGATATGGAGGGAAACGAAGAAAAGGCAAAAGGACCTGCCTAATCTACAAGGCGGGAAAAAACACGACTCCTCGAAGAGATCTAATTCAAGGTGGGTGTTCATCTTTTATTGTATTTAAAATTATTCGTATATTATTTTTATTTATTAAGCGATCAAATTATTAATATCAAGATATACATTTAGAATTAAAGACAATTATAGAAATGTTATATGATTATTATATATATTATATTATATACACGTGTATTTTACACTTTATTAAAGTTAAATTATGTTTTGCAACATTTAGCGTCGGATTAATCTACTAGCAGTGTTAATAAAACACACTTTCAGGAGACATCTGTTGATCATTTAAGTGTTGTATTTAGTTTTCGTGGGTTGGTGTATAGGTCAGTGAAGAATTTAATTTTGTAATCGATTACGAACGATTAAAATTTGTAATTTTACTAAATAGTATCTCAACCCATGTTTTTGAACGTAAACGACCGCACGCAAGTCAGTCAACCCCAAATGGCTGCCAATGAGGGCTAATAATCTTCCACTCACCAGATGTCGCTAGTAATGACTGAGGTAAAGTTTTTTGTTACACAGTGTCAGTTAATTGAGAAATTAGTTTTAAATAATAGTTTATCATTATCTAGAGTATTATATTAATATACAACACAATGGGTCAGTTGTTTGATTTTTAATTTATTGCACTTTATAACTCTTTGTTTTATTTTTCTACTTTAAGTTATATTTATAGTTTGGTTTAATTATTTCTAATGTAATTAATATAAAATATAACTAAACATACAGAAATAACCTTAAAGATTACATTTTCCTAAGAAATTATCATCCACGCTATGAAATCTGTCAAATATTTTACCACACTGTAAAGTGGCGCCGCCCTGGTGGCAGAAAAAGTCGTGAATGCCCTCATTGGTTTGACCTCATGATCTAAAATAGTGGGAGAGAGAGAGAGAGAGATAGTTAGTACTTCAGTCTTGGAGAATAAATAAGCAAGCGATATAAATACTATAAGAATCTAAGTTCGAATAGAATTACCGACTGCTGTCAGCTAACCAAACAGTTCAAACAGAATTAATATTTCAATGCAATAACGACTATAACAGTTTAACTTCCGAAATTGTCAGTAGGCAACCTTATTATTAAATAATATAGTATCCTACTACATTAGGGGTCCGAATCCCATAAATCTAAACCAATATAAAGTAAGCGAAACCACTACATTTTAACTTACTATTCGCATTCGAACCAAACAGTTTGCTTCGTGTATCGTGCGTATAGCAAATGAGTTGAATAATCTGTCTTTCTGTCGATTACATACTGGGCGTCTTCGACGCAAGAGTGTACTGGGTTTTTTTTTACGCAAAGATGGTGCAATTAACCATCAGGGGCTTTATCTCCACTTAATACCAGGTGGAATTGCAGTCAGGTATTGGCCCGTAATAAATTTAAAAACAAAATGAAAGCTATTTTATAAAAAAAAAACAATAAGACTATTAACGTCTATATAAGAAATTTGTATAATTTACTACTTTTTAAATGTATAGACAATCCTGTTATTATAGTCTTTGAACGTAATTAAAAATATGTTATTAGCATCATCAGATCTTGATCATGATACGACATGAGAAGCACCAGATTTAAAATAAAAAAGAATAATCAAAATCGGCTCACTATACACATAAAAATACATTCGAATTGAGAACCTCCTCCTATTTTTGAAATCGATGGAAAACTAAGAGACTAAGAGAATTTTCACAGTACACGAGCAACTAGAGTCCAATCCACGGATCTATGAAACTGTTTAAATGCTAATTTAAAACGTGGTCGTGAGAGAGCCTTCTTATTTAAGGAATAAAATGACAATGCGCACTGCACCAACACGACTGACTTATTGCTCCTTAACCCATTCGAAAATGAGAAGAGGCTTGTGGCCAGCAGTGGAACTCAGCTTTTTAACTTTTATATGTGGACACTATCTATAACATTCACATGTATAACACATACGTATAACATTCTTTTTTTCAATTACCATGTGAAAAACATGAGCGTTATGCCCGTAATGGTCCACCCCTCTCCCGTTTCAAGTATTTGCAAATTTATACGTTGTAGAGCCATGCTGCAACTATGTTATGGTTTTAACACGAATGGGTCGGCTCGACCTTGGAAGGACCACGCTCTCAAAAAATTCCAGCTTCAAATAGCAGTTTCTGTGTTTCGTATGGTGAGATCATCAATTGATTCTTTCCCCAAATGAAATTGTTTCCCCCATTCTGTTAGATTTGAGTACAAAGGGGCAGAATGATCGTACTCAGCAACGAGCCGTATGCTCGTTTGCGCCCTCTCCTATAAAAAAAATCGATTTTTTTTTATAGGAGAGGGGGCAAACGAGCATGCGGCTCACCTGATGGTAAGTGACTACCGCCGCCCATGAACAACTGCAACACCAGGGGAATCGCAGATGCGTTGCCGGCCTTTTAAAAAGGAGTAGGCTCTTTTCTTGAAGGTCCCTAAGTCGTATCGGTCCGGAAAAATCGCTGGTGGTAATCGATTCCACAAGGAAGTTGTGCGAGGGAGAAAACGTCTTCTGAATCGCACAGTGGTGGAGCGCCAATCATCTAGATGATATGGATGGTATAGCAAGTTCTGTCGCGATGTGCGATGGTGAAATTGAGCGGCTGGAATTAGTCCGAACAATTCCTCAGAGCACTCCCCGTGGTAGATGCGATAAAATACGCAAAGAGATGCAACCTCTCTACGCAGTGCCAGTGAGTCAAGCCGATCGGAAAGAACTCGGTCGTCGACGATTCGAACCGCTCTGCGCTGGATGCGGTCAAGTGGAAGGAGCTGGCATTGGGGGGCCCCTGCCCAGAGATGGGAACAGTATTCCATGTGAGGCCGAACCTGTGCCTTGTAAAGTTGCAAGCGGTGTGCCCGCATGAGATACTGTCCCGCTCTGCTGAGCACGCCAAGCTTTTTAGAGGCCAATTTGGCCTTCTCTTCCAAGTGACCACGAAACTGCACGTCACTCGATATGTCGACACCGAGGATTCCGATACTGGCTGAGGCAACAAGGGGAGTGCCTTGAAACTAAGGAGATACGACAAAGGGAATCTTTTTAGCGGTAAACGCGTAAACTTGTGTCTTCTGGGGATTGAACTGGACTAGATTTAGTCGCCCCCAGTCTGAGACTTTGTGCAACAAAGTCTCGACTTCAGACACAAGTTTGTTTCGGTACTCGGCGACGTTTTCCCGAGAAATATTGGCACGGCCGGTGTATAAAGCATCACCAGTGCTGTCGTCTGCATAGCAATGAATGTTACTGGTTTGCAACATATCATTGATATGCAGAAGAAACAGCGTTGGTGATAGCACGCAGCCTTGTGGAACACGAGCGTTAATGGGCTTGTAATCAGAGCATGCACCGTCTACTACGACCTTGATGCTCCGATCTGCAAGAAAGCTGGTGATCCAATTGCACAATTTCTCGGGAAGCCCATAGGAAGGCAGCTTCGAAAGAAGCGCTTTATGCCAAACCCGATCGAAAGCCTTCGCTATGTCCAAACTAACGGCCAACGCCTCCCCCTTGGACTCCACTGCCTCCGCCCATCTATGGGTCAGGTAGACCAGAAGATCACCAGCTGAGCGACCTCGACGGAAACCGTACTGGCGGTCACTAATCAGCTGGTGATCCTCAAGGTACCGCATGAGCTGGCTGTTAATGATCGTTTCCATTACTTTGGAGAACAAGGAGGTGATGGCGATAGGCCTATAGTTGGACGGATCTGAGCGGTCGCCTTTTTTAGGGATCGGGTGCACCAAAGCTATCTTCCATGAGTCCGGGACTACGCCTAGGGAGTAGGAGTACCGAAAAAGACGCGTTAAAACCGGTGCCAACTCCGGAGCACACGTCTTCAGCACAATAGGTGGGACTCCATCAGGCCCACTCGACTTGTTGACGTCCAGGGAGAGGAGTGCTTTACGCACCAAGCGCTGTGTAAACAGCACTTCCCGCATGGAGCACTCACACCGCGGGATGTTCGGCGGTGTGTTCTCCCCGTCATCTAGAGTCGAGTTGGAAGCAAAAAGAGAGCCTAGCAGATCGGCTTTCTCCTTTGCGTCATGGGCCAGTGAGTCGTCCACCCTGTGCAGAGATGGCAGAGATGGCTGACAGAAGTTCCCTTGGACTACCTTGGCGAGAGACCAGAATGCACGTGTTCCCGAAGGGAAGCGAACTAGTTTCTCGCCAATTCTGCCGATGTGCTCTGACTTTGCCTTGGCAATGACACTTTTGAAGGACCTGGAGGCGGAATTGTACTTCTTTTTAAGAGCGCTGGTGTTTACATCCCGGGACGTTGATGCGTCAGCCCAGGCCTGGTAGCACTCCTGCTTATAGCGTGATGCTAGTTTACAGGAGCAACCAAACCATGGCTGGGATCTGCCTCCGATGGGCACCACAGAGGATGGAATAAAAAGTTCCATACCCAGAAGTACCACATCAGCAACAGAATCGGCAACAACGCTGGGATCTTCCGGCGAGAAGCAAACCCGCCCCCAAGGGTAGGATGCAAAAAAAGACCGCATCCCGTCCCAATCGGCCGACCTATAGTGCCAAACACGGCGGCAAGCTGCAGATTGCAACTGCGATGGGAGCGTGAGTGGCACCGTACTCCGGATCAGACAATGGTCCGAAGAGCACAGTGGGGCATCGACGGAGACCTGATATCCGTCCGGATGAGAGGTCAGCAGAAGGTCCAACAGGGAAGGTACATGGTCTTCCACATCTGGGATCCGCGTAGGCGAAATAACCAGTTGTGTTAGACCATATGCCAAAGCAAAGTCATAGACAGATCTACCCGCATGATCGGTTAAACGAGAACCAAGCCATTCAGCGTGGTGGGCGTTAAAATCACCGAGTATCACGATCTCTGCGGATGGGACCTGTTGTAGCACGGAGTCTGCAGCCATTTGGACGTGGTCGATGAGTCGGTCTGTGTCGGCATTACCGCTATGAAACCGCTCGGTTGTCTGTAAAGTCGGTTTACTGACGATAGTTGAACGTGACAACGTCATAAGAAATATTTAATATCGAAAGAATCATTACCTTTATCGCCGCAATTATCGTTGCTATAAACAATTGACACCACATTCTCTTTTCACTGCACTTCATACTTGACGAAAACATGTAAATTTATTATTGTATAGCAGCTCTCCATGCGGACATGCCGAACGCAGAGGCCGATTGTGCCTCTTTGTCGCTCGTTCCGCGCTCTCGCTTGAACTTTAAATGGAACGCCTCACAGCGAGGTAACGCCGCATGAGTCATGTTTTTCCGTGCGTGCAGCTAGCTTCATCGAATTATAAGACGTTATCACGTCAAAAAATCCAAATGTTGTTTGATTTCCGCCTTCTTTTGTCAAAAAAATTATCATAGCTAGATACTCGATATTATGCATTTCGTATTTTAATCCATCGTCTGACTTTATTAGGCTATATTATCACTATAACAAAATCAAATAATTTTATAACTTTTAGTAGGTAGTTAACAAAAAGTCCAGTAAATTAATGACGTAAAAGATTTGTTATTTCTGATTAATCTAATGTGTATGCCAGAAAATTTTAGGTACCTTACCTAAAATATGGAACACAGCATCCATTTACCATGAGGTGGACTGTGTGCTCGTTTGTCGCTCTTATTCTAAATTTAAAAAATCGCCACGATTGGCAAGCTAAAATTATTAGTCGTATATTAAGCTGATAAAATAACTGTTAGTGTATATTGCTTTGATATAAACCAGAACCTCCTCACTCATAAAATAAATGGATATTGTTTTCTTTTAATTCAATATAGATTATAAATTAAAGTTATTGAAAGTCATTCTCATGTTTAATTTATCACTACTAGTAACAGTATTACTTTCGTAGCTCAAATCGTAAGTTGTGGAGTTATCACACGTGATTATACTCGAGCCCCGCCTGTTTCTTGTTAGAGAGCAGTAATGGCAGTTTTTACTTGCGGTTTCCCGAGCGTTTTTCCAAATTACTTTTGTTGTAGACCTGACAATGCTAAATCATTCAACACTCGCAACTTCGAGTGCAGAGCTTTGAAACTTTTAGTTCTGTTCTACTTTGAGCAGTACTAGTTACTACCTTTTATTTATAGAATAAGGGTGAAAAACGAGCACACAGTTCACCTGATGGTAAGTGGTTGCTGTGGCCCATAGACATTTACATCTATCTTCGTTTGCGAATTAAAATGCAGATGCGTTGTCAGCCATGAGAACTAAGATGGAATGCCTCTTTTCCAGTAAAATGGGTCTCCGGTTCTCTACACTCACCATACGAAATACATCAGAATTAAGCTGCTATTTTAAGCTGGTAATCTGTGAGAGCGTGGTCCTTCCCCGGTCGAGCCGACCCATTCGTGCTACAACTATACTATTAATATAACTGCAGCATGGCTCTACCACGTATAAGCGTGACTAAGATGGATTGGTATGTTACCAATATAAGGGTTCTCCAGTTACCCACGAGAAACACACCAGTATTATGATGCTATTTTACGCTGGTATATTGTACGACTGCCTCTTTGGGCTAGTGATCGTAAACTAGGCTGATGATCTTGAGGTCCCAGTTCCCAATTAGGGGTCGAGTCACAAGCAATAATTGGGTTTTTCTGAGAAGAAATACTAGTAGCAGCCCGGAGTCAGGAAGATGACAGTGTTACACACAAGTGTCTCGGAAAGCACGTACAGCCATTAGTCCTGATCCTTATCCGATTTCTCCGCCTTTGTCTGATTACCGTCCCATCGCACTGTGACTGTGAGAGAACGGAGAGCGCAACTCTGCTTGTGCATGCACTTGCGCACTATAGTCCTGTCCTGCGAAGATGGTTAGTCGCCATTGAGACTAGTCGCCGTGAACGAAATTCGGATGGAGGATATTATATTGTGCGAGCATAGTCCTTACCTAGTAGAGCCAGTAGAACACTTATTATAGATGCAGCGTGAAAAGATATTATATTGTACAAGTGCAGGGAGTAGAGCCAGTAGAACACTTATTATAGATGCAGCGTGAAAAGATATTATATTGTACAAGTGCAGGGAGTAGAGCCAGTAGAACACTTATTATAGATGCAGCGTGAAAAGATATTATATTGTACAAGTGCAGGGAGTAGAGCCAGTAGAACACTTATTATAGATGCAGCGTGAAAAGATATTATATTGTACAAGTGCAGGGAGTAGAGCCAGTAGAACACTTATTATAGATGCAGCGTGAAAAGATATTATATTGTACAAGTGCAGGGAGTAGAGCCAGTAGAACACTTATTATAGATGCAGCGTGAAAAGATATTATATTGTACAAGTGCAGGGAGTAGAGCCAGTAGAACACTTATTATAGATGCAGCGTGAAAAGATATTATATTGTACAAGTGCAGGGAGTAGAGCCAGTAGAACACTTATTATAGATGCAGCGTGAAAAGATATTATATTGTACAAGTGCAGGGAGTAGAGCCAGTAGAACACTTATTATAGATGCAGCGTGAAAAGATATTATATTGTACAAGTGCAGGGAGTAGAGCCAGTAGAACACTTATTATAGATGCAGCGTGAAAAGATATTATATTGTACAAGTGCAGGGAGTAGAGCCAGTAGAACACTTATTATAGATGCAGCGTGAAAAGATATTATATTGTACAAGTGCAGGGAGTAGAGCCAGTAGAACACTTATTATAGATGCAGCGTGAAAAGATATTATATTGTACAAGTGCAGGGAGTAGAGCCAGTAGAACACTTATTATAGATGCAGCGTGAAAAGATATTATATTGTACAAGTGCAGGGAGTAGAGCCAGTAGAACACTTATTATAGATGCAGCGTGAAAAGATATTATATTGTACAAGTGCAGGGAGTAGAGCCAGTAGAACACTTATTATAGATGCAGCGTGAAAATATATTATATTGTACAAGTGCAGGGAGTAGAGCCAGTAGAACACTTATTATAGATGCAGCGTGAAAAGATATTATATTGTACAAGTGCAGGGAGTAGAGCCAGTAGAACACTTATTATGGATGCAGCGTGAAAAGACCTATTCAATATTAAATGATAAATAAATTAATTTAAGCATGTAAAACGGGCTCCATAGTACAGATATGTTACGTAAAATTTGATATCTGCAAAGAGATTTAGTGCGGCACCGCAGAATACATTATTGCATAAACATTTCGAAACCTCGTGTTTTAAAAATTGTTTTCAAAAATGTGTACTTGAGTTTTCTGGGACTTAGTCCAATACACGTTAGCTATATACATCTTACAAGAAGAACTCCACAGTACAATTAGCACAAAGCAACACTGTCATAAAGTATGTGCTTTGAAGACTGTAATGAACCCATAATGATACACTTTGGTGAACATATAATTTAATTCAGAAAATAAAACAAGCACAAAATGTTGCAGTTGACCATGATTAGAGAGCGTGTATTAAAAGAAAATGGAAAAAGTTACTATAGTTTGTTAGATAGGCACATATTTACCACATATGTTAAGACATCATCATCATCACTACACAAGTCCACTGCTCAACATAGGCCTCCCCCAAGGGAACAAAAAGTACGGTCCTAAACCACCTGCGTCTATCGACTTTCTGCATGTCTTACCGAGGTCGTCACTCCATCTAGTGGAGGGCTGCTCTACACTTCCCTCACCGGTACGAGACTGCCAATCGAGAACCTTTCTTCGAATCGGTGGTCGGTTCTACGAATCGTCGGCGTGCCCATTGCAATTTCAGCTTACAAGACATAATTAATCGCAAATTTTAAACAATAAAGAAATCTGTAATGAAAATTACATATTTAAATAATAAAGTACCGTTAGTTCTAATACTAAAATGTAAAGGGTTATCCAGATAGTTCATATTAACTTTGTGGTATATAAAAACCCCTGCTCAGATAAGGGTTTTTGATCTGGAGGTATCCGTGGTTAACTATGACATTGGATCGTCAAACACCTCTGTCCTCCCCCGTGACCAAAATATAATTATGATGTAAAAACGGTTAAAAACAAGATAAAGAGCTTGAGGTCATACTTCTCAAGGGAACATCTAAAGGTTACGATGAAAAGAAGTGGGTCCGGAACAGAAGATAATTACGAATCTTCGTAGTTTGCCTAATCGAGGCGCGTGAGTTATGTCTATAACTCACGTCCGCTTGTTGCATGCAACTCATCTGAGTTGCAAGCAACAAGCGCACGGTTATAGACGATAAGTTGCATGCGTCTTATAGCACAGCGCTTGGGGCAAGACGAACTGAAAGTTAAAACGCAAAATGAACACGAAAGCGAAATTGAAAGCGCACTGTGTAGCTATTAGGGTTAAATATGTTAAGTTTTCAATATTCAATACATAAGTGGATGCTGTGGCCCATAGACATCTACATCTATCTTCGATTAAAAATCAAAATACAGATGCGTTGTCAACCCTGAAGATTTATTTGGAATGCTTCGTTTCTAGTAAAAAGGGTCTCAGGCTCTCTACACTCTCCATACGAAACATATCACTATGAAGCTGCTATTTCACACTGGTATTCTCCTAGGGTGTGGTTCATCCGCGATAGTGCAGACTCATTCGTGCTACAACAATAATATAACTGCAGCGCATCTCAGCCACGTATTTAAATTCGAATTCCTTTATTTGCTATAAATAGGGCAAGTATTATGTTGTTACAGTAAAAATAAGTTGCTTGAAGACCTATTTACCCTTTCGCTTTCCCGTGTACTACATATAGATCATTTTATTACTATTGTGTCTAAAACCGCAGAGTGAAAGTGTTAAGCTGTGAGATACAGCATGCAAACTTTTCCAAGTTACCAAATATGGATGATAGCAGATTCTAAAATGTCTATTTATTCAATGTAAGTTATTTATATAATTCATAATGTAATGTATAATTAATAATGTCAGTGTCATAATATACATTTAAATTGATTAAATCGGGTTAAAGACATTTATTTCTCTTAAAGAACACATTGTTCACTTTTACAGAGATTAAGTATACATACAAAATAATATTACAGTATTTACACGGTAGTATGCATTATATAATTCTATTATGTTTTATTCTTGTATGTATATCCTTAATTAATTTGTTACTCTTTTTCTTACTTAATGCAAACATATGTATGTATTATATCGTAATGTTTTAAAAATATGAATATTGTATTAATGCAGTTACTGATATGTTCAAAATTGAAGATATGCAGTTATGAAATTTTATCTACAATGTATGATTTTAGTTTATTCTTAAAATGCTTAATATTATTACAATCTTTTATAGTATCCGGTAGATTATTATACAAAAGTACACCCTCACACATTATATTTTTATTGCCATAAGATCTCGTCCGAGGCTGCCAGATTTGAAGTTTGTTTTTGTTTCTAAGATTATGTGTAATACACTTTGGTGTGAATGTAATTGTTGAATGTATGTTTTTAGATATTATTTTTTTAATAATAAGGCATGTGTTATATGTATATAATTGTTTAATGTTTAAAAATTTAGTTTTTCTGTATAGCTCCTTAGTTGGGGTTAGGTAGTTGTAATGAAATAGTGTTTTTATTAGTTTACTTTGTGCTCGTTGTAACTTACTTATGTGCGTTTGTGCAGCAGAACCCCATATCTCTATAAGGTACTCCAGGTGTGGCTTGGCTAGGGCGTTATAAACAGTAGATTTGATTTTGTATGGAATACAGTTTGATACCTTTCGCAATGCTCCCGTAAGTGATGCTAATTTTGATGTTATTTTGTCTATATGAGTATAATGGATGAACAGTGGACTGTATATTTATTTTTGACTGATTACTTAACGACTGATCTGAGGTTAGCTATACTAGGGGACTGCTTGAAGAAAAGATGGTACTTTTTAATATACTGTATTAACTATTTACAACAATTCGGCACTGACTAACTATAACTATGTCTAACACTATGTACAGAGGGAGGTCTTGAATTGGAGTCTTGAGTCTTCTTCAGGTTTCTTCCTAAGTGCCGCTCCGAAGTGAAATGAACAGCTCACAGACCGAGACGCCCTTCTTATATCTCGCAAGAAGGTGCCTCAGTCTGTGAGTAGTGCCGTGCGACGACAAATGAAGCCACACGCGCGCTGATTGGACGCCGACATCACTGGGTCGGCGCCGGTGTGCGGGGTGCGCGGGGGGTAGCGGGGTACGAAGGGGTGACGGGGCGGCGGGTCTCTAGCTGTCCTCAACATCCTCCCCCCGGCGTAGCTCGCGAGCCTCATCTTCTTTCGGGAGGACGGCGATCTTCCTGACCGGCCGCCGCAGCAATCCGCCCCTGGTCCGCACCTCCACGTTGCGCACCACGCCGTCTGGTCCGGGAAAGGTCCGCGTTATAATCCCACGCGGCCACACGTTCCTTGGCAGGCTACCGTCTGCCACCACGACGAGGTCCCCCTCTTGTAGCTGTCGCTGCTGCACATCCCGTGAGTCCCCGCGCGCAACCAGCGTTGGCAGGTACTCCTTCATCCAGCGCTTCCAGTACTCGTCGGCAAGTCCTTGCGCCGCTCTCCACGCCCGACGATCACTAGGCGTGCACGGCGCGGTTACTGGAAGGCTCGATGGTCCCAGCAGCAGGAAGTGGTTGGGTGTCAGCGCTTCTTCCTCGTCGATGTCGACCGGTACGTGTGTCAACGGTCGAGAGTTCACTGTGTTCTCGGCTTCGGTGAGGAGCGTCACCAACGTCTCCTCCCGCGGGCTCTTCTGGTGTAGAGTGGCTTCGAGCGCGGTCTTCACTGAGCGCACGAGACGCTCCCATGCGCCTCCCTGGTTCGGCGCGCCCGGCGCGATGAACTTCCAGTCTGTCCGCCGAGTCAACGCGTAGTCCTTCAGCAGGGGTGCCCACTCCTCCATTGCCCGTCGTAGCTCGGTGTCCGCCCCATGGAAATTCGTTCCGTTGTCAGAGTAGATGACCCGTGGCCACCCACGCCTAGCCGCCATGCGCCGCAATGCCGATATCGCCGAGTCCGTCGTTAGGGAATAAACTATCTCTAGATGTACCGCGCGCGTCGTCAAACAAGTGAATAACGCTATCCACCGTTTTTCATGCCTACGTCCTATTGTTACCGTTATAGGCCCGAAATAGTCGATTCCGGTGTAGGTGAATGGTCGCGCGAATGCCCCTAACCGTTCAGGTGGTAGATCTCCGATAACCGCTGGCCGTGGTGTCGCCTTGCGTACTCTGCACCGCAGACATCTTCGCTCCACTTCTCTTACGGTCGGTCGTATTCGAAGTATGTGATATCTCGTGCGTAGGTCGTTCACTACCCGTTCCCTGTTGGCGTGGCTTGCTTCCTTATGCGCCTTCTCCACAAGCAGCTTTACAAACTGGTGGCGTTCGTTCAGGATGGTGGGCCTCTTCATTTGGCTGTCCACATCGGCTGCGTCAATTCGTCCTCTAGCTCGCAGTATGCCATCTTCGAATATGGGGTCGAGCTTCCTCAACGCGCTGCCGGTTGCCAAGTTCCTTCCTTTCTGCAGTCGACTGATGTCTTCAGCAAAACTGTCTTGTTGACTTCGCTCTATCCACATCCGTTCTGCTTTCTGGATGTGGTCCAACGTTAGTCCGTGCGCCTTTCCTCTCATGGCATCGACGAACTGTAATATGCGAGCGGTGGCCCTGACCAATCTCTCATAAGAAGAGAACCTCTTGATGTCTGGCAGGTGTGGAGCGTCCCTGGTGTCGCTCTGGTGTGCCACGACTTCCTCCAGCTCGTCATCTTCATCCCCTGCCTTCTCTTCCCGACGTCGAGGCCATCGATCTTCATCTTCGTACAGGAATGGTGGTCCCGTAAACCATTTGTCACTCTCTTCCTTGTACGTATAATTAATGCGCGTTGCCTGATCCGCGATGTTGTCTGCGGTCGGTATCCACCTCCATTGCTCGGGTGACGTCTTCTCCGATATCTCCCCTAATCTATGTGCTACGTATGGGGTGTAACGCGCCGTATCGTTCTGAATCCAATGGAGCGCCGTAGTGGAGTCTGTCCAATAAACTACCCTATCGGCTACCACTCTGTGCTCGCCTTGCACGAATTCCGCGAGTCGCGCGCCTATTAAATTCGCCTGTAACTCTAACCGCGGAATGCTTTGCGCCTTTATCGGGGCGACTTTCGCCTTGGCCGCCACTAATCGTACCTTAACCGTTCCGTCGCGGTATCGTAATCGCCAATACGCCACGGATGCGTACGCACGTTCGCTTGCGTCATTAAACACGTGAAGCTGACGCTCTACCACTCCCCCCGTAGGAGCATAGCACCTAGGCAGCCGCAGTCGTGATACTTCCTCGACGACTCGCAGCCACCTCTGAAATTCCTCAGCTGCCTCCTCGGGTAGTTCGTCGTCCCATCCGACCTTCTTCATCCGCCACAGGTCTTGCAGCAGGATCTTAGCGGTGATGGTGAGGTAGCTCAGCAGTCCCAGCGGGTCGAAGACCGACATGACTGCACTTAACGCCTCTCTTTTGGTCGGTGGCCTCTGCAGCGTCTTCACTTCGTTCGGTACCCTGTTCATGGATGTGTTGAACGTTAAGGCATCTTCATCGGCCATCCATAATAGCCCTAGGGTTCTGCCTGGGCTGTCTTGTCTCAAGCCTACCTCCTTAGGCTTGCTCGCTAGTAATTCCTCCGGCTTGTCTTCTAGTAGGGCTGCGTGGTTCGAATTCCAGCCTGCTAAGGTGAAGCCGGCCTGCTGGTGTACTTCCATAACCTGCCTCGCAGTGTTTACCGCTTCCTCTACCGTAGCATAACTGTCTAGGTAGTCATCCATGTAGTGACTACGTACGATAGCGTTAAGTGCCAACGGATGTGTCTCTGCGTGTGCGCGCGCGTTATGATCCCTAACACTATGTGCGAGAAACGGCGAGCTCCTCGCACCGAAAATCATTGAAGTCATAACGTATTCCCGCGGTGGGCTGGATCGCTCGTTACCTCGCCACAGAAACAATTGCGCGGGTTGGTCGCGACGGTCTATCTTTACGCGTAAAAACATTTCCCTAATATCCGCGGACACGGCTATTTCGTTCTCCCTAAATCTAAATAGTATGCCCGGTAGGTTCCGTAACAAGTCGGGGCCGTCAAGTAAATAATCGTTCAAACATTTACCGGACGCACGCGCTGCCGCGTCGAAAACCACTCTTGTCTTCCCAGGCTTGTTCGGATTCTGTACTGCGAAGTGGGGCAGGTACCAGCTCTTGGGGTCCTCTCTCTCTGTCCCTTCGGCTTCCCTTGCGTATCCTTTCGCCAGGAGGTTGTCTATTTGTGCTGTATAGGCGTCTCGAAACTCCGGCGATTTGTCCATCTTCTTCTCGATCGTCCGCAGTCTTCGAGCAGCCATCTCGTAGCTGGGAGGCATCCGCACGTCGTCGTTCTTCCATGGCAGTCCCACCTGGTATTGCTCGCCGACCTTCTTGACGGTGCGCCGGAATATCTCGACAGCGCGCTCCTCTCCCCGTCGCGGCCTACTCTTTAGCGAGATACCGATGGAATCGATCTCGTACTGCCGTTTAAGGAGTTCCGTTAACTCCTCGTCCTGACTGGCGAACGTTCGAATGTCCCTATCTAACCGTCCGCTACTGCTTACGACGTGTAATACGGTTTCACCGTCCTCCCTACACGTGAATCGCGGCACGGTTCCCTGTATCACCCATCCTAATAACGTTCGTGCAGCTATAGGCTGCCTTCGACGTCCTATCCTTAAATTACGGGTGATTATTAAATGCCAGTTGTCGGCGCCTAATAATAATCTCGGTTTGGCGTCCTCGTAGCAAACCGAGCTCGGTAGGTTGCGTAAGTGTTTCAACCGTAAACACTCTTTATTTACCGACTGCGAACCTATCTGTAAATTTGTTACTGTACGCGCATTTATTCTGTACATCTCGCTGCGCGATTTTCCACGTATGCCTACGTTAACTAGCCTGCTATCGGCCTCGCGCTGACTATTGCTTACTCCTCTAATATTCAGCGGCTTTACCGGTCCTTCCGCTCCTAACTCGCGCGCTAAGTCGTCGTCGATCAACGAAATGGTCGAGCCTTCGTCAAGCAACGCATACGTATCTATTTCCCTACCGCGTGGTCCACGTAACGTAATGGGACACACTTTCAATAATACGGACGCATTGCTAGCGACGTTAGACGCGACGAGCACGGTCTCATCCGGTTTTGCCGATGTCTCGGGTGCGCGGGTCTTGCGGGTGTGAAGGAAGGCATGGTGGGGGGCGTTGCAGCCGTCGACGCTGCATTTCTTCGCTCTACATTTAAACCGTCGGTGTTTACTATTCAAACATAGAAAACACACCCCCTCTTCCTTTACACAATTCCACCGGTCGTCCACACCCATTTGCGCTAACTTTCTACACTTAGCGATCACGTGTTCCCCTCCGCAGCACATACAAGAGGCACTACTGGTGTCCTCCTGTGCGGTGAACGTTTTTACGTCGCGAGCCCTATTCTCTACGCGGCGTGTCACTATCCTTTTCGACGACGGGGCCTCTCGTCTTACGGGCGATTCCTTAGTCGGCTCTACGGACGTATAGGCATGACTCAACGCACGATCAGCCTCTCTCATCATGAACCTGGACAGTGTAACGATGTCCGGTTCGTCTGCACTTCCGTAGTGCTCCGCATAATCACACCAACGCGACCGTAAGTGAGGGCTTAACTTACTCGTTACTTCCCTAGTAAGCATTGGATTTTGCAGATATCCCTTGCCGTCGACGTTTTGCAAAATGCACACGATATTTTGCAACTTTATTGCGAACGCATTTAATTCCTGTGCGGTTTGACCCGGGCGCGGAAGGCGTTTCAATTCTTCTAACGCTCGATCGATAATTACTTCCGGGCGGCCGAAACACTGCTCTAATGTTCGCATAATATCTGCTGGATCCTTCGCGGTAAACAGCAGTGCCGATACTACCTCCCTAGCTTCACCGCGTAGACAGTTTCTTAACCTTGCCATATTTTCCGTATCTGTGAATCCATATAGACGCGTGGATTCTTTCATCGCGGCTTTGAACGCTAACCATTCCGCGGCCGAACCGTTAAAAATAGGCAAGTCCTGCGTCTGCTTCGCGGCAGCGGGCCTAACTCTGACCATATTCTCCAGAGCTTCCGCTAGTTGCTCTATACCCCTATCTTTCCCTCGCGGAGTAAGCGACCTATCTCTATCCCTATCTCTCTCTAGCCTACGTTGTGGCGCTGGCGTCCTATGCGCACCTACATCCCTATACGGCGACGATAATCTACGATCCGCGTGGCGATGTGGCGATGGCGATCTATGTACACCTACATCCCTATACGGCGACGGTGATCTACGATCCGCGTGGCGATGTGGCGATCTATGTGTAGGCGATAGAGTGCGGCGTTGGACGCGCGACGGCGACGTAACCCGTACACGACGATCCACCTGGTTCATTCCTACGGCGACTCCATCTTCCCTCTGTACCGAATCTATGCGGCGCGGTTGAACGTTATTCGCTTCCGTCCTCCCCTGGGCATCTTCACTGTGGTCGTAACCGGTTACCCTGTTCGGTAGGGTCTGCTCTAACTCGATGCGGGGCGCGGGCTGAGAGGGGCGGGAAGGCGACTCCCCCCGCACAGTCTCTACGTTTTCTAACCACCTATCAACGCGTACCCTATTTTCAACTAACTCGTCTTCGTTGACACTTTCCCTATCTGTTTCTTCTTGCAGTTGCGCGACGTCCCTAGCGTACTTCTTCCTAATAAGATCTTCTTCCAACTGCAATTGCTTCCTCCTAATTGCAGCTAGTTCCTCCGCGGCGTTATACTCAATTTGCTTTAATTTAGCTATCGCACTAGCCGTCGACCGGGCTGAACGAACGGAGCGAACCGACGGGGCGCGGGGTACGGGCCTATGTACGTCTGTTACAGGCGCGACGGTACGTACTATCGAACTAATCTCTGTAGACGGAAGATCTTCAATAATCGCGGCGAGTGTCTCTGTACGCGGCGCGGAAGTGCTAACCTCTCCCAAACGATCGGTCGTGGACACGGACATAGCGGGGCGCGGCGGCGGGGGCGCGGGTGCGGGCGTAGATGCGGGCGCGGGCGGGGCCTGGAGCGCGGGCGCGGCGGAGGGCGCTTGTGCCATTGCGAGATAATCGGACTGGGACGCGGGTGCTTCTTCGAATATGCGCATTCCTACCGGCGTGTCATCATCGTTCCGTGTCTTCTGGCTTCGTGTCTTCCTCATGGTCCCACGTTGCGACCTCCGGTCGTCTTCAAAAAGACGTACGTACTGTCTTTAAAAAGACACACGTATGGATGTCGTTCCCGCCACAAGGGCGTTACCAGATGGTCACAGTTTGGCACCGTTAGGGAGTGACCACTGGCCGCGTAAACGCGGTTAAAGAAACAAGAAATTGTCTGGAAACAGACAATAGACGTATGTGACGTAATCGTAACAAGAAACAGGGAAGAAATTAGTACCGACGATCTTCTCTCTTCGTCGACGAACTTCTTTCTTCCTTGAAGATCTTCTATAATGATCTTCTCTCTTCTATAATTATGTTCTTTCTTCTATAATTATGTTCTTTCTTCTGTAATTGGCTTCTTTCTTGTTTCTTCTTACTTCTTGCTTCTTTCTTCTGGCTTGAATCCGGCTCGAAGGACCAAGAATATAATGGATGAACAGTGGACTGTATATTTATTTTTGACTGGTTACTTAACGACTGATCTGAGGTTAGCTATACTAGGGGACTGCTTGAAGAAAAGATGGTACTTTTTAATATACTGTATTAACTATTTACAACAATTCGGCACTGACTAACTATAACTATGTCTAACACTATGTACAGAGGGAGGTCTTGAATTGGAGTCTTGAGTTTTCTTCAGGTTTCTTCCTAAGTGCCGCTCCGAAGTGAAATGAACAGCTCACAGACCGAGACGCCCTTCTTATATCTCGCAAGAAGGTGCCTCAGTCTGTGAGTAGTGCCGTGCGACGACAAATGAAGCCACACGCGCGCTGATTGGACGCCGACATCACTGGGTCGGCGCCGGTGTGCGGGGTGCGCGGGGGGTAGCGGGGTACGAAGGGGCGACGGGGCGGCGGGTCTCTAGCTGTCCTCAACAATGAGAGTCCCATATCAGTTTGTCATCTAATAATAGACCTAGGTACTTTTCTTTTTTAGATCTTTTAAGAGTAATATTATTAATCTTAAGTGGTGTGTAGGTAGGTATTTTTTTATTTTTAGCACAGAAAACCATAAATGATGTTTTGGTCACATTAATTGTGAGAAGATTGTATGAAAACCACTCATTTAATATATCTAAATCCTTTTGTGCTTGTGATATAATTTCATGAATTGAATGTGCAAAGTAAAAAAGACAAGTGTCATCTGCGTAGAGTGATAAGTGACCTGACAGGTTTAAATTTACTATGTTGTTTATGTATGCAAGAAATAACAAAGGGCCTAATATTGAGCCTTGTGGAATGCCACAGGTAATTTGTTGAGGACAACTTTTGTAGTTGGATATTTGTACAATCTGTTGGCGGTTAGCGAGATAAGAGGCCAACATATCTAGTGCTGTACCTGTTATTCCTATATTATTTAGCTTTTGTAATAGTTTTGAGTGGCTTACCGTATCGAAAGCCTTTTTTAAGTCTATGAATATTCCTAAGCAGACATGTTTTCGATCAATGTTTGTCTTTATTTTTGTAACTACATCAATTGCTGCTGACAATGTGTTAGATTTTGATCTAAAACCATATTGTTGTTCGATGAAAAAGTTTTTGACATTAAAATACTCATTAAGTCTTTTATATATTACTTTTTCAAAGACTTTAGAAATAACAGGGAGCACCGATATGGGTCTGTAATTACTAGGATCAGTTTTTGGTCCGGATTTATGGATTGGGCTGACTTTCGCAATTTTTAGGCTGTCAGGAAATGAACCATTTGATAGGCATTTATTAATACAATTTGTGAGGTCAGTGGCAATGACATTTTTAATGCATTTAAGGGCCTTTGGACTTATTCCATCGATACCCGTACTTGTATGGTTATTAATATTATTAATAATTTTTAACACTTCTTTGACACTACAAGGTTCTAATTCACTTAAAGTTATATCATGTTGGTAAGTATTTTTATACATTAAGGTATGAACTGAGCTTGTATGGTATTTTGGATTTATATTATTTGCTAATTCTGTACCAATCGTCAAAAAATAGTTATTAAAAGTTTCACAAACCTTACATCCATCAGATATAATACCGGAGAGTGTGGAGAGCTTAGGCACAGCACAACCATTCTTAATTTTGTTTACAGCTAACGTATTGATCAGGTCCCACATCTTTTTAGATTTATTTTTACATTTAGTAAATTCATTACAGTAATATACTTCTCTAGATTCTCTAATCATTTTACTCACGCTTTTTTTTTCTAAATTATATCTATTTAATATGTCTTCATTTTTACTATCTTTTTTTAAGCTATTCCAGTAAATATTACGTCTTTCTATACCTTCGATTATGCTTTTGTTAATCCAGTCCTTCCGTGGTAAGTTTAGTATTTTAGTTTTTGTCATTTTATTTTGTTCAATTTGTTCCATTATGTAGTTTTCAAGATAGTTGTAGTCACAGTTCTTATTTATATGCTGGGTTTCTGTGCATCTTTTTATCAGGCCATTGTAGTCCATGGCAGTATAATGGACCCGTTGCAGCGTTTCTGGCTTATATTTACATACTTCCACAAATATTTGTTTGTGGTCAGATAAGGACGATTCAAGGATAGAGAGTGAAAACATATTATTGTTTAAATTTGTACATACGTGGTCTAATATAGTATGGGTTGTAGCTGTCTCACGTGTACAGTATTCCTTCTCCACTTTGTTTAATATTTCGTAACCAGATTCTTCTATCGTTCTCAAGTAGTTAATGATATTGTTATTAGTATTTAAGAGGTCCAAATTAAAATCACCTAAAACTATTGCTCTTTTACGGGTCTCTAGTTGGTTGGAGTATATGTCCAAAAATTTATTTACGTTTGACTCACCGGGTTTATATATCCCACCTATATTAAGTGCAAATTTGTTTATATATATCCATAAATAATGATTTCCACTCTCTGTTAGCTCTTCTGTCAAGTCATATTTAATACTGTTGTGAATGTATATAGATACTCCACCCCCCTTGTTTACTTTTCTAAAATTGTAAATATGCGTGTAATTAGTTAATTGATATTGACAAGCATCCTGCTCAGATGTAAGCCAGGTCTCGGTAAAAATAAGTATATGAAGTGACATAGGTACTGCTTGAAGTATACATTGAATTTCCTCGAACTTTCCTGCTTTTTTAATACTTCGTAAATTAGCATAGAAAATTTTTAAAGAATTTGTGCTTGTAACAGGTAGATCTTGGTACTTTTGGAGTAAGTGGTGCGTGATGTAATTATTGTCCGTAGTAATAGGATATTTTATAACCGAATCTCGAATAGTGCGTTTTAATCGTTTTTTGACTTGACTATTTTAGGTACTCCTTGAATGTATTTAATTATAAGGCCGTTTTCACCGTTTTCTTTTCGCCTTTTTAACTCTTCAGAAAGAAGTTTTAAAAAGTGTATCTGAGATGGAGTTTGGTCAGCATATAATCGTATGTTACTAGTCAACTTTGCTTTATTTCGCAGTAATTGTTTAGGTGTGGAAGTCGTATCAAAAAATATTTTAAGCGGTCGATTTTTTGCCGGGTTGTATTTACCCAGGCGCATTGTTTTTATAGGTTTAGGGCATTGTTCAAATAACGAGGAAATAATTTTAAATGCTTTGTAATCGTCGTGTTTACGTCTTGCCAGGTAATTTTTGTCGCAAATTTCATTTATACCCACAAGTACAATATTTTTCTCCCGCTGGCATCGGTCTTTGAGTTCCAGCATAAGGTCTTCTTGAATAGGCGAAAGCGATTTTCGGTTGGTTTTCGGTTCATCCACAGGAGTAATACTTGGTTCAAATTGATTTAATTTATTTTGAAGTAATTGATTTTCTAATTTAATATTTTCAATTTCCTGTTGTAGTGTTTATCTTTTTAATTTAAAATGCGTGGTAATGCATTATTGTAACTGATTTTACTGCGCCCGTACATATAGGGTCGATCGGCAGGCAAAAATGTTGTTGCCCATAAATCACATTCAGTTCGGGATAATTTCAAATAAAAGTAGAAGCCTCATTTACTCGTATTTTCAAAAACTGCAATAACAGTATATCATTATTTATTTAATATTTGAAATTAAGTTTAAAATTTGGATAATCATAGAAAAATAACCCTCTATCGTGTAATAGTGTTTCTATTCATCGCAATCAGCTCGTAAATGTTTACTGTTGATCATAGGCCTTTACGTCGTAGTGAGAATTTACGCTAATCGTTACGCTTAGCAGCTGGATTCACGACATTAGTAACAGACCTCTTGCACACTTTACACTGCTGCAAATCGCCGTCTGAAAGAAATGAGATGGTCATTTCACTGTTTATCTAAAGACATAAGATTTTAGTGTCGTTTCCTATAGCCGTTTCTCTCGACACCTACGGGACGAAGTGTGACGAATATTTATATTGTCAAAATTGGCGTATTATGGCGGTGAACGAAAATCTATTACCCTATATTAGCCCATGGGTGTCATCTCTTAAGGCGACAAAGGAATACTGACGACAGACGAAACTGAATCAAGAGACGGGCAGCAGCGTCTTCCTAATGACTAAAAATAAAAAAAAAACTGCGTTTGTCATCCCGCTTGCCAAGCGTAACAACTGTGGCAAATATCCCCTGCAGTGGACTTTGATTGTCTATAAAGATAACGGTAACGATGGCACATGAGATGACATCAGATAGTGGATCTTACGCGACAAATATACAGAAACAGAAACTTTTTATTCAATATAGATTATAAATAATACTTATTGAAAGTCACTCTTTTGTTTAATTACCGCTGGTTCGAGAAAAAAACAATGATCAAACAACAAATGAATATATTGATATAGCCGTTACCAAGTTGAGGAAGTTAAAAAAAAACTGTCAATACGAAAGAAACTTAGATGTCAATAAATCAAACAAGAATGAAAAGAATCTCAATTTCCGCTCCGCGTGAGTTGGCACGTATAGTTGTTAATAACTCAAAATAAAGTTACGCTTGCCAACCTACCTGCCAACTATAGCAAAATTTCCCCTATAAAACTGTAATGGATGGATGAAACCTTACAACACCGTTTAACAAAACATGACTCGAGTCCCACTTTAACTTTATGATTGAAAACATTTTCCATGAAATTACGCTGTATCCTATATTAATCCCGGTACGTTATCACGACTTGGACGTAAAATAAACGGTCGCATAAGCCTTCGTTCGTCAGGGCATAACTCCTCACGGCCGTATCTCTGAGTAATGTCTTTTACTTCGGATTGAAAGCTCAACCGTAGAGGGAAAGGGGTGTTACGGGGAGGACTAGGGGTGGGGTTGAATGTACGGGTGCGGGTAAGGCGTGCGAGCGAAGAAACTTTTAACAGCTTTAAGTGAATTATTTTTTGTTTAAGTCGTGTTGATAAAAAACCTGATGCGTTGGAAATTTTTGTTAGGTTTTTTGAGAATGATTATGTAACAAGCTTAAATGTTATATCAGTAATTTAAAAAAACCCGACTGCGTAAAAATGTTCGCACAACTAAAAGGAATCTAATAACACTCTATATATGAAAATTCGTCAATCCGTTTAGGCTACAGATCGTGCCAATGAAATAGACGGATCATACTCTGGAAAAAAATTACCCTCGTTCAGGGCAGTCAGGTGAAAAGGATAACTGTAAAAGATGTACGACTTTCCATTACCTTCCATCGAGTTTGGTGTTGATATGTATTTTTACAGAAAGGTTACATTTTTATAAGCACACACTGTTGGTATCTTAGTTGTTTATAAATAATAAAACTGCAGATCGGGTGAAAATGCGTGTGCTCCGTTTAATAATTCTCTTGTACAGTAATGACATTAGTAACATTGACAGATAAAATTAGACAATTAATATTTTTGGAATAGCTTCTGGGCTTTTTTCCCATACAGATAAAAACTTAATGTTGTGTTGCCAACATATTGGCGGGGCAACTGGAAGATTAAAATGATAAGTACTTATTATTAAAGTATACAAACATTGAAACACCCTATTAATTCACATAGACAATATAGGTGATAAAGATATTAGTATTAACAAAAGGACAAGAAGCAAAAATTGTTATCTTATTTACATTAACCAAATTAACAAACTAATTGAAGTAATTAAGTACTAAACAATGTAACGGGATAGGTACAGCATTTGTTTTGTTTATAAGACAAAAACGTTATCATTATTATTATTAAACTAAATGAACTTAAACTAATTATATTAATTACATAATAAACAATGTAGTGTAAAGGTACAACTTTTTTTTTTTTTTGTTTATAAGACAATCATTATTAGCCAGCACCACTGCATTCCAGCGGTAGAACACAAACTTTCATTACAGCTCTTTTATGTGTGTGGCCGTTAGCAGTTTTGACTTCAACTACTCTCACTTTTCCATCTTTACCAGGGTAGGTATTTATGACTCTGGCTAGGGGCCAGTATAGTGGTGACAAATTGTCATCCCTTAGGATCACCAATGCTCCTACCTTTACATTAGGTTGAATATCTTGCCACTTAGGGCGAGATTGTAACAAATTTAAATAGTGCTTACTCCAAACCTTCCAGAACGACATTTTTATTTCATTACAAGTTTTCCAAAATTGAGATTGTTTTATTATGTTTACATTGGGCTCAGGATAAGTATTTAAAGCAGTTCCTATTAAGAAATGACCTGGAGTAATACAAGTATAATCATTTGGATCATTGGATAATGGCATGAGAGGTCTGCTGTTTAAACTAGACTCAATTTGGCATATGACTGTATACAGTTCTTCATAAGTAAGAATGGACTTTAGTAACACTCTCTTTAAGTGGTACTTTACACTTTTGACGCCGGCTTCTGCCAATCCAGCGAAGACTGGTGAATAGCAAGGTAAAAAATGAAAATTAATCCTCTTTTGAGCTGAATATTGACACACCCGTCTTTGGTGAACTGGCGAGTTGTGAAAGTTATGTAGTTCGTTTAATTGGTTCTTTGCGCACTTGAAGGTTGAAGCGTTGTCGCTATATATGTCTGTGGGCAATCCGCGTCGCGATATAAATCTATTTAGGCAGGCTATAAAGGTTTCTGTTTTTAAATCAGTGGCTAGCTCCAAGTGGATAGCTTTTGTTACAAAGCACACAAACAGGCAAATATAACCTTTTAAGATTATAGGTTTTCTGATCCTGGCTATTTTCAGTGGTATCGGACCAGCGTAATCTAAACCTACCTTTTGGAAGGGGCGACATACATTGACCCTATCTGGTGGCAAAGAACCCATTAACTGTTTTGCTGATTCAGCTTTTAATCTAAAACAAACAGTACACTTATGTAACACTTTTTTAACTTGCCTGAGACCGTTCACTATCCAGAATCTTTGGTTTATCGATGACAGAACAAGCTTTGAACCCGCATGGAGGTTTTTTAAATGTTCACTTACAATAATTAAATTGGTGATGCGGGAGTCCTTAGGTAAGACAATGGGATGTTTCTGTGCATAGGGAATGGAGGCATTTTGTAATCGGCCGCCCACGCGAACCAACCCCCCATCATCGATAAACGGACATAATGGCTTTAAATTACCTTTAACAATTGTTTTCTTACATTTTAAGGCATGAATATCTTCTGACAAATATTTTTCTTGTTCATATTTTAGAATCATTGACAATGACAGATCAAGTTCCTGAGTTGTAATATAATTAAGTTTATTTTTAGAGACTGATTTTGACTTTGCATTCTGAACGAAACGTAAGATGTTAGCTAAAACTCTCGTCATTTTATTGATATCGGAAAATTTTTCAAGAAAATCGAGACGTAACGATTGCTCACCAGAAGTATAGTATGTGCCAAATCGATTGAGAAAAACGGACAATGACCTTTCGGTCGTTTAACCAGGGGTTACAAACCTTCAATATATAGGCACATTTTATATGTAGTACTTTCTTTATTTATAATGATTTTTTTATAATGATTGATATAATATATATTTATTAACTATTATTAAAAAGTTATGTGAAAGATCGCTGTAGAAGAAAAATCATCTATTGTTATAAAGTACTTTATTCATTTAACAACAAAAAACATTAATTTATAACACATATAAAGATTCGAGTGATAACGACACCGAATAAGTACGTACTTATGCAAAAGATAAAACTTTATTTTTAATATTATATAAGAACTTTATTTTTATTCGGTGCAATCATCACTCGTATCTTCACTTGATGAACTATCTGTAACATTAATTATAAAGCGATCTGCAGTTTGGTCAATTCTATCATCCATGCCACGCATTTTTTGTTCAACCTTAAGGACATGCTGAACACAGTTTTTCCATTTATCTGGCGTGATTTGAGTTAAACCATCTTTAAGTAAATTTTTAACATCTTTTAACTTGAAAGTTGTATTTTTTCGTGCAACGTACCCTTTCACATCTGCCCACACAAGTTCAATGGGGTTAAGCTCACAGTGATAAGGAGGTAACCTTACCACTGTGATGCTTTTTTCTTTTGCCATCTCGTCGGTGACGTAACTTCGATAGTTATCTTTAACTGCCTTTATTTTTTCCATTAAGTGGGTCTTTGTGTCCGAGGGCACGTATGCGATCTGTTTAGATTCTAGCCATTCCTGCATATTTTGTTTCCGCCAAGACATTGTTGGGGTTTTTTCTAAACGTCTGGAGTGGTAACTAGCGTTATCCATAACTATGACATCGCCGCTTTGCAGTTTTTCTATTACTTTTCTAAACCAGTCCTCGAAATGGAGAGCGTCCATACTCTCATGGTAGTCACCAGTAGATGATGATTCAAATACCCAATCACATCCCTCCAAAAAGCCATTTTCATTGCCAACGTGTACAACTATTAATCGCTTTCCTTTACCCGAAGGGGCTTTCGCGCCAGTAGAGTAGCCTTCTAACCGTGATTGACGAGAAGATTCAATTGTGGTGTCTTCCCATACCTTTCCCATAGTATGACCTGCGTTAATCCATGTTTCGTCAAGGTAAAAAATGTTACGTCCCTCGTTTCTTAATATTTGTATTTCTCTCAAATATCTGGTACGCCACAGAACTATCTCTGGGCGATCTATTAGACCACTTTTTCTGTTTCTCTTTATATATTTGAATTTTAAATGGCGCAACACACGTCGCAGGGAAGTTTTGCTCAAGTTTGGCAACTGGTCATCTTGATTTATACTGAGCAAAATTTTGTCTAAAGTCGGTAATTCTCCTGCAAGAAAGAACTGATGCACTTTCGCTCTTATAGCCGATTTATCAAAATCGTCCAACTTGTCAATTACAGACTTTTTTCTTTTATTAATTATTCCCTTTTCTGGTATTTTATGGGAATCTCTATACACGCTTAATACGCGATATATAGTGCTCTTGCTGACTCCTGAGATCTCCGAAACCTTTTCTACCATATTAACGTTTGAAGGATACACGTCTTCGGGCCAGGTGTTTTTGACATATTTGTATACATTAATGATAATCTCTTGTTCCCCGACCGACAAAGTGGTAGGTTTTCTCTTTTTTACTGGTGACGTTAAAGGTGCTCCAGAAGATGGGCCTGTAAATAAATGACAAAAATATACTACCATAGTACTACATCACATAAATACATATTGTTTTAGAAAATAAATACCACATGGTCACATAAAAAGAGCGCTTTAAGAAATAGAAAGGCTACGTCGTCGCATTTGTACCTATTTGTACGTACCTGCTACGTTTATTATGGGTCGGCGACGTCTCTTTCCACTTGATGTTGAAGGACCGGGTCCTTCACCAAATTCTCCTGAACTCATGTCGATTTAGTAACGACCGTCACAGTAAAACTAATATAACAGATTCAAAAAACAAAAACTTAACGATATAACAAATTTAACAGTAAAAACTCAACTAAAACAATGCAATGAATGCTATGAATTACCCGAGACGTACACACGCAAGCGCTATCCGAACACGAATGAAAACAAAATGGCGGACCGGCCCAAAAAAGGTGACGCATCTCTGGCTGCCATTGTCACGTTTCTTTTAGAACGAACTGACGTAACGCGCGTTTTGTTTATTTTAAAGGGATGAATTTGCAAAAGCTCAATATGGTGATTATATTGCTTCAAATATTTTTTTAATATGAAACTGTTATTAAATGAATTGCTGCGTTACTTACCATAAATTGAAATATAAAATATAACACATTTTTCGCGATGTACCGTAAGATTTTACTATGTTTATAGGAACCACAGACAATATTATTTAAGAAACAAAAAAACAAAACATATGTGCTGACCTAGAAGTGGGAATAATATCAATATTTAAATATTGTTATCACATCTAAATTGAGATTTTGTAAGTTACGCCTTTTGACACTCGGCTCATATCTGAGGTCATTGTCCGTTTTTCTCAATCGATATGGCACATATTTTTTTTTATACAAAGCATTGCACTTAAGCATGCAGAGTCGACGCTAACCTCTGGTAAATCCTGTGGCAAAATTAAATTTAATTGTGGCTTGTACTCACGTGAACGCAGAAACGCAGGCCCTTTCCACCACAGGTCATGATCGGCTAGCTCGTTTGGCATGACTCCTCGGCTAAGACAATCGGCGGGGTTCTCGTTCGAGCTAACGTATGACCATGTGTACTCTTGTGTAAGTTGTAAGATAACCTTAACGCGATTCGCTATATAAGCTTTAAGTGTATTAATGTTAGTTTTGAGCCTAGCTAATACTATTTGTGAGTCAGAATAAATTATAATATCCTGTATTTGCATTTTAACAGTTAATATGTGATGAACTCTGCTGACAAGCTTTGCCAGCAATAGAGCTGCATTAAGTTCTAGTCGAGGAACTGATAAACTCTTATTAATAGGATTTATTCGTGATTTCGAACAAAGCAAGGATGTCTTGACATTACCCATTGAATCCACGACTCTTAGATATACACAACAGCCATAACCAGTTTTGCTAGATGCATCAGCAAACCCTATAATTTGTGTAAAGCTTATGTCATGCACACTTATGTGTCGCGGTATACGCATTGGTTGCATTGTAAGCAAGCTATTATAAAACTTGTGCCAAAGCTGTAGCAGTTCACAATTTGGCACCGAATCCCAGTCCAATTTTTCTTGCCACAAGCATTGCATTATAGCCTTTGCGCTTACCACGATAGGTCCAGCAAGACCTAGTGGGTCGTAGAATCCACTTATGAAGCTAAGAATTTCACGCTTAGATTGAGGCATGCTATTAACAGTTTTTGGGCTTGATATGATAAATGAATCTAACTTAATATTGTAATTCATACCTAGTGTTTTTAAAGAAGTATTATTTTTCTCTAGATCAATCACATCAAAATGTTGTTGATCTTTTTGTATTTCTTTTAACAAGTCTGGTGAATTTGAAACCCATTTGTGTAATTGAAAACTTCCTAAGCTTAACAAACTGCATAATTGTTCCTTTGCTGCTGACAATCCAACCAACGTCTTTTCTGAATAAAGAATGTCATCGACATATGTGGAATTATTTAAAATAGAAGCAGCTATAGGGTACTCATTGTGGTGTTGTTCAGCCAACATTTTCAAACATCGAGTTGCCAAATAGGTTGAGCTCTTTAAGCCATAAGTGACTGTGTTTAATTGAATACATTTAACACTTTCGTCTGGAGAGTCTCTCCATAGAATATTTTGTAATGACCTGTGCTTGGGATGTATATTTATATTTCTAAACATATTTTTGATGTCTGTTATAAAAAAATATTCATCAACTCTGAATAGCATTAAGACATCTACCAGCTCCCTTTGTACTACAGGACCATTAAGTAATAAATCATTCAAAGCTGTTTTTGTACTTGTTTTCATAGACCCATCAAATACAACCCTGCATTTTGTTGTCTTTTTATCTAGCCTAAGTACAGGGTGGTGTGGTAAAAAGTACACTGGGTCAGTGGATAGGTTATATTGACTTATATCAATTAATGTACCATGTTTTTGCTTTAAATATTCATGAATGAACTCCTTGTATAGCACAAAAAGATTAGAATCTTTTTTAAATCTATGTTCTAAGTTATGAAATCTTTTTAAAGCTAAATATAATGAATCTCCTAAAGCTTGATTGATTGAATCTAATGGTAACTTTAGTGGCAAGATTACTTGTATTTTATTATTTTTTGTATCTTGCTTGACATTGTCACAAAATATCTTTTCGCACAAGTCATTTTCAGAATGTGCCTCTGGGAAGGTCTCTGGAACACTTTCACACTTCCAAAACTTAACAATAGAATTATTTAAATCAGAGTCACATTTTTTGCAAAATAAAGTAATGACTGGTTCGGTGTGTTGTGTAGGTGTGTTACCTGCAATTACATAACCAAGTCTTGTATTTAGTAATGGAGCCTTAGGTGTGACACTACCATCAGGTGCCTCCGAGCTGGATGGAAGAGCTTGAAGCTCAGGCTCAGGCGGCAGCAAGATCTGGAAAAATATGTCAGCACCTAATAGAATGTGTATGTCACTTGGCTCATTGAACCTTTTGTCAGCTAGCATAATTTTGGAAGGTAAAACTATGTTATGCAAGTCAAACTTTCTTTGTGGTAACTTTGAAGTTATTTTGTCCAATAAGTAGCATGTGACTGATATTTTAAAATTCTGAGTGAGGGAATGTATTTCCAAATGGACCTTCTCCTTTAATTTGTTTAAGGTATTGCCTATACCAATAACTGGAGTGTTGGCTGTATCAATTTGTAATTTTAATAGATTTGCAAGTTCTCTAGTCACAAAAGATGCCTGTGATCCAGTTTCTAGAAGAGCCTTGACATGAACCTCTGTACCATTGCTCGCTAATAGTTTTACCTGTGCTGTAGGCAATAGTACCTGCTCGGAGGCAGCCTCAGACATCAATGTTACTGGAGACGATGCTTTATCTTCGTGGAGCAATGTATTGTGCCCTTCTTTGCAGACATTACATTTAAAGTGATATCTGCATTTTTTACTATGATTATTTAAACAAACCTCACATAGCTTGTTAGATGTGGCAACCTTGATTCGATCACTCGCAGACATAAGTTTAAATTGTGGACAAGTAAAAAGCTTGTGGTTGGACTTACAGAGTAAGCAGCTTCTTGTTCCTACAGTTTCCGCAGCAGCACCTGTGTCTGGATTCGTTTTCTTCACAGCTGCAACGTGAGCCACCTTTGAAGTTGGCTGGGATCGCTCCGGTGGCCGCTCTGCATTCTCGAGTGCAAGTGCACGCTTATCTAGAAAATTAATAAGGTTCGCAACCGTAGGATCTCGTACTCGAGCCAATTGGAATTCCCTACTGCACAATAAGTCTAACTTTCTAGTCAGAATGCAAAGTACTATTGGATCCCATTGATCAACTGAGTGACCTAGGTTTTTTAAGGCAGCTAATTGTTGCTTAACAATAGATACAAAGTTTCTTAAATTACTCGCTGTTGATTTACATATAGGTACAATATCTAACAAAATGTGTATATGTTCATTTGTAATTTTATATTTGTTGTCGTATCTATCAACTAGAATTTTCCTGGCCTCATGGTAACTCTCAGTAGACAATGTGAGATTTTTGACCAGATCGTGAGGTTCCTCTCTCAGAAAACTACGTAAATAGAAAAACTTTTGCACATCATCTAAATTTTGATTGTTATGTATGAGTGAATCGAAGAGTTGTATGAATGGCTTGAACTCGGAGTACTTACCAGAGTACGTTGGTACATTTATGGTAGGTAACTTTGTATTGAAACTTTTTGTAACACACTCGTTTTTACAACTTTTTTCACAATTTATTGTTTCCAATAATTCTCTGATGACGGTGAGCGTTTTGCTGTACTGCTCTTCTACATCATCGCCATCATCGAGGTCGGGATCTATGGCGCAAATCTCCAAAGTATAGTCTTCGTACTTTTTGAATGTGTCGCGAAGACGCTCTTCCTTTAGGACTAACGCTTGTTTAGAGAACTCCTTGTAATCTTCTTCGTTTTTGAACATGTTTTCAATTTTAGTTAGAGTACCTTTAATGGACGCTCGTTTCCTGACGAGCGTTCTAATTTGTTCGCCATCCATTGTTGAAAACTTGTTTCGCACACTGTAAAATTGCTGTTACAACAATATGATTCGGTTGTAACTGAAATTATCTGACTGCACAAGCACGAAGCAACACGTTTTTTTTTGTAAAACTGAATGCTGTATGCTCGTTCGGAGGCGGCGCGCCGGCGAGGCCACGTGGTGACGCGTGCTTCTCGAACTCGATGGACTCGCCCGTCGCTGATTGGCTCTTCTGAGTGTCGTGATGTGACGCGAGCCAATCAGATGCGTCCTCCTGGCGCGGCGACGAAGCACTCTCGGCGTCACCTGAGCTTCAAGCTCTTCCATCCGGCTCGAAGGACCATTTGTTGGTATCTTAGTTGTTTATAAATAATAAAACTGCAGATCGGGTGAAAATGCGTGTGCTCCGTTTAATAATTCTCTTGTACAGTAATGACATTAGTAACATTGACAGATAAAATTAGACAATTAATATTTTTGGAATAGCTTCTGGGCTTTTTTCCCATACAGATAAAAACTTAATGTTGTGTTGCCAACATACACACAAAGTTTCAGTATGCGGAAACACGTACTTTTTGAGAAATAAATTAATAAAAATCACTTATTTAAAAAAATATTTTGTTGTTTTTTTTAAATTGATTTTACGGCTCTGGGTTCTAGCCCTTTTGAGCCTACTTTAATACGAATTTCATTGATCGGACGATGCTCCCCTTACGCGCCTCCGGTTCTATATAACCACTCTAGGGGTAGGACAGACTCGTACCACGTGGAGTCGGGGTCAATAAATTTGGTTCTTTGACATAAGTAGAACCTAACCTATTTTATTTATTATCTGCCCTAATAGGTACTGTTAAAATAAAACAAATCAAATATAATCAATAATTTATTAATCAATTTTATACACATATTGTATCGCTTTAATTAATTCCTTAGCTTTTCATAGAAATCCCTCTGAATTAGTCCTCCTACACCTCCTCCCCCCCCCCTCCCCCTCCATTCGACGAATGTCTGGAAATTAAATAGGCTCAAAAGGGCTAAAACCCAGAGCCGTAAAGCCAATTAAAAAAACAACAATATATTGAAATAAGTGATTTTTATTATTTTATTTCTCAAAAATTACGTGTTTCCGCATATTTAAACATTGTGTGTGTGCTTATAAAAATGTAATCCATTTTTTGTGATATCACGACAGCTTACGATTCGAATCGATTTAAAAATCTATCTTTTTCGGAAAGAATCGACATCCGTACTGACGACGACAATGACGTTACAAAATGGCGCCAGTTTTACGCTATGTGGAATGTAACATAAACACTGCAAAAATAATTAATTTACAAATAATGTTTTTTCTCAAAAAATACGCGTTTCCGCATATTGAAACTTTATGAGTGTGCTTATAATAGTGTAACTTCTCTGTAAAAATACGTATCAACCCCCAACTCGATGGAAGTCAATGGAAAGCTAAGCCGTAAAAGATCCATGTTGTGAAAGTGTTACAGGATCCATTGTTCAATTTTTTAATTGCTATCAGTAGATGGCAGCATAAACATATTAGTTTTTTTTAAATGTATACTTATTAGTATTTTCTCCTGTATCGGAGAGGAAGTTAACATACATGTAGGATTTGAAAATAGAAAAAATCCAAAAAGCTTTTCAATTACTTTTTTTTTAAACGTCTTAACTCACTGCCTGATTATTATATTATGAAGATGTCCGAGTGCGGTGCGGTACGGTGCGAGCATAGCCCACACCTCACGGTCCCCGTACATCTTCTATATCTCTACGTACACCATTGCTCGCTCCGCCCACTCAATCCTTACTCTCACACAATTTCGTTCAAACATATTTGTCATTCATTCACACCTCTACATACATACGAGTAAATTGCCCAAGGATAAAAATCCAGACCATAAACAATTATTTTTAGGCCATACAAATACTAGTACACTGCTGGATTTGAACCCACATCCCTCAGCGCTGCAACTCAATATCAAGCCACTACGCCACGGAGTCGTCGATGTAAGTTCGACGTAAAGTACCCAAACTACCGACGACAAAGGTGAGAGTCCATCCGCCTTCCGAGCGTGACGGCGAATCCTTTCTACTGATGAGGGAAAAGGACACAAAATAAAACATTGAGACAATTTTCTTAAAGTACGTGTACCATAAAATACAGAGTAATAGGGACGAAAGCTTTTAAGTAATCATCATGAACTTAAGTATTTTATGAATGGCACGAGTTACGATATGGCGGCGATAGAAAGACTTTTTAAAAAGAATAAAATTAATTTAATTTCAGAAAAGTTACGACAACAATAAATTCAATTAAAATGTAAAGTTACAAAATAAGTTAAGTTATGCATGGATGGTGTCAAACTGTGAGACAGTTCCATTGTCTTCACGGCGATCCTTTCCGCAGCGCAAGCATTCCTCATTTGCCCATTGTTCGGTGTAACTGCTATGTCACCCCGATTCCAGGGTTACGACACGTTAACTCTTCCCTCTTTAAGTTAGGAGCTGGACGCTTGCTTTACTTGAACGTTTATTACAATAGATTGCAATAGGTGCTGCTAGTATCTAGAGGAGCAGTGTAGACCAGCTGGGAATATAAGACCAGTTCCAGGATTCTATTTTTTGAATGTCTTCGACCTTGTTCATAAGTTCATGGACACTATCTAGTGAGATGTCTTCCAGATGTATCTCGTACTGGACATTTTCCTGGTGTATTAGTTTCTCGTTGTGTAGAGGGAAGCCTCTCAGAGGGAGAGTTTGACAGCTCCGTGGCGCAGTGGCTTAGCAATAAGTTACAGTGCCAGGGGCCGCGGGTTCGAATCCCGTACGGAACAAGTATTTGTTTGGCCTACAAATAATTGCTCCGGGTCTGGATGTTTGTCCTTGTGAAATTTATGTATGTTAATTGCTCCTACGATACAGAAGACAATACTAGTGTGGATGTAACTTTTCTTTAAGAAAAAAATAAAATAAAATAAAAGAGGAATGATTTCTTTCATCGAGATGCTGCTGGTGTGTGTTCTTTTCGTTGTATTCACGATATTAACTTGGCAGTCCTGTGTTAGGTTGGCGAAAAATGTTCCTGAGAGTTTCCTATATTCTCTTTTCTGTCCGCATTGGGTTTTGATAATTTCTGGTTCCGTTGGTACTACCAACCACTTATTTTCTTTAATCTTCCTAATATTCCTCGCTTCAGATTCATGCGTGCACGAGTGCAGTTACCATATTTATGCTTGATGAGTGGGATGATGCAATCTTCGGATTTCTCTATAGCTCCTGTATCCAGTGATTTGCAGAGTCAGGTATCTTCTGACAGTTTCTTACAATCTTGAAATCTTTTTCCATTCATCGCTTTCAAGTGCGAGGAATTTGGATTTGGGTATAATGGTTAGGTTTAGGTTGTTTGGCAAGGAATATATTTGTATATAATCATATAGTGGAGGTTGGGTGGATGGAATTTCTATTATAAATATTAATGAATGATCTGTACTATAGGCTTTAACGCTGATCTCCTCGACTGGATATAGTGAAAATTTATTCTGCAAATCAATAAGTTTCAAAACTAAATTTCGTGGTCTTATAATACTAGGGTGCATTAGTATCTTCTAGCAGAATTAACTTATCTAAAATAATCTGTAATCTAAAACTTATTTGAACGTATATGTCTAAAAAGTGTAACTGGTTTTTTACTGTATCGGAATTAATCTAAATGTTTTTCAGTATAGATGTTAATCTCTTTTGGTTAACATCTATCTTGCTGGGTTGTTTCGAAAATTTCTTTTTAGTAAGTACTTTCAGCCAAATATAGGGTTCGCTTCTGTGAGCTTTGGGTTTTATAGACCGAATTATGAACTTTATTGATTTTTTATTTCAAATAGTGTCTTCGTTATCTAAATTACCAATTATTTCCTTCACTATGGAACCTAGTCCATTTATAATATCACGCTTGAATCTAATCCTAGGTGCAATAATTTTTTTCTTATTAATGAAATATAACTTATGTCCTACCTGATCCCTATATGTGTTATGTAATTCTTCTGTAGTGGTATTACTTTCAGTTATCTTAGCAATTGCGTATAATGCCATTAACTTTATCGATATTAAATTCAAGTGCGTAACATTATAAACACAAGCAAGGTTGAAGGAACCAATGTGTTTTGGAATATGACCTTGTCTAAATAATAGAACTCCGTTCGTATTGTCTACGGGTTGAAATTTTATGTTGAATTTTGCCTGGAACACGAAGGACAAGATGAGGTTTTCGTAGAAGCTTGAAATGTACCTGAATAGATTTAGAATTAAGACGATTCCCTACTATCTCTGCTATATTATTAGGATCTAAATTAATAATCTTATACGTTCCTTAAAATACCGGTTTAGTTTCGTCGTTTCTCGCTGATTTGGCCACCTGCTTATAAACTGTTTCACCTTCCTTGAATGTTATCTTTTCTGCTGCCTGGTTTTGCTTCACTATTACCTATTTCTTGTTTTTGGCCATTTGTGCTGACACACATTCCTGAATGGCTTCTGCATGCATTTTGTGCTTGATTACATAGTTCTGGTAAAACTGCTTAGGATAAAACTGCCTGAGCCGATGTTGATTTGTGCACTATAGTTATTATTATTGAATTTCTTATTCAAGGCAAGTTTAGCGTCCTCTTGTCTCGCTATTACTATGGTTGATTCTAATGTGGTGGGTTGTGCTATTCGCACCGCTATAGAAACTTGGAAATCTAAATTATGACTAAATTATGACTTAGAGAATAAGGTATCTAGTATTACT
Source organism: Parnassius glacialis (assembly GCA_033319125.1). NCBI lineage: Eukaryota > Metazoa > Arthropoda > Insecta > Lepidoptera > Papilionidae > Parnassius > Parnassius glacialis. The sequence goes on along the minus strand of JAVANC010000009.1, from coordinate 39,522,366 downwards.
CGAAGCCGCCTACTAAGTATCTCGGCGTCCTCGTTTCTGTTACGCCACACCCTACTTAGCTCTTGCATAACCTGGATTTCATTTCTAGGTTCCCTTAATCTACGTACGAGCGCATTTTTAATAGTTACCCAAGAATTAAGAGTTTCTTGGTATGCTATCGCATCAATCGCGGTTCCGTTTAATCTAGTATTTAACTAGGAAGATGAGACTGGCGGCTCAGAAGACGCAAGCCATCCTTCTAACTAGGAAATTAAAATATGAAACTCCAACGTTGACCATCGATAATAAAGCAATAACGTTCTCTAATAGCATAACAATCCTTGGACTCACGATAGACGCCAATCTCAACTTTGTAAAGCACGTAGACGCAGTAACGGAAAAGGCAATTCAACTTTACAAAAAGGTCTCAAGAACTGCACGAGCCAACTGGGGTCTTAATTCTGAGATTCTCAGAACAATATATATAACAGTGGTCGAACCAACAGTCTTATATGCGGCGGGGGCATGGGGCGCAACGGCCAATAAAAAGCAAATTAAAACAAGACTCGACAGAATCACCAGAATGTTTGCAATAATGGTCAGCAAAGCACACCGCACAGCATCTTTGACATCATGCACAACACTAGCCCGAATCATCCCATTAGATTTAAGAGCCCAAGAAAATGCTGAGATCTACATGATAAAGAGAGGCAAACCCATTGCGCTTTTACCTGGCAGAACACTAGCCAAACCTATAAGCCCTTACACGCTACCACACCCAGCAGACAGGACAAGAGTACGGTTTGAACTGATAACATCTGAAAACGAAATAATGGCTATTGGAAACGACTGGCCGTGCATATATACCGATGGCAGCAAAATCGCAGGTAAAGTAGGCGCTGCCATTACTTGTTGGGAGAATGGTAGAGAAATCCACAAGACCAAATTAAGACTCGGAAGCCACTGCAGTGTCTACCAAGCGGAACTTGCTGCTATCTTAAAAGCCACCGAAATAATGCTGCGTAGACACACTCTTAAGAAAGCAAATATCCTGAGTGATTCACGATCAGCTCTAGAATGCCTAACAAATCCTAACACCTTACATCCCATAGCAGCGGAAATTCTAGATCGCATCATGGAAATAGAAAGGCAACAAGGAAGAGTGAGCCTATTTTGGATCAAAGCTCATTGCGGCATACAGGGGAATGAAAGGCCTGACGAATTAGCTAAGTCGGCAGCGGAAACATCAAAACAGGCACCGGTATACGATTGCTTCCCTCTGTCCTTCGCAAAGCGCCACATTAGGGACAACACTTTGCTTATCTGGCAAGAACGGTACACAACTTCAGACACAGGTAGAGTCACAAAGAAGTTCTTCCCGAACGTGACCCAGGCGTATACAACAATTAAGAAGATTGCAGTCAGTAACCTGAGGTGTCAAATTTTCACGGGACATGAGGGTTTTAAAGCATACTTACATAGATGTAAGTTAGCGCAGAGCCCATACTGTGATTGCGACCACCTAACACCACAGACCATAGAACACATTCTCATAGATTGCCCTAGACATGGAGCTTTAAGACTTTGTTGCGAACACCGCATGGGCTTTGCGCTGAGAGAAGACACTCTCTGTAGGGCAGTCAACGACAATGACAGTCGAACTCATTTCCTTGAATTTGCCGAAAGGTGTCTAAGGAAAGTACTACAAGGAAATGGGTCCAAGATATATTAACCTTAAGAAAATAAAATTGTAATAGCAATAGTTATAAGTAGGCAATAGTAATAATATTTATCAAAAGGAGTATGACACTTAATCACAAAAGATGTAGAAAAAAGCTCAGGATTGATAACTAAAGCGCTTCTTACTGATGATTTGAAATTTAGACGATAAGAGTAGTACTGATTAACAGTAGTTAGGAAAACTAGAAGAACTCTGGAGAAGTATTAACATTTAAGTAGAAAAAAAAATAGCTAGTAATAAAGAACATCTAACATAATATATTAAGTCATTAATATTGTATAGCAAGCATCTGATAACAAATACTTAGACGGAGGTTAAAAAAAAAAAAGGAAAACTAGAAAGTATCATCAGCCAAGAAAATAAGAAATATTTAGCAATAAGACTATATGTAAGCAAAAGTTAGTATTAAAAAAAATATTCAAATCGCATAAATTTGCAAGCCAGTAATAATCTCCGATAAAATGTAAAAAAATAAAATAAATATAAAAGATAATATATATTAGAAGCGAAATAGTGTTATCTAAATAAAATAATTAGGAGTAATAGAAGTGTTTCGAAGCAAAGAATAGGAATAAGTAGCAAATAGAGATAAGAAAATATGTACTCAAGAGAAAAAAAAAACAAAGAAAGGATCAATACTGACAGAATAAAATGTAAAAGATATAAAAGGTGCTGTAAAAAAAATAACAGCAGATGAAATGAGTAACTAAAGAAACAAAAAAAAAATCTAGTCTTTATGAGACATAATTGCCGGATGTACCCTGGCAGATTCGTCCAAAAAGTTAAGGATATTTTCAATTTCTCTGATATAATGGTTTAATCTGTTTATATTGCCATCATACCTTGGCATCAATTCTGCGATCATCTTAAAGTTGACTGCATCGCCGGTAGGAAAAGCCATTTTTATATTAATAATAAAAAACACGTTATAAGTTAAAAAAGTTGATTTGTGTCTGCCTATTTTCTATTTTAGCTATAAGACATATATACTATTGGATCTCAACTAAGAGTCTACAGCAACTAAAATTATATTATTATACCTGTTAGAATTATGTCTAGTGATATGAATAGAAAGTGCAATTTTGTGCGATTTCGTGACGTTATCGTAATATGGATATGCCTTTTAATCCCCCTTAGTTGGAATTAAATTGGATCAATTTAATTCAAAAAATTTAAAGTACTAAACTTGATGGATAAAATTAATAATACCGGCCTAGTCGAGGCGACCTAGACGACCTATACTATTTTATTGGATAATAATCAACAAATTTCCTAAGCGTTAGGTGGTAGTTGCAAGTAGCGTAAAAAAATACTTAGTAAATGCATTGTTTATTGTGGCGATGGTTGATAAGAGCGGTAAAAGTCATTGCTACTATGTGCGAACAAAAAGGAAATAATTATATTTAGTAAGCGTTGTCACGTTCTTTTCTATTATCGTTTATGCAATTGGGATTTTGTATTACTTACGTTCCTTAGATTGTTATGTTTCCGCTGTGGCGATTTGGATTGGTTTTGTTTGGACAAAGATACCGGTAAATTTTATTTTATTTTACCAATAAGCTAAGGAGTAACTTATGCTACTTTTATTAAAAAAATGAATAAGGGTTTCGTGCAGAAAAGTTAATACCCATTTATTTCATAAATTCCAAGCGGACGAAGTCGCGAGGAGCAGTTTGTTTAGCAATAAATTAGCGCTGAGTGTTTATAAACAACTTTCTAAAAATTTACTGTTCTTTATTATTTTGGTAAAAAATATACGGATAAGTAGTTTTTTTGGACGCAGATACGGCGTGGCAGGCTACAGAGAAAACCGTTCGTCGGTGTATTGAACATAATCCTGAATTATTCTTGGAATCAATAAACCACATTATTTACTATACTAAATGTGAATGCAGCGTTGGGTGTAGAAAAAGTACCATCAAAAACATGTCATTGGAGCTTAACGTTAAGGAACACTTCCAAAGCCCAAGAAAATTTTTATTTTAATTTCATTAAGTTTCTTCTTCCCTGTAACTATTTCTATTTATCTACTAGAAAAATTTATCTAAATTTATATAAAAAAGCTGTTGCTGCTTTATTAAAAAGTATTTAGAAGTATTTTTCCAAATACTTTACAATATTGCAAAGTAATAATAATAATGTCCTCCAGACCGAATTTCGGTCACGGCGGCCAGCCTCAACGGAGACCAGCTATCGGCGCAGAACAGGATTATAGTGCCCAAGTGTATGCGCAAGCACTGGTGCACTCTCTCTCTCTCTCTCTCTCTCTATATATATATATAATTATATATATATATATATATATATATATATATATATATATATATATATATATATAATAGATTATTAAAAAATATTAAAGAATTTCAAATTATAGCAATGAAGTAAATATTTATTTTTGTAAGAAGAAAAACATTTGATTATAACAAATCATAAAAACCCGCTTCCCACAGGCTTATCCATATTAATACAACGTTTAAGGTCATTCACCCTCAATTGCACTACCTATTCCGATCACTAATTATGTCATATGAGAATTAAATAGGAATCTATAAATATTTGAACTATAAGACGTATACCTAATCTCCTAATTAAATGTCTATAACGATTTAGCTTCTAGACAAAATCACATATACTACTTAAAGTAAATACGGGAGGAAATAGAGCTAAGGAACTTGAAATAGCGAGAGTATTCACCAAAGCGCCTTCTGCATCTCCTCATGGGTTTGAGTCAGCTCCACCTGAAGTATTTGTCCATGCCGCTGTCGTAGATCTGAAGCCGCGATTTATACGATCGAAACCGTTCAATCGGTCAAAGGTTCTACTAATTGTCGCGAAAGACTGACTGCGCCAGTTAGGATATGGCGGCGATCGAAAGCCTTTTTAAAAATAATAAATTTAAATTAATATCAGAAAAGTTACAAAAACAAGAAATTAAATTAAAACGTAAAGTTACAAAAGAAGTTAAGTTATGCACGGATGGTGTCAGACTGTGAGACGGTTCCATTGTCTCCACGACGATCTACTGACGATACTAACTCACGTCAGTAACTTCTTATAAAAGTTTTAGTGTATTAATTTCTGGGGTTAATTTTTTCTATTTATATTTTATTTAAACAAACGCTTACCCCTACAGAATAATTTATCTCATATAACTTGGAGCCCGTTTACTTACATGGATTGCAGATGTACGAACATCCAGGCCGTTTATTTGTAGGTCATACAAGTACTTACAGTGTGTGCGATTCGAAATTCAATATCTACGCCAATATACATCAAGCTGATATACGCCATAGAGAGTTCATACACAAAACATTAACGAAATGTTCATACATCTGCCTTAATATTACGACAACTAACTTTTATGTTTTTAACATCGATTATTATCAGCTGTTTTATGGAGTACTTAGTACTTAGTACATTAGACAGGATGTCAAACACACCAGTCCCTCCGTAACCTCGTTTATTATTATTATTATAAAGTAAATAGTAGATTAATAAAATATACTCGACTTTCTTTGATAGATTTATCTTATAAACAAAAAAAAAATCATTAATGAACTTTAGTAGATATTATCTAAAGAAGAAGGTAAGTAGAAACTGTTGGTAAGCCAGCTTGGCCTATTAGTTGCATCACTTATTCGTAACTATAATAACACATACTTAAAGATCGATAAACAAACAGTATGTATTTTTAACTCGCTTTTATTAGCTTCGTGTGTATCTATCTATTTATGTAACCGAATATTTTAATGTAATTTTTATCAATTTGGAGACGGTCAATTGCCTTAAAATCTGCATTTATATCAAGGACCGATAATAATACAATAACTTAATAGCTTTATCTCAGTATCCTGATCAGGATCACAAAAATTAAAAAAAATATTATCAGGATGCGTGTCGAATTTTTTTAGTCTTATTTTCCTACACTAACATAAAATTACAAAATAAAATAAAAATTTCAAAAACTTTCTTCTGCTTAGAACTAGGGAGGTTAGTGGTGAGGCCGCTAGAGTAGATACCGCCCTCTTATATATTTCTACCACCAAGCAACTGCGTAAACTGCTGTGTTCCGAAAGGTATAAAGAACCACTTTAAGTATAGCCAGTGAGACATTTAATCTTAGCTCTTACGCGTTCTTAGTTTAAACGCGATAAAATAATGTAAAATTTGTTTCTTTTAATGCATTCTCTACCAGTCAACCTATAAGTAAACAGAGAACACTATATACTTTACACATGTATAATGTGTCAGTCCCGGAGACACTGCCAGTTTTAAATGATAAATGTGACGTACGCTCTTTATGTGCCGTAGTGCAGAGGCATGTTCCGATCCAGCGTGCAGTCTGTGTAATTAACAATGTACACCCGAGCACACAAGTCATGGCACGGTACGGTGCACTTCATGCCAGATGCGTTCGTGTTTTGCATATTATGAAACGGTTTGATACAACGAATGTTATCTATACATACATATAAATAGAATTGAAGTGTATGCCTGTAATATCAAATTAACTGGCTTCTATTAAGCTCAGAGGGATATTTGCACACTATTAAGACATAAGTAACCATTTTTAAAATTATTGTTTGTCTATCTGTTCGGGCTAATCTTCGGAATGGCTGAACAGATTGAAATGAAATTTCATAAACAGATAGAGAGCGATGCATGAAGGAATCTAGGCTATAATTATCACAAAAACTTGAACTTGAAGCATTATAATGCTACATTTTATCAGAAATACTTAGAAATTTCTTAAAAAAAAACAAAAATTGTCAATTAAGTGGACTTTGACTAACGCTAAATAACGCCACATTAATTGATGTGTGGTGACGATGTCATCGTGCGCCAAACACACTGAGACCTAAATCACGCTATCAAAGTTCCGAAGTACTCAAGTAGATATAGTATAGCTCTACACTATCACACGGAGCGTTGGCTGCTCCCCGGGCTGTACATCTGCTCGGCGGGAGATCTTACCATTTTCTTATCGCGGCCAAAGATCCTACTCAAGCATAAGCAGGGCAGATAGCTAGTTGTGAATAAATCAATATTTCTATTTTATTCTATCTTCTAATGCTTCGTCAGCCAGTATAAGCCCACATTTGGAAATGAGTCATTTTTATTATTGTGAGTGTGGGAGTGTGCCCGTCTGCATATATAACGTTTGGAGTAGGTGAGTTGGTTATACCGCCATGTATTGGATGGCATAAGACTTTTCTTTCTCTTACGCCGCTTCACATGGCAAGTCCATTTTTTTATAGAAGAGGGGGCAAACGAGCTCATCTGATGGTAAGTGACTACCATCGCCCATGGACAACTGCAACATCAGGGGAATGGCAGGTGCGTTGCCGGCCTTATAAAAAGGAGTAAGCTCTTTTCTTGAGGGTCCCTAAGTCTTATCGGTCCGGAAAAATCGCCGGTGGTAAATTATTCCACAGAGAGGTCGTACGCGGAAGAAAACTCCTAGTGAAACGTACAGTGGTGGCACGCCAAGCATCCAGATGGTGTGGAGTTTTGCCGCGATGTGCGTTCGTGAAATTTGGCGGCTGTGATTAATCCGAACAATTCCGCAGAGCACTCCCCGTGGTAAATGCTAATGAAAATGCAAAGGGTTGCAACATCTCTTCGCAACGCCAGTGATTCGAGCTGCTCTGCGCTGGATGCGGTCAAGTGGAAGGAGCGGCACTGGAGAGCCAGCTGAGATGGGAACAGTATTCCATGTGAGGCCGAACCTACGCCTTATAAAGTTGCAGGCGGTGTGCCGGCATGAAATACTGTCCTGCTCTGCTGAGCACGCCAAGCTTTTTAGAGGCCAATTTAGCCTGCTCTTCCAAGTGACCACGAAACTGCACAGCCAATGACTGATTTGGCTCTGTTGCGTACTACACTTATGTGTTTCGCGAAATTTATGCGGACGTCGAACATGACGCCCAGATATTTGGCAGATTCTTCCCAAGGGATGGGGCGGACGTACAAAGAAATTACATTTCGTCTGGTTTTTGGTCCACAATTCTTGTGGTGTGGTGTTGGACTCCGTTGAAAGTATTTTGCTACACTTTTACGGGATTTACTTCAATTCTTCATATGCGAAACCATTCGCCTAAGCGATTGGTCACTTTTTGGAGTTTCAAAGTGAGATTATTTCTATTGTAATCCGATGCATAGAGCGCCGTATCGTCGGTGAAGAAAGCGGTGTTCACCACTGGTTCCTTAGGGATATCTCTCGTAAAGAGTGTGAAGAGGAGTCGAGACAGGACGGAGCCTTGAGGGAACCCTGCCTTTCAAACGTTTCGTGGAATGGTTTCCCTCTACGCGATAGCGGAAAGCGGTTCGTAAGGAAGACTCGTATGATGTGCACGAGCCTATCGGGCACGTTTCTTTTATACAGCTTGTCGCAAGCTGTCGTGCCAAACCTTGTGAAACGCCTTTGCGACATCGAAAAAGGTGTCTGGTGTTTCGAGGCTTTTTTTTGTCGGGCCATGATAAAAGCCAGACTGAATATATTCTGTTAGGCAATGAATTTGATGCGTGCACGAGTATTCGGCTCTAAAGCCCAACTGCTCGTCAGGGAGAAGTTTGTTTATTACAGTGAAGTGACGAAGGCGCCTTTAATAATGCGCTCGTATAATTTAACCAATGTGTTGAGTAGACTGATGGGCCTGTAGCTGGTGGGTCGATTGGGTGGTTTCCCTGGTTTTGGGATCCCTATTACGTCTGCTTCTTTCCAGATATCCGTGAAAGAGCAGCTCGTGGGAAGTGCGTTGAAGATTCCTATGAGTAGGTAAATTAATAGTGCCGGAAGAGATTTCTTCACCTTCATTCGCTGATGCCGTCTGGCCTAGGTGCTGACCTATTCTTAAGGCTTTTTATGGTTTCTGTGACTTTATCTTCAGTCACAGGATCGAGTGGTTTCAGCTATCTGACACAAATATAGAATACAGATATATTATTTTAGGGTTTGACCGTATGATGGTCGAGCATCTGATTGTCTGATGGTGGAAGGGAGAGGGAGGAATTAAGTTGTATACGTTACTTATAGATTCTAGGAAATGTAATAATAATAATAATAAGCCCAACCAGATGAGAAAACTTTAAAAATAACCCCAATAATAATAATGTTCACCAACTTCCTAACTCCGGGCTGTTACTGAGAATTTCATGACAGAAAACCCAATAACTAACTATGACCTGACCAGAAATTCGAACCCGGGATCTCATTATTGGCAATCGCGTTTTCGTCCGCTAAACTAAGGAAGCAGTAGCAAATTCATATGATCAAATATTCCATGAAGTGTGTGACCTTTCAACTGCCGTATATGTTCTGTAATATCATTATTTATTAGTATGTACTTTAATAAGGTGCGGCGTTGTTCTTGATGTATAATGTGAAAAAGGCCTCACCATTTTCATATCTCTTTCTCACTCTTTCGCTGCAACTTTCTCTCTTACTCAGCATTAAATAAAAGCCTGCATTAGTGTCCGTTGTTAAACCATAAATCTTAGGGGTCGTATCTCTAAGTAATTTCTATCACTTCAGGCTGAGAGAAAAGCAATGAGAATGAAAGGCGCTGGGATGGGGGATTTATTGAATGGGCCATACGTGTACAGGCGTACGTCAGTAAAATTCTCAACAGCTCCCAGGTGATAAGAATTTTTATTAGAGCCGCACTTAAACCTGCTTTATGGGTACGTGTATGAGATATATTTCATTTGAAATATATCTCATACACGTACTGAAAATAATTTATGTTTTATTATCCTTTACATCTCTGTACGAGAACTATAGACTCTATAGTACCTAACGATTTCTTGGGATTTCTGTTTTGACGATTGAAAGTGGAGATCCTTTGAAAGTGTATTGCTACACTTTTCTCAGGATTCACTTCGATTCTCCATAAGCAAAACCAGTCGCCTAAGCGGTTGACGGCTATTTGGAGCTTTATGGTGAGGATTATTTACTGTGATGGGTGACAAAAAGTGCCGTGTCATCGACGAAAAGAGCAGTACTCACTACTGGGTCCTTCGAGATGTCACTCATGACTAGTGTGAAGAGTAGTGGGGAGAGGACGGAGCCTTGTGGGACTTCAGATTTGAGGGGACGCTTTGTAAAGGGCGTACCCCCCTCTATTCGAAAGCGAAAGTGGCGATTGGCAAGAAAGGCTCTGATGATGTGGGTGAGTCTATCAGGCATGTTGAGTTTATACAGCTTGTAAAGAAAACCGTCGTGCCAGACTATGTCAAACGTTTTTGCAACATCGAGGAAGAGGGCACCAGTCATACTGGTTCTATGACTTCTTTGTGGGAGGTAGAATCTTTTCACAATGTATTCTGTGAGTCAATTTAACTCATCTGTTCACGGGTGTTCGGGTTTGAAGCCGCACTGCTCGCCTGAAAGAAGTTTGTTTGTGAAGACGTATTTATGAAGTCGATAATATGAGTCGCTCGTAAACTTTCCCCAGTGTGCTAAGGAGACTAATTGGTCTGATAGAGCCATAGGGTTGGTTCGACCGGGGAAGGACCACACTCTCACAGAATAACAGTGTAACGCTGCAGTGTTTCATATATTTCTTACTGGAAATGAGGCATTCCATCTTAGTCCTCACGGGTGACAAAGCATCTGAATTTTGATTCCTAATCGAGGATAGATGTACATGTCTATGGGCATCAGAAACCACTTAACATCAGGTGGACTGTGTGCTTGCTTGTCACCATTATGCTATAAAAAATCCTAAGTGAGTGAGCTTGCAGCTCTGAAGGGTCGGTTCGACCGTAGAAGAATCACTTTTATACAGAGTTACAGCGTGAAATAGCAGTTATCAGCTGATCAGACATTTACCGTCTAGGTCTTCATCACTTTCCACCAGGTGGAATTTTAGTTAAACACTGACCTTTAATAAGAAAAAAATAGCAAGCCTCTACCGGAGATTGTTATGAATATCACGCAATTCATTTCAATTTTGTATTCTGTCCCGACAACAGAAAAATATATGATTGGAATAATGGTCGTACAGAGAGGAAATGAATTGCAAAAAGTAAAATGGCACCGGTGAAACTGCAAACGAACGATCTAAAGAGTTTTAAAAATAATTTCTATAGAGTTTCTATCAGAATTAATTTAGTAGAAATTATAAATAAAATAATACAAAGAGCTCTCCTATCACACACAAAAGATAGGATATTAACACAATACAATAGAAAACTAACTAATTCTAACAGTGGTAGAGCCACGCGGCAGCTTTTGCTGTCGCACGGATGGGCCGTCTCGAACCGGGGTGGTACCACGACCTCACAGAATACCAGCGTGAAATAGAGGTTTACCTCTGCGTTTCGCTTGGTGAGTGCAGGTGGCTGGAGGCCCTTTTTACTGGAAATGAGGCATTCCATCTTAGTCCTCACGGGTGACAACGCATCTGCATTTTGATTCGCAAACGAGGATAGATGTAGATGTCTATGGGCCGCAGCAATCACTTACCATCAAGTGGACTGTGTGCTCGTTTGTCACCCTTATCCTATAAAAAAATTAAGAAACGTAAACAAATTGTCCAATACGAAAAATATATTCATCAGAATACCAGCGTGAAATTGCAGCATAATCCTGCTGTATTTCGTACGGTAAGTGATGAGAACCGTATACTCTCTATACTGAGAATGTGGAATTTCATCTGTCTCAACTCCTCGAGGAGGGGGAGGGGGAGCGAATCTGGGTACAAATCCTCGGCCGATTCAAAAACTTCGACTTCGACACTACTCTAATCTTGACCTTATTATATAAAGCGTGGCGGTCACGCTATTTATTTTCTATTATATAGCGTACACTAGCCGAACAACAGCCGAAGCCTAAATCACGCTATCTAAGTTTCCGAACCACTCTGCATACGTCGGCACTGTGTTCGTTAATCTGTCTGCCAAGTATAACGGTTAGAACAAATCTTTCCTGACAGGGGATAGGTTCACGTTTAGTAGTAGATATGTACGTACATACTGTTGATGATGAAGATAATGCTGGTATTGCAGATGTACATGGGTAGTAATTATTACTTACCATAAGGTTAACCGTATTATCGATTGATTTCTCTTCAAAATAAAAAAAAATACAGTAGCTTTCATAGCACAGTTGGCGACGTCCTACGATTCATATGATTAAATTTAGACTTGGATTGAGACGACACTGTTCAAAATTTTAAAACTAAAAAATTTCATGTTTTTTCTGCTTAATAGTCTATATTGGTAAATAACACACCCTGTCATCTATTTATGCAGGTATCAAACAACAGTATATTATCTATTTGGCTATTGCATACCTTAAGCGCTTAGGAAAGCGCAAGGTATGTTCTACTATCGCCTAAAAATTAAGATTCCAACGTTTTATCGAATAAAATCGTATCTAGCAATCATATTATACATATAAATGATATAAAAAGCACATTGTTAGAAAGATAAATGATTGTTGAACTTATTAATATTTTTTTAAAATCGATTAATTGCTATTTTTTTTTAAAAAAAGGGGTTTTAGTGGCTTATGGTGTGGATTTATCAAGTTTTTAACAGTGGTAGAGCCACGCGGCGGCCTTTGCTGTTGCACGTATGGGCCGGCTCGAACTGGGGTGGTACCACGACCTCACAGAATACCAGCGTGAAGTAGAGGTTTACCTCTGCGTTTCGCTTGGTGAGTGCAGGTGGCCGGGGGCCCTTTTTACTGGAAATGAGGCGTTCCATCTTAGTCCTCACGGGTGGCAACGCATCTGCATTTTGATTCGCAAACGAGGATAGATGTAGATGTCTATGGGCCGCAGCAACCACTTACCATCAGGTGGACTGTGTGCTCGTTTGTCACCCTTATCCTATAAAAAAAAAGTCCGCAAGGCTTGTAAACACTCTAACTTTTGAAAATATCAATTGTTTAACTCAATCTATTTTTTAATCTCTTCATCTATCATGTGGGAAGCCACTGAATGTAAATGGCAATGTAATTTTGTTTTGTTTAGCTATAATTAATTTTTTTCGGCTCCAAAATGGCGAAATTTTCGTTGATTAGGTAGCGTTGTATGTAAATTAATTCTGTAAAGGGAGCTAAAGCCACAGAGTAGTTTACTCACTCACTCAGTTCGACACACAGAGTACTTTTTATATACTGGTCAGTCGCCGTCGTGAGTGGACATCGTTTCGGATGTTTGCAGCGGCTCAAAAAGATCGCTGTACAAATACACAATATTCGAATATCCAAATTTCTTAAATACCTGATTATAATAATAATAAGAGATTTTTTTAATACAATATTTTAAAAGCACAAAATAAATAATAGTAGTACGTACTAAAAGTAAGTAGTATCAATTTTTTTGTCATGGGTCACATTTCATGGTTTTCGAGTGTTGAAACCTTTGAGCATAGAAAATATGCTCAAAGGTTGAAACCGATAGGGTTGTCGAAATATAAATCCAAGATGGCGGCCACAATAGGTAAAAATTTTTTCATCATGGGTGTCATTTTCATAGTTTTCGAGGGTGTAGAAGCCGATAGTGCTGTCGAAATGTAAATCCAAGATGGCGGCTGAATTAGGTACCAATTTCTTCATCATTGGTGTCATTTTCATGGTTTTCGAGGGTGTGGAAGCCGATAGTGCTGTCGAAATGTAAATCCAAGATGGCGGCTGCAATAGATATCTTTTTTTTCATCATGGGTGTCATTCTCATGGTTTTCGCGGGTGTTGAAGCCGATAGTGCTGTCGAAATGTAAATCCAAGGTGGCGGCTGCAATGAGTATCAATTTTTTTATCAAGGGTGTCATTTTCATGGGTTTCGAGGGTGTTGAAGCCGATAGTGCTGACGAAATGTAAATCCAAGATGGCGGCTGAAGCAGGTACCAATTTTTTTATCATGGGTGTCATTTTCATGGTTTTCGAGGGTGTTGAAGCCGATAATGCTGTTGAAATGTAAATCCAAGAGGGCGGCTGCAATAGATATCAATTTTTTCATCTTGGGTGTCATTTTCATGGCTATCGAGGGTGTTGAAGGGGATAGTGCTGTCGAAATGTAAATCCAAGATGGCGGCTGCAATAGGTATAATTTTTTTCATCGTTGGTGTCATTTTCATGGTTTTCGAGAGAGTTGAAGCCGATAGGGTTGTCGAAATGTAAATCCAAGATGGCGGCTGCAACAGATATCTTTTTTTTCATCATGGGTGTCATTCTCATGGTTTTCGCGGGTGTTGAAGCCGATAGTGCTGTCGAAATGTAAATCCAAGGTGGCGGCTGCAATGGGTATAAATTTTTTTATCATGGGTATCATTTTCATGGGTTTCGAGGGTGTTGATGCCGATAGTGCTGTCGAAATGTAAATCCAAGATGGCGGCTGAAGCAGGTACCAATTTTTTTATCATGGGTGTCATTTTCATGGTTTTCGAGGGTGTTGAAGCCGATAGTGCTGTCGAAATGTAAATCCAAGATGGCGGCTGCAAAAGATATCAATTTTTTCATCATGGATGTCATTTTCATGGTTTTCGAGGGTGTTGAAGCCGATAGTGCTGTCGAAATGTAAATCCAAGATGGCGGCTGCAATAGATATCAATTTTTTCATCTTGGGTGTCATTTTCATGGTTATCGAGGGTGTTGAAGGGGATAGTGCTGTCGAAATGTAAATCCAAGATGGCGGCTGCAATAGGTATAAATTTTTTCATCATGGGTGTCATTTTCATGGTTTTCGAGAGAGTTGAAGCCGATAGGGTTGTTGAAATGTAAATCCAAGGTGGCGGCTGCAATGGGTATCAATTTTTTCATCATGAGTGTCATTTTCATGGGTTTCGAGGGTGTTGAAGCCGATAGTGCTGTCGAAATGTAAATCCAAGATGGCGGCTGAAGCAGGTACCAATTTTTTTATCATGGGTGTAATTTTCATGGTTTTCGAGGGTGTTGATGCCGATAGTACTGTCGAAATGTAAATCCAAGATGGCGGCTGCAATAGATATCAATTATTTCATCATGGGTGTCATTTTCATGGTTTTCGATGGTGTTGAAGCCGATAGTGCTGTCGAAATGTAAATCCAAGATGGCGGCTGCAATAGATATCAATTTTTTCATCTTGGGTGTCATTTTCATGGTTATCGAGGGTGTTGAAGGGGATAGTGCTGTCGAAATGTAAATCCAAGATGGCGGCTGCAATAGGTATAAATTTTTTCATCATGGGTGTCATTTTCATGGTTTTCGAGAGAGTTGAAGCCGATAGGGTTGTCGAAATGTAAATCCAAGATGGCGGCTGCAATAGATATCAATTTATTCATCATGGGTGTCATTCTCATGGTTTTCGCGGGTGTTGAAGCCGATAGTGCTGTCGAAATGTAAATCCAAGGTGGCAGCTGCAATGGTTATCAATTTTTTCATGATGGGTATCATTTTCATGGGTTTCGAGGGTGTTGAAACCGATAGTGCTGTCGAAATGTATTTAAACTATTTTAAAAATTCCGTATAATCATGTTATACGTATTTTTTTTATGCGCTTAAGGTATGCCCAATTGGTTTTACCAATTATATGATTTTTTTGGTCTATCAGTAACTAATTTTAATGAATAAATTTTCCCCCTTTATTCATTTTAATAGAACTATGTTTGGGCCACGTTAACACTATCGCAAAATTCGCGACTAGTAAAGTTGGACCCTGATTATATTTATTTGTGATTTTAACATTTTTTTCTTAAAGGCAACACTGCAATAACTTAAAATTAAAAATTTTGTACAGCCGACTTCAATATAAGCGACTTCAATATAGGTTATTTAAGAATAACTCAATAACCATTGGTCTGACCTTGATCAAATTCATATGGAACCACACGAGGACTATCAGCTTTCATATAAAAAAAGAATCATCGAAATCGGTTCGCCCAGTACAAAGTTATGAGGTAACACACAAAAAAAAACATACACTCGAATTGAGTACCGTCTCCTTTTGGGAAGTCGGCAGAAAATAATATATTTCCACTGTCTATCATAGACATTCAAATTAAGTTTCTGGAATTTTAATGTTTGAGTTACAAGTTTTAACTTTAAAAACTAACTTGTGTTATTAATGTTATTTATAAAAAATAAATGCAAGTTTTAAAGATGTCAATTTTTTAAAAATATTTTTGAATGTATTTTTGAAGGCATGAAATATGCAGTTGTTGTTACTGTGAGCAACGCCCGTCCCAAATTTTTGTGCCCAATGTTTCGCCCTGCAACAATTTGCGGCAGCTGATTAATGGTCCGCCGCCATTTTGTTTCGACATTTTTATTAAAAAGAAAACACTTTCTGCGTGGCCATTGTTAAGTCAAAAGCCGTCTCATTTTAAGTATGCAATAAGCGACTGTATTGTTTTAATGAAAGATGTTTGTAAAGACCACTTTAAAAGACACGACTCGACGGCGATTGAAAATGTGTGTTTCGTTTCTTTTGTTTTGTTTTTTTATAGTATATGGGTGACAAACGAGCACACAGTCAACCGTGAATGCTGTGATCCATATACATCTACAGTCAACCTTGATTCAGAATCAACATTCAGATGCATTGTCAACCCTGAGAACTAAGATGGAATGCCTTGTTTCCAATAAAAAGAGTCTTCGGTTACACTCACCATACGAAACAGTACAGCGTTATGTTGCTATTTTACGCATAGGTGTTCTGGGAAAATTCAACCACTAACAATAGAAGCCGGCCAGTGTACTCCAAGGATACATTTCGGAAAGTAAGAGCCAAGGTGAGCAGGGTCCTTTTAACGGTGGAAAGACACGCTTGTGTTTTGGAGGCGTTAAATCTCACGAGATTGGCATCGCCCCATTCGGAGACTGTTGTGTGAGACACATGCACTCCACCATAGCCTTTTTTTCTGACTGGATTTGATCCCGACTGGCCCGGGCACTTGGTTGGTATCTCTCCACAACTGTGCTGTGCTGTGTTGTTTGCATACCCATGCATATCGGGAATGAGCAGATCATTTCTATGCAGCAGAAAGAGAGTTGCGGAGAGAACGGACCTCTGCGGAACATCGGCATTAGTCGCCACAGTATCGGATGAGCAGCCATCGATGACGACTCGGAGAGACTATTCAATCAAAAAGTCCTTCACCCAGACAATTAGGCCAGGGGATAGGCCGTACGCTGAAAGATTGCCCAATAGACTAGCGTGTTAAAACCTGTCAAAGGCCTTCGAAACATAGAGTGAAACAACAAGTGCTTCACCACTGTTCTCGAGGGCTTCGCTCCATATATGAGTGGCATACGCTAGAAGGTCCCCAGTTGATCGATTTGGGTAAAACCCGTACTGGCGGTCACTGAGAAGATCGTTTTACTCTAGGTATGCCATGAGGTGGGCGTTCAATATACGCTCCTTAATCTTGCAGAGTATGGAGGTAATTGAAATTGGCCGATAGTTGGTAGGGTCGGTACGGCTACCTTTTTTAGGCATAGGCTGCACATTGGCCAGCTTCCAGTCCTGAATGAGAGGCGGAATAAGCGTATTAACACAGGAGACAACTCAGGTGCACAGACCTTTAGAACTATACCTGGTATATCATCAGGTCCACTAGCTTTGTTCACGTCTAGACTTTGCAAGGTTTTAAGAACCTCTTTGTTGGTGATACGGACCTCTGACATAGAGGTAACACAGTGAGTTAATTGAGATGATACGCTGTTGCTACTGTCCAGACGCCAATTGCAAGCAAAAGGAGAAGCAAATAAGTCCGCTTTGTCCTTAGGCGCATGCGCCAGAGAGCATTATCAGTGTAGACAGACAGAAATTTGTCTCGACCGTTTTGGCGAGAGACCAAAAAGCTCTGCCAGATGGTTCGGCAAAGAGTTTTGTACCGGTGCGTTTAATGCGGTTGAAACTGGCTTTGCGTAATGTCTTTTTGCAGGACTTGCCGGCTTGATTAAAGGCTCTCTTTTTAAGGCTAACATCCGGAGCATTGCGGTCTCGAGCATTGACCCAGGATAAGTACGCCATATGCTTGTGCTTTTCAGCACGAGCACACTCAGCGTTGAGCTATGAGCGAGATTTAGCACCAATAGGCACATCAGCAAAGGGGATGAAATACTCCATTGCTTGACGTACCACATAGGTTATGAGATTCGCGCAGCTCGTCGGGTATTCAGACGAGAAGCACACCTGCCGCCAAGGATATCTGCTGACTTGTATCGCCACACTCGCCGCACACCGTGGAAATCGTAGTTAAGTGGGGAATATAACAACATAGATTTCACCAGACAGTGGTCAGAAGTTCCCAAGGGTGAGGTAACAGGAACATTGCACCTGCCTGGATCGGTCGTTAGCAGAAGGCCGAGGCAGTTGGCTATGTGCCCATCCACATCAGGTATCCTAATCGCTTTGTTGTACCAGCTGGGAGAGCACTAGCAACAAGGCAAAATTACACGCCTCTCTTCCAGCGTAGTTGGTCTTCTGGTATGGGAACAGCCAGTCCTGACGACAGGCATTAAAGTCCCCCAAGAAAACCAACTGTGCATTAGGGTACCGATTTAGAGCCACATCAGAGGCTTCACTGAGGTGTTCAAACAGTCTAGTTGTCTCCAGGTCACCGCTGTGCGATCGGTAGATACTCAATACCTGGATCGTAGAGAAAGTGGGGTCTTCACGGTGACGGAGACGCTTACAGCAGATGTCGTGCGGACGAAAACACAGACTCTGGTGCGCTGATAGAAATTATGCTTCAATACGTACCCAGGGTAGCCAAAGTACGCCACATCTAGAGGACATCTGATCTGCGTCTCAGTCAAGAAGAGTAAGTGCGGCTTGTCAGTCTCAAGATGGTAGTGGACTGCATTGAGATTACAGTGCAGGACTCGGATGTTTGTGAGGTGCACTTTGATGGAGTGGGGTTGCAACCGCTACAGCGGATGTACACAAACTTACTATTCTTTTTCCTTTTTTTCATAAATGGTGGGAGTGAATAGGTTGAGAGAATGTAGTTCGACGAGAAGTCACGTATATAACCTAGGGACGCAAAAAGAGTCACAGGATCGATGGTAACTGGCATGGAGATCGCGAGGACGCCCGAACCCCCTGAAAATCGCCACCAGGTCCTTCCCTCCGGTCGCCGACCGTATTGGTGGAGCCAGCCTAGTATTTTTTGTAAGATGGCGGGGCAGCCTTTCATGAGTGGCTGACTCATTAATTGGGCTCCCAACTATCTACCGAAAAAGAAAAATGAAAAAGAAAAAAGAAATCCTAAGGTCCTAAAAACTGAGTGGCGGGTAACTAACCCTCGGCCGGGCCTATCACTAATAGAGGACCAACCTACCATCAGTATGTAGTGCTGCTCGTTTAGCACTACCCAGGGGATACGTGTTCCCTACATCAGGATTCAAGTAATTCTTAGGGACGCGAGCAGCTCCATCCCCCAAGAAAAGTGATCCTAACGTTACCAACGTGACCAACTGGAGCTTCAGTGTAAAAAGTAAAGTAAATTTACAGCCTATATACGACCCACAGTTGGGCACAGACCTTCTCACGTTTTTGAGATATGTGAGCTATATTGTGCCCGCCGCCAATGCCTGTTCGAAATGTTCTTTTTATTTGTCAGATATGTAGGTTTCATTCACTGCAAATCACGCGGTAAACCATTTAAAATTGCAATTAACAAAATCATTTTTGTGAATGAACTCGAATTGTCGCATACTGTTCATTCTCAGTGCTTAGCCCCTGAACTCCTATGGCTCTAAAGCTTTAGAGGACCATAGTCTCTTGCCATTTCTTATGTATTGAAGGTATTGTTCTTGGGAACTGGTGTAGGTTTGGACGTTCACAAACAAGCCTAGGTTGAATAAAAGTTTGTTTTGATTTTGGATGTATGAAGATGTAGTGACAAAAATTGAGAAAGGTATGCTGAGATGGTTTGGCCATGTCGAGAGAATGAATGAAGAACGATTGACGAAAGAGGTGTATAAGGCGAGTGTGAATGAAAGTGTTGGAAGGGGTAGACCTAGGCGGACGTTTCTAGATCAAATCAGGAACGTCTTGAAAAAAGGCCAGGTCAAGAGTACCCTAAACCGAAGAGCATGTATGAAGAGAATAATGAAAGTGGACGAAGCGAAATAAGTATGTAAGGATCGTAGGAAATGGAAAGAAGTGGTCTCTGCCTACCCCTACGGGAAAGAGGCGTGATTATATGTATATTGATCACTTTCTTAGTATTTAAGCTGTTAACTGGGTGCCGCCACTGCCGAGTTCTGGTTTCATAGAGGGTAAATATTATTACAGCCTATGACGTATGATGTCATCCATCCTAGTTAGTGTGTGTTATTCCAAACGGTCAATACATACTATCGTCTTTTTATATGGATTTGGTAACATTTTTTTACTTAATATAAGACTTGACTATAATTCCATCTGGTGGTAAGTGGTAATAAATTCTTAGATCGTAAAATGGGTTATCTTAGCGTAACAAAAGCCTATTCATTCTGGCCTCGAAAAGACCCACTTGGTTGCCGGATGGAAATACAGGCGTCTATAAATAAGGGTGTCTATAAATTACAGTGGCCACTTCAATATGGTAAAATGTAACAAATTTTAAAACATTCCGTTGCATACACGTTTTTTTTAAAAAAAATGAATACAGAAACGTTGGAGCTGTTCCTTCTCAATCTGTGAAACTCAACGATGCAGTTGCAATTTCATGGATATCATGTAAATACGGAAGAAATTATTCAACTAACCAAGTAAAAGTTGCGATTCTGTTCTCGAAGCCGGACGAAGTTCGCATCTATCAAAGTCAACTTTGACGTAAGGTCGTAACTATCGGAGCGCCGTCGGACAAATGACATTCTGCCTTAACTCAGAATTCAAAATGTAATTTGTCGACGTTACATCTTATGTTGAATGTTCTGCATTGTTCTTTTATACGCCTTTTTACGTAATTCAACATTGTATTTGATATTAGTGTCAAACGAGGTAAAAGTTCACCAGATGGTAAGTAGATCCTGATAATGGATACCTGCGACCAATTTTAAAGCAAGAATTTCTTTAATGTTTACTCAGTTAAGACATTTTTAAAGTTTAATTTAAACATGGAATAAGAATAGATTGTTATTTATTCATATTTAATTGAATATGAACTGGATTTGTATTAACACTGTAAATTTTTAAAAGTTAACAATTTACAATTTTATTTTATATTCAATTGATATTCAAAATGGTTTTTATTTATTAAAGTTTTAAAAATTAATTTGCTTATGTATATCTGCGTAATCAAATAAAATTATCTTACCTACATTGAAGAGTACCTCCCGCTTTCCCGCAATTTCCTGCACTACCCCCACTACACCTACGGAAAGACGCACCACTTTCAATAACACGTCACGTGTTTCGCCTCTACACGAGGCATCGTTAGGTGAAGTAGACGGCGGTGGCTGACACTTAGCGGTCGTTAGCGGTCAGCCACAGCAGAGTGTACTTTAATAATTTTTAACAAATTTAATACAATGGATTTCCGCAAAGTAACGCCTGATTCTATTAATTATTAGTTTTAATTTATTCTAGTAGTTTTAAATAAAAACTTATAAGGGCTATTTTCCAGGTGGTTAAGACGTGTAAAATCGTGTGTACTTGTTATATATTTAAAATATGTACTGATACTAGTAATAAAGAATTAACAGAATTACCATTATTGGTAAGTTTTTCGCAACCTTTTTACGCACCTAATATATTAGGGAATTTTTCTGCCTACATTTTCATTTGTTGTATTATATTTTTATACTATGGCCTGCTCAAAGTTTGTTATCATTCTGATTTACATAAAAACAAAAATATATCTCATAAAGACAGCTTAGCTTCATGTTGGAAGTAAAATGCGTCTAGATATTTCGTGAGCTGAGTTTGTAATATTATAATATGGATCTTGTTTAAAGTTTTACTGTAAAAAATTATGCTAATATATAACGTGCACGTCAGTATGCTGAAGTCTTTATCTGTCCAACTCCAAAATCAGGTGAATTAATATCCGAATTAGTAGCAAATGCCACGCTGTTGGCAAAACTAGAACTTGCGGTTTTATAACAAGATAAGTTACGATAGTCAAGATATTGATGTAATTCAATGTTTGTTGTATTTTAACCACAGATAAGTCACATTAATAGCAAATTTGCCCCAATAAAGTTTACCTGGTGGTAAGTGAACAGTTTTTGAACAGTGGTAGAGCCAGGCGGCAGCTTTTGCTGTCGCATGGATGGGCCGGCTCGAACCGGGGTGGTACCACGACCTCACAGAATACCAGCGTGAAGTAGAGGTTTACCTCTGCATTTCGCTTGCTGAGTGCAGGTGGCCGGAGGCCCTTTTTACTGGAAATGAGGCATTCCATCCTAGTTCTCACGGGTGAAAACGCATCTGCATTTTGATCTGTAACAGAGGATAGATGTAGATGTCTATGGGCCGCAGCAGCCACTTGCCATCAGGTGGACTGTGTGCTCGTTTTTCACCCTTATCCTATAAAAAAAACCACTTAGCATCAGGTGGACTGTGTGCTCGTTTGTCAACCTTATCCTATAAAAAAAGTGAATGTTGCAGCCCATTGACACCTATGTACATTTATTTTACTCTCGATTAAGAATCAAAATGCAAATGAATTGTCAACCCTAGTCAAGCTTTTTTTATATACGCGGTAAAATCCTCATGGATACCAGCCTGTCGCGAAGGTGACAGACAGGTTATGTCGGACTGCTACCGGCTAAAACCTCACGCTGTTCATCTCTTTACCCTTGGTCGGGGCTACGGGAACGCTTTCGCATACTACCGCAGCCCCGACGGCGATAGCCCTTACAGGGTGCATCTCGATGACGGAGTGGAGCTCTCGACGATGACGGAGTGGAGCTGAACAATCTCCACAGCTTCTTCATTTAGGGGCGCACGAGAAACACACCGTGCGCGCCACCTCGAGGCATTAAAACACGATGGACAGTCCCTGTGTCCGCCATCTAAGCATCAATTATGGTGGGTGCAGGAGAGCTTGATATGCTCTCCTCCTGCGCCCAACTCTCCGGCTGCGGATTGGGGTACCTGCCGTCCTTTCACCCTCCCTCTCCACAGCCACCTTCCGAAACATCACTTGTTCGCAGAAGGTAACGCCGGCACTCCACGCCCTTTCGCATCCAACCATAGCTTTAATTAGAGCTGGGAGTGAGAGGTCGTCCCCCACTACATTCACGAGATCACGACGCAACTCAGCCCACGCTGGGCAGTCCTCCAGGGTATGCTGCGCCGTATCCTCGTCGCTACCACAGTGATGACACTCAATGGTTGGCTCTCTTCTGGCTATATGGCACAGATACTTACCAAAGCACCCATGCCCGAAAAGCACTTGTACCAGCCGGAAGTTCAGTGACCCGTGCCGCCTGTTCAAGCAATCTGGCAAGACTGAACGAACAGCCTCGACAGTTTTGCTTCCTGCCTTCGGGTGAGCTAGACGCTCTTTCCATTTTCAAGCATAAGCTGCCGAGCGTGAAGCTTCCGCGATTGCCACTCTCTGGGAGAAGGACGATACTCTCGATTTCGAAGTTCCGAGCGCCAATCGTACAGAGACACAAGGACCTCTGCCTATACATCCTAGGGTGGGGACCCCACCAAGACACATGCCGCCTCATAAACCCTAGTCAAGCCTAAGCCAAGACGTTACTATGAATAAGGATCACCGGTTTCGACGCTCATCAAACATAACACAGAGTTATGCTGCTATTTTACGATATTTATTTTACAATTATTAAATAAAACACATGCAATATTTTAATCATAAATAAATAGTGATATTTATTGTTATTTAATTGAACTTTAAAAAAGATTAAATAAAATGTAGTAAAAAATGGGAGCGATGCTAAGTGACGCTACTTTTATAACTCTTTCCATAATAGAAATTCTTCTGTAGTAGTAGTATTGTTGGCACTAAGTTTGCCTGTTTAATATATTTTCCGTTGTGGGTCTACTGGAAGATATTTCAGCAATTATGGAATACGTAGAGCCTTTGTACGAACTCATTATAAGACTGTATCTGTATCTTGTTGTGTGTACATAAATAAATAAATAAAAACAATTATATTAATATGCATGTAGTAAAAGTTTGACGGCTAGCGGCGGCGGTAGCGGCGGTAGCAAGTTTGACGGCTCCGTGGCGTAGTGGCTTAGCAATGAGTTGCAACGCTTGGGGCCGCGGGTTCGAATCCCGCACGGAACAAGTATTTGTACGGCCTACAAATAATTGTTCCGGGTCTGGATGTTTGTCCTTGTGCAATTTGTGTTTGTAAACTGCCTCCGCGATACAGGAGAAAATCCTAGAGTGGGGGTAAAGTTTTTAAAAAAAAATATTCCTTGAACAATTTTTAAGATCAGAATGTTAAATTATGGTATGCAATATAACTTTAAAGATTGTAGTTTTAAGTAGTGAAACAAGACCGGTTTATAAGCACTAATGTAAAGTATTACAATAATCTATCTATATAGGAAAGCCAAATAATCGAGAAAGGAATATTTAACCGCAAAGATAAAACAAAACAGCCTGGAAGTATACCGATTAAATAAAATCCTTTCTAAGAGTCTACAAGCATAGTCCCAAGTACACTCGGTGCACTCGCGTCGAGAGCCTTTCGAGAGCTTTAAAGATGTTCGAGTGTCGACAACGAGAAAATTGTTACACGTCAGCAATGCATTACATCCTTCGGATGTATCCGAGTTCATCTTAAGAGCTTCTTTCTTCAACTCTGTGAAAAAATCCATAAATAATAGACGGCTTATATTTAATGGCTCATTTTTAAAATATCTTTAGTCATATTTTTTATCACAATTCTTCTTCATGAGCTCGCAAAAGCCCACAGCTTGATCCGAAGTATGCCTCATACACACGGAAGATATGAGGAATGAATTACGTAACCAGCTGCAGGTGATTTTTGGGAATACCAGGAAGATCACAGGGTTTTCAACAGATGACGGTATAACAATCTCCCTTACATTTTTTTCATAAATTACAGCCTATTACAGTTCATTGCCGAACACAAGCCTACTCATTGATTGCTTAATAAATGGAGGGGATGCCATATTTGCCATAGTTTGGATATATGCCATATTTGCAATAGTTGCCACATTTGGCAGGTGACTTAGCAACTGAATTTCTTGTTTTCTAAATACCCAAGCACCACACAAGCGTTATGAACATCAACATACCAGCCCATATAGAACTTAGACTTCTTTTAGAAGCGTATAAGAGTGTCGAAAAGGGATTGTACCCGTATAAGAGTGGTTTATGAGTTATTATACAGCTCAAGCTGCATAAAGTCTGTATTATGGGATTTAAGTAACCTTAGGGTTCTTAATCAGAATATGAAAACTCTAATATAACAATTTAAGTATTTTGTAACACTTCAATCTGATTTTATCATTAAAGCTATATAGAAGCTGTTTTTTGCATGCTGTCACTTGCTTATTACAGCTTTAAGTGTTATTATAGTATCATTCAAATATTATTTCTGTACAATTGTATATGTGGACTCCCTTCTAACACTTATTCTTATGGCGTAATTGTACACTCTTGTAAATACAGTAGTTTTATAACTTCTGTCTATGAGAGTGATATATAAAAAAAAATAACAGCTATAGTACCGATTAAGTCTGTATAAGTGACAGAATATCGCCATTTTGAATGCGTACTTGCGTGTTTAATATATTGTGCTAGTGAACAAATTAATTTGTTATCAATATGTGTAAAAAAAAATTGGTTCAGTTAGAAGACGGATTAAAAGGGAATATTAAAATATTACAAATTATCAACAAAATAATAGTGATTTCGATGAAATAGATGGATTTAGGTTGGTACAAAATGATTATTAAATTTGTCTGTGTGGCTTTATATAGTCTCCGTCATAAAAAAATTGAAAGAAGTAAACACTTTTTTGTCCTTGTCCATAAAAGAAAACAACAAAATTATAAAAATACGGTTACATCTTAAAATATTATTATTTAAATGAGATAAAGTGAAGAAGGGATAAAAGTGTTGTTCCTAAGACAAAGGATTTTCATCTTTTATACGTATCTCTAAAGACAATTATATGTCATGTTTTAAAAACTACTATACAGCGTAAGTAATAAATGATTAAAAACTAATGACTGTATGATAGAATCCATAACATACATAGTACAGCTACTATGACTATAAGACCCTCGAAATATCGTTTAGCAAATTGTCGCCATTTTAGGACCTATAAAAACAAAATTTAAATTGTAAATTTAGGAGTATGGTTTTAATAGGTTTTAGCCTAAACCATTATTTTTAGTTTGACTAATGATCACTGTGCCCCAATGTGCATTCATATTCACTAATTGAATTACTTTCTTATTCTAACCTATACAACCAATATTTACTTACCGTATTTAGCATTTTGTTCTTATATTATTTCATAATTTTTTGATAGAAATCATATATTAGTTAACCGTAAATCTAATGCCATCAAAAACTTAACTTTTAAAAAAACCAAGTCTCGTATCTCAGTTCTTCTACCGTAAAAAGTTGTGAGATCCATGTAATACCAAGTCGGTTAATTTATTCAGTCCCTACTTAAGGGTCCTTCTGTCTTAAGTTACTACGTAATTAGCTAACCTAACAACATCTCCACACCTTCTTCATTTAGGAGCGCACGAGAAACACACGTAATTTTTTTTAAAATTATTTATTAAAACACGACGGACAGTCCCTGTGTCCGCCACCTAAGCCTCAATTATGGTGGGTGCAGGAGAGCTTGATATGCTCTCCTCCTGGCCCAACTATCCGGCTGCGGATTGAGGTATCTGCCGTCCTTTCACCCTCCCTCTCCGCAGCCACATTCTGAGTTCCGAGCGTCAATCGTACAGAGACGCAAGGACCTCTGCCTCTACATCCTAGGGTGGGGACCCCGCCAAGACACATGCCGCCTCATAAACCCTAGTCAAGCCTAAGCCAAGTCGTTACTATTAATAAGGATCACCGGTTTCGACGTTCATCAAACATAACACAGCGTTATGCTGCTATTTTACGATATTTATTTTACGATTATTAAATTAAACACATGCAATAATTTAATCATTAATAAATAGTGACATTTATTGTTATTTAATTGAACTTTAAAAAATATTAAATAAAATGTAGTAAAAAATGGGAGCGATGCTAAATGATGCTGCTTTTTCAACTCTTTCCATAATAGAAATTCTTCTGTAGAATATTTTCCTTTGTGGGTCTACTGGAACATATTTCAGCAATTATGGAATAAGTAGAACCTTTGTACAAACTCACTATATGACTGTTTCTGTATCTTGTTGTGTACATAAATAAATAAATAAAAACAATTATATTAATATGCATGTAGTAAAATATTCCTTGAAAAATTTTTAAGATCAGAATGTTAAATTATGGTATGCAATATAAGTTTAAAAATTGTAGATTTAAGTAGTGAAATAAGACCGGTTTATAAGCACTAATGTAAAGTATTACAATAATCTATCTATATAGGAAAGCCAAATAATCGAGAAACGAATATTTTACCGCAAAGATAAAACAAAACAGCCTGGAAGTATACCGATTAAATAAAATCCTTTCTAAGAGTCTACAAGCATAGTTCCAAGTACACTCGGTGCACTCGCGTCGAGAGCCTTTCGAGAGCTTTAAAGATGTTCGAGTGTCGACAACGAGAAAATTGTTACACGTCAGCAATGCATTACATCCTTCGGATGTATCCGAGTTCATCTTAAGAGCTTCTTTCTTCAACTCTGTGAAAAAATCCATAAATAATAGACGGCTTATATTTAATGGCTCATTTTTAAAATATCTTTAGTCATATTTTTTATCACAATTCTTCTTCATGAGCTCGCAAAAGCCCACAGCTTAATTCGAAGTATGCCTCATACACACGGAAGATATTAGAAATGAATTACGCAATCAGCTGCAGGTGATTTTTGGGAATACCAGGAAGATCACAGGGTTTTCAACAGATGACGGTATAACAATCTCCCTTACATTTTTTTCATAAATTACAGCCTATTACAGTTCATTGCCGAACAGAAGCCTACTCATTGATTGCTTAATAAAGGGAGGGGATGCCATATTTGCCATAGTTTGGATATATGCCATATTTGCAATAGTTGCCACATTTGGCAGGTGACTTAGCAACCGAATTTCTTGTTTTCTAAATACCCAAGCACCACACAAGCGTTATGAACATCAACATACCAGCCCATATAGAACTTAGACTTCTTTTAGAAGCGTATAAGAGTGTCGAAAAGGGATTGTACCCGTATAAGAGTGGTTTATGAGTTATTATACAGCTCAAGCTGTATAAAGTCTGTATTATGGGATTTAAGTAACCTTAGGGTTCTTAATCAGAATATGAAAACTCTACTATAACAATTTAAGTATTTTGTAACACTTCAATCTGATTTTATCACTAAAGCTATATAGAAGCTGTTTTTTGCATGCTGTCACTTGCTTATTACAGCTTTAAGTGTTATTATAGTATCATTCAAATATTATTTCTGTACAATGGTATATGTGGACTCCCTTCTAACACTTATTCTTATGGCGTAATTGTACACTCTTGTAAATACAGTAGTTTTATAACTTCTGTCTATGAGAGTGATATATAAAAAAAAATAACAGCTATAGTACAGATTAAGTCTGTATAAGTGACAGAATATCGCCATTTTGAATGCGTACTTGCGTGTTTAATATATTGTGCTAGTGAACAAATTAATTTGTTATCAATATGTGTAAAAAAAATTGGTTCAGTTAGAAGACGGATTAAAAGGGAATATTAAAATATTACAAATTATCAACAAAATAATAGTGATTTCGATGAAATAGATGGATTTAGGTTGGTACAAAATGATTATTAAATTTGTCTGTGTGGCTTTATATAGTCTCCGTCATAAAAAAATTGAAAGAAGTAAACACTTTTTTGTCCTTGTCCATAAAAGAAAACAACAAAATTATAAAAATACGGTTACATCTTAAAATATTATTATTTAAATGAGATAAAGTGAAGAAGGGATAAAAGTGTTGTTCCTAAGACAAAGGATTTTCATCTTTTATACGTATCTCTAAAGACAATTATATGTCATGTTTTAAAAACTACTATACAGCGTAAGTAATAAATGATTAAAAACTAATGACTGTATGATAGAATCCATAACATACATAGTACAGCTACTATGACTATAAGACCCTCGAAATATCGTTTAGCAAATTGTCGCCATTTTAGGACCTATAAAAACAAAATTTAAATTGTAAATTTAGGAGTATGGTTTTAATAGGTTTTAGCCTAAACCATTATTTTTAGTTTGACTAATGATCACTGTGCCCCAATGTGCATTCATATTCACTAATTGAATTACTTTCTTATTCTAACCTATACAACCAATATTTACTTACCGTATTTAGCATTTTGTTCTTATATTATTTCATAATTTTTTGATAGAAATCATATATTAGTTAACCGTAAATCTAATGCCATCAAAAACTTAACTTTTAAAAAAACCAAGTCTCGTATCTCAGTTCTTCTACCGTAAAAAGTTGTGAGATCCATGTAATACCAAGTCGGTTAATTTATTCAGTCCCTAGTTAAGGGTCCTTCTGTCTTAAGTTACTACGTAATTAGCTAACCTAACAACATCTTATAGTGACCATATCAATATTAAAAATCTTTTATGTTTTAAATAGATTCACTTGACCATCGTATGAAAACATAATGTATCTCTCAAGTAATACATATTACATTAAATTTGATTGTTAAGTGCGAGTGCCAAGTCAATTTATTTAAAACATAAAATATTTTTAATATTGATATGGTCACTATAAGATGTTGTTAGGTTAGCTAATTACGTAATAACTTAAGACAGAAGGACCCTTAAGTAGGGACTGAATAAATTAACCGACTTGGTATTACATGGATCTTACAACTTTTTACGGTAGAAGAACTGAGTTGCGTGTGACATTAAACATGATCTTTGTTTTGTCCATAATAAGATCATAAGACCTATCCGTTGGGAGACACTATTGAGGTCATTGCGCATAGTGCTTAGGTCCTCCGGCGACCAGACTTTACATTACTTCTTTTATTAATTTTTCAGCTGTATGTTTTCTTACGAAGCTTTCCTTCACCGCCGAGAACGTGATAAGTCAACACTTAAAATTGCAACCTGCAAGGCCAGGCGTCAATCAAAACAAACCCAGGTTGCTCGCACACTGAGAAATTAACAGCGACTTACAATAAACTCCTACGCGATGGAAACGTAAAGAATATGATATTATAAACCTTTGTCTACTGCCTGTAAACTGTCTTTACCTGAACAAATAGCAAAAGTTCATTGGGTTTAGGAAATGCAAATAAAGAACGCTTACCGGAAGATCGCTTTTACGGAAGCGAGATATTGGTAAAATTGTATAAAGGCAAGCAGACAAATGTAATTTTATCCGGGACGAAGTTTTTGCGACGGGGAATAGGGATCTAGAGTTGATTTAACTTATCCCTTTGCATCTAAACGCTTTTTACTTATCATAATAAAATCTTGGTACGATTAGAGAGTTGTGTGAAAATACTGAATGAACGACGCGATCATTTTGTTGTTTAGTTAAAGTGATTTTCAGATATTATTAAATAATTTGATTGGAAATATATAACTAAAATAGTATAGAAGTTCTTCGTTTCTATAATGATTTACTTGTTTTAACCCATTTTATACGTGGTAAAGCCATGCTGCAGCTATATTATGACTGCAGCATGAATGAATCGGCTCGACCTTGACTACTATCCCAACCTGCCTCGTCAGTTTAGTGGTTGTAAATGGGACTGCTGATCATGAAGTCCCGGGTTCGGATCCCGGTTCAGGCAAAAAAAACAGTTATTGAGTTTTTTCGTGAAGAAATTCTCAGTAGCTTGGAGTCAGGAAGTTGGCAGTGTCTTACCCCCGTGTCTCGGAAAGCACGTAAAGCCGTTGGTTCTGCGCCTGATCTTTACCGTCCCGTTGGATTATGAGAGTGAGGGAATATAGAGTACACCTGTGCTTGAGCATACACTTGGATACTATAATCCTGTACTGCAGCGTTGATTAGTCTCCGCTGAGGCAGGCCGCCGTGACCGAAATTCGGTCTGGAGGACATTATTACTATCACACCCAATGGTAAGTGGTGATGTAACCAAAGATGGTAAAGTGCAAACAAAAATATATCAAACGCAAACCCTTAGAGTGTAATTTAGTTTGCTCACTCACATAATTATTATTTGGTCGTATTCGCAGTAGATTTAATTCAATAGCTTAACTAGACTACTACTGGGAATTATCTTTCCAAGTAGACTTAATGTTTAGACACTAGGAAGAACATTCCCAGTAGTCATACTATACTTCTACTATTTTTTTTTATTTTTTAAAAACGTTTCCCCCACACTATGATTTCTCCTGTATCGTGGAGGTAGTTTACAAACATATATTGCACAAGGACAAACATCCAGGCTCGGAATAAATTATTTGTAGGCCGTGTTCCGTGCGGGATTCGAACCCGCGGCCCCAAGCGTTGGAACTCATTGGTAAGCCACTACGCCACGGAGCCGTCAAACTTACTACTACTAACTTTACTTTTTACTATTACTATTTATACCGTGTAATGACGGTCTAAGTATATCCACTGCCACATCTCGTTCCATGGGCATCGTAAGAGGCGACAGAGGGAAACAAACCAGGAGATGGGCAGGAGTGTCTGAAAATAAAAATAATGACTAAAAATAAAAATAAAAAACTGCGCCTACCTATTCGTTTGCCAAACGTTGCAAGTATAAACGCGGTAACGGATTACTAGTTTTTATAAAACAGATTACAAAAGAACATAATATTAGACCCTTACCTATGAAATTGCCGTTTTTGAAATAAGTTAACGTAATTATTTTCTATATTCTTTATTTCTATTTATCAAAGTAATCCATGCAATCAATACATCTTTGCCAACCCAGTGGCAATTTATTGATGCCCTTCTTGAAGAAATCAGCTGGACAGGAGGCCACAAATTCTTCAAAGACAATTTGTACTGCCTCGCGGGTATTGAAATTTATTCCCGCCAAAAAGTAATCCAATTTCTGGAAAAAGGAGAAGTCTATAGGCGTAAGGTCTGGTGAGTACATGGGATGACGGAAAGCTTCCAACTCTAGCTTTTGTAACTTGGAAACCGTCTGTTCTGCAGTGTGATTTCATGAGTTGTCGAGATAAGACGATCGATTGACCAAAGCTGGTTGGAGACGTGCGAGCTTCTCCATCATTGTGTTCAGTACTTCATAGTACATATCTGCAGTAATGCTCATCCTGTTTGGCAAGAAAATATCATGAATCACACCGACGCTAGACCACCAAACAGTGACCATCACTTTTCTAGGGGTAATTTTTCGTTTAGGGCATTGTTTAGGTGCTGAACTACTATTATAGGTAATAATAATAATGCATAATGTGCATTCCAAATTCTTCGATACATTATGTCTTAGCATCGTTTGCAGAAGCTATTAGGTATGTGGAAATTGTTTTATTATTTTTTGTTTTTAAATTAGATGAGTCCGTGACGCGGTGACTTAGTAATGAGTTACAGCGCTACGGGCCGCGGGTTCGAATCCCCCACGAAACAAGTATGGACTACAAATAATTGTTCCTTGTCGGGCCGTTTGGATTTGTGAATTTTTTTATGTAAACTGCTCCCACGATACAAGAGAAAATCCTAGTGAGGAGATAACGTTTAAGAAAAACAACAACAAGCAATCCAGTGGTTCTTAAACTGGTTTGTTTTTAAATTCTGTTTTTATTAAAAGTTTAATCTTTTCCCTTTTTAAATGGACTAACCAATATCACAAGCTCCAATCATGGTAAATAATGTCGTTCAATAGTTTCGATAAAATTCTCATTCCCTATTTTATCGAGACGAAATTTTTCTTCAAATTTATATAATATTACGCTTGATTGGACCTATAGCAACATCACAATCTCAATGTTCTGTATTTACATTGAAAACTTCAGCTCCTACTTTACCATCCTTATTCTTGTTGTATCTTTTTCTCCAGATTTTATGAAACTACTCCCGAAGTATGACCTATTGAATAAAAACCAATCATCAAATTCGGTTCACAATTGATAAAGATGTCACGTTACATTCATACAAAACACAGTTTTTAACAGTGGTAGAGCCACGCGGCAGCTTTTGCTGTCGCACGGATGGGCCGGCTCGAACCGGGGTGGTACCACGACCTCACAGAACACCAGCGTGAAGTAGAGGTTTACCTCTGCGTTTCGCTTGGTGAGTGCAGGTGGCCGGAGACCCTTTTTACTGGAAATGAGGCATTCCATCTTAGTCTTCGCGGGTGACAACGCATCTGCATTTTGATTTGTAATAGAGGATAGATGTAGATGTCTATGGGCCACAGCAACCTCTTACCATCATGTGGACTGTGTGCTCGTTTGTCACCCTTATCCTATAAAAAAACTTTCCAGTTGTAAATCTCCTCCTTTTTTGAAGCACATAACAATACACCATTAAGATATGCCCATATAGGCATATGTGGCATATTTTAATTGTCGGCATACGCGTCAAATATTTTTTTAATCTTCTTTTTGGTTAAATTTTTCGCTATTATATACTTCTACAGCTTAGTCTCGTGTTTAGGGTTCCGTACCCAAATATTAACCAATGAGACCCTATTACTAAGCCTCTGGTGTCTGTCTGTTGGTACGATGGTACGGAACCCTTCATGCGAGAGCCCAACTCGCACTTAGCCGTATATTTAGCTATGTCTCGCATTGTGATAGCAATTTTCCCGTAAATCCGTGTACTAAGGTTGGCAATCCTAGTCTTGACACTTGAAACAAGCGTGGTGTTGATATTTTTCAGATAATAATGCTAAATGGCGCATTTTAACAGATTCTTTCCCAATCACGCGACGTCGCATGAAGAGCTCATTACAATTTATAATAAGTAGTGTACTTTGCAAACCGGCACCGTAGTACCAAATTGTATTATTGTATAATTAAATGGAATTTCTTAGAAGCCTCTATTGGACTGAACTATTTGAAAAGAAATTAAAAAGAAATCGGGGTCATGGCCGATTAATGACGTAGTGTAGAGTACCTGATATACTATAATTAAAAATTAAAAATTTTATATATCCGACTTCAATATGAATTATTAAGAATAACTCAAAAAGTGTTGGTCAGACCTTGATCAAATTTATATGGGACCACATGTAAAGCACCAGCTTTGAAATAAAAAAAGAATCATCGAAATCAGTTCACCCAGTAATAGTTATGAGGTAAATACTAAACAAATACAAAAAAAAACACAG
Organism: Parnassius glacialis; assembly: GCA_033319125.1. Classification (NCBI taxonomy): domain Eukaryota; kingdom Metazoa; phylum Arthropoda; class Insecta; order Lepidoptera; family Papilionidae; genus Parnassius; species Parnassius glacialis. Next base: position 39,488,305 of record JAVANC010000009.1, on the reverse strand, counting down.
TCGAATTGAGTACCGTCTCCTTTTTGAAGTCGGTAGAAAAGTGATTAATAAAACTATTAATGGGCAACCTACAGTTGAGCTCATATTTTAGTAACGAATATATTGATATATCATTTTTATTACGACTTTAGACTGCCTTGTTGAAGTGATATTTGCCATATTTGCCATAGTGCCATAGTTTTGCATAGCTTGGAAGGTGGATTGACAGTCACAGTTTTTTATTATCTTGATTTGGTATTTGGTATTTTTGTATCAATCTCCTGTTTTACTCCCCTCTGTCACTTACGCCGTATAGTGGTGGTATAAGGATATCCACTATCCCATATCATCCAGTGGGTGTCTTAAGAGGCAACAGAGGGAAACAAATCAGGATATGGGCAGCAGCGTCTTCGTAATAAACGACTAAATAAAGAAACTGCGTTTGCCATCCCGCTTGTCAAGCATGGCAACTATGGCAAATATCTACCCTATGAGTTAATCTATAGTGGGGGCCAATGTTCAGCAGTGGAGTTTTAGGCTATAAAGATGACGGTAATGGTGACTTACGACGCCCACGAGACGATATCAGGTAGGGGATCTTACGCCACAAATATACAACAAATGAATATATTGAAAAGGACTTTTTGTTTGTTGAGGAATTAAAAAAAAAACCTGTCAATGCAAAAGGAACTTGGATGTTGATACATTCATAAATCAAACAAGAATGAAAAGAATCTCAATTTCCGCTCCGCATGAATTGGCACGTACGTTTGATATGAAAAAAATAAAACTACACATAGGTAGTAATAATAATGATAATAAAGCCGAAGCAGATAAGAAAACAAAATATCTGGACCTTTCTCACGAGGTGACTGACATGTGGGGTAGTCTGCCGCCTGAAATTATACCTGTAGTCATTTCTGTTATCGGGCTATTCCCGGTCAGCCTCTCGGGTTATCAGAGGCAACTGGGACACTGTGACGGACCGCTCCGGGCTCAAATACAGAAGGCGGTGTTTCTCGACACTGCCCGCATCGGCTGCCGGTTTCTTTCCCTTTCTCCCTAGCACTCTGCCGTTTGGTCTCCCCTGGCGAAATCTTTCATCTGGTTATGTTTTATATATGCATGTATTTTTTTATAGGATAGGGTGATAAACGAGCACACAGTCCACCTGATGGTAAGTGGTTGCTATGACCAATAGACATCCACATCTATCCTATTTAAAGAATCAAAATGCAGATGCGTTGTCACCCGTGAGGACTAAGATGGAATGCCTCTTTTCCAGTAAAAAGGGTCTCCGATTCTCTACACTCACCATACGAAGCACAGCAGTGTTAAGCTGCTATTTTACGTTGGTATTCTGTGAGAGCGTGGTCCTTCCCCGGTTGAGCTGACCCACTCGTGCTACAACTATACTATTAATATCCTAGCTGCAGCATGGCTCTACCACGTAAAAATTTATTTTTATGTATTTATTTTATTTGATTGATATTTATGTATATTTATCATTTTCATTTACATTCTTATTTTCATTTTCATTTCTAATGTGCTAAGGACGTTGAAAACACGTTAGAACCGGAAAAGACACGTTAGAACCGGTGCCAACTCCAGAGCACGAGTTGGCACCGGTTCTAACGTGTCTTTTCCGGTACTCCTACTAGGAAGTAGCCGCCTAGGGTACGTCTAGGAAGGCCGTACTCCGGAAATCATGAACAACGGCTTTTGTCCACCCGATCCCTAAAAAAGGCGACCTTCAGACCTGTCTAACTACAAGTCTATCGCAATCACCTTCTTATTCTGCAAAATAATGGAATTCATTATAAACTGCTAGCTCATGTGGTACCTTGAGGATTACCAGCTGATTAGTATCTGACGGTCACTAATCAGCTGGTGATCCTCAACTTATACGGGAGTAATAAGGTATACCTCAAGGTATATATACGGTCTTAGTTGGGTTTGCTCAGCTGGTGATCTTCTAGTCCTAACTCATAGGTGGGCGGAGGCAGTACAGTCCAAGGGGGAGGCATTGACCGTTAGTTTGGACATCGCGAAGGCTTTCGATCGGATTTGGCACAGAGCGCTTCTTTCGAAGCTCCTTGTCTTTTACACCGGCCGTGCCTATATTTCTCGGGAAAAACGTCACCGAGTGTTGGAACAAACTTGTTTCTGAAGTCGAGTCTTTGCTGATCAAAGTCTCGGATTGCGAGCGACTAAATCTAGTCCAGTTTAATCCTCAGAAGACACAAGTTTGCGCGTTTACCGCTAAAAAGAACCCCTTTGTCGTACCTCCTCAGTTTCAAGGCACTCGAAGTGAGTTGGAAGAGAAAGCCAAATTGACCTCTCAAAAGCTTGACGTGCTCAGCAGAGCGGGACAGTATTTCATACCGGCACAGAGCCACATGATAATGAACCAGATGACAAATATGTATATATAGACCCCAACATAATAATAATAATAGTAGATGATATGAAAGGAATACTAGTGATAGAATACTTGTACAATGTCATTCCCTCACTCGTATACACCTTATCGCGTTCTAGTTCCACAATAAGAAACATATCTATTGACATCTGTTCCCTATTCAAAGCGCATAGAAACCTTGTGACAGTCATTGTTTAAAGGATCAGCTGCCTATTATATTGCAGCCTCCGGAAGGACCCGTCAGTGGGAGCGACCGCATTATTGTCATGTCTGAAGCGTGAAAGGGAAGGACATGCGTCATTGTATTACGTTTCAGTTATAGCAACTTTATATGCGGGGAGGAAACTGCCTTTATGTCGACACTTATATAAAACGTGGGTTTTACTATTTGATACATGATTTCAATTTTATTTGTTTATACTGTTTTGACAGTTTTGCGGGTTATTTAGAAATCAACTTATTTAAATTTTGATGTTTATTATCAAGACACTGTTTCGATCATGACAACTTACGATAATACTCGTTGATAAGATTCCTATACTGTTTAGGAGTGCTGGTAGGCCTGTGTGGTATACGAGGTGTATTGGTATATTCAACTTGGAGAAAATCGCCTGTGATACGGGGACAAACGAGCAGCCATTGATGTGATTATAAAAGTTATACATTCTACTAATTTTGCCATTTGATACTATAAAATTAATAAATAGTACAATATATAGTTTTTTTTTATAGGATAGGGTGACAAACGAGCACACAGTCCACCTGATGGTAAGTGGTTGCTGTGGCCCATAAACATCTACATTTATCCTCGTTTGCGAATCAAAATGCAGATGCGTTGTCACCCGTGATAATACTAATATGGAATAATATGGAATGCCTCTTTTCCAGTAAAAAGGGTCTCCGCTTCTCTACACTCACCATATGAAACACAGCAGTGTTAAGCTGCTATTTGACGCTGGTATTCTGTGAGAGCGTGTTCCTTCCCCGGTCGAGCCGACCCATTCGTGCTACAACTATACTACTAATATAGCTGCAGCATGGCTCTACCACGTTTCACATCGTAGCGAGTGTTAGAAGTAGGACTCCAATTCGACCTAGGTAGACACTACCCTTTTACCTATTTCTGCTGCTAAGAAGAAGTGCGTGCACTGCATCACTCCGGTCTGTAGGATATAGGGAGCCAGTATAATAACAGGCTGTACTATAATTACATTCGTTTTTACAAGTAACGACACATTTGCGGCCTTCTTGTTTCGAAACTGTTTGCAGATGTCCACGGGCTGCAGAAGCCACTTACTATTAAGTGGACTGTGGACGTTTGTCGCTTCAATTTTATAAAATAAAATAATTTTAATAACATATCGTTTTCATTCAAAGGAATTGTACTATGTTTGACTACTTAGCAGAAAATGATTGCTTTATGACATAGCAGCTATTTAAACGTTAGTCTAAAATTATGTTATGTATTTATGTAATTATGTTGTGTATGTTAATCAGGTAATTATGAATGTATCAAACTGCATTCTGTAACAGACTTTATTTCGTTCACAGTTTTCATTTCTGAATAAATATGCAGCACCAACTTTTTATTTTGCTTTTATATTCAAGCAATGAAAAGCGTAATAAAGATCCCATTTCCTTAATTAAGATGGGCGGAGTCTGTGGTTAACCACTGCTTGGTTAGAGAGTATTGATTAGATACAGTTTCAAAGTGCCTTTGTTTATCGTTGAGGCTTCGAAGAAGTTTTCTACTTTCGATGAATTTGCATGACATTGAAACATTATGTGGAAGCGTTGATATTCCTTTGCTTTTAGCATCACTCTGGAGATAGATTCTTTATACTTAAGCTTACTGATCGATTCATCTAGTAAAGTAGAGCACTATAACAAGCACGAATATGAACATCCCGAGTGTAATCTTCTTCATAATTCGCTGACTGACTGAGTTTCCTCATACTGCCATTAGTAAAGGATCACGACTAACGAATTTTCTTCATTAATATATAGTTCTTTCATATCATCCCATATGTTTTGAGTATTTTTTATAAAAGTTAAAAAAATAAAATAGTCTATTCATTATAAATCAAATTAAAAATAATTAATAACGGTGCGTACATATTATATAACATAACATGTTATAAAATATGTTTCAGTAATGATGAATGTTATAAAATGTGTTATATAACGTGACACAAATGTTATATATAACACAAGAGTATTTTTGTCTATGTTCGTTTGGGACGAACCCAGTATCTATGTTTTTTTTGTTATTTAAATGTACAAGAGTTGCTGCAGCAGCTAGCAAAACGTCTCCTTATGTCGACATTGTGAATAGCACTGCAGAACGACAAACGACAATGTCATATAACATTGTTATATTGCATTGTTTTTCTAATGTGTACAGTATTGTTATATGCTGCAATGTTGAAAAACAATGTAACACAATGTGGACGTGTTATAAAACAAAAGTTACACAACATGTTACTTAATCTGTACGTACCCTAAGGTCGCCGATCGACATAGATTCTGTGAGATATTCCCGCATTAACGATTGCATTCCCGCTCTGTAATAATTAATTAAATAGGCCTATAATAAGTCATTTCGGATATTTGGGATCCTATCCAAGATTAGAGATGTTCAAATTAACCTAGTCTTACCTAGCCTTATTTTTTCGCTGATATTAAGCTAGCTTAGCTTAGTTAATTACTTTTAACATCTTTAATATAATGGCTTTCCGTAAAAAAAAACGCCTAATTCCGTTTATTATCATTCCAGGATTTCAGAACGCTAATTAATACCTACTACGCAATATAATATTTACCTATTAGCAAATAATAAACAAATGTCATAAGAATTTATTGCGTAGTGCATATCGTAAAATTAAGGCCGGTAAAAAGTTTTAAGGTATTACGAATTTAAATTCAAACTAAGGTAAAACTAATAAAAAAAAAAAACACGTGAGGCTTTTATAAAACTGGCCGACCGACCGAATCAGCGGCTTATGAATGGATGGCTCCGTGGCTCAGTAGCTTTGCAATGAGCGCTTATGGCCTACAGATAATAATTGTTCCTATATGATTATAACGTTATTTAAAAAAAACGTTATAATCATCGAGTATTATAAAAATATATATAATTGTCTTTTTCTACCTGTCTAGATAATCTTGGAAAGAAAAACATTAACTAAATCCAAATTGTAAGAGCCATTTCTGAGAAACCAATTACATATACGTGGGCCATTCAGTAAGTTAGCGAAACTGAAAATATGGAACATTTTCAGTTTCGCTTAAAGTTTTTCGTTTTAAATTTTTATTGTGAAGTATTTTAAAAGATATCTCCACCAGCGTCTACAAAGTTTAATGCATCTGAACCAATTTCGAAACACTTTTTCTAGTCCACCTCTGTTACGGCCATCTCGAACACTATTGGCGCATCTTCCGGCGATGAAACCTATCCCATTCAGTTCATTTTTGTTTTAGGAAATAACAAAGTCAATACCAATTCCGTACTGTAATGAAGAACAAAAGTAAAAGTAAAGTTGCAGCCTACAGCTACTACTACACTGCTGGGCACAGGCCTCCTCTCATGTCTGAGAGGGTTTTAGGCCAAAAAATGTCCGCCGCGCTGCCCCAATGCGTGTTGGCGAACTTCACATATCTTCAAAATATTTTTTTTCTTATTTCTCAGAAATGCAGGTTTCCTCACAATGTTTTCTTTCACCGCCGAGCACGTGGTAAATCAGCACTTAAAATTGCAATTAACTGCCGGCGGGATCGAACTCGGGTTGCTCGAGTACTGTGAAGCTTACAGCGAGCGCTAACCATTTGAGCTACCAGGAAGAACAGAACAGAATTATTATTATTTAATATAATAATCTATTGAATACTCATTGAAAGTCAATTTCTTTATTTACCACTGGCTCGGAAAAATAAGTTTGTCTTTGCAAGCAGCAGTAAGATTTTTTTTTTAATCTAAACGTCTTTGTTCTTACCAAAGGTATTTCTCTTTTTATGCACATATATTTCATTGTGGCGCGACGACAGTTGTGCCACATCACCCCCCCCTGCTCAGACTGGAGGTCGATAGTGCAGTCCGATTGCCGGAGCGTCCTTAATGCCGGTGGGGACTGCATGCTGTGTGCGTAAGTGCAAGTGACGCCGGTGCGAACGATATGCCGGTGTGTAATGCATGCCATACTACGCACTTGCAAGTGTTGCCGGTGAGAACGATGAGCCGGAGCAAGTGCCAGGGTTTGCCTTGTAGTCTGCGGTGAGTCGAGAAGAAGGCAAGTAATCTGCGAGAGTGCCGTGAAGCAGAGGCGAGCAGTAAGGCTCAGAGCCGTGCCGAACACTGTAGCGCAGAGAGTAGCTTGAAGGAACAGGAAGCATTAATATTCCAGAGCTGTGATGAACCTTTGTAAAGCTAAATGGCTTGCAGAATGTGAAGACTGCAGACAATATCTGCTCGGGAGCGAATGAATGGGGTACTTGAGGATAATGAAAAAGGTTTGAAGTTGTAGTTTCCGAAGGTTATTGGTTGCGTGTTCATATCACGTCGTCATATTGCGATGCTAAAGTTGATATGCTTATTTTTTTTTGGCTTCACATCCGATTTCTGGAACTCAACAACAGCGCCACCTACCGGGTCAAATTAAGAATTTAAACCAACCCACTCAAACATACACAAAAAAATCATCAAAATCAGTCCAGCCATTTTGGAGTTTTAGCGAGACTAATGGACAGCAATCGATTTCTATAAATAAAGATTTTATATAAGACTGAAGAGTACAATCTGCCGTTTTGAACGTATCCGCCTTTGATTCCGTCAAAATTTGGGCGGTGCTACAGTCCCTTCTGCCATAGTATAAAAAGAGGCCATGTAGGTTAACTACGGCACAATCCGCGATATAATTGCCTACTGTCTCAGGGTTGTCACTGTCACCAAATCATTAGTTTAAAGTCCGGCCCTATATATAGGCATCTATAATAAAAAATTTAATAAAGCGACTAAAATATTGTAAAAAGAACATCGTACAATAACATAAAATTACTAACGCCTGCCTCTTAGACTGTAATCAGTTTTTTGTTCTGTTGTTATTATTCGAACTTTGCTCTATTTATCTGATTCACAATTAGTCAATTACTTATTTTTAATTATGATTTTATAACCGTAAGTAGGTACTTAGTTACTATTCTTCCTCTGTCTGATAGACAACTAATACAACAAAAATAAGCAAGTAGGTATCTCATCGTCAAGTAAAAATTATATGCTATAATAAGTGACTCGCTTACGTGACGCGCGAACCTCGTGCGGTGTTAGCCTCGACTGGCGCACTTAGAAACACTTCGAGATTGTGGCGCCTCATAGATACTATGGCGCACACATACAAGCCACGCGCAGTGCGTTTGTATGAAGATAACGTACTTTCCCTGTCTTTATACTATGCTTCTGCGGTGCCAAGTTGACTGTCAGTATATCGAAGTACTGAAGTGTTTATACAGTAGGGCTACGATGGCTATTCGAGTACAGAACTAGAGTATGAAATCTATCCAACTGCAGAGATGTGTAAGACAGGGTGACGTTATATCCCCGAAACACTTTACCGCTGCATTGGAAGACGTTTTCAAGCTACTGAACTGGAAAGAATACGGTATTAACAGCAATGGCGAGTACATCACTCATCTTCGATTTGCCGATGATATATAGTCCTTATGGCAGAATCACTGGAGGATCTAAGCACTATGCTCAATGACCTCAATAGTGTCACCCAACGCATAGGTCTTAAGATGTACATGGACAAAACATAGATCATGTTTAATGTCCATGTCACACCTATGCCGGTAGTTGTTGGGAGCACTAAACTAAAGTTGTTGACGAGTTTGTTTACCTGGGGCAAATAGTCTGACTAGATAAGTCCAACTTCGACCGAGAGGTTAATCGACGGATTTAACTCGGCTGGGCAGCGTTCGGAAAAATAAGACACATCTTCTCGTCAGACATACCTCAAAACCTTAAAACGAAATTGTACAACCAGTGCGTGTTGCCAGTGATGACTTATAAATCTGAGACGTGGTCCTTCACTGGTGGCCGTATGAGGATGCTCAAGGTAGCTTAGCGAGCTATGGAGAGGGCTATGTTGGGGGTTTTTTTACGTGATAAACTTAGAAATAAGGAAATCCGCAGTAGAACCAGAGTTACCTACATAGGTCAACGGTTTAGTAATCTGAAATGGCGATGGGTTGGCCATATAGCTCGAAGAACCGACAACCGATGGAGAAAAAAGGTTCTCGAACGTCAGCCTCGTACTGGTAGGCGAAGTGTAGGGCGACCCCCCACTAGATGGAGTGACGAGCTGGTAAGACATGCAGGCAGTCGATGGATGCAGGTGGCTCAGCCCTATGTTCAGCATTAAAAGGCAATAATGATGATGATGATGATGATATTCATCGTAACTCACATTTTTGTTCACAATAAATTTACAATAAGCAACTTTAGCAAGTGTTTAGCAACAAGAACGGAAACTTTCAAACCTTACAACTACAAAAGTATATATATATATATATATATATATATATATATATATATATATATATATATATATATATATATATATATACATTTGTAGTTGTAAGCTCTCCAAATAGAGTAAAGTCTAAATGTTACTCTAACAGAGTATTAATATTGGAATTCATTTTCAGTGACGAAACGCGTGAAGTAGACGGTCGGGCGCGATCGGAGTCTGGGGATGCAGACTCGGTGTATCACGTTCGAGGTGCTTTACACGACCAGCGCTGGCGAGACAATCAGGTAAGCTTATTTTGAAATCCACATTTCTGAAGTAATTCTGACTAGAAAGAAGTGTCCTGACTTCAAATCCTACATATACTAACATATTAGGAAAACAACACACTTTTGATTTTGTAAAAAGTATTACTTTTAGAACGGTTCCCTACTTCACGGTGTATTTGGGTAATTTTGTTACTATGTGTATTGTCAATCCTATGCAAAATAGCCAAAAACAAGTATCATGGCGACCGCAAATCTCGACACTAGAATAATGAATCTTGTTAGGGATGACACTTATCTAAATAATATTACCTTGGTAATACGATTTTGTTGATATTATATATTTTTTCATTATTCATTATTGATATGAAATAAATTAAATTATTAAAAATATTTATAGGTTTGAATTAAACTATTTTTTACGGATTTTATCGCGTTTAATTTACTATTTTTATTTTTAATTCCCGACGTTTCGGGTGCTTAACAGCACCCCATGGTCACGGGGGGGGGACTGAGATGTTTAACGTCCCGATGTCACAGTTAGCCCGGCTAGCTTCAGTTTTTGGTTCGATTTACGCAGAATGAATTTACAGTATCTTGAAGTCTTGCAGTGGTATGCTTGGGTTTGGATTTAATTTTGTTAATTATAGGATCCCAAGCAGATGGCAGCACCCATCCATCTTCTCTATTGAAATTAGGATGTTTTTTAATTTCAATAGCCTCGCGTATCATCCTTGGTAGGAATCGGTGTTCTTTTGCGAAGATTTGTGGTCTATCAAATCTGATGTAATGGCGGGGACGATCTTGAATATGTTCAAGAAGCAGTCTGTGATAAAATCACTATACTAAAATCACGCGATAAAATCCGTAAAAAATAGTTTTATTCCATGTGTAGTGTTCGCGTAAATATAAGAAATCAATATTTATAGGTTTGATTGTAAAACAATGGTTTTCCGTAAAAACACTGTCACCGCCATCATCATTAAAGTCTATCAAAGTCTACCGCTGAGCACAGGACGCTTGCCATAGTTGCCACGCTTTACAGGCGGGTTGGCAACCGAAGTATTTTTTTAATGTTTAGTTGTCATCAGGAAAACGCAACTGCCCATCTCCTGGCTTGTTTCCCTCTGTAGCCTCTTACCAGACCCACAGAAAAATATGGGATAAACCAACATTTTTCAACCAAGATTAACCTCATTTAATAAAAGAACACCATCAAAAGTATCAATCAAACTAAATATTTTATAAGTTTATAATAATTTATTTTTATCCAGTTATGGGATCGTATGCAAATTGGGGCTCTTGTAATTGAGCTATTTATCTCTGTGGAAAATTACCAATCAGATTGCGCGGGCAAGTCAAATTAGTAGCTTTGTGCATGAAAACACGGAGAGAATAAATTTTTCCAGAAGTGAGACCTAGCTATATTGATTTTCGCCCCCGCAAACCCCTATATTGTAAATTTCATAGAAATCACTAGAGCCATTTTCGAGAACGCGTTTGCAAACAAATATATTAAAATATTACTCGTATAATTGAGGGTATGAAGTTTTAATATAACTGTTTAGACATTCTAGTTGTTACACTAGCCCTATCAATACGGTTTAAAAATACTATATTAAAATACTGAAAAATACGGATATTGAAGTAGGCTTTTTTAATATTTTTTTATTAAAAGTAATTAATAATAATGTAGCCACAATTAATCTTACTCATACTCAATTTGCAAGAAATCAATTTCAGTATTTGTCATCGTTATTATACAACCGCTTCAATCAAAATTTAAATCTATATCCAGTGACGAGCAGGGAATGTAAAATAATTTTGACTGGTTGGCTTAAAAAACTACAATACACAGAAACTGAACTTCTTCTTAAATGATAAATTTATCTAGGTATTGGATATTTGGATTAAAAATCATACACACATACGCACACACACACACACACACACACACACACACACACACTCTCTCTCTCTCTCTCTCTCTCTCTCTCTCTCTCACACACACACATAATTTACATACTTATGATGTATTGTTATTTGTTATTTTTCATTTATACTCGTAAATACCACAAATGTGATATGGAAGAGTGGCTCCTTCTGACAAATGCGCTTAAAAGAATGAGTCAACCTATGTTCTAGATTTAAAACAAACCTAGATAGCTTTTATTAACAAAAACGTTTATAAAAATTAAATGCATTTGATAACAAGACACTTTTATCAAACGTAATGGATTATATTAAAAATAAACTACTTAAAATTAAATGCTTTAGTTAACAATCAAATTTTATCAAAATTAAAAGCTTTTATTAAAATTAAATACTTTTGTTAAAAATAAAGTTTTATTAAAAGCTTTTATTAACAATTAACTTTTAATAAACTAAGTGTTTTTGTTAACAATAAAGTATTATTAAAATTAAATGCTTTTGTTAACAATAAACATTAATAAATAAGCTTTTATTAACAAAAACGTTAATTAAAATTAAATGCTTTTGTTAACAATAGACTTTTATTAAAAGTAATGGATTATATTAAAAGTCATCTTTTATTAAAATTAAATGGTTTTGTTAACAATAAACTTTTATCAAAAGTAAAAGATTTTATTAAGAATAAACTTTTATTTAAAATAAAAGCCAGCTTCAAAAACTTTTTTGAGCGGACTCGTGGATATCGTATTTTGCAGTATTTTTAATACAGTATTTCCGCCCACTTCGAAAAACTGTAAAGAATGGAATAAACTCTTATTTACTAGATGGTGGAACTACTTATCTGCGTAAAACTCCCCCTTTGTAGGTACCGGAACAGTGATCATTCGAACATGTTCCGGTCTGAAGCTTGTAGTTACCCAGTATAATTACAGTTTTAATTACGTGGTAGAGCCATGCTGCAGCTATGTATATAAGCAGTAGGTATAGTTGTAGCACGAATGGGTCGGCTCGACCGAGGAAGGACCACGCTCTCACAGAATACCAACGTAAAATAACAGCTTAACGCTGCTGTGTTCGTATGAGGAGTGTAGAGAACCGGAGAACCTTTTTACTGGAAACGAGGCATTACATCTTCGTCCTCATGGGTGACATTGCATCGGCATTTTGATTCGTAATCGAGAATAGATGTAGATGTTTATGGGCCGCAGCAACCACTTACTATCAGGTGGACTGTGTGCTCGTTTGCAACACTTATCCTATAAAAAAGCGGCCAAGTGCGAGTCGGACTCGCCCATGAAGGGTTCCGTAGCAGCAAGTAACATAATTTACGACTTATGACGTTTAGAAAAAACTACTTAGTAGATCTCGTTCAAACCACTTTTCGGTGGAAGTTTACATGGTAATGTACATCACATATCTTTTTAGTTTTATTATATAAGTTACAATCGGGAGACACACATTTTACCACTTTGGAAGTGTCTCTCGCAAACTATTCAGTTTAGAAAAAAATGATATAAGGAACCTCAATATCATTTTTGAAGACCTATCCATAGATACCCCACATATATGTGTTTGATGGAAAAAAGTTTTTCAGTTTCATTTCTAAGTATTCCCATACTACCCCCGTACGTACCCCCAAAATTTATTGTATTTTTCGGTTCACAGAATACATCTACTTACCAAGTTTCAACAGCATAGTTCTTATAGTTTCAGAAAAAAGTGGCTGGACGGACAGACAGACAGATATGACGAATCCATAAGGGTTCCGTTTTTTGCCATTTGGCTACGGAACCCTAAAAAAGGAATCTTTTCATTTCTTTTCTTTTCACTCGCACCTTAGAGGTGAGAGTCCCATTTCTAGCCTTCTTTGTTTGGAGTTGGCTGCAGGTGTCCTGGCTTTACGTGCTTTACAAAACACAGGGCGAACATCAGCAACTTCCTCACTATGACTGCTACCGAGAATCTGTTGACAGAAAAATCGAATAATACATTTTGGTCCGATCCTGGATTCTAACTTGAGATCTCATCAAGACATAAACAGCAGTCACGCTACGGCCAATTACGATCATTATACCAAGGAGTCAAATTAAATTATACCAAAGAAATAAAGCTCATAAGAGCATTATATAAGGACAGAAAAGCCCTTACAAATTACAAGCGAACCCTATTCTTTTGTTTTCGAGTGAAATTCAATGTTACAGATCATTAAACGGATTAAAGGTTAAAAGTTATTCTATTATAAAATTAATAAATAGTTACTGTACTGGACTACCTCGTTGGTCGAGTGGTTGTAAACGCGATTGCTGATCATAAAGTTCCGTGTTCGAATCCTGGGTTGGGACAAAATAAGATATTGTGTTTTCTGTCAAAAAATTTTCAGTAGCACCGTGCCTCGAAAATCACATAAAGTCATTGGTCCTGCGCCTGATCCCTCTCCGGTCGTGTCAAATTACCGTCCCATTAGCTATGAGAGTGTGAGTATAGAGTAAAATATAATGTGTATTTGCGCATACACTCGGGCACTATTATCCTGTCCTGCGCAAATGGCTAGACTCCATTGAGACTAGCCTTCTGAAAAACATTTGAACTACGGAGAGTGATTAAAAAGATTTTTAACATAAGCCAATAGCATATAAAACGTAGGGAAATACTCTTTGGTGTCATGTGACACATACGTCATATTTTTTATAACTCACTTTACGGCTCTGGGTTGTAGCCCTTCTGAGCCTGAAGTTACAATGTATAATTATCCTTCATAGTACGCTGCATCACAATATGTTGATGCGTCACATTGTGCAGCCCTTGGGAGATTTTGACGGCAACTTGAGCCAGCCGACAGCTAACAGTTGGCGATGGTATCTCAAGGCGCCTATGCAGACAGACACCTTATCTTGAGAATCACATCACCATCGGAGCAATTGTTTACCGTTTCCACTAACAGTTCACATATGCAGATACTTAATACAAAAAATCCACCACTTTTTATAACAAAATCCACTTCAAACCATTATTTAAACAATAATACAGGAGCAGCACTCCGCTGCCGGTCAAGTTCCCGCCAAAACTCCACATATTATGTCTTATGTCATACACATGAGGGCATAATATTATGTAATGTTAGTGTTTAATTGTTATGTATGAAAATAGGACACAACGCATTCACGCGTTATTTTGAATGCAAACAGTTCGCTGAAGTTTGTGAATTTATGCATTCTATACTAGTTCCGAAGCGAATTTCGCAGTATTAAATTCTGAAATTAGTTTTAATATTTTATTTATTTTTTAAAAAACGGTACCATCGCACTAGGGTATTCTCCTGTATCGTGGAGGTAGTTTACAAGCATAAATTCACAAGAACAAAGATCCAGACCCGGAACAATTATTTGTAGGTCATACAAATACTTGTTCCGTGCGGGATTCGAACCCGCGCAACAACTCATTGCTAAGCCAATGCGCCAAGGAGCCGTCAAAATGATAATGTTTTACGGTTTACTTATATGCTAATGTAGTTGTTTTAATTTAAAAAATAGTTTCTTTTTTAGAATAAGTGTGTTCAGACAACCCAGAAGAAGAAATGAATAAAAATAAGAAAAATAACAATGGGTAGGATGCATTAAAATAAAAAATAAAGATACAAACTTATGCATTAAAAAGACAACGTTCTTCACGTAGATCAATGAGCGGAGGAAGAGAGAGTGTTTTTTTCTTTTATAACATAAGGGTGACAAACAAGCACACAGTCCCCCTGATGGAAAGTGGATGCTGCGGCCCATTGATCTACACTTATCCTCGATTAAGAATCAAAATGCAGATTTGTGTCAATCCTGATGACTAAGATGGAAAGCCTCGTTTCCAGTAAAAAGGGTCGCCGGTTCTCTACACTCATCGTACGAAATAAAATACATTGTCGTTAATGTTGCCAGTTACATTTTATACCAGCATATTATAGGGAAATAATACCGTATTTTCTTTCTTTTTTCTTGTCAAATAAGAAGAAAGAAAGTATAAAAACAGGAACTTTTTTATTCAACATACATTATAAATAATAGTTATCGAAAGTCACTCTTTTGTTTTATTTACGACTGGGTCGAAAAAAGACCTCTGTCCTGGGAAAACCAGCAAGTAATCCAGTGGCACTTTTAAAAAAAACTTATAATCATATGTTACACAATTAACAACACAAAACAAATTAGAAACAGTTTGGTAGCAATCACCTCATTCCCATGATTTATTATCACCCCTAAATCCCTTAATAAAACAATAATAATAATAACCCAATTTTAGACAAACTTTGTTAAATAATATTTTTTTTGAACTTTGGTGAGGTCAATTTTTTTTTATATGATAAGGGTGACAAACGAGCACACAGTCCACCTGATGGTAAGTGGTTGCTGCGGCCCATAGACATCTACATCTATCCTCTATTACAAGTCAAAATGTAGATGCGTTGTCACCCGTGAGGACTAAGATGGAATGCCTCATTTCCAGTAAAAAGGGCCTCCGGCCACCTGCACTCACCAAGCGAAACGCAGAGGTAAACCTCTACTTCACACTGGTTTTCTGTGAGGTCGTGGTATCACCCCGGTTCGAGCCGGCCCATCCGTGCGACAGCAAGAGGTGCCGCGTGGCTCTTTCACTGTTTAAATTTTATATATTTTCTGGGATTTTGTTGTTGAAGCGTATGATGTATAGCCCCAAGAATGACTTACTGACTTGAGTGGAGTAACTGGCACACTAGCTTATGTCCTCGTTTGTGTCGTGTTCTTAGTATTTGCATAATGAACATTACTTATTTTTGTAAAACTGATTTTATTTTTGTGTAATAATTTTCATAAATGTATTCCGAGGCTAGAGTTAATATATTAATTTCCTTAATTTTTTGTCTGACCGACTATTTAGGTTTTAAATCGTAGATTGCTCTTATGGCCCTCTTCTGTAAAATAAATATAATTTCGGTATCAGTCGCATGTCCCTACAGCTAAATACCATACGACAATATCCTATGGAAATAGCTAAAGTAAACTAGTCTAGTTGTTTCAATACCGGTAAGATTTCTAATCTTTTTACAGCATAAGCTGCAGAAATAAGTCTGCTTGGTAGTTTTGATTTATTAATTTATTCGCCACAAAAGGAAATATTCTCTTACTCTTCAAGGCCGGCAACGCATCTGCAATTCCCCTGGTTCCCCTGGTGTTGCAGTTGTAGATGGGCGGCGGTAGTCACTTACCATCCGGTGAGCCGCATGCTCGTTTGCCCCCTCTCCTATAAAAAAAGCGTAATTAAAGTATTTTATAAGATTGTATTCCATTTTAATTTACCAATTAAATCAGTTCATAAAAGAGCGATCAAAATAATCTCTGCTGCGAAAACGGTTTTTTGTTATTTAAAATAATCTGGCCTTGTGATTTATTTATATTCCACGAACATTAATAACACTACAGGGTTCCTTAGTATTAATTATTTTTGGTTAAAAAATTAATAAGAATGAAGAAGATAAGTATTATGAAACAAAAAGATAGATAAATATTATTAATAATAATAATTATCGCATCAATCACCGCCCGCATCGTCCGCCGGTTTCTTTCCCTTTCCCCCTAACCCTCGGCCGTTTGGTCTCCCCTGCCGAGGGTTTCCATCTGGTTGAGTTTTTATTTATGTATTTATTTAATATTATTGATATTTATGTATGTTTATCATTTTCATTTATAACTATATATTTATAGAGCCCAACCAGAAGAGAAAACTTTATAGATACCCCATAATAATAATAATAATAAAGCTTTTCTATATATCTTCTTTCTATATATATCGATAAAGATAATCACAAACTTAACTTAGAAACATACTTAAGTAACATTAAAGTAATGATACAAACTGGCGTGTGACTCAGCTATGTGGGGATTTGAGGTGTTCTGCCAGAGCCGACTTAAATAATTATATTATATATTTTTAAATCATGATAGATTTTTTTTATATTAGGTATAAAATGTAAAGAAAATATAAATTACTTGAACCTTCATTCAACCGTTCTTTACAGGCTTTCAAAAGCCTACTGCTGAGTATAGGCTTCCTTATAGATAGACCCTCAACGGAAAAGTCTGGCAACCGCAGGTTTTTGCTCATATTTATAATTTCCCTCAATCGCCTCTTACGACATCCACGGGATGTTATGGGGTAGTGTATATTCTCTTACGCCTCTACTCTCGCACTGGTTTTTTTTTTATAGGATATGGTGACAAACGAGTATACAGCCCATCTGATGGTAAGTGGTTGCTGTGACCCATAGACATCTACATTTATCCTCAATAAAGAATCAAAATGCAGACGCGTTGTCACCCGTGAGGACTAAGATGAAATCCCTCTTTTGTATTAAAAAGGGTATCCGGTTCTCTACACTCACCATACGAATCACAGCAGTGTTAAGCTGTTATTTTATGCTGGTATTCTGTGAGAGCGTGATCCTTCCCTGGTTGAGCCGTCCCATTCGTGCTACAACTATACTACTAACGTAGCTGCAGAATGGCTCTACCACGTAGATAAGTTGCACTGCCTCTGCTTATTACCAGTGTATGATTTTAAGGCATTGTTTATGTTTAGATTTCCCACCAAAAGTCGGTTGCCAGATCCTTCTCCGTTAATCATATACGCGCATCGTTTGTAGGTGGGAATGACAATGACATATTTTTCCTTGCTCTATGGAGGTGTGCTGCTTGCAGATTTGCTGCTTTGGCTGCGGCCAATTGCATCTGGGAGAGATTACTCTCAGAATAATTCTCGTTAAAAAGCAGCGAAATGCTACAATATTTTTGTAGAGGACGTGGAGTACCGATCAATAGAAATTTAATCCAATTTTATACAGAACGATTCTACTGTTTAAAATTATGTTACTATCAATATAAATTCTAAACCCTTTCAAAATGTGGGAATCTAAAAATGTTTCTGTCTTTGAGTGGAGACTGGCATAAAAGTATTATGAAATAAATATCAAAACATTTAAAAATGAAACAAGATTTCCTTTCAAAAATAGAACGCTTCCAAAGGGGCTTATAAAACTTTTCATATAAAATGCAACACTGAATTGCCGCCTAATTCGAGTCCGGCCAACTTTCAACGGAAACTTTCCCGTGTAGATCTCTAACTTAATTTACTTGATATATATTTCACGCTTTTAGCTTTTAATACTCTTCTTAACTTCATTAGTTTACGTGAGCTATATTCTTTCTTTGTTATTAAATTATTAATCAAAGTTCATGAATCTGAATTTTCTGTACAAACACTGTAATGAATCATTTTCCACCAAAGCTTTGACGTCACGTTTAAGAACATAAAATGTATGTAACTTCGCAAACAAAATATTATACAAGTTTATAAAATTTATTTTTGCCCAGCTGTTTGGCTGTACGAGTTAAAAACTAAAGAACAAGAAATAAAAATCCTGATCATAATACAGGATACGGACTGGCCAACTCCAGCGTGGAAAACCTATAGTCAAGTCAAGTTTATTGCTTTGTCCGTGAATATACGGAGAAAATGATTTTTGTTCCCATAAACCTTTTGAACGTAAACGTTTAGATAACGCTGTGACAAATAAATATATAATTATTGCTCGTAAAATAATGTGAGATATGAGATGTTTCAAAACTCATTGAAATGTTTACATGGTACAGCCACACTACAGGAGTATTATGGGTGTAGCGTAAAGTTGGATCAACCAGGGAAAGAACACGCTCTTGCAGAACACGAGTAAAAACAAAATAATACTGCTGTGTGTTATTCCCTGATAAATTATGAAAACTTTAAACCATTTTTATTGGTAGGCATTCTATCGAGTATAGATTTAAGTGCCTATTTTCTTATTACACTCTCCACCTGATGGTAAGTAAATGCTGTGGGTCATAGATATCCACATATCCTCAATAGAGAATCGAAATTCAGATGCATTGTCACCCTGAGGACTAAGATGGCTCATTATCGGTAAAAATAAGTCTACGATTCGCTACATTCACAATACGTAACACGGTATTATTCTGCTATTTCAGGCTAATATTCTCCTGTCCCGTCCTGTCCCGATCAAGCCGACCCATTAATTTTGCAGCTTTAATATGCAGCGTGGCTCTACCACTTTAATTGAGTGATGGGACTGATGGGAATGATGACGCAGGAATGATTATTGTGGTGTCATCGTGCCTTGAACATTGCATTGGAGCTATCTTTTGATTATATTTCTTAGTCTTAGGTTTTTCGACAGGTTTGAGAACGTTTTTTTTTTAAATAAAACTTAAGTGAAGAGTACACCTGTTGTTAAGTGGCTACTGCCTATAAGCACCTACCATCAATTTCAAACGAAGAAGATTACAGATGCGTTATCACTAAGGAATAAGATAGAATGTGTCGTCTTCAGTAAAGGGTCTCCAGTTCTCCACACTAACCATACGAAACACAGTGGTACCAAGCTGCCATTTTCAAGTCATGTAGATCATACAGCTGGCATCTGTAAGAAAGCGTATCGCAACTTAGGTTTTATACTACGCTGAGGTTTCTGTTACTGTTATTACTTTGTTACTTTAAAACCAATAAATCATTATACTAAAGTTGGTAAAAAATTACTTCACGTACATCCGCTCAAGTAATTTTTTACCAACTTTAATATAAGGGACTTCCGCAAGGTTCTATTAATTGAATCATTATACGGCTTAGTTAGGAGCCAGCTTGAG
The DNA here is from genome assembly GCA_033319125.1 of Parnassius glacialis. NCBI lineage: Eukaryota > Metazoa > Arthropoda > Insecta > Lepidoptera > Papilionidae > Parnassius > Parnassius glacialis. The sequence goes on along the minus strand of JAVANC010000009.1, from coordinate 39,468,471 downwards.
TGCAACCTGGTTCTGGAGAGAATTCAAAACAATTTTTTTAGGTAATAATTATATAATGCCATCAAAAACTTAGCTTGTAAATAAAACAAGTCTCGCAACTCAGTTCTTCTACCGTAAAAAGTTGTGAGATCCATGTAATACCAAGTCGGTTAATTTATTCAGTCCCTACTTAAGGATCCTTCTGTCTTAAGTTATTACGTAATTAGCTAACCTAACAACATCTTATAGTGACCACATCACAATCTTTTATATTTTAAATAAATAAATTGACTTGGCAATCGCGAGTTTCGAGACTGTTTGACTTGGCAATCGAGAGTTTTGGAGATCGGTCAGTCAGTGAGTGAAACTTTGACTAGTTATAATTCTTAAACTACTAGTTCAAATTTCAAATTTAATGAAATTTGAATTATACTGAGTTTATACAATTTCTACTTGGTTACTGAAAGTTCAGGCTTCCAGTTTTATTCACAACGAAGTTATAGGGTTTTGAAAATGGCCTGAACTGCTTCAAGAAAAGGATGGTACGGCCGTGCCGCTCTTTTGCTCGACTTGGCGGGGGCACTGCCGTGCCTCCAGATAACAACAGACCGAATTTCGGTCACGGCGACCAGTCTCAACGAAGACTAGCCACCTGTGCAGGACAGGATAATAGAGCCCGAGTGAAAGCACAAGCATAGGTGCACTCTTTGTTTCCTCTCTCTCATAGTCCGATGTGACGGTAATCTGACACGAGTAAAGCGAGATCAGGTGCAGGAAGAACAGCTTTACGTGCTTTCAAAGACATGGGCGTCAAATACCACCAATTTCATGACTCCATAAATGTTTTATTTTGCCCGACCCGTAATTCGACGTCATGATCAGCAGTTGCGTTTATTACTAGACTAATGACTACTAGTCCAACGATGCAGTCGTTTTTAGGTATTAATATCTCAAAAAGTATGGGATTTATCTGTTTATCCATTTGAATATTCAACCAAACCAATTTATGATTAATTCATTAATTTATATTCATATTATTACATTTTTAATCCAGCTCAAATTATTCGTTTTAGACACGTTGGGGTATGATGAACTCAGTGTTAGGTGGGACCTCGCACTGATGTCATAAGACATTGCATGTATTAGTTCTAGAATTACCAGTTATCCAAGTAACCGAGGTAAAATCTAAGGAACCAAAACTGATATATTGAGCCATTCGCGGTATCGCCTTATTACGGCTTGCACTGAGACCTGCATGGCTTAATCTTTGAGACAAGCATATAACTACTGGCAGGATCAACTAGGGAGCTGACTGACAACTTGAGTCTCGTGTCACTCCGAGACAAGCGTGTGAACGCTAAAACGCACCGGTGCCGTATGAATATATGAATTCGTATTCAGTTTGGTCACGGGTGAAATCGGGTATCTCACGTTACTCGCACATATTAACCCAGACTTACTGCGGACGCCGTTTAGTGCGCCCAGTTCATAGAACGTTCAATAACGAGACATCTACGATACTTCACTATGTTAAATATCGTTTAACATTTGATTTTATTTTCATGAATAACATGAAAGACAAATATCGCCCGGAGTTACAGAGATCATATCCATTTATCAAATTAAAATAACGTCCCGCGAATAATATATTTTAAAATTAAGTAATAAAAGGAAATATTGCCGACCCTTATTTCTTGGAGTATATATGGACCTGTCGTGGCGGGAGGACTTAGTAGCTATGTTTTGGTCACCCACAGTGAACTAAGTGGACCACGTGGCTGACCCAGGGTGAAAGACCAGCCCGGGTGACCACTCTGAGTGGCTCACCAACCCACTATGGATGTGTTTTGATGGACTGCAGCTAGAGCGGTGTCCTTTTCCTCCACCGCCACAGCTGATGTGACTCTTGATAGAGTCATTTGTCGCCAGTTACGTCACCCACGGGATAATATAAGATTTATATATCTATTTTTATTATAGATTTAACGTTTGTATATATATATCATATTCCATCAACAAACAAAAAACTTCTTAAAGTATTCGCAATAGCTACGTGATACAATATCATATTGCGCCTCACAAAACACACGGTGCTATACGAGCAACATGGCGTCGCAAACGGCAAATTTCCAACAGCAAGTTTTCTTCGCTCCGCCATAATTCGATTTCCTCGAATAATTTTGCATGCTTTCACGTTCAAAGGGATTTCGGAGATTTACGTGCAATTGAATTAAGAGAAAGCTAACTTAGTTTAATGGCATTCATTACAATATCTTTGTGTAGGCGGCGTAGGAACAGATCTCCCTGTCCTTTCAGCTCAATAAAAAAAAACATTTAATTGTTTAATACGGGTTATTATACTACTAAAAAGTACATGTTTAATAATAACCCATGCGAACAAGGTAATCGCTAACCATGCTGTTTCTAAATATTTTCATATTCAACTGTACAACATAATTGTAAATTATTGTTTAAAAATTAGTCTTGCTGGTTCTCCCCAGGAGCGAGGTAAAAGCATACATGACTTTCAATAAGTGTTCGTGAAATCTATAAGTTAGTTAGTTACAGCCTATATACGTCCCACTGCTGAGCTCATTTCTGAGAAGGTTTTAGGGCAAAGGAAATGTCCGCCGCGCTGCCCCATTTCGTTTCGTGGTCGTTGGCGAACTTCACATGTCTTCGATTTTTTTCTTATATCTCAAAAATGCAGGTTTTCACACGATGTTTTCCGTCACCGCCGAGCAAGTGGAAAATCAGCACTTAAAATTGCAATTAACAATTTCATTGGTGCCGGTGTGGATCGAACCCGGGTTGCTCGTATAATGTGAAATTAACAGCCAGAGCTAAATATCTGAGCTACTACGGCTCAGATCATTCAATCACGCAATCTATATTGAATTAAAAATATTCTATTCTATTTAAATGAAAAAAAATCGCGTAAATTATTGCCGTGTAATGGACGCGTAAGAGAATGCCCCAAGTAATCGCGTTAGTGTTGAAAGAGGTGATAGAGGGAAACTGAAACAGCATATCTTCCTATGAAACAATCTATTGAGATCTATTGACAATTAGTAGTTACACATTAATCAACAACGCAAAATAAATTAGAAATAGCTTGGTAACAATCACCTATAGTAGTTGTAGCACGAATGGGCCGGTTCAACCGGGGAAGGACCACGTTCTCACAGAATACCAACGTAAAATAGCAGCTTAACGCTGCTGTGTTTCTTACGGTGAGTGTAAAGAACCGAAGACCCGTTTAACTGGAAAAGAGGTATTCCATCTTAGTCCTCACGGATGACAACGCATCTGCATTTAGATTTTTTATTAACGATAGATGACTATGGGTCACAGCAACCACTTACCATCAGGTGTAATGTATGCTCGTTTCTCTCGGTTCTTTTACCCCGCCCTCGAAGTGCCGACCACGAAGTCGACAAGGAAGTGCCAAAACTTACTCCTTCCGACTGTTATCTGTCGGAAGTTAAACTTAATGATCTCGTATACGCCAGACAGAAAATACCCAAACCAGTGACGAGCTTCAGTGTTAAAGGCGTGAGACGTCTTGTACTGCGAACGTTGATCCGCATGCAAAGTATAGCAATTAAAAAAATTTAAAAATACTACTGCATATCTTCTCTACGACAGAAGCGGCAGATGAATAAGAAAATAAATAAAAAAAAAGATTAATAGCTTTGATAAACAATAAACAACATGATAACGATTCCTTTTGTCTTCGTATTGGTATCAAGCTGGCTTCGTATTGTTATATCACTAAGCTGTATTTGTATTTTCACAGACATATAAAAAGTTTTTTATAGAATAAGGGTGACAAACGAACACTCAATTAAAAAGGTTTTTAAATTGTCTTTAATAGAGTAAAGGTGGACCTGATGGTAAGTGGATGTGGCCCATAGACATCTACATCAATCTTCAAATAAGAATCAAAATCAAATAAGTTGTCACCTTGAGGACTAAGATGGAATGCTTCATTTTAAGTAAAAAGGGTCTCCGGTACTCCACCCCACACTCCTATCACAATACTTATCTTATCACATTCTCACGTATATGATTTTAATCCCCAAGGATGTTAACGAACCTATCAGGAGCTGGTTACGGTTGACCACCCCAAGACATACTGCAAGTCGAAAGACGGAAATCGGTACATTATTTATTTTTTATATGTGGTAGCGTCATGCTGCAGCTATATTAGTAGCATAGTTGTAGCACAAATTGGTCGGCACGACCGGGGAAGGACCACGCTCTTACAGAATACTAGCGTAAAATAGAAACTTAACACTGCTATGTTTCGTATGGTGAGTGTAGAGAACCGGAGACCCTTTTTACTGGAAAAGAGGTATTCCATCTTAGTCTTCACGGCTGACAATGCGTCTGCATTTTGAATCGTAATCGAGGATAGATGTAGATGTCTATAGGCCACAGCAACCACTTACCATCAGGTGGACTGTGTGCTCGTTTGTCATCCTATCGTATAAATAAAATTTTGGCGGTAAAATAAATTCACCTGATCATATCGGCTGGTGCAAATCAAAATCAAAGATTCTAGTAAGAGAATAAATTAGGACGTGTCACTGACAACTACAAAATACAGAAACCATATAAAAATGAGAATAAAAATGAAATAACAAAGCTTTAAATTACAATTCGTATTTACGACATCGCGTGACAAACGGCCCGGTGGTAACAATGATTGGAGGTCGGCCAAACAGATACGGCTCGTATAACGCCGCTTCAAAATAACATAGTCGAAAATCTCTAACCTGTTTACACGGGTGAAATTAAAAGAAAAAACACACTGGGTTGATGATGAAGAAGAAAATTAATATAGAATTCCTTTCTTTTTTATTTAAAATTTTTTAAATGTATGTTTTTTTTTTTAAGAATAAGGGTGACAAACGAGCACATAGACCAACTGATGGTACATCGTTGCTGTGGCCCATCGACATCTACATTTATAATCAATTAAGGATCCAATTTGCAGATGCGTTGTCACCCCTGAGTACTAAAATGGAATGCCTCGTTTCCAGTAAAAAGGGTCCGCGGTTCTCTACACTCATCATACTAAACCCAGCAGTATTAAGCTGCTATTTTATGTTGATATTCTATGAGAGCGTGTTCCTACCACGGTCGAGCCGACCCATTCATGCTACAACTATACTACTAATATAGCTGCAGCATGACTCTACCACGTAAAAAATGTTGTATGTATGTAACGCGATATTTTCGTAGATTGTGAACAGATTTTGATGGCTGTTTTTTTAATAACATAGATTATTACTTTTATTACTACTTCAGCGATGTTCCCATATAAATTTTAAGGAAAATACGGCGAAAACAATGGAGGATAAATGTAAGTGGCTACGGCTTATCTACAGCGTTCACTTAGAATCAGGTGAAATGTGTGCTCCTTTGTTCCCCTTATTTTATAAAAAATTCAGCGCCATATACTAAAGCCGCACTTAAAATTGGACTTACAAATTTAGTGGTGCCAACGAGGCTTGGGCTTGCTTTACTCTGTACTATGGTATATTAATACAAACGCGTATCTCCTGAAATACCACGGCTTGTAATATAAATTACTGACTTCTTCGTTAATTCGTTGGCATGCGTAGTGTGTATGTATGTATGTGTGTGTATGCGTGTGTATACGTAAAGTGATCAGTTCAATCACAATCAGTTCAAGTACAGTCTACAATCTTAATGATGATACATTTGATGATTGATGAATAATAATAATTAGCCGGCGTCTGTCTTGCCACCCGATTACAATGAGGGCTGATAATCTTCCGTTCAATAGATGTCGCTAGTTTTGAAAAAAATTTTATCAATTGGTTTTATATTAATACACAAAATATTGCTTCAGTGTCCATTACAAGTGGAAATTTTTAAATATTTTTGTTTTTTAATTTTTCTGATTTTTGGAATATCCATCGTTTCGTTTATTTATTTATAATCTAATTGCTATAAAATATAACTTATATTACGGAAAACTCGTGGATGTCCTGAATGTCCCAACTGAAACATAAACACCCGAAACTATTTGAGTTAGATTTTCGTTTAGCTAAGTCGGTGGGTTTACCCATTTTCAGCTACCTTACCTATCACCAATAAGTGAACGGGCAGTCTAGCACTCATAAGTAACAAGTAAAAATAACAATGTTTCCCATTCTAACAATATTAATCGCTTTTAATTTTAAACACTAATATATATGTGGGATAACTTAGTAATTAGTAATGTTTTTTTGTTTGTTTTGTTAGCGGTATCTGGTTCTGATAGATTACTGATGTGGCTAGTTTGTTAGTCTGCTTCTTTTTTCCAATTTCCATTTCCGATGGATTCTGCCAGCGTCAAGTATTTCATGAAAGTCACACAGCACAGAACATAACTACTCTTAACCGAGAGTCACGCAGTGTATTCCACTAGAATAGAATAGAATAGAATATTTTTTTATTCAATATTGATTATTACATAATACTTATTGAAAGTCACTTCTTATTTACCACTGGTTCGGAAAACACCCCAGTCCTGAGAAGAACCAGCAAGAAACCTAGCGGGACTCTTTTTTTTTCAAACATATTTCACTTAAAATAATTTCGTTTATACAATGTTTAAATTATTTTTCATAGAACCAGCATGGTGGCGATCACCTTATTCCCAGGGGTTATTTTCATTCATGTATTCTTTGATATTATAATAACCCTTTTTGTACAGTTTTTCTTTAATAAAACTTTTAAACTTGTTTATTAACAAACTTTGAATATGTTCTGGGATTTTGTTGTAAAAGCTTATGCATTGCCCCATAAATGAATTACTGATTCTGTGGAGTCTAGTAACTGGCATTACAAGCTTATGTTTGTTCCTAATGTTTAAAGTATGCACATCCTTATTCTTATTAAAGCTATTTATGTTTTTATGCACATACATTACATTCTCATAAATATATTGCGATGCCGAAGTTAATATGTTTATTTCTTTAAATTTTTCTCTGAGGGACTCTTTACAATTTAGGTTATAAATCACCCGTACGGCTCTTTTTTGCTAAACAAATATAGCTTCAATATCAGTCGCATTATCCCATAACAAAATTCCATAAGACATTACGCTATGAAAGTAACTAAAATACACTAATCTAGCTGTCTCGATATCTGTGAGACTTCTAATCTTTCTTACAGCATATGCTGCAGAACTAAGTCTGCTTGCTAATTTAGATATATGGGGGCCCCATTGAAGTTTCGCGTCAATAGTAATACCAAGAAAAACAGTGGTATTCACAGGACTCAACTCCTCCCCATTTAACAGCACATAAGGTATTGTAAATTTAATACACTTTGTCTTTTTGCCATTTAAGAGCATATTGTTAGCGTTAAACCAATGTACCAATTTCGATAGAGCATTATTTACATCGTCATAATTAATTAACTGCCGTTTGAGTTTGAAAATTAAAGAGGTATCGTCAGCAAATAATACTATATCGTGATTGTCCCCTACAAGATAAGGTAAGTCATTAATATAGATTAATAAATGGAATGGGCCAAGAATCGAGCCCTGAGGAACGCCCATTGATACTACCGATCCGGAGGAACCTTTCTTTGGAACTAGTTTCTGTTTCCGTAGATAGGCTTACTTAACTCTTTATTACGAAGTTAGGTAGTCATATTCGAATAAATTAACATAGATAATTTACAAAATTATTGCTAGTTTAATAAAATGGATGTACTCGAAATAAATGGCAAAAGTTCTATAGATTGAACTGATTGTTTAATTGTACTATCAAACACAAATTTAAAGTGTCAGTTCTAGAAATATCAAAAGTGATGAGTGTCAGTTTCACAGATTATTTTATACATATAAAAGAGTCAGTGTGCTTGTACTCCGGTACACATGGCTAAACTTAGGGTTAGGTATAGCTTTAATATAATAATGTGGGCTAGACGAAGGATCCGTAAATCATCTGTTATTTGAGTGTCCTACTCTTTCTCACTCTTTCCATGATATCCTGTGCTATTATATCCTACGTTCTGTAAATTTCCTGTTTTTGTTGTCCCTAGTGTATACTCCTTTTCTAAATATTTTGTGTGATTTTATTCGTACTAATAATATTAAAGTATAAAATTACTAATCAATTGTGGTGATGGTATGTGACGTCTTTTGTTGTAGATTGTGAATACACTCGTAAAATTGAGAACTCTTAATATAATATCTATTTACTTGTCACTCCCGTGACTGACTTGATACTGGCAGAATTCTATCAAGGGAAGCCATAATGTAAAAGAAGAAGAAAATGAAGAAGATTCAGTGTAGTCAAAATATAAAGATGTACCGTGTTTTTGTTAGTTTAATTAAAATAAAAGAAGTGGTGTAAAAGTAAGTGTTTCGTCTTAAATATTTGAAATATACCACATATATTATTTTTTTATAAAACTGAAATGACAAACGATCTCGCAGCTCTAATGTTGGTAAGAAGCTACTGCCAATGAACATAATTTAAACATACAAGACATGTACAAGTTGGTGTTACATTATTAAAAGTTATATTGCCACCGTTTCTACTTTTATTTCGCGTAGTTTCTTCATTTAAGAATGCATCAGTCGTCAACCCTTCCAGGCGTGTTGCAAAATGCGGTCAAGGCTGTATAAGCTTTAACGTCTCGGAGCTTACGTGCTTACATCGCTTCCAAAGGCTTTTACATGTGACCTCAGGTGTCACAAACTTTAAAATTCCATTTTACAAGAAGGAAAAAATATATAACTTTGTTGTACGATCTAGATTATTTATTTCTATGTAATGGTCTAGGTATTCTTTAAAAATTAAAGTGTAGCTTTTTTTATAGAATAAGAGTAATTTTTTTATAGAGAGAGAGCACATCAACCACTTACCATCAGGTGGACTGTGTGCTCGTTTGTCAACCTATCCTATAACAAAAAAGCCGTGTTATACGTGGTAGCGCCATGCTGAAGCATATTATAGTATATGAAACAATGACTTACACCTAGTTAATTAAATCTTAGATCTCAACCCTCAGGCGTTAGTTCTTATATGAAGTTGGTTGCAGAGGTCCATGGGCTGTAGAAACAACTTTGCATCAAGTGGACTGTAAATTCGCTTGTCTATTTCTTCTATTTAGTAAAAATAAAATTAGTTGCGGTAACGTTTATGCTGTTAACTATAACGATTTTACAGAATCATCGGTCTCAGTATTATACAAAAGGATTAATAAGGATGATACATTAGATGGTATCTGGCAGTAAGAGTCTGATAGTCGGGGTCTCGATGCGGTTACCCAACCGCTGTCCCCAATTAAGCGAGTGAACGATTCGCCATCTACTCTGAAGAAATAACTCGTGTTTGTCAATCCCGGCGGTGAGTCGTTTTTCGGTGATAATTGAGCTGTTAGCCTGGCTTTTGTAGCTCTATCGGACTCACGCCTGATGATGATAAAAATGCAAGCGATGTTATTGATACTCAGGAAGTAAGTGTCTGAACTTTATGTCTCCGATACAGGATTCTTTAATCATACATCATTACTAGAAACGCAGCTTTATTTATTCAAAAATAAAGTCCCGCTGAGTTTCTTAAACATAAAAGTGGCTTTCAATAGGTATTAATAATTATAATCTATATAATTTTTAAAGTTTGTATTTCTCCCACATACGGCGTTCACACCACCAGTATATTATCGTATTTGAAGCCTAATAAAGATATTATTAAAGCTATAAGCTTTACAAATCGTAATAAAATACGTTTAATCTTAGAACGAAATATGCAAACAAGTTAAAAATAAGTAGAAGTAGACAACTAAAATACAAAAAAGCTTAAAAATTGTGAGTAAATGGAACTGTTTAGGTCGTCTTCGATAGTGAATAATTGTGATTTAATTAATTAGGAAATTAGCCGTGTAGTGGCGGTCAAGAATATCCACTACCCCATATCCTCCCGTGGGTGTCGTAAAAGGCGACAAAGGGAAACAGGCAGGAGATGGGCAGCAGCATCTTCCTGGTAACGGCATAAATACAATAAAAAAAAACTGCGGTTGCCAACCCGCTCGCCAATTGTGGCAACTATGGCAATATACCCCCCCATGAGCAATGACAATAATAAACGGCCCCCAGTCCCCGGCGGCCCCGCTATTCCTGGCTACGGTGGCGACCATGGTAACGGCGGGGCAGGGGGTGCTAAGAATCTCCGGTGGAGGTTCGGTTGCCACCTTAGACGACTCGACCTGGCAACGTACAACGCACGCACCCTGAGGACTGACGAGAAGATCGTGGAGCTGGAAGAAGAGATAGACAAGTTGCGCTGGCATATTATAGGATTATCCGAAGTCCGAAGAGAGGGGGAGGACACGGTAATCCTCGAATCCGGCAACTTGCTCTATCACCGGGAGGGCGATCATCTGTCCCAAGGAGGTGTCGGATTTATCGTCCACAAGTCTCTCGTTAACAACGTTGTAAAGATCGGGAGTGTGTCGACGAGGGTTGCGTACCTTATACTCAGAATCACCAAACGGTATTCGCTGAAGGTCATACAGGTTTACGCACCAACCTCGGCACACCCCGATCAGGAGGTGGAGGAAATGTATGAGGATATCTCTAGAGCCATGAATTCCTCCAAAACCCAATATACGGTGTTAATGGGAGACTTCAATGCAAAACTAGGCACAAGAGAGAACGGTGAGCTGAAAGTAGGGAAATTTGGAATAGGGCAACGGAACCCAAGGGGCCAGCAGCTGGCCGACTTCATGGAGAAAGAGGGACTCTTTATGATGAACTCTTTCTTCAAGAAGCGGCCCCACAGGAAGTGGACCTGGTCGAGCCCCGACGGTTCGACAAAAAATGAGATTGACTTCATTATAGACGACCAGACGACAACTGTTCAGTGATGTCTCAGTGATCGCGAGGGTGAAAACCGGCAGCGATCACCGAATGGTTAGAGGCACATCATCATTCATCATCATTACAGCCCTTCACAAGTCCACTGCTGAACATAGGCCTCCCCCAAAGAATGCCACAAAGCACGGTCCTGAGCCACCTGCATCCATCGACTTCCTGCATGTCTTACCAGGTCGTCACTCCATCTTGTGGGGGGACGCCCTACACTTCGCCTACCGGTACGAGGCTGCCACTCGAGAACCTTTCTTCCCCATCGGTTGTCGGTTCTTCGAGCTATATGGCCGGCCCACTGCCACTTCAGCTTACTAATCCGTTGGGCTATGTCGGTTACTCTGGTTCTACTGCGGATATCCTCATTCCTAAGTTTATCACGCAGTGAAACTCCGAGCATAGCCCTCTCCATAGCTCGCTGAGCGACCTTGAGCTTCCTCATACGGCCAGCAGTGAAGGACCACGTCTCAGTTCCGTAAGTCATCACTGGCAACACGCACTGGTTGTACAATTTTGTTTTAAGGTTTTGAGGTATTTCTGACGAGAAGATGTGTCGTAGCTTCCCGAACGCTGCCCAGCCGAGTTGAATCCGTCGATTGACCTCTCGGTCGAAGTTGGACTTACCTAGTCGGACTATTTGTCCCAGGTAAACATACTCGTCAACAACTTCGAGCTTAGTGCTCCCAACAACTACCGGCATAGGTGTGACATGGACATTAAACATAATCTTTGTTTTGTCCATGTTCATCTTAAGACCTATCCGTTGGGAGACACGATTGAGGTGATTGAGCATAGTGCTTAGTTCCTCCAGCGATTCTGCCATGAGGACTATATCGTCGGCAAATCGAAGTTGAGTGATGTACTCGCCATTGATGTTATGTAATTCCGTATCCTTTCCAGTCCAGAAGCTTGAAAACGTCTTCCAATGCAGCGGTGAAGAGTTTCGGGGATATAACGTCACCCTGTCTTACACCTCTCTGCAATTGGATAGGTTTCGTACTCTGGTTCTGTACTCGGATAGCCATCGTAGCTCTACTGTACAAACACTTCAGCACTTCGATATACCGACAGTCAACTTGGCACCGCTGAAGGGACTGCAGCACCGCCCAAATTTCGACGGAATCAAAGGCTTTCTCATAGTCCACATACGCCAGACAAAGTGGCAAATTGTACTCTTCGGACTTCTGTACAATTTGCCGTAGGGTATGTATGTGGTCTATGGTGCTAAAGCCCTTTCGGAAACCGGCTTGTTCTGGAGGCTGGAAGTCGTCAAGTCTGCGCGCGAGACGATTCGTAATGACTCTCGAAAACAGCACGTAGACGCGGCTCAGAAGGGAAATCGGTCTGTAGTTCTTCAAGAGAGCGTTGTCACCTTTCTTGAAGAACAAGACCACCGCACTTCTGCTCCACGCCTCCGGTGTAATGCCACCATGGAGGACGGAATTAAAGAGCCTCTGAAGGACTTCAAGTACCGGTCTTCCACCCGCTTTCAGAAGCTCCGCTGTAATTCCATCCTCGCCTGGGGCCTTGCCGTTTTTAAGGTCCTGGAGGGCCATTCTAATCTCGCTCAGACTGACGTCCGGGATATCTTCGGAATAGTGTCGAATAAGACTCGCTCTTGGATCGTTACTCACACTTGCGTGTGGCTCCAACGATGACGTGTACAGCTGCCCATAGAACCTCTCAATCTCACTCAAAATCTCAGGTGCCCCGGAAACGATGCTGCCACATTCGGTCTTCAGCTTTGACAGTTGGCTCTTTCTGGCAGACAGATCTCTGGCAAAGACTTTGGAGCCTTGGTTCCGCTCGATCGCTTCTTCAATACGAGCTGTATTGAAGTTGCGTAAGTCTCGCCGCATGCATTTAGAGATCTGTCTGTTCAGTTGCCTGTATGCTGTCAAATCTGTTGAAGAATGTAAAAATGTTAGAGGCACACTGAACCTAAATGTTAAGTTGGAGAGGTCTCGTCTGATGAAGTCATCGCTCCGTCCCCCTCGTGCTCTGATCCAAAGTCCCGAAACCTTTCAGCTCGAGTTACAAAACCGTTTTCAGTGCCTAGAAGACTGCAATGAAGTGGACGATATGAATGACAAGCTCGTGGAAACTGTCCATGCGGTCGGAGCTAAGTTCTGCAAGACCCACCGCAGAAGAACACAAAAACTCTCCGATCACACTCTTAATCTTATGGCTGTTAGACGGGAGATGAGGCTACATTCTTCAACAGATTTGACAGCATACAGGCAACTGAACAGACAGATCTCCAAATGCATGCGGCGAGACTTACGCAACTTCAATACAGCTCGTGTTGAAGAAGCGATCGAGCGGAACCAAGGCTCCAAAGTCTTTGCTAGAGATCTGTCTGCCAGAAAGAGCCAACTGTTAAAGCTGAAGACCGAGTGTGGCAGCATCGTTTCCGGGGCACCTGAGATTTTGAGTGAGATTGAGAGGTTCTATGGGCAGCTGTACACGTCATCGTTGGAGCCACACGCAAGTGTGAGTAACGATCCAAGAGCGAGTCTTATTCGACACTATTCCGAAGATATCCCGGACGTCAGTCTGAGCGAGATTAGAATGTCTCTCCAGCATCTTAAAAACGGCAAGGCCCCAGGCGAGGATGGAATTACAGCGGAGCTTCTGAAAGCGGGTGGAAGACCGGTACTTGAAGTCCTTCAGAAGCTCTTTAATTCCGTCCTCCATTGTAGCATTGCACCGGAGGCGTGGAGCAGAAGTGCGGTGGTCTTGTTCTTCAAGAAAGGTGACAACGCTCTCTTGAAGAACTACAGACCGATTTCCCTTCTGAGCCGCGTCTACGTGCTGTTTTCGAGAGTCATTACGAATCGTCTCGCGCGCAGACTTGACGACTTCCAGCCTCCCGAACAAGCCGGTTTCCGAAAGGGCTTTAGCACCATAGACCACATACATACCCTAAGGCAAATTGTACAGAAGTCCGAAGAGTACAATTTGCCACTATGTCTGGCGTATGTGGACTATGAGAAAGCCTTTGATTCCGTCGAAATTTGGGCGGTGCTGCAGTCCCTTCAGCGGTGCCAAGTTGACTGTCGGTATATCGAAGTGCTGAAGTGTTTGTACAGTAGAGCTACGATGGCTATCCGAGTACAGAACCAGAATACGAAACCTATCCAATTGCAGAGAGGTGTAAGACAGGGTGATGTTATATCCCCGAAACTCTTCACCGCTGCATTGGAAGACGTTTTCAAGCTTCTGGACTGGAAAGGATACGGAATAAACATCAATGGCGAGTACATCACTCACCTTCGATTTGCCGACGATATAGTCCTCATGGCAGAATCGCTGGAGGAGCTAAGCACTATGCTCAATGACCTCAATAGTGTCTCCCAACGGATAGGTCTTAAGATGAACATGGACAAAACAAAGATTATGTTTAATGTCCATGTCACACCTATGCCGGTAGTTGTTGGGAGCACTAAGCTCGAAGTTGTTGACGAGTATGTTTACCTGGGACAAATAGTCCGACTAGGTAAGTCCAACTTCGACCGAGAGGTCAATCGACGGATTCAACTCGGCTGGGCAGCGTTTGGGAAGCTACGACACATTTTCTCGTCAGAAATACCTCAAAACCTTAAAACAAAATTGTACAACCAGTGCGTGTTGCCAGTGATGACTTACGGAACTGAGACGTGGTCCTTCACTGCTGGCCGTATGAGGAAGCTCAAGGTCGCTCAGCGAGCTATGGAGAGGGCTATGCTCGGAGTTTCTCTGCGTGATAAACTTAGGAATAAGGATATCCGCAGTAGAACCAGAGTAACCGACATAGCCCAACGGATTAGTAAGCTGAAGTGGCAGTGGGCCGGCCATATAGCTCGAAGAACCGACAACCGATGGGGAAGAAAGGTTCTCGAGTGGCAGCCTCGTACCGGTAGGCGAAGTGTAGGGCGTCCCCCCACAAGATGGAGTGACGACCTGGTAAGACATGCAGGAAGTCGATGGATGCAGGTGGCTCGGGACCGTGCTTTGTGGCATTCCTTGGGGGAGGCCTATGTTCAGCAGTGGACTTGTGAAGGGCTGTAATGATGATGATGATAATTAGGAATATTTTTATTTTTTATTTTACGGTTATCTATTTTCTATTTTAAGACTGTACTCTTAATAAGACCAGATTTATGACCAACATTAGAACGTTTTTCGTGGACATTAATGAAAATGTAGCAACTTGAAGATAACATTTCAACAAAGGCATTCGCACTCTTGCTGTAATTTAAACAACTATTGCACTCTAGTGCATTTCTGCTTTAAATATAAACTATAACAATATTAGCAATATCCTTTAGATAGACTAAGTTTAAGCTGCGATCTTAGCCAAACTTAGAGCTATAAAGGAGACCACCCCGCGCCAGCATCTCCCTTAAGTGTAAATAGCTGTTTGTTGAAACTATAATAGAGTTAAAAGATTCGATTAAAAGTTATTCCAAAGATAACATTCTTAGTGGATGGGACTTTTATATTAAAGTATACTGCTCTTTAGTGGCTACGTAATATTATCCAATTTCTTTGTGTGGATGTCGTAAAAGGCGACTTTGGAAAATGCCAAAAATATCGCATGACATCTTATAGATGATCATGACATCGGTATAATCCATCTAGTTTACACTAGTAGTAAAATAAATGGGCCGGTGACAAGTTGCAGGCAGCAGGACTGGTGCGTGTCGTCTGGTTCTACAATCAATCATCTACGTGCCAAGCGTGGCGGAATCCTCCCTAAAACAGGAGCTCATGTACAACAATGGACCTTAACGGCCTGTTGGTGACGATGCTGATGATGTACTTAGTGCATTTACGTAGGGTACACTGAAAATATTTGCCAGGTTTCATAGCGGGGCGGGGGACTAGTTGGAAAATATAAAGGTTAATGTTTCTTTCTGAACTATTAAGTATTTTTATATTTTATATTAACAAGATTAAAAATAAATAAACCAAACCACAGATATTATGTATATCGACAAAGTAGTAAATTTCAAAAAGAGCTAAAAATATGCAAAAAATCAAAGAGAAAACCACTGTGGCATTGTTTTGTGTATTAATATAATACTCTAGAAACTGATAAACTTTTATTTAATACTAAACTTTCAATTAAATGACATTGTATAACAAAAAAACTTGACCTCAGTGTCAACCAGCGACATCTGGTGGGCGAAAGATTATTAGACATCATTGACACGCGAATTCCCGCCAAAAATTATTTTAATCAATTTAAGACTTTCTGTTTTAAAAAATAAAACATTCCAAATTCAAACATTTATGATCGGCCAGGAGCGCAGAACTTTTAGTGTGCCCTGTGTATTTTCATCTACATAGAAGCATAATTTTATTGACTTGTTGTCGAATTGTCTTCTAAGGGAAAATTTAAAAAAAAGGCAAGAGGACATTACATTATTATTATTTTTTTCACTATAAAGCAGACAATCGTTTTTGGCCCTCTCGAAATTGTAACGTAACTTAATTGTATTACAAAAAAAAATCAATTTATTATAGTAAACGGATTTATGAAAATCTAAACGGAATCATAAAATCCGAAAAAAAAAGAGTTATTTTGATATTCGTCTTCTGGCTAATGAAAAGAAAAAAAAAACGCATGTAACGAACAGGAGTATGAAAGTCCTCAGTAACTTGCTTTTACGTTGATACCTAGCGCCATTTCATAGGCATCAATAAACGTAGTGATTATATTCTCTTTGGGCATCAAGAGCACTAAACAATTTTCACATATTTTTCTCAAGAGATAGTGCCACTACCGGCATTAATATCTTTTATTGTTTATTTGAATAAATAAATAAAAACAGTTGTTATTTTATTGTT
This sequence comes from Parnassius glacialis, assembly GCA_033319125.1. NCBI lineage: Eukaryota > Metazoa > Arthropoda > Insecta > Lepidoptera > Papilionidae > Parnassius > Parnassius glacialis. The sequence goes on along the minus strand of JAVANC010000009.1, from coordinate 39,451,754 downwards.
AATACTATAATATTTTGGACATTAGGTATAGCCAGGGGTATAACAGTCCTTAGTATATTGCTTTAACGTTGATACTAGCGCCATCTCACGGTCATTAAAAGTACTATATTCCCCAATATTTTTACACATTATATTCAAAAGATGGCTTCGCTGCTGGCATTTATTATTTATACCGAAGTCTATTTGCATTAACAGTTAATTTCTCAGTATTCCCGTTAGAACTAATATTAAATTTGTAATGTATAGGTTATAAGGAAAAAATCACATTTATTTCATTAAGTTACTCCACAATTCGTCGTGGGCCCATTCTCCATACAACAAGAAATTGTTTTATAACGAAAATCGATCAAATATGACGCAAACATGCAAATTTATCAATAGTTCAGGAAGATAAAACCGATAATATTAAAATGCCTTGCAGCCTGTTATTAGTTTTATTTTTAACCCCGAAGAAAAAGAGGGGTGTTATATGTTTAACATGTATATCTGTGAGTCCGTCTGTGAAAAGATGACTTCATCGAAAGCGTGAAAATCAGCCGTGAGAAGATTATCAGCTTCTTTTGTTTGGGGATTTTTAAATTTTTTAATTTCAGTTATTGAGTTAAAGTTTTGCGTTATGAGTGAAGAGAATATCTGACTTTGATACTAACAAGTAATAAAATTAAAAAATTTGTACAACCAACTTCAATATAAATAAAAGGAGAATCAATGTACCTAGTCGAAGTCAGTTCAATACGCGATATTAAATATAACTCAAAAACTACTGGGCAGATCTTGATGAAATTTATTATATATCTATACAAATAAATAAAATTGAAGTGTCTGTTTGTAATGTAAAAATCACAGCTTTTTACTAAATGCATATGAAAGTGTATACGGTACTAATAACAAAAATACAATTTTAAAAGTTTTTGTCTGTCTGTTTGTCTGTCTCTCCGTCTGTCTGTCTGTATGTCTGTTTGTTCCGGCTAATCTTCGAAACGGCTGGACCGATTTTGATGGGATTTTCACTGACAGATAGCTGATATCACAAGGAGTAACTTAGGCTACTTTTGTTTTAGAAAAAAAATTAGGGTCCCAAGCAAAAAAATTTAAACTCCAAATAACACGCGGGCGAAGTCGCGGGGAACAGCTAGTTTCAAATAAAAAAAGAATCATCAGTCGGTTCACCTACAAAAAAGGTCAGAAGTACCACACATAACAATATATTCGAATTGAGAATAAGTCGGTTGAAAATAAAATTAAAGAAGTTATGTAACAACCATTAATATACTTATCCCACACTTGGTCACAAGCATCTCATTTCTAAAAGGGTTTTGGAATAATTCGTCTGCTGAACTTCAGCAGCGCGTGATGGCCGACTTCTCATAACGTCGAAATATTTTCATTTCTTCTACATGCAGGTTTCATCACGCAACTTCTTCACCGGTAAATCAGCACTTGAAATTGCAATTTACAATCTCATTGGTGCCAGCTTAGATCGAACCCGGGTTGCTCGCGTACCCTAAAATTTACCCCTGAGTTACCACGGATCGGTAACTACAATATTCGATCGTTCTATTAGGATATTCATTTTTACTTAACCTGTTTACACCCAAATTACATAAGAGCCACTTATGTAATGACAGGTGCTTGGAAATTTGCCAGATCGAACGCCTTAACAAATGCAGCGCTGGAATATGTTTTCCATTTAGAAATTTCGATTTAGCAAATGTGCTGGAACAGTATAAACTCCATTCCTTTTTACCTGTAACTATACGACTTCAAAATTTTGTTTTCTTCTACACTATTCATTTTTCTTGTTCTTTTTCATTTTCTTGTACGTGGTAGAGCCATGTTGCAGCTATATTAGTAGTATAGTTGTAGCACGAATGGGTCGGTTCGACCGGGGAAGGACCACGCTCTCACAGAATACCAGAGTAAAATAGCAGCTTAACACTGCTGTGTTTCGAATGGTGAGTGTACCAGAGACCCCTTTTACTGGAAAAGAGGTATTCCATCTTAGTCCTCACGGGTGACAACGCATCTGCATTTTGATTCACAAACGAGGATAGATGTAGATGTCTATGGGCCACAGCAACCACTTACCATCAGGTGGACTGTGTGCTCGTTTGTCACCCTATCATATTAAAAAAAACTAATATTATAAAAAGGTAATATGAGTTTGTAAGTTTGGATGTATTTAATCATAGAATCTACTGATTCGATTCTGAAAAATCTTTCTCGATTAGTAAGATTCATTATACCCAAGTGCTATGGGCTTTACATTATTTTAATAGTAAGGTAGTACAATTATTAAGCTTTCCAGATTAATAATTGTAAGTCAATCCAGAAGAAAAAGCGCTGCCCGACAAATTTATCGGTGTGCGCTGGCCAGATGGTTGGTTGGGCTAAAAATTATATAATTAAAGTTAAGACATCAGTAGGTCAAAAAGTCTGTGACAAAATACCTAGCTTTTTTTTTAAAAGTAATGTGAAAATTAAAGGTAATAATGTTTTAATTCTTTTATTCGTTTATTATTCATGTATTCTTCTCATAGGGGTGAACAGTACCCCAATAAACAACTTCTCATTTTTTATGTTACATTTTCGAGGGTACGTAATTGTGACAGTGGTAATTACTGTTCCGATACTGAAAATTTTCGACTGGGTAAGGACCACGCTCTCACAGAATACCAGCGTAAAATAACATTGTTTCATATGGCGAGTCTAAAGAACCAGAGACCATTTTTCCCACGATACAGGATTACCTAGTATGGGTAATCGTTGGTTACCTAGTGTGGGTAACCAACGGATACTTCAATGTAGTTGTTTTCTGTTAAAATAAACATTTTTTTTTTTTTTTTAATTTCTACTGGTAACAAGGCATTCTATCTTTATCCTCGGGATTAGCAATGCATTTACATTTTGATTCTTAACAGAAAAAAGATGTAAATGTCTATGGGTCACAAGTCTTCACTTAACAGCAGGTAGACTGTGTGCTCGTTTGACATTCTGTAAAAACCTATGTTCATAAGTGAACCTTAGAAAAACGCTGGTGAGAACAACTGATTTAATACAACACTAATACATTTTAACTCAATGCAGCCTATCAAAATCTTAAAAAAGATCCGTGGTAGCTCGGATGGATTGGTTAGGGCTCGATTTAAATTTCACAGTACTCGAGCAACCCGGGTTCGATACCCGCCGGCACCAATGACATTCTTAAGTGCAATTTTTTGTGCTGATTTACCACGTGTTCGGCGGTGAAGGAAAACATCGTAAGGAGACCTCCATGTCTGAGAAATAAGAAAAAAATATCGAAGACATGTGAAGTTCGCCAACATGCATTGAGGCTGCGCGGCGGACTTTTCCTTGCCTTAAAACCCTCTCAGAAATGAGGGGAGGTCTGTGTCCAGCAGTGGGACGTATATAGGCTGTAAATTTACTTGTGTGCTTTTATCAAAGTCTGTTGCTGAAAATAGGTTTTTACATATTACAATGCTTTTTTTCAGTTCTTATTAGGAAAACGTTGCTGCCCTTCTCCTGGCCTTTTTCCCTCTGTTTCCTCTTACTCTCCGGTTCTCTGATTTTTGACGATATTGGTGCTGTTAACCTTTAAAACAATCAGCCATAATGGTTAACAGCACTAGCAGCAAGGGGTCCTGACATATTATTCCCAACGACACTTACGTAAGGATGTTCAACTACGACAGTTTACAGTTCACGTAGATGAATTATCTAATGGTCGTCAGAAAGGAGGTGACCGGCCCTGACTCTGACGGCTAACTCGTATCGTTCGATGTTCTGGTCGGTGAGAACCGCCCAGCGGCGCGGGTGTACGGTGTGTACGCGGTGTGGAGGGGTGTGCGTCATGCACGTCTGCGGACTCGCTGTGTCCCATTCGTTGTCCTCACGGTCTTCTCCTCTTACGACACCCACGGAATGATATGGACTAAAGGATATTACCCTAATAGATGTATTAGCAAACGAACTTTTCCGGACTACTTTATTATAAACAATTTAAACTTGTCTATATTATAATTATATTTTACGTGATAGATTTTGAGACCCTCGCTGCACATGTATTATGGCTGTACCACGAATGGGTCGGATCGAGCGAACGGCGCTCTCACGAAATAGCGACAGAATGCTGCTATAGTATATAGTCTATAGTGTAGTTTGTAGTGAACTGGAGGCCCTATTTACTGGTAATGAGGTATTTCATCTTAGTTCTCAAGGGTGACAACGTATCGTCATAGTGAGTATATACTATATAGATGTAGTGACTTCTGTATACACTTACCATCAGGTAAACTGTCTGTTCACTTGTCACTGTGTGCTATTTCTATAAAAATACTAATTTTGATAATGCTGATGATAAAATTATTCTGTCACTAGGGTACAAATTTGCAAGGAACTCGAAGAGGTTGGAAAGCGATACAAGCCTGGTGTATAGCCTGGTGGCACTCTGGACGAGAAGATCTTGAGGACACCGAGGCAGAGGAAGAACAATCAGACCCCGGCTATGCAACGCCGGTGTCTGTGGAAACGCCTCTGCAAAGTTCTGTGTCCAGGTGAGGTAACAGTTAATAGAAATACCTATGTTTAATGCAAAATGTTATTTCTTTAATGATTATAATTTTTTTAAACATATTATAAGTTTAGTTTGATGGAAGATATAGAGTGCACCTGTACTTGGCTAGTCTGCGTTGAGTATTTGACGTCATCAGAATTTGGTCTGGAGGACTTACCTAACATAATTTTAATACAGAGTCAATACACGTCAAAATTTAGATGGCAGAGAATGCCTTTTTCGCATTAAGTTCGCCTTTGTACCATATTTTTTGTTTGAGTGAAATAAAGAATTTTCTATCTATCTATCAAGAAAATCATTGTTTTGTATCATCACCATTTACAGAAACTATTTATGGCTATTAGTCAAGATAAATAATGTAAGTTCTTTTGTTGCGATTACAACAAAAGGTTTATCTCGTTATAATTAAATTAATTTAAAAGCTAACAAAAGAGCGGGCTTAGTTCCAGTCGGCATTCTCTGCCAGTCACTCCATGATAAGGTGAAAAGTGGTAGAACATGCCTTATAATTAGATACAGTAAAGAAAAGCTATGATTATTGGTTTCTGTCTGTTTCAAGACGGTAGATAATTCAATATTTACAATATTAATTAGGTGTATTTAGTTCAATTCATCTTTCCAGGTGTACATCGCTTAACGTTATCAGGGATCCGTTCGCAGCGCGCGGTGGATCCGGTGGTTCGACAGCTGGCGATGGAGGCACGTCACCTCTCCGTAGAAACTTCGAGAATCCTACAGCTCCCATACCAGCAGCAAGGGACAGTCGCTCACTCCCGCCTAACACCAGAATTAACACCGCCGCTTCACCAGCTCCTAAATCAGCATCAGCTGATTCAGTGTACACTATCCTCATAAGATTACCAGATGCGGATACGGAGAGACCTAGCATCAAAATGATAACAGAAGAGTCACCACCGACTAATGCCAGAACTCAATATCGACCACCAACTAGAGGCGATTCTGAATTCAACCTCCACCCGGGTGGTCATGCTGCGTTGACAAGAAGAACATCACATATACAGGATGTTAGAATTCCTCTAAATGCTAAAATAATTCCCAAACAGCTGGCTGGTAAGGGAATTACTTCAAAGCAACCTAAAAAGAAGAAAACTCAGGAAAAGAAGCAAGAGACAAAAGCGGCTAAAACTTTATCCGCTATCCTCTTATCCTTCATCATAACCTGGACGCCTTATAACATTCTCGTGTTATTAAAACCTCTTACAGCGTGCACTAAATGTATCCCAGACGAACTTTGGTCTTTCTTTTACGCGCTATGTTATATTAATTCTACTATAAATCCAGTCTGTTACGCTCTATGTAACGCAACATTTAGAAGAACGTATGTCAGAATTTTAACTTGTAAATGGCACAACAGGAATCGAGAAGCTATGACTAGAGGCATGTACAATTAAATTCGAAAGAATAATAATTTAAATTCGCGATTTAAAAAATATTATTTTTAAAGTTTTGTACCAAAATTCTATTGCCCAATTTTGGTACTTGGTAGGAGATATAAAAGAAGTTTTGGGAGTAAATCGAAAAGTCGTATGTGATTTTTAAATTTACTTACAAATAATCTTAGATAACTTGTATAATAAATATATATTTTTTCGTCTTATTAAATTAACGATGAAAGAATTTTAACTGGATTAGTGACAGCATATTATGCATAAATTCCGATTAAAATATTTTCTGTTTAAGTTTAAACGAAGCATTTTGTTTTTAAACTATAAAAATACAAGAAATCTTTAATTTGGCCGAGAAATATGTAATATGTAATCATAAAGTTTTCATTTATTTAATTAATTTATGCTCACATAACTTTTCATATAATTTTTCACGTATTAATTTAAATGAAGCGTACCTAAAGCAACGATGGAAAACTGCTTGTAAAATGCGATTTTAAAATTGTCTTTTAAAAGCTTTGGTGTTTATATTTTTTGTTAACAAACCATTGTTTCCACTTATCTAAGTAATCTGACAGACATTCCAAATTTCGTTAGTGATTCACTCGTCCCGTCCATCATTAGAATCATTATTTGTAGTTTCGTAACTTTTTGTGATAGGCCTTGTTATAGGTTCATTTTATTATTTTTAATTCACCAGTCTTCTGTTGTAAGAAGATCGTTGTAATTGCTAAAAATAAAAACAAATTTAAAATACCAAGGTATTTTAAGAATGATTTAGAATGTAGGTAAGAAATGGAAGTGGTACATAACAAAAGGAAAATTCTAGTAATTAATTTTAATAAGTACCTATTTCTCTAGTAAGATATTTCCATTATTCTAATAAAGTGTGAGCTTTTAGAATTAATGTTGTCGAACTTTATTCTTTTTTTTTATATTGAGCTAGTTTTGACATTATTTTTATTTTTAATTTCATTCTGTTTTCTTAGTTTTAAAGTGTTTTAATGTACAGATAAAATATAATTCTGAAGACACAATCGAGTTTTCCTAAAATATTTTGTGTTATTAAATAAGATGATGATATTTCGTAGCTCTTAAACTTATTTTAATAAAATAGTAAAAAGTAGTGCAGTGACCAAAGATTAAAAGTAAAATAATGTAACATGGAATTAGGACTAATTTAAATACTTATTGACGTTTTAATTTAAGTCTTCAAGAGAGAAATGTGAGCCTTTTTTTCAAACTCTACGTGTATTTGTCTTGTGCTGATTCGTGTATTTCGTATTTGTAGAAAAAAAGCAATACATGAACAATTCTTGTATGAGAATTATCTAATTAAAATAATTGCGAATGGTAATTATTATATAAGCATTTATAATTAATCGAATCGCTCTTAATTTACGCTCATGTTATTTATAATAATACTTCTTCTGTAAAATCGAATAGATAGAACTTATATAATAAATACTTACTATAATACAACGATTACAAATTATCTAGATGTGATTCCCTTTGCAATGTCTCTCTCACTTTTTAAAACATTTGTTTTCATCGATGCACACAGTTAAATAAACACTCGATATTTTCTTTGCTCTCGTGGAGTCTCTATTATGATATATAAAAATAAAATTGTGTAAAGCTGTAGCCTTTATATGTGAATGGCCGTGTAATATTAGTCAAATCGATACAAAATTTGAAACGTTATACTTTGCGCAAGCCAGAAGAGTAAAACTAAAACTAATAAGATAATCTTTTTATTCAAGTGGAAATATCAATATAATTCTAAATATATGCATGAAAATCCATTTCACATCAGTCGATCTAAAAGAAAACATTCCAAATAAAACATGGCTGTGCAATACAGTATGTTATAAAATCATTATATTATCTTAATTACTTTATTTACAGATAATATAAATATTATGTTAATGCTGAATTATTAACGCAGAAGAATTTTAAATCAACCTGTATATATCCAAATTAAACCAACTTCATGACAGCTTTTATAAACGATCTGTATAAATGAAACCAAAGAAATTGTAAATATATTATTACACTTGTTTATATTCATAAGTTTATAATATTTGTATCGAAGTTATGTATTAGTAAAATACTATTCAAATATTACTTATATATAACAAAAATATATGTGTAAGAATTTATGTAACATATTTATATCATGCACATCTGAACTCTATGTGTCGTATAACGTTCCTTTGTTGTGAATAAGGTTGATTAACCAATTTATTAAAAAATATATATGTGTAGAGACATAGAATTATTGTAATGATATATCAAAGATAAAATATTTAAGCCCTAGACTTTGTGGAACGTATAAAATGGTGAATTGCGCATTTTAAAAATATATATCGTAATAATTTTCCCATTTCTTACGTGGTGTACATAAAATGTTTAATTTTTTAAATTATGTTTTCGTTTTACTAATATGTCAAACTGATATGTCAAAGAATAAAAGGGAAAACAGAAGTTACAAAACTGGCTAGATTTATTGAAATGTTATTATTCTTTGTAATTGCAAATATTTTTTAATGTAAAGTCATCACAATAATTTCTAAATGCGTGATTCTACCAATATATCCATGTAGTAATAGCCAAAATTATTACAAATCGCAGTTTGAATCCATACATTTACTAAGATATACGAGTATAACCTTGTACCGCTGCGCTACTTACTGCTAAAGTACAACTTTATTGAGGACGTGTGCACAGGCGCTCTCGCCATGTTAGTGAATCTGACACTATTATAACATTACTCATAATAGTGATTACAAGGATTCACATTACATAGGTAGTTTTTTTTTTATTAGAATGACAAGAGAGATGACAGTCGACATAATGATAATTTGTTACTACAAAGCTTATGGTCCGAGAGCTCATGACGCATTCTTCATGAAGTGTTTGATGCATCATGAAACTTTGTTTAAAAGTATCAGTCGACTCAATAAGCAGGAATATGACTGTCTGCCTGGCCTACCTGGGTACACCTGGTACTACGCATACAGGTTAGTCGCAAAAAAATTGCCCAAAAAAGTGTTTGATTCAAATAATAATAATGACTATCCGTCAGCTAAGTTGATAAAGAAATTAAGAAAAAAAATGGCAGACACTTCTGAAGGGGTTTACGTAGGGGCAGACTACGCCAAAAATTGTATTTTCAAAATATCCAAAAAAAAGTGTTCTCTGTCAATCAAGCAAGTTCAATCTGCCATTTTTACAGCGTGTTTATTATACATAATAAAATACATAATAAAAAATTCTCACAACAGGCCAGACAGGTTCTCCGGGGGTTAATAATTTAAAAATCTATACAAATAAATAAAATTAAAGTGTCTGTTTGTAATGTGAAAATAACTGCTTTTTACTAAGCGTATATAAATTTTTTACGGTAAATCATATTCACATTGTCTTAGCGTAATAAAAGCCTATTATTCACTCTTGCCTTGAAGACGCCCAGATTGTATTCGGATGGAAAGACAGACGCCGGCAAATTATTCTCAGGTATAGTTACTACCAAATTTAGGTGAGTGCTATTTTCTGATCAACCACGACTCTTATATGTTCTTAGCTTATAATACAGTTTTTATTTGTAGAAAACACTCTCCTAAATTATAAATTATTACCTGGCCTCACGGCAGCGTTAAGCTGCTATTTTCCTTTCCCGGTCCAGCCGACCCGTTCGTGCTGCAACTATACTACTTACATAGCTGCAGAGTGGCTCTACAACGTAAAAAAACGTTGTCGATTCTTCGAGCTATATGGCCGGCCTATTGCCACTTCAGCTTACTTATCCGTTGGGCTATGACGGTTACTCTGGTTCTACTGTGGATATCTTCATTACTCAGTCTATCACGCACAGAAACTCCCAGCATAGGCCTTTCCATATCTCAACGTAACGTAACAAATACAATGTCGTCTAAATAGACACATTAAAAACTTCATATCCTATTTAATATAGAAAGAAACATTAAAATCGGTTTACTAAGGACAAAGATATCGTAAAGCGTATATGTATACATTAAAAGAACATACAGCCGAATTCAGCGCCTCCTCTTTTTTTGAAGTGGGCTAAAATACGCCAAATGTAATCGAACTTTTAGTATTTGAAATAAAATGTAAAAAAAAATTCAATTTTTCCCCAAGTGATAAAGATTCTGGTCGCAGATGCGCGACAAGCTTTCTCATGGTTTGTTTTTCTTAGAAATGGATTGTAGTTTGCAGTAGAGACGTCTTCCATTTAAAAACAAAGAATCCCGTCGCATAATTTGCTCTCAACCGTTGTTATCATATTGCATTATAAGACTTGAATATTTTGTAGTACTTTGGAATTCAGGAACCCCGCCTTGAATATCACATTAGGCGAGCAATGGGAGTAACACCGTTGCCGTCGGGGTCACTGAAATTGTAGATTGCAGTTTGAGTTGCTGAAATAACATTATATTTTCAGAGTATGTGGCATTTAACTATAAGCTATAGGTATAAGCATATATATTCCTTAGCAAGGAATCCTTTTCTGCTATTCTAATTTTTTATAGAAGTTTTTATTTTTTATTTTATTTAACACATTGAGGCCTCTGCCTCGAATCTTGCGGGCAGCGGGGCGGCGGCAGCGGCGTCGCGGGAGCGGCAGGATCTTATGCGTAAAAATAAACAGTGGTAGAGCCACGTGGCAGCTCTTGCTGTCACACGGATGGGCCGGCTCGAACCGGGGTGGTACCACGACCTCACAGAAAACCAGCGTGAAGTAGAGGTTTACCTCTGCGTTTCGCTTGGTGAGTGCGGGTGGCCGGAGGCCCTTTTTACTGGAAATGAGGCATTCCATCTTAGTCCTCACGGGTGACAACGCATCTACATTTTGACTTGTAATTGAGGATAGATGTAGATGTCTATGGGCCGCAGCAACCACTTACCATCAGGTGGACTGTGTGCTCGTTTGTCACCCTTATCCTATAAAAAAAAAAAAAAAAAAAAAAAAAATGGAGCAACCCTCGAAAACAGCGGCGCAGGGGCGGCCAACGAGCGGTGCACTCCAGTCAAGCGGTGACCGCACGCGTGTCTGCATTGCAGTGTTGTGCAATTTATTTTTGTGACGTGTCGAAATGTCCTCGGATCTGCAAGAGCAAATTTATTTTAGACTACCTACTTTTTAATGAGTTTCCTTCCACAAATAGAAGAATTCACGCCAATACAAAAGTTTACAGTGAGAGAAAAATTTAATCAAGCTCTTCTAGACGAGTTAAGTGTAAATGAAGCCCTTCTAATGAATCATAGTATAATACTCAACACTAGGTATATCAACCTTATAATAAAAAATATTGTCAAATAATAACAAATCTGTGATTGTAGAAATAACTAATCATCGTACTTCGATATCTTAATTTCGATATAACCTGCCTTTTTTTCCTTGCCCTATAGAGGGGATTCACTTATTTTGCCCACAATAAATCGAGCGTTAGGAATAAATTTGAATCAAAAAGATGTTGTCGCCGTTGTTCAGACATTTCGTTCGCGAATAAAAACAAATATCTCGACAACACAACCATGAACACATCACTACGCCGCTATAGTGTCGCGCGATCTGCCCGCTGGTTTCGAGAACGGGTCTACGTTGCCCGCCCGCATTTATATTATGATATTTCAAATATAACAAACCAATAGTATTAACATAAAATTAATCAGGAATTTAAATGACAATGGCTTTTTGCATATGTATGCATATACACATACACACATATATACATATATAATATGCACATATATATATATATATATACATACATACGTATAGTATATAATAACTACAGCTTACATTGTTGTAGATAATATGGATCATTATGATACAACATGTCAAAACACAGTCTACGCAAATGTAAATAGATGCTATGACTCATAAATCCCTCAATGCAGTACGTGACGTCACTTATGTGACTTATCACGTACTGCATTTGCTGACTAATCTATTAAAGTTATAAGTTACACCATTTTTGGGGCTGTTCTGCTGACTAAAATTATATTCATTTTGCGTAGCACAACGTACAAGGTTATATATGTACAAACAACACGTAACATTGTTTTTGTAGGTATTTGTAATATTTTGGCTAACATTATCATATTTCCTAATATTATCAATGCGCACAGTAAATTAGTTCTACCTTATAAAAGTGATTTATTTTGTTGTGAATGTATTTTCTAGTCCGAATTTCTTTGTAGAGTATCACGTAGTCCTAAGAAATATAGTTACGAATGTTATGAATGAGGGAAGAAGTTTTCTGATTACGCTATTTAGAAGGCACTGATACGCCTTTATAAATGTTATTAGGTAACTAACCTTGGGTGCAAGCTATCGAATTGTGTCTAGGTTGTTTTTTCCTCGATGTTGTATTTCGTTCTTATACGTGGTAGACCATTGGATATAATGCAATTAAACAGTACAAAATGCTTCATAGTTTCGCACAGAATCGATTGTTTTTAAAAGATAATTTAAAAGCTGACTATAATTCGATAAAGCAAAAGACGACATTATTAGTTATTTTCATGCAGTTTTAGGCCCCGTTTAGAACCCGTTGAATGGATTTATTAATAAGCACATCTGTAAAAACTGCACTAACCGTAGGGGTCAGCGGGCGGTGTTATCTTACTAACTTGTGTGATTTAGATTTATATTCCAGCTTAAGTCATTTCTGAGTGTGTATTGCTATTCATTGTGGGTATATATTGTGACATTAAAATGTATTATTGCAAGTAACAACTGCCATTACTCAACAAAAGATGTCACTTTGATCAATATCGATCGAAAGAAATCATGTTTACAACATGAACTCGTTTTTTTCTATGGTGATATTTTTTTTCTAGATTGCTTAAGCTGAAAGCTTATAATGAATTAGTGTGTGTAACTTATATAAGTGTGTGAAATAAGTAACGAAGTGCCAATTGTATTGCATGAATGAAATCTAAATGATAAACTTTTGTAAACAGAAATTATCTTCACTTTACCCCATCTATGTCAATATTACACCGAATCACAAGAAGTTTTATTAATATTATATTACGTTGTACAATATTATAAGATGCGAAGTCATTTTAATAAGTATACTACTTGTATTACACTTTGTAAAATTAATTTCTATAGTCATTAGTAGCAACCTCAAATATTTGAATACTGCTATATACAGGCTGTTTAGTTTTAAATTAATACTGCTATATACATGAAGTTTTATTTTAACTATCGTATATAAATATTTTATATATAATTCTTTTAATTCAAAACAATTGAAAACGATACCAAATTACTTCGCTCTCGTAGCACATTTCGTGTAGCAGTATGTAGAAGGTTTCTACTTTTGCATGCCTTTTATTTCATATTTTTCAAATTATTTTTACTAATAATAAAATAACACTTTTATGTTATGTATTATTTTATTATATTAATTTTTCAAATAAATATTTAGTCAACTAAAATATTAATATGAATAAAACTGGAATGCTATATAATATTTTGAGTAATTTCACTATCACCAAATATTTTCTCTTTTAAATGAAACATTGTATGCGTATATGTTCCTTATGATTTGCACGTATGAATAGGAGTGCTGTTTAATCATTTCTATTTCATGTTTTTTTCTTTTAACTTTATCTTGTCGCATTAACGAACTCTCTGTCTTAACAGCACAACAGCACATTTTAATAATACAGAACGATTGCTAGAATTAATGTAAGTACTGAAGAGTATTGCTCATTCAACGTGTGTATTAATATTAATTAAAAAATATAACATTAAAATACTCACCGCTCAACAATATTTGAGGTTTCTACATTTTACCAATCTGATGTTAGATATACGAAAGTTTTAGATGTCGATTTTAAAATCATTAAATAAAATGGAAATAAAATGAACTGAAAATATATGATAAAAACAGTGTCAAGTATTATTGTAGCATTATTAAAGCTAATTATAACTAAAACTATGACGAGGTAGGCACTTGATAGTTTTTGTATGGAAATAGGATTGGCAAAGGATTCACATAACTCAAGCAATAGCTACTAAAGCAACATGTGTTACGTTTACAGAAGAAAATGTTAATTTAAACACATTACACTAATAACCTTCTTTTAATAGTACAATTACAATATATAATTATTACTTAATATTAATTTGATTTTGTCAATTAACGTAGAAATAAAATAAGTAAAAAATATAAGAATTTATAATGACTTATTTTTGTTGTTTATTAAATTGATTGTTAATTATGACAACATATTAAAATCATATTATGCTTTGTCATATTTTTGATGACACTCAATTTTTACCTTTTATTATTTAAAAGAAATGTCTTCATACAGTGGTTATTGCTTGGGATAGCTTCAATATAAAATGTAATACAACATATTTGAATGTAGCAATCTCGCGTCTCATTCAAATACGGTGTCAGAGATAAAACGTCGGTCGAGTCCAGCTATTATCTTCACAATCTTGTACAATCGGAGTTAATGGCGGTCTAGGGTCATAGGTCCGTAATAATTGCCCCATTATCGCTTTCAGGGTACATTTAGCAAAAATGTACTCGTACATGAATTTTTATCGGTTCCTGAATCGATTTGAACTGTACGGATTACATAAGCCCTTTTTCATGTGCTCTAGTTAAGTCATATTTTTACTTGATATCTGTTGTTTATTTATTTATTTATTTATCGACAAAATAGTACATATTCTTTCAGTTTAACACTGTCAAATGACTCAATAGTTTTTTAACATTTCTGAATGAAAAGAAAACAACTCAAAAAATGTTTTCTGCCGACTTCCAAAAAGGAGACGGTACTCAATTCGAGTGTATGTTTTTTTTATGTGTGTTACCTCATAACTTTGTACTGGGTGAACCGATTTCGATGGTTCTTTTTTTATATGAAAGCTGATAGTTCTCCTGTGGTCCCATATGAATTTGATCAAGGTCAGACTAATGGTTATTGAGTTATTCTTAAATAACTTATATTGAAGTCGCTTATATTGAAGTCGGCTGTACAAAATATATAATTTTTAATTATAATATGATATGTTGTTATGATTTTTGTTGCTTATAACATAATTGCAATAACATACTGTGTAATGGTGGTATAAGAATTTTTACTACCTCATATCATCGCACGGGTGTCTTAAGAGATGACATAGAGAAACTGAATATAATAAAAAAATTGCGGTTGCCAACCCTGGCAACTGCCAACTAGTGCTAAATCCCCACTACGAGATAATCTATGGGGAGACCTATGTTCAGCAGTGGACTTTTATAGGCTGTAATTAGTGAATGAATAATGAACAAATTGATAATACTGATCTTTTTAAACAATATGTCCGACCCCATGCTCCGATTATGACAAACGTGCCAAATGTTAAATGTCTTAAACTTATAAAATAATCTAATTTTATTATTATCAATGTACAAGTTTAGTATTCACAACGTGTTTATGGATAAATAAATGTGTTTTTGTAAGTTATTTTAAAAATTAATCCATGTTTTTGTATAACCAAAGACAATAAAAATTTAACTAAAACAATAATCTATCATTTAAAATCCCATTTTAGATAACTTCTTGTATAATTGAACAAATGTAGTTTTTTTTATAGGATATCTATGACAAACGAGCACACAGTCACACAGTCCACGTGATGGTAACACGACCCATAGACATCTACATCTATCCTCTATTACAAATTAAAATGCAGATGCGTTGTCGCCCGTGAGGACTAAGATGGAATGCCTCATTTCCAGTGAAAAGGGTCTCCGGTTCTCTACACTGACCATACGAAACACAGCAGGGTTAAGCTGCTATTTTACACTGGTATTCTGTGAGAGCGTGGTCCTTCCCCGGTCGAGCCGACCCATTCGTGCTACAACTATACTACTAATATAGCTGCAGCATGGCTCTACCACGTATAAAAGTAGTCTTAGCTTTATTTCAAAATCAATCATACATATTTCCCATACACTCAGAACATACTGGCGTAATATTTCCCGACAATTTGACGCTTTAGTGTCGATTTCAGTCATTGGTAGTAAATCTCTATAATATACTTCTGTACATTTGTTTGTCACTGAACTCCTAAACTTGTGCGAAGACGGGGCGGATTGCTAGTAAGTTATAAAGCTAGTAACTACTAACTTTAAAACTAATTTATTACTAAATTACCTATGTGTTTACACAGAAGCCCTTACTTGTTGTGATCGAATTATGTTAGTTATATTATTTTGGTTAGGTTTTCAATCCCACAGGATAATATAATTCTAAAAAAAATATATACAATACGCAAAACACTATATTTCTAAAAAGAGGTGACTAGGGTAGAAGGATATTAAAGCAACAAAAAGATTATTCATTGAACAAAAACTGTGTCCTACTCTATGTTTTCGCGCATGCGCGACTACTACTCCCGCGACTAATTTGATATAAAATAAGATATTAATATAAAATAAATATAAGAAATTAATATAAAATATCTTAATTTAATCTTAACAAACATATTTTTAAATAAAATGTAATAATAATTATTTTATGGAATTCACAAATCTTCAATTTACACAATATTTAGTTTGTACGGATTGCACTACAGTTCAGTTGAACATAGTCAATGTTCGGAATGTCTTCTCTAGTACGTAGTACATATAACTCAATGTCATTGAAAAAAATATTTCTGTTATCTTTTATATTATTTTACAGGCAATTTATCAATTTAGAGTAATATCTGATATCGATATGAAATATTTGGCAACAACTATCGGAGACAGGCTGCAACGTAAGAGACACTAGATAGTCATAAGACAAACATACCCGGAAACAGACTTCTGTTTTTGAACGAATGAAAAATGTGATAAGAATTCGAATCCCGAACCTGCGGCGTAGTGTCAGATATTCTAACCCAGTGTTAGTAGCGAAATAAGAGCGTCCATATGATAACTGTAACAATGTAAAATGAGAAATATTGTTAAAGTGAAAAAAACAAATACAAGCTGATAAAACCAGTTACTCGACTCCACAGAGCCAGAATTTTTTTTATGGAGCAATTATACGCTTTTACAACATTCACAGAAAAAAAGGTTTCTCTATTATTAACTTAGTTTTTTTAGACAAATACTTTACAAAAAGTTTATTAATAAGTATATCAATAATTACATTGTTGATAATAACCCCTGCGATTAGGTGATCACTTTCAAGCTGTTTCTTATATGATTGTTGTAAATAATTGTTTTTTTTTCCTTTTTCTTTTTTTTTTATAGGATAAGGGTGACAAACGAGCACACAGTCCACCTGATGGTAAGTGGTTGCTGCGGCCCATAAACATCTACATCTATCCTCTATTACAAGTCAAAATGTAGATGCGTTGTCACCCGTGAGGACTAAGATGGAATGCCTCATTTCCAGTAAAAAGGGCCTCCGGCCACCTGCACTCACCAAGCGAAACGCAGAGGCAAACCTCTACTTCACGCTGGTTTTCTGTGAGGTCGTGGTACCACCCCAGTTCGAGCCGGCCCATCCGTGTGACAGCAAAAGCTGCCGCGTGGCTCTACCACTGTTAAAGTACAACCTATTTGTACAACCTATTTTATATAATATTATTATTGTGTGATAAATAAAAAAATTCCCGCTGGGTTTATTGCTGGTTCTTCCCACGACAGTGTCTTTTTGCCAAATCTGTAGTAAAAGTAAGAAAAAAAACTTTCAATAACAATTGTTTTTTTCTACATTTAATAAAAATTATTCTAGTTATAATTATTACTTATATTTACGCGAACAATACACATTGAATAAAACTACTTTTACGGATTTTATCGCGTTTATTACTATTTATTTGTAACTTCCGACATTTCGGGTGCTTGGCAGCACCCATAAACACCCGCGTAAAAGGACATAATATAGCTGACGTGAAATACCAACGCTCCGGGAAGTCCGCACTTTGTGATCATATACTAGACGGCCCCCGCTGTTACATTAAATTTGATAGACCACAAATCCTCGCGAAAGAACATCGATTCCTGCCAAGAATGATACGTGAGGCTACTGAAATTAAAACATCCTAATTTCAATAGAGAAGGACGCTGGGTACTACTACCACTTGCTTGGGATCCTGTAATTAATAAAATTAAAACAAAACCTAAGCATTCCACTGCAAGACTTCAAGACACAGTAAGTTCATTCTGCGTAGATTGGACCAAATGTAATATTTAAAAAGCTTAAGGTCTTCTGGGCTATAACTTTCACATCGGGACGTCAATCACCTCAGTCCCCCGTAACCATGGCTGCAAAGCACCTGAAACATCGTTTCTCGTAATACAACCTTGTTTGCATGGATAGCTCTACGTTACGATAGCTCTTCGTAAGTCAATCAAAAAATAAAATGTTAAAAGGGCGCCCTTTTAACATTCAAACGACTACAGTGCAGCGCTGATGAATTACGCGCGTAGAGCTACGTTGCGCTGAAGAGGACCGTCGGTGGAGCTCGTCGGTTCGGCATACGTCGTGAAATTATCATGTAAAAACGTACATAACATATCATCTTAGTCCTCTGATGTGACAACGGGTTTTCAGCCTTCTTTGTTTGAAGTTGGTTGTATCCATGGAATGCAGTACCCACTTACCATCAGGTGTAAGTTCCTTTGTCATTTCAATTTTATTAAAATAACTACTTTAAAAATGCGATCTAATAAATTGTTAATTAAAGCTAGTTATTGCTTAAGCTATTTCTCGTTTCGATCGCATCTGAGGTTTCATTAAGTTATAACTAACTTCCCATTACATTCAATGTACTGTCAAGTTCAACAGTTCCAATACAAATTATCTTTGATAAAATAAACAATTGATACCTTCCAGCATTACATATTTCTCTGTTGACCTTCTAAGGACGCCTAAAATCACTTGATGAGCGATGAAGAGGGTTATGTTAGGTATTTCTCTGCGTGATAAAATCCGTGAAGAGTATATCCGCAGAAGACAAAGAGTAACTAATCAGCGAATCAGTGGGCTGAAGAGGTATAGATCTTCCATATAGACCGAAAAATCGACAACCGATGGGTAAGAATAGTTCTCGAGTGGCAATTTAGTGCTGGAATTTTTATGTAAATTGACTTTGAGCTGTATGATCCTATTGTGTTAATACGTCTGCAAAATTTCAGATTATTCAGATACCATTTCATTCGTTCATACGTACATACAAATCAAGCTAAAATAAAATAAACATGTTAAAAAATTATCATACATCACAATGGGACTTGCTGATCGACGCATGGGTGACCTGATGGTGGAAAAAATAACTATGATCCCACAAACTTGTAATGGTAATAAACTCTTCACTCTCTAACACCAGCCAAGCGTAGTTGACATGAACAAATCTTTATTTTAACAGCACATTGATAATAAAGAAAAACAATTTTACAATACCATATATTTATTGTACGCCAAGAAAAGATAAAAATAACAAAATGAAAAAAATAAACAACGATTGAGGTAAATACAAAGGGCGGTCTTATGGCTACATAGCAATCTCTTTCAGACAACCCAGAAGAAGAAATGAATAAAAATTAGAAAAAGAACAATGGGGAGGAAGCATTAAAATTAAAAATTAACAAATTTAAAATCCGAACTTATGCATTAAAAAGACAATATTCTTCACGTAGATCAACGACCATAATCAAGCGGAGGAAGGGAGAGGGGTTAGAGAGACAAATAGAATTCCTAAACCAGTTTCTGGAACACCTTTAAGGATCGAGTACTTTTAATTGACTTGGGTAAGGAGTTCCAGTCTTACACCAAGGACATAAAATGATTTGTCATAATAAGTCGAGAAGTACACAGGACATTCGAGGGAAAGATTTTCTTTGGATCGTAAGGAAATATTATGACGGGAGCTGAGCAATTTAAAACGTTCTTTTAGATAGGAAAGACTTGATACATTAAACAAAACGCCAGTAGAGAGCAGAAAGTATATAAGTATTCCGACGAAGACAAATTGGGAGCCACTTGAGCTTCATGCAGTATATTGAGATATGGTCATATTTAAGAAGACCAAATATGAACCATATACAGAGATTTTGGAGTCGCGTAAGTTTAGTCGTTTTTTAAGTTGCTCCTCGGTGATATTTTATACGTGGTAGAGCCATGCTGCAGCTATATTAGTTGTATAGTTGTAGCACGAATGGATCGGCTCGACCAGGGAAGGACCACGCACTCACAGAATACCAGCGTAAAATAGCAGCTTAACACTGCTGTGTTTCGTGTGGTGAGTGTAGAGAACCGGAGACCCTTTTTACTGAAAACGAGGCATTCCATCTTAGTCCTCACGGGTGACAATGTATCTGCATTTTGATTCGCAAACGAGGATGATGTAGATGTCTATAGGCCACAGTAACCACTTACCATCAGGTGGACTGTGTGTTCGTTTGTCACCCTATCCTATAAAAAAAGAAAATAAATTAATAAAAAAGGAGTAAACGCAATGTGGCACGGTGGGCGGTCTTATCGCTCAAAACAATTTCTTCCACACAACCTTTGGATGGACAGGATTGCAAGAAAACAACAAAAACACGTGTAGTTTTACGAAAATGATGAGATTATTTTTATTATAAACCACTATTTTCACTAGTTGTTATGGGATATTCTCGTTACGAACATTATACCACAGAGGAATTCCGAGCATATTCTCTCTATATTTATCGAGGCATTATATCCCTCGCTATCGCACGCTGAGTGACTTTGAGCTTCCTCATACGGCCAGCAGTGAATGTCCACGTTACAGTTCCGTAGGTTATTACAGGTGGCTCGGAACCGTACTTTGTTGCAATATTTGGGTGGAGGCTATGATCAGCTGTGAACTTGTGATGAACTGTAGTGATAGTGATAGGGATCAAGCGAATACTGCGATTAATAAAAAGCGTTAAAGAATTGAATCTGAAGAGAATGTCCCGGATTGCTCGTTTGCGAATCAAAATACAGATGCGTTGTCACCCGTTAGAACTAAGATGAAATGCGTCTTTTCCAGTAAAAAGGGTCTCCGGATCTCTACACTCATCATACGAAACACAGCAGTGTTAAGCTGCCATTTGACGCTGGTATTCTGTGAGAGCAAGGTCCTTCTCCGGTCGAGCCGATCCCTTTGTGCTACAACTATACTACTAATATAGCTGCAGCATGGCTCTATCGCGTAAAAAATCTATGTGACAAAATTCAGAGGATCAGTAAAAAGATGCAAAAGGGAAGACATATAGCTCGAAACACCGACAGCCGATGGGGAAGGAAGATTCTCGAGTGGGAGCTAGAGATGCGCAAAACAGTGCGTTTTAAAGTGATGTAATATGACATTACATTTCGTACTGAGGAATGTTACGTTATACCATGACTCCAAACATGACGTGAAATGACACTACACAGGCTGGCTATTGTAATGAAATGCTCGCGCTGTAGAAGATATGCTTGCGTTGTGATGTGACAATTGCCAAACGCAATGCCCTCGCTACTCGCTGCGCCGGAATGAACACTTGATTTTTTTATCATATTCATAAAGTCGATTTTTTTTTCACACTTTATCCCAATCTACTGAACTATTCAATCAAAATGGCATTCCGGGCTTATGTCTGACAATAAACATAGATTGCAATATTGATTATTGACCAATACTATGAATATTGGCATATTTAAAAATCGATTTTATTTACAGTGATTGTGGTTTTGTTTTTATTTACATGGTATTAGCATTTTTAACTACAACTAATAAATAATAATTATAATAGTTTTTTTTTTATCTTTAGACATTCAAGAAAGTGATACAGAAAGCACGAGACGTAACGGCATCATAAAAACATAAAATTGAATAGCGTTTGAATATTTGGGCAATAAAGTCATAAAGTACGAGATGCATATTTTAAACAGGACCCTTAATTCATGAATAATACGGTTCTAAGTCTATATGCACTTATTTCTAAATTCACTTATTTCTTAACCAGCCGACCGCCGCTTGCTCCTTCTCGCTTACACACAGCGAAAATTAACGAGATAATACGGACACCGAAGAAAGCGCTGCGCGTCATGTTTGAGTGTCATGTGCCATGTTTGATTTGGTTGAGTCATGTGTAATGCTACAGTACGCGGTCGGGTTATATGACGCGTAATGCAACAATCGCATTACTTACACAAGTCTAGTGGGAGCCTCGTACCGGCAAGCGCAGTGTTGGTCGACCCACCAGATGGAGTGATGACCTACTGGAACATGCAGGTAGTCGATGGATTTGCCCTTTATATAAGAAAAGTCCACAAAAACTTGTACACTAGTGCATCGTTTAGTATTATAAATTTTGATATTAATTCGAAATAACATAAACAAATTTGGCGGTGACTGTAACCTCGGCGGATAGCTAAATCGAGCGTTAGTAGTTGATATTAATTACGTGAATCATAAATAGAACCTAATCACGTTGTAAACATATGAGCCCTTTAGTACTCTATATCGAAAATAACACAAAATATCTTGCTTTCAATGTCTTGAAAGGATTTTCTTTGAGAAGATATGATAAGAAGAAGATATATAATAGAAAAATGTCATCATTTCATCATCATTACAGCCCTTCACAAGTCCATTGCTGAACATAGGCCTCCCCCAAAGAATGCCACAAAGCACGGTCCTGAGTCACCTGCATCCATCGACTTCCTGCATATCTTACCAGGTCGTCACTCCATCTAGTGGGGGGACACCCTACATTTCCTCAGCCGGTACGAGGCCGCCACTCGAGAACCTTTTTACCCCAACGGTTGTCGGTTCTTCGAGCTATATGGCCGGCCCATTGCCACTTCAGCTAACTAATCCGTTGGGCTATGTCGGTCACTCTGGTTCTACTACGGATATCCTCATTTCTAAGTTTATCACGCAGAGAAACTCCGAGCATAGTACTCTCCATAGCTCGCTGAGCGACCTTGAACTTCCTCATCCGGCTAGCAGTGAAGGACCACGTCTCAGTACCATAAGTCATCACTGGCAACACGCACTGGTTGTACAGTCTTGTTTTCAAGTTATGAGGTATACCTGACAAGAAGATGTGCCGTAATTTCTCGAACACTGCCCAACCGAGTTGATTCCGCCGATTGACCTCTCGGTCGAAGTTGGACTTACCTAGTCGGAATATTTGTCCCAGGTAAACATACTCGTCAACAACTTTGAGCTTAGTGTCCCCAACATCTACCGGCATAGGTGTGACATGGACATTAAACATGATCTTTGTTTTGTCCATGTTCATCTTAAGACCTATCCGTTGGGAAACACTGTTGAGGTCATTGAGCATAGTGCTTAGGTCCTCCAGCGATTCTGCCATAAGGACTATATCGTCGGCAAATCAAAGGTGAGTGATGTACTCGCCATTGATGTATCCTTTTTTTGATATTTTGTTGACCGTATCCTTTCCAGTCCAGAAGCTTGAGAACGTCTTCCAATGCAGCGGTGAAGAGTTTCAGGGATATCACGTCACCCTGTCTTACACCTTTCGGCAATTGAATAGGTTTCGTACTCTGGTTCTGTACTTGGATAGCCATCGTAGCTCTACTGTACAAGCACTTCAACACTTCGATATACCGACAGTCAACTTGGCATCGCTGAAGGGACTGCAGCACCGCGCAAATTTCGACGGAATCATAGGCTTTCCCATAGTCCACATACGCCAGACATAGTGGCAAATTGTACTCCTCGGACTTCTGTACAATTTGCCGAAGGGTATGTATGTGGTCTATGGTGCTAAAGCCCTTTCGGAAACCGGCTTGTTCGGGAGGCTGGAAGTCGTCAAGTTTGCGCGCGAGACGATTCGTAATGACTCTCGAAAACAGCACGTAGACGCGGCTCAGCAGGGAAATCGGTCTGTAGTTCTTCAAGAGAGCGTTGTCACCTTTCTTGAAGATTAAGACCACCGCACTTCTGCTCCACGCCTCCGGTGTAATGCCACCACGGAGGACGGAATTAAAGAGCTTCTGAAGGATTTCAAGTACCAGTTTTCCACCCACTTTCAGAAGCTCCGCTGTAATTCCATCCTCGCCTGGGGCCTTGCCGTTTTTAAGGTGCTGAAGAGCCATTCTAATCTCGCTCAGACTGACGTCTGGGATATCATTGGAATAGTGTCGGATAAGACTCGCTCTTGGATCGTTACTCACACTTACGTGTGGCTCCAACGATGATGTGTACAGCTGCCCATAGAACCTCTCAATTTCACTCAAAATTTCAGGTGTCTCAGAAACGACGCAGCCACACTCGGTCTTCAGCTTCGACAGTTGGCTCTTTCTGGCAGACAGATC
This sequence comes from Parnassius glacialis, assembly GCA_033319125.1. Taxonomy (NCBI): domain Eukaryota; kingdom Metazoa; phylum Arthropoda; class Insecta; order Lepidoptera; family Papilionidae; genus Parnassius; species Parnassius glacialis. The sequence goes on along the minus strand of JAVANC010000009.1, from coordinate 39,427,448 downwards.
TCTAGCAAAGACTTTGGAGCCCTGGTTGCGCTCGATCGCTTCTTTCATACGAGCAGTTTTAAAGTTGCGTAAGTCCCTTCGCATGCATTTGGTGATCTGTCTGTTCAGTTGCCTGTATGCTGTCAAATTTACTGAAGACTGCAGCTTCATATCCCGTCTAACAGCCATGAGATTAAGAGTGTGATCGGAGAGTTTTTGTGTTCTTCTGCGGCGGGTCTTACAAAACTTAGCTCCGACCACATGGACAGTTTCCACGAGCTTGTTATTCATATCGTCCACTGCATTGCAATCTCCTAGGCACTGAAAACGGTTTTGTAGCTCGAGCTGAAAGGTTTCGGGACTTTGGATTAGAGCACGAGGGGGACGGAGCGTTGACTTCATTAGACGTGACCTCTTCAACTTAACGTTTAGAGGTTCAGTGTGCCTCTCACCATTCGGTGATCGCTGCCGGTTTTCACCCTCGCGATCACTGAGACATCACTGAACAGTTGTCGTCTGGTAGTCATAATGAAGTCAATCTCATTTTTTGTCGAACCGTCGGGGCTCGACCACACACCATGTAGGGCCGCTTCTGGAAGGAAGAGTTCATCATAAAGAGTCCTTCTTTTTCCATGAAGTCGGCCAGCTGCTGGCCCCTTGGGTTCCGTTGCTCTATTCCGAGATTCCCTACTTTCAGCTCACCGTTCTCTCTTGTGCCTAGTTTTGCATTGAAGTCTCCCATTAACACCGTATAGTGGGCTTTGGAGGTATGCATGGCTCTATAGATATCCTCATACATTTCCTCCACCTCCTCATCGGGGTGTGCTGAGTGATGCGTAAACCTGTATGACCTTCAGCGAATACCGTTTGGTGATTCTGAGTATAAGGTACGCAACCCTCGTCGACACACTCCCAATCTTTACAACGTTGTTAACGAGAGATTTGTGGACGATAAATCCGACACCTCCTTGGGACAGATGGTCGCCCTCCCGGTGATAGAACAAATTGCCGGATTCGAGGATTACCGTGTCCTCCCCCTCTCTTCAGATTTCAGATAATCCTATGACATTCCAGCGCAACTTCTCTATCTCTTCTTCCAGCTCCAGGATCTTCTCGTCAGTCCTCAGGGTGCGTGCGTTATATGTTGCCAGGTCGAGTCGTTGTAGGTGGCGACCGAACCTCCACCGGAGATTCTTAGCACCCCCTGCCCCGCCGTTACCAAGGTAGCCACCGTAGCCAGGAAAAGCGGGGCCGCCGGGGACTGGGGGCCGTCTCTTCGTTACTTTCATGGGCGGTATATTGCCATAGTTGCCACGCTTGGCGAGCGGGTTGGCAACCGCAGTTTTTTATTGTTGTTTTGCTGTTATCAGAAGGATGCTGTTGCCCATCCTCTGCCTCAGTTTCCCTCTGTCGCCTTTTACGACACCAACGGGAAGATATGGGGTAGTGAGTATTCTTGCCCGCCACTACACGGGGAATAGAAAAATGTAAAACAGTAAAAATACCGGTATTATCTTCCATAGGACGTACAAGTTAAAATTCATAAAATTGAAAGAACGGGTAGTATATCGCGTAAAAGTTTAGAACTAAGAAGCAAACACAATAAATCCGCATGGACGAGGAATTTGCTAAAACCCAACGCGAAACTAGGTTTAGTTAGATTTGTGCGAAGTCTGAGTGTTAGATACAAGCTTGCAATATTTATTTGTTTCTGTTCGTTACAATTTTCAAACCCGGTTTTAAACATAGTAGTTACCTAACAATAAAAGATATATTTAGTTACCTAACGATAAAAGATATCTAATAATAGTATACGTGGTAGAGCCACGCTGCAGCTACATTATACAAGGTCGACTCGACCAGGGTAAGACCATGCTCTCATAGAATACCAGCAGATCAATGCTACTTTGTTTTGTATGGTGAGTGTAGAGAATCGGAGACCCTTTTAACTGGAATCGAGGCATTCTATCTTAGTTCTCAGGGGATACAACGCACTCTGCATTTTGATCCTTAATCGAGGAAATTTTTTTTTTTATATATCATAAGGGTGACAAACGAGCACACAGTCTACCTGATGGTAAGTGGTTGCTGTGGCCCATAGACATCTACATCTATCCTCATTTGCGAATCAAAATGCAGATGCGTTGTCACCCGTGAGGACTAAGATGGAATGCCTCATTTCCAGTAAAAAGGGCCTCCGGCCACCTGCACTCGCCAAACGAAACGCAGAGGTAAACCTCTACTTCACGCTGGTATTCTGTGAGGTCGTGGTACCACCCCGGTTCGAGCCGGCCCATCCGTGCGACAGCAAAAGCTGCCGCGTGGCTCTACCACTGTTTAAATTTAAATTTATGGGGAGATATATTTATTGGCTCTAACCTCTTTGGCCATCAGGTGGACTGCGTGCTCGTTTACCACCTATATTCTTTAACAAAAATTCTTACGAAGAGAGACCACCGTTTTTTTTTCAATCGTGTCTCATATGAACCGCTTTTGCGTTCGTAGGTCGGATATGCGTAGGCATTTTACAGTATAAAATGCTTGACAAAGCATCGCATTATGCCTTTTTTGTTTAAGGTGTCTAAAGGGTCGGTCGTACTTAAGAGTACGTTGTCACTTAATACTTGTTTCTTTACGAGTTACAAAACTTAGATACATTTTAATCGGTGATGATGATGATGATCGTCACTTGACCCATTTCAACCAAGAGGCCGTCTTGAGCATAGTTACAAAGATTTTTTTCGAGACGGATAATTAGCTTTTATGTAGACATATTGCATCCTGGCTCTGAAAATAAAAATCGTTTTCATCTATCAGCTTTAGTTTTTGAGATATGGCATATATGTGATTTTTTAGAAAAACACAAAAAATGAATACCATAAAAAATATTTAATTTTTGGAAGCCGCCAAAAACGATCTTTTTAATGATTTTCTTGCATGTAATACTTGTGGTAGGTCTCGTTTCAGAGTCCAGCAATAATATGCCATCATATGCACATCCCATCTGCCCTTATATCGTTCCTCCATGGTGCGAATTTCTTGATGCAATCTTTCTCCTTGTTCATCACTAAAGTGGCCAAGATTTTTAGGAAAGTGGTCCAAATGGGAATGTAAATAATGAAGTTTTACGCTCATGTAAGATCCTTCAGACATAATAACATATGTTGGACCAAGTTTTGGTAGTTTGGTGCTTTAGTATTATCAAGAAAGTCTTTCATTACTGACAAATGATTTTCATGCTTTGGACTCTTTTTCATTCATTGTTTTAACAAAATTTTCATCATTAACTAGCAGACGTATTTGTGGTCCATCAAATATTCCAGCTTTTAATTTTTCTGTAGTTAGGCCAGGGAATTTCTGTGCAACATACTCAATACAGTCACCATTAATTTGTATCAAGCGCCTTGACAAACTGCTTCATTATACCGAGTTTTATATGCAGTGGTGGCAAAATAATGCGATCTTTATTAACGAGCGGAAAATGTATTATATTCTGCTTTCCAGGCACTAATTTCTTTCTTAGAGGCCACTCTTTCCCACGCACCCACGGATTGTCCAAATTACACGTTTGTACTTTAAAATAGTCGGTACACGCGATTTTTACGAAATCTGTCACCGATTTTCTATAATTTTTAAAAACATATTCACCACAAATAAAACAAAAACATTCCAGATCATTCAAACAACGTCGGCTTGTTGTAGACATCGCTAAAATTTTATGTTAACTGATATCAACACAGTGTTAAATTCGTAAATATGCGCCTACCCTCACATAAAATACCAAAAAGCTGTGTACGAAAAATAAAAGCTGATGGATAGAAACGGCTGGTAGATTTAATTTCACTGTATCAAAAGATGAAGGGAAAGTGAAAAAAACTTCCGGAAAATTTTAATAAGTAAGATTTTGTAACTATTATCGAATAATGTTAACTTCAAATATATTATAGTACAACAAAGTGCATGAGTAAACAGAGATACACACTCGTCCCTTGACTCGTCTCATCGTCTTTTGAATTGAGGAAATCGTCGTGGACACATACCGGTGTGAAGGCAACGGAAAAATCAAGCCGAACTTTAACCAGCTTAAACCGTGCGGTGCTCATCAGTGTAGTCAAGGGATCCTGGGATCCTTTCGTAACGCAACCAAGGGTATCTCCATCGCTATGGTATGCTAAAAATACAGGGGCAATACTCTCTACCCTTCATACTCCTGCCAACGTAATCCATACCAGATGTAAAACGTATATGATCAGATCTAAGACAGGATAGAAAACAAAGACCAAGGCATATTCAGAAAATAGCTGACTATACAACTGAAAAATAAACCTTCTTTGGAAAGGATGTTGGTTGCATTCGAACCTAAGAGCGAAACTCCTAGGAAATTTTATAAAATTAAATCCAATATATATGTATGTAAAGTAATGCTACCATTGCACACGTCTGGAAACTTACTTTTTATTACGTGGTAAAATTCAGAACCGACCGCTGGCAATAAAGCCGAGAATTCAGGAAATTCTCTCAAATATTTACGTGAATAGTTTGAAAGTGGCGAGACGTAGAAAGAATCTTAGATTAAACTTAAAAATGAGAACAAAGAAATAGATTTAAGTGACAACATTTATTTCAGTGACTAAAGAAATAAAACAAACAATTGAAGGATAAATGTAGATGTCTATGGGCTACAGTATCTATTTACCATCAAGTGGAAAGTGTGCTTGTTTGTTATCCTTATATTCTATTAAAAAAAATTTTCTTGTAATATAAAAACGTAGTAAAGCCATGCTGCAACTATATTAGTAGTATAGTTGTAGCACGAATGGGTCGGCTCGACCGGGGAAGGACCACGCTCTCACAGAATACCAGCGTAAAATTGCAGCTTAACACTACTGTGTTTCGTATGGTGAGTGTAGAAAACCGGAAACCCATTTAAGTGGAAAAGAGGAATTACATCTTAGGTCTCACGGGTGATAAATGTAGGTATCTATGGGTCACAGCAACCACTTACCATCAGGTGGACTACATGCTCGTTTGTTACCCTATCTTATAAAAAAATATAAAGTAAAGTATAAGTTTATTTGATGATTACGTTACGTATTTCTGGTAAAAGTATTTTTTTTCACTTATCAAAGTCATTGCATGGATATAATACCACCTGGTAAGTGATGATGAAGCCCTAGATGATAAATTGCGCTGTCATCAATCGTGTGAACACGCCCAGATTGTAATCGATGAAAAGAGACACACCGGTAGATTATCCTGTTTACGTCCAATTCCGGGCTCAAGCTTTCTCTCATTACTGAGAGAATTCAAGTGCAAATATCTGTAGTTCTCAGCTCGCATTTCAGCTAATACTTCAACAACATGGAATACAACACAACATCTCGATAATATATTAAATTTGATTCCCAGTAATGTAAGAGTAAAGTTACAGCCTATTTACGTCCCACAGGGCACAGGCCTTCTCTCATTTCTGAGAGGATTTTAAGGCAGGAAATGTCCGCCGCGCTGCCCCAAAACGTGTTGGCAAACTTCACGTCTGAAATATTTTTATTTCTCAGACATGCGGGATTCCACACAACGTTTTCCTTCACTGCTGAGCACGTTGTAAATCAGCACTTAAAATTGCTATTCCTAGTATCGATAATTTATTTCATTCGATAACTTCATTTAAATGTTGACAGCAGTTTTATGTACTCCGTGTGGTAACGGTGTAAGGAATTCACGACCCTATTCGTTTCAAGGGTATTTTAAAAGGCAACTGTGGGAAATAGCATACCAGAGTTTTTTTGGTAGAACAGATGGCAGTATATCATCGTAAACGATATGGTATACCAGACAAGATGTAAAATAACGAGACCGGCAACGGGCAGCAGCGCCATCGGAGCGAGAACTCGGCTCTGCGATAACAATCCACTTACTATAACGGAAGAGACCTATTGTCAGAAGCAGAATGTAACGGACTATTGGTGAAAAAGTTTGTTGTGCCGATTTATCTCGTGTTTAATCAAAATAAAATCGTCTTTATTTCTGAGAAATATAATAAATTTTAAAGACATATCTTCGTTAATATATAATCCACGGCTGAACCCCCAAGAAGTGCCACAAAGCGCGATCCTAAGCCACTTATATCGATAAATGTTAAGATATATGAAAACAGATAAAGGTGAACTTATCACCTTTACCTAAACTGAAGCAGGTATTTTTGCCCCTTGATTAAATGTTTTTTTTCTCTAGATAAGGGCTATGTATATTGCTTAAAAAGACGAATGTTGTGGTGAGATGTGAATAGTATTTCAAAGAACTAAAATTAATTAAATAATTTCACATTCTATAGTCAGTTTGCTGAGACGGTGTATAGAAGCATTTAAGTCACAACTTCAGAATGTAAAATTATTTCATTCAATTTCGTTTTAAATTCAAAAATATCTTTTACCCTTATGAATGGACTTAGGAATGTTACAAGTTTAACGTCGTCTAGAGAGCTGCATTAAAAACTTCATACCCTATTTTGCCAACATTGCGAGTGAATTTTTTTCTTTCTTCCGAACTGCTCTGAAGTATAAGGAACGTGAGGGTAATATCATGGAATATAAGGAACAAGTCTTTTTGAACATTTGTTTTTTATATTCCGTGGGTAATATTACCTTAAACTTTACCGCCCTATAAAACCAAAACTAGGAGGAGGAGAGAGACAAAAACACAAAGTCGTATACTATAACTATTTATTTTATTTGTTATTGCAGTTTTTGAAAATATGACTAAGCAAGGCTTCTACTTTTATTTGAGATTATCCCAAATTGAATGTGATTTATGGGCAACAACGTTTTTGCCTACCGATCGATCCTTACGAATGTGTGCGTGCGCAGTAAAATCGTATTTTGAATTTAAAAGATTAAAAAAACAGAACAGATTTTTATAAATTATTTTTCACCAATTTGCGTATATTATGTAGTGTTATGCTACTTACATATCATTTTACATCTATTTTTCCATTCTGTTTTTGATTTTATGCATTCATATTTTGCATCACCTTTATTTCCATAGGATCCTGTAACGTTTTTAGGCCATAAGGGCACAATAACAGGTCATTTTCATTTCGTATTCTCACGCTTTTTAAATCAGTGTTAATAGAGTCTAACTTTTTTGATCTTTTATTTAGTTCTCCGTAACTCTGCAATTTCGGGTTTCGTGCGCGCTGTTGCGCTACCTTTTTTCCTATATCAATAATATCTCTTTTTTTACTTAAATGTTGCCGTTTCTTTATTACGAGCCTAAAACCAAAATTTGACATGTTTTGACATTGTTGTTTATCTGGTTGTCATGGCAATTTTTATTCGAATTTGTTATCGGTCTGATGTTTTTACTTCAATATTTCCACATAAATACTCTTTTCCTCTGGGCCATTTACACACATTTGCTTTTAATTTAAATAATTTCCCGTTCTCTCTAAAAAGGTATAAAAGCCGAACGATCGGTCAATACAGGGAGTCTCGCTTCAGCTTCCAAACTTGAAGCATCTCCTAAAGGCCTTATCCCGGAGCCGCACTGCCCCGGGATCCTGCAAGCCTCTGTCTTCACCTGAAGTCGTTGCCTAGCCTACTCCAAGCGCGGGGCCGCACTGCTCCGGGATCCTGCAAGCTTCTTTCTTCACCTGAAGTCGTCGCCTAGCCTACTCCAAGCGCAGGGCCGCACTGCTCCGGGATCCTGCAAGCCTCTGTCTTCACCTGAAGTCATCGCCTAGCCTACTCCAAGCGCAGGGCCGCACTGCTCCGGGATCCTGCCTAGCCTCTGTCTTCACCTGAAGTCGTCGCCTAGCCTACTCCAAGCGCGGGGCCACACTGCTCCGGGATCCTGCAAGCCTCTGTCTTCACCTGAAGTCGTCGCCTAGCCTACTCCAAGCGCAGGGCCGCACTGCTCCGGGATCCTACAGACCTTTGCCTTCACCTGAAGTCGTCGCCTACGCCTCTACCTACTAGTGCTCGTGCTATCTTTAGCCGCTGTGTGTGTTTACGCCAGGCGCTGAGAGCGCCTAATCAAGGCGCCGCGTGTGCCTTCTCTGGGCGCTGCGTGTGCCTACTCCAAGCTCAGCGTGTGCCACCATCGCCAAGCGCGGTGTGCCACTTTGATCTTCAGGCTCCGCTTCAGTATTCATCTTATCTTTATTTTCTATTTAATTGTAATTCACGTCACCCATCACCATCATCATACTTCATTTTTTTATATAAAATTGTAAATATCTTTTTAAAATTTTAAATATATTATTTTCTTGTTCTATTTTTGTTATTTCGTTGTTGTTAGGTTAGGTTCTTCTTTTTATTGTCGCTTCACGACAATTACTTATTTTTAATCTTCTCTACAAATTGGACCGGTTATTGCAAAATAATCCCGTATATTTAATAAAAGTACTATGATCAAAATCGGTTGACAATACATGAACATATACAAAAAAGACATACATTCGAATTGTAAACCTCCTCCTTTTTTAAATTAAGCAAAAAAAATAGTTGCAGTCTTAACCAAATGGGTGGATTAGCTCATAGTGTACTGATTCACAAAAATTATCCATTGTCAGATCCGGAAAAATTGTGAATATTCCTAAATCTGATTATTGATTGAGCCTTACCTTTTTCGCATTAAACTGATATCAAAAATGTCTGCATTGAAAAATGTTTCGTTTTCTTTATTTGGGGAGGGGGGGGGGGGGCATTAGTGTCCTTGCGTATACGTTAAATACTCAAGTCAACACCATCATCATCATTACAGCCCATCAGAACTCTACTGCTAAACATAGAACGTCTTCGTCCACCGACTTCTTGCAGTAAGCTTCAATGTAGGACGGCTGCACTTATACTCGTAGTCATTTAACATCGGATTAAATGTTAGATCGTATGTCAATCGACTATTATAATCAAGCAAGTTTAATACTGTTCAAAAAGACAAAAAAAGCGTAATGTCGACTAAGGTATTAGGTGTCACGATAGACTCTAGTCTATTTTTCATTCAGCATGCCAAGGACATAGGAGAAAGGGCTGGGAAATGCTTTGGGAAGATGTCGCGGGTGTCGGCGTCTTCTTGGGGCGTGCGCTACCCGGCCCTTCGTGTTTTGTGTAAGGGAACATATGTCCCAGTAGTGACTTACGCTGCGTCCGTTTGGGTTGACCGGGTGGGGAATTATACAGTGCGCACAGCACTGCTTAGAACACAGAGATCTTCACTCGTATTGCTGACAAAGGGCTATAGGACGACAAGTACTGCGGCACTCCCGGTGTTAGCTGGCGTCCTACCGGCTGACCTGGAGGTCATACGTGCGGGTAGAACTTGTCAGATGCGTGGGAATGAAGATAATGGGGAGTTGAGCAGGCGCAAGCGCAAAATTTGGGTTGAAGTTGTGAGTGCATGGCAGGAACGGTGGACGAATGAGACGAATGGCAGAGAATTATTCCGCTTTTTCCCGGACGTGGCGGTGCGACTCAATGCTAATTGGGTCGTGCCGGACTATCAAGTCTCACAAATGCTCAGTGGGCATGGATGCTTCAGAAAGAGACTGTGTGATATGAAATTGGCTGAATCGGGTATGTGCGAGTGCGGTGAGGGCTATGAGGACAGGCACCATGTCCTGTGGGAGTGTGTGTTGTATGATGACCTGCGATGTAAGATGATGGACGGAATTGTACGCGAAAGGGAAGGTCCCGTGTTCTACCCGGAACTCGTGGACGGTAAGGTGAACTTTGACCGGCTGCGCGAGTTTGCGCATGGATGGCACGCGAGAAGGACGGCAATGGCAGTAAGAGACGTTCAAGTAGCCGAAGATCAGCCCGGAACCGAAGCCGTGATGTGTACGTCCAGCCCAGAAAGGGAGAGTGACACCACGGGACAAGGATTAGATTAAATAACTTGTAGAGAGTCAAGAAAGTGCACGCGGGAAAGAGCCCAGAGCAAGTACCGCGTGCATCTCTCGAGATTCGGCCCGTATAACCGTGAGGTTGGTGGGGCCATGGGAAGGTGGAGGGTTGTTCAAAAAGACAAGACTGCGTAAAAAAATTCACTAATATTTTTTACGTCATCGGCATTTTAAGTTTCGAAAATTTAAACAGAATAGTCAATAAACCAACTTTAAATGATTATAAATCCTAAAGGATCAATCAAAATGAAAAATGACTAGAGAAACCTAAATATAATTTTTAAAGACCTAATAAATGATACCCCACTTGATATAGTTCGTCGACTTTCATTTTTTCTTTTAAGCAATATGGCGTTTGGTTGTCGCCATATTGAATTTTGAATATTGTCATGTTCTTAGTCACACTCACGATTTAAGACAAATCGATGGACGTAAGAATCATGAAAATCGGCCCCCCCCGTTTGGTCTCTAGAGCGCCACAAAGGAACAAACATATCTACATACATAGGCTGATAAACACATTGCCCTCCGCAGTCGGGTAAAAAAAAACTATATTTATATCTCCTTATTAGACCGCTTGGCAAGAACTTTGTCTTCCGACTGTACTCCCGAAGGATTTTCAGAAGTGAGCTTCGCTATTACACGAAATTAATTATGGCGGACCATTATAGACAATTGAATCCTCTTAAGGGTTTCAATTACTGCGCTTTCCCTACCGTAATACAAATACAAGGGCAACAATACAATTTGTAGTTTGCATAATATGAAAGATCATAGCTAACAAGTGTGTACATTCCCAAAATTATTAATGAATTGTATGTTAATTTGTGAAGTGATTATGTGAAAATACAAACGAACTTACAGTGCTGATGGTACGTGGCTACTGGAGTCCATGCACACCTGCACCCAACTTTAAACAAAGAAGAGGACCAAGTTGGAATGCTTCACCGCCTGTTATGATACCGTCACTCTGTACCCTGCAGATCGGAAAACAGCACTGCTATTTGCTGACAGAAAGAGGTACAGAAATCCAGAAATGAGTTCCGTCAACTAGAACTTTAATATTATTTCATCATCATTACAGTCTACTGCTGAACATAGGCCTCCCCCAAGGAATGCCACAAAGAACCCCTGCATCCATCGACATTCTGCATGTCTTACCAGTTCGTCACACTATGTAGTGGCCGACCCATTGCCACGTCAGCTTACTAATTCCTTGGGCCTTATCGGTTACTCTGGTTCTATTGCGGATATCCTCATTTCTAAGTTTATCATGCAGAGAAACCTGGACCATAGCCCTCTCAATAATTTGCTGAGCTACCTTTAACGCCATATGTCATCACTGGCAACACACGCTGATTGTACGACCTCGTTTTCAACTATTTAGTTATACCTGAAAAGATGTGTTGTAACCTCCCGAACGCCCGAATATTATTTACATCTTTAATATTATGATTTTCTTCACTAAGTAACAACTGATTTAATTACTTATTTACATAATGTTTTTTTACTGTGGTAGAGCCACGCGGCAGCTTTTGCTGTCGCACGGATGGGCTGGCTCGAACCGGGGTGGTACCACGACCTCACAGAATACCAGCGTGAAGTAGAGATTTACCTCTGCATTTTGCTTGGTGAGTGCAGGTGGCCGGAGGCCCTTTTTACTGAAAATGAGGCATTCCATCTTAGTCCTCACGGGTGACAACGCATCTACATTTTGATTTGTAATAGAGGATAGATGTAGATGTCTATGGGCCGCAGCAACCACTTACCATCAGGTGGACTGTGTGCTCGTTTGTCACCCTTACCCTATAAAAAAAAAAATGTTGGTGTAACATCAAAGTCCGCTCGAACAAAGGCAGCACAAGGATGAAGTTATATTAGTTTGGGAGTTGTTGAAAATTCGCATTTGTAGCTAGCTGTCAAATCCATTTTCCATGTGCTTGCACTCGACTGTAATCATAACAAAACTTACAAAAATGAGATTTTGTTGTGAGCAAATTTACTTTTAGAAACTAATGTTATGTTAAATAAAATTTTTAATTATTTCTGTTTCATGTTTATACTAAATAAACACAGTTTTATTAGACATCGTATGCTAATTTAATTTAAATGAATTTCTTTAATTATCCAACAGTAATTAAAAAAAGGTATTTTCAAGAATGTGCCAACTGGCGGTTAGAAAAAAAGTATTTACCTCTATTAGTGGTTAGGTGAGTTAGTAAAGTCGAAAATATTTCGCACAAGTATCCATTTTTACTAAATATGCGTCTGGTATTTTCGATTGAATAAACCGTCATTAGATATAATATATTTGTAACATGCCCGCATTTCCACAAAATGTTTGTTTTTTATGACCTGATTTTTTACTGAACGTAGTTTTTACCCCACTATTATATAATTACCAAAGAAGCAAACTATGAGAATACCCACCAGAATAACCGACATAGCCCACCGGATCCACAGAATAAATAATAGTGCCGGATCAGTAAGTTGAAGTGGCAATGTGCCGGCAAGCATAGCTCGTAGAACCGACAACCGACCGTGTGGTAAGGTTCTCGAGTGGCAGCCTCTTACCAATAAGTGTAGGACGGCCTCCCACTAAATGGAGTGACAACCAGATAAGAGATGCAGAAAGAGATGGATGCAGGTGGCTCAGGACCGCGCTCATTTTGTGTCCAATAGTCGGTCTGGATTTCTTTACCTCTTTCTGGCAGCAAATAGCAGCGCTGCGTTCCGATCTGCAGGGTACAGAGTGACAGTATAATTACAGGCAACACTTACAACTTGGTCCTCTTCTTTGTTTGAAGGTGGCTGCAGGAGTGCATGGACTGCAATAGCCACGTACCATCAGCACTGTAAGTTCGTTTGTATTTTCACATAATCACTTCACAAATTAACATATAATTCATTAATAATTTTAGGAATGTACACACTTGTTAGCTATGATCTTTCATATGGAGTTTTAGCGGGAACTTGATCGGCGGCGGTTTGCTGCTCCTGTTTTACAGTTTAAAAAATAGTTTGAAGTAGATTTTGATATGTAAAAGTGGTGCGATTTTATGTATTAACTGTCTACGCATATGAACTATTAGTGGAAACGGAGAAACAAGTGCTCTGTTGGTGATGGATTCTCAAGATAAGCTGTTTGCATAGGCGCCTTTAGATACCATCGCCAACTGTCAGCTGCCTGCTGGCTCAAGTTGCCGTCAAAATCTCCCAAGGGCTGCACAATGTGACGCATCAACATATTGTGAAGCAGTGAACTATGAAGGATAATTATACATTTGGAGAAATTACAATAAACCGAATAAAAATACTCAAGACTTGGCCTAAAGGTCTAGATACCAGGCCATAAACTCCAAAAAAAAAGATCTTTCATATTATGCAAACTACAAATTGTATTGTTGCCCTTGTATTTGTATTACGGTAGGGAACGCGCAGTAATTCAAACCCTTAAGAGGATTCAATTGTCTATAATGGCCCGCCATAATTAATATCGTGTAATAGGGAAGCTCACGTCTGAAAATCCTTCGGGAGTACAGTCGTAAGACAAAGTTCTTGCCAACTGGTCTAATAAGGAGATGTAAATATAGTTTTTTTACGCTACTGCTTAGGGTAATGTATTTATCAGCCTATGTGTGTATGTATGTAGATATGTTTGTTCCTTGTAGCGCTCCGCGCCAAACGCAGGGGCTTATTTTGATATAATTATAATAATTTTAAATTGATAAATTTTGATGATTCTTACGTCAATCAATTTGTTTTAATCTTGTGTGTCACTAAGGACATGACAATATTCAAAATTCAATATGGCGACAACCAAACGCTATATAGCTTAAAAGAAAAAAATGAAAGTCGACGAACTATGTCACGTGGGGTATCATTTATTAGGTCTTTGCAAATCATATTTAGGTTTCTCCAGTCATTTTTCATTTTGATTCACCATTTAGGATCTATAACGATTTAAAGTTGGTTAGCAACCATTCTCGCTTAAATTTTCTAAACTTATAATAAAGCCGACGCGACGGCGTAAAATAATATTAGTAATTTGTTTTACCGCGCGTGCTGATAATCAGTGTTGTCTAAAGGCGCGTCTCCACCAAAATGTTGACAACATTTATGTTTCCGATATGTTGACAAATCAACAAAAGTTGACGACATTTGTTTCAAAATGTTGCAAGAAGCGTCTCCACCGAGGGAACAAATGTCGGCAACAAGCGTATTCCTTTGATTTGCAACATTTTGAAACAAATGTCGTCAACTTTTGTTGATTTGTCAACATGTCGGAAACATAAATGTCGTTAACATTTTTGGTGGAGACGCGCCTGACAGAAACATTTGTCGACAAAACGTGTTGATAAATGTTGAAAACTTTGGTGGAGACGCGCCATAATTATCCACCAAAAATAGTAATTAAAGGGATATAATGATAATGATGAAACAGAAACAGAAACTTTTTTAAACAATGTAAATTATAAATAATACTTATTAAAAGTCACTCTTTTGTTTAATTGCCACCGGTTTGGAAAGAAACTTCTGTCCTGGGAAGAACCAGCAAGAAACCCAGTGGGACATTTAAAAAAAATAACACCTTACTATCATGTATGTTACACAATAAACCACACAAAATAAATTAGAAATAGCTTGGTAGCGATCACCTTATAGCCAGGTTTTATTATTATTCATAAATTCCTTAAATCATAATAACCATCTCTTTATACAAACTTAGTTTAGTAAAGTTTTTGAACTTTGAGCAGGTCAAATTTTGTATGTTTTCTGGGATTTTGTTGTAAAAACGTATACATCGCCCCAAGAATAAATTACTGACTCGGTGGAGTCAGTAATTACAAGAGTCAGTAATTGGTGACGTATATGCAAGGACACTAAAGGTCGCTGCATACGTAACGTGTTTTATTCCGGACGGAGCGGGACGTCAAATTTTGGAAATATCGTTCCATAGAAAATGTACGTGAAAATGCATACGTTACGGATGCGCGGATGGAACGGGGACGTGGCATTAACGGAACGAGAAAAATATCGTCGGCGATGATGTTTACCCCGTCCCGCCCTGTAAGCGCCACGTCCCGTCCGTGATTCCGCTGCGTATGCACAGTCGCTCCGCCAACTCTTCAAACGAAAAATTCATCTTCATCAGAACACTAGCACGTTAGTTTCGAATCACTGTCACGTTGCATATGCATTAAACTCCCGTCCGTGTGGAGAAACAACCACGTTCCGTTTCCGTCCCGTGCGCGTGCTGGTTCCGTCCTGTATACATCGACCTTAACTTATGCCCTCTTAATGAGTCTATATTCAAGATATGCTTCGTTCTCTATAACAGCTTACCAAGCCAACCGGCCTACCAAGCGTCTCAATTTTTTTTTATAGGATAAGGGTGACAAACGAGCACACAGTCCACCCGATGATAAGTAGCTGCTGCGGCCCATAGACATCTACATCTATCCTCGTTTGCGAATCAAAATGCAGATGCGTTGTCACCCGTGAGGACTAAGATGGAATGCCTCATTTCCAGTAAAAAGGGCCTCCGGCCACCTGCACTCACCAAGCGAAACGCAGAGGTAAACCTCTACTTCACGCTGGTATTCTGTGAGGTCGTGGTACCACCCCGGTTCGATTCGAGCCGGCCCATCCGTGCGACAGCAATAGCTGCGCGTGGCTCTACCACTGTTACGGCAAAATCTCCCCCATGAGGTAATCTGTGGGGGAGGCCTATAGCAGTGGACTCTTTAAGTCTGTAATTGATGAATGGAATGAATTATTTCTTATATTTACGCGAATATACGAAATCATTCGCTAACGTCATGACACTTCGAATTATAAAAAGGTGTCGCATTTATATAAAAATTTTGGACGTTCCGATTGATTTGCGATACCGATGTTCATTTGGGACATTTATTCGACGGCAAAGTTTCGGCTGAGTTTTTATAAATTTTAATCCGATCTACACAGAAGAAGCTCATTATATCTCGAGTAGACATGGGTTTGAATTTAATGTAATTAATTACATAAAATTAACATTGTAAAGCCAAACTGGTACATTTAAAATGAGCTAAATGAAACGCTGCAATATTATAATTAAAATTTACACAAATTTAAAATAAGCTTGAAGTACATACTAAAAAAATAAAATAATTTCTATGTAATTAAATAACTTCTGAAATCGTGGTTTTATTTATAATAATCACTGTCTTAGCAAAGACTTCCAAACCTTTTAAATTATGTGAAACTATTTTAATTTGATTATGGCTACTTCAAATAAGGAAGACATTCTCAATTCAACTGTATTTTTTATATGTGTAATACGGGATCTTTACCAATTGTGAACGGGTCGGTCATTTTTCACCTTTTTAACCGACTTCAAAAAGGTGGAGTTTCTCGATTCGAGTGTACTTTCTTTTTTATATGTATGTTACCAGATATCTTTGCAGATTGAAAACTAAATAGTTTATACTTTATAGGAGTTCCCATATAAATTTGGAGAAACAATTCCACGTCTAAGAGTAGTAAATAAATAACTTCCTTTTTAGCAATTTGAAGTCGGTTATTGCTTTTTGTTAAAAGCTGTTTTATTTTGAGTTTTATTATTTGACCATTTTGAGTAAACTAAGCAATTATAAATTAAAATTAAAAATCAAAATAACAAACAGAATGTAAACGTCTTGATAGTTACCTTAAAAATTCATCCCCTATTTTGACAAACTTAGTAAAGGATATAAATAGCACATATATTAAAAAAAGAATTATTAAAATCGTTTCCCAGTTACAAAAGTTGTAATTGAGTGTAATTTAGAACCTCCGTTATACGAACTAGATAAACACTTTATTTACGATAAGTTTTCTATCTTTTTCTGTAAAGGTATGGTGACAAACGAACACACAGTCCACCTGATGGTAAGTGGTTGCTGTGACCAATAAACATCTACATCCATCGTCAATAAAAAGCATCAAAATGCAGATGCGTTGTCATCCGTGAGAACTAACATGGAATGCCTCATTTCCAGTAAAGAGGGCCTCCGGTTCTCTACTCTTATCATACGAATTTACATACACAACAGTGGTAAACTGCTATTTTAGGCTGGTATTCTGTGAGAGCGTGGTCGAGTCAATCCATTCGTACTACCACGTATAAAGACCACGCTTACAATGTAATTACCATTATTACCACCAGAAACGTTTACGTTCATCAATATCATCATCATCATTAATACATACTTTCAGAAGTCCAATGTTGGATAGAGCCCTCCAATGCCGAATAGTCAGATAAATGAAATAAAATAATTCTTCCGTTTACCTGATCATTAGTCACCATCCGTTGTAATTGTATCTTCTAATATTCTTTTAAAAAAACAAGCATGGTATTCTTTATTTATTTTCCATTACCGCAAATTAAATTAAAACAACTCCGTAACACGAGCTTGGCGCACAGTGTACAAAGCGTTCCGGGAAAATTAACAGACGACTATAGCATTTCAATTAACGTTCTACAAAATTGTATTGTTAAGCTTCTGAGACGATCTGAAGAATGCTAATGGAACACCACTTCCTCCTTCTCTAGGAAATTCTGTACTGTTACTGCAGAGGTTTTATTCACTCCGAATCCGTCGTTAAGCTCGTACTAACTTCAAAAGTTTTGTTTAGACGGATAAATTACAGTTACCGTTACGATCTATTAAAGTCCACAACAGAACATAAGCCTCTCCCAAAGATTGGCACATAGGGGGGATATTTACCTTAGTTGCTACGCTCGGCAAGCGTGTTGGCAACTGCAGTATTTACTTTTAGTCGTTATTAGGAAGATGCTGCTGCCCCTCTCCTGATTTGTTACCCTCTGTCGCCTCTTACGACACGCACGGGATGATATGGGGTAGTGGATATTCTTACACAGCCACTACACGGTACTATAATCGATGGTATACAAGTTCTCTTATTTTTTCGTTTATTTAATTAAACCTCTATCATTTGCACTTATATATCTTTTTTACAGCCTCGTCTGCTTATCTTTGCATTACTTTCAGCGTGATAAAACAGCCTACGCCTGTTGTACGTAATGTAATTAAAATTTTACAACTATCCGTATTCTTTATTTTGGTGTACAAATACAAAAAAATGCCGGCCAAGTGCGAGTCGGACTCGCCCATGAAGGGTTCTGCAGCAGCAAGATAATTTCGATGTAAGTAATTGAAATTAACTTTTATCCAACGAAAACAGTATCAAATCGTAAACGTACGATATTTAGCATTCGCAAATGTATCGAAAAATTAGCTTGGGTAAGCGCAGTCGGGAACCTGCTCCCCGCGCGCTCCGCACTCGCTACCGATCATGCCATGCCCCGCGCGAATTATAATTATTATTTACTCTGGCATCTTTTACAGATTTATCATTAGAAAATAATAATGGTTCATGGTTTGCGCATAAACTTTATGCTTATGAAATTAGTTGTTTTTTTTTTATTTTTATATTTGAGTTGATTAAATGAAAGGTAAATTGCAGTTTACGATTTATGACGTATTAAAAAAAAACTACTTACTAGATCTCGTTCAAACCAATTTTCGGTGGAAGTTTACATGGTAATGTACATCATATATTTTTTTTAGTTTTATCATTCTCTTATTTTAGAAGTTACTGGGGGGGGGGGGTGGGGGGAAACACACATTTTACCACTTTGTAAGTGTCTTTCGCGCAAACTATTCAGTTTAGAAAAAAATGATATAAGGAACCTCAATATCATTTTTGAAGACCTATCCATAGATATCCCACATATATATGTTTGATGGAAAAAAGTTTTTGAGTTTCATTTCTAAGTATAAGTAACCCCCAAAATTTATTTTATTTTTCGGTTCACAGAATACTTCTACTTACCAAGTTTCATCAGCATAGTTCTTATAGTTTCGGAAAATAGTGGCTGTGACATACGGACGGACAGACAGACAGACATGACGAATCCATAAGGGTTCCGTTTTTTGCCATTTGGCTACGGAACCCTAAAAACGATAAATGAATAAATATATAAATAAAATGTTCTAACATTCTAATTTTATAATTTTACTTATTAATAGCAAACTCTTGGCTACAATTTCAAGTATTGGTGCATCCCTTAATGGTAAATCACACTCTTAGCGTAACAAAAGTATATCAAACGTCGCCTTGAAGATGCCCACATTGTAATTGGATGGAAATACAGAATCTCGCGTATTCCACTCTTTCGTTACAATAAATAATAAAATTCCCATCTCTGGGCCGGTACTCCCCAGTGCCAGTTCCTTCTATTGATCGCATCTAGCGCAGAGCGATTCGAATCGTCGACGACCGAGCTCTATCTGATCGGCTTAACTCACTGGCATCGTGAAGAGATGTTGAATCTCTTTGCGTATTTTATCGCATCTACTACGGGGAATGCTCTGAGAAATTGTTCGAACTAATTCCAGCCGCTCAATTTCACGACCGCACATTGCGACAAAACTCAGCGATACCATCCATGCCATCTGGATGATTGGCGGTCCATCACTGTGCAATTTACAAGTAGTTTTCTTCCTTGCACAACTTCCTTATGAAATCGACTACCGCCAGTAATTTTTCCGGACCAATACGACTTAGGGACCTTCAAGAAAAGAGTCTACAAATTTGTAAAAGGCCGGCAACGCATCTGCAATTCACCCGGTGTCGTAGTTGTTCGTGGGCGGCGGTAGTCACTTACCATCAGGTAAGCCGCAAGCTCGTTTGCCCCCTCTCCTATGAAAAACATAGTAACAGGCAGTGAGGCATTTCATCTTCATCCTTATAATGACAACATGTAGCCTTATTGTTTGAAATTGGTTGCGGGTGTCATTATATTAGGCACTTATTATAAGGTAGACTGTAAGTTATTTTTTCTTTCAATTATATAAAATCGATGATACACACATTCTCATGCTCATTTTTTTATAGGATAAGGGTGACAAACGAGCACACAGTCCACCTGACTTGGTTGTTGCGGCCCATAGACATCTACATCTATCCTCTAAAATGTAGATGCGTTATCACCCGTAAGGACTAAGATGGAATGCCTTATTTCCAGTAAAAAGGGCCTCCGGCCACCTGCACTAACCAAGCGAAACGCAGAGGTAAACCTCTACTTCACGCTGGTATTCTGTGAGCTCGTGGTACCACCCCGGTTCGAGCCGGCCCATCCGTGCGACAGCAAAAGCTGCCGCGTGGCTCTACCACTGTTAACACTCTCTCTTTAATGGCTCTCTTTAATTGTAATTGTTGATTTACACCACGACAGCCATTTAAGGTTCAATAGTATGCGCAAATACATAAATACTCATTCACCCCAACCTAGTGTTTAATCCTTGCTAGAAATAACGCTCACCCACAATTTTTTTTCTTTTTTATACAGAAGAAAGGGCAAACAAGCATGCGGCTCACCTCATACCTCCGATGCATTGTCGCCCGTGAGAACTAAGATGGAATGCCTCATTCCCAATAAAAATGGTCTCCGGTTCTCTACACTCACCATACGAAACACAACAGTGTTAAGCTGCTATTTTAGGCTGGTATTCTGTGAGAGCGTGGTCCTTCCCTGGTCGAGCCGACCCATTCGTGCTACAACTATACTACTAATATAGCTGCAGCGTGGCTCTACCCGCTTTAATTTTATTTAATATGTATAGATTAAATAGACGAATCCGTATAAAACTTACATAAAATGTCTTTTATATACCTTTAAGTGTACGACTGAATACGATAGACGCAGCTGCAACTCGTCTCTGCTAAGTATTTTACTTAGACTTTATATCTTAAAGCTGTCTCGTGTAGCTATGCTTACAGATGTTCCACAACTTTACAGTGACACCGGAGAGAAATAAAGTTATCTTAAAAATTATTTTGAAGTAGAGTAGACCGTTAGTCAGTCATTACCATCAGTCAAGTGTATTGTTTCTCTGCAAAATTCAGGAGTGTACAAGCTTGATTTTGAATGTGGTCTCACTTATATAGGAAAAACTAAAAGATTCATAAAAACCCGCGTTAAAGAGCACTTAGCTGATGTGAAGAATAGACGCTCCGGGAAGTCTGCAGTCTGTGAACACTTACAGGATCGCCTCCGTTACTACATTAGATTTGATAGACCACAAATCCTCGCTAAAGAACACCAATTCCTTCCAAGGATGATTCGCGAGACTATTGAAATCAAAAACCATCCTAATTTCAATAGAGAAGATGGCTGGGTGCTGTCATCTGTTTGGGATCCCATAATTAATAAAATAAAATCCCAACCCAAGCATACAGCTGCAAATCTTCAAAATACCTAAGTTCATACTGCGTAGATCGGAACAAAAATTAATAATTTTTATCTGGAGGTAGCCGTGGGTAACTATGACATTGGGACGTCATACACCTCAGTCCCCCCCGTGACCACGGGTGCTGTAAAGTGCTCGAAACATCGGGAATATAAAATAAGTTAATATACGCGATAAAATCCGTAAAACTAGTTTTATTTAAATTGTCTGAACAGTTACATCACAAATTTCATCACCCATCTTTCCACTCGACGAGTTGAAATTTTTTCTCCAAATTTAAATAAAACTATCCTTAAAATTAACCTATTTAATTAAAAAAAGAATATAAAAAAAGATATTAGGTAACATACATACAAAAAAAATACAGTCGATTTTTTTATAGAAGAGGGGACAAACGAGCATGCGGCTCACCTGATGGTAAGTGACTACCGCCGCCCATGAACACCCGCAACACTAGGGGAATTGCAGGTGCGATGCCGACCTTTTAGAAAGGTGTAAGCTCTTTTCTTGACGGTCCCTAAGTCGTATCGATCCGGAAAAATCGCCGACGGTAAACAATTCCACAGAGAAGTTGTACAAGGAAGAAAACTTCTAGTAAAACGCACAATGGTGGACCACCAAACATATAGCTGGTGAGGATGGTATCGTGAATTAAGACGCGATCTGCGTTCGTGAAATTTGCCGGCTGGAATTAATCCGAACAATTCCTCAGAGCACTCTCCGTGGTAGATTCGATAGAAAATGCAAAAGGATGCAACATCCCTACGCAGCGCCAGTCAATCGAGCCGATCAGGAAGAACTCGGTCGTAGATGATTCGAACCGCTTTGCGCTGGATGCGGTCAAATGGAAGGAAATGGCACTGGGGTGCCCCCTCCCAGAAATGAGAATAGTATAACATGTGAGATCGAACTTGCGCTTTGTAAAGTTGCAAGCGATGTGCCGGCATGAAATACTGTACCGCTCTGCCGAGAACATCTAGCTTTTTTGAAGCCATATTGGCCTTCCCTTTTAAGTGACCACGAAACTGCACACTATTCGATATGTCGACGCCGAGGATTTCAATGCTAGCTGAGGCAGCGAGGGGAGTGCCTTGAAACTGAGGAGATACGGCAAAGGGGTTCTTAAATGTCCCTAAGTTGTATCGGTCCGGAAAAATCGCATGGTAAAAATGGTAAACAAGTCCACAAAGAAGTCGTGCGAGGAAGAAATCTCCTATTAAATCGCACACTAGTAGCTTACGAGTAGTACAAAGAAGTGTTCATCGAGCTGACACAATGCTTATTCTTCGAAATTTTTTTTTTATTTCTCAGATATGCAGCACCCCTCGCAATTTTTCCCTTTACCGCATGATACATGAGTAATTTAAATTGTAATTTTCAACTTTATTGTTATTGGCGAGGATCCAATCCGGGTTACTCGTGTAGTTTGATATGGCTCTATTTACTAATATATATACTACTATTACTTACTAGTATTCTTATATGTAATGGAATATATATATGTACCTAGTCAGGTCATAAATTCTGTCACATGTTTGATATAAAATAATTGAAACAAGTTTATTCATTATGTAACCATTTATATACCAAAATGAACTTAACAAAACATAGATTCTTATGACACTAAAGTTTATTCAAAATGACCTCCGTGATTTTGAATACAGGCTTTCAATCTGCGCGGCCAGTCGTCTATCGCAGCACGAACGAGGTCCATGTCAATATCGGCGGCTGCCTTAATCAAGGATGTCTTCAGTGACTCCAAATTGGGATGAGGCTTTGAGCACGCCTTTTCCTCCAAGTATTGCTATATCTTGTAATCTAACGGATTCAAATCTGTACTGCAGGAGGGCCAGTCTTCGTGCCGGATGAAGTCGATTTCACGCGCCACCAGCCAGTCTTGTGTGCTCTTCGCTCTATGAGCTGGCGCCGAATCTTATTGGAATACCCAGTGCCTGTTATTGAACATGGTATGAGAAACAGGTTCCACAAGGTTCGTCAGGACTGTATTTTGATACACAACTGCATTCGTTTTTACACCTTTCTCACAAAAATATACCTTAACAGAGGTATATTTTATGCCCCAATAAGAATCTCCCAACCATACCATGAACGAGGATGGAAAATGACCTCGTTGGACACGCGGAATACAGTTACTCGCTTCGTCACTACTGTGTGCGTACACCTTATCATTTTGTTTGTTGTAGCTCTCTTCTACGGTAAAAATTTTTTCATCCGAAAAAAGAATTTCCCGATATTTTTTTCCCGCGTACCGCTTCAACAAAGCGCGGCATCTCTTCAGTCTCAGGTCCATTAGACGAGCATTCAAACGATGTCCTGTTTTTCTTCGATATGCCCGAAGCCCTAAGTCTTCATTTAACACCCTTTCCACCGTGGTTCTGCTTAACCCTATCTGAAGGGCCAACAGTTTCTGCTTACGTTTGGCATTTCTTTGAATTCGCGCCTTTACAGCTTTTATAACTGCTGGAGTCCTAACAGACCGAGGGCGATCACTTCTTGACCTGTCATCTACACTAGAGTCTTCATTGTATCGTTTGATGGTACGATAAACGAATCTTTTGGTTATATTCAAAATTTTCAGTATGTCAAAAATTTGAATTGGCGCGTAACCGCAACGATGCAACGCAATAACTGCAACACAGTCTTCTTTAAGCGTCCACTCCATTTTAAAAAATGAGTAAAATTCTAAAAAGTATACAGTTTTATTTTCATGAACAATTCGAAATTCGATAAACTTTTTTGTGGCCAGCATTCTAAAAGAAAAGTTTTTACTGTGTGACAATACTTATGACCTGACTGTGTATATATATATATATTATAAAATCTCTTTAATACACCAAGAGTTTTACTGCAGGAAGTTGCACATGCAAAGAAATAAAACAAATGAGCTAGAAAATACGACTGTCATAAAATTCTAAGACCGGCAAGCTGTATTCAGCTTGTGGAAGTCGAGAACAAACGAGCTAGCATACAATAAATTCTCATTGCTATGAAAATCTTGAATTTAACATAAGTCCAAGTGTTTCGTTTTCTTATTTTTCTAAATAATGGATGTGGCCTTGGATGACGGCGCATTGCGGCCCGTCCGTTAGTTAAGAGGAGTTTATAAGTTTCTTTTTTTTTAAGTGTCAAATGTAGTTACAGTTTAGTTGATGTCATCCTTTATGGTAAGTAGCTAGGCAAGAAAGACGTCCTACCACAAAGAGAAAGATCACATGACCTCCGAAAGACGGTGGTGTGAACATCACATTTACAGTATACCAAAACAGTGGTAGAGCCACTTTTGCTGTCGCACGGATGGGCCGGCTCGAACCGGAGTGGTACCACGACCTCACAGAAAACCAGCGTGAAGTATAGGTTTACCTCTGCGTTTCGCTTGGTGAGTGCAGGTGGCCGGAGGCCCTTTTTACCAGAAATGAGGCATTCCATCGTAGTCCTCACGGGTGACAACGCATCTGCATTTTGATTCGCAAACGTGGATAGATGTAGATGTCTATGGGCCACAGCAACCTCTTACCCTCAGGTGGACTGTGTGCTCGTATGTCACCCATTCCTATAAAAAAAAGATATTTTGTTGTAAAAATATATTTCAAGGAATTTCTTCTTCAACGTAGAGACGTTTCCCAAACATATGTTCGAAACATATAAAGATCGAACACCCAGACTATGTAGGTCTATGTAGGTGATGTGAATCGAGGTCCGTGCGGCTCAAAACAGCGCAGTTAAGTAAGTGCTCAGCAAGTGCCGAGCCGTTGCAATAAATTTACTAAAATAGATTACTTTAAAATCAGAATACACTTGTAAGTACGCTTGACGTATATATATATATAGCTGTAGTTTGAAGGGCCCGGCTCGACCGGGGTAGGACCACACAGAATAACAACGTAAAATGGCAGAGTAATGCTACTGTGTTTCGTATGGTGAGTGTAGAGAGCTGGAGACCGGATTTACTGGTAACGACGTTATCTTAGTCCTCACGAATGACAACGCATCTGAATTTTGATTCTTAATCAATGAGGGATGTGGATGTCTATAGTAAAGGCTGTAGCATCCACTTACCATCAGGTACTCTGTGAGCTCGCCTGTCACCCTTACTCTCTAAAATCTACACAAATAAATAAAATTGAAGTGTCAAAATAACAGCTTTTTACTAAATACATATGAAAGTATATACAATACTTATAACAAAAACACAATTTTTAAAAAAATTGTCTGTCTGTCGTTCTGTCTGTCTGTCTGTTTGTTCCGGCTAATCTCCGAAACGGCTGGACCGATTTCGACGGGACTTTCACTGGTAGATAGCTGATGTTATAAGAAGTAGTTTAGGTTACTTGTATTTTAGAAAAAGAATTAGGGATCCGCTCAACGTGATTATACCCCTAAATTAACGCGGGCGAAGTCGCGGGGAACAGCTAGTATTATAAAAAATTGTCTACCACGCCGCTCCAGTGCTTTTTGGTAGAATACTTTGGTAATTATCTTATATTTATATATAATTATTTGTTAATTATTACAACTGATTTAGTGAATTTTGATAATTCTAATGACTGAAACTTGCTCGGCGCCGTGAACTTTGCGAGGATGGAGCAGACATAATGTTACTACAGCAGGTAACTTTACGCATTGTCAGTAACTGCGGAATGGCAGAAGTTGGCTCGTTAAGATCTCGATCAAGTTATTTATCGCTTCCTAGTCTGAACTTCGCTTAAGCTAAGTAATATGTATTTACGGCCTTTTTTGCCACTGTCTTGTGGAATTTCTTCGACAAATAACTTCCTAACACAATACATCTTTCGCCTTACAAACGAGATACTGGCAAATGACAATTTCTCGTTTCGTTCTAAAATGTTTAAACTAAAAATCTCGCTAACTCATTGGGAACCAGCAACATAAGTGTTATTATATACTCTCCCTCCAGACTAGCGTTATAAAAGATAGAAATAACTGGCAAGCAGTTGTTTTACTGCTAGGCACCTTGTAACGGCTCCATAGCGCAGTGGCGTAGCAATGAGTTGCAGCGCTGTTGGCCTTGAGTTTGAATCCCGCACGGAACAAGTAATTGTATGGACTATAAATATTTGTTCCGAGTCTGGATGTTTATCCGTGTGCAATTTATGTTTGTAATCTGTCTCCACGATACAGGAGGAAATCCTAGTGTGGAGGTAACTTTAAAAAAATATAATAAAAATTTAAAACGATTTTGTTCAACAGTAGATTTGAAGAACTGATGAAAATATATAAATACATACATAAATTAACACTCACGCCTGTCACCCAGAGGGGTTGGCAGAGACTATGGACTTTCATTTGGCACGATCCTGACACACCTCTCTCGCTTCCTCTACATCCATATACCTACCTACGCATACACGCTCGTCGGTTTAAGATACTCTTGATTTGGCTCATTTTCAATATATCGCCAATTTGGTCGATAAACTTTCAAAATTTAAATAAATACTGTGGTAGAATACCTTTTCTGCGCAGGAGTTCGTCTGTGTTACTTTCATACCTATAGGGACAGCGCGACGGACTAATTGTTCCATTCAGGAATGGAAGGAGACCATACCCAGAAGTGGGACGTATAGACTGTAAATTTATGGATAAAACTTATTATTTCAAACTTGTGCTTCTTTATACCTTCCCTGATTACATTTCGAGCAGCAGTACGATTTCGTCGACACATCCGGTTATGGACCACACTCTTACAGGAGAATACCAGGGCAAAACCCTGCTGTGTTTCGTATGGTAAGTGAAGTGAACCGGAAACCCCTTTTACTGGTAACGAAATGTTCTATTTTAGTCCTCATGAGTAACAACACATCGGAATGTTGGTGCCTGATCGAAGATACATGTATGTGTTCATAATAATACTGTCGACTAGATCAAATTTCAATCGTTAGACTACTCATATGCGCATAACGTGTGGGTAAATACTGCACTCTCTATTCCTCTCTCTTAAAGTACGGTAGGTCAGCAATCTAATACGATCGTAGAGAGATCAGGCGCAAGACCTACGGCTTTATTTGCTTTCGAAGGCACGGGGGTAAAACACCGCCAACTACCTGACTCCTGTTACTGAGAATTTTTTGTCAGAAAAACGCAATTACTGATTTTGAATGAATGGTCAACAGTCGCACTTATGACCACTATAAATTGACATCGCAGTCAGGCAGGTGTCTACTGGTGTATATGGATGACATATGATTGGAAGCGTCAGTAGGCTAATGGCAGGGTGCGGACCGCGAACTCGAAAGGTCGTGGGTTCGAATCCGCCATGCGACTACTGTCGTGAACAACTTACAATACAAGCATTTTAAGCTTACCAGAAGTGGTTAAAGGGAATATTAGCAAAGCTTAATAGCATTACTAGTATTTTAAAAAGAATTATGGATGCTGTGGATTTTAACTACAGCATTTATTTATCGGGCGGAATATCTCGTTCGTGAAAGGAAAGAAGAGAAGAAAAGAAGGTGTCTTTTTACACGAAAATATGTGTTAATCTGTTTGTTTGTTTAATCTGTTTACAAAGTCCTTGTTTCATAACTAAATGTCACTGTTTCGATGGTGCATTATTAATGCTAAAATTTCTTTTTTCTTTCTAAATGTAACCTTCACACTCGAATTTTCTCTTGTGTTTTGAAAAAAGTTTAAATACATAAATTGCACAAGAACGAACATCCAGACCCGCAACAATTATTTGCAGGATAAAGAAATAAGATTCGAACCCGCGGCTCTTAGCGCCGCAACTCAACGCTAAGTTACTGCGCCACGGAGCGCTATGTAATTACTAATTACCAATTTGACTGAATAAGCAATGTTAAAGAGTCTGTTAACAGAATAACTGCATGACTTGCATGTTCAAATAGCCCGAAGCTGTAAAACTTTACGACTTCTAGACTACACAAGCGAGTTGCTTAATCGTTAAGGACACTAACTGCAAACTTAAAACGATGTAGTATCGAAACTACTTCTAACACAAGATTGAATTGTTAATTTATAAAATTAAAACTAAACCCAAGCATACCGCTGCAAGACTTCAAGACGCAATAAGTACATTCTACGTAGATCAGGCTTAAAGTAATAATTAATAAATTACCTTTAAGTTATCTGTGGGTCACCGTTGTCATCAGGACGTCAATCACCTCAGTCTCTTCGTGACTATGGGCGCTACAAAGAACACGAAGCATCGAAAATTAAAAATAAGTAAAATTAAACAAATAATTTTATTCAACAATGTTGAATTTTAAGATTTGTATGAATGGTAAACGGATATAATATTCGTGTTTTAAAAAGTTATAGTAAGTATTTAGGTATATAGCAAATCAACCAAATAGATCATAAAAGAATTAAGGACAACGTTACAAAAGAATACGTGAATAGGGTCAACCTCATTTGCAAAAAGCAACTGACTGCAAGTAACCTGATTAAGGCAATTAACACATTTGCCATATGTACCCATTTTAACATATTCTTTTGGAACAGTTAGGTGGTTCAAAATAGACACAATTAATTTGGAACGAAAAACACGCACATACTCACTAAATTTAGATACTTGCATCCCAAATCAGCTGTTGAAGGATTGACAATTACGAAAAACAAAGGCGGAAGAGGTCTTAATGATATAACCATGCTTAGAGAGAACCAAATCATGCCTCTTAAAAACTTCTTCCTTGAGAAGTCAACAAGCAGCGATATCCATAAAGTCATAGTTCACAATGATACTAACTATACTCCACTTAGACTCGCCGCAAACCAAACTCAAGAAACATCTAATATAATAGATCAAGAAAAAGAAAAAATAAAACAATGGAAACAAAAGGAATTACATGGTAGACATGCATGTAGATATATCAGCATCAAATAAATATCTAACAATAGGCACATTATTTGCCGAAACAGAAGGTTTTATAAATGTCATCCAAGACCAAGTCATCAGTACTAAAAACTATAGAAAGTTTGTAATTAGAGAACCAAATGTTATAAATGACAAATGCAGAAAATGTAATTTAGTACCAGAAACTATACAGTATATCACAGGAGCATGTTAAAACTTAGCATCAACAGATTACATCGACAGACAATCAAATTGCGAACATAATACACCAAAAGATAGCCCAGAAACATAAACTCATCGATAACACTTTACAACCATACTAAAAATATAAACCCAACCCTGTGTTAGAAAACATCTCACATAAACTATATTTCGACAGAGCCGTACTTACTGATAAGAATATCCATTACAATCGTCCCGATCTAGTTTTGCAAGACAAAGTTAACAGTATACAGTTAACAATACACAATATTAAAAATAACAGTACAGTTAACAATATACATAACAGTGGTAGAGCCACGCGGCAGCTTTTGCTGTTGCACGGATGGGCCGGCTCGAACCGGGGTGTTACCACGACCTCACAGAATACCAGCGTGAAGTAGAGGTTTACCTCTGCGTTTCGCTTGGTGAGTGCAGGTGGCCGGAGGCCCTTATTACTGGAAATGAGGCATTCCATCTTAGTTCTCACGGGTGACAATGCATTTGCATTTTGAATTGTAATACATGATATATGTAGATGTCTATGGGCCGCAGCAACCACTTACCATCAGGTGGACTGTGTGCTCGTTTGTCACACTTATCCTATAAAAAAAAGAGTATGAATATGTAAGCCCAAGGCTGCTGTGGATACGAATGAGTGTGGGCTTAAAGAAGTTGTTCGTGCTTGGGGTGTACGCCCCAGATATGTCTAAGCCCACTTATATCCGAGAGCAGTTTTGGGACATGGTAAGGCAGGTGTTGATGAAATGTAAGGAAAATTAAAATATTATTATGTTAGGAGATTTTAACGGAAGGGTTGAGGTGAAGAGGTCTGGTTATGAAAGGATATTAGGAACGTTTGGTGATGAAAGAATAAATGAGAATGGTGAAGATATCCTCACCGTATGTGTGGAAGAGAATCTTTTTGTGGCGAACAATTTCTTTCCCCATAAGAGGATTCACATGTATACATGGGAAAGAGGGGATGATAGAAGCATGATAGATTTCATAATTGTGGATCATAGAATGAGGAGCGCAGTGGTAGATACAAGGGTTTACCGTGGGTCCAACGTAGGGATCATTACTTGGTCTTATGCCGGTCTATTCAGGAGTTGGTGGCATCGGACATCTGTGTCTACCACTGCGTTACAGCGTATAAGAATAGAGAGAATACAAGTTGAAGGTGTGAAAGAGAAGTATAAATGCAGACTTAGGGTAAAATACAAGTGTCTTGAATGAATCAGGTATGAATGATTTAGATTTGAAGAATGTATGGAATAATGTTAAGAAAGTTTTGGTGGATGCAGCCACCGAAGTATGTAGTGTAAGTAAGAGAACGAATGAAAGGAAAAGTAATACATTGTGGTGGAATGATGAGTTACGGATAGAAGTTGAAGCAAAGAAGAGAGCATGGCTAGATTTACTGGCAACCAAAGCTGGTAATTCTGGCGGTATGAATGATGAGATTGAAAGAAAAAAGGCAGACTTTAGATGTATAAATAAGAGAGTAAAAGAAGTTGTTGAAAGGAAAAAGCAAGAAAGGATAGATAAGAATGATAGAAGAATATCTGATAACTTCCAGGCAAATATCAAAATGTTCTGGAAGCTCGTAAGAATTGCCAGGGAAAATTCAAAACAGCCTATAATGAATGGTATACGAAACCAGAACGGCTGCATGCTGAATGATGAAGTTTCGAATTTAAAGAGATGGAAGGAATACTTTTAAAGCGTGTTTAAGAGTGAAGAATCGTCTGAATTAAGTGAAATCGAAATTCCGAGAGAAATGGAGAGAGGTAGTGAGATAAGTGTAGATGAAAGCAATGAAAAGCATGAAAGCAGGTAAGGCAGCCGATATGATAGAGTATCACTCGAAACGCTAAGGGCTGGAGAGAGTGTGGTTGCAGGCCTGCTGTACACCTTGTTTGATTTATGTTGGGAACTGAAGCGGGTACCGGAAGACTGGTGCAAAGCCGTTATAGTCCCAATATATAAGGGAAAGGGGTCACAGCAGGACTGTAAAAACTACCGTAGTATCAGCTTGCTTAGCATTGTGGGTAAACTGTATGCTAAGATGTTAATTGATAGAGTTATGGAAGAAACTGATGGACAAATTTGGGATGTGCAAGCTGGATTTAGAAAGGGGATGGGGTGTACGGATCAGGTCTATTCCATGCGCATGATTGCGGAGAAATTTTTGGCCAAAAACCACAAAGTTTTTTGTGCGTTCATGGACTTGGAAAAAGCTTATGACAGAGTGGACAGGAACGTGTTATGGCAAACACTGACCTCATTGGGTTGAGCGCTGGTTTGATACAGGCATGAAAGTCTCTTTATAGGGACTCTAGTGCTTGTGTCAGGATCAACGGGGTCTACTCGGACTGGTTTGGCATCCAAAAAGGTGTCAGACAGGGCTGTATGGCTTCCCCGTGGTTATTTAATCTATTTATGGACAGTTGTTTGCAAACTTTGAAAGTTGAAGAATGTGGGTTGAGAATGGGTGAGTTAACCGTCAAATGCCTTTTGTACGCCAATGATCAAGTCATATTTGCATCGTCGGTGGCCGAGTTGCAAATGATAGTTACTTTAATGAACTGGTCATTAAAAGAAAAGGGTATGAAAGTGAACGCAAGTAAGACGAAAGTGATGGTCTTTGAAAGAGAAGAAAGTAAAACGTTATGTGAAATAAGAATAGAAGGGGAGTTGATTGAGCAAGTGGATGAATTTGTGTATTTGGGATGTTTATTTAGTAGGTATGGTAGATAAGATAAGGATATAGAACGACGGGTGAACGCAGGAAATAGAGTGAATGGGGCCCTACACGCTATTGTGAAGAGTCACAATGTGTCAATGAAGGCACGTATGGCAATTCATAATGCTGTGTTAGTCCCTACATTAATGTATGGTAGTGAAAGTTGGTTCTGGCAGAAGAAGCATGACAGTACACGTTTTCTACCCACACTGTAAAATCTTTCCTGGTCGTAGAAACATTATACATACATAAACACATCAACAGAATCTAGGGATATTTTATATTTCATCAATATCTTAAAATCTATAAAGAAATTTCTGATATAGTAAATGGAGGAATGATATATAAGGTCCTTAATAAAAAATAAAATATATTTCGTAAGTTTTTTGTTTTAAATAAAAATGTAAATTTTTTCGTAGAATTTTTTTAAAATTTGCGTTCAGCAAGTAACTTAATGTTAAAACGTAACTTATGGTTTTTGAAAGATAAGAACGTTAAACGATATGTGAAATAAGAATAGAAGGGGAGTTGGTCGAGCAACTAGATGAGTTTTTGTATTTGGGATGTATATTTAGCAGGGATGGTAGTTATGATAAGGGTATAGAACGACGAGTGAACGCAGGAAATAGAGTGAATCAGGCTCTACACTCTATTGTGGCAAGTCAGAATGTGTCCAAAAAGGCACGTATGGCAATTCACAATGCTGTGTTAGTGCCTACTTTAATGTATGGTAGTGAAAGTTTGGTGTGGCAGAAGAAGCACGAGAGTAGAATAAATGCTGTAGAAATGCGGTCATTAAGGAGTATGCTAGGGCTGAATCTGAATGACAGGGTGAGAAATAGTGTGATAAGAGAAAAGTGTGGTTTGCAAGATGACTTTGTAACCAGGATTAAAAAAGGTATGCTTCGGTGGTTTGATCTGTAGAAAGAATGAACGAGGAAAGAGTGACAAAGCAAATATATGTTTCAGAAGTGAACGGCAGAGTCGGGAAGGGACGCCCTAGATGAAGATTTATCGACCAAATCTGCAATACATTGAAAATGGGCCAGATTAGAAGTATCCTTAACCGACGAGCGTGTATGCGTTAATCATCCTCATCATTACAGCCTTTCATACATTTGCACACATTGCAAAAACGGCAACTATGTGGAGAGACTGATCCCACCACATATTCCAAAGGGAAGTAGGCAACTGCGCAAGATCTACGCATTGCCAAAGGCAACTGCATACAGAGGTGTAGGCCACTACATACATTCATCATCATCATCATCATCATCATTACAGCCTTTAACAAGTCCACTGCTGAACATAGGCCTCCCCCAAGGAATGCCACAAAGCACGGTCCTGAGCCACCTGCATCCATCGACTTCCTGCCAGACGTCTTACCAGGTCGTCACTCCATCTCGTGGGGGGTCGCCCTACACTTCACCTACCGGTACGAGGCTGCCACTCAAGAACCTTTCTTCCCCATCGGTTGTCGGTTCTTCGAGCTATGTGGCCGGCCCACTGCCACTTCAGCTTACTAATCCGTTGGGCTATGTCGGTTACTCAGGTTCTACTGCGGATATACCCATTTCTAAGTTTATCACGCAGAGAAACCCCGAGCATAGCCCTCTCCATAGCTCGCTGAGCGACCTTGGGCTTCCTCATACGGCCAGCAGTGAAGGACCACGTCACGTATGCGTAGATATATGGATGTAAACGAGGCGAGAGAGATGTGTCAGGATCGCACCAAATGAAAGTCCATAGTCTCTGCCTACCCCTCTGGGTGACAGGCGTGAGTATTTATGTTATGTTACTTACTTACTTACTTACTTATCTTCACGCACAATCCCTGACGGAGTAGCCAGAGAGAACAAATCGCCAAGTGTCACGATCCTTACATACCTCTTTCGCTTCTTTCAGATTCATTAACTTCTTCATACATGCACGTCTAGGTATCCGAGTACTCTTGACCCTCCCCTCTTCGAGCAGTTTGCTGACATGGTCTTTGAAAGTTAGTCTCGGTCTACCTCGACACCTTTTAATATTAACTTTCGCGCTATATATTTTCTTCACCATTCGGTCTTCACTCATTCGCTCAACGTGCCCAAACCATCGAAGCACGCCCTTATCAATTTTTGTGATAAGGTCATCTTTCAAACCTGCTATATTGCGAATCTCTTCGTTTCGCTTTCGGTCGGCCATGGTAACGCCGCACATTTTACGAAGAGATCGCATCTCCACTGCATTCAACTTGCTTTTATGCTTCTTCTGGCATATCCAGGTTTCGCTGCCATATAACAAAGTCGGTACCAACACTGCGTTATGTATTGCAAGGCGTGCACTCTTCACTACGCCTTGCCTTTTGACTAACGCAGTCAGGGCACCATTGACTTTGTTCCCGGCAGCGATACGCCTGTCCACATCTAAATCACATCTTCCATCGCTACTAAAAGCACTCCCCAAGTATAGAATTTCATTTACCTGTTCTAGACATTCCTGATTTACCCATATTTCACACTTCATTCTCTCTTCGTCCCTTTCAAATACCAGAACCTTAGTTTTATTATCATTCAAACGGAGACCTTTAATTTCACATTCCTCTTTCATACACGTGACTAATGCCTGCAGTTCTGCCTCTGATGGTGCAATAAGCACTGCATCATCAGCATACAGCAGACAATTTACATTAATGTCACCCAATTTCAAACCCAAACAGCTATCTTTCAGTTTCTGTAAACAGCTGTCGAGATACAGTATGAACAGCCAGGAAGACATGACACAACCCTGTTTTACGCCCGTTTGGACGCCAAACATGGGTGACAGGTTATGCCCCACCCGCACACAGGCTTTACAGTCACAGTAAAGTAACTGCACAGCCCTTAGCAATCGACCATCCACACCATACCCCGGCATCAGTTCCCACATTTTTTTCCTTACAACCTTATCAAATGCTTTCTCAAGATCTACAAAAGCACAGAAAATCTTCTGGTTAGCAGCCAGAAGTTTTTCATGCGGAGAGAAAACATTTGATCCGTGCATCCTCTTCCAGGTCTAAATCCGCATTGTGCCTCCCATAGAAATCGTTCTGATTTCTCTTGCATCCTACGTGTCAAAACCCTCGAGTAAACTTTACTTGCTAAACTGGTCAAGCTGATCGCCCGATAGCACCCGCAGTCAAAATGTGCACCTTTACCTTTATATAAAGGTACAATGACTGCGGATCGCCAATCATCCAGGACATCCCCCGTCCGCCAGCACAAATTGCACAGCAGATGAAAGCTGTCCCAGACGCGAGGCCTACCATACTTGACCATTTCAGCAGTAACTCTGTCTAGTCCCGCAGCCTTACCACATTTCAAACTTCGAATCGCACATTCAATCTCTTTCATACTGATGACCTCAGTGTCATCGAGGTCCGGGTCTGGCGTACCAGTCACTGCGTCACCCCCGGATCACACGCATACATTTTTCTATAAAATTCGCTCCTTATGTTATGTTACAATAATTGTATTCCAAATTTAAAGCTTCTATGTCTGCTTAGTGTTTTGACGATCGGTCAGTGAGTGAGTGACAAAATTAAGAAACTTTGACTAGTTACAATTCTTAAACTACTGGTTCAAAGAACAATGGCAGACTTTCATACATAAAATTAGTTGAGAATGAATTGTAGCGTCTATATATCAAAAATATCTTAAAATGATAAGTGTCACTCCCTTAATAACTCTGTCGAAGAATTTTGTTCTGAAAAGGCGTCAAAAAAAATATATTTAGATTTGAACCTTTTTAGGTTACGTCTTATGTCACTTGGAAAAAGTCATGCGTCTTATGGTTTTTTGATGTTAGCTTGATACATTTTCAACATAATGTGCCCTACCTACATAATTAAGAATTTTTAGATTACTGTATCTCTTTTATATATTTGCATACTATACATGTATATTTTTGGGATGGCTCCAGGGCCATTGTGTCATACAGTGACATTCTCAGAAGGGCTAGAACCCAGAGCCGTAAAATCAGTAAAAAAAAACCCATTGAAATTTTGTTTTAGCTATTGTTGCCATAACATTAAATGGAATTGTTACATATTACTACGATTGAGATAATGTATTATTGTAGGAAATTCTTTGTAAGAGACTTCTTTCAACCATATCACTATTATTATAATTATTGCTGATAGTATAGTTATTACTAATAATATAATAACTTAATATAAAAACATTTTGTGTTTGTGTGTTGTGTTGGTAGTCTTACAAGGTGTATACGAAAGTAGTATGAATATTATTATTACGAGTATAATGACAACTCTTAAATAGAGATGATTTAAGTCATTTCATATTCCCAAAATGTTTGCTTTTTTCTGTGGCTTTAATTAAAATATATAACGTTCACTGGTCACGCATGATAAATGAAACGTTACAAATAATACGAATGCACAGTTTATTCACTTATATAGGAACATATAGGTAACTATTGACACGTAAGTACATAAACAACGTCTCGCGAAACGCAGCGCGAGCACGGGAACAATTAATAATAAACATAGGTATAGCTCCGAGCTAGTCGGCCAGCATACATACAGCTTATAGCGGCGGTCAAAGGTTCGTACAAGTGGCGTGATCCCGTGGCGGGGTATCGTACGATAGTGAGACCTCGGGTGACATAGGTAAGTATCGGCGCACTACAAATACATTTTTATTTGAAAAATCATAGAAAAATATGTAGAAAAATAATAAAACTCATTTTATATATACCTAACTTATTTCTTGACGCAATAATTTTTGTCAACTATTTTTCTGCCATTATTCTTTAATGAAATTTTAAATATACCGTGTTTATATAATGCCTACTTGGTTACAGGCTTCTAGTTTTATCCACAGCGAAGTTATAGGGTTTCGAAAATGGCCTGAACTGCTTCGAGAAAAGGATTGTACGGCCGTGCCGCTTTTTTGCTCGGCTTGATGGGGGCACTGCCGTGCCCCAGATCAAATACTATCGAAAAGAGATTAAGCGCAGGATCAACTGCTATAAATATTTTCCGAGGCACGGAGATAAACGGCCGCCAAATTCCTGACTCCGGGCCGCTATTGACAATTTCTTGAGAGAAAAACCCAATAACAAGTTTTATCCGAATCGAATCGGGGACCTCATGTTCAGCAGTCACAAAGGAAGCAAATAGTCAATAGACGAAAGGTGTCTATGGGCCACGGCATAAGTGAATACGTACTATTAGATGTGCGTTGGTTTTTCATTGTTTTGGTATAATTAATCTGATTTTGGCTGAAAAACACCATCCATTGTCTATAAGTGCACAAGTTTCGGAATGGCATCAACATATTGTATGCACATGGGAGCTGCTGATGTAGACAGCCCGCGATTAATTTACATCAAGTGAGAATTTCCGAACAGTTTCTAACTTAAATAACTTCCACTGCTCGCCTTTGTGTTGAATGAAGTTTGCTCGAAAATTCAAATGTACAGAATAATGCACAAGACTAATCAAGAGCGTTATTTTGTTAACGCAGAAATTAATCTACGTAAAAACAATAATTAAAGTTGAAAATAATAAAAGCCAGCTTCAAAAAATTGAAAAGATGAAGTTTATTTTTATTTCATTGAAATAGCTTCTGTAGTTGGTGCTAAGTTATGTTTTTTTTTTTTCAATTTAATGTTTTTTAAAGTTTTGAGAGCCTTCGAAAGTAGAATCGACTCTGAGAGTGGGCTAAAAAAATAGACAGGCTCGAGGTAAAAACAAAACGTCTCCACTGAACTTAAGGTGATGATCTATAAAGTAAAAAATAATAATTAAAATTTGTTCATAATCGGCGAAGTTGTCGCGTAAACATAATTATAAGGTAAAAATTAAAACAAGTTCGGAAACATTAGTCATAAAAGAAATTAGTTCGGGGGACCTATTTTATTCATACTCACAATGCCTGTAATCCCCGAGAGATTGGCAGAGTCTAAAGAACAGCAAGCTACTAAACCACGTTAAGCCAAAAATGGGCTAAACAAAATAATAATCAAAATTATAATCCCTTTATCACGTTCGTCGGTTTTTACGACATGCTATGCAATAACAAACTTGGCATATTCTTGTTTGTCATAAGTCCCACATAACCATGGGATCTATTTTTTTTTCAATTAACCGTAATTTGTGTAAGCTGCTTTTTAAGATTTTTTTCACATAACCTTGACTTGATTTTCTGATATATCTTCGGAACCTTTTCTAACTATAGATTTTTTTATAGAATAAGGGTGACAAACAAGCACACAGTCCAGTGGTAAGTGGTTGCTGTGGCCCACAGACATCTACATGTATCTTCGCTTGCGAATTAAAATGCAGATGCGTTGTCAATCTTGAGCACTAAGATAGAATGCCTTTTTTACAGTATAAAGGGTCTCCGGTTCTCTATAGACACCATTCGAAACACGCATTAAGCTGCTATTTTACGCTGACATTCTGTGAGAGCGTGGTCCTTCCCCGGTCGAGCCGACCCATTCGTGCTACAACTATACTATTAATGCAGCATGGCTCTAACACGTATAAAATTTATTTGCTTAATGTCTAATTATGTACTGTTCTGGGGGGGGGGGGGGGGGGGGGGATTTTAACCCGCTAGCGAAATGTCTTTATTTACTTGTTTTCTAGCAAACGAGGAGTTGTTTGAAGTTATTTGCAGTGATTGGACACCTGCAAACAAAGAAGGCTAGGTGTGTTGTCATCTTTGAGGACAACATGGAATGCCTTACAGGCTGCAATTATACTGGCGCTCCTTATTCTTCAGACTGGAAACTGGAACACATCAGTGAAAGAAATGATAATTGCCGGTAGAAATAGGTAAAAGTGTGGTACATGCCTAAGCGGATTTCAAGACAGAAAAGGAGTACAAATTATCTAAACCTGTAACGATTGAATGAATTCACTTTTAATACAGATTAAATGCCCACCTAAAGCATCGTGTAGCGAGTAAAACTAGTGCTGTGTCGTTTGCGTTGTATGCCCGGGCTACACTAACGAGAAATGCCGTTAATTATCGCGTTGATGGGTGTCGAATGTAGTTGTGGCCACCACTTAACGCGATAATTCTACAACGGCAAGAACAATGCCGTTTCCCGTTGAACGATAACTCGAGTGTCGGTACATCAAAGAGATTAACGCACGAATTAACGCGTTGAAGCGGCCACACTACGTTTGTCTCATTGTGCACGGTGAGCGCAACGGAGTCGTACGTATGGTTACGATAGAGTGGAATAATGAAAAAATTATTACGTTTCTTGAGATTCTGCAAACAGAGCCATGCTTAGGCAATGATAAAATATATTCATATAATAAAAATTTACATTCATCAAACATAGAGTAGCAGCGTCAACGTTCATCTTGCTTGAAATTCAAGGAATATTAACGTAAAGTGACCATACGTCCCGTTTTGAACGGAACTGTCACTTTTCTCGGTCACCTGTCCCGTTGTCCCCAAACAAAGATCCGGGATGCAAAATAGTCCCGTTGTCCTAAACCGCGAGAAAATTTAAAACTATGAAGTTCGTCAGACACGAACGGTGCGAGAGCGGGACCGACCAAAAAATAACCGAATGGGATAATTTCAAAGTTTTCGCAGAAATTCGTTGGGTGGAAGTATTCAATCATTTCTCACTAACAATCTTCAACATAAATTCTCTTGCATTTTAATCGAATAAAACTACCTGGTACAAATGCTCCAGTAGAAAAAGTATTTTTCTATTATGAATAAATTGTGGACGTCTGAAAAAAAATCACTTACAGGTTCCAGTTCTAAAGGCGATGTTGATAACAAAACTTAATGTAAAAAAAAACTTGCTCTTATTTAAAATCATCACCAACTTTATTAAAGCAAATTTGTTCCACTGACAAATATAAATATAATTAAAAAATATGTTGCATTTAATTATTACTGTCTGAGGAACCCTTGCTTTAATGAAGCTGGTGAACTGGTGATTAATTTTTATTTTTCACAATTTGTTAAAATAAAATTAATTATAATTAATGTGATTATAATTATAGTGAATACTAATTGTATAAAGTTACAGTTTTTTAAATAAATAACATAATATTTTTTTATTGTTAACCTGCTAACTGGGGAGTATCTATAAATAAACCCATGTCCCGTTTTGAGTTAATAAATAAATGGTCAGTTTACTTTAACGCCGTTGAACGGCATTAAAATTGAAATGACGTCGAGCGTTCCAAGTGTGGCCACTCAGTTTATCGCGTTAAAATTAAGGCAATAATTGTTGCGTTTATGGGCATTGACGTTTCTCGTTACTGTGGCCCGAGCAGTAGAATGATCGATATGTATGTCATGTTAGAAACTAGTGAAACTTGTTTTGTGTGTGTGTCGAATGGAGCACGTTCAAAACGTATTTTTATAATTTCTATTAAATTTTCTGTTTCTCATTTTTGTTGTAGAAATAACTAATTTTCACTTTTCGCTACCCAAAAACTGCACTTGAAATGCATGTAATATTTTTTATTGTTTTTTCAAAGTGAGGACTGATTCTCTTCTCGCTCAACGGTTAAGAATAGCCGTTCAGCGAAGAAAAGCAGTAAGCGATCATAGCACGATACTACGGGAAGTAGGACTGTATGATAATTTAAGATATTAGTTTTAGTTTTTTTTTATTGTAAAATATTTATATTGGTTATATTTCAGTGATATTTATTATAATGTTTTTTTATTTACCGTGTAGTGGCGGTAAGAATATCAACTCCTTCAACTTCAGTAATCACCAGGTGATCAGTTCTTTTAATAGAGAAACGGTTTTATGAGGTAGCTCCTTAATATTAGCTAGTAAATTATTATCATGTAAAGAACGTAAAGATATTGTGAGCCTCTCTGTTGAGCGAACTGTAGAAATAGCATGTGTTGAGTTTGAGCACCTCATTGTTGTGAGCGTCTACAGACCCCTTATGTTCTATATATATACGATACTTTTGAAAAAATTTTCGAGGAAGTTTTTGCTAAGCTTAATAAAAAGAATAAATCTGTTGTAATATGTGGAGACTTTAATATCAATCTCCTAGGAGCTTCTTCCATCAATATTAAATTTAGATCATTGTTTAAATCATATGGTCTTTTTAATTTATTTTAAAAACTAAAGCGTATTGCTCAATCTAGTGCAACATGTATAGATAATATTATTACAAACTTGAAGCCGTTGCATAAATGAATAATTCAAAAATTAAGTTCTGATAACTGTAGTCAAGTAGTATCGTTACCTTATGTTCACCAAAAGCAAGTAGATAAGAAAGTTGTGTTTGTTCCAATAAATGCACGTCGCTTGGAGGAATTTAGAAGTAACATAGTGAAAAAACTTCCATCACTTTCATAACAAAATGATCCTAATTTTTTGTATGGAACATTATATAAGCTTATTTGCAATGAATTTAATAATACTTTTACTTCTAAAATATTCTCCTTAAACAGTCGGAAGTCAATTAATGAATGGGCGACAGTAGGAGTCCATAAGAGTAGACATTGGTTATATGATCTTTATCATGAAGGGTCATAAAATCATAGCGTCGAATTTAGGGAATATGTAAAAAAATATTCAAAAATATTTAAAAGAGTGTGCTCCACAGCCAAGTCTTTGCATTTGAGCAACAAAATTAAGACGGCTGCTAATAAAATTAAAATAACATGGAGTATAATTAATAGCGAAACTGGTAAGATCAACTCTCGCAATTCAAACTACCAGTTAAGTGTTAACAACAAATTAACTGAATCAGATCATGACGTTGCAATGGTTTTTGAGAAATATTTTACTGATATTTCGATATTAACCACTAAGTCCCTGAATTCTTCTGCTACCATCGCCGAATCATTCCTTAAACAAAATGTAAATGTATACGTAGTATCATCAAAAGATATTGTAAAATATTTTAAAACTATTGATGTTAAGAAAACTGCGGATCTGTGGGGGATTTCCGTTAAAGTTATTGCGTCTATAATAGATACAATAGCGCCTCATTTAGCTATTATTTTTAATACTAGTATCGAATCTGGTAACAAAACCAGATTCGATACTAGTAATCTTAGTATTCATAATAGTATTAACGCGGCAGCTTTTGCTGTCACACGGATGGGCCGGCTCGAACCGGGTTGGTACCACGACCCCACAGAAAACCAGCGTGAAGTAGAGATTTACCTCTGCGTTTCGCTTGGTGAGTGCAGGTGGCCGGAGGCCCTTTTTACAGGAAATGAGGCATTCCATCTTAGTCCTCACGGGTGACGACGCATCTACATTTTGATTTGTAATAGAGGATAGATGTAGATGTCTATAAGCCGCAGCAACCACTTACCATCAGGTGGATTGTGTGCTCGTTTTTCAACCTTATCTTTTAAAAAAAATTACTTCATAAAAATCAATTTGGTTTCACAAGGGGTCGCTCGACAACTCATGCTGGTGTTGGTGTTCAGGACTGTTTATTTAAAATCAATATGTGAAAGAAAGATTTGGAAGCGATACGTCAAGACATTTCGTCTATGTTACATCGAAGTTCAGATACGATAAACACACAGACAAACAACAAAGTGACTTAATGAAAACGTGGTAACGTGTTAAAAAAATTGCGGTTGGCCCTTATGAGGTAATCTCTGTGGGAGGTCAATGTTCTGCAGTGGACTTTTGATAAACTATAATAGTATTGGTATGTTTTTTATTATATTCAAATTAAACAAAGAAATGGAGTTACGAATGATTTATTCAGTTCATTTACCTATGGATAGGGAGAGGGTTATATTACAGTTTTAACAACTACTTCCTCTGCATTCCTTCACTAAAATGACTTAGTGCTTGCCCCAATTGCTGCCGTAATCACCCGACTCGTATTCGAGTCCATATCCGCCTTGTCCGTATCCGCCGAGACTGTAGCTTCCAAGACCGTTTCCTCCTTGATTGTAGCTTCCAAGACCGTATCCGCCTTGATTGTAGCTTCCAAGGCCATTTCCTCCTTGATTGTAGCTTCCAAGACCGTATCCTCCTTGATTGTAGCTTCCAAGGCCGTTTCCTCCTTGATTGTAGCTTCCAAGACCGTATCCTCCTAGACTGTATCCTTGCGAAATGATCGGTGTCGAAACAGTCTTCAGAATTGGTGTGGAAATGATGGGAGCGATGGGGGCTGATTGATAAATTATTGGCGTCGAGATGGTCTTGTAGACGGGAATGGGAGCGGCTTTAATTAGGTTGGCGGTGGAGATAGCCGGTGCACTGTAAATGATCGGTGATGAGTATCCTGAAACAAGAAGTTAAGAAAATAAGTTGTATGCACTGTTATTTGATGGGTAAAGTAGATAAGACGACGGTTGACAATTTTTTTTTATAAATATATACGCGGTGGCGATAAAGTTATCACATTAAATAAAAAGACTTAACCTATTTAACTTTCTTTAAACATACACAACTAAAAAAATATATAACAATTAACATTCTAGTCGCAATAGCTCTTTTTTTGTGTTTTGCCTAATTACTTATGAACGGGAAAGTGTAGGTAAATAATTAACTATGTTGATGCCGCGTGAGCACTGCGTACCTGCCGTACCGATGCCGCTTTTACATGTCCCTTCTAGTCAGTAAACTAATATTATAAATGTGATTTATTTCGTGTCAATTTTTACACTATTTATTCTGTTTGAAAGGTGCATTTATTTTTATTTTTGGTAGAATTGTTTATTTTATTATTTTTATCGACATATATGA
This sequence comes from Parnassius glacialis, assembly GCA_033319125.1. Lineage (NCBI taxonomy): Eukaryota > Metazoa > Arthropoda > Insecta > Lepidoptera > Papilionidae > Parnassius > Parnassius glacialis. The sequence goes on along the minus strand of JAVANC010000009.1, from coordinate 39,383,751 downwards.
ACTTGTATATACCGCTGTGTAATGTGATAACCTAAACGCCACCCAATATATACCCTATACCTATACCCGGAACATTTTCTTAGAGATGCCTATTAATTTATTAAGTGCCTGATAATGTAATGTTCTGTGCGGGATTTGAACCCACTTCGTCCTTGTTTAATGTCTTTTTTATAAACTGAATTAATAAAATAACCTACAGTCCACGTGTAGATAAGTACGTGCAGCCCATGGACACCTGCAGACAACTTTAAACAAAGAAAACTACAGATGCTTTGTCATCTCTGAGGACTAAGATGAAATGCCTTACAGTCTGTGATAATACTTAGAAATGGGAGTTATTTGGTGGTAGCAGTGGTAGAATAGAGGGTGTTACCTATCCAGTCGAACACCTTGGCGGAAAAGGAGTTTTGCCACCTTAAACGTGAAGGAAAAACTACAGCATATCACTGCTGTTTTTTTTACAGTGACTCTAGAAAACCAAAAACTTTTTTACTACTGACGAGGCATTCCATCGTGATCCTCAAGGTTATATTTAATATATGATAGATGTAGTTTTCTGTATATGCTTAGATGAACATTTAAAAATATTATCGATAGATTCGCGTTCGAATGCAAAAAATAAAAATATTGTTATTTAGAGAAAGTGTTTTAGTTTTAAACTTTTTTCTTTTATATAATCTATAATGTACTCGTAATTGTAAGTAATAGAATCATTCACTAACCATATCCGCCAGAATATCCACCAGATGGGGCTCCATGAGCCACAGCGAACAAGCAAGCGACCTGAAATTAAAATAAAATGTATTCACGACAAATTTACAAATGTATGGTTACTGATATAAACTTTATAATTTAGTTCATATGGCAGTAACTCTCTACTTTGTACCATTTATCCATTATTTTTTTTACTTTAAGTATACTACGATATATATTATACATCATAAAAACCAAAAACAAAAATCAATTAAATTGTCATTATTATTGAAATTCAAGCTTTGCATTAACTAATTAACCATACTAGGTGGTAGAGCCATGCTGCACCTATATTAAGGTGAAAGCTCCAGGGTAGCCTGCGAAATTCAAATTTTCTTACGTTTTTTGAAATTTGCAGATCAGGGCCAGGTTGAATGTTTAACAAAATATAATTCGCGACCGTAACGAGTATGTGTTTACAGAATTATTATCATTAAAATCACCAATACAACCCTCCAAGTTCATATAATCCCTTTGAATGAGTTTTTCTGGAAATAGCCATACAATGGGATTATACGAACTTAAGGGGTTGTATTGATGATTATATTGATTATAATTCTGTAAATACGTACTCGTTACGGTCGCAAATCATATTTTATTAAACATACAACCTGACACTAACCTATAACTAAGAAACTATGAATTTCGCGGGTTACCCTGGCGCTTTCACCTTAATAGTATAGTTGAAGTACAATTGGGTCGGCTCGACCGTGGAAGGACCAATAAGAAAGAAAATAGCAGCTCAATGTTGCTGTGTTTTGTATGGTGAGTGTAGAGAACCGGGGACCCTTTTTACTGGAAAAGAGGCATTCTACCTTAGTCCCCACGGGTGACAACCCATCTGCATTTTGATTCGCAAACGAGAATAGAGCAACCGCTTACCATCAGGTGGACTGTGTGCCAGTTTGTCACCCTTATTCTATAAAAAAATATATTAAGATTTAAATCCACAAGAGTTATGCCAGTTATGCTAAAATTATTTTTACTGAATAAGATTTTCTAAACATCTTATATATATCTTCAGTTTCGCTGAGAGACGTTACATGGTTTAAATTCAATGGGGCACCACGTTATAAATTAAGACACTTGTCCAAATAAGCTATAGGTAATGGTGCACTTTTTTTTCTTTTTTATAACGGAATATTGGTCTAATTTCGGTTAACCTTTATACTGTATTACTAATTATATATTTAACTGCTGGCCGGATGAGGAAGCTCAAGGTCGCTCAGCGAGCTATGGAGAGGGCTATGCTCGGAGTTTCTCTGCGTGATAAACTTAGAAATGAGGATACCCGTAGTAGAACCAGAGTGACCGACACAGCCCAACGGATTAGTAAGCTGAAGTGGAAATGGGCCGGCCAAATAGCTCGAAGAACCGATAACCGATGGAGAAAAAAGATTCTCGAGTGGCGGCCTCGTACCGGCGGACGAAGTGTAGGGCGTCCCCCACTAGATGGAGTGACGACCTGGTAAGATATGCAGGAAGTCGATGGATGCAGATGGCTCAGGACCGTGCATTGTGGCATTCCTTGGGGGAGGCCTATGTTCAGCAGTGGACTTGTGAAGGGCTGTAATGATGACGATGATGATATTTAACTGTCGAACTATAATATAACTATATTACCAACTATATACTTAATGTTAACAGTATTATGTTCGGTCACGCTTCAATACGAACAATGTGTTGCATTATTACAAGCTCATGTGTAAACGCGTATTGTAATGGCGCCGAGTATTATTGAAAATAAATTAATACGTGAGTGACCTAATTACGTTACTAATCCAAAAAAAATTATACAAATGTTTAGGTTTCGTAACCACTATGTAAAGTATAAGCCTCTTGACTGCTATCCCACCTGATGAGTGAGGTGAGGTAGCCGAAGATGAATAGGCGCGCTATCGTTAGACCTATTCAGTCTTTCTTTAATTAGATTGTGATCAGATGAGAAGACAGATGCTGGCCAACTATTCCACTCCATTGCTGTACGCTTTACGATACAATCGACGAAGAAATCAATTGATTCAAATGCGTGGAATGTACACAAGGATAGTTTAGGTCTATCTTATTTTATTTAAACAACGCTATGAATGCTTCTCAGCACTCATGATCCCCTATGACCAGCAAACAAAATGTCGAGAATATAAAGTAAGTTAAAAAAAATAGTTTTTTTTTAAGGACTGCACGTTTAGTTATAATTTAATAGCGTTGTTTATTTCTTATTTAGTTATTTGCATTTTATTGTTTTTGCAACACAAAAAGATTTACTTAATACTTTAAATCATTCATATCTAGGTGCAGACGGCTCCGTAGCGCAGTGGCTAAGAAATTGAGTTGCAGCGTTAAGGGCCGCGGGTTCGAATCCCGCACAGAACAAGTATTTGTATTTTTTTATAGGATAGGGTGACAAACGAGCACACAGTCCACCTGATGGTAAGTGGTTGCTGTGGCCCATAGACATCTACATCTATCCTCGTTCACGAATCAAAATGCAGATGCGTTGTCACCCCTGAGGGCTAAGATGGAATGCCTCTTTTCCAGTAAAAAGTGTCTCCAGATCTCTACACTCACCATACAAAACACAGCAGTGTTAATTGTGGCAGTGGTATTCTGTAAGAGCGTGGTCCTTCCCCGGTCGAGCCGATCCGACCCATTCGTGCTACAACTATACTACTAATATAGCTGCAGCATGGCTCTACCACGTTTAAAAATACAATGTAATTGTATGACCTACAAATAATAGTTTTGGGTCTGGATGTTTGTCTTTGTGTAATTTATGTTTGTAAACTGCCCCCACGATACAGGAGAGAATCATAGTGTGGGTGTTACGTTTTTTAAAAAAAGGAAGAAAAGAAAAGAAACAAATGTTTCTAGTTTAATATAAATTACAGGCATATACGTCCCACAGTTGGGCACAAGTTTCTTATGACTGAGAAAGTTATGGATCAAACAAAAATTAACAGTCCTGCTGCTGTAGTGCATGTGGCCAGTCTTCAGATGGCCTCAAAACGTTTCGTTTCTCAGACTAGCAGTTTTCCTTACAATGTTGCCACCGATCACGTGGTAAATTAGCACTTAACTTTGCAATTAACAATTTCATTGGTGCCACCGGGGATCGAACTCGGTTTGATAGCAAATCGGCTCGGCTAAGCACTGTTGTTACGGCACAAGATCCGCGGGTTTGAATCCCACACGGAACAAGTGCTTACATGGCGTACAAATAATTTATTCGTGTCTGTATGTTTGATGGTGTGAAACTTATGTTTGTAAAACGCATCCACGATATGGCAAACTCTAATAAGCCTACCCTACAGAGAAATTAAATACAAAAAATGGTGCTGGCGCTTATACCTACAAGATATAGGAGAAAATACTATTCGACGGAGAAATAAAATACAAAAGAATACGACGGGCTCACCCCCATAAATAGCATAATATGAAAAACCCAAGCTTAAAAGAGCACAATGTGTATGTGTTTATTTTCTGCTATAGTCATTAATTATTATAAACCTAAAGACGTGTTCTCGGAGAGTTTATAAATATTATGAAAACCTCTCGCAATAGCGACTATCGCATTACTATCGCAATCTGTATAACGGGCGTCGCTTATTGCCGCAAGCAAAGAGTTTTGTGGTACGAGGCTCGCAGCTGTTGTCAAGCGTGAGGCCGACGCAGAAGTTATTTATTATCTATCACCAAAAATAATTAGCGAACCGCAATTTGTAAATCAATTTAGGAACCCTGCTTTTCATCAACTTTACCGAACATAACTAAGAATAAAAATGGTGTGCTGCGTACATTACATGTTACGCTGAAACCATTGTCAAATTCTGGGCACGCACTCACGCACACATTTTTCTTCCTTCTATCTTTTTACAAATTATTTTAAATGCCTGTGTGTGCGGGTGCATGTTCTAAAAATAAGTTGAGCATGGTTTTGGCTTAGTTTCAGCATCACTTGCTTCTTCCTTCATCCTTTTCTCGAAGCAGTTCAGGCCATTTTCGAAACCCTATAACATCGTTGTGGATAAAACTAGAAGCCTGAATTTTATTTCAATTTCAATTTATTTAAAACAAAAGATGTTTAATATTGATATGGTTACTATAAGATGTTGTTAGGTTAGCTAATTACGTAGTAACTTAAGACAGAAGGACCCTTAAGTAGGGACTGAATAAATTAACTGACTTGGTATTACATGGAACTCACAACTTTTTACGGTAGAAGAACTGAGTTGCGAGACTTGGTTTTTTTACAAGTTATGTTTTTGATGGCATTCTATTATCGTTAGATTTTACGGTAATATTTCTTATACGAAGAATATTCACAAGATATATTATATTTAAATCGAACCAAAAGTAATAATTAAAATCTGAAGGTAATCCGGGTTAACTTTGATACCGGGACGTCGCAGAGCACGCGAAACGCCGGGTATTAAAAAGAAGTAAATTAAATGCGATAAGATAATTTTATTGAAGTTATTGATGTATTAATTTCGTTTAAGAGCTGATTGCTTTTGAACTCAATTTAAGTATAATAGTTAAAAACAGAATGAAGTACCTAGTAAATAATAAAAACAATGCGTTTAACCTATAATTCAGCAAAAAAACTCAAAGGTTAAACTATACTCAAACTATAGTTATATTATTAGCAACATTCATTTTATCAAATCGTCTCTATACAACTGAATTAAAAATATCTCGAAACTAATAAATAATTAAGATTGCCAATAAATTAACATAACTAAAATATAGTTGACCCATTGTTAAATCATCAATTTTCTATCAGAATATTGTAACGAAAGGTATTAATTAGGCAATTTTCATCTAAACTGTGAATAATCGTCCCACAAAAAATTGCTATGATCTCAAATATCTAAATATAGTTCGTGTAATTAACTTCAAAGACTGAAAAACTCACATGAGAAAACTGCTGTTCTGAATCTAATTAGGTAATAATTTTATAATGTGATTTCTTGAACGAATTAACCACTGGACCCGACATAAAACACAAATGTATGAAAACTCGTTCAACCAATATATTATAATCCAGCCATTTTGTGATGGTTGTCAGAAGTCAACAATACATAGAAATATCGACTATATTTAACATAGTTGGATAATACAAAATTTTGTTTAACATTTTATTAAATTTTGTGATAAATAACATTAAATGTAATAAAATAATGTACTTACAAGTGGAAAGAAATAGTGCTGCTTCCGCCGCTATAGTTTTTACACCATTTAACTGAACATTTAGTCATTTTTGGGAGATGTTTTGTAGACAAACGACTAAGCCTAAAATTGCTTGGTTACTGACAAGACCGATATAGGTACGTCCGCTCATATGTCGGGTCCAGTGGTTAATTCGTTCAAATGTGATTTAATAGCAAGACGATGAATATCATAATTAATTAACGCTAAATTAATTTAATTCGCGAGCATTTACACTTTAATAAATAATAAAGGCCGACTAAAAAATTCATTAATATTTTTTTGCAAATTGCTATAAAAAACCTTGTTTGTCACCAGCGGCACCGACAAGTCGCAGAAACAGCTCGTTTATGAACTTCACCGCATGTGACTTCACGAACAGATAGTCTGTATACTCTTGGTATTTTATATTATTAATAAGATACAATCTTTGGCTACTGAGGATCTACGACTTTCTGACCTATTTTCTGCTTTCTAAAAGTGATGTATAATATTTGACAGATTTCATAGCGGGGAAGTTAATTTGTTCGAATATTGTCAAATTTAATGATTCTTTCTGTACTATTAGCTATAATATTATTAAGATTAAAAATAAATAATCAAAACCACAGAGAGCAAACCACTGAAGCATTATTTTGTGTATTAATATAATCCTCTAGAAACTGATAAACTTTTAGCTAAAACTGACTACTCAATTAAATGACATTGTGTAACAAATAACTTTACCTTAGTGTCAACTAGCGACATCTAGTGATCGAAATATTACTAGCCCTCATTCAACCATTGAGTTGAATGAGGGCTAGTAATATTTCGATGAAGTACAATACAATGTACTACATTGTATTGTACTTCAATGCATTCAACAAGGATACGCACCTAGCGTAGGACAGTAAGACTATAACTAGTATTATGAATTAAATTCGTAATTTTAAATTTTTAAATAAATATGAGACGTGGTCCTTCACTGCTGGCCGTATGAGGAAGTTCAAGATCGCTCAGCGAGCTATGGAGAGGGCTATGCTCGGAGTTTCTCTGCGTGATAAACTTAGGAATGAGGATATCCGCAGTAGAACCAGAGTAACCGACATAGCCCAACGGATTAGTAAGCTGAAGTGGCAGTGGGCCGGCCACATAGCTCGAAGAACCGACAACCGATGGGGAAGAAAGGTTCTTGAGTGGCAGCCTCGTACCGGTAGGCGAAGTGTAACCCCCCACGAGATGGAGTGACGACCTGGTAAGACATGCAGGAAGTCGATGGATGCAGGTGGCTCAGGACCGTGCTTTGTGGCATTCCTTGGGGGAGGCCTATGTTCAGCAGTGGACTTGTGAAGGGCTGTAATGATGATGATGATGATGAAATAAATATGTAGTTATAAATATTGTATATCTAATTAAATAAAAATAATATTATACAATTATTGTTATAAAATGGATGTAACTTACAGCGATGTAGGTGAACATATTGCTTGGAAATCTTCAGACGAAGTATAGTAATCGAAAGAATAGCTACATATTTATACCAAAACCCGATTTCATATTAACACTCAAATGTTGCAACTTTAGGTCAGTTGCTTCAATTTGCATCAAATATCCTTGTAGGGTTGTGTGTTGTTGTACTAACTTTGTGGGTACGCATTTTTTGCCTATCGTCTTATTGTGGAACATTAACTATGACTTATGAGGACTAAAATAGAATTCCTCGTTTCGTGACCAATTCTTTACATTCACCATACGAAACGCAGCAGCATTAAGCTACTATTTTACGCTAGTGTTCTGCGACAATGTAGTCCTACATCGGTCCTACATATTCTTGTTGCAATCATAATATAGCTGTGTGGCTCTACCACATATAATAAGTGTAAGGTTGGTAAGTGCAGTGAGTTAGCGGCAGAAGAAAAAACATCGCCTCATTTCTTTCCGTGAGTGTCGTAAATGGCGACAATGGAATATGCTAGAGCGACGTTATGACCTTTAGATAGATCAAATGCAATAGAGATCGGAGACGTAAATTAGCGTCAAAGGTAGCAAAATAGATCATGTTCTCGTGGCGATAGATTGCGCTATGACCATCTCGTAATCTAATAATAAATAAAATAAATAAACTACATAAATAAAAAGTAGCAATAATTCCTCATTATACTTCTATAATAACACTGATACAAATTCAATCAACATATTAACCTAATATTTTAATTGCCTAATACAATTAATATAGGCACTTTGAATGCGTTTGAATTCAATTCTAAATTTTGTAAGTCTATTTAATTTGAATTAATTTACAAATTTAATTGAGTATAATTAAATATATCTGGTAAGTTCTATTTAGTAAGATAGTGTAGTTTTATAAAAAAAAATTAATTTTACAATTACATCATCAGTGTTTTTTAAACAATTTCTTTTTATAAAAATCACATACCCGACGGCTGCATGTCAAGTTTTTTTTTATAGGTTAGGGTGATAAACGAGCACACAATCCACCTGATGGTAAGTGATTACTGTGGCCCATAGACATCTACATCTACCCTCGTTTGCGAATCAAAATGCAGATGCGTTGTCACCCGTGAGGACTAAGTTGGAATGCCTCTTTTCCAGTAAAAAAGGGTCTCCGGTTCTCTACACTCACCATACGAAACACAGCAGTGTGGAGCTGCTATTTTACGCTGGTATTCTGTGAGAGCGTGGTCCTTTCCCGGTCGAGCCGACCCATTCGTGCTACAACTATACTACTAATATAGCTGCAGCATGACTCTACCACGTTACATTGTATGTGAAGCGTGGTTATTACGACAAATAATCCAATAATACGCCAGAGGCACATGTACATTTTAAAATAGTAGACCATAGGTTACAGCCTATATACGCCCCACTGCTGGGCACAGGCCTCCTCTCATTTCTGAGAGGGTTTTAGGCCAAGGAAATGTCCGCCGCGCTGCCCCGATGCGTGTTGGTGAACTTCACACGTCATCGAATTTTTTCTCTTATTTCTCAGACATGTAAGTTTCCTCACGATGTTTTCCTTCACCGCCTAACACGTGGTAAATCAGCACTTAAAGTTGCAATTAACAGTTTCATTGGTGCCGGCGGGGATCGAACCCGGGTTGCTCGCGTACTGTGAAACGTACAGCGAGCGTTAACCATCTGAATTACCTCGGCTCTCTATAGTAAACCATGCTACAGCTAAATCATGATTACGGCTAGACCGGGGAAGGAATTATGCGCTCACAGAATACCAAAATAAAATAACACCCTAATGCTGTTGTATTTCGTATGGTGAGTGTAGAGAACCGGAGTTCCAAAATCCGAGTGGCAATTCATTCTACATTATTATTCTTAAACGAAGATAGATTTCTCATAGACCACAACATCCACGTGTGCTCGTTTTTAGTGTTCCGTATCGGAAGGGTAACCAACTGGTCCCTTTTACTAAGCCTCCGCTATCCGTCCCTCCGGCTGTCTGTAAGCAGGCTGTATCTCATGATTCATAATAGATAGACGGTTGAAATTTTCACAGAATGTGTATTTCTGTTGCCACTACAACACAAAATAATAAAAATTAAAAATAAAATAAAAATTAACCCTTACTAGAAACGTGTATTTTTGCATACATACTATTAAATCTTGTACCATGGTACGGGAACCTTCATGTGCGAGACCGACTCGCACTTGACCGGTATTTTCTCCTTTGTTCCATAAAGAAATATATTTTTTCGGCTAATAATTGTATATTGTCTAATAACGGTCTATTAAGGCCTGATAATTAAAAAAGGTATCTTCATTAAACATCCATAAGGTCCATTAAATAACAAATATTTTATATAAAGCGAACGAAAAAAAAATCCATCTCGATTTTTCCAATCAGTCTCAACCTATAGAAATTGAAGCAACATTTGTAGCGAAATATTAAAGAATTTCATTCGCAATATTGAACTGCGGATTTCGAGTAACGAGATACCCGAAAGCCTTAAAATACGCAAAATTACTCCACCCCGAATATTAACTGAGCTCCCGAGGGATACAAGAATAAAGAATTGTAGATAAATTCCTAAAATATCTTTGGTAAAAATAAAATTAATAATTTTAAAGCACGTACACGTGTTGATTTTGAATTTGCTTGTGTTATATGCTGATGTCTGTGTGGCTAAAACTGCATCCTAGCCTGTCTCTTATCTTGTAACATAGGTCTAAATAGAATCCAGCGGGGCGGAGAGTTCTTTATGTATGATATATTATTAGGTGGACGTAGTAGACAGATAGATAAGACTCTGTCTGTCTAGGAGTCAGAATGGAGTAGGTAACTTCCTATATTCTCTTTCTGTCAACAATTATCTGTGCACGCACGTTGTGTTCCTGTCAGAAGACAGAGCATATTACCTGAAACAGCAAGAAACTAGTTCGCCTTACTTCGGGGACTTATCCATTCTGGTCTCTTCCCAAGGCAGCTCATGGGATGTTCTGTAAGTTATCCTACCATCTCTGTGCAGGGAGGACAACACGCTGACTCACGCCGCAAAAAAGCTAAACTTTTAAGTTTTCTTTTTGCGTCCAACTCGACTCTCGATTGCAGGGGCTCACACCGCTGACCATCTAAAGGTTGAAGGCCGAAGTGTTTACAGTAAATAGCCTATAATACTTAGAAACTAGTACCCTACCGCCCGCACCGTTTTCAAAGACTCCTTGGTCAAATCCAACAGTTTTCTCGGAAACCGGAGAGTTCACTACAAACAGAAATAGATAATAGGAGGTATTGTGGTCTAAGGATATTCACTACAACAAATAATACCCTGGGTATTGTAAGAGACAAAATTAAAACAGTAGATGGGCAGCAGCATTTTCCCGATAACAACTTCAGTTTACAAAAAAACAAAAGCAACCATAAGGACTGCTGACTAAGGTCCGAAGTGAAAACACAATGATATATCATGCGTATACATGTAAACAGGCCGCTATACTACGCGTATAACATATACAGTTAATTAAATTATGTTTCATTTTTAAAGTGAAAACTTATTTAACCGTATTGAGAGTATTTTGGTAGGGGAAAAACTTATGACTTCGCATCACCGATGACCTCGACATGCTCGTGACGTAGCACAAAACTGGGTTGCCAACCTGCCTGCCAAGGGTGACAAGGCAAAATCCTACACATAAGGCAATCTATGGGTGGCTTATGTTTAGCTGTGGACATTTATGGCTGTAATAGACAGATAAAATTAATAATTATAAAAGTTGAAGGTAACCATGGGGCATATACTTGAAACCCAAATAGTTACAATAAGTTAAAATCAACGCGATAAAATTCGTACCAATAGTTTTGTTCAAAGTATACTATTAAACGTACATAAAAATAATCCATTATAAATACATAACATTAATATTGATAATTAAATCATAACAACCAAAAATGCTTTACAGGTAACAAACAACAACAAAAAACAATTACACAATAACTACAACGCATTGACTTCTATATTAAATATTTATGATCAATAAATAAACAATGTATTCTAATAATTATATGCTTCGTTTGTTTTCGTTTGTTACTTCTGTCGGAACATTTTAATTAAGTGATACGCAGTAACTTATGAACATTAAATCTCTACATATTATAAAACAATGTCGATTCCCGCCGTCGCTTAGATCCTTTAAACTACGCAACGGATTTTGATCCAGTTTACACTAATAGATTTATATGTAATAGGTTTATATGTATAATATATGCAAATTATATATTACATAATTGTTCTGTCCGTGTGTATTTGACTGAACTCCTCCGAAACGGATGAACCGATTTTGATGGGACGTTCACTGGCAGATAGCTGATGTTATAAAAAGTCAGATAGGCTACTTTTATTTTAGAAAAGGAATTAGGGTTCCACGAAAAAAAATTAAAACACAAAATCCAATCGTAATAAAATCCACGCGGGCGAAGTCGCGGGGAACAGTTAGTATTTTATTAGAGCTTTGCGCATTAGCACAGCGCTAAGCTCTATTTTTTTTATAAGATATCTATGACAAGCGAGCACCCAGTCCACTCATGGTAAGTGGTTACTGTGGCCCATAGACATCTACATCTATCCTCGTTTGCAAATTAAAATGCAGATGCGTTGTCAGCTGTGAGGACTAAGATGGAATACCTCTGTTCCAGTAAAAAGGGTCTCCGGTACTCTACACTCACCATACGAAACACAGAAGCATTAAGCTGCTATTTTACGCTGGTATTCTGTGAGAGCGTGGTCCTCCCCCGGTCGAGCCGACCCATTCGTGTTACAATTATACAATTAATATTACTGCAGCGTGACTGAGCGTTTCACAAGTCCACTACTGACATATGCCTTCCCTAAGGAACATCATAAAGCTCATTCCTGAGCAAGTAGCGTCCATCGAGTTCATGTATATATTAGTAGGCCTTTACTCCAGCTAGTGATGTACCGTACTACATTTTGCTTTGCTACTGAAGAATCTTTCTTTCCCAACGGCTGTCTTCAAGTTCAAGGTTCTTCAAGCTATAGCTTTATAAGTAAGCCACATATAGTCCACCCATTGCCACTTCAGCTTACTGATCCGTTTTGCTATGTCGGTTACTCTCATTCTACTGCAGATATCCTCATTTCGAATTCTGTCAAGCAAAGAAACTTCGAGGATAACCCTCTCCATACCATGCTATTCGACTTTGAGCTTCCTCATGTAGCCAACGGCGGAAGACCACGTCTCAAATCAATATGTCAGCTCTGGTAACACGCACTGATTGTACGCTCTCGTTTTCAAGTTTTGATGTTTACGTAATGATCATTTTTCGTAATCGCCCAAACGCTACCCAGTCGAGTTGGATTCGTTAAATGACCTCTTGGTCGAAGTTGTACTCACGTAGTTGGGCAATTTGTCCTGGGTAAACACTGTCTTTACATTAACTTTCTGCACATAATATTTTCTGGTAGCTCAGATGGTTAGCGCTCGCTGTAAGCTTCACAGTACTCGAGCAACCCGGGTTCGATCCCCGCCGGCACCAATGAAATTGTTAACTGCAGTTTTAAGTGCTGATTTACCACTTGCTCGGCGGTGAAGGAAAACATCGTGAGGAAACCTGCATGTCTGAGAAATAAGAATAAAAATATTTCGAAGACATTTGAAGTTCGCCAACACGCATTGGGGCAGCGCGGCGGACATTGCCTTGCCCTAAAACTCTCTCAGAAATGAGAGGAGGCCTGTGCCCAGCAGTGGGACGTAAATAGGCTGCATAAAAAACGCACACCGTCTGTGTTTATACACATTATGCAGCGCCACGCCACCGCAGTTTTCTACAAACGCGTACACAGTCCACCTGATGGTAAGTGGATGCTGTGTCACATTTCTACATTTATCCTCGATTAAAAATTGAAATGCAGTACGTTGTCACTTCTAAGGACTAAGCTACAATGCCTCGTAACCAGTTAAAGGGTCTCGACACTCCCCATACAAAAGGAAGCAGCATTAAGCTATTTCATACTGGTATTCTGTGATAGCATGATAACTCCCCGGTCGAGCCGACTCATTCCTGCTACAATCACAGCATGGCTCTACCACGTATATTTTCTAAGTATATTTGCAGTAATTACAATATTTTAGCGAAACTAAATTAATTAGATTTAACAGTACAAAACAATAATGAATGTTGAAGGTTAAGATGTGCGATACTAGGTTATCATACATCAATCATATTCCGGGAAAAAACATATTTGCTCAATAACTTCAAATAACTCAAGCTTTAATAACAAGCTATGAGTTATAGACTTCCTCCGAAGTCTGGAGTTATATGTAATAGTACTAAAGGAACTTGAACGTTCATCCACATCAATTATTATTTTTTTAATTCTCGGTTAAGCAGTCGTTTATTTGGAACATCTATTATGTACGGTAATTAGGAATCGAATTTATTTCACTTAGATTTATAGTGTGTAATTTTAAACTACGTGGACTTGAAAATATCTTGAAAATAATATTGATTTAATAGGATTGGAATTATCAGTAATTTTTTTCACGCATACATTAAATAACTTTCTTTCCATCTTTGCTTTCATTTAAATTTGTATTGGCGGTGTAAGAATATATACACCATCCCAGTGACATTTAAATATTCATTCCCGATTTTGCCACCCTAATTTATGGATTTTTTGACGTATAACCAATTTTATAAAAAAAAAATTACAATTAATTCACAAAATAACAAAGATATCGCGTAACATATGTTACAAAAAAAGAACTCAGTCGATTTGAGTACCTGGACCTTTTTATAAAGACGTTTAAATAGGATATAACATGTTTTGAAAAAGTTATAACATTCCACATCCCACCAAAACATAAAATAGAGAAGGTACAAACGATGTCCAGAATTGTCCGTATTGCCGATGACAGTAGAAATATAATAGGTGCCAATCTCCATAGCTCTTTCTCCGATTCGGCAGAAAGGCCATACAGGCCAATGCCAGTCCCAGGTGGTGTTTAGTGTGTAGGCACTTAAATTTCAGTGAGTTCCACATAACCACGCAGCCGGTTGTCGTGGTATGCTTAGAGCATTCACCACCTCTCTCCCCCGCTTCCCGGAGGTTAGCCCTTTTCATTGGTTCTGGGTGCAAAAAAAACATAGCTGTTTCAAGAACGTTGTACATTCCTATAGATTCTATGATTTAAGTAACTAGCAAAACTAGTTATTGGTGGGAATGCAATTAAGAAGAGTAGCTCTAGTACTATGATATTTTAAAGTAAAAAATGACTTTCAATAAGAATTACACATGTGATCTATATTGAATAAAAAATTATTCTATTCTATTCTATTCTGAGTGGTGATTATATTATTTAACATAATAGACCTCTTGGTCTAGGAGGTCATAAACGCGGTTGCTGTCCATGAGGTTTTGGGTTCAAATCATGGGTCGAGACGAAATCAGTTATTGGATTTTTCTGGCAGGAAACTCAGTAGCACTCTGGAGTCAGAAATCTGGGGGTGTTTTCACTCCCGTGCATCGGAGAGCTCATAAAGCCGTAGGTCCTGCACCTGAACTCTTTCCAGTCGTGTCGAACCACTGTCCCATCGGACTATGAGAGTTAGGGAATAGAGTGTGCACCTGTGCTTACTAATACACTCAGACACTATAATCCTATCCTGCACTGATGACTAGTCTCCGTTGATACCAGCCCGCCGTGTCCTAAATTCGGTCTAGAGGACATAAACTCTACCAACAGCTTTCCGCTCTAGTGACCCAGGCTTTGCTCCGAAGATTATCTCAATTAATGTTACTCAATTGATAGGATTTAAACGTAAAGTTTTAAACGTGGTAGAGCGATGCTGCAGCTATATTAGTAGTATAGTTGTGGCACGAATGGGTCGGTTCGACCGGGGAAGGACCACGCTCTCACAGAATACCAGCGTAAAATAGCATTTTAACACTGCTGTGTTTCGTATGGTGAGTGTATAGAGCCGGAGAGTCTTTCTACTGGAAAAGAGGCATTCCAACTTAGTCTTCACGGGTGACAACGCATATGCATTTTGATTCACAAACGAGGATAAAAGTAGATGTCTATGGGTCACAGCAGCCACTTACCTTCAAGTGGACAGTGTGCTCGTATGTCACCCTATTCCTATAAAATAAAACGTTTTCAAGTCAAGATAAAAAGCTTAGACTCTTACCGTTAGCACTACTGTTGCAGCCTGTCAAAAGTCCACTGCTGAACATAGGCCTCCTCCATATGCCAGGCATACGCGGGTTTGCAACCGTAGTCTTTTTAATTTTTAGATGTTATAAGAAAGACGCTGCTGCCCCGAGTGTTGACTCGGTCGCCACTTACACCACCTACGGGACGATATTGAGTAGCGAATATTTTTAAACAGCCACTACACGATCAATATGTATTATTATTATTACTATTATTACGTCAATTGTCTATTAAGTACTGTGAAATTTACAGCGAGCCCTTAACCCCTGAGCCGGTCTCTAGCCGAATCCGAGCCACGTCAGCATCTATGAAACTATTAATGGCAATTATAAGAGCTGATTTTCCAAGTACTGAGGGTGAAGGAAAACAGCGTGAGAAAACCTGCATATGTGAAAAAAAAACTATTTTGTAGACATGTGAAGTTCGCCAACACGCATTGGAGCAGCGGGGCGGACATTGCCTCCGCCTAGAAACCTTACAGAAATGAGAGGAGGTTTGTGCCTAGCAATGATTCGTGTATAGGCTGTAAATTTACTTTTTTACTTTACAATTACAATACCCCACTTTATTTGTTTTATTTTAAATAATAAATTAAGGGTAACAAACACGCTCGTAATCCACCTAATGGTGACATAATGAAAAATTTGAATATAACCAAAAGATTCATTTATCGTACCATCAAACGGTACAATGAAGACTCTAGTGTAGATTACAGGTCAAGAAGTGGTCGCCCTCGGTCTGTTAGGACTCCAGCAGTGATAAAAGCTGTGAAGGCGCGAATTCAAAGAAATTCCAAACGTAAGCAGAAACTGTTGGCCTTTCAGATGGGGTTAAGCAGAACCACGGTGAAAAGGGTGTTAAATGAAGACTTAGGGCTTCGGGCATATTGAAGAAAAACAGGACATCGTTTGAATGCTCGTCTAATGGACCTGAGACTGAAGAGATGCCGCGCTTTGTTGAAGCGGTACGCGGGAAAAAAATATCGGGAAATTCTTTTTTCGGATGAAAAAAATGGCTTGACAGAGGTATATTTTTGTGAGAAAGGTGTAAAAACGAATGCAGTTGTGTATCAAAATACAGTCCTGAAGAACCTTGTGGAACCTATTTCTCATACCATGTTCAATAACAGGCACTGGGTATTCCAACAAGATTCGGCGCCAGCTCATAGAGCGAAGAGCACACAAGACTGGCTGGCGGCGCGTGAAATCGACTTCATCCGGCACGAAGACTGGCCTTCCTCCAGTCCAGATTTGAATCCGTTACATTGCAAGATATAGCAACACTTGGAGGAAAAAGCGTGCTCAAAGCCTCATCCCAATTTGGAGTCACTCAAGACATCCTTGATTAAGGCAACCGCCGATATTGACATGGACCTCGTTCGTGCTACGATAGACGTCTGGCCGCGCAGATTGAAGGCCTGTATTCAAAATCACGGAGGTCATTTTGAATAAACTTTAGTGTCATAAGAATCTATGTTTTGTTAAGTTCATTTTGGTATATAAATGGTTACATAATGAATAAACTTGTTTCAATTATTTTATATTAAACATGTGACAGAATTTATGACCTGACTAGGTATATCCCCGATTAAGTATCAAAACGCAGAACGCGTTGTCACTCCTTAGGACTTATATGGAATTCTTAGTTTCTAGTAAAAAGGGTATTCAGTTCTCTACGCTTGCCATTAGGAACACACATTAAGCTGCTATTTTACGCTGGTGCTATGTGAGAGCGTGGTCCTTTCCGAACCGAACCATTCGTGCTACAACCATAATATAGCTTCAAATTTGGTTCTACCATGTATAATTTACTCTGTTTTTGGCCGTAGCATCGTAACTGGTTACATTAAGAACAGAAATACCTTCATATTTTTGAGAAAAGGAAAATCACAAAGTAGCACAGTTTTTACATAAGCGAATAACAGTCCGCGTTATGGACCTTTGTCGTTTCTTGTATTTATTTGCTTGATTAACTCGAATCCATTTTATGTGGGCGTTTTGTATGTAGTAAATCAAGTTGCTGTGTTCAAGCATTATCTAATATATAAAAATCATTTTTGTTTGTTCGCATTTAATGCGCTGCCATACCATTAGTCAGATTTCGGTAAAACTTTGTCAACTTATTGCTTGCACTTGCACGAAGGTTATAGGCATAGTACAATTAACTTACAGTAGGTGGCGAGCGTATCGTATCGACAAATGTATTTAAGAGTTATATATCATTCAACTTCAATGAATGTATTATCATTCCTAATTAAACAATATAACTCTTCCAAAGTTAAAACGATATTTACACAATTATTTCTTCTGCGGCTGCAACGCGCCGGGTACCAGCTAGTGTACAATAAAATCTTTTTAGTTTTCAGGGGTGAACGCAACTGCATTTTGATTCTCAATCAAGGATAAATCAAAATGAATCTGTGGGTCACAGCATTCATTTACCTATCAAGTGCTGTCTGCTCTTTTTTAACCCCTGCCACAAACCGTGTTACATGTTTAACGTTGTGTATCTCTGTATCTGTTTATGTGTGTGACTGTCTGTGAGATCCTAACTCCCATACGGATGAACCGAGTGAGATTTAGTTTTATTTCTGTTTGAAAAATGACTTTGATCGAGAGTGGTTTTAGCTATGATTCAAGAAAATCATCAGCTCTTTTTATTTCGGACGTTTTTTTTATTTAAGTTATTTATACAGAAGAAAGAGTAACTGAGTATGCGGCTCACCTTATTTACCATTAGGAGAATCTGGCCGTCTAAAAAGGCCTCGGTACTTTTCTTAAAGGTCCCTAAGTCGTATCGGCTTGGAAAAATCGCTACTGATAGCCGATCTAACAAAGAAATAGCGCGAGGAAGAAAATGTCTGCTAAATCACACAGTGGTAGACTGCCGAGCTTCCAGATGGTATAAATGGTATCACAAATTCTGTTACCATACCATTTGTTTTATGTGGTCACGCTACAGCTGACAAAAAACACTGGGGAAGAAAGGGTCTCGAGAGGCAGCTTTGGTACGCAACCTGCAATGGATGGCGGTTGTCCAGGACCATGTATGAATATTGTAAGCCAAGCATATTTACGAAAGCCGAAAACATTAGAGGGTAAGAAGAACTGGACTAGACTTTATGAGTCTATGGGACGTTATAACGCATAGCAGGCGGGTGGACAACCGCCGTTTTTTTAATTTTGTAGTTGTTATTAGAAGATGTTGCTGACTATCTTTTGAATTATTTCCTTGTGTCAACTCTTATGGCCCTCTCTATCACGGGACGATATGAAGTAATAGATATATATTCTTCCACCGCAACTGCACGGTGTATCGCCTATGCTTGAAGCGGCAGTAGCAAAATTATTAAGAACGCGAACTGCACAACCAAAAGTCGTCGGTACCTAGTGCAATCATATCGTATCATAAATCATAAACACCCACACTTATCACCCAGAGGGCAGAGACTACGGACCTCCTTTACATCCATATACCTACGCATACATGCTCGTCGATTAAGGGTACTCTTCCTGGCCCATTTTCAATATATCGCCTATTTGGTCGATAAATTTTTGTCTAGAGCGTCCTTTGCCGATGCTACCGGTCACTTCTGCAACATAAATTTAATTTGTCACTCTTTCCTCGTTCATTATTTCTACATATCCAAACCACCAAAGCATTTCTTTCGTAATCCAGGTCACAATGTCATCTTGCAAACAACACTTTTCGCTTATTACACAATTTCTCACAATGTCATAAGAAACAGCCCTAACTACCTAACTAAAAAATATACCTTAATGACCGCATTTCTACAGCATTTATTCTACTTTCACGCTTCTTCTGTCACACCCAACTTTTACTACTATACGTTTATGACTGCTATAGCATTGTGAATTGCCGTACCTTCTTTTTTCTATCGACTTTAAAAAGGAGGAGGTACTCAATTCGACTGTATGTTTTTTTACGCGCCTTACCCCATAACTTTTTTCTGTGTATACCGATTTCGATGATTCTTTTTGTATTTGGAAGCTGGTGCTTCTCATGTAGTTGCATATAAATTTGATCGAGGAATGACTAATAGTTTTTGAGTTATTGTTAATAATTTAGATTGAAATCGGTTGTACAAAATGTGTAATATTAAATTATTGACACTGACTTCCCACAATAGAGCAATCATTCCTAGTGCAATAATTTAAGCTTAGTATTAATATATATTATATATAATATTTCTAGTATTTGTTTTAATAAAAAGAAATCGCAACTGACAGATTGACTGATTTACTATACGGCTTAATTGACTGAGGAACCAGTAATACTTCACGCTTGACGTAGCGCGATTCCAGTTGAATTAACAAATGGCAGCGCGGATTGGTCCAGTAAAAACGTTTGCTTAATAACGGTATTATTTTTAGATTACTAATTATAATTTTGGTAGCGACAGGAAAATACAAAGTGGCAGCGGAAGAAATTCCAACACCCTCTTCATCGGTGATATATGATTGTACATATATAAAAAATAAAAGGTCAGATGGGGTGTTCCTCAAGTTAATGTTGTCGAAATAGACATACAAACAGACAAACATATATTTTTAGAACGTTCATCATCATCATCATCATTACAGCCCTTCACTAGTCCACTGCTGAACATAGCCCTCCCCCAAGGAATGCCACAAAGCACGGTCCTGAGCCACCTGCATCCATCGACTTCCTGCATGTCTTACCAGGTCGTCACTCCATCTAGTGGGGGGACGCCCTACACTTCGCCTGCTGGTACGAGACTGCCACTTGAGAACCTTTCTTCCCCATCGGTTGTCGGTTCTTCGAGCTATATGGCCGGCCCATTGCCACTTCAGCATACTAATTCTTAGGGCTATGTCGTTTACTCTGTTTCTATTGCGAATATCCTCGTTTTTAAGTCTATCACGCAGAGAAACGCCGAGCACTCATTGGCAAACACAAGCAACAAACATAAATACAAAAAAATCACATGTACATGACTTGATATTTTATTAGCACGCAGAGAAACGCCAAACATTGTCCTTTCCATAGCTAGAAAAACGTTAGAAGAACCTAATTCATGGTTAAGTGGTGAATACTGAAATTTGAAGTTATCTTTATGATAAAAAGGAGAAGTTGGATCATTTAATATAGAAAAAGGCTAAGTAAGATTCTGGGGCAACGCCTCTGATGAATAGAAAGCCATTTAAGCTTCGAACGAAAAGCAGTGACGTCGTATTTTCGTAAATTGGAGATAAATCTTATACAGTTATAGAGAATCCGCTCCAACTTGTTAAGAAGATTTTGTGATAAGTCTCGATAGCACACATTTGCACAAGGGAAGTATAGTTATAATGGGAAGTATAAGGAAATATACCAGCAAAAGCTTGGTTTTGAAGGGTCAGAAATTTTTATAATGGTAAAGGGAACGAGCGTGACAAAAACTTTACAACTACTTTCAGACATCTGTATTCCCCAGTTCATAGTGTGATATATGTGGAAATCCAATTTAACGCTGTAATGAGAAAAGGAAATTGGAATTCCATTATAAGATTTATATTATATTATTTCCAAGATTTCCATTGTTAATCATATTCTGGAGCTACGAACAACCATTGCTTTACATTTTGATGGGATTACTGAAACACCAAATCTGTGTGATCAGTCACGGATAGCATCTATGTTCGTGTTTAGATACTGACTTTTTTATCGGCGATATCAAAATCCCAAACGTCGTTGGTATTGAACTTGGTTATTTTCATTAGTGTATTATCTATGCTTTTCATGTTTTATTATTTGGTTGAATGGTTTTTTCTCGATCTATCAAAAGTCATAAGATCTTTCAGACATTTCCCATATTCACTATATAGGGAGTTGGGTTATGAATTCCCTGATGCCGCCACCAAACGTTGTATCATTTCAAAACCGAAATAAATAAATGCATTACATTCAATATAACATTTATTACATTTTTTTACGTGGTAGAGCCATGTTGCAGCTATATTAGTAGTTTAGTTGTAGCACGAATGGGTCGGCTCGACCGGGGAAGGACCACACTTTCACAGAATACCAGTGTAAAATAGCAGCTTAACATTGCTGTGTTTCGTATGATGAGTGTAGAGAACCGGATACCCTTTTTACTGGAAAAGAGGAATTCTATCTTAGTCCTCACGGGTGACAACGCATCTACATTTAGCAACCACTTACCATCAGGTGGACTGTGTGCTCGTTTGTCGCCCTATCCTATAAAAAAAATAAAATAAAATGGAACAGAAGGAAGTAAACGCAATTTTGTGTCACGCTCTTTGTAAGAAAACGCGTTTGCCTCTACAAAGGGAATATTTTAGTAACGAAATGAATCCTGTAAGCGACATCTTGAGCAGGCAACATCTGTCGTTTACGTGATGAAATTATCTGACCTGTGGTTTTTATTTGAGACAAAGCATTAGCTCAAGATTTTAGGCTACATTGTCCTAAATAGTAAATGAAACATAGTCATAAGTGCTCACTATTGTAATATGCCGTTCGACTAAGTACTATTTAAGCATTTTGAGCTTACTTAATGTAGTTAACAGACGGGACTAAGTAACCTATTAATTTTTATAACATGTGAGTGTTCTTAAAAGATATAATTAAAACATATATTAATACCGTGTGAAGACCTTTTTTGGCAAGAATGTACATATTTTTTTTTTATATTTAAGCTGTATTTTATATATTTGTTTATTGCTGTGTCTAAGTCAAAGTTTTATGCAAAATAAAATTTTGCTTTGTTTTGTTCTTATTTTTTACCGACTTAAAAAAGAAGGAGGTACTCAATTCGACTATATGTTTTTCTTTTTCTTTTTTTACGTGTGTTACCTCATATTTTCTTTCTATGTGAACCGATTTCTATGATTTTGTACAACCGATTTTGTACGACCTAAAATTATTAATATAAAATTAAAAATTTTGTACAACCGACTTCAAAATATATTATTAAAAATAACTCAAAAACTACTTATCAGAATTTCATCAAATTTATATGAGATCACATGCAAAGCACCAGCTTTCAAATAAAATAAGAATCATAGAAATCGGTTCGCCCAGAAAGAAGTTATGAGGTAACACATTAAAAAAAATGAAAGGAAATACATACAGTCGAATTGAGTACCTCCTCCTGTTTGGAGTCGGTTAAAAATGTTTTATTTCTCGTGCTTTATTCACTATGCAACAGGGCTTCAGGAAACTCAAATATGTCACAATATTAAACGGTTTAAAGTATTTGGGTCCCCAGTATCAACAATACTAAACCCACAATAACCCTATCCCACCCCCATTACCCACTCATAACTATTTCTTACACTTACATGGTGGTGTACCACTTTGTGTGTTTCAGGTGGTATTTTTTATAGGATAAGGGTGGAAAACGAGCACACAGTCCACCTGATGGTAAGTGGTTGCTGTGGCCCATAGACATCTACATCTATCTTCGATTACAAATCAAAATGCAGATGCATTGTCACCCGTGAGGATTAAGATGGAATGCCTCTTTTCCAGTAAAAAGGGTCTCCGGTTTTCTACACTCACCATATGAAACTAATGTGGCGTTAAGCTGCTATTTTACGCTGGTATTCTGTGAGCATTCTGGGAGCATGGTCCTTCCCCGGTCGAGCCGACCCATTCGTGCTACAACCATAATACAGCTGCAGCATGGCTCTACCACGTATAAATATGGTGATTGACGAGAACAGAAGATCCTTGTACTGGTAAGGAGGCAACTAGAATGGCTTAGTCCTCAGTTGTATGCAGATGCGTTATCGCATCGTATTATGATTCTTAATCGAGTATAGATGTAGATGTCTATGGGCCGAAGAATTCACTTACCATCAGATAGGCTATTCGCTCACTTTTATTATTTTGTTTATGTTTTTTATTTTTATCTTCTTTCTAACTTTTTAAACACTATTTATAACTGAACTGTTACGAGTACTTTGATAATTTGATTTGACCAGAAAAAAAAATTACAGTCCTATATTCCTATATTATATTCATTAATTTTAGATTCATGTATCCTTGTCTGTCCTATGCAAGCCAAACTTGGATGTACAACACCTACACGAAAAGAAAAATTGAAACATGCCAGAGAGCTATGGAACGAAGCCTACTTAATCTGAAACGTAAAGACAAAAAACGAAATACTGAAATTAGAAAAAGAACAAATGTTATAGATGCTCTATCTCATTGTAAGAAACTTAAATGGAAATGGGCGGTGCATATTGCACGTATGGAAGATAAAACATGGACTAAGAAGGTCACTACATGGGCTGGCCCTACTGGAAAACGAAAAAGAGGTAGACCTCTAGAAAGATGGACGGATGAAATTGAAAAGTTTGCTGGAGACGATTGGATTTCAGTGGCCAAGGATAGGGAAAAGTGGAAAAATCTGGAGGAGGCCTATACTCGTAGATCGTAGTCCTTAACAATAATTAGATAAATAAATAAAAAAAATTAAAAATTATTGATTGTAACGATAATTTTATCTTATTTAAATGTATTTTCTTCTGATCTGAATATGTTTTGTTTCTAATTTTAAATTATTTAATGAAATTAATAATTAATGAAATGTATTTTAATAATTTAATTAAGGACATAAATGGCTTTATAATAATAATAATTCCTATTTTAAATATAGTTATAGGCTCTTATTGCCTCATTGTTCTAATGATTATTGTCTTCTTCGAGCACGACTACCGATCATGTGGCACCGGGTTCGAATCCCAAAATTCAAAATTAGTTTATTGCCATCATGGCTGCTGACTGTTCTTTAGCTATAGGTATAATAAAGCTATAGAAAAGTGTGTGTGTGTGTGTGTGTGCGTGCGGGTGTGTGTGTGTGCGTGCGTGCGTGCGTGTGTGTGTGCGTGCGTTCGTACGTGCGTGCGTGCGTCGTGCGTGCGTGCGTGCATGCGTGCGTGCGTGCGTACGTACGTGGGTGCGGGCGTGCATGCGTGCGTGTGTGCGTGCTTGAGTGTGTGTGTGCATGTGTGCATGTGTGCGTGCTTGCGTGCGTGCGTGCGTGCGCGTGTGCGTGCTTGCGTGCGTGCGTGCGTGCGTGCGTGCGTTCGTGCGTGCGTGTGTGTGTGTGCGTATCTGCGTGTGTGAGTACGTGCGTGCGTGCGTGCGTGTGCGCGTGCGTGAGTGCATGCGTGCATGCGTGCGTGCATGCGCGCGTGCGTGCGTGCGCGCGTGAGTGTATGTGTGCGTGTGCGCGTGGGTGCACGTGAGCGCGTGCGTGCGTGCTTTCGTGCGTTCGTGCGTGCGTGCGTGAGTGCGTGCGTGCGTGCGTGCGGCGTGCGGCATGCGTGCGTGCGTGAGTGTGTGTGTGTGTGTGCGTGATCGCGTGGGCGCCCGTGCGCGCGAGCGCGTGTGCGTGCGTGCGTTCGTGCGTGCGTGCGTGCGTGCGTGCGTACGTACGTGCGTGAGTGTGTGTGTGTGTGTGTGTGTGTGTGTGTGTGTGTGTGTGTGTGTGTGTGCGAGTGCGTGTGCGCGTGTGTGTGTGTGTGTGTGTGTGTGTGTGTGTGTGTGTGTGTGTGTGTGTGTGTGTGTGTAAATAAAATCATCGCGACACCAACCAGAAAGGGCAGAATAAAATTTGCCGAGTATCCTTTCCTAAGCAGATAGCTAGCCTCCGTTGCGACTGCCTACCGAAACCGAATTCGGTCTGCATTACATTACATGACGTCATTTTGGTCCTTCGAGCGAGATTTACGATATAAATGATACGAAAATTACAGGATTGTTAAAAATAAAAACAAAAAAAAAACACTTTAGATTGTTTTTCGAAAAACAATGTAATTATTGCACACTTATTTTTCTATCTTTAATGGCTTTAGAGATTATGTAAAATATCCTTTTGTTCAGGTACCTACATTATAATCAAAGCACATCACTTATCCCATGGAGATTCAGAATAGATCTACTTCCACCGTCGATCCCAAAGCTTAGTTATCAAGCATAATGGCTGTTCTCCCTAGAGGCACGTTTTGCAAGCGTATTTCATCGGGTACGACTTAAATATACGATGTGTTTGATAATGCACGTTGTTACTGGGAGATTTAACGCAGACATATTGAGTTAAAACTGGATGTTTACAGCTATGGGATAACATTATTAAAAAAATAAAGCTGATTTAATTTGTGTCGACTCAGGAAGTCTGTCGGCCCGCGAGCTCGAATTTCGCATGGAATTAGTATTTGTGGCCTACAAATAATTGTGTAACAAATAACTTAATAAAATGGAAGACCTTTAAAATATAAGTATTATAGTACAAGTTCAATAATTATATTATATTACTAGCTTTCACCTACGATTTAGTTTTTACGCAAAACCTGCGGAAACATATTAATAGTCTTTGAGCAATTTAGTTAGGAGTACCGTAAAATGGGGTGAATAGACACAACTTTCAATTTCTACACTGTTTTTCTTACATATATTGTATATAAGCTGATAATAAAACACTTTAATGTTGTGAGTCTTGTTGTAGTTTATCGAATACTAATGCTTCAAACGAGTAAAAACATGCAAATTCGTTGTATTTTAGAAAAAAGTAGTCTTTTTTTTTCTTCTTTTTTTTTATAAAACGTTACCCCCACACTAGGATTTTCTCCTGTATCGTAGAGACAGTTTACAAACACACATTGCACAAGGACAAACATCCAGACCCGGAACAATTATTTGTAGGCCATACAAATACTTGTTCCGTGCGGGATTCGAACCCGCGGCCCCCAGCGCAGCAACTCATTGCTAAGCCACTACGCCACGGAGCCGTCTGTTTCTATATACCGGGAACCCGGGGTTAATAGATACGACATAGGGGTGAATAGAGAAAAAATGCCAGGGTTGTCAAATTTGCTTTTGTTGTAGTATGTAGGTTTCGAGCTTGTGAATCAAATGAAAGAAAACATAACTAGGTACATCAAAATTGTCATTATAAAAATAATTGGTTAGTAAATCTGATATGTATACAACTCCATATAATATGAAGTTGTATAAATATCAGATTTACATTTAAATTAAAAATACCAGAGTAATGTAATTTAACTGCTTTGCAGCGTAAGCATTTCCGACATAAAGCCATTAGATAAATAAGCAACTGCTTACATAGTTTTGAACATATTTTTTTTAAGTAAGTAACGAAAATAAAAAATGTTTCAAAGTTTGTTAAACTATATAACACTAATTATAATACTATGTGTTTTGATTAATAACCTTTGGTTATTTTAAGTTGTAGGTAACAAGACGAGATTAAAAATCACTATTATTTATTTTTAAAATTATGTAAGTACTAAGCATAAATGTAAATTTACATAATATGAGGACTTGAGGCTGAGAACTCGCGTCACACCTATTCCGCACCGCTTAGATACTTTTTAACTCGTATACCGAGCGTCTCTGTTAAACAATAAAATACAAATATAATGAATGATATATTTACCTACTAGATAGAAGTAAATCATATGAGAACACTAAGTATATTTCTGCAGGAACTTCTATCTGGTGTAATGCTAAAACCTCAAGTATTTGGAATGTTGATGTATAACAAATATCAAAAATTAACATTTATAATAGAAGACTTTTAAATACCTTAAATATGGTTTAAACGTTTTTTTTTTTTAATTTTAGTTTCAATTAGCTACTTAAATTAATTTATGTAGTAAGTAAATGGTGCAAATAGTATTTGACAACCCTAAAAATCATGTTTCTATTAACCCCTTTTATGTTTCTAATAACCCCTCATTCGTATTTATTCACCCCTTTGTTCGTTTCTATTAACCCCAAAGGCGTTTTTATTCACCCCTCAGTCGTATCTATTCACCTCGAATTCGAAAAAATACCAGTATCCTGATTTTACTATTTAAAATAATAAAATCGTTCAATATCGATATTCATATTTGTATTTATAATAGATGAGAAACATAACTTCCTAAAAAAAAATTTGCTACAAGGAAACTGAAGAACTTGATGTTTAACTAAAAGTTTTACACAGCATAAAACCACTTGTACTCACATGTTTATAATAACCACCCTTTTCTTTACTGTCATCAAAATTGAAACTAATTTAAAGGTTACCAAAATAAAGGGAAAATATTGGCAAATAATAAACAGTAGTAATAACCAGACGTTCCCGAGCTGTAGAAAAACCTAGAGACAACTTTATCAAATAATCAAATTTGTGTCTATTCCCCCGCGATTTCTATTCACCCCATTTTACGGTACTGAAAAACTTTCTTTAATCTCAGTTTATTTCCATTATCCCGAAAACTATGTGACATTGGAAATGGTTTAAAATAGAAATTGATAATCTATTAATTTCACATAAAAAGGTATTATCACCTTATCCTTTATTACCCAATGGTTGTGTCGAAAAAGGATTTTAAATATATTATATGTTAAAAATCGAAGTAATTTAGCAATGTCTGTTTTCCGAAATAAAATAAAAAGTAATCGGACAATCATTAGGACAATTATATTATCTAACAATTATAAATGATGATTTATTACATGATCATCGGCAAACACAAGCATAGTTATAGTCATAGTCATTTATTCTCTAGACCAATATTACATTGTATTGGAAATTTATTACATGGATAAAGACATTTACATGCAATTATTTTAATTAAAATTAGAATCGATAAAATTTAAACATCATTTAACAAATTAATTAAATACTTTTCATGTCATAATACACTACAAATTACATTAAAAATTATACAATATATAAACAATAAAAATTAACATTGTTTAAGTTTATTTTTGTCATTTAAGTAATCGTCAACTGAATAGTAGCTTTTTTAATTAATAAAGATTTTAATTTATTTTGAAATTTAAGGTGGCTATAAATAATTTTAAATGAGGTAGGCAAAGAATTCGGCGGGTCATTTCTCTCTTTTTCCTTTCTTCGTATGTTTCATATTTGTGAAAGTTCTTTACTAAATGAGTAAGTGAAACTAAGATATACAGAGAGGGGACCGTAATTATGCTAAGATTTCGGAAATGTTCCTTACACGATTCAATTTGTGGAATTCGTAACATGGTACGGATCGCCCTTTTTTGTAGTACAAACGCTGCCTTAACATTATACTTATAACTATTGCCCCAGAATATTATTCTATAACGTAGTTTAGATTCTACCAGAGCAAAATAAACCATTTTTAGCTGTTCTAACGTAACTTCTTCTCGTAAACTTCTTAAGGCATAGCATGCTGAACTGATAGTGGATTCTAGTGCTTTAATTTCCTTTTTCCAATTTAAATACATGTCAATGTGGATTCCTAGAAATTTGACTGATTCAACAGAGTCAATACTTATACCGTCAATGTTAACCCTTTCGCTGTCCCGTGCACTACATATAGGTCATTGCTATTGTCTTACTATTGTGTCTGAAAACCGGACAGTGAAAGTGTTAACGCTTATTGAATCTTTTTGTCTTGCTGTAGATTCAAAAAGCATTGCGTATGTTTTATTTGTATTTAATAAAAGATCGTTTGTAACAAACTAATTTTTATAGTCATACAGTGTGTTTTTCATTTTAGTATTTAATTCGTCTACCGAGCTAGCAGATGCAATCGCGTTGGTATCATCCGCATAAATAGTTAGTTTTACATCATGCTGTTTGGTATGGGTGTAAGCAGTTAAGTCATTAATGAATATTATAAATAGTATGGGTCCCAAAATGGAGCCTTGGGGAACGCCCTTCTTTATGGTTGTCAATTTCGATTTGTATACCGGTTCTTCACCGTCTATTATTGTTTTAATCTCAACAAATTGTTTCCTATTTTATAAGTAGGATTCCAATAACTTTAAAATTGAGCCTCTAGTTCCGTAATGTTCCAATTTCAGTAGCAGCATATCATGATTGATCGTGTCAAATGCCGAACTTAAGTCTAAAAATAAACCTCCTACTTTATATTTATCATTGAGTCTACATACTACATCATCGACTAGTGTATTTATAGCATCTATAGTATCCACATATGGTTGATACCCAAATTGCCTCTCATTTAATATGGAATTTTGTCGTAAATGTGTAACTAATCTTACCTTGATCAGCTTTTCATAAATTTTTGATAATATAGGTAGCAAGGAAATAGGCCTATAGTTTTTGGTTTCCATTTTACTTCCCTTTTTATGTACCGGAAATACTCGCGCAATTTTAACACTTTAGCTGTCCCGTGCACTACATATAGGGCACTGCTATTGTCTTACTATTATGTCTGGAAAGCGGACAGTGAAAGTGTTAAGCTGATCAGGAAACAAAGTTTGCTCCACACATTTATTTAAAAATTAAGTTAAAGGTTCAGCCAATATATCAATATTATCCTTAATAATTTTGGTGGGTATTTCATCATAACCATGTGATCTTTTATTTTCCATTTGCTTAACCATATTTAAAATTTCATGACTAGTAACAGCGGTAAAACGCATATCTGTCACAACTTTTTTTAACAGTGGTAGAGCCACGCGGCAGCTTTTGCTGTCGCACGGATGGGCCGGCTCAAACCGGGGTGGTACCACGACCTCACAGAATACCAGCGTGTTAGAGGTTTACCTCTGCGTTTTGCTTGATGAGTGCAGGTGGCCGGAGGCCCTTTTTACTGGATATGAGGCATTCCATCTTAGTCCTCTCGGGTGACAACGCATCTACATTTTGATTTATAATAGAGGATAGATGTAGATGTCTATGGGCCGCAGCAACCACTTACCATCAGGTGGACTGTGTGCTCGTTTGTCACCTTTATCCTATAAAAAAAACTCTCTTCACACTTTGTTCCAGAATTAATTGTGCGGAGATTGAATCACTAGCATTCTTACTTAATGAAATAATTTCACTAAAATGGCTCGAAAAACTTTTACTACATCCTGTTGATGACTTATGAGGTTATTGTTTACCTTTAGTACTATATTATGTCCTTTTTTACTAAACAGTTTCTTCCTACTACGAGTATCATTTACAATATTCCAGATTTCATTATTAGAATTTATCGCCAACTCAATTTTTCTTTGTATAGCTATTTGTTTTGCTTTTCTCAATATTCTTCTATATATCTGTCCTTTTATATTTATCTGCAAACACTCCATGACATATTTTAACATTTAATGACAGAAACCTTTTCATCTCACTAGATACCCTAATACCTTTTGTGATCCACTGTAATGTATTTTTGACCCTATTTTTCTCGTTTTTTTCTTATAACAGTTTTTAAAAGTATAACTCAATTTATTTAAAAAAGAATTTATTCCTTGGTTGTACCAATTTATTCTGCAAATTTGCTTTCTAAACTTTGCTGAGTTGTGATCACTTAAAACTCTACGACTAATTTTAATACTTTCATTCATGTTTTACTGTGCAAAATAAACCAGCGTGACCATCTGCTAGACCATTATACTCTACCTTACTGTCAGTATTTGTAGTATCCATATTGGTAATTACATTGTCAAGACAAGATGTTACATCATTTCGCAAAAAGGTTGATGAGTCAATTAAATATTTAAAATTATAACAACTTAACAGGTTCAAAAATTAATTTTTTTGTTTATCATTGTTCAATAAATTAATGTTGAAGTCACCGCACAAAATGCATTTTTTACTAAAAAAATGTTCCAAAAAACGCTCCACTCGTTCCATAAAAAAATCTAAATTTTTCTGTATAGGATTTTGACAGCAACAACAAACATAAATATATGAGTTCAAGTTTTTAATACCACAAACTTCAAAATGTTCAGACTTATATAGTTTTTTGCAGAAATCATCTTCTTGACATTTTGTATCATTTAAAGCCAATATCATTGGACCACCTCGTTTTTTAAGCTCGGAAATTGTAAGCTAATAATTTATAACCCTCTAATTTAAATAAAGGAGCCGAAACCTCATTTAAGAAATGTTCACAGAAACAAACATATTGTAACTTAGATTTTACAGAATTAATATACAGTTCTATCTCACATTTTTTGTTAGTTACACCACAGCAACAAACATAAATACAAAAAAATCATATGTACTTGACTTGATCTTTTATTACGACACTGAAAGTTTTTAGAAGTGGCCACTTGTAAACGATATAATAAAAAAATTAGTTAAAATTTTGTAAATGGAACTCTTTGCCAATATTATTGTGTATGTATTTTATAATTTGTCATTTGTTTAAAACTTCGCGGCAAATTGAAACTTGTCTGTGTCACGTCAGCTTAAATTTAATGCGAGAAAATTTTCGTATAATGATTTTTTATGACTTTCGATGTTATTTAAGTTATGATAGACTTAGATTGGCCTTTCACGATGAAGCCCCATCTTGTGCCATTATAATGATTGAATGACATTAGAATAATTAGGCCTAACCCAATTTTATGTGTTGCATTTAATAATAAAAACTATTTTAAAAATAAATAAGTTTAAAAAGCCCTTAGACCGCAAAAACCGTATAAAATATTTCTCTTGAAATAGTGTTCAGTTTAAATTTAAGCTCGTCAAACATGGGTACTATTTCAACCGCTATTTAATCAAAATTCTTACTACGAGTACAACTGTAAGAGAATAAATTTCAATTTGAATGTTGAGTTATTAGAATATTCGAAGTCAGACGCCGTCTTTCAAGGGGTTCATTTTGCTTTCCAAATATTCTCTTTGTACTTAAGGAGAGCTAGTTCGTTTGTGTAATTGTTTGCTTAATATAAAATATACAAATTTGGTCACATATTCGTAACTTTGGAAATTTAAGTAAGTTTCACGGTTTCTCGTCTAGACATCTTAAATTTTGTACTTAGTAATAAGTTTGTATAAAAACAATAATAATAAATTGAAAAATCCAAAAGTGCACGCCTCATGAGTGTTTCATTTAATTTTGATGAAAAAAATCAATTACCAAAACAAATCGATAACACAATGTATAAAATCGATATAGGCTGTACGGTACATTTGTTCTTCGTCTATCAAGGGCTAAAAAAATCAAATGGAAATTATTAGGTTCGCTCCATAGGTAGAAGGTACATTTATAAAAAAAAAATCATTTTATTAACAAACTACACGTACTAGGCTATTGATATGAAATAGAGAATCAATTGATATAATTCTGAAGCTAATAAAAAAAACCCGGTCTCGATATGTGAATTTTTTCGGGAGTTGTAGTAACCACATACAAAATACTACTGGACTTAATGTTTTCTTGATATACGTGGTAGAGCCATGCTGCAGCTATATTATGGTTGTAGCACGAATGGGTCGGCTCGAACGGAGAAGGACCACGCTCTCACAGAATACTAGAGTAAAATAGCAGCTTGATACTGCTGTGTTTCTAATGGTGGGTGTAGAGAACCAGATTCCATTTTTACTAGTAACGAGGCATTCCATCTTAGACTTCAGGGGTGGAAACGCCTCCGCATTTTGACTCATAATGAAGGATGTACATGAGCCACAGGATACACTTTTTTTGTTTAGTTGTTTGTAACCTTTATTCTATAAAAAATAGTAACATTACAAAAATGAAAAGTATCAAATCAATGATGTATGTACTTTGAACAAAAATCTAGTGCAAGAGACCGGCACCCTGTGGGAAATAAGTAGCGACAAGTAAATTGTTTCCCGAAGCGAGGGTGGATTTAAAATTCATTACATGTTAGCTATTGGACTTATAGATATTATTTAGGTACATATGAAATTGCCGTTTTTTAACAAATAAGTTAACGCAATTTTTTTTCTATATTTTTTATTTCTTTTAATCAAAGTCAATTAATAATATAAATAATAAAAATCACCCATGCAATTGATGTATCGTTGTAAACGCACTGGCAGTTTTTTGAGGCTCTTCTTGAAAATATCAGCTGGACGGGAGGCAACAAATTCTTCAAAAGCATTTTGTACTGCCTCTCTGATTTTTGTACGTGGTAGAGCCATGCTGCAGCTATATTAATTGTATAGTTGTAGCACGAATGGATCGGCTCGACCAGGGAAGGACCACGCTCTCACAAAATACGAGCGTAAAATAGCAGCTTAATGCTGCTGCGTTTCATATGGTGAGTGTAGAGAACCTGAGACACATTTTACTGGAAACGAGGCATTCCATCTTAGTCCCAACGGGTGACTACGCGTCTGCATTTTGATTCGTAATCGAGGATAGATGTAGATGTCTATGGACTACAGAAACCATTTACCATCACTGGGCAGTGTGTTCATTTCTCACCATTAAAAAATTTAAAAAATTCTTGCTAAAATGTTATCCAAAGTCTGGAATAAATAGAAGTCTGTTGGTGCAAGGTCTGACGAATACGGCGGATGATGGAATGCGAACATCTGTTTTCGAAGCCTCGGCAGTCTTGAAGATTGTCCTGTCCATCCTATGGTTACGTGTAGACAGCAACGACCGTCGCCTCGTCTACGGGTGCCTGTATAGATCCCATGACGGTAATGCCGAAACAGACCGACTCATCGGCCACGTCCAAATGGCTACAGATTCCTTGTTACAGCAGATCCCATCCGCAGATATCGTGATCCTTAGCGATTTTAATGCCCACCACGCCGAATGGCTCGGTTCACGTTTAACCGATCATCGAGATCTGTTTATGGCTTTGCCTAGGCATATGATCTTACACAGCTGGTTACGTCGCCTACGTGGATTCCAGATATGGAACCTTCCCTGTTGGACCTCACTGAAAGATACCAGCGTTGCTGCTGATTCTGTTGCTGATGTGGTACTTCAGGGTTTGGAACTTTGATTCCATTTTCTATGGTGCCCATCGGAGGCAAATCCCAGCCATGGTTTGATCGCTCCTGTAAAATAGCATCACGCTATAAGCAGGAGTGCTACCACGCCTGGGCTAAAACATCAACTTCTCGAGATGTAAACACCAGCGCTCTCAAAAAAAGTATAATTCTGCCTCCAGGTCCTTCAAAAGAGTCATTGCTAAGGCAAGGTCTGAGCACATCGGCAAAGTTGGCAAGGAGTTAATAAGGCAGCCATCTCTTCCATCTCTACACAGTGAGGACGACTCATTGGCCCATGCCGCAAAGAAGAAGGCCGATCTGTTAGGCTCTCTCTTTACGTCCAACTTGACGGTCGATGACGGGGGAAACACACCGCCGACTATCCCACAGTGTGAGTGCTCCATGCCGGATGTGTGGTTTACACAGCGCTTGGTTCGCAAAGCATTCCTCTCCCTGGACGTCAACAAGTCGAGTGGGCCTGATGGAGTCCCTCTCATTGTGCTGAAGACGTGTGCTCTGGTTTTGGCACTGGTTTAAACGCGTCTTTTTCGGTACTCCTACTCCCAAGGCGTAATCCCGAATTCGTGGAAGACAGCTTTGGTCCACCCGATGTCTAAATAAAGTGACGGTTCAGACCTGGTCAACTAAAGGCCTATCGCCATCACCTCCTTGTTCTCCAAAATAATGGAATCCATTATAAACTGCCAGCTCATGAGGTACCTTGAGGATCACCAGCTGATTAGTGACTACCAATACGATTTTCGTCGGGGTTGATCAGCTGGTGATCCTCTGGTCTACCTGACTCATAGATGGGCGGAGGCAGTAGAGTCCAAGGGGAAAGTGTGTTAAAAGTGTGTGAAGTGGCCGTTAGTTTGGAGATAGTGAAGATTTTCGATCGGGTCTGGCACAAAGCGTTACTTTCGAAGCTCGCTGCCTATGAGCTTCCCGAGAAATTGTGTAATTGTATCACCAGTTTCCTTGCTGATCAGAGTAACAAGGTCGTTGTAGACTGTACATGCTCTGATTACAAGCCCACTAAAGCTGGTGTTCCACAAGGCTGCGTGCTATCACCAACGCTTTTTCTTTTGCGTATCAATGATATGTTGCAAACTGTTAACATCCATTGCTATGCAGACGACAGCACTGGTGATACTTTATACACCGGCCGTACCAATATTTCTTGAGGAAACGTCGCCGAGTACCAGGACAAACTTGTGTCTGAAGTCGAGTCTTTCCTTAACCAAGTCTCGGATTGGGGACGACTAAATCTAGTCCAGTTCCATCCCCAGAAGACACAAGTTTACGCGTTTACCGCTAAAAAGAACCCGTTTGTCGTATCTCCTCAGTTTCAAGGCACTTCCCTTGCTGCCTCAGCTAGCAGCAGTATCCTTGGCGTCAACATATCGAATTGTGTGTAGTTTCGTGTTCACTTGGAAGGCAAGGCCAAATTGGCCTCTGAAAAGCTAGGCGTTCTCACCCAAGCCGGAAAGTATTTCATGCCGGCACATCGGAATTACAGCGGAGCTTCTGAAAGCGGATCGAAAACCGGTACTTGAAGTCCTTCAGAAGCTCTTTAATTCCGTCCTCCATGGTGGCATTACACCGGAGGCGTGGAGCAGAAGTGCGGTGATCTTGTTCTTCAAGAAAGGTGACAATGCTCTCTTGAAGAACTACAGACCGATTTCCCTTCTGAGCCGCGTCTACGTGCTGTTTTCGAGAGTCATTACGAATCGACCAGCGCGCAGAATGAACAACTTCCAGACTCCCAAACAAGCCGGTTTCCGAAAAGGCTTTAGCACCATAGACCACATACATACCCTTCGGCAAGTTGTACAGAAGTCCGATGAGTACAATTCGCCACTATGTCTGGCGTATGTGGACTATGAGGAAGCCTTTGATTCCGTCGAAATTTGGGCGGTGCTGCAGTCCCTTCAGCGGTGCCAAGTTGACTGTCGGTATATCGAAGTGCTGAAGTGTTTGTACAGTAGAGCTACGATGGCTATCCGAGTACAGAATCAGAGTACGAAACCTATCCAACTTCAGAGAGGTGTAAGACAGGGTGACGTCATATCCCCGAAACTCTTCACCGCTGCATTGGAAGACGTTTTCAAGCTTCTGGACTGGAAAGGATGCGGTATTAACATCAATGGCGAGTACATCACTCACCTTCGATTTGCTGGCGATATAGTCCTTATGGCAGAATCGCTGGAGGACCTAAGCATTATGCTTAATGACCTCAATAGTGTCTCCCAACGGATAGGTCTTAAGATGAACATGGACAAAACAAAAATCACGTTTAACGTCCATGTCACACCTATGCCGGTAGTTGTTGGGAGCACTAAGCTCGAAGTTGTTGACGAGTATGTTTACCTGGGACAAATAGTCCGACTAGGTTAGTCCAACTTCGACCGAGAGGTCAATCAACGGATTCAACTAGGCTGGGCAGCGTTCGGGAAACTACGACACATCTTCTCGTTAGACATACCTCAAAACCTGGAAACGAAATTGTACAATCAGTGCGTGTTGCCAGTGATGACTTACGGATCTGAGACGTGGTCCTTCACTGCTGGCCGTATGAGGAAACTCAAGGTCGCTCAGCGAGCTATGGAGAGGGCTATGCTCGGGGTGTCTCTGCGTGATAAACTTAGAAATGAGGATATCAGCAGTAGAACCAGAGTAACCGACATAGCCCAACGGATTAGTAAGCTGAAGTGGCAGTGGGCCGGCCATATAGCTCGAAGAACCGACAACCGATGGGGAAGAAAGCTTCTCGAGTGGCAGCCTCGTACTGGTAGGCGAAGTGTAGGGCGACCCCCCACTAGATGGAGTGACGACCTGGTAAGACATGCAAGAAGTCGATGGATGCAGGTGGCTCAGGACTGTGCTTTGTGGCATTCCTTGGGGGAGGCCTGTGTTCAGCAGTGGACTTGTGAAGGGCTGTAATGATGATGAATGATGATGATGACATCGCTTGCAACTTTACAAAGCGCAAGTTCGGCCTCACATGGAATACTTTTCTCGTCTCTGGGCCGGGGCACCCCAGTGCCAGCTCCTTCGACTTCACAGCATCCAGCGCAGAGCGGTTCCAATCGTCGACGACCGAGTTCTTTATGATCGGCTCGATTCACTGGCGCTGCGTAGGGATGTTGCATGCTTTTGCACTTTCTATCGAATCTACCACGGAGAGTGTTCTGAGGAATTGTTCGGATTAATTCCAGCCGCCAAAAATCACGAACGCACATCGCGTCAAAATTTACGATACCATCTTCACCATCTAAATGCCTGGCGGTCCACCACTGTGCGTTTTACTAAGAGTTTTCTTTCTCGTACAACTTCCCTGTGGAATTGTTTACCACCGGCGACTCTTCCGGACCGATATGACATATGGTCCTTCAAAAAAAAAGCTTACACCTTTCTAAAAGGTCGGCATCGCACCTGCAATTCCCCTGGTGTTGCGGTTGTTCATGGGCGGCGGTAGTCATTTACCATCAGGTAAGCCGCATGCTTGTTTGCTCCCTCTTCTATAAAAAAAATCACCTCATTCCTAAATGATGCCGCCTTGGTGGGAAAAAAATTCGTGGGAAAAAACATAAAGGCGAATGAGGCTTCATTTCCCTGTTTGCTTTTTTTGTATGCATCTTCGCCAATTGTGAACTGATTTTAATGATTCATTTTTTATTTAATACTTTATACCTCAGGTGCACAGCCGCTACTGCAACTACACCCCTAAAGGTGGGGAAAAAAGGGGTTGAAGTTTTTAATATAACTATTTAGATGATATTCTATCTGTTAAGTTGAGCTTGTGATATTACGGTATTTTACCCCTGGCGTACACGAGATGGTTAAGTCGTCATCTATCGGAAGCCAAAAGATTTTTTGCTATATCCATAGTCGTTTTTTACGATATCTACAAGACGGAATGAAGTGCTGCATTCATCTTTTTCTATGCCTGTTTTATTATTTTACGCTATTGGCTATTTTCCACAACTCCACGTCTAAAGCACGTATTTTGCGCGTGGGCAAGGAATATTTTTTTTATAGGATCGAGTGACAAATGAACACACAGTCCACCTGATGGTTGCTGTGGCCCATAGACATCTACATCTATCCTCGTTTGCGAATCAAAATGCAGATGCGTTATCACTCGTGAGGACTAAGATGGAATGCCTCTTATCCAGTAAAAAGGGTCTCCGGTTCTCTACACTCACCATACGAAACACAGCAGTGTTAAGATGCTATTTTACGCTGGTATTCTGTGAAAGCATGGTCCTTCCCCGGTCGAGCCGACCAATTCGTGCTACAACTATACTATTAACTATGAAATTAATCAAGCCATTAATTCTCCGCGAAGTGGTCTTTGAGATGTTTAGCCATATATGTGGCGAGTGGCGACCTACAGGTACAGTAGCACGTAGAGCTGGCTGTCTTAGCTTGTCTGCAATCTTTTTGATTTTTCCAAAGCTGAGTGTGTTAATTAATGAATTATTTACGTACCAGTGAATGGACATACCTAAAGGAATCGGTAGAATCATCTTTGTTATGGTTGAAGATAGGAATGGGTCGGCTCGACCGGGGTAGGATCACACTCTCACAGAATTCCAGAGTAAAATAAAACCTTAATGCTGTTGTGTTTTGTATGATGAGTGTATTGAAACGGAGACCCCTTTTCACTGGTAACCACGGTAACGCTTTCTACCTTAGTTCTCAGGGGTGATAACACATCTGCGTTCTTACCTATGGGCCATAGCAATCAGGTACCATCAGGAGGTCTATGTGCTCCTTAAGTACTCTAATTCTAGAAAAAAAATCAGCGCCGATCCTTCTCTGACTAGCTCTTTAGCTATGTCGTAACATCGGGGTGTGGACTTTGATTCATTGTAAGGTCACATCTTTGTATTTGCATAGGTTATTTAAGCGTTGATGGCATTTTTTCATCTATAAAGCCAAAAGTCCACCGCAAACTAAACTTAGTTTATCTTAGCTCGCATAGCTGAGCCAATTTTAAAGGCCGGCAATGCATCTGCAATTACCCTGGTTCCCCTGGTGTTGCAGTTGTTCACGGGCGGCGGTAGTCACTTACCATCAGGTGAGCCGCATGCTCGTTTGCATCTCCTCCTTGCATCTCCTATAAAAAAAACAGTTTTTCATACATGTGCGTCCACCGCCAACTATTCCAGCTAAGCTATGTATGTATGAAAAACTGGCTCACCTATGCGAGCTAAGATAAACTAAGTTAGTTTAGTTTGCGGTGGCCGTTTGGCTTTAACCCGACTTAATAATATTGCTAATCAGAATTTGTAGTAACGTCATCTTATCGGTCAATTTTAGAGTAGAGTTGTCCTTTACTTTCCTAACATCTATTGCTATAGCCATCTGAATTTATGAATCCATTCATTCAGCCTGGAAGACCCAATTGTTGGTACCTAGCGTTGCATGTATATGATTGTTTAGGTCTTCTGAAAGCGTTCCAGATCATGTACCTGCATTTTTTTTGAGCCATCGTAAATATGTTGAGATTTCTGAGGTTCAGATTCACCAGATGGTTTATTTCACTTAGCTGTATTTTGTACTTCTTAGCGTAATACTATTATGTGTCTAAGATAGGAATAAAATATTTTTTTGGTTTAATATTCTTACAATCAGTTGTACATTTTGTTACTTATATATCTTCTATTTATATTAAACATAGATTTAATAATAAATAATTAAATAAATAATTTGTATTAAATTTAACTTTATCATATGTTTTTATCTTCACACAATCCTGGTTCTGGTGGGATGGTCAAGGTATTAGATCCGTGCTTGTTGGTCTCGGAATTCTGGAAACAAACAAAAATTATGTATAACAGTTGTAGAGTAATAATGGTATATCCAAAATGCTACCGTATTATGCTCAATGACTGGATAACCCCGTCCGCGGACGCCACGCTACCAAGAATAGTAGCATAAAGCTATTGCGTTTCGTATGGTGAGCAACAAGAACAGGAGAACCTTTCAACTCGTACCAAGGCATTCCATTTTAGACTTCAAAGGTGACAACGTGACAACGCATATGCGTTGATCTGTAGGCCTTACCATCTAAGTACCTTTGGGTGAACGTTTTTCGTTATTTCAAAAATAAGGTATTTTTATTTATTAAGAGAAGTTAACTCTTTCACAGGGAATTTCTCTCGTATTGTGAAGAAAATTACAATCATAAACTGCATATGAACAGTCACCAAAACAAAAAAAAAGGTTCGAAGATAAAAACACAGCGTCGCGGTCAACCATTATCACAGCCAATCAACAAGCGTAAGTCCACACAAAGACTTCCACGCAGCACGGTTCTTTTTTGTTCTTCTTTTTTATCGTGGGGATATACTCATGGTATCCATGACGATATCCCTGTTTGATTATTCGCTATTTGGGCGACGAAACAGTTATAACAGACTCTTAGGGACTAAAAGCCCGGGTTAGTCACTTTTATCGTACACACCATTCCGTAACTCCAAGTGCCTCAACAAGACATTCGTCCATTTGAATGATAAGCTCTTATAAAATATCCATCCATCCAGAACAGTCTATAAAAGAACACTGCTGAACAAAATCCACAAAGATTTCCTCAAAGGTGAGGATTTTGTTGCGCTTGGCAGGCGGGTTGGCAACCACAGTTTTTTTGAGTTGATGACAGGAGATGATGCTACTCACCTCTGCTTTCAGTTTCCCTCTATCGCCTATTGCGATACTCACGGGACAATATAGGGCAGTAAATGTTCTGTTGCGTAATGATCTGATCCGTAATGAATATATCTTGTAAGCTGAAGTAGCAATTTGCCGGTCATATATCTCGAAGCACCGACAATCTATAGAGAAAAAACTTCGAGTGGCATAGTCGGTAGAGTGACGACCTGGTAAGACATACAGGTAGTCGATAGATACTGGAGGCTCAATGCCGGGTTTTGTGGCATTCCAGGGAAGGCAATTATTTTAGCAGTGCTCTTGTGAAGAGCTATAATGACAATGATAAATTTCGTAAAAGGCGACCATAGCATTTCCTATGGTCGCCTTTTACGATGCTAACGCCGCGAGTTGGCCTGATGGATTAATTAAGATTTTGATTCGATCCAAGCAAAGATGGTAAGCATTTTAGGAATGTTTTTACCTTTAATATCTCTCAGAAGACTTCTCATTTAGCACAGTAACTGAAATTTGCATGTGATCAAAGTACAACAACAGGAAATGGGTCAAAACATTCCTCTCACTTGCCTGTTTACAAGCAACAATAGTTTATTAATTTATTTACTACAAAGCTACAGCGTCGTTTGTTTTCTAATAAACAATTATTATGCTTTCTATAACATTGTTGACTTCCCGCGTCTTATCCTGTCGTCACTCCGTCACACATTCCGAAGCCGAGGCCTTTAATCCTTCTATACACTAAGTATTACCATCGATTACAGAATGTTTTTTTATGGAATAAGAGTAACAAAAGGTATAATTATTTTATACTTTTCAATTCGATGTCATATCATTTGTTTGCATTACATTCAAATATATACAATATCTAAATAATATTTTCAAAAAAACTTCAATTATCATACAGCCCTACTCCCTGCGGTACAGTGCCGATCACATTGACTGCGTTTCTTTGGTCTAGTGGTCGTAAACGCGATTACATATCATGAAGTCCCAGGTTCGAACCCTAGAAGAATTCGGTCTAGAGCCAAAACCAGTTATTGTTTTTTTTCTGTCAAGAAAATCTCAGTAGCAGCCCAGAGTCAGGAGTTTGACGATGTTTCATTCACTCCCGTGCCTCGGAAAGTCGTTAAGCCGTTGGTAATGTGCCTGATCTCTCTCCGATCGTGTCGAATTACCATCCCATTGGACTATGAGAGTGAGGGAATAGAGAGTGCACCTGTGCTTGCGCATACACTTGGCACTATAACCCTGTCCTGCGTAGATGGCTAATCTCCGTTGAGACTGGTCGCCGGGAGCGAAATCCGGTCTGGAGGACATTATTATTGTACTTAGCCTTTGAGCGAGAAAAGAACCAGCCCTCTTATCACCAGCGATACCAGTAACGGATACAGTTCTTCTCGTCTTCTTTTTCTTTTTATTTGAATTGATTTTCTAATTTTTTTTATAGGTTAGGGTGACAAACAAGCATACATATCACCTGATAGTTAGTGGTTGCTGTGACCCATAGATATCTACATCTATCCTCAATTATGTAAGTGAGGACTAAGATGGAATGCCTCTTTTCCAGAAAAAAGGGCATCCGCTTCTCTACACTCACCATACGAAACACAACAGTGTTAAGCTGCTTTTTTACGCTGGTATTCTGTGAGAGCGTGGTCCATCCCCGATTGAGCCGACCCAGTAATGCTACAACTATCCTACTAATATAGCTGCAGAATGGCTCTACCACGTAAAAAAGTTACTAAATGTTCTAAAACAAATTAAACAAATAACAGTCCAGTGTCATACGTACTTGATTGTTTAATATATTACTGTCGTAAAACGATTTCATTTTCTGTACCCTCTTTTGAGCAGACAAGACCCGTTGTTGAAGAATCTGTATAGAAATAGTTTAAAAATATGACATGAATATGCTGTAAAATGAGTTTTCTATGTGCTTCTTACTGCTTAGGAGGTCATCTAGATTTTTTTTATAAGATACGGGTGACAAACGAGCACACAGCCCACCTGTTGGTAAGTGGTTGCTGTGGCGCATAGAGATCTACATCTATCCTCGTTTGCGAATCAAAATGCAGATGCGTTTTCAGCCGTGAGGACTAAGATGGAATGCCTTTTCTCCAGTAAAAAGGGTCTCCGGCTCTTTACACTCAACACACGAAACATAGCAGCATT
The DNA here is from genome assembly GCA_033319125.1 of Parnassius glacialis. Taxonomy (NCBI): domain Eukaryota; kingdom Metazoa; phylum Arthropoda; class Insecta; order Lepidoptera; family Papilionidae; genus Parnassius; species Parnassius glacialis. Next base: position 39,340,535 of record JAVANC010000009.1, on the reverse strand, counting down.
AAGCTGCTATTTTACGCTTGTATTCTGTGAGAGCGTGGTCCTTCCCCGGTCGAGCCGAACCATTCGTGCTACAACTATACTACTAATATAGCCGCAGCATGACTCTACCACGTAAAAAAGATAGTTAGATATTACCTACATTTACCCTAATTTCAATCTATTAAAGTCCACAGCATTGGACTTAGGCCTCCCCCGTAGATTGGCTCGTAAGGGGAATATTTGCCATAGTTGCCACGCTTGGCAAGCGGGTGGAGAAATCTAATGGATTGAAATTAGGTGAACGGGCTGGCCACGAGATTGTACCAGACCGCCCTATCCATTCCAGAGGAAAGCCTTAGGGTATACAAAAATAATTTTAGGCAGGTAAGGAAAATTAATTTACAACTGGGATTTTTTTTTAAAATTCCATAATTTAACAAATAACCTTGAAAGTGTTATACCATTTTGAAATCCTTTAAAGTTACTTGCTAAACTCGTATAGTACTTCTTTTCCAGTACAGTCATTTAAGACTTGGAAAAGTATTAATTTTGGTTTGGTTTGCTTGGTTGGAAAAAAAATTTCGCTTCCTTCTGGACTGGAGTATTTTGCTGTAAAGGAGAATGCCAGATCATATCCCACCTTGTACAAAAAAAGTTAAAAATATGAAAAATAATCTTATGAATTTTGAATTTTTTTGTGATGAATCGTTATTTTGTACAACTTGCGGTAAAATATCATTTCAAAAGAAGGAATTCAACGATTAATATTCACATTTCCAGTCTTTTCTTATAACATCTGCGTTTCTTTGTACGAATAAGTACACACGTACGCATAAAGTATCAAACAATACATATTTCTATTAAAATATATTATAAGTCTTTGTCACATAAAATATTACTTATCAATTTTTATTTTCAATTAATATTATAAGTCGATAATAATCATGAATTGCATTAGATAATTATTGAATAACAATCATTGATTTTCGTGCATTATGTGAATTATTATTATTAACGTTACAATAACTACAGACATTGAATTAAGAGATTAGTTTATTTTATTGAACTCAACACCATTCAAAAGTTATTAATGAAAGTTGATCAGATTTTCTGTTTTTATACATTAAAATTAAAATTAATAATTGTCTAAAAGAAAAACCTAACGAAAAGTAAGGTGGTTTTGAGAACGACTGTTAAAAAAAATATTTTGATTTTGTCGATAAATGTACTTTTGGATTTTCCAAATATATAAATATATAAATGCCTGTCATTTTTAAAATACCTAGCAAAGATTTTTTCTATATTATTCTGTTATCTATTATGACTTGACCTATCACCCGATTCCGGCTTGACGTCGACTTGTAGGACATCTTATGTATAAACTAGCTAAATCCGACTACGAGTTGCTATAGTCAGCGATTAAATAAAAAATAAAGAAAAGACAAAATATGTACATATATTTATTACTAAATTTAATTTAAATATTTCTCAAAAGCCTAATTCCTTTATGTTCTTGTAGCTTTAGTTGTGAGGTAGGTGTGGTCAATCAAGGACTCTAGCCTTCCTTGTCCTTCTAATATTACTTATTTCTGGCACCAAGCACCAGTCGATCTTACCTAGAGCAATATGAGATAAAATCCATTTCAATTTCACATTTATACAATAATTGTCGAATTTATTTATAGTTTTTAAACTTGTATAGGCTATCGGTATATTCCTGCTAAGTCCAGACACATCGAGCTAGGGTAGGCTTTTTCTATTCGTAAATATTTTTTTTTAAATAACGGAGAGACAATTTAAATACATAAATTAAACAGGAATAAACATCCTGACCCGGAACAATTATTCGTAGGCCATACAAATACATGTTTCATGCGGGATTCGAACCTTCGGTTCGGAGCGCTGGAACTCAATGCTAAGCTATTGCGCTACGAAGGCGTCAAAATTTATATAATATAAAAAGCTATGACAAAATTTCTGCTACAATATGAAGCTACTCAAAAAGAGAGGCTTTTTTCTGAGCTCAAATATACCGACTCACCGACTGTCTTCTTTGTTCTGCTTCAGCCAACTTCTCCTCTATGTCAGGTAAACTAATATCAGCATTAGGTGGCTGCAACAACCGCTGGACGTGAGGTGGTGGCGTAGCAGCTGCTCCTCGGTTGCCTTGAAACTCTTCCAGAGGTATCTCGTAGGCCAATGCTAGAATAAAAAAAACATCGTTTAAATATCGGCCTGTATATGTCCACTGTAGTACATGACTCCATTTATCGGATGACTTGGCAGAGGAATTGACGATCGCAATGCCAGACGCCTCAAACCTTATCTTTTTTTATTAGAACAAGGGTGACAAACGAGTACACAGTCCACCTAATGGTAAGTGGATATTATACTCAATTAAGAACCAAATTGCAGTTGCATTATCACCTCTAAGGACTAAGATAATGAGATCAATGCCTCGCTTCTTTAAAAAGGGTCTCCAGTTCTCTACACTCACCCAAAATACAGCAGCAACAAGCTGCCATTTTACGCTCATATTCTGTAAGCACGTAGTCCAAAGCCGGCTCAGCCGATATAATATAGCTGCAGCGTGGCTCTGCCAGGTATATAAATTACCTGTCTGTAAATGTCCACTGTTGTACATGGGTCTTTACATTTAAAGGAAGATATTCTATAAACGTCTCACTTGGCAAAGGCATTGACAATCTCAGTGCCAGACGTCTGGCGCCTTTGACGTTTCCCTTTTGATGTCTGCCGTCGCCGTTTAGATCCTTAACACTTCATTAAAGTCTGTCAAAGTCCACTGCAGAACATAGACCTCCATATAGAATGCCTCCTAAGGGTGTTTGCCATAGTTGCCACGCTTCGCAAGCGGGTTGGCAACCGCAGTTTTTTTTCTAGTTGTTATTAGGAATACGCTGCTGCCCATCTGCTGGTTAGTTTCCCTTTGTTTCCTCTTACGACACCCACGGGATGATATGGGATATCGGACATTGTTACTATCACTACATGGTTAACATTTGGCGTAAGGATATTATAGTTACTACGCTATGTGAAATCATTAGTGCAAATCGTTGTTCCTGTGCCTAACCTCTACCCATATCGGATTACCATCCCATCGGACTATTAGAGTGAATGCATAGAGTGCACCTGTGCTTGCGTATATACTCGTGCATAATCCTGTCCTACGCAGATGGCCAGTCTACGTACAGACTGGCCACCGTGACCGAAACTCGGTCTCCAGAATATTAACGCCATCTGTCGAAAGCCATAAGAATTTTCTAACATTTCCCAAAGCCATCTTTAACGACACCTACATGATGAAATGCACTGAATAGAATCTCTTACATTCCCACCACCACACATTTCACTTTCTAACTTAACATCTGGTGGGATAGTTTGTTTTATTTAACTGAAGTAACAAAAGAACTTGCCGTCCATCTGATGGTAAGTGGCTATTGTAGTCCATGGACACTTGCAGCAAACCTCAAGCAAAAAGGCTACATATGCGTTGTCACCTCTGTGGACTAAGGTCTAAGATGGAGAGGACTAAGATGTGCGAGGTGACATGGTGGTGTGAGGATGCGTAGCGAAGCTGTGGAGCGGTGTGATCGTTTCCACCAGGGATGTGCTAGGCCGCAGAGTGGTATGAGGATGCGTAGCGACGCTGCGAAACGGTGAGCAGAAGAGAGGTACGTGGATCTGTAGCAGGCTCGTTTCAAATGCGAGTGGCAGTGGCACACGCGTTTTACTCCCACCACACCTCACCCCGCTGCTTCTTGCGTCCTTCCCTATCACACATCCCTCGCATCACACCCTTTGCAGCACATCCCTCGCAACACATCCCTCGCACACATTCCTCGCAACACATCCCTCGCAACACATCCCTCGCAACACATCCCTCGCAACACATCCCTCGCACACAGTCCTCGCACACAGTCCTCGCAACACATCCCTCGCACACATCCTTCCCTTGTTTTGTATATACAAAAACCTCGCTCCGCTAAGCCGTTTCCACCAGAGCTGCGCTGAGCGAGGCTACGTAAATGAAGTGATTTTATTGGTTCTTAACAAAAACAACCCTCGCTACGTATCCTCGCACATCTCTGGTGGAGACACAGCCTAATGCCTCATAGCCTGTATTATGCTGGCTCTATACCAGAGCACAGCAGTGCACGCACTCTTATTTCGCGGCAAAAATAGATATATCAATATATATCTATTCTTGTCTTTAAATAGATATACAACAAATAATAATTTAAAGGGTTTACCCAAACGAACTCCTACGTTGAAAAGGAATAGTCAAACATGGGCTTATAAAATTAAAAAAACATGCACGTTTATGGTGATAAGCACCATGACACTTACGTGGTTTTGGTTTAACTGGAGTTTCAGGTAGCACGACAGTCGGCAGGTCGTCGTCATCGTGGTGACCTTTTCCGACGCTCTTACCGTTAACGGCTTTAGGTCCGTCGTTGGAAGTGTCCTGACTTGGAATAACTTGACCTGACGACCCACAACCCATATTGAACAATACTATCACGAATTGTCTTTACACAAAGTAATTCAGCACCACTTCTTAGCTCACTACTATTATAATTAACAAAATATTTTGTTTGAACAGTTAAGTCTCAACATAACTTTCTAGATATTCTATCTATTTCAAATTAATTGTATTTTTAAGCCTTCTGAGAACGACATCGCCTGGCTAAAATTATTTTGAAAGACTGTGATATATTTTTCATTAATATCATTAATATAATAATAATAACAGTCATTTATTTATTGCAGGCTTTTTTTACACCCATTTCAAATATCAATAAACGTTAAATGTTAAAAACAAAATGAAAATATTATTATAAGGATACAATAAATAAGATAAATAAAAGACAATTCAACTGTGATCATTAATACTAAAAATACTATACTTTAATTTAATGAAAAATGTATCATAATACACAGATTAATAAATATTTATTTACATAACATAATACATGCATACTAATCTCTATATTTAACAATCAAGTCTCGCTAAAACTCCAAAACGGCTCCACCGATTTTGATGAAGTTTTTTGTATGTGTTTGAATGGGTCCCTAGATAGTTTGTACACACATTTTGACTCAGTAGGTGGCGCTGTTGTCGAGTTCCACAAATCGCCCGTGCAAAGCCGGGCGAATCGCTAGTATTTTATAATAATGAGGGCATCCACAACGTTTTCTGCCACCAGGGCGGCGCCACCTTACAGTGAGGTAAAATATTTGCCAGATTTCATAGAGGGGACGATAATTTCTTAGGAAAATGTAATCTTTAAGGTTTCTTTTTGTATTATTAGTTATATTTTATATTAATTACATTAGAAATGAATAAACCAAACTATAAATATAACTAAAAGCCGATTTAAAAAAAAAGAGTTATAAAGTGCAGAAAATTAAAAATGGAGGAAGCGAGAGAGGTCTGTCAGGATCGTGCCAAATGGAAGTTCATAGTCTCTGCCTACCCCTCTGGGTGACAGGCGTGAGTGTTTATGTATGTATTATGTATGTAAAATTAAAAATTAAAATTACTGACGCATTGTGTTGTGTATTAATATTATACTCTAGATAATGATAAACTATTATTTAAAACTAATTTCTCAATTAACTGACATTGTGTAACAATAAACTTTACCTCAGTCACAACTAGCGACATCTGGTGAGTGGAAGATTATTAGCCCTCATTAAATAAAACGGAAACTAATTATTAAATATTTATGCCACCAAATAGGTAAAAGGTTACCCACATATTTATTCTAGGAATGACTTTTGAAAATTGAAAATTCAACCCATAAGGGTTAGGAAAGAAAAATCGAATGACATTTTAATTTCTTGCTATTAAAGTTTGCCAGGCGTTTGCTTGTTTATATTTATTTTATATTATGTTTTATTTATGTACTCACTTTTTAATATTTTAATTGACACATGCCTGCTCTAATTATTAACCTTTTATGAAAAGCGATTATTGTTTGCTTAAAGTACGCGTACCTAGACTGACGTTTATTAAAAGTCAACCACTGTGTGGTACGACCTAAATTTCAACAAATTCATGCCCTCGATAAACGAAAATAGACTATGCTTTTAATCGCCGCCTACGTATAAAGATCCTTTTACTTATTATTTACGTACATTTTTAACATTCAAATGAATTCAAACAGAAATAAAACTGAATAAAGAAATGTTTCTTATTAATTACAATAAGAATTTTATTAGAATATCTATTTGGAAATATAAAACCAGCCGAGGCTAACAATTTTGGCTTTAGCTTTTTACTACTGTTTTTAGGGTTGGTAGGGTTTTAGTTACACAACAAGGAACCCTTATAGTTTCGTCATGTCCGTCCGCGCTTTTTCTCAGAGACCCTAAGTGCTACAAAGCTCATTTATATATTTGAACTTAAGTTTAAAATTTGGCTACTCTTTGAAAAATAACCCTGTATAGCGGAAGGTTTTCCAGTTCTCTACAATTTTTTTATTAATTTATTACTTTATTTTTAACCCACTTACTGCACATACCCACAGTCCATTCCAGCAGTGCATGCAATGCTGCGTTCCAATCTGAATGATAGAGAGCCAGTATGTAACCGAATACATAGGTAAGACGAGGTAGTTCGAGGTAGGTATGTAATTGAAATAAAAATTCAATATCTGGGGGCACGGCAGTGCCCCCGCCAAGTCGAGCAAAAAAGTGGCACAGCCGTACCATCCTTTTCTCGAAGCAGTTCAGGCCATTTCTGAAACCCTATAACTTCGTTATGGATAAAATTAGAAGCCTGATTTTTGTACTAATTATGTGGGCATTGTATAAACTCGGTATATTTTAAATTTCATTAAATTTTAACCAGTAGTATAAGAATTATAACTAGTCAAAGTTTCTTAATTTTGTCACTCACTGACTGACCGATCATCAAAACTCTAAGGCACTTCTAGCAGACATAGAAACTTCAAATTTGGAATACGATTATTGTTTAATATACAAATCTAGTAAAAATTAAAATATTTCACAATTTCGGTCCAGTTTTCGAGATACACCAACTGCATAAATAACTTTGTAATCCCATATAAACATATAGTATTACAAAGTTACATTTGCAGTGAATGAATCAGTGTACCTATATATGTATAATGGAATAAGAGGTGTAAATAGCTCTACCTAGATATCTAAACTAAAAAACTAAACAATCTAATTTAATATAATATGTGTTACTTGTGAGATATGTTGTGTTTTCATGCGATTGTCAACTCAATCTATGTATCAATCTATGGACTGAATAAATTAACCGACTTGGTTATTAGGTTATTACATGGATCTCACAACTTTTTACGGTTGAAGAACTGAGCAACTGAGTTGCGAGACTTAGCTTTTTTTTTACAAGTTATGTTTTTGATGGCATACAATATTGGCAAACCAATTAAGAGCCTTAAGAGCCCGAGGGTAATAAAACAAAAAATAATTCAACTGAGCGAAGCAACAGACAGCCAGCGCCATCTATGATCGCGCTTAGGAACTAAAATAATTAAACCGCCAGTATGTTTACAGGTTGTGAGGTATTCAATCTTTGTCCTCAGATGTGACATTACATCTATAACCCTCTTTATTTATTTAAAGTTGGTTGCAGATGTCTATGAGCTGCAGTTGCCACTTACCATCAGGCGGACTGTACGTTTGTTTGTCATTCAGTTTTGAAAAATATATAATTTGTTCAAAAAGCTTTTACGCAAAACATGGACGTAGGAGAGTCACGTTGCAGCTATATTAATAGTAAGTATAGTTGTAGCACGAATGGGTCGGCTCGATCGGGGAAGGACCACGCTCTCACAGAATACCAGCGTAAAATAGCAGCTTAATGCTGCTGTGTTTCGTATGGTGAGTGTAGAGAACCGGATACCCTTTTTACTGGAAAAGAGGCATTCTAACAATTGCTAACAACGCATCTGCATTTTAATTCGCAAACGAAGATAGATGAAGATGTATGTGGGCCACAGCAACCAATTACCATCGGGTGGACTGTGTGCTCGTTTGTTACCCTTATTCTATAAAAAAGTGGAAGAATTTCCCGTTTTCGAATGCTGGGATTAGACAGCACAGATCGATAAACTTCAGAAACAGAAACTGTTTTATTCAATATAGATTATAAATAATACTTATTGAAAGTCACTCTTTTGTTTAATTACCACTTGTTCGAAAAAAACCTTTATAATATAGTTTATGAAAAATGTGATGATAGAGCGAAGACCATGTAGGAGTAATAATATAGACGATTTTTTTTTCGTTTGATAACTTCCGCGCGCACCCCTTTTAAACCATGCGCCCATAGGCACGTGTCTCACGTGTCTAGTTTGCCTTAAAGATACCTGTCCGAATTAGAATATTTTTTATAAAACCTATCATTATTATAAGACATCTTAATCTAAGAGTTACAATTGGCGAATTTAATACCTTATGGTATTCTCTACCAGTCAGCCCTAGAAGAAATAGAGATAATTATAAAAGTTGGTAGGTATTAAAAACAAATATTAAAAATAACTAGACATTTAAATAAATAAACATAAAATTTTTACGCATACATAATATTAATATAAAAATACGTTTAAGTAAATAATGTTATTAAATATGTATTATGTAAATAAAATTGACAAATATGATGACCAAAGAAAAGCCTATACCCTCACTTATTCAGACCCAGGCAAGATTCGAATTGGCGCTATCGAGGCTGTATGAATTAAATCATTCACTTATTAAATCAGTGAATTTTTAACAGTGGTAGAGCCACGCGGCAGATTTTGCTGTCGGCTGGGCCAACTCGAACCGGGGTGGTACCACGACCTCACAGAAAACCAGCGTGAAGTAGAGGTTCACCTCTGCGTTTCGCTTGGTGAGTGCAGGTGGCCGGAGGCCCTTTTTACTGGAAATGAGTCATTCCATCTTAGTCCTCACGGGTGACAACGCATCTACAATTTGAATTGTAATAGAGGATATATGTAGATGTCTATGGCCCGCAGCAACCACTTACCATCAGGTGGACTGTGTGCTCGTTTGTACCTTTATCCTATAAAAAAAAGAATGATTTACTTCCTTGTTTGCTTAAGTCAAGACTAACACTAAATTAAACCCATCAATGTTGAATAATCGTATAGATATACTAACTGACCTGGCCTTTTTGGTAGGTGGCGCGATGGGTTTTCCTTCAAGTTCACTTCGGACTTTTTATAGCATAAATATGCTCTAATTTCTTAGATTCCATTCCGCAATTCTCTAACCTATTTCTGCCGCCAATTGCAATGCTTGCACTCCTGTGTTCCGGTTCAAAATGTATAGAAAGCTAGCATAGCTACAGACTGTGAGGCACGACGCATCTATAGACTTCTTTGTTTGAATTTGATTGCAGGGGTGCATGTGCTGCAGTAGTCACTCACCGTCAGGTTCTTTTTCATAACAAGTGGTAAATTTCAAATATTGTATACGACTTTAATATGTAATATAATTTATAGTCGATTTTTATTGATTTGTATCGAAATCGGTCGAGCAGTTTTAATAAAAAAAAATGTGTGCGCTTGAGTGAGTACCAGCATACTTTAGATTTACAATTGAACCAGGTAGGTGGCGCTGTCGAGATTCAGAAATCACCCGTGCGAAGCCGGGGCGCATCGCTAGTATGACAAATATATGATAACAGAAATATGCTGAATAAGGTAGTATTTTATTTGTAATGTTGTTTATCCGAAAACAAAATATCGTCCATCCATAAAATTGGCGGGAAATTAGAAACAAGTCGTTAAATATCTGTGACAAAATGGCCGCTTGTTTTTCTCTTTCCATGTCGACCTCCGCACTCGCAATAACTAATCAGGAAATATCGCCGACAATCCACTCTATTTTCCTTTGTTTACAAGAGAAGAGATTGCGCTAACAACGGCGCCGGTAGCGTTTATGCTTGGGAAAATTTTAATCTATCTTATGTTGATTTTAGTACTCTGTGCCAGCGTTAGTTCTTGTACTTTTATTTATTCTGAGGTATTAGCAAAATGGAACGCTTATTGGGGCTCAGATATGGAGTGTAGAGTACAAGGAGGACCATTTCTGTATATGAAAAGTGTCCCTAAAAACGCGTCTAATATGGGTGGCGCTGCAGTAGCAAAGGATAAATTTAAAAAAAGCGGCAAAATTAATTGGAATAAAATGGAGAAATAAACAAGTACCGATCAATCCGCTTGGTTTTGTACTACGTAAATAGTTGAGGTTGTGTTTACTGGCATTTTACTAACTACTCTAGTCATGAAATTTTTTAAATATTTCAATTCAGCTGACTTCACTCCGTCTACAACAGCTATATTCATATCGTAGTTTTTCAACGCCAGCGCTATTGCGGTAGGTTTTGGAACCTCTATTTTCAGTATAATATAGTGGGACACTTTTTCAACTTTCGCACCTCATAAGATGGCAGAAGAGCTAGAATCCAGAGCCGTAAGGCCAGTTATTAAAAAAAGGAACGCTTATTTAACTTATTGTGTGTGTGTTGATGAGTGTTTTTCAAAAAAGTGTTCACTAGAAAATTACGTTTCACAAAGTTCCGAACGAAAAAATTAGTACTATCCTACCCTTTTCTTCAATAATTATTGTATGTAATATTGTAGGGTTATGTGATCCGATTTTTTTTCCACAGACATTTTATATTGGTGGCACAATTTCCATAAATTTATTACACACAGAGCATGGAGAAACAATTTACGCTATTTGATACGTAATTGTCTTCCACTCTCTATTACTTATAAACTTTAGTGACAAGTAGAGCGTATACAAAAACAAAAAAAAGTAAATAAAAACTAATAGCAGTTACAGCTGCGTACTACAATTAACATAGTAATAATGACATCGGTGATTAACAACAGATATACAATGAATAGTAATAAAAGATAACAAAATGGCAATAAAACAAACAACCAAATTAGGTAAAATTGCTTATTTATAGCGCTTTAGAGTAAAAATAATATAAAATATTCGTTTTAACTTGTCCCTTAAAACGCCGTTAGTGGAAAATTCCATATACGCTACGTCGATTTTATGACTTAAAATGAAAAAAATAAATAAACTAAGTGCTGTTTTTGATAATTGGTAGTGTTTTAGCAAGCAAACAGTCACCATATTAGTTTTTTGAAAGCAGTAGCGTTTATGAAATGCAAGTGAGTGGTTGGGCGTCACGTACGTCCTGTTTTCATTTTCCACTACGAACTTGATTATTTGAGGTAAATAAAAAATTTCTGGTATAACAGATTTTGATGACTAATTAGAAGAAGTGTTAAGAATATGAATTGAAAGTAATTTTTTGAAAGTAATTACATCGAAACTACTGAAATTAGAAGTTTGTTTCTGTGCCGGCGGCATACGTAACGTCCTCTACGCAACGTAATGTATTAGCGGAAAACTAAATGTGACGTAGTGGAATTTTTAAGCATGATTTACATTATGCCTGGTTTATTTTGAATAATTTGAATATCGGGCTGCTTTATGATAATAATATATACCTTATAGTTTTAAATTAATATCAACTTATAAGTGGTAGAGCCATGCTGCAACTATATTAATTGTATAGTTGTAGCACGAATGGGTCGGCTCGACCGGGGAAGGACCACGCTCTCACAGAATACCAGCGTAAAATAGCAGCTTAACACTGCTGTGTTTCGTATGGTGAGTGTAGAGAACCGGAGACCCTTTTTACTGGAAAAGAGGCATTCCATCTTAGTCTTCACGGGTGACAACGCATCTACATTTTGATTCGCAAACGAGGATAGATGGAGATGTCTATGGGTCACAGCGACCACTTACCCTCAGGTGGACTGTGTGCTCGTTTGTCACCCATTCCTATAAAAAAAAAGATATTTTGTTGTGGTGGTGGATTGTAAAGATACAGTAAAAAAGATTAAGGAAGCATTTTATGAAGATAACTGAGCTAACTGAAGAGTAAAAAATTTGCATAGGCGATTTCGAGAATAAAGACTAAATAAAAAACACAACAAAGTTTTCTGTAAGCTATACCTTATAGTTCCTACACGTGACGCAAATTTCCAGTAACGTCACTTGTCCTATTGTTGCTGTGACATTTATATTAAATTTAATATTTGATTGGCACCAATATTTCCTTAATTTAACTTAAAAAGAAATATATCCATTAAACTTTGCTATAATAATTCTTTAAATAGCATATTGTAATATAGAATATTATCATTGCAGGTCACATGTGCAATAAAACGTACCATAAAGTAGCGTAGAGGAATAGTTTTCATAGAAAAAACGTTGTTAAATTTAAAATTACTAATGATAAGTTTGTTATTTTTAGACTATTAATGTTTAAAAACGTTTAAGTAAATTTATAATATTCTTGATAGACAACCGAGTTTTAATAATCATCCAAACTTTGTGATGTAATGGAACTTTTCAGCTGACGTACCTTATTAAAATATAAATTTCTCATTAAATTAAAGACTTTTCACACATAAATTAGTATTTTTTTAACTACTTAATTATAACGAGTGATAAAATACATATTAATTATTAAATATTATTTTTTAGCTCGGTGGAATTCCATTGCGCAACGAACAATTTTTTTGAAAAAGACCCTAATATGTTACAAACATTTTTCTTTTGAGATGAAGTTAGTAAAGTAAAGAATAGAATAGAATATTTTTTATATAATACAGATTACATTAAAATATGAAATGAGGGCTAATAATCTTCCGCTCACCAGATGTCGCTAGTTGACACTGTGGTGAAGATTTTTATTACACAATGTCATTCAATAGAGAAGTAAGTTTTAAATAAAAGTTCATCAGTCTCTAGAGTATTATAACAATACACAAAACAATGCCCAGGTGGTTTTCTCTTTAATTTTATGCACATTTTTAACTCCGTAATTTTTTTACGTTTATGAATATCTTTGGTTACGTTTCATCATTACAGCCCTTCACAAGTCCACTGCTGAACATAGGCCTCCCCAAGGAATGCCACAAAGCACGGTCCTGAGCCACCTGCATCCATCGACTTCCTGCATGTCTTACCAGGTCGTCACTCCATCTAGTGGGGGGACACCCTACACTTTTTTTTTTTTTTTTTTTATTTATTTATTATGACACATCAACAGCATAACACACAATACATTTATATGCAAATCTTACATAAAACAAAGGCCTGGTATGTACGCCAATAAAGACGTGTACAACATTCTCTTAAAATCTAAGACATGTTATTATAAATGCGAATATTAGCAAACAAAAAAAAAGCACAAAAATAGTACACAGATTATCAAAATAATTTTACAAAATTTTAAGAAATTTTAAGAACCTGCTTAGAGAGCAGGTACACAGATAACTTCTTTCTCAAACTAATGCATGAGTCATGAAAAATGTCAATGTCAACAAATACACATACCCGGTTGTATTCGGCGCAAATTTTTGATATAGGCGAATTTTTTAAGAGGTTTGTTCTACTGGCAGGGATGTAAAAGATTTTAGTGATAGGATGGCGTGGATAGTTGCATGGGATGTTAAGATTAATGCACTGAAGTAGGTTATTACAATCTACGGCACCAGAAATTATTTTTTTTAAAAACAATATATTCAACAATACACGACGGTTATTAAGTGACATCATTGCGAAATGTTTGAGACGAACGTTATAGGTGTTACGGTGGGAAATGCCCGAAGAATGGAACGCAAGATGTCTAGTAAATGAACGCTGTATGCTTTCAATGCGTTGGGAATAAGTGATAAACTGAGGACCCCAAACCACCGATGCAAACTCTAGGTGACTTCGAACCAAGGCGTTATATAAAATTATTTTGGTTTTGGCTGACATAAAACCTTTAGCGTTTCGTTTTAGGAAGCCAAGCATTCTTCCAGCTTTTTGGACGGTAGCGTCAATGTGAGACTTAAAATTTAATTTGCTATCCACTATTACGCCTAAATCTCGAACTTCTTTAACCTGCTCCAAGGTATCAGAGTTCATCTTATAGGAGGACATGAAAGGTATAGACTTTCTTGAGAATTTAATATGATATGATTTTTTAGTATTAAGTATCATACCATTTAATTGACACCATGTACTAATTCTGCTTAAATCACTTTGGATGAGTTGCACGTCTACAATAGATTTTACTGTTTTATATATTTTTAAATCGTCAGCAAAAAGACAGAATTCAGAGTTGCGTATTTCAAAAGTTATATCATTGATAAAGGCAGCAAAAAGGACTGGACCCAGATGCGATCCTTGCGGGACGCCTGAGAACGCTATATAACTTTCTGATTTGTAACCATTCACTACCACAAACTGGAGTCTTTTTGCTAAATAAGACTGGAACCATTCTAGCAAAGATCCACATACCCCATATCTTTTTAGCTTGTTTATTAAGTGCGAGTGACAGACTTTATCGAATGCACTAGAAAAATCCATATATATAGCATCAACTTCCTGTCCTTTGTCAATTTCTTTACAGAGATACGACATAAATGATACAAGGTTAGTTTCAATCGAATGGCCCTTCCTAAACCCATGTTGATGGTCTGATATACATGTGCTTAAGTGACGCGTAATAATTGGACATATCAAGGATTCAAACAATTTAGGAATACATGAAATAATTGAAATCGGTCTGTAGTTACTAACGTCATTAATGACGCCTTTTTTAAATACCGGAACGATCTTTGAATTTTTCCAAATATCAGGAAATACTCCATCACGCAAAGATTGATTGAAAATAATAGCCAGTGGTAACGCTAAGGCCGAGATACAACGTTTGACAAACACAGGGGGAATCTCATCTGGGCCAGCTCCCTTGAAAATGTCAAGCTTTTTGACTGCACCTATAATGTCTCTTTCAGTTAATTTTACAGAATTTAAACATGAATTATTGAACATAGATACGTCACCGCCGTCGTTTGCAGCCACATTACTAAAAACAGATGAAAATTTGTTTGCAAACATTTGGGCAATATCTGGTCCGGTGTTTGCGACCTGATCAGCTTGATACATTATAGCTGGGATATTGGATACACCATTGCGCCTGTCCTTCACAAAACGCCAAAAGCTTTTTGGATTTTTAGAAATATCGCTTTCAATTCTTTTTTTAAAATTAAAAAGGCATTGACTACTTACATTATGAGCACGTTCGCGAAGAAGCTCGTATTCTAGTTTATCACGAGGGTTCTTATATTTCAAATATTTTAATCTTTTTTTGCTTTTCTCGGAAATTATTTTAATTAGGGAATTGCTAAACCACGAAGGAAATTTAGTTAGTTTAGGTCTTGTTTTAGGAATATAGGATGTTACGGCTATATTTAAAAAGTGGTAAAATATATTAGTCATTTCGTTAACATTTTGACATTTTTCTAGCTCCACTTGCCAGTTAATGCTCTTCAAGTAAGGTACAATATTGCCATAGTCTGCTCTAAAGTAGTTGTAACGATGGCTTATTATCGGCTTGAGGTACTCGGAAGTAAGTTTTGGGATCGATATCAAAATTGGAGGATGTTTTTGATCTACTTTGCTAAGCATACTTATAGATTTAGTAACATTTAAACAATCAACATTGGATAGAACTAGATCTAGTATTCTACCATCAACATTAGAGACATCGTTCATTTGCGATAAATTATTGACAGCCATAAAGTCAATAAGAGAGAGTCCTAGTTTCGAACCATAATTTGTTGCAATACATGGGTCACTATCCGACTTACGGGACCAATCAATAAAACCTAAGTTAAAGTCGCCCAATATTATGACTTTATCTGATATATCTATGATATCAGTAGAGTTTTCTAAAAAGCTAGATAAAGTTTCAGAAGAAACAGGAGGAGGTAAGTAAACGGCACAGATAGAAATTTTTTGGAGTGTGTCGTTAGTTTTAACATCAATAGATACCCATAAATCTTCAGCATTACTTTCCCAATTTGATTGTCGAGAAGAAGGAACATTTTTAGACACTGCAACCATCACACCTCCTCCGTCTTTCTTTGAACTCCTTGAGCATGATCTATCCTTTCTATATACAACGTAACGTTTATCTATAAATTCACTGTTCATTATATTACTATTCAACCATGTTTCAGTAAATACAATTAAGCTATAATTATTCATAAGTATATTTTTAAGAACATCCTCCGTTTTAGTCCTCAAACCTCGTACGTTTTGATAGTAAATTGTTACAGACATTTTGAAGGATAATCTATCGTAACATTGAGATTCTAACACTAGACAATTAATTTCAAGCTTTCTTCATGTTTAATATAGATGGCATGACTCTGTTCATGTTTCCGAACAAAGATCCTACCGTCCCGCACCCAAACAAATTTGGCGCCGGTCTCTTTTGCTTTTTTTCGAGCCGCCGCATGTAGGTGCTTATTTTTCGGTGTTAAATGTTCGCTAACATATACAGGCACTCGACGTCCACCAATTCCCAAATGCTCAGAGTTTAATTTGTTATCAGGATTCTTTTTATTAAACTTTGTTACTGCTGCTAACAACTCATCGCGACGGCGTTGACTACGTAGTTTGACAATTACGGAGCGGGGTCGGTCGCTCTCCTTGTTGAGCTTCGCAATACGGGATACGTGCAAAACATCATTGTCACCGAGAGGGTTTTCGATCGCAAATCCCAGCTGCTCTATAGTTTTTAGAAGATTTTCCGATTTATGCTCTGGGATTCCATTGATTTCGACGTTAGGAGCACGCATGTTTTGCTCTATTTGCTCTATCCTCTCTGTCAAACTCCTTACCTGCGACGATAGATTGTCATTTTTCTGAATTAAACTCTGTATTACTTCGTTTCTTTCCTTCACAGTTTGCATAAGTTCGTCATATTGTTTACTAAAGAATGCTAGAGATTCGTGGAAGCCAGTCACCTGGGACGCGATATTTGCTAGGTGTTCAGAAACCAATTGCTTGATGGTGTCAGTTATCTCCTGCTTTATTATTGAACGTAACGAATCTTCTTTAATGTAGGAATCGTTGGTATCGGATTTAGAGCGCTTCGTCCGCCGGTACGAGGTCGCCACTCGAGAACCTTTTCTCCCCATCGTTTGTCGGTTCTTCGAGCTATATGGCCCGCCCATTGCCACTTCAGCTTACTAATCCGTTGGGCTAAGTCGGTCACTCTGGTTCTACTGCGGACATTCTCATTTCTATGTTTATCACGCAGAGAAACTCCGAGCATAGCCCTTTCCATAGCCCGCTGAGCAACCTTGAGCTTCCTCATCCGGCCAGCAGTGAAGAACCACGTATCAGTTCCATAGGTCATCAGTGGCAACACGCGCTGTTATAAATATATTTTTAACTACGTTTATAAATTTGTAACTAATAGTATACGAAGAAACATTAACCTTTACTTTTTACGAACACATGACTTCCCCGCTATGAAATCTGTCAAATATTACACCTCATTTTAAGTGGCGCCGCCCTGGTGCCAGAAAAATTCGTGAATCATTCTTATTGAAAGTATTTTTTTTAGTTTTATCCCTGGTTTGGAGAAAACGTTTGTCCTGGGAAGAACCACCAAGATACCCTGTGGGACTTTTTTCCAAATGAAATACTAATGGACACAGGTCTCCTCTCATTTCTGAGAGTTTAAGTGCAAGGGAGTGTCCGCCACCTCATGAGTGTTGGTGCGCTATGAATGTCTTTGAAATATTATTTTGTAATTTCTCAGAGATGATTGATTTTTACTTTAATAATAAAAACTTTGTCTTTCCATCCGATTACAATGTTAGTATCTTTAAGGCAAGACTGAATAGTTTTTTGTCAAGCTAAGTCATTGCGCTTCACCATCTTCGGCTGCATCACCACTTACAATCAGGTGGTATTTTAGTCAGGCGGCGGCTTAGTACAGGTAAAAAAAAATAGTGCAATTGCGCCATAATTACGCAAATATGAAAGTGAGTCTAGTTCAAACTGTTGTAGCACATGCACTGGCCATAATTTTACTAGCTACTATACTAACACTACCCACAGTGGCGGATTATCCTTAAGGCAAACTAAGCACATACCTAGAGGCGCGAGAATACAAAGAGTTGCGCGCTAAAGTTTATAAACGAAGAATGTGCGTGTACGACAGTCAGTAATTGCAGTGGTGAGCGAAGCTTTTTTGCCTAAAGAGAGAGAAAAATCATTTTCGCTCGACCATGACTGATAAAAGATTAAATTTGTTAGTGATACTGAACATTGAAGTTAACTTAATGTTATCTTTAAACTACGACGATGTTATTGACATTTGCTCAAAACAAATATATAGACATTTTTAACAAATATGATTGGATAATTTTTTTTTTGTTGGTACCAATTTTAAATAAATAATTTTATTCATTCGTTGTATTTTGCTAGATTTTGTCAGATTTACTGAATTGGACAACATGAATCCTAAATCTGTGCGCATTTTCTACTGTGATTTAATATGTGTGTGTGCTTTTAGCATTTTTGTAAAATTTGTCAGTATATAGTCTGTTAAAGATCATCTAATTTTAAACTGCACACACCTGCTTTATATTTTTGGTAGATTTTATCAGACTTACTATATTAGGCAACATGAATTCTAAATCTGCGCGTTCTTTCACATTTCTATGATATTATATTGGCCATGTCAGCATTAATATTTGTCATGTCAAATCAAAATTATTAAAATAGATGATCTCTATCTTACTTTACTTAACCCGGACTGACCCCTGGCAGAGAGCGAGCGTTCCCTTCTACTAGGGTGACACTGAAAGTTCTTAGAAAAATCAAAAGCTGAACAAACTAGCAAGTTATTTTAGTTTTATTATATCTTTTCAAAATAGTGTCCATTCACATCAATACATCGCTGCATCCAATGGAACCACCGAGAAAAGCAATTTGCCCACTCGTCCTTAGGGGTCTCTTCGACGGCATTTTGAAATGCAGCCATTGCTTCCTCGGCGTCCAAAAAACGTTTTCCTCGAAATTTTTCTTTTATTTTCGGCAATAAATAAAAATCGCAAGGTCGGGGCTATAGGGCGGGTGACTTTATCGTGAAGGGCCAATTGAAGTCTATCATAACTTTCTTGTTGACTTAAATGACATCGAAAGTCATAAAAAATCATTGTACAAAATTTTCTCACTTGAAATTCATGCTGACGTGACACAGACAATTTTCAATTTGCCGCCAAATCGTGAACAAATGACAAATTAATAAAATACATACACAATAATATTGACAAAGAGTTCAAATTTCAAAATTTGAACTTATTTTTTTATTACATCGTTTACAAGTGGCCAGTTCTAAAAACTTTCAGTGTCGCCCTCGTAGTTAACACAAGTTAATTAGCCATTTCAGCGTCAAGTCTTGAGCAGTGTCCACCTTAAATAATTATTCTGATGTTTCAAACATTAATGATATTGTAAGGCATTGTAGTTTCATGTCAAGGCATCAATTAAAACCAATTCGTTAGTTATTTTAAAAAGAATTTATCATTAATTCTACGGGAAAGAAGTACCTATTATGCAATTTTTTTTTATTCTTAATCCGCTGATAGCATAATAATTTTAATTTAAGCGCAAGAAAAGACTTTTTAACACAATTTGAAAAAATAATAATTGTAACTGTGATAGTTAATGGCCTTAATTTAAAGTCATTTTTTTAACAAGAGAATGTTAAACAAATGACAACGACGTGACATTTGAATTCAAAAACTTTAAAATAATTTATCACTTTTAACTTTGCAAAATAAAACGTCGTGAACAGTACTTTTCACATTTTAAAAAATCACTAAAAACGTTTTACTTTATTTGCGTTGACAACACTGACAAATAGAGGGGAAAATAGAAGCTAGTAAAACTATGTCAACATTCAACAATCGGAACGAGAACCCGTGCGGTAGCCTCCGCATCGTCAGCACTACTATCCGATTGGATTAATATAGGTTCTATTTTCACCTGGCTAGGTACATTTCTTTCAGCCCTCGATAGTGCTTTATAGGGCGCTCAAATCGTTTTGATACTTTATTTTCCATTAAGAGGTCATCCAATTACTACGTAACTTTAGATACGTTCTGACTGCCTCGTTGGTCTAATTGTCGTTATCGTGATCACTGATCAATTAGGTCTCAGTTTTGAAGCCCGGGTTGTGCTAAAATTCTATTGGGCTTTTCTCTCAAGAAATTCTCAGTAGCAGTCAAGAAGTTGGCAGTGTTTCACGCTCATTTCTTGGGGAAAGCACGTAAACCAGGTTGTTCTGCGCGGATCTCTCTCCGGTCGTCTCGGATTACCGTCCCACCGAACTAAGAGAGTAAGGGAATAGAAAGCACCTGTGCTTCCACATTATTTCTAATTATTTTAAAAGAAATTAACAAACTTAAAGTTGGTAAAAATTAGTTTGCCTACATCCGGTCAACAAATTAAAATGATGTGACTTACCTAGTTTGAAGGGCACCTCTTGCCCCCCCCCCCCCTCAAGTGCGTGCACTATCCCTGCCACCACTAATCCCAGCACCACTACTCCAGGAAAGACACACCACCGACGTCAATACGATGTTACATGTTTCTCCCCTAAATGAGATATCCTCAGGTGAAGTAGAATCTGTGGTGACTGACCGCTAAGTCAGGTACTTAGGGGTCAGCCACCGTAAAGTCTATGTAGGCAAAATAATTTTGACCAAGTTTAATATACTTAATGGATTTCCGCAAAGTAACGCCTGATTCTATTAATTAACAAAATTGTTTCATTCCAAATTATAACAAATAAAAGTGTTATATCCAGTTGTACGTTACAGTACTTTGCTTACGAGGCGTTCCATCAACGTACTCAGGGGTGACAACGCATCTGCATTTTGATTCGCAAACGAGGATAGATGTAGATGTCTATGGGCCACAGCAACCATTTACTATCAGGTGGACTGTGTGCTCGTTTGTCACCCTAACCTATTAAATATTTTGTAATAACTTAACTATCTATCGGCCATGAGAATATTTCTGTCATTTCCCATAGTTTCCTCTTACGACTCCCATAAGCTACGCGCATGTCGATAAGGAATGTATCATACTACCATCTCGTGGCAAATTAATTAATTAAGAGTTCATTTAGTATTGTTTACCGACACAAGTATCAAGATAATTAGAGCTGCACACATTCAGGACTCTAACAATGCTTATACAGAAATTACTGGCGCCCTATAAGTCAAAGTCCAACCCTGTCAATCGCAATAACAGGAAAAGCTAAAGAGTCGCCATTCGAAAATGTTTTATTGAATCAAGAAACACTCAAATAGATTATATGACTATATTGATTTGACTTTATGGAAAGTGTAGGAAAATATTATACTAAACCACTTCGACAGTCAGTCAAGGCAAATTATCTTGGTACATAAACTTTGTAAAGGAATAAAATCATTTTATTAAGACGTGAAACAAACATTATTTTTTACTGTCCCGTACTTAGGAAACGGATCTACTGGAATTATGCAGTCTAATCTAAGAGTATATCGGACTGTGTTCTTAGAGGCTTTTTCACATACTTAGTTTCTTGGTTGAAGTATGATTTCAAATATAATATGCATAGTTACACATACTCGTACCTTGTAATCCCCGAGAGGGTAGGCAGAGTCAAGAGAGCCGCGAGCTACTGGTACCGTGTTTAGCCAAAAAATATGGGTTTAGGATAGGTGGCCAGCCCATCGCCTATATAACTACAAACCCAATATTCCATTAGTTGCCTTTTACGACATGCTAGGCAAGGAACACAGTGGCACGCTTGCATGTGGCAACTATAACAAATATCCCCCCTACGAGGCAATATATGGGGAGACCTATGTTGAGCAGTGGACTTTATAGCAGCATTAACTTTTATATTATTTATTGAACGAACTTCAAATTTAAATATTATAACTAAGTAGTTAAACGATTATTAACGCCTACCCTACTCTCCGATGAAAATGTTTATTTTTTTATTAATGTTTGTTTTAAATCTAAAGACTTATTTTACATCCATGTTACCGATGCATTTTGGCCTATCAAAGGTCCGGCTGATCATAGGTCTCCCCATAGATTGCTACATAGGGGGATATTTACCATAATTGCTACGATTTGCATGTATGTTGGTTTTCAACAGTGGTAGAGCCACGCGGCAGCTTTTGCTGTCGCACGGATGGGCCGGCTCGAACCGGGGTGGTACCACGACCTCACAGAATACCAGCGTGAAGTAGAGGTTTACCTCTGCGTTTCGCTTGGTGAGTGCAGGTGGCCGGAGGCCCTTTTTACCGGAAATGAGGCATTCCATCTTAGTCCTCACGGGTGACAACGCATCTGCATTTGGACTCGCAAACGAGGATAGATGTAGATGTCTATGGGCCGCAGCAACCACTTACCATCAGGTGGACTGTGTGCTCGTTTGTCACCCTTATCCTATAAAAAAAAACCGCAGTTTAAACACGGGACGATATAGGGTAGTGCATATTCTACGCCGTGACTATGGTCCATCATCGGTCACTTATTTTTAAACAACCGTCTAGCTGAGAACGACGAAGCGAACAATTATAAATGTCTTTGTATATTTTTCTTTGTGTGACTTTGTCTCCAATCAATAAATAATTTTATTATTTATTTATTTATTTTTATATTGCAGGTCTGATGAATAAAAACATCGAAGAGACAATCACCACTAAGTCATCATCATCATCATCGTCCACTGCTGAACATAGGCATCCCTAAGGAATGCCACAAAGCACGGCCCTGAGCCACCTGCATCCATCGACTTCCTGCGTGAGTCACCAGATCGTTACTCCATCTAGTGGGGGGATGCCCTTCACTTCGCCTGTCAGTACGAGGCTGTCACTCGAGAACCTTTTTTTTTCCCATTGGTTGTCAGTTCTTCGGGCTATATTGCCGGCCCATTGCCATTTTAATCGTTGCCATTTCTAAGTTTATCACGCAAAGAACTCCCGAACGCAGCCCTCTCCATAGCTCGCTGAGCGACCTTAAGCTTTCTCATACAGCCAGCAGTAAAGGACCACGTCTCAGATCCATAGGTCATTACTGGCAACACACACTGGTTGTACAGTCTCTTATTCAAGTTTTGAGGTATACCTGACGAGAAGATGCGTCGTAATTTCCCGAACGCTGCCCAGCAGAGTTGAATCCGTCAATTGACCTCTCGTTCGAAGTTGGACTTACCTTGTCGGACTATTAGTCCCAGGTAAACATACTCGTCAATAACTTCGAACTTAGTGCTCCGAACAACTAACGGCATAGGTGTGACATGGACGTTACACATGATCTTTTTTTGTCCATGTTCATGTTAAGACCTATCCGTGCAAGAGAAGTCCTAACCAAGTGAAGCGGAATTATTGCCCTAAACGAATCGAAGACAAAACTATGTCAGTTTTGGTAATATTAAATTAAATTTAATAATTTTAAAAAGGCAAGAACCTTATAAATACTCTAAGGTACTATGTAATAATCTAGTTATCTCTATATACATCAATTACTATCCGTTAGTCTCGTTGAAACTCGAAACTGACTCGAACGATTCTGACGATATTTTTGTGTGTGTTTGAGTGGATCCCTGGATGGTTTATGTTTACAATGGGTCTGGCCACCCAATTTTGTTAAGATTATTAAAAAAAATTGTATAAAAATTACGAATTCAACGGTATTCTTATTTTGATTCTACCTTTAAAAATGACTGAAATATTGATGAGTAAATTGGTGTTTTACGGTAAGGGCGACCGCTTTTCTACTAATCGCGATGTGACGTCACAAATCGACACGTCGAAGTCACCAGTAGTTTTTATTGTTATATTTTTCTTATTCTCTACATATTTATTACTCCATATTTTTCTTGTCATGTTATTTATTTATCAGTAACCTTTATCTGTTTTTTTTTTATTTCTGTTATATCACGCTCCTTGGGAATAAAAGTCCGATATGAGAAGATAATATCCTGTAGATCAAGTTATACCTTAACGCAAAATTTTATCAAAATCAGTTTAGTATTACACGCATTCAATGTTTGCGACCATTGCATTTTCAAAACAGAAAAGGTACCAACTACCAACGTAATACCGCAATCACTTTATTCAAAAGTAAGTCAAAGTAAAACTAGGACAATATGTTTGCAACCACTGACGAACTACGTCATCATTACATCTTCATTACAGCCCTTCACAAGTCCACTGCTGAACATAGGCCTCCCCCAAAAACGAAACTCCACAAAGCACGGTCCTGAGCCACCTGCATCCATCGACTTCCTGCATATCTCACCAGGTCGTCACTTCATCTAGTGGGGGGACGCCCTACACTTCGCCTGCCGGTACGAGGCTGCCACTCGAGAACCTTTCTTCCCCATCGGTTGTCGGTTCTTCGAGCTATATGGCCGGCCCATTGCCACTTCAGCTTACTAATCCGTTGGGCTATGTCGGTCACTCTGGTTCTACTACGTAACCAACAGAATTTCTTCACGTGTCACTAGATACTAAATAACAGTACGAGTTGATTAATATTCACTGCATTAGTAAATTTAAGTAAGTTTTTTTCATTTAATGTCGTTGTAAATCATGTGCAACTTCGTGGTTCGGTCAGTTAATACCTTTCTATGTATTACTGCCTAATTACTAATCAATGGTAAAGCTGTATACTTTTCGTATTTTTTTATTTATAACTTACCTTTAGAGCTTTCTATCTCTTTTATTCTCTTTTCTTTCTATCTCCATGCATTTCTGATGATAAATAATCCTAATTTTCTGAAAAATACTGCGCAACCATAAAAATATCCACTCTTGGTAGATTATCTGACTGTCTTTTTCCAAAGCCCGCTTCCATTTTCTTTTTTTACAGCACTACACACCGTGAGTATACATATAAATATAATCATATAAAAGCTAAATGTTCAATACTTTAGTTTATAAATCAAATCAAATAGTTAATTTGTGATTCACAGTTTACAAAAAGGTCTTATTTAAACACAAATAAATTTCAGTCTGTGATCAGTCTCATGGGCATACAAATGTCAAATATTATTAATAGTTCATTCAGTTCATCAAATTATTCATCTTAAATAATATTGATTACATTGGATTAGATTATTCATATAAGATTACATTATTCATATTAGATTAGATTATTCACAAATTAGTTCAAAATTATTATATAGTCGTTGAGTTTATTATAAGTATTATGTCATCTAATACAGTCCGGACACCGGACCTTCACTCTGACATTCGATATAATATGTAAGTAAACGACCGTATACTTCCGAGCGCGCGGTTAGTACTGAACTTAGTAAGTACTTACTGCGCGTTCGCTCTATCGGATTGTGACGTCACGTCACAGAGAACGAGCGGGTAAAAATTTTAAAAAATTGCGACATTTCAAAACGTTATAACTTTCGTGTTTCTGCACCAATTTGGATTAAACAAAAACTATTGTTATTTTCATAAACATAGCTTTAAAGCTATATAGGTTTTATTGTCCAATTAGAACATGTTGGTGTGACCCATTGGACCCGGTAGGTGGAGCTGTTATCGAGATCCAGAAATCACCCATGCGAAGCCGGGGCTAATCACTAGTGTTGAATAAAACGCATTCTATTCTATTCATAATTTCTACCTACCTGTGTACGTACATTATTTTATATTTTAACCAATTCAGTAACATATAGCACATGAAATGTAATTACACTGAAGTAACAGATTTCACCAAATCTAATATATACTTGGCTGTAAGGATCGCTTACGAAGTTATTTTGTAGATCATGAATAATATTGTGGCGCGATGACAGCGCCTACTAAGAAAGAAAGATGTATTTGGAAAGTTTTATTATTAATGTAATTAATCTGTTTTTGTTCATATACGTCGGTTCACATTTTGTAAACAATATTTAGCACGTATTCACTATGAGAAATGATTGTATTAATTGCGCAAGGTACAGTTATTAATTTATATAATTTATAACTGTACTACACCGTAAGACTAGGTATAACATAATAAAGCGAAAGAACTTTTTTTGTTTGGTTTAACATGCTTATCTCTGGAACCACCGGATCTCAAAATTATTTTAGTATATGATAGCCAGATTCATGACAAATAGTATAAGCTATCTAGCATTAGGGTACACTGCTCAGCTAGCCTTAAACATTGATTTTCGTTCAGCAAGTCAGAAGAAAAAACGCTCCCGAAATGCGCGTGCGCTGGCGTAATAATTAGTGATACGTAAAAATACAATGATACCATATGCCTATTTCTGATACATAACATTATTGAAAATTAAAAAGTGATTTATGAGCGTTATTATTAGGCATGGCATATTGATCCTTATGAACGAAAGTAATTTAATCATCAGACAATTTTATTTGTTATTTGAACGCATATTTTAAGAGATAATGAAAAATTAAAATAATTCAACAGTCGGCTCAGCGCGCGAACGACGCATAAACCCTAGCCACCCGACGACAACCGAAAGAAACCAGCAGTGAACTCTTCTATACGCGAGGTTAGTTGAATTATTTTAGCTAAAAAATGGCAATATTAATGGAGTACTTTTATCTATTGGCATATGTTTTTTTGCTTAAAGTTTAGTTTTCTGAAAAATTTCCTACTTTACCACCAAGATATGTACCAAAGTAAAGAATAGAATATGTTCTTTAAAAAGAGGTACAATTTATTTCCAAACTGTTTCATTTCACGTTGCTATGCTATTTTAAATTTAATTGATACGGTCATTTAGCGAAATATAAATATTTGTATTTAGCTAAGAAATTTGCTAAATTAGATAAAAAAACTCTAAAAACTAAAAACTAAACTCTAAAAAAAAATGTAGGGAAGAATTAGGAAAAAAAATATTTTTCCTAATTCTTCCCTACATTCGTATCTAAAATGCTTGAACTAGGTGTCATGCCATGTCAGGCTCAGACGCGTTATATACGCGCGCGAAACCGCGGGACAGCTAGGTACTGTTGAAGCTATCCTTCCTCTGTCCCTACTGCCTCGTTCGTCTGTTGTTCGTAACCGCAAGTGACGATCTTAAGGTCCCGGGTACGAATCCAGTTTCTCTGTCAAGAAATAAGCAGTTGTAGTCCGGAGTCACGAAATTGGTTGTGTTTCACCTCGCGCCTCGAAAAGCATGTAAAGCCGTTGGTCTTGCGCCTGATCTTTCTCCAGTCGTGTCGGTTTGCCGTCCCATCGGACTATGAGTGTAAGGAAATAGAGAATGCCCCTATGCTTCTGTATTGCATTAGCCACTATAAGCCTGTCCTCAAACTCATCCAAAGTCCTCTGCTGATGTGGCTTTTCCCATAGATCGCCTCATAGGAGGAATATTTGCCACAGTTGCCACGCTTGGCAGATGGGTTGGCAGGTTTTTAGGGTTCCGTACCTCAAAAGGAAAAACGGAACCCTTTTAGGATCACATTGTTGTCCGTCAGTCTGTCTGTCTGTCTGTCAAGACCCTTTTTCTCAGGAACGCGTGGAGGTATCAAGC
Source organism: Parnassius glacialis (assembly GCA_033319125.1). NCBI lineage: Eukaryota > Metazoa > Arthropoda > Insecta > Lepidoptera > Papilionidae > Parnassius > Parnassius glacialis. The sequence goes on along the minus strand of JAVANC010000009.1, from coordinate 39,313,060 downwards.
TAAGATTCATATCAAATACTCAAATCTATTGTCCCTTAGAGCTGTGAAAAAATCAAACTTCTAAGCAAACGCAATCAAAAGATACAGTCGTTTATGCCGTATATTTTCGACATTCATAAGGGAATCAAAACCTACAGGGTACTTCCCGTGAACTCAGAATCTTGAAATTTGGTACGAAGCAACGTTTTATAGCACATATAAAGGAAAAAGTGCGATAAACATAAATTTTTAGTTACATCATATAATAAAAAATATTTTTAATAATTTTAAACTTATATAGCTACGGATTTGTTCGGAACCCTCGGTGCGCGAGTCCGACTCGCACTTGACCGGTTTTTTCTTTTATTATTAGGAAGTGTTGCTGCCCATCTCCTGGTTTGTTTGACTTATGTGTTTAGCAGTGGACTTTTATTAGACAGCGACGGTAAAACATTTATAAATACATACTTATAATACTATTCACCGTATGACAGCAGTAGGAATAAGGGTATTACCACACCAATCCAACCAAAGTTGGTCGATGGCATCGATCGATGGTAGAATGAATCAGTTAACGTTGATCCAGCTGCTTGATTATTTTAGATAACGCCCTGCCTGCCCCATCGACCGCTTTTAAATATCATTTACATGAAATAAACTATTTTTTTATTTATTAATAGGACACCAGCAGTGCACACATTATTACATTTTATTGAAAGTGGGCTTAAAGGGACTGATGTGTGCAACCTTATAGGTGACACAGCATTACAAAATACCATAAAAATTAAGACAGGGCAGAGCTACAATAGCTTATAAAGAAATATGTCACAAAAAATAATACTTAAGGAAAATGTATAACCAAGACAATAAAAACATGCACATAATTAAGTAATAATAATGTCCTCCAGACCGAATTTCGGTCACGGCGGCCAGTCTCAACGGAGACTAGCCACCGGCGCAGGACAGGATTATAGTGCCCAAGTGTATGCGCAAGTACAGGTGCACTCTCTATTCCCTCACTCTCAAAGTCCGATGGGACGGTAAACCCACACGATCGGAGAGAGATCAGGCGCAGGATCAACGGCTTTACGTGCTTTCGGTGAGACACCGGCAGCTTCCTGACTCCGGGCAGCTACTGAGAATTTCTTGATGGAAAATCTCAATAACTGTTTTTTTTTTGGCTCGACCTCATCAGCAGTCGCACTACTACAACCACTAGATCATCAAGGCAGGCAATAACTAAGAAGAATAAAAATCGATCGGTTGGTGTGGTAACACCCTAATAGATATCCGCAACTAATTCTAAGGATTAGCTTTTTATATATTTTATATAGCGCTCATAGACCTTCCTTAAACACTCATGGACATTTAATTTTTGCCTACAAATAGTGTATAATGATAACTAGATCTTCAATAATGTCACATATTCATAATATATTACATGATATAAAAATATTTTATGAGTAAAGAACGGTTTACGAGTAATACCTAATACGAGTATTAAACGCCTAGATAATACACGCAAAGAATTTTCATTCCCTGAATATTTGCTAATGCTTTTATACAGGCTTTTTTTCTCGGTCGGTCTTATTAAATATTTATAAGTATATTATATTCGGTATATATATGAAATAATAAATAATTATTTTCGGAAAACACTAGTGTAATATAATATTTGTAGAGATAAACTTAGAAGTTAATAATTATATAGTACCCGCCAGTAGACATGGAACGAGTAGTGATTCGCCGAGTACTCGGCCACCGGGTACTCGGCCTAGATTGGGCCGAGTAATCGGCCGAATACTCGGCTTTAAAAAAACGCGGTAGCGGACGGCGTGTGGTTATTTCTCTTACACAGAGTTAGAGATGGAACGATACGAGTAAATACAAGTAGTTACTCTATACTTTTCTTTCTATACTAAGTACTTTGGGTATCGATACTTTAAAACTTAGTACCAAGTAGTGTCGAAAGAAAAGTACTTGTATCGGTACTCGATCAGTCACACACCCACGGATACTGTTGATGAGTAATTACTGATTACTTGTCAAATGAGACAACATGATTTCATGTTCGAGAGATAGTTTTCGTTATCTGGCGCGAAAATGACTGCTTATAGAAATCGTTTTATCGGAAAACATCTAGAAAAATTATTGATCTTCCTCTCTTAAATTTTAAATATTAGTAATAATAATTTCTATTATAGAATCATATGTACGTTCTAAATATTTCTGCTACTTCTCATGTTCCTGATGTTTTAATGTGTCTAATATAATAATAATGATAAAAACTGGCTTTTTGTCTTTATTTTTCTCTGAAATATAATTAAAGCCGAGTACTCGGTACTCGGCCGTTAATACTCGGTGCTCGGCCGAACCCGCCGAGTACCGAATCCAAACCGAATACTCGTCCCGTGTCTACCCGCCAGCTTCGCTTAGCCACGCACGTATATTTTTAACCCAAGTAAATAAACTTCATAGCATTATAAAAAGTATTCATTATCCTCCAGAACCTAAATTCATTAAAATCCCTTCAGCCGTTTGAGCGCAATTATAAAGATGTAAATTAAAGTCCTACCACGTGACCATGGGTGCTGTACAGCAGACGAAACGTTGGTAATTAAAAATAAGTAAAATAATATAAAATAAACGCAAAATTCGTTTTATTCAATGTCAAGTACACGTGTAAAATTATAAAATGTGAATTATACGAAGAACACACCTAAATATTATGTAGGTACATTCTTTTCATTTTAAGTTATAATTAAACATTTTTTGATAGACAATTTTAAAAATATTCTAACTCTTATCGACTCCATGCAACTGTCGAAACTTCCACGCGGTTTGGCCAACAATGATCGACCAACACCTACCATTGATTGGCCGCTACATAATGCATAGACAACCTCCCCGCGGCCCACTGCTTTCAAATATCCTAATCGCCAATCTATTCAAACCACTAACTAACCCTTGAAACGCCCTTAATATTCTAACATAGAGTCCAATAAAAAATCACTTATAGGCCAAGTTATATTGGATTATAGATGAGCGTCACTAGTCCTGAATCGATTTTTAATATAAATTATAATATGTTAGTCATGTACGTACACTTTGTTATTGTATTGAATGTGTTTCGAGTGTAATGAAAGTCACCATACACTGAATTAATGCTAATCTAGTAATCAAAGTGAAATGTAGATTAGATGTAGTCAACAAAATGTAAATTACTTATAAAATATGTTGTGCATAAAAATTACTTATTCAAGCCATAATTACTGTTATTCACAAATAAATAAAATTTTAATTAAAATAATAATATTCAATAATGTTTAGTACAACAAAAAATTATTATTTTTAAGTGAAAAAAATATGATACGCCTGCAATAAAATAATAGCAAATAGTATTTTAGGCAATTGTTCTTCACTTTTTAAAAATCAATCTAATAACACAGATTATAATACATATAATAGCTAAGATTTCTTATTAACTTTTTTCTTAATTTTTTAAAACTTGTTTATTGCACGTGATTTATTAAGATTTTTAAAATTTTCTTTCTAGCTGTCTGTCTGTTTGATATTCAACGTTGTCTTCTATTAAATTTTTCACTGAATTTCTTGTAGAAACGGACTAACAGATATGCCAAACAAATTATTGTTTTATTTGAGAATTAAAATACGAATGGTCCTATTTTGATGCTTGAACTAAGAGACCTCTCTTAAAATAAACATGTAGGCTGTTAGTCTATGAGGTCACGACCGAGTTTACGGACAAGTCAGAGCCGTTGAGTTATTTATTCGATTTATATCGTGTAACTTGTCAGTTATATGAACATTAAATGTCGGTCTAGACTAGACAATCTATTTTATAAATGAATAAGTAGGATCGTCTCTGCAACGGGAGGGACCTATGTCTAGCAAAGAACTTACGAGTTATATAAAGTTTTTTTGCGCGGAACCGTAACTCTGTATCTAAAATAAAAGTAGCCTCAGTTACTCCTTATAACAGCAGCTATCTGCCTTTGAAAGTCCCGTCAAAATCGGTTCAGCCACTTCGGAAATTAGCCGGAACAAACAGAGAGACAGACAGACAGACAGACAAAAATTTTAAAATTGTGTTTTTGTTTTAAGTACCTTATACACTTTCATATGTATTTAGTAAAAAGCTGTTATTTTGATATTACAAAAAGACACTTCAATTTTATTTATTTGTATAGATTTATTACAATTCTCTAGTAAAACCTAGTGCAAAGTATCTTAAATGGCTTTCTACCAAGTTTTCATTAACTCGCCTTCTTGTCTGTTCGGTACACATTTTACAAATAATTTTAAACTAACTTCCCGATGAGCAGAAGACTTAAAACTTTAAACATAACTCTGAACTGATTCACAATGCAATATTCATTCATTTTTTTTATAGAAGAAGGTTGAGGTTAAGCCAGCACACAGCCCACCTGACGGTAAGTGAATTTTTGTGACTCATAGACATCTTCATTTATTATCGACTAAGAATGAAAATGCAGATGCATTGTCACCCCTGAGAACTAAGATGGACTGCATCGTTACCAGTAAAAAGTTTCTCCGGTTCTCTACACTCACCATACGAAACATAGCAGCATAGAGCTGTAATTTTACGTCATTGAAGTAAAATGTACTTACGTAGGTACTAGAATAGCTATTTCAAACAAAACATGTGCGCTACTCTATGTCGTTGCTCATCAGTCTCACCGCGCATGCGCGGTTTTTTATTATAATAGATTATGCGTAGGTAGAATGATAAGTAGGTATTTAATTATTGTTTATTTAGAGTACATAATATATTGTTAATCAATTTATTAAAACGAGTTCAATTTTTAATTTTTATTATTTTGCATGATATGAAGTAAATTAATATGATAATATATAATATTATCACAATAGCATTTTAATTACAATTTTATATGAACATTTTATAAGGTAACTATATAAATTGGAAGGAATCGAAGCTAATGAAATATATTTATTTAAATCTAGAACTGGGTCCCCAAAAGCCCTAACCTAAGTTTGCGTGAGGCATGGACACAGAGCTGATACTATTTATATTATTCCTTATGAATTACTGTGAGAAAACATAGCAAAACTTTAAAAACTTCTACCATTTCTGTTTACATATGAATTATATGTTTTTTTTATAGGCTAAGGGTGACAAACGAGCACACAGACCACCTGATGGTAAGTGCTTGCTGCGGCACATAGACATCTACATCTATCCTCTATTACAATTCAAAATGTAGATGCGTTGTCACCCGTGAGGACTAAGATGGAATGCCTCATTTCCAGTAAAAAGGGCCTCCGGCCACCTGCACTCACCAAGCGAAATGCAGAGGTAAACCTCTACTTCACGCTGGTATTCTGTGAGGTCGTGGTACCATCCCGGTTCGAGCCGGCCCATCCGTGCGACAGCAAAAGCTGCTGCGTGGCTCTACCACTGTTTATATGTATATACACTTATTTGTTGTTTTTTGCTGAAAACTAATTTCAATTAATAAGATGTATAAGTGTTATTGTAAAAATATATATTAGGTATTTAATTAAGTGCCTTTAAACAATACAAGTTTTGTTAATTTTTGAATTCTTCGTACTATATTTATCCTCTTCTTTAAAATGCAAGGAACAAATGTATGTATGATTTGTTGGTAACCACATCTCTACGATTATTTTGGACGAATTTAATCCACTTTTCTCGGTTTTCGTGGCTTGGACGTGGAAACCTAAAAATAAAATAAAAGAATAATCAGCAAATATAAACGTAAGAAATTTAGCCTAATTATACTTAGGTATATTTATTTCTACAAAAAAAATTGTACATAATATGATGGTCCTACACTTGCTCACAGAAATGTCGTATCTGAACAAATTAATTTCATAATCTATATTCCATGACACAAGTTGGCGCCAAAGAAATAACTTTTTAATTATTAATCTATAATGTTTTTTTTTATTATTTAAGTATCTTACTTACCGATGAAAAGTGATTCCTTGGTTTTTACTAACATTTCGTGAATTTTTTGTGCAATATCTAAGAACACACCGTGGCATATTTTATCAAGAGATTTATTTTTAAATCAATACAACACGTGACAACTCTACAAGCGCCTAGCGAGCGACTGATTAAAGTGCGGTGACATTGCCGCAGTTGAATGGAACAGCGTAACATAGTGCAGTGTCGCCTCTAGTACGTAGTACATAATATCTCAATGTTTTACGTTGGTATCCTGTGAATGCGTGGTACTTCCCGGTCGAGCCGATCCATTCGTGCTACAACAATAATATAGCTGCAGTATGGCTCGACCGCGTAAAACGTTTCTCTGTCTGTTTCGATGCAAATGATTTTAAACTAACTGCCCGATGAGATTATATATATATATATATATATATATATATATATATATATATATATATATATATATATATATATATATATATATATATATATATATATATATATATATATATATATATATATACATAGCTCAGGATTAGGAATGTGGTAAAAATGGTTACCATTCTAATAATACAGTCGAATTGATAACCTCATCCTTTGGTTAAAATTTGTTTACATTCATCTACGACCCAAAACCGTCAATTAAATGTCAACCAATTCTTGTAAAGCCGGATCACTCACTTCATTGTCGTACATTAAATGAATCATTTTAATTGTTAATCTAAATGACCATCGTCACGAACTTGAGTTGGTAGTTATTTATAATTAATGGAAATAATGGATGATCAATAAGTTTTTGGAAACGCAATGAAACTCTAGGATAAGTATTCGAAATTGTATTTATTTTTCAACGTAATTTTAGCTAATACATCTTGAATAGCGTTTTGCAAGTTGGTTATTTACCTTGATAAAAAGGCTTGATTCTGGGAATCGAAAAGCGCTTTTACAGCACCTCATCTCGTCGCCATCGAATTTTATACCACGCAAGTGCTTTTTCAAGTGAATAATAGGTGAAAATCACGCGGCTGGGTCCGGAGAATAAACCCAGCAGCTCGGATGGTTGTACCTGCAACATCAGATCGATGGGCAGGAACATTATCATGATGAAAAAAGCACTCCAGCACGCAATTTTCCTCAAACCTTATTCTTTAATTCTAGTTTTTGTAATTATTGGTGCGTAACAAATTCCGGTGATTATTTCTCTTTTACTTATAAATAGTTGATCATCACCAAGGCGACTGGTCCCTCAGGATTCGGTCAGGTCGCGTGTGGATGTATAGTGCTAGGAAAGTAAGGGTCAGTGATGTGTATCTGGGTGTGGCTGGTAGTGTTATTGAACTTATTATACCGTTACCATCTGCAGCAGTTCGGACCTCAGCACTTCTCCACCTCACGTCACTTTCTTCGTTAGTCACGAATCACGATGAAGGTCCAGTAACTCTGTCGTACGATTAACTACCCTACAGAAGCCACTAACTCTCGTTTGTTATAACGCCTAACTCGCGAAATGAACACAGAACGTACGGATCAAAGGTCACAGTTATTTCTAGAATATCAAATACCGCACTAGTAACTAATACAGTCGAATCCACTTATACAGATTCAGAATTAGACACTAAGTCCCGGGTGAAGCTAACAAAACAGGAATGCGCGTTACGTATGGTAAACCGTATATTTCCTAGATGCGCGTGTCGTATTCCGCTTCCGACTTCCCGACAAAAGGAACGCGTGCTATCTCTCGCCGCGATGAACTTGGACTCTTAATTTTTCTAGGGCGTTCTCGACTCCCAGCGTTCAACACGCTCGGACGTTCAACACGCACGAACTTCATTCCGTATCGCTTCATTCGGAGACTGCCTGTAGTGTGAGAGTTAGACGCTCAACAATAGCCTCTCTTTCTGACTGGGTTTGATCACAACTGGCCCGGGCACTTTTTTTTAGGATATAGGTGGCAAATGAGCACACAGTCCACCTGATGGTAAGTGGTTGCTGTGGCCCATAGACATCTACATCTATCCTCTATGAAAAATCAAAATGCAGATGCGTTGTCACCCGTGAGGACTAAGATGGAATGCCTCATTTTCAGTAAAAAGGCTCTCCGGTTCTCTACACTCACCATACGAAACACAGCAGCGTTAAACTACTATTTTACGCTGGTATTCTGTGAGAGCGTGGTACTTCCGCATCTCAGAAAACAAAGACTGAAAGAAAAATTATTTTTTCAGCTGTTGCAGACACCTCCCATCTCTTGACTGGCGGGGAAAACGGTCTTTTCTACACCTTGCTTTGGTTTTTCGTCTCCTGGTCAAAGTAGTGTAACCACGTTTCATGTACGGTTAAGAAACGAAAGCAAAAATAATCTGGATTATCTTCAATTATTGCTAAATTTAGTTTTGAATTGTCAACTCTTGCTTTCTTTTGAGCGTCTGTTAACATTCTAAGAAGTAAGAACCCAGCCACCTCTTTTTAATTTTTAGTTATGAGTTAAAATAAACTGAATTGTATCAAACGAAAGCTTTAGAATCTCACCTAAATAACGGATGATCACACGTATAGTTTTTAATTTAGTTTTTTCTAGCCTTGGTTGCTAACGAATTTAAAATTCGAAAAAAAATAGAACGCATTTCTATAACTAATTGATAAGTGTCCTCTTCCGAAAACGTGCTGATCAACTTAGTATAACTGTATGTAAAATTATATTTATGGTTTGGTAGTACAGCGGATAAACTAAACTCATTTGGTTGCCGCGGGTTCAAATTCCGCACGGAACAATAATAATATCGAATTTCTACCACGGCGGTCACAACGAAGACTAGCTATCTGCGCAGGACAAAATTACGGTGCCAGAGTGTATGCCATAGATAATATTATACTATATAGGGCAGTGTATGCGCAAGCGTAGGTGCACTCTCTGTTTCCTCATAGTCAATGATTAATTTTGTTATTATCTATAAAACATTGCTAAACTTGTTCAGCTATATATTTTATTTATTTTTTATAATAATGTGAAGGTTTTCTACGCGGTAGAGGCATGCCGCAGCTATATTAGTAGTATAGTTGTAGCACGAATGGGTCGGCTCAACCGGGGAAGGACCACCCTCTCACAGAATACCATAGCAGCTTTACGCTGCTGTGTTTCGTATGGTGAGTGTAGAGAACCGGAGACCTTTTTACTGGAAATGAGGCATTCCATCTTAGTCCTCACGGGTGACAACGCATCTGTATTTTGTTTTTTAATAGAGGATAGATGTAGATGTCTATGGGCCGCAGCAAACACTTACCATCAGGTGGATTGTGTGCTCGTTTGTCACCCTTATAAAAAAAAGTAAACCGCTGTAATATTTATGTTGTATGTTATTTTTATATAAATAATACATAACTTACTAATTAATAATACATAATATTTATTTTGTAATTCTTAACACTTTGTTTTATGTAAACGCGCCATCTAATGAATATTATATAAACTAACTCGACTTTAACAATAGATCCATTCAAACCTTCTAAGATCAAACTGTACATTTGACGGACCAACTTTCTCGAACATCTGTAGATATACCAACAGATGGCGATACTTGTACCGAAATAATTTCAATGAATTGAGCACATTGACGGAAGATATTTTATTATAATATAATTATTATATATTTAATAAATATTAAATTACACTTCTGATCTAAAGAAAAATAAAAAAACATGTGTGAGTGTCGTGGAACACACGGTTGGAACGAAGGGTCTTTCGTAGTATATTATTTATTATTGATAAACGTATTGTTATTATTGATTAACAAATACAAATAAATGAATTGCTAACGTCTATTAAAATGAAGCGTCATTTAAAATATTTCTTTCATGGCAAGATAAGAAAAAGTGCGAGGGAGTTTGATATTTTTCTATCTCGCTCGCACTATACAAAGGGGGTCGTAACGGAAAAATCTTACACTTTTCCTCGCCTAGCCCCCATCCGCCAATTTTGTACCATACGATAAAGAACTTCGTTCCAAAAATGTACGTGTCAGCTAAATTCCAAAAAATTTCCCTCGATATAAAAAAATATTAACATCTGCGTTAGACATAATACTTAGTACCTAGTAAGTAGCTTTGTTTTATGTCTTGCAGTGGGCGATAAGGAACTGAAGATGAAGTAGTTTGCACCTTTAAGTATTTAGTTTAGTTTAAAAAAGGCCCCAATCTCATTTTTGACCCGGGGCCCTTGATTATATACCTACTCTACTGGTCCGATCTACGCAGAATGAGCTTATAGTATCTTGAAGTATATACTTATAATAAACTTAGTTTCATATAAATGCGTAGTGTTCGCGTAAACATAAAGTCAATACACCTGTAAAGTTTGTTTGCTAAAAGTGTAACGATTAAAACATATTCTCCATGTATTATGAGAGTTACTATGTCTAGTAATAGAATTTTACGTGCTGGTGAAGTAGAAGATGTATTAAAATGCCACAATATGATAAACTGACACAATATGTTAACAGTGGTAGAGCCACGCGGCAGCTTTCGCTGTTGCACGGATGGGCCGACTCGAACCGGGGTGGTACCACGACCTCACAGAATACCAGCGTGAAGTAGAGGTTTACCTCTGCGTTTCGCTTGGTGAGCGCAGGTGGCCGGAGGCCCTGTTTACTGGAAACGAGGCATTCCATCTTAGTCCTCACGGGTGACAACGCATCTGCATTTTTATTTGTAATAGAGGATAGATGTAGATGTCTATGGGCCGCAGCAACCACTTAACATCAGGTGGACTGTGTGCTCGTTTGTCACCCTATTCCTATAAAAAAAAACTGAATAAAACAAAATTTGACTTTTTTATTATATTTTACATTAAGAAATGAAGAATAAAGATACAGAAATTACTGTGATGAATGTTGTTACTGTTAACATGTTAATAAAGTCCTAGATGGTAAATCGCACTGCCTTAGTCTAACAAAAGCCCATTCGCTCTTGCCTTGGAAACGCCCAGATTGTATTCGTACGAAAAAACAGACGCCAGCAGATTATTCACTCCTTTGCTGTACTATTTACGAACGGCGAAGCAAACCGTTTGGTTTAAATGCGTGGAATATCGACAACATAGAGGTGAAGGCCCGCAGGCCACCTGGTAGTCCAATGGTAGAAAGGGGATGGACGAATTAAGGCATACTCTCCGATATACATCCTATATAATACAAAGAGGCTTAAAACTGCGCATGTGCTCAAGGCTGCCAAGCTTTAACCAAATCAAGGTCACCAATTAGCTTCTTAGGACGCCTTACCACTTACTCCAACGCTACTAGGTGGCATTTTGCAGCACCAGTCCATATGTAACTGCAGTTGCATAACTTAGGTCTCTCCTGTTATCCTGGCTTGACAGGTTTGATAATCGCAGTCCCAGATGTCTCGCACTTTTAATTGTGCTACCAGTCACCGATGTTGGTATTTTTAAATATGATAAAATTGATGACCACGAAGTATCATTAACCTAACGTCATCAGTGTGATCGTGTGGGGACACGATAATCTGGAAACAATACCGTTCACACTTCATACCAAAAGCTAAACGTAGGAAATTCAAATTTTTAACCTCACGTCTGTAAGTATTCGGATTTTTCCGGGCAGATTTCACGGGATATGATTTAAATATAGAATTACTACAGTATGCAATAAGTGAATTTAAATATAGACGTGAGATTCAATTCAAATTCGCCTGTTTTATACCTTAATCAAAATATTTTTTTAATTCCGATTGTTTTCTTTTTGGCAGCTTAAGAGAATCGACCACCCTACCTCAACTTGTGGGTGTCGTAAGAAGCGACAGAGCAAATTAAAACAGGAGATCGGAAGCAGTATGTTCCTGATAGGAATTTGCCTGCCAAGCGTGACAAATGTGGCAAATAGGGGGGATCCCTATGATACGATCCGTGAGAGTGAAATTTTCGGTAGTGAACTTTTGACAGGCTGTAATGATGATGATGAATTTCCGAATCTCAATCATCACACGGGAAAAATCTGTAACAATCTATATAAATAAAATGATAGAGGTTTGCAGTTGTGCGCGCATCACGGAAAACTACTGGATAGATTTCAATTAGGTTTTCTAAGTTTTATTTCTTAGACACTTGGTCTTATAAAAGAAAATATTACGATATCTTCATTTAATACAAAGTTATTAAAGTTTTAAGAAACAACGATTTTTATACGGGGTTTTTCACACGGTCAACTGTACGTCGCTTGCTCTCGCGTTACTAACCCAGACTATTTATATATTTTAGCTACAAACGGAGCAACGAATTGTTTACAAAGATATTTTGTAAGCATAGTCATATGTTTGCTTGCGATATTTTTGATGTTTTTAGGGTTCCGTACCTCAAAAGGAAAAAACGGAACCCTTATAGGATCACTTTGTTGTCCGTCCGTCTGTCTGTCTGTCTGTCTGTCAAGACCCTTTTTCTCAGGAACGCGTAGAGGTATCAAGCTGAAATTTATATCAAATACGCAAGTCTACTGTCCCTTGGGGCTGTGAAAAAATCAAACTTCTAAGCCAACGCAATCAAAAGATACAGCCGTTTATGCCGCAAATTTTCGATATTCGCAAGCGAATCAAAAGTCAAAACCTACAGGGTACTTCCCGTGAACTGAGAATCTTAAAATTTGGCACGAAGCAACGTATTACAGCACAGATAAAGGAAAAATTGCGAAAAGCATAAATTTTTTAGTTACATCATATAATAAAAATATTTTTAGTAATTTTAAACTCATATACCTACGGATTTGTTCGGAACCCCGGTGCGCGAGTCCTACTCGCACTTGGCCGGTTTTTTTTTCTTGCGCACATACGAAGACTGTTAATATATCAAGCAATGCGGACGAAGTTACGAATTTACAGTTCACCAATTTTAAGTGATCACTATTTGAAGTGGCACCTGCTTCATGAACATCTGCAGCCAAATTCAAAGAAAGAAGACTGCAGATGCGTTATCACCTCTGAGTTCTACAACTACTTGTTATGTGTGTTCAAGTTTAAAGTAAGTTTACATTAACCAGTATCTTAATGGTACTTATTAGTAAACACATTATGTTAATAAAGATTATCTTAATTGTATATATTATTTCTCGCACAAATGCTAAGTATAGCCATTCAGCGAGGAAACGCAGCCAGCGTTCTTAGCGCTAAACCGCGGGGAGTAAAACTGTATGATTATTTGAGTTTTTAGTTTTACTTTTTTATTATGGTAATAAGTAATGTATATTAGTTTGTTATTTTAATAAATGTCAATCATTTATTAAAATAACATACTAATATATTGTATGTATCGGAAAAATCTTTTCGTTAAGAAATAAGTACATTATTTCTTAACCAAAAGTCTTGAAACATGGGTTTATACTATATATGTTTTCTAGTGCAGGGAAGAAGGATGGTGATGCTGCGAGGCTGCTCTGTGTTACAATGAGATGGGTAGTGTTGCTGTTGGTTTGCATACTTTAGTGTAACTTTTCACGTTCCACCGGTGTGTAATTGTGGCGGGGACATATTACGATATGGTCGAAATGTAATGAGGGCTAATAATCTTCCACTCACCAGATGTCGCTACTAGCGACTGAGGTAAAGTTTTTTGTTACACAGTGTCATTTAATTGAGAAATTAGTTTTAAATAATAGTTTATCATTGTCTAGAGTATTATATTAATATATAACACAATGCGTCAGTGGTTTTATTTTTAATTTTGTGCACATTATAACTTTTTTTTTAAAATCGTCTTTTAGTTATATTTATAGTTTGGTTTATTCATTTCTAATGAAATTAATATAAAATATAACTAATAATGCAGAAAGAAACCTTAAAGATTACATTTTCCTAAGAAATTATCGTCCCCGCTATGAAATCTGTCAAATATTTTACCTCACTCGAAAGTGGCGCCGCCCTGGTGGCAGAAAAAGTCGTGGATGCCCTCATTGCTCTTTACTGAATATATAGTACATTACGCTGTTTTATTGCTAATAATGAATAATTGCGTAAGCAAGAGAGTAGGTTGAACATCCGCTCTCACACTTTAATTATTTTCAACAATAAACCATCTGATGTATTTCCGAAATATTTAATACTTTAGGCACGCATTATGAAGCACCATTCGATCAACAAGTGAATAAATATGAAACAAACAAAATAACTGTATTTAGAAGTTTCGTGTAGGCTTTGCTGGTCATTCCACACAGCAAATCACGGACCACGCAGTTTTCTTTAAAAGGAGGGTTATAGGGTCTCGAATCTGACGAAAACAACGGTTCACTGACCGATTTACGGATATCCTTTGAGCGCAATAAAATTCAAAATAAGGAGTTGTGTTAAATAAATACATGATATATGGCGACAGGCAGGAGTGAGATCAAGTGGCAAGAAAATGTAATCTTTATCACATGTTAATCTAGCTAGCAAAGTGTTATAAGATAAATAAAAATAATGATATACATTATTTAAATACAAGAACTAGATATATCATTGTTTTACGTGGTAGAGCCGTGCTGCAGCTCATTATTATGGTTGTAGCACAAAGGAGTCATGTGGACCGGCGAGGACCACGCTCTCACAGAATACCAGCGTAAAATATTATAGTAATACTGGCGGTCCACCCTGGTTTCTAAATCTATTATTCACACACGCAAAATTTCATCAAAATCAGTCCAGACGTTCAGGAGGAGTTCAGACACACACCACGGAGAGAAAAATTATATATGTAAAGATAATGCTGTTGTGTTTCTTATTTTGAGTGTAGAGAACCGGGGAACCTTTTTACTGGAAACAAGGCATTCCGGCTCAGTCCTCAAAGGTGACAATGGATTTGCATTTTAGTTCTTAATCGCGGATAGATGTAGATGCCTATAGGCTATAGCATCCACTTACCATCAGGTGGACTGTGTGCTCGTATGTTTAACTTGTCACCCTTATTCTATAAATAAAAAATGCGTGAGTGTTGTGGAACACTCGGTTGGAACGAAGTCCCTTGCGTAGTATATTATTATTGATAAACGTAGGTATTATATAATTGATTAACAAATACAAATAAATGAATTACTAGCGTCTATTAAAATGAAGCGTCATTTGAAATAAAATAAAATTTCAAAATAAGAGATGAAAAAAAGATGAATAAGAGATGAATATTATTCCATCTCACTTCCTTATTTCGCCGTCAAGGCCGTCTACACTATGACACAAAGGGTAGTGACGAAAAAATCTTAAACTGTTTGTCGCCTAGCTCCCATCCGCCAAACCCACACACACAACACACAATACAAACGAAGCATACTTGACAGACAATTGGGAAACCGAAGTTTCCACTTCCGAATAATCTATTTGTCGATCATAGAGAATGTCGTATCCTTCCTGAAAGTTTTAACCACAAACAAAAATACCTAACTAAGAAAGAATAACGTCCCCACTTTCCCTCCCCAACAATGTCAGGAAACGTTCAATAGGAATTTATTTCGCGGGCCATATACTGTTATGTCATGTTACTGTATTAACAGTGAACCTCTTTTGTTTTATCACGTGTACTTTTCTATAAACCGATTGTGTAATAGCGGTGTAAGAATAAAAAAATAATATGTAGAATATGCACTACCCTATGTTGTCGCGTAGGCGTCGTAAGGGGCTACAAAGAGAAACTAAAACAGAAAATATGCAGCAAAATCTTTCTGAGATTAATTCAAAACGTTAATTTTTTTTTAATTTTCGTGCCAATGCTATGAGACAATCTATGGAAGAGGCATATGTTTAGCAGTGGACTTTTATAAGCTGTAATGTCAATTAAAATAATGGATAATTTTTTATAAAAAATTGACTAAGAGGCTTTGCAGTTAAACAGTAATAGCGTGGGTGACAAACGAGCACACAGTCCACGAAGGTGTGATGATGTGGAAAAGATGCTGTAGTCCATAGACGTATAAGTCTCTGTCTATCCTCGATTATGAATTAAAAAAGTAGATGCGTCGTCACTTATAAACTATGACGGTCACACTCATGACCATACTTCACTGTATGGCTATATTCAGACTTTGGGCGAAGAAAGAACCAGCCCCCATGTCACTAACGGCCATGAATGAAAAATTAATATTATGTAGAATATCCATTACCCAATATCGTTCCGCAGGTGTAGTAAGAAGCTACAAAGGGAGACTAAAACAGAAAATATGCAGCAAAATCTTTTTGAGAACGCCATCACCGAATTGTTCCAGTAGAAACGTTGTTTATGTTGATCCCACAGAGTAATAGCTTTTGAAACAAATGGAACAAAATATAATAAGAGCCACGGTATCTCTTTATTATTATCTATTTCATTTCATTTGGCTGCCTCGTTGATCTCGTGGCCGTAAATGCGGTTGCTGATTATGAGGTCCCGGGTTCGAAACCCGGGTCGGGCCGAAATCAGTTACTGGGTTGTTCTGTTAAACATTTTACCACTGGTTCAGAAAAAAAAACTTCTGTCCTGGGAAGAAGCAGCAAGAAACCCAGCGGGGCTTTAAATAAAAATAACAGCTTACAATCATGTATACTACACAACTAACAAAACAAAACAAATTGGAAATAGCTTGGTAGCGATCACCTTATTCCCAGGGGTTATTATCATCCATAAATATCTGAATATTATATTAACCCTTTTTATACAAATTTAGTTGGCGGTGTTTCACCTCGTGCCTCGGAAAGCGCGTAAAGCCTTTGGTCTTGCACCTGATCTCTCTCAGGTCGTGTCGGTTTGCCACCGCATCGGACTATAAGTGTGAGGGAATAGAGAGTACACTTGTGCTTGCGCATACTCTCGGGCTCTACAATCCTGTCCTTCGCAAATGGCTAGTTTCCGTTAAGACTGAACGCCGTGACCGAAATTCGGTGTCTGGGTGACATTTATCTTTTTCATACTATTTCCAAATTTCAAACTTTATCATATCATATTTAATTTGAACATATATATAGCGCTATATGATGCACTCGTAAGGAGCCACTTAGAGTGTAACGCCGTCATTTGGGCTCCTCATGAAGCCAAATACAAATATATGTTAGAGCGGATCCAAAATAAATTTATTAGGTTCTTATACTTAAAGCAATTCGGAGTGTACCCGGGATATCCCTTGTTGTATCCTACTCTATTTTTACTCGGTAGAAGTCGCTCTCACTGTGTACGTGTTGAAGGTGATCAGGGGTAGGATACACTATGCGAGAGTGTTGGAGATGGTGCGACTGAATGCGCCAGACGGAAGCGCGGGGCGCCGGCGGCGGCCGTCGTTACTGGCAGTGCCGCGCGCGCACCGCACTGATGCAGCAAGCACCGTTCACGCGCGCGCACAGTGTCATCAACACCATGTCGGAGTGAACTGATTTATTTTCATGTTCGCTGAGTGAGCTCAGTAAAATGGCATATCATACTGTATCGTTGGCTACACTGTCGAATTAGGGTGCTCACCCTGTAATGATTGTGTATGTTGTATGTGTGTGTAAATAAATAAATATATATATATTTACATAGTTTCTTTGTACACCCTCCTCTATATTAACCATTGTTTGCATCAGCCCTCTACGCAAAAGTTGTCTGGAATAGTTGACTTTCAGAGTGATAACGCCGCTCATTGTACATATTATACTTTGGATTGTACTCTACTAGCTTTTAGTATTTGGTGTACGTACCTACAATAAAGAATAAATAAATAAATAGCTCAGGGGCTGAGCGTCCTATTAAAAAGCTACGTTCGCTAAAAATATTATCCTTTTGAGTTTTAACCGTACATTAACCTTTTCTTGCTTTAATGTTACTTTAAACTTAATCGATAGACAAAACAGAGAAAACATTTTCTTATTTTATACTAGTGACCTGCCCGGGCTTAGCCAGAATAAGATCTATTAATGTCTTTATTTATGTTATGAATATATATTTTTATTTATAAAAAGAATATATATATTATTTTTATGAATTTTTCGTTTCTTCAAAAAATAATATATTTTTTTTTATATGATAAGGGTGACAAACGAGCACACAGACCACCTGATGGTAAGTGGTTGCTGCGGCCCATAGACATCTACATCTATCCTCTATTACAAATCAAAATTTAGATGCGTTGTCACCCGTGAGGACTAAGATGGAATGCCTCATTTCCAGTAAAAAGGGCCTCCGGCCACCTGCACTCACCAAGCGTAACGCAGAGGTAAACCTCTACTTCACGCTGGTTTTCTGTGAGGTCGTGGTACCACCCCGGTTTGAGCCGGCCCATCCGTGCGACAGCAAAAGCTGCCGCGTGGCTCTACCACTGTTCTTCAAGATTTTCAGATAAAGTGTAGCCTAGATCCCACTTGGCATTGCTATCTATCTGTTGCTGTCTTGTGGTGAGAGTGAAAGGAAAGGCATCATCCCCTTTTGTCGTTTCGTGGGTGTCGTAAGCAGCTATATTATATTACTATGGGTGAAGTGAGAAAGACCCAATTACCTCTATAGATAGCAACGTATATACGTGCTAGATATAAAAAAAAACTTACTAAAATGTAAAAATAACCCGTGTACCTATGGCAAATATTTAACTTATAAGGCATTCTATGGGGAAACCTTTGTTCAAATGTCGACTAGGCTGTAATGCATTAATGAATGAGTCTCAAAGATGCTAACCACGATAACCTATCGCCTGCCAAACAAGAAGACTATTGCCGGGTTTCTACTTTCTATATTTAAAAACGCTATGTTTTATTTTAGGAGCTGTTAACTCCCGATGAAAACAAAGGGCTGTTATATGTTTGTGTTGTGTATCTGTGTATTTATATTTTTTTTCTTATAGGATAAGGGTGACAAACGAGCACACAGTCCACCTGATGGTAAGTGGTTGCTGTTACCCATAGACATCTATATCCTATACGTTTTCACCCGTGAAAACTAAGATGGAAAGCCTCCTTTCCAGTAAAAAGGGTCTCCGGTTCTCTACAGTACAGTTTTAACAGTGGTAGAGCCACGCGGCAGCTTTTGCTGTCGCATGGATGGCCCGGCTCGAACGGGGTTGGTACCACGACCTCACAGAAAACCAGCGTGAAGTAGAGGTTTACCTCTGCGTTTCGCTTGGTGAGTGCAGGTGGCCGGAGGCCCTTTTTACTGGAAATGAGGCATTCCATGTTAGTCCTCACGGGTGATAACGCATCTGCATTTTAATTCGCAAGCGAGGATAGATGTAGATGTCTACGGGCCACAGCAACCACTTACCATTAGGTGGACTGTGTGCTCGTTTGTCACCCCTATCCTATAAAAAAAACAACACTCGCCACACGAAACAGCAGCGGAAAGATGCTATTTTACGCTGGTATTCTGTGAGCGTGGTTCTTCCTCGGCCGAGCCGACCCATTCGTGCTATAACTATATCAGTAATATAGCTGCAGTATGGCTCTACCACGTAAAAACGTGTATCTTTGTATCTATCTGTCTGTAGCATCATAACTCCTGAACGGATGAACCGATTCTTACTAAATTTTTATCATTTGGAAGGTGTTTTAATCAAGAGTGTTCCTAGTTACGCTTTAATAAAATCTGTTTAGCCGTTTGAAGATCATCAGCTCTTTTTGTTTCGGGGATTTTTAATTTTTTTTTATTAAAGTCATAATAATTAAAGTGCATGAAAATCTTTTTTTAACAAAATACCAGAACAACTATATATGTATATCGTTTAAAGTTGCTTATCGAATAGTCTGTAATACAGATTATTTCATATACACCTCGTATGTAATAAAACAGGTGGTTATGGAGAACGAAACGTTTTTTGCATATATGAGTCCAACAAAAGTTAAACCCTTCTTGCAATAGGAAAGGCCAGTGACCAGCTGGAACTGTTTACGGACTACTTACACTGCTATTATGTGAAGAACATTTTCAGAGCATTTTCGTTGTCTTTTTTTCATACAAGGTGAGTTGAGTTAACTTTCACCAAAAAATTGCAGATAACTGGTTTTACCAGTAAACCCTCAATAATATGGTTGTAACACGAATGGGTCGGATCTTTTAGTGGAAAAGAGGCATTCCCTCTCAGAGGTGACAACACATCTGCATTTTATTTCTTAAATGTAGGCTATGGGCCACAGCATCTAATCACCATCAGGTGGACTGTGTGCTTATTTTTCAATCATACTCCATAAAAAAAACCTAGATCTTATAGTAAAATAAGCAATGTTACAAACTATGTATACGTTCCACTGCTGGCCACATTTATAAGAGAGTTATACTCCAGTGTTGCCAAACTTCACACGTCCACGAAATATTATATTCATCAGTCGTGCAGGTTTCCTGGCGATGTTTTATTTCACCATCGAGCACGTGGTAAATCATCACTGAAAATTTCAACTAAGAATTTCATTAAAGCCGACGGCGTTTGAATCCAGGTTACTCGCATACTGTGAAATTTACTGGAGGCACGATTAGCTAGAAATTTATATTTAGGCAGATATAGAGCCATGCTTCAGCTATGTTATGGTTGTAGCACGAATGGGTCGGTTCGACCGAGGAAGGATCTCACAGAATACCAGTTTAAAATATTATAGCAATATAACGCTGCTGTGTTTCGTATGGTGAGTGTAAAGAACCGGAGACCGTTTTTACTAGTAACAAGGCATTCCGTCTTAGTTCTCATGAGTGACCACGCATCTGCATTCTATTCTTAATCGGGGATAAATGTGTATATAGGCCACAGCATCCATTTACCATCAGGTAGACCGTATGTTTGTTTGTCACCCTTATTCTATTAAAAATAAGATTCAAATGATAAACGTAAAAGGAGATCAGTGGTCGGATATTCCGTTATTCGAGAATAATCAATACACCGTTAACTTAACTAGTTTCCCTAAAAATGGTGATTTTCCAATTCACATAAAAACAATCGTACCCAACCGAATAAGGGAAGCAGGCAGTTAAGGGGGCGTCGATTCGAATCTGGTCTAATAATCATAGTGTTTTGGACAGAGTTACGGTATCGGTGTTAAATCGTATACGCAACTTTTTTTTGTGATATACACATATAAATATATACTTTTTATTCAGTATGGATTATAAATAATACTTATTGAAATTCACTTTAATGTCTAATTTACAACTGGTTCGGAAATACCTCTGTTTGGAAAAGAACCAACATGAAATCCAGCGGACATTTTTTTACACGTATGTATTTAAGGTTTCTATTTATAGGATAGGGTGACAAACGAGTACACAGCCCACCTGATGGTAAGTGGTTGTTGTGGCCCATAGACATCTACATCTATCCTCGTTTGCGAATTAAAATGCAGATGCGTTGTCACCCGTGAGGACTAAGATGGAATGCCTCTTTTCCAGTAAAGAGGGTCTCCGGTTCTCTACACTCACCATACGAAACACAGCAGCGTTAAGCTGCTATATTACGCTGGTATTCTGTGAGAGCGTGGTCGCTCCCCGGTCGAGCCGACCCATTCGTGCTACAACTATACTACTAATATAGCTGCAGCATGGCTCTACCACGTATGAAAATTTATTTTTGCTGACAACAGATAAAGTACATGGGCGGCCGAGATTTGCTCTTTTAGAAAATAGAACTAGAATTTGCTGAGCAAATTCTAGTACTCGAACTAAAATTTGCTGAGAGATGGCTTCTTTAACGTACCTTGTAGTGGCGGTGGAAGTAATATCCACTACTCCATATCGTCTGCTGTCGTAAGACGCGACTGAGGTTAGTGAAACTCCAGAAACATAAAGAGAAACAGAAACGTTTTTTATTCAATATAGATTATAAATAATACTCATTGAAAGTTACTCTTTTGTTTAATTAACAATGGTTCGGAAACATACCTCTGTCCTGGGAAGAACCAGCAAGAAACCCAGCGGGACTTTAAAAAAAAAAGCTTACAATCATGTATGTTACACAACTAACAACACAAAACAAATTAGAGAAAGCTTGGTAACGATCACCTCATTTCCAGGGGTTATTATTATCCATAAATTCCTTAATAACCCTTTTTAAACAAAGTTAGTTTAATAAAGTTTTTGAGCAGGTCTAATTTTGTATATATCATATTTTGTGAACATCACACATACAGCATCTTCCTGATAACAACTCAAACAAAAAACTGTGGTTGCCAATTGCCATTATGAGGCAATCTATGCTGAAGGGCTTTGTTCAGCAGTGGACTTTTAAAAGACTGTTATTTTTATGATTTTAATATTACACATACAATATAACCTAAACTTGGAATGTAAAACATTAAAACCATAATTAGATCCTCAGAGTGTTTTTTTTATAAGATAAGTGGGACAAGCGACCACATAGTCCACCCAATGGTAAGTCTTTGCCATAGACTTAGAATATACCTACTACGACAGTATATTCAAAGTCTATGGTGGTTGCTGTGGCCCATAGACATCTACATCTATCCACGTTTGCGAATCAAAATACAGATACGTTGTCAGCCGTCAGGAATAAGATGGAATGCCTCTTTTCCAGTAAAAAGGGTCTCAATTTCTGTACGTTCACCATACGAAACAAAGCAGCATTAAGCTGCTATTTTAAGCTGTTATTCTGTGAGAGCGTGGTTCTTCCCCTAATGAGTCGACTCATTCGTGCTACAACTGTACAATATTATATACAATATATAATAGCTAAAACTATTCCGAGAAGACAATCACATATACATAGGTTATTATTGACTTCGGATAAACAAATATTCTACTAGATTTCAAATGGCTGTTGCAAGTAAGGGACAACTTTAACCAAGCTCAAACAAAGAAAACCAAGTTATATAGTCACTCCTGAGAACTATGATGAATATGTCCACCTTTCCTTTTAGAAAAGTTAGGAAAGGCGGACATTTATCGATAATAGTTTTTTTCCTCATTCTTAATTGCATTATTCATCATTTTTCATAATTCTTTATCGATAATAGTTTTTAAGTTTAATAAAATAGGGGTGGCAAATGAGCACACAGCCCACCCGATGGTAAGTATACATCTATCCTCAGTTATGAATCAAAATGCAGAGGCGTTGTCACCCCTGAGGACTAAGATAGAATGCCTCGTTTCCAGTAAAAAGGGTCTATAGTTCCCTATACTCATAAAACGAAACATTAGGTTGTTATATTAGGCTAGTTTTCTTTTTTTTTATAGGATTAGGGTGACAAACGAGCACACAGTCCACCTTATGGTAAGTGGTTGCTGCGGCCCATAAACATCTACATCTATCCTCGTTTGCGAATCAAAATGCAGATGCGTTGTCACCCGTGAGAACTAAGATGGAATGCTTCATTTCAGTAAAAAGGGCCTCCGACCACCTGCACTCACCAAGCGAAACGCAGAGGTAAACTTCTACTTCACGCTGGTATTCTGTGAGGTCATGGTACCACCCCGGTTCCAGCCGGCCCATCCGTGCGACAGTAAAAGCTGCCGCGTGGCTCTACCACTGTTGAAAGTTTTCTGTGAGAGCGTGATACTTCCCTGGTCAAGCCGTCCCATTCATGCTAATACCATAATATGTTTAACGTATAAAAGTGTTTTCATGCGGAAATATAAAAGTGTGACCTGCTGGGTTACCTAAATTAACTTTCTACTATCGTTAACGCTTACAGAAAACTATAATAAAAGCGGCCAAATGCGAGTCGGAAATCGCTCATCATGTTTTCGAACATATTATAACCAAATATATTATTTACGCATAGTAATAACCCGATAAAGAAAAATCATCGTAAAATGATTTTTGTATTTGTTTTATAAAATAAAGATTATAAATGAGCAAACAGTCCACCTGATAGTAAGTGGATGGCCCATAGACATCTACATTTATCCTCGATTAAGGATCAAAATGCAGATGCGTTGTCATTCTTAAAGACCAAGATGGAATGCCTCGTTTCCAGTAAAAAAGATCTCCAGTTCTCTATACTCACCATACGCAACACAACAGCTGCTCCTTTACGCTGGTATTCTGTGAGAGCGTTCCTTCCTCAGTCGAGTCGACCCATTCGTGCTACAACCATAATATAGCTACGGCATGGCTCTACCACGTTGGACCTATTCAAATCATTCCTAACTACTACGTTGGCGACCCCAAGCCAACATTACAACATAGAAAAACACGTGTAAACGTCCTTGCGTAACGCAACCGCCAATTAGCACGGCGTTTGTCAAGTTCCAAGACAAAGTTTGAAGTTCAATTCGCATCACCAAATACGTTGTTTGGCTTCACAATTTCGTTACGCCCAATAAGGCATGTCGCTTTTGGTGTTGCCACTCTAATTAGTTCAAAACTAATTTTGTCACATATGTAACAGCATGTAATACAGTCTGTTGTTACAAGAGGAAACTTTTCAATAACAATTTTTGTTAGAAGATGCTATTAAATGTTCCTATATTTACTGGTTGGCCCAAAATTAACGAAGGGGTTTGAATTCGTTATAACTTTATATTTAAGACATAATTATTAAAAAAAAATTAATACACTATATAAATGGGGAATATTTTTAGTTTAGTTATGAAAAATAATATCTCCCAAGTGGTGGCCATTTTCTGCTTTGCATATTCGCGCTCTTTCCAACACATTTTCCATGACATTTCACAAAACTTCAGGTGTTATGTTGTTTATTTCGTCGCGTATATTGCTTTTTAATTGCTGGATGGTTCTAGGCGTATTAATGTAGACTTTTCCTTTCAAATAACCCCAATGAAAACAGTCTGGAGCGGTTAAATCCGGTGAACGCGGAGGCCAATTAAAATCACTTGTACGCGAAATAATTCGTTCACCAAACATGTCCCGTAAAAGAGGCCTTGTGTCCCTTGCAGTGTGCGCTGTGGCTTCATCTTGTTGGAACCAACTTTGTCCGATATCTGACACCATTGACGGAAACGGCGACCCCGTGTTCATTTTCAAAAAAATAAGGACAATTTATCCTTTCAGATGAAACACCACACCAAACCGTACATTTAGGTGGGTGTAATTCTCGCTGTTGCACTACTCTCGGATTTTCCGTAGCCCATATCCTGCAGTTTTGCTTATTAACGAACCCACTTAATTGGAAATGGGCTTTCGTCGCTCATAATTAAATTATGAATAAAATTATGATTTTCTTCTGCTTTTTGTCGTTGCTGGTAATCTGTCGTTTTCAATTCTTGGACAAGCTGAATCTTGTATGGAAACATTCCTATTGTATGCAAAATTCTCTGCAGCGACGCTCGTGAGAGCCCAAGTTGTGTCGAACGTCTCCTGGTTGATGTTTCTCCATCTTCCCGAATACTCCTCTGTAACAGTTCAATATTGTCATCCGTGTGCACCGTTCGTCGTCTGCCAGCACCAGGAAGGTTCCTTACTGCCCCTTGTTGTAGAAAATTTGCAACCAGACGGTTTATTGTTGACTCTGAGGGTCCAACCCGCACATTAAAATAACGACGACATGCACGCTGAGTCAAAACAATGGATCGTTGATTTGAAAAATAAAGCTCAACAATTTGGGCACGTTGTTCAATTGAGTACTGCTCCATTTAAAGTTTAAAATTGGAATGAAATATGGAATTCCCCGAGTCTTCTTTACAAAATACTGCAAAGAAAAAAAAAATAATAAAAACGTTCCATCTGTTACAGCCTATAAAAGTCCACTGCTGAACATAGGGGATCTTGCCATAGTAACCACTTGGCAGCCGGGTTGGCAACCGTAGTTTTTATTATTATTTTGAATTGTTACAAGAATGCCGCGTACAGCTTATATATAGTTAATTAGTATGATATTTACTTTATATTAAATTTAAAATTTCACCCAATATATACGCCTTTGTAATTAACATCAGCATCCTCTCGTTTCTAAGGGCATGAGGCAAATTATTTGCCGCGCTTCCTCAAGATGTTTTTCTTCAAAGTGGAGCACCATCAGCGCTAAAAATTAACAACAATTTCGTTGGTGTTGATGGAGATCGAAATTTGTTTGACTTTGATCGCATACTATAAAATTTACTGAGAGCGCGAGCCGAGCTACTATGACTGCGTTATTAATAAATAATTTAAATTAAAAATTTTGTACAGTCGACTTCAATATAAACTATAAAGAATAACTCAAAAACTATAAGTTAGCCCTTGATCAAATTTATATGGGACCACATGAAAAACACAAGCTTTCAAATAAAAAAATAATCATCGAAATCGGTTCACCCAGAAAAAAGTTATGACACATAAAAAAAAGAAAAAAATACATACAGTCCAATGAGGGCTAATAATCTTCCACTCACCAGATGTCGCTAGTTGTGACTGAGGTAAAATTTTTTGTTACACAATGTCAGTTAATTGAGAAATTAGTTTTAAATAATAGTTTATCATTATTTAGAGTATTATATTAATATATAACACAGTGCGTCAGTGGTCTGATTTTTAATTTTTTGCACATTATATCTCTTTTTTTTAAAAAGTCGTCTTTTAGTTATATTTATAGTTTGGTTTATTCATTTCTAATGTAATTAATATAAAATATAACTAATAATACAGAAAGAAACCTTAAAGATTACATTTTCCTAAGAAATTATCATCCCCACTATGAAATCTGTCAAATATTTTACCTCACTCTAAAGTGGCGCCGCCCTGGTGGCAGAAAAAGTCGTGGATGCCCTCATTGTGTATCGTCTCCTTTTTGAAGTCGATAGAATATACACTGAATACAGTCCAGTATAAAGCGGCTTCCTATCATACATTTCTATCTGTCGAGTCTAGGTAATATATTCCCTAAGTAATAACTATCAGAAATATAATAATAAATGTTCATTTATTCCATATCTAAATTACAAATCAAATGTAGCGTTAGCAATGTAGGTTCATATTTTATTTATAGTACATTTTCTTGCGTCTGTTTTGATTAGTGTTGTTAGCATTTATAAAATAGGACTCCTTTTCTACCGACTTCAAAAAGGAGGAATACTCAATTCGACAGTATGTTTTTTATGTGTATTACCTCATAACTTTGTTCTACGTGAACAGATTTTGATGATTCTTATTTTAATTCAAAGCTGTTGCTTCTCATGTAGTCCCATATAAATTTGATCGTGGTCTAACCAATAGTTTTTGAGTTATCCTTAATAATATATATTGAAGTCGGTTGTAGAAAGTTTTTAATTTTAAATTATAGGTAACAGCCTCCTCCAGCCCAAAGAAAATTAGAACTTGAAAATAATAATTTAAAATTACAAATTTCGTACAACCGACTTCAATATAAATTATTAAGGATAACTCAAAAACTATTGCTCAGACCTTGATCAAATTTATATGGTACCACAAGAGAAGTACCAGCTTTCAAATAAAAAAAAGAATCGTTAAAATCGGTTCACACACACATAAAAAACATACAGTCGAATTGAGTACCGTCTCCTTTTTGAAGTCGGTAAAAAATGTCAAAATTACAACAAAAACTTAATAACTTAATTGAAAAAGAGAAACGAAAGAATAATCATAGCAATGGCACGGAAGAAGATGATAAACCCAAGCTGAACACGTCCACTACATAAAAATTAATTATTTCAGTATCAGGTACTCACCTAGACATTAAAAAAATATGCAACATCAAACGAATACGTCAACAACCATCTGCAGTCGCCCTATCGTCGTCTCTCTCACCACAATTTTGAAATAGCATCTGATTTTGAAAATAAAGCCACATCTACTTAACAGAGGACTATTCAAAGGATGTATTTGAAACAAGCATCAAAATATACGACACCTAGAATACTTATAAGAAGACTGAGATGAAAATTATAACAGATATCCCCGATAGATTACCTGATAGGAGGGATATTTGCCACGCTTGGCAAGCGAATTGGCGACCGAAGTTTTTTTATTCAGCTTTTATCAGGAAGATGCTTCTGCTTATCTCCTGGTTTAGTTCCCCTCTGTCGCTTCTTACGACACCCACGGAATGAAACTAGTGGATATTCTTACCCCGTCACTACACGGTAAAAATTATTACAAACTAGCTGTTCCCCGCGACTTCGTCCGCGTGTTATTGGGGTTTTAATTTTTTGCGCGTTACTCTAATTATTTTCATTTTCTAAAATAAAAGTTGTCTAAGTTACTCCTTGTGACATCAGCTATTTGCCAGTGAAAATCCCGTCAAAATCGGTCCAGCCGTTTCGGAGATTAGCCCGAACAAACAGACAGACAGACAGACGGACAGACAGACAGACAAACACTTTAAAAATTGTATTTTAGTTATGAGTACAAATTGATTGTTAAAATAAAAATAAAGCACTTTTTTATGTCATTTGATATGACAAGAAACCCATAAACATCACTTATGATTTGATATAACACTGTTACTGGGTGTCCTAATCGTAAATATAATAAATATTATATCAAAAGCGTCACGCTCGGCTTGGAGCCGATAATACGACTAAAGTTAAGCTTAAATTTTATTATAGCACTAGCCGGTTACCTTGCGCGTTGCAAACGCAGAAGAAATGATTGCAGAAATATCGTTTTCAATTTGGAAGGGTTACATTGTTTAATTATTTAAAAATGTCGATTTTATTATATACAATATTAAAAACTATAATGGAAAAAAACTAAAACTAGTAAACTATCTTAATTATCATACAGTCCTGCTCCCCGCGGTATCGTGCCAAGAACGCTGGCAGCGTTTCCCCACTGAATGGACTCAGCCTTTGAGCGAAAAAAGAACCAGCCCTCTTATCACCAGCAGCAACGTTCAGCCGCGGATGGAGCTCCTTTAGGAACTTTACCGCACGTGGACCCCACGGACCGATAGATTGTTTTATTAGGAATAATAATAAGTTCATTGAAGTTGAATGAAATAAAAATTTCAAATAAATTTGTCGGTATGATACGCGCGCCACCTGCTGTAAGTTAATTGTACTATGCCTTCGCGAAAATGCAAGCAATAAGTTGACAAAAATTACCTCAATCAGATGAACGGTTTGGCAGCGCGTAAAATACGAACAAACAACCAATCATTTTTATATATTAAATTATAAACAAAAAGCCATGTATCGAACGTTTTAAGTAGTGGCCAATACCCGTAGTCAGTGCTTTAAAAAAAAAACTAATTAACAACTTTTATTTACTCGCGATTACACACTAAAACTCGCTTTGCAGATCTCCCTTTCGTCACCGTATTACCATGCCGTTGACGCGAGAGTGTTTCACAAAAGGGAAGGTAAACAGTGCTCAATCAAGTATTATGTAATTTAACGGTCACCCGTGCTGTCCGCTCCATTTTCGTATAGTGCAGACCAAAAATGAATATCCCATAGTACATAAAAGAGCATCTTTAGCGTACACCACTTAAGGTCTCCTGCCTTACCGAGATCGTTGCGGCTAAATAAGTAATGCTACATGTGGAGTAAGGTATCGGTCAGTTTGTTATGGATCGGGACCAAAATTATGGTCTCGGAGCACTTAAGGAGATGCACGTGGTGTCTCCTGAGCTGGGGTTTCCTTGGATCGCTGACGAATCGGCGCGTAGCGAAAGTGACGCTGATAGTTCATGAACTTGTGTGTTTTATGATTTACTGTATTACGCAAACTAACGTAGATCGTAAAGTAAAATATATAGAGTAAAGTTTAGCCTTCCTACGTCCAACAGCTGGGCACAGGCCTCCTTTTTTTCAGAGAGTATATTAGGCCTAGTGGCAGCGTAACAATATCCACTACCGCATATAATTTCGTGGGTAGCGTAAGAGACTACAGAGGAAGACAGAAACAGGAGATGGGAAACAGTATCTACCTGAAAACAACGAAAACGATAAAAATACAGTGGGCATCAACTTGGAAACTATGAACTAAATCGTTCATTTAAGGTAGTCTACGGAGGAAGCCTGTGTTCAGTAGTGTACTTTGATAGGCTTGGCTGTAGTGAATGAATAAAAATGTAGGACAAAAAAGTGTCTCGCATTGCCTCAATGCGTGGTTGGGAACTTCACATGTCACCGAAATTTTTTTTAAATTTCTCATAGTTCAGGTTTTCTCATGATGCAATATTGTACTTTAATGCAGAGTCGCGAAATATCACATAAAATTGCCTTAAATGTATGTATACAACCACATATATGAACCAAGATTTTTATTGGGTTATATTTCTACTTATTTCATATTCTCGCGTATACGCGACTAATACGAAAGCTTTGAAGCACCCTTAGTCACAGAAAGGCTTTGTGTGAAAACTTAGTGCGTACTTAGTACGGTACGCTTGACTTTCCTGATAAACAAAACTCTAATATTTTTTGTAGGAATAAGAGCGAGAAACGAGCACACAGCCCGCTTGACAGTAAGTGGATGTTGTTATTTACATTTATTATCGATTAAGAATCAGATGCGTTTTCAACTGTTAGGACTAAGACGGAATGCATCGTTACCAGAAACAAGTGATAAAATTAAAAATTAAAAATAAAACTTAAAAAATTTAAAATTAGAAGTTGGTTCTAACAAAATTTTGTATTTTGAAAAAATTTTCTTTACGGCTGTATTTCTAACCTAAGAATCACGGCGAAGTAGCTAGCCAAAGTACTTAATACATAATAAGTCCAATGCCGTGGATACTTTTTATGTTCCTGTAATTAAATTTTATTATAATTTTTTTTTATTTTGATGATAAGTGCCTACTGCCGCCCATAATAACACAGAGTATTATACTAGAGAGATTGTATGAGTTTTGCCGGTCTTTTCTTGTAGGTTCCTAAGTCGAATCGGGCCGGAAAATTTGTGATAACTGAAACAACTAAGAGTCAATTCCACAATCGTACAAGTACTGCCTAAAATAAATTCCTAGAAACAACACAATGGTAGATTGCCAACCACCAAGATGATGTAGATGGAATTTTGTGTTAATGGTTATCATTTATGCTTGGTATTTACTAAGCTTCTCTTTTATTTAAAGAATAAGGTTGAGAAACGAGCACACAGTCCACCTGATGGTAAGTAGTTACTGTGACCCATAGACATCTTACCCGTCAGGACTCAGATCGAATGCCTCATCCAGTAAAAAGGGGTCTCCGGTTCTCTACACTCACCATACGAAACACAGCGGCGTTATTGCTATTTTACGCTGGTATTCTGTGAGAACGTGGTCCTTCACCGGTCGAGCCGACCCATTCGTGCTACAACTAGTATGGATATAGCACGAATGGGTCGGCTGATATAGCTGCAGCATAGCTCTACCACGTATAAATTCTCCCGTTTGGATTAATAACATTATTAACTACAAATTATCAATTTACATTTGCAAGGTGGTAGGACGCCTTTTCACCTAGGATACTGTCTAGGTTTACAACCCTCTTACAAAATAGCGGTCCTTGCGTTGCTGTGGTCTTGTCTGAAGTGTATGAAGTACCAGTATAATTGCAGGCTGTTAGTTATAACACCTTGAGTTCTTAGAGAGTGCAATCCATAGTCTTCTTTGTACGTAGTTGGCTGCATGTATCCATGGCCGGTAGCCACTTACCATCAGCACAGCTAGCATGGCACTGGAGCCAAAAATGTACCCCCCGATCATATCCACTGACAAGAGATAAAATTATCTTGTCCCTATGCCAAAGCACGGCAACGGGGAGAAGTATACCCCAGTTGGACATAACGAGTAGACATATATCCCCCGTCCCGTAGCATGAAGCCAAATGAGAAATAAAAAATTATACTTTTTTTGACATTTGAAAGGGACAATTTTATCCTAGTTCATTGGACGTGGGTTTAAGTTTATATTCATACAAAAATCTATCGAAGTCTAAGTCTACCTCCCATTTTATCTACTGTGTATATCCACCGGTGTGCCCATCCTCGAAGGGTGGATAAAACTAAGCGAGCGGATAAACATTTTCTCCTTTCCCCAGGGATAAAATTATCTCCTGCCCATACTAGCTCTACTGGTGGACTGTAAGTTCGTTCGTCATTTCAATTTAATAAAAAAAAATCAACAGAATACTAATTTCGTAAGTAACAACGTCGAAATGAGTAAAAATTCAAAGCTGATCCAGGTCAACGCGCCAGTTTAGCGCGCATCCTTCCGCAAGATGGCGATTGTTATGCAATTGGCGCGAAAGTAACTGTCCACGTCCTTCCTGCGCTCACCGGAAGGGAAAATAAGTAAATGGCCGCCACATTAGACTTCTAAACACGTTAAAGTCAAACGGGGTCAGCATATTGCGAATGACATTGAAATATTAAATTAATAATTTGTTGCTTAGTTTATATTTGTATGCCAAGGGGTATCCGCATGCTAGTGGCTGGGTCTATTGATATCCGGTACTTTAGACAGTATGTCTGTCGTCATTACAAAAGAAAATTTGACTGTTGAATATTTTATAATCATATTTTTTTATGAAATTGAAGTGATATAATTATAACTTTTAACAAAAAGTAAAAACCGTCTTTAAATTGGTAAAAAAGTTATTTATTTGCTACCATTAGGGAGGAATTTTTTTCTCTAAAATATGGGACTACCTTTGAATTTTTACATTCACACATTTTCACACTATTTAATAAAAACAGAACTATCAAAATTGGTCCACAATCTGCGAAGATATCGCTTAACCTACATACAAAAAAACACAGTCGAATTGAGAACCTCTTCCTTTATGAAATCGGTTAAAATACATCCCTTTTGATAGTAAGTGGCTAATGCTACCCAACAGCAGGGTGGTACTAATCCGAATTACCACAATTAGACGACCTCAGAGGCAATATAGCAGCAATCCGCCGACGGACAAGTTTCCGCCATTTTGGATTTTCATTATAAACGCATTCCAAATTTAAATACAAAAGAAAAAAAATAACTTTTCAAAAAATTGTTCACGCTTCACGCAGAGCTAATTTGACTTTAAAGTAAATTAAGTTCAAAACGGAAAACAGATATATCTAAAGATAATAATTAATTATCATTCTAAGTGCTATAACTTTTCAAAATTATCATACTGAAAATTTTTACTAGATAGAAAAATAAACATAAAGCTACCTCTATTTTTCGGTTATTTTAGTTGTATTCTAGTTAAAAGACTGCAGCAGGACAAAAATTAAAATATATTATATACGATCACTAACAATTAAGACTTTTTTAAATTTGCTACAATTTTAGAGATATTCAATTAAAGTAATTTTGGCGCATCATACATCATTTTAATTCCATGAAAATCATTATCTATTTTAATCGGGCTCAAAATAAATGCGTTCATTTGTTTCGCCCTGTTTCGCCAATCTCAGTGATTGGCTGAAGAGATTGTGCTGATTGGTAATCAGTCACAATCTCTTCCATAGATGATACTAATGATAAAATCGCTTCGTTGACACGGGGGCTTTATACGCGCTATTAAGGACCGAAACTATCTCGTCTAGACCCGATAATTACTAAAATTTTATTTGCACATTAATTTGAATTCCATAAACTTTCTATCGGCTCCGTAGCGAAGTAATAAGCGTTTGACGCTACGCTGCAGATCTCTGGGTTCAGATCTGTTTCTGATCTGGCACGCACCAAATGTTTGTATGGCCTACAAATTACTTTTCCGGTTAGTGTGTGTTCTTGTGTAATTTGTGTATGTATGCCGCCTCAACGGTACAGAAGAAAATCCAATTATGGGGCAATTCTTTTTGATATTGCATTTTCTTTCGCATCTACCATGGGGAGTGCTCTGAGGAATTGTTCGGATTAATCCCAGCCGCCAAATTTCACGAACGCACATCGCGGCAGAACTCCCGATACCGTTCACACCATCTGGATGATTGGCGGTCCACCACTGTGCGATTTAGAAGATGTTTTCTAACTCGCGCGACTTCCTTGTGGAATCGATTACCATCAGCGATTTTTCCGGACCGATACGACTTAGGGACCTTCAAGAAAAGAGCGTACTCCTTTTTAAAAGGCCGGCAACGCATCTGCAATTCCCTTCCTGGTGTTGCAGTTGTTTATGGGCGGCGGTAGTCACTTACCATCAGGTGAGCCGCATGCTCGTTTGCCCCCTCTCCTATATAAAAAAAAGATATATAGAGCTTTTAGGTGATAGAACTCCTTATCTGCCTTTTTCAGCATCTACCCAGGCTGACTAGAGTCTGTCCGGGTAGAGATACCACTCGTGCCTATTCTGCCGCCAAACAGAAGTGGGTGCACTACATGTATACACTATGAAGAGTATAGAGATTCAGTAAAATTACAGGCTGTGACGTTTTCCATCTTAGTCCTCAGAGAGAGCTAAGATACTCCTTTATATGATGGTGTAGGTGTTCATGGACTACAGTAGTCACACTATAGTTTTGAAGAGATACCTTCTTCAGAGTCGTTGTGATTTGAAACTCGATGATGAGAAAAAGCGACACTTAAATAATTTGAAATTGAAAATTTTGTACAGCCGACTTCAATATAAATTATTAAGTATAATTAAAAAACGATTGGTCTGATTTTAATCAAATTGATATGGGATCACGTGTAAAGTACCAGCTTTCAAATGAAAAAAGAATCATCGAAATCGGTTCACCCAGTAAAAAGTTATGAGGTAACACATATAAAAAAACATACAGTCGAATTGAGTACCGTCTCCTATTTGAAGTTGGCAGAGAAGAGGCACCTATACATCTATAAGATTTAGCCTGCGAGAGTATGAAATAGAATATAGTAGGCAGTGTTTCTATTATCTCGGTCTCCTTATTCTTAAGGTTTCTTTTCAACCGCGTGTGAGCAGTACAAAGTTATGTGTGTTACCTCATAACTTTGTACTGGGTGAACCGATTTCGATGATTCTTTTTTTATATGAAAGCTGATAGTTCTCATGTGGTTCCATATGAATTTGATCAAGGCCAGACTAATGGTTATTGAGTTATTCTTAAATAACTTATATTGAAGTCGCTTATATTGAAGTCGGCTGTACAAAATTTTTAATTTTTAATTATTTTTCCTCGGTTGTCGGTACAATGTTACTGTTGTAAATATTCGTTCATACACAGATCGCAAAGCTGTTGTTTTTCTACTCCCATTTCAACATTTAATCCTTCCTTTCAGTAGTAAATGTAAACCTGACCCGGTTGTACATAAACACACTTCTAAGTACATATGATCCGTGTTGCGGCGACCGCGTTCGAGTTAGGCCTAAACAGTAGAGCGCGGAACGGCCCGCGTCCGGCGGATGCGTGAGGAAAGTAAACAAAGATTGCCTCCCGTTCCTTATCGGGAGCCGTATGCCGGGCACGCGGGCTGCGGTGACACCAGGGCTAGCGTGTTCGCGAGCACGGCGTCGCGTTTTGACGTGTCATGTCAGGTAGACGAATTCTATAATTAACTGGCGATACGCCCCGGATTCGTCTGGATATGATCTATTAATGATAATCAAAGACCATTTCCAGTCTCCACCCTTTCGTTGTTGACTTACCACGCATTCGAACCAAATGGTTCGCTATGTCGTTCATCATGCGTACAGCAAAGGAGTGGAATAAGTTGCCAGCATCTGTCTTTCCATCCGATTACAGTGTGGGTGTCTTCAAGGCAAGAGTGAATAGGCTTTTGTTAAGTCAGTGCGCTTCACCATCTTAGGCTACATCACCACTTACCATCAGGTGGGATTGTAGTTAAGCGCTGGCTTAGTAAAATATAAAAAACATATTCTATCAATTTTTCGTTTATTGTTTAATAGCTTTTCAAGTTTTTCGGGTAAAATATAGTCTAGATCCCTTATGGCATTTCTCTCTATCCGTTCCTAAAGTTCCATCACAATCGTTTCACCTGTTGCGAAGATTAGCTCGGACAAACAGACAATTTTTTTATAAATGTTTATTTATGTCTCAATATCATTCAAATAACTATATGATCTTAATAGAACCCAGCTATTTCAATATTACAGACAAACACAACGAAATATCATTCATACGAGTATGTATAGATTATTAACTTAATTTTTAGTGATTGAGCACGCCGCAGCTGCATGCAGCACGAATGGCTCGGCTCGACCGGGGAAGAACCACGCTTTCACAGAATACCGGCGTAAAATAGACAATTAATGTTGTTATGTTTCATATGGTGAGTGTAGAGAACCGGAGACTTTTTTTATTGGATACGAGATATTCTATCTTAGTCCTCAGGGGTGACAAGTGACAATGCATTTGAATCGACGATATATGTCACACACACACACACACGGTATCCATTTACCGTCAGGTAGACTGTGTTCGTTTGTCTCTCTTCCACGCAAAAACTACTGAATGGATTTTAACGAAGCTTTACAATTGTATAGCTCATACATCAGAATTACACATAAGATATTGTGTGAATTAGCCAAAATATAACGATAAATGTTAAGTAAGCCGGGGAAAAAAACACGACGTCTGTCTGAACACTCATCACGCAAAAACCTGTAAACCGATTTGGATGGGACTTTCACTGACAGATAACTGAAGTTATAAAGAGTAACATGGGCTACTTTTATTTTAAGATTCCGCGCAAAATAAGTCGACGCGGGCGAAGTCGCGGGGAACAGCTAGTATTCTATAGAAAAGGCACGCTGCAGCTGTATACAGCACGAATGGGTCGGCTCGACCGGGGTAGGACCACACTCGCTAAGAGAACCGGAGACCCTTTTTGTTGGTAACAAGGTGTCACATCAGCGGTAGTAGATGTACCTGTCTATGGCTATGATCCGCTTATCATCAGGTAAACTATGTACTCGTTTCTAACCCTTACTTATTAAAAAAAAAGATTCTGAGTCCCTCGTGGAACAAGTATTATATGGTCTTCAAATATTTGTTTCCCTTCCTTGCTAGTTCCAATGCAGGGCACATACGTCCTGCGTCCTGTAATTTCTGAGAGGGTTGTATAGATCAATTCCGCTGCACTGCTCCAATAAGTCTTGACAGACTTTCCATGTCTATGTCCCTGACGTACAAGTTTCTTAACCATTTTCTTTCACCACCGAGCAGGTTGTAAATGAACACTTAAATCGCAACACCGGCAGGTATTGAATCAGAGTCAATTCCCGCCGGTCATTATATATTGTTTCGTTTTCTTCGTGTTGGCGTAGTAATATTTTAGATTTATTTTTTATTTTCTAGGACCACACTGTACAAGAAATTAAATGACTTTAAAACTTTACATCTTACCGTGTGTACTTCACTATCAATGACTAACAAAAGAGTTGATATGTGCCAGTCAATTGCGATAAGAAAAAAAAAAAGAAATATTATCTTAATTTTAGGTTATAGCATCAGATTATAATGTATTCTCTCGAATATTTGGGCGTTGCAGATAATGGAAGATAGTTCATTACTTAATCTAGTCGCATGGTTTTAGTTAAGACACGACTACAGAAAATATGCAAAATGTCATGTAACATAGGCTACACACAGTCAATTACTACACGGACTATAATATTTAAGACAATCGCTTAGCCCTTGAGCTCCTGTGAATGTGGTAAGAGAGGGACTACGAGAAACACTAGACAGATATAAGAAAGTTATACGTGGTAGAGCCATACTGTAGCTACGTTATGGTTGTAGCACGGATGGGTCAGCTCGACAGGGTAGGACCACGCTCTCACAGAATACCAGCGTGAAATATCAGCTTATTGCTGCTATGTTTCGTATGGTGAGTGTAGAGAACCGGAGACTATTTCTACTGGAAACGATGCACTTCAATTTAGTCCTCAGGGGTGACAACGTATCTGCATTTTGATTCTTGATCGAGTTTAGGTGTGAATATCTATGGGCCACAGTATTCACTTACCATCAGGTGCTCATTCAAGGCTGTGTGCTCGTTTGTCACCATTATTATATAAAAAAGATCTCATGTCTTCCAATAGATGACTGTACCGTCGCAGGCAACATGAAAGGTGCAAAACATCTGGTACTGTGATCGTTTATGCTTAGGATCCTAGAAAATTAAAAGCATGCGAAGCGATTTAGTTGAACCCTCTGTGCGGAGGATCACGATTAGTAGTGGACTTCTGAAGCTGATGAAGGAAGAAATAATTTCATATGGTAAGTGATGAAAACCGATTGCCCAATTAACATAAGGTAGATATTTCACCACGTTGAGCCGTTGTAGCTGAATTCGACCACGCTTGAAAATGCTAATGGCAACTTTAAGTACTGATTTACCATGGTTTAGTGGTGAAAGAAAACATCGCCTAAAATACTGAGTATTCATGAATTAAAATATTTGGAAGACACGTAAGGTCAATTGGAAGAGCCTGGTGGTAGTTAGCGGATTTGGAACATTACAGGTCAGTAACGATTATATTACAAGCAACCTATATTTATCCTCGATTAAGAATCAAAATTCTAAATAATAAAGATGCATAGTGACAGACAGACACGAGGACAATCACAACAGAACTAAACCCTAAAACTAACAATTTGTGTTTCTACCTAATTAAGATTCCGTCTGGGAGGCAAAACAGTATGACCACTTAGTAATAATATATATTCTTCGGTATGATCAAGAGATTACAAGCAACACAATAAACTGTCTATATTATATTCATACAGCAAAGGCTCCCTTTTATTCTCCTAATATAAGTTGTTTTATGGGCTTGTAGACAAAGAAATTAGTATCCTGTTCATTATTCCATCATGATTCTGACTGACAACAGATACTGACAATTGGTACTTAAAAGGATTAAGTTGTAAGAACAAAAAAGGTTGTTAAAACTAGTAGCCCTAAGAAATTAAATATTAGAGCCATTGAGTTGATTTAAATTTAAGATAAGATAAAAACTAAGGCTAACTAACTAAGCTTAACATTGCACATTTAAATTCAAGATGTCAATTTGTAAATTAAAGGCTGTATGTCAGTATTTCTCTTTGCCTATAATGACAAAACACCTTATGATTTATAACAAAAAAGTACGGTGTTCTAATTATAAAAAAAATCTTTTTATTTAAGACCTTGCTTTCCCACGCAATTTTTATCAATACAATTTTCAAAGAATTATACTTTTAAATTGTTTTAAATTATTTTGTAATGAGACACAAATTGCTCAAGAAACTGCCAGCATATATACGGCATGTTTTTTTTTCGAATAAAAATAGTTACCAGTTAATAATATTTTAAAGTATGTACATGGACTTTTTACCCCACTACTGTGCTAGAATGGTTATATAAATGTAATTATGCATGGGCAGTGCTAAGGGAGGTGTGTCGAGTGCCCTACAAGTGTAACTCTAGTCCCCACCCATAACACGGAATATACCAATACGACATTAAACTAGATGCAAGTCGGATCAAAATTCGCCACACGTTACAGCCCACACATGTTTTTTTCAAGCTGTCCTCGTAGGAATCTCCCGTAAATTCCTGCGAATGCATTAAAATTGTATTGGATATTCGTTTTTGCTGGCGCGTCGTATGTGACGGTTCTTGGAACACAGAGCAAAGCAGCGCGCAATTAGATTGTCAACTGTTTTGACGCGATTTTCTCCATTAAATAAAGAATATACGGGCGATATTCCTTTACCTTTTAACGTTGAAAGGGTGATGCGGTCATGGTTCGGTGTACAAGTATATAATTGTAATTAACATAAGATTTCCCGTAATAACCGGAGAGTGCGCGCGCGCGTCCAAAATGGCGGCGTCCGCTTTTTGTCGCGCGAGCGTACGCTGAATATCATAAGCTACGTGCGTGGAACGTTCCACACGGGTGCATTTTTCCAACAGAAAATAGAAACCAATTTGTAATGTCATATGGTAATTTTGTAATGTTTAGAAAAGTCTCCAACAAAATATAACCGTAT
Source organism: Parnassius glacialis (assembly GCA_033319125.1). Lineage (NCBI taxonomy): Eukaryota > Metazoa > Arthropoda > Insecta > Lepidoptera > Papilionidae > Parnassius > Parnassius glacialis. The sequence continues at coordinate 39,273,406 of JAVANC010000009.1, read as the reverse complement.
TAAAGCTAATCCCAATATTAAAAATGATTTTTAAAAATTATATAATTAAGTTTTCTATGCATTACCTTAAACGCATAGATTACTTCTGCACACGTTTACTTTTATAATTACTTATTAAATGTTAAATTCAATAATAATTTATAATAATTTCTAAAATCGTCCAATGTGTATATCTCATTGGCAGGAGGAGACAGAGCTACGCCCTGTGCGCCTTCAGATCACGACTGCTACTTATCTTAAAACTAAAGAGTTTATTTTACACTAACGAAACGTCTTCGATACGATTTCTAAGGCAATTCTCGTGCGGATATAATACACATTTAAAATCTTTTTCTTCGTGCCCTTATCCCATATTTGTGGTCGACATATTTTACGTGGTTACGTAAAATTTTACGTGTGTATTCGATCGTGGAAGGACCACGCTCTCATAGAATACCACCGTAAAATAGCAGCTTAATGCTGCTGTCTTTCGTATGGTGAGAGACCAAATACCCTTTTTACTGGAGACGGAGGCATTCCAGCATAGAGTAGTCCTTAGCATATTAATTTTGATCGAAGATATACGTAGATGTCTATGGAACACAGTATCCACTTACCATCAGGTGGAATGTGAGCACGTTTGTCACCTCTATCTTATAAAATAACACTACGACGGTAGAGGTCCAAGTCGTGCAGTGGACTTAATTCACTTATAGGCCCGACTCATAAAATTTGATATAAAATATTTTAGTATTTCCAGAAAAAAATTGTCTATAAATATTTAAACTGACTGTACCATTCTAATCTACTCTACTAGTGAACATAAATACTTTTGGACGAATGTCGTCAACGTAAAGGCGGGTTCACACAAGTGGATCCCAGCAACTGGTCTCGTACGCTGCCTTGCGTTGACTCAGTTTTTGCTGGGACCCGTAACACGATCGGTCCATCTCATAATTTTAGCGTTTTTTCATCCGATCCAGTGCCGGCCTTATTAAGCCAGCGATCGATTCCTTGATTACACTCGGACGGCGTAGCGGAATGATTTACACTAGGTATTATTTTATGCAAGGAATACCAATTGATATTGATTGTTTGTGCAGTGGCGACAAAACGAATACAATCTAACAATGATGTCCTCCAGATCGAATTTCGGTCATGGCGGCCAGTGTTAACGAAGACTAACCATCCATTATAGTGCTACGTGGTAGAGCCATGCTGTCTATATTTTGGTTGCAGCACGTATGGATCGCCTCGTCTGGGGTAGGACCACGCTCTCACAGAATACCAGCGTAAACTAACAGCTTAATGCTGCTGTGTTTCGTATGGTGAGTGTAGAGAACCGGTGACCCTTTTTACTGGAAACGAGGCATACCATCTCAGTCCTCACGGGATATCTGCATTTTGATTCTTGATTGAAGGTAAATGTAGATATATGTTTATGGTCCACAACATTCACTTACCATTAGGTATACTGTGTGCTCGTCTTTTTTCCACTTTTAGAGTCCACTGGGACTGTTACTGTCTCTATCTGGTCGCGTCAGAGCGACCAGAGAGAGATCAGGCGCAGGACCAACGGCTTTACGAGCTTTCCGAGGCACAGGAGTGAAACATTGCCAACTTCCTTACTCCAGGTTGCTACTGAGAATTTCTTAACATTGAAACCCAATAACTGATTTTGGCACGACCCCGGATTCGAACCCGGGACCTCATTATCAGTAACCGCGTTTACGATTACTAGACCAACGAGACACTCTATCAGATATAAAACAGTCGTTGAGCCTCATTGATTCCTGCAATATAGCTTGAGGAATTGACAACAGACACATTTTTTTTACGTGGTAGAGCCATGCTGCAGCTATATTAGTAGTATAGTTGTAGCACGAATGGGTCGGCTCCACCGGGGAAGGACCACGCTCTAACAGAATACCAGCGTAAAATAGCAGCTTAACGCTGCTGAGTTTCGTATGGTGAGTATAGAGAACCGTTTTACTGGAAATGAGGCATTCCATCTTAGTCCTCACGGGTGACAACGCATCTGCATTTTGATTAGTAATAGAGGATAGATGTAGATGTCTATGGGCCGCAACAACCACTTACCATCAGGTGGACTGTGTGCTCGTTTGTCACCCTTTACTATATAAAAAAAACGGGAATTAAAGATTTTCGAGAGGTAGACCCGTCATGGCCAGCGCAATGTTGAGCGACCTCCTACTAGATGTACCTAATGACGGCTTGAGGACTTGTGATAAGTAGTAATATAAAATAAAATAAAAACTGTTTGTAATGAACCTAACATATCTTACCTCGGTACCTTACGAACTTATATGGATATTAGTCAAGGTTATCATACACCGTTGCAGATCAGGTGTAGTGCTATCGCGTTATATTATCCTTCCTTAATAGTCTGCGTAGACATGATCCTTTCTCCTAGTGCTTATCGTAGTTTACCATCTCTCGTCCAAGCGTCTGTTCCCGCGTCTTTTTTAATTTCTTGAGTATTCTTTTCTTAAAAATGATACACTTACTTAACCCACAGAAATAATTTTAAATTAAAAATTTTGTACAGCCGACTTCAATATAAGTTATTAAGAATAACTCCAAAACTATTGGTCTGACCTTGATCAAATTCATATGGGATCACACTAGAAGTACCAGCTTTCGAATTAAAAAAAGAATCATCGAAATCGGTTCACCCCGTAAAAAGTTATGAGGTAACTCACATAAAAAAATACAGTCGAATTGAGTACCGTCTGCTTTTTGGAAGTCGGCAGAAAAGAAACATATACCAAAATATATGATATGACAAAGAGGTCATAAAAGATCGGTGTCTTACAGGATACATTTTGGAGAGTGTGCGTAGGAATTGCATGACTTAATTCTTTCCTCTCCATTTCATAATCAGACCACCAGACACTCAGCTTATCTGCCCCCCTTTGTTGTTGACATACTGCGCATTCGAACCTAATGAGGGCTTATAATATTCCGATCACCAGATGTCGCTAGTTGATACTGAGGTAAAGTTATTTGTTACACAATGTAATTTAATTGAGTAGTCAGTAATAACTAAAAGTTTATTAGTTTCTAGAGGATTATATTAATACAAAAAACAATGCTTCAGTGGTTTGCTCTTTAACTTTTTCCACATTTTTAACTTTTTAATTTTTTTCTACTTTTATGAATATCTGTGGTTGTATTTATTTATTTTAATCTTCACAATATAAAATATAATAGCTAATAGTACAGAAAGAAACATTAAATGTGACATTATACGAAAAAATTAACTTCCTCGCTATGAAATCTGTCAAATATTATACCTCACTTTAAGTGGCGCCGCCCTGGTGGCAGAAAAAGTCGTGGATGGCCTCAAGTCTATAATGCGTACAGCAAAGGAGTGTAATAATTTACCAGTATCTGTTTTTCCATCTGTATATAATGCCGTCTTCAAGGCAAGAAAGGCTTTTGTAATGATAAGCCAGTGCACTTTACTACCTTAAACTACATCATCACTTACCATCAGACGGGATAGTAATCAAGCACAGGCTTATAATAGTTAAAAAATACAAAATAAAACTGGACAAGAGCGAGTAGGACTTGCGTCTCGAGGGTTGCGAATAAATTTTAATTATATTTTTTTTTAAGTATAAGGGTTCCTGACGAGCACACAGTCCACCTGATGGTAAATAGATGCTGTGCCCATAGATATTTACATCTGGTCTTCAATTAAGAATCAATATGCAGATGCGTTGTCACCCCTGAGAATTATGATGAAATGCCTCGTTTCCAGTAAAAAGTGTCATCGCATACATCCAAGCTGCTATTTTACGCTGCTATTTTGTGAGAGCGTGGTTGTTTCCCTTTTGTGTTACTACCATAATATAGTTGCAGCGTGGCACTACCAGACAGTAAACACAGTGTCTAGATATTCTATCCATCCTGGGACTCGACTACAGATAAACATCTATATCTGTCCTCACCATTTTTGCCCGTCTTCAATAGCGATACACGGATACCGTAAATGAACAAAGTTAATAGTATAATAACTGTACGTATAAAAGTGTACCATGTAGTGGCGGTGTAGAATATCCACTAAACTTGTATCATCCCATGGGTGTCGTAAGAGGCGACATAGGGAAACTAAAACTGAAGATGAGCAGGAGAATCTTCCTAATAACAAAAACTCTAAATAATAAAAAACCGGCCAAGTGCGAGTCGGACTCGCGCACCGAGGGTTTCGAACAAATCCGTAGGTATATAAGTTTAAAATTATTAAAAATATTTTTATCATATTATGATGTAACTAAAAATTTATGCTTTTCGCAATTTTTTCTTTATTTGTGCTATAATACGTTGCTTCGTACTAAATTTTAAGATTCTGAGTTCACGGGAATTACCCTGTAGGTTTTGATTCCCTTGCGAGTGTCGCAAATTTGCGGCATAAACGGCTGTATCTTTGGAATTCGTTGGCTTAGAAGTTTGATTTTTTCACAGTTCCAAGGGACAGTAGACTTGAGTATTTAGAATAGAATAGAATAATTTTTTATTCAATATTGATTATTACATAATTCTTATTGAAAGTCATTTTTTATTTACCACTGGTTCGGAAAATACCTCTGTCCTGGGAAGAACCCGCAAGAAACCAGCGGGACTTTTTTTTTCAAACATATTTCACTTAACAATAATTTCATTTATACAATTTTTAAATGATTTTTAATAGAACCAGCATGGTGGCGATCACCTTATTCCCAGGGGTTATTTTCATTCATGTATTCCTTGATATTATAATAACCCTTTTTGTACAGTTTTTCTTTAATAAAACTTTTAAACTTGTTTATTGATAAACTTTGAATGTGTTCTGGGATTTTGTTGTAAAAGCGTATACATTGCCCCATAAATGAATTACTGATTCTGTGGAGTCTAGTAACTGGTATTACAAGCTTATGTTTGTTCCTAGTGTTTAAAGAATGCACATCCTTATTCTTATTAAAGCTATTTATGTTTTTATGTACATACGAGTACATTAGATTTTCATAAATATATTGCGATGCCAAAGTTAATATGTTTATTTCTTTAAATTTTTGTCTGAGGGACTCTTTACAATTTAGGTTATAAATCGCCCGAACGGCTCTCTTTTGCAAAACAAATATAGCTTCAATATCAGTCGCATTACCCCATAGCAAAATTCCATAAGACATTACGCTATGAAAGTAACTAAAATACACTAATCTAGCTGTCTCAACATCTGTGAGACTTCTAATCTTTCTTACAGCATATGCTTCAGAACTAAGTCTGCTTGCTAATTTAGATATATGGGGGCCCCATTGAAGTTTCGCGTCAATAGTAATACCGAGAAAAACAGTGGTATCCACAAGACTCTTGATATTGATATACCTCTTGATATTGACTTCTTGATATTTGATATACATTTCAGCTTGATACCTCCACGAGTTCCTGAGAAAAAGGGTCTTGACAGACAGACAGACAGACTGACGGACAACAAAGTGATCCTATAAGGGTTCTGTTGAGTTACGGAACCCTAAAAAACTGCGGTTAACAACCCAGCCAAGCGTGGCAACTATGGCAAAATCCTCACTATGAGGTAATCTATGGGGGAGAATCTATTTTTGCCGCCAAATATTGCTTGCACTGCTGTGTTCCGTTTTGTGGGGTATAGAGAGTCAGTATAGTTAGAGGTAGTGAGGCATTCCATCTTAGTCCTCAGGGGTAACAACGCGTCGCTAACGCCGCAAAAGGGCGAAATTCAATTTTTCAAAAAATTACAGGAGAGCAAGAAAACACTTATGATTCCCCAATTACTAGCTTATTTTCATCAGAAAATTAATCTTATTTGTAGTTTTCCATTAAGTCTAATATTTAATTTTATGATGAAAAAAGTCTAGTAATCGGGGGAATAATAAATGTTTTCTTGCTCTCCTGTAGTTTGAGGTTCGCCCCTTTATGGCGTCAGCGACGAACGCATCTAGCGTCCTTTGCTTGAAGTTGCTGAAGGATACAGGTGACCGTCGGCTGTAGGAGCCTCTTACCATCAGGTACACTGTAATTGCGTTTGTTACAACAGTTTTATATAAAAAAATAATTGTTTGTCGTGCAGACTTCTTTCTTCTTATAGATGCTTCTGTTACCATCACTTTACACAATTGAGGTTGGGTTGGCGGGAAATAGTGTACTGGCCAATTTACCACTATTTTAATTATTTTACTTTATTTTTCGTGATAGATAACTAATGAAGCGTTAAAAGATAAACCAATTAAAGTAATAATGTCCATATTCAGCTAAAACAATTAAAATTTGTTACTGCATTGAAAAAAATATTTTACACATATCTTGTTAGTTAGTCTTTGACGGCACGAATTAAATTGTTAATTACAATTTTAATCTTCTGTTCTCTTACAATTTTAAGTGTAAATTGATCCTGTTCATCGGTATGTGAAAGTTTGTCATATTAACGGATACTTGAAGTTCATCAACCCCTAATGGACAGGCGGTATCTTTCCGCGGCTTAACATAACACAAGGAGAGGGACCAGTGGCGGTTATGGAACAATAAGTCTATCATGCTGCGTGCTGTTGGCGCACTTCACGCGTAATTTTTTTTAAACTGAACAGACAAACTCACATTCCACTAGTACTGTTTTATACGTGGTAGAGCCACGCTGCAGCTATATTACTGGTATACTTAGTTGTAGCACAAATGGGTCGGCTCGACTGGGGAAGGACCACGTTCTCACAGGATACCAGCGTAAAACAGCAGCTTAACGCTGCTGTAGAGAAGCGGAGATCGTTTTTACTCGAAACGAGGCATTCCATCTTAGTCCTCACGGGTGACAACGCATCTGCATTTTGATTCGTAATCGAAGATAGATGTAGATGTCTATGGGCCACAGCAACCACTTACCATCAGGTGGACTGTGTGCTCGTTTGTCACCCTTATCCTATAAAAAAAACTAGCTACTGCATTACATAGACACCTACTGCCAAATGCAAACAAAGACGGCTACAGATTCATTGTCCCCTCTGAGGACTAAGATAGAATGCCTCACAGTCTGTAATATACAGAGACCCAGTACAGTGCAAGCACTGCTATTTGGTGGCACAAATAGGTAAGAGAGTGGTACCCACCTAGTAGTCCCTAGAAACGGAATCCTACCTTGCAGTAAAAAAAAAGCTTTTGAAGTTATACTTCTATTGGCGCGTTTGGGAAAAATGATGAGAGTTATTTTATTACGATGCGCCCGCACACCGACACCTAAAAACGACACCACGAAGTTGTTCCGATGCGCGCGCACACTGACACCTAAAAGCGACAACTTCAGTGGTCTCTAAGTTTTTTTTTGTTACGCTAAAGAAGTATAACTTCCTACGTGCGTACATAAGTACACACACTGTTTTTTGACTCCTCAGATATTAGGTTTCCTTACAATGTTGTACTTCGAACCGAGGACCTGGTAAATTAGCACTTAAAGTTGCAATTAACATTTTCATTAATCCACGAACTCGGGTTGCACGTGTACTATAAAAATTACAATGCGCTTAGCTCCTAAAATTACCACGGCTCATTGGATCTTGATGGAGCCCTTCACAAGCCTACCGCTGAACATAGGCCTCCTATAAGAATGCCACCTGCATTCATCGACTTCCTACATCTCTTACCAGGTTGTCATTCCATTGTGTGGGGCCGCCCTTAAAGTACTTGTACATTATTACCACCCTGGGCAGGCGGGTTGGTAAACTTAAAACTGTTATCCTCGCACTGTATTACTGTTCCGAATCAGGATAGTAAATAGGTGACTGCCTCGTTGATCTAGTAGTCGTAAACGCGTTTGTCATGCATGATTATGAGGTCCTGAGTTTGAATTCCAAGTTAAGCTAAAATCAATTACTTTCAAGAAGGTTTTTCTATCAAGAATTTTTCAGCAGCAGAAGAGTCTCGAATCTGTCAGGAAGCTGGCGGCGTTTCATCACGGAAAGCACGTAAAGCCGTTAGTTCTGCGCCTGATCTATCTCCAGTTACGTCGGATTACCGTTCCCCCGGACTATGAGAGTGAGATAATAGAGAATGCATTTGTGATAGCGGCATAGATTTAGTATAAACTGACGTGGTAGCGTATACACTCGGGCACTATAACCCTGTGCAGGTAGCTAGTCTTCAGACTGGACCAAAATTTAGTCTGGAGGACATTATCATGATGTCTTAAGCTTCGTTACATTTCGTGATCGCCATTTTAGATCATGTTGAAAACACATTTTTCAAACTCATGTTTATGTTTATCTTATGAAAATAAAAACCAAAATCGAACAGCTTTAGCGTTCGCGGCTGCGCTGGCCAGTACCCGCAGGGACGTCTTTTTGAGGTACGTACATCCATACGTGTTTTCTTAAATTTTCCCCGCTTCCGTGCTAATTCGCCCGACAATAGCAAGGAGCAAGGGGACGTTTCCATAACAACACACTGTATTACAAGAGGGCCTTATTAGTGACTCCCGGCAGGAGGACTATCGATTGACGTAGGTACCCAACGTTTTGCCTCTTTATATTTTACGTATAGCGTCCATCCATCCAGCCTGTAAAGTCCACTGCTGAACGTAGGCCTCCCCATAGAATGCCTCATAGGGGGGATTTTGCCTTAGTTGCCACGCTTTGGGAAGTGGGTTGGTAACTTCAGTTTTTTATAATTTTAAGTTTTTATAAGGAAGACTTAATTTATTTTATACGTGGTAGAGCCATGCTGCAGCTATATTACTGGTATAGTTGTAGCACGAATGGGTCGGCTCAACCGGGGAAGGACTAGGCTCTCACAGAATACCAGTGTAAAATAGCAGATTGCCACTGCTGTGTTTAGGATGGTGAGTGTAGAGAACCAGAGACCCATTTTACTGGAAAAGAGGCATTCCATCTTAGTCCTCACGGGTGACGACGCATCTGCATTTTGATTATTTATTGAGAATAAATGTAGATGTCTATGGGCCATAGCAACCACTTACCATCAGGTGGACTGTGTGCTCGTTTGTCACCCTATCCTATAAAAAAGACGCTGCTGTCCATCTCCTGGTTTGTTTCCCTCTGTCGCCTCTTACGACACCCACGGGACGATATGGGGTAGAGGATGTTCTTACACCGCCACTACACGGGATACGTGTAGCATAAACGGGATGACTACGCAGCCGTCTATCGGAAGCCAAGAGATCCTTTTTCCATAGTCACCTCTTATGACACTTACAGGATGAAATGGTATAATAAAGTATCTGTTTACCATCAGGTGAACTGGTGCACACGGGAAGACCTATACCAATCTCGGTTCAACAGCAATACGTAGCGATCGACAGTTAGGCATTTACCGAAATCATTATAACTCTTTATAAGTCCTTACATTTAAAGTAAATTCAAGTGTTCACCGTGTAGTTGCGGTGTAGGAATATCCACCCCAAATGTTCCCGTGGGTTTCGTAAGAGGTGACAGAGTTAACCTGAGGCAGGAGATGGGCAGCAGCATGTTTCTAATAACAGCATAGTTACAATAAATAACTGCAGTTGTCAAACCGCTTGCCGGGCGTGGCAACTATGGCTTAAGTAAAGTAGTGTACTTTTGAAGGGCTGATGATTATGACTTAGGTGTCTCATCCTAGCAGTAATGTTCTTTTTGTAAAAAGACTTCCTTACTTCTATACAAAATAAGTAATTTACCATAGGATATGATATGATAGTAAAAAGTTAAAACCTATACACACGTACCTTTCCTGGGCACAAGTCTCCTCTCTTTTCTAAGAGGGTTTTAGGGCTAGGATATGTCCATTGTCCTACCCTAATGCACTTGTCGGATATTTATTTCACAGACATGAAGTTATTCGTATGATGTTTTAAGGAAAACGTAGTACATTTTTTTATAGGATAGGGTGACAAACGAACACACAGTCCACCTGATGGTAAGTGGTTGCTGTGGCCCATAGACATCCACATCTATCCTCAATAAAGAATCAAAATGTAGATACGTTGTTACCCGTGAGGACTAAGATGGAATGCCTCTTTTCCAATAAAAAGGGTCTCCGGTTTTCTACACTCACCATACTAAACACAGCAGTGTGAAGCTGCTATTTTACGCTGGTATTCTGTGAGAGCGTGGTCCTTCCCCGGTCGAGCCGACCCATTCGTGCTACAACTATACTAATAATATAGCTGCAGGATGCCTCTACCACTTAAAAAGTATATTGTAAATAAGCACCTCAAATTGCAATTAACAATTGCATTAGTGCCGGCGGGGATCGAATCCGGGTTGCTTACGATAGGAATACATAAAATAATAGAATCCGGGTTGTTCACATATAAAAGGCAATTACTAGTGTTTAAGCGAGCCCCTAATTACCTTCTACAAATAAGTTTTAAAAGTATACTCTTGTAAATCTATGTCCTGACAGACCTTTCTTAATTAATAACCATCACAAATAACTGGTGTATTAATTATTAATACTATGGTTCAACAACAAAGAAAACCCATTATGTGTCGGGGTACTTTGAAAATCGGCCTTCAGGCGAACCAATGGGCAATTGGTACTTAGGACAATGAACACGACCATAAGCGGAGCGGACGCGACTGTTTAGGCGGGCCCGTGCCCCCACATACTAATTTCATGATTAGTGTGGACTTCTTTTAAAAGGTTTTTCGGACAGTCTACATTGTTTTATACAAGGATGTCACAGCACACAGTCTGTCAGTCAAAGTTTAAAATGTGAAATGTGTTGCATAGGCACTCATGTGTACTCCGTCGAGAATCAAAATTCAAATGCGTTGCCAACCCTGCGATTAAGAATTCTTGTATATCGGTTGAGAGGGTCACAATCTATCAGCGACCATTTTAAGGCATATATTATCTGCGGCGTCAGCTCCTGATATCTGTCGGAATCGTTATTAGCTGCCGAGGAAGTAATATGTTATATTGCGAAAGGTCGAAAGCAATAAAAAAAATATATGTGTGCCTCTGCTATGTAGCGCTTTTCTACCGACTTTAAAAAGGAGGAGGTACTCAATTCGACTGTATGTTTTTTTTATGTGTCCTTATAACTTTTTTCTAGGTGAACCGATTTCGATGATTCTTTTTTTATTTAAGCTAGCTAGTAGCTTCTCATGTGGTCCCATATAAATTTGATCAAGGTCTGACCAGTAGTTTTTGAGTTAACGTCAATAATTTATATTGAAGACGATTTGTACAAAATTTTTAATTTTACCGCTCCTTCGTTGTTGCAAACTGATATATTTTTCTTTTAGTAAGTTATTTGAAGTCAGCATAGTATATCTTTGTCTTTCATTCTAGTCTTTTAGCCGTCATCTCTTCACTCACAAGTTGCAAGCCAATATTATTATCACATTATAAGCATAAATTATGTATTGTTTTGTAGGTTAAAATAGAGTAAATCTTTATTTCCTTCAAATTGACGGGTACTGCAATTGCCAATCTAATCAAGTATATATTAATATGAACTTATAAATACATAGCCATTGAAATTTCCTAACGAAAGACCTTTTTAGGGTTCCGTACCTCAAAAGGAAAAAACGGAACCCTTATAGGATCACTTTGTTGTCCGTCTGTCTGTCTGTCTGTCTGTCTGTCAAGACCCTTTTTCTCAAGAACGCGTAGAGGTATCAAGCTGAAATTTATATCAAATACTCAAGTCTACTGTCCCTTGGGGCTGTGAAAAAATCAAACTTCTAAGCCAACGCAATCAAAAGATACAGCCGTTTATGCCGCAAATTTTCGATATTCGCAAGGGAATCAAAAGTCAAAACCTACAGGGTACTTCCCGTGAACTGAGAATCTTAAAATTTGGCATGAAGCAACATATTATAGCACAGATAAAGGAAAAATTGCGAAAAGCATAAATTTTTAGTTACATCATATAATAAAAATATTTTTAATAATTTTAAACTCATATACCTACGTATTTGTTCGGAACCCTCGGTGCGCGAGTCCGACTCGCACTTGGCCGGTTTTTATTTAATTATTTTCTGAAAAACTAATAGGCAATTATATTTTATACCTAGCAGATTACTTATCAACTGAACTGCATAGAGGTGGCGACTAGCGTTCAATCTTATTTCATCGACAATTTAAATTCATATAATTACTGGTATGTAACTTGGTTTATGGCAACATGAAACGTATCTCTCATTTAATAGACATGTCTTTCTATATTTATTAGTAAATTATTTACGTGACATACCGATCTCTAAGTTAGGAGTACACAGTCTTTATTCGTCTCTTAAAGGAGACATTTTGCAGGTCACGCAATGACATAGTATCGATGAGTAGATTAACTAAATATTTATAGAAGTATCATAGCTATATTCAATTTAATTACACGTTTTAAATGAATAATAATGACGTCATTTTGCACTAATGAAACTGTTATTTGCAATTTTTGGTGCTGATTAGCCACGCATCGTGAGTAAACCTGCACGTCTGAAGAAATTACTAAAATACTGAGCACTGACACAGTTACTCTAACACTTTTAGGAATAGGGGAGGAAGAGGAGGTTAGTTATTTTTGACTTTAACTGGTTTCGAATTTCAATTCATATTTTTTTAAATTATGAATTGCTTGTTGATCACAGACATGGTCCTTCACAGCTGCCCGTATAAAGAAGTTTAAGATCACTCGGCGAGTTACAGAGAGGACTATGTTTAAATTGCTCTGCGTGATAGAATACGCAATGAGATTGACAGAGTAACGGACATAGCTCAATGGATCAATAAGTTGGTGGCGAGGGGTCATATACCTCGAAGATCCGACAACGGTTTCAACTGGCAGCCTAGTAGCGGTAAGCGAAGTGTAGGGCGGTCCCCACTAGATTTAGCGACGATCTGGTAAAACATGCAGAAAGTCGATAAATGCAGGAGGCACGGGGCTGTGTTTTGTGGCGTTTCTTGAGGTAAGTCCATGTTCCGCAAAGAACTTATGAAGGGCTGTAATGGTTATGTCCGTCCATCAACCCATTACAAACTATAAAATTCCACTACTGAATAGGTCTTCCTCATAGTTTACCTAATGGGTTTTTGCCATAGTTGCCACGCTTTGCAAGCGCATTTTCAACCGCATTTGTTAATTATTTTGTGTTGTTATCAGCTTCACTGCTGCCCATCTCCTGGTAAATTAATTAAGTAATGGATAGTAAATTGACATTTAATTTTATAGCTAAGTAGCTGTACCTCGCGACTTCGCCCGCGTGTAATTTAGGGTTTTAATTTTGTTGCACGGAACCCTAATTATTTTTCTACAATATAAGTAGCCTAAGTTACTCCTTATAACATAAGCTATCTACCAGTGAAAGTCCCGTCAAAATCGGTCTAGCCGTTTCGGAGATTAGCCGAACAAATAGGCAGACAAAAATTTTAAAAATTGTGTTGTTGTTATAAGGACCGTATATACTTTATATGCAATTAGTAAAAAGCTGTTATTTTTACATTACAAACAGATACGTCAATTTTATTTATCTGTATAGATTTGATTTCCCAATTATAGGTACCTCTTTAGTTATTTTTTCGGCTTGTAACTGTATAAATTTTAGATAAGATAACAATCACTTACATTGCTAAAACTATATTAATGTAAAAATTTCGTCAGCATTAGTATTGTACTTACGATTACAAAAGTTTTGGAGTATGCGAAAATAAATATTTTATAATATTCTAAAAATGATTTCATATAAAACTGTTTTATTTATTTTGGGATGGTACTGGCTTATAATAGTAAAAAAAAAGAAAAGTCATATTGGTCACCCTAATAAAATTTGACGCGCGAAACCAATTATGGTGGACATTATTAAAATAATGCGCCCATAGAACGATCACTCGCGAAATATTTATGTGCGGGCGGTAGCGGAATCGTTAATGCGCATTTTTCTTACAATGCCTACCGTACGCGGAAAATTTCAGTCCTGCTTTATATAATATTATTTTTAATAGCCATTACTTTTATAATAGTTCCTTTAAACGAGTAGGAAATATATATTTATGACCATATTTCTAAACAACTTTTTTATTTACATTGTAGAGATGATAATTTATTTGAAAATATAATTGCTGCAGATATATATTATAGCGAATAGATTGGTTCGACCAGTGCAGGACTCAGGGGATATAACACATCTGAATTTTGAGTCTTAAACGAGAATAGATGAAGATGTCTTTGGGCCACAGCATCCATTTAACATCAGGTGTTCCCCTTCTATAAAAAATCTATGGGCTAGTTTTTCTTATAGCTTCCAGTCAGGCATTGAGCTTATTTTTATTATATTTTTTATGTTTTTAGGTTAAGGTATACATTGCTATGCTTATTGCTGTTCTCAATTTTTAAGTTCTTGATGCTTGAAATAAATATATTGTATTGTATTGTATTTTATGAATGAAATGTTTTGGAAATCTGAAATAAGAATAACAACTCAAAATAATAAAAAACACGGTTGCTAACCTGCCTGCACCTATAGCAAATATCCACCCTATGAGAAAACCTTTGGGGAGGCCTATGCTCACCAGTGTACACACTGGCTGTATAGTTAATGATGAGGTGCAAAATGTAAATTAAAAAAAACACGCTCAAGCTTTATTTTCTTTTTTTCAGCGTCTACACTGTCGTAATGGCCAGCAAAATTACCAATCGCAACATCTCGTACCGTCCAACTTTGACGCCACCCTTACTAATCGACAACGGTCAGTTACATCCAGCATGTTATGGCATTAAAAGTATATTATTAGAACGTTTTCAGATTCTCTCTGTTATCGCTTACTACACTTACGAAATGATATGGAATAGTGAATTCTTTAACACTCTTCAATAAAATGTAAATGTCGAACCTAAAAATAACAATTCTTTATTTATTGTGACTTTAAAGTTTTCTTTTTTTATTAATAAGTATTTTTAAATCAGCATTTTATATAACATATTGGTAAAGGAGAAGGTGGTAATATGTATTTTATATTATATCCCCTATTTTATATTTGGGGCTTTATGTAAAACATATCAGACTGACAAAAAGAATTAATACGTTATAGTGTTCCTTAATTATTTGTCTATGCATGCTTGACTATGGAAATATGAAACTGCGACAGAGTAATCAAAAACAATTATATTCTAAAATTATTTAAATTTGGCAACTTGAGATCCAGTAAGGGTAATATGGCACCCTGGGGGCCATATTAAATGTATACAGTGTCATTTTTTTATAGGATAAGGGTGACAAACAAGCACACAGTCCACTTGATGGTAAGTGGTTGCTGCGGCCCATAGACATCTACATCTATCCTCGTTTGCGAATCAAAATGCAGATGCGTTGTCACCCGTGAGGACTAAGATGGAATGCCTCCTTTTTTAGTAAAAAAGGCCTCCGGCCACCTGCACTCACCAAGCGAAACGCAGAGGTAAACCTCTACTTCACGCTGGTACTCTGTGAGGTCGTGGTACCACCCCGGTTCGAGCCGACCCATCCGTGCGACAGCAAAAGCTGCCGCGTGGCTCTACCACTGTTAAAAACCTAACGGCAAAAATCGCAGATATAATTCGCCTTCAGGACCTGCACTGCTAATATCCTAGTTTTTAATTAGTTTATGCTATATTATTAAAAGTTTTAGTAACAAAATTAAATCTATAACATATTATTAGTAATGATATACACGGGCAGTGGAAGTTATGTAGTCAACGCCTTAAAATATCATAGTGCTTGCCTACACTGACTAAACACCGGACCGCTTAAATTCATTCATTCATTCATTGCAACCGATCAAAGTCCATAGCTGAACATAGAATAAGAGTGACAAGCGAGCACACAGTCCACCTTATGGTAAGTTATGCTGTGGCCCATAGACATCTACATACTACTACTACGTTGTCACCCGTAAGGACCAAGATGGAAAACCTCGTTTCCAGTAAAATGGGTCTCCGATTCTCTACACTAACCATACGAAACACAGAGTAGTGAACTGCTATTTAACGCTCGTATTCTGTGAGAGTGTGATCCTGCCCCGGTCGAGCCGACCCATTCGTGCTACAACTATACTACGAATATAGCTGTAGCATGGCTCTACCACGATTGGGGATATTCTTCCATCTCCTGTTTTATTTCCCTCAGTCGCGTGTTATTCCCACGGGATGGTATGGGATAGTGAGTATTCTTATGCCAACACTGCATTACGAAGCAGCAAGAATAAAAATATAGATTCGTTTCCACCCTTATTAGGAGATACCAGATTGCCGCAGGACCTAAAAAAAGTTCTTCTGCCGCTATTCAAAAAAGCAATTAAGAAGTTGGTTATAAAATATGGTAATAATAATGTATCAATTCTACAGTTTTTAAAAGTATAGCGTGTAGTGACAGTGTAAGAATATCCACTAATCCACATCGTCCCGAAGGTGTCCTAAAAGGCAACAGAGTGAAAATTTAACAGGAGATGGGCAGCAGCATCTTCCTGATAAAATCTCCAACCCGTTTACCAAGCGTGGAAACTATGGCAAAATAATGAGGCAATCTATGTGGGTGGCCTATGTTCAACAGTGTACTGTTATAGGCTGTAATGTATAGATGGATAGAAATGTAAAATAGAGGTTTTGGCGGGAATTTATTCGACGCCGGATTACTGCTCCTGTGTTATTGTTTTTAATAATCGTTTGCGATTTTGTGTGTTAAATGTCTGCGCATGTAAATTATTATCGGAAACGATGAAACAAGTGATCCGATGGTGATGTGAACCTGAAGATAATGTGTCTTCTTACCTTGAGATACTATCGTCATCAACTGCCTGCTGGCTTAAGCTGCCGTCAAAATCTCCCAAAAGTTTACAATGCGACGCATCAACTTAATGTAAGGAAATTTTCAATAAATTATTTTATAGAATAGGTTCATTATACTTGACACTGGCAAATGAACAACTGTGCGAGTCCATTACCAAAGACAAAAAATGTAAAATAAATTAGTAAATATTGGACATAAGTAGCAATGCCTCATTACTAGTAAAAAGAGTATCCGTTTCTTTATACTTACCATGCGAAATCCAGCAGCATTATATTTCAAGTCTGTGATGACCCAATCATGCAGTTGTTATTAAGGTATATTATATACAGTATAAATAATATGCACATCGTATATCGAAATCGGCGGGATGTGAAGAAGCATTCTTATATCACTTGAACATATCGGTACAATGGCCAGATAATCTTAGTACAAAGTTAAAGTTACAGCCTATATACGTCCCACAGCTGCGCACAGGTTTCCTCTCATTTCTGAGAGGGTTTTAAGTCAAGGAAATGTCCGCCGCGCTGACGAGCATGTGGTAAATTAACACTTAAAATTGTAATTAACAATTTCATTGGTGCCAGCGGGGACCGAACCCGTGTTGCTCGAGTACAGTGAAATGTACAGCGAGAGCTTAACCGTGAGCTACCAGGGCTCTCAGTCTCACAATCAGTAATAATAACTAAATCACCAATTACTAAATCCTTTTTTTATATGACAAGGGTGAAAACCGAACATACAGTCCACCTGATGGTAAGTGGATACTGTGGTTCATAGAAAGCTACATCTATCCTCGTTTAAGAATCATAATGCAGATGTGTTGTCACCCATGAGGACTAAGATGGGACGCCTCATTTCCATTAAAAAGGGTATCCGATTCTCTACACTCACCACACGAAACACAGCAGTGTTAAGCTGCTATTTTATGCTGGTATACTAAGAGCGTGGTCCTTCTCCGGGCTCTACCATGTATAAACCCGACGGTAAACCTTCCTACATGTCTGCTATTAAGAACCAAAATGCTACTACTATATTTTGATTCTTCAACCTTGTTATCACCCCTATGGACTAAGATAAAGTGCCTTGTTACCAGTAAAAGGGTTTCCGGTTTTTGACATTCATCATTCGAAACATAGCAGCATGCTGCAGCTGCTATTTTGATCTGGTATTCTGTGAAAGCGTGTTTCTTCCCCGAACGATTTGTGCCTCTAACACATTTTCAGCAGTGGGCAACTTGCTGAAGGGTTGTAGTGATGCTAATGATTATGATGATAATATATTATTTTGCAAGGTTCATCATGAACGTGAAATAATTGTTTCGTTCTCGATTCATCCTTTTATCTTTAACCGTGTAGTGGCGGTGTGAGAATATCCATTACTCCATACCGTCCCGTGGGTGTCGTAAGAATCGACAGGAGGAAATGAGGACATCCACGACATTTTCTCCCACCAGGGCGGCGCCACTAGAAAGTGAGATATAATCTATAATATAAAAATGAATCGCTGAATGTGTTGCTAAGCACAAATCTCGAGAGCAGCTAAACCGATTTCGCTAATTCTTTTTTTATAATATTCCTTGACGTACGAAGATGGTTCTTACGGAGATAAAAATTAAAAAAAATTGCCTGAAAAAGTCTAAAAACAACACTTTTCTATATTCCCATACAAAAAATCTTTTGGAATTGAAAAAATCTTTGGGAATATAGAAAAGAATTGTAGTTTTGTAATAACGTATAAATATTAATGTCAATATTTGTCAATATTTATACACACTGGCAGATAGCTGATGTTATAAGGAGTAATTTTGGCTGCTTTTATTTTAGGGTTACGCGGAAAATAACTCCACGCGGGCGAGGTCGCGGGGAACAGCTAGTATTTGTAATATATTTGACAGATTTCATAGCGGGGAAGTTATTTTTTTCGGAAAATGTAAAATTTATGTTTCTTTTTTAATATTAGCTATATTTTATATTAATAACATTAAAAATAAATAAACCAAACCACAGATATTCATAAAAGTGAAAAAACGTGCAAATAATTAAAGAGCAAACCACTGAGGCGTTGCTTTGTGTAATTATAATTACAATACTCTAGAAACTGATAAACTTT